>CM045987.1:108856380-111256380 GCA_025175895.1 Wurfbainia villosa | reverse complement strand
GCTTTGCCACTTGGCTCCATAACTCAGCATCCATAAAATCCCCTACCATACGCACAATATCATTAGGGACCAAATCAAAAATAAAATTTACTACCTTTACGTTTTTCTCGAAGGCTTGAATTTGATCTTCACTCCATCTCTTCCTTTTGAGGAATCCACCTTTTGGTCCTCTTAGAAACTCAAATCCTTCCATTAATAGGGATCACCCCTCAAAATCTTTCATCATCAAAAAATCTTCAATCCTTTTCTTCCAAGAATTGAAGCCTTCTCGTCCATAGAATGAATAAGGGACCGGTGTGTTGATGTCCCATCCTAATTGTTCTTGGACTTCCATCTTTCCCTCTAGCGTCTTGACTCCGGGTTGTTAATCCGTAGAAGAGCCCCTGACTCTGATACCACTTGTTAGGATCTTTGTAATGGCTAGAGGGGGGTGAATAGCTGTTAACCGTTCGTAGATGGAATTAGCCCTCGTTTGTTTCTACAATTTCGTTAGCGCAGCGGAAATAGAAAAGTAATAACGATAACGAAATGCACAACACGCTAACACAAGGATATAACGTGGTTCGGAACCGCACGGTTCCTACTCCACGGATCGAGCTCTACGAGCTCTAGTGATGCACACACACTCACTAATCACAAATACTCCTTCTCGACACAAGTCGGAGGTGGAGAAACCCCTTACAAGTAATCTTACAACAATAAGATACAAATACAAGCAATTACAATAATGAAATACAATGCAAGTAAAGAAAACTACTTTACGATTGCCTTTGGATTGCTTGATTGCTTGGTTGCTTGAAATCACCTTGGAGACCCTGATTTGCAACAACAAATCGCTCCAAAACCCTCAAGAAACCGATACAAATTTCCTCCATCACGAGCTCCTTTTATATCTTCAACCTGTGCTGGAAAAAGTCGATCAGTCGACTGATCGGGACTATCAGTCGACCGATGCCACTATTATCGTGAGACAACGGCTAGATCCACGCTGAATGAGTCTAACGGATCTACCATCAGTCGACTGATCAAACCCATCAATCGACTGATGGTGTCCTCACTCGACTGCTGGTCCCAGCGGTCGAGTGAGACTACACTCTGTGGCCGAATTCTCGAGCACTAGTCGATTGATCACACGATCAGTCGACTACCCACTTCTGGCAGTCGACTGCTAGACCACTTCCCGCAGTCAAACCCTAGTTGACTTGGTCCAGTCGACTGCCACATGACACCAGTCGACTGACACACCTCAAACATGAGGTTTTAGCCCAAATATGGTGCCCCCATACTTGCTAGACCACCCTTAGCCTAGACCTAAGCCTTCTAGCCACCTCCATCAGCCTCACGCCTTTCGGATCCCTCCAAGTCATCCATGATTTGTTCATCCATCGCGTTAGCCTTCAGGTGCTTCCATCGGCTATGTCATGCTAACGGTGTCTACACCGCCAAGGCACATTGGACTTACGCCGCCAAGACTCCGCTTGGACTTTACGCCGCCAACCATTGGACTTATGCTGCCAAGACTCCCGCTTGGACTTTACGCCGCCAATATCAAACCCCTTGGACTTCAAATGCCAAGACTCAAGCTTGGACTTTCCCTTGCCAACCCATGTTGGACTTCTCAAATGCCAAGATCATGCTTGGACTTTCCCTTGCCAACCCATGTTGGACTTTTACATTGTCATATGTTTTTGCCAAACATCAAAATATCACTCGAGTTAAACTCGAGTCCTGGTCAATCGTGACCTGGGCCGATTGCACCAACACAAAATTCACTCTGTCACCCAGAACTGAAAGTAACTGGAATACTATAATGACTAATCTCGCTAGTTTCTCAACTAGCATACACATAATATACGTCTCATTCAACCGCGTCGGGATCGCTCCAAACCCTGAAATGTTGCATCTATGTATAGTACCCTTCTATCCCCAACGGAAGGACTAACTAACACTAATGCAAAAGTCAGTCATCGACTAGGCCCTGAAACCTAGCTTCACAAACTTCCGACCAGGTGATTTTCATCACCTTCTTGGTCCAACAAGTCGGCGGTATAGTATCGCTAGAACATCCTACCCACACCTTCGGTAATAACCAAATCAATCTAGGGAAACATAACTTCCCTTAAGATCGTGAATATATCTCAAAAATATATCATCCACAGATATGATGACAATCGATCTCAAATACTCCAAGAGTACTTGATTCCTCAAATCCATGAACGACCAAATCGTCGATAAGTTTAACAACATTATCAACATCTCCTAAAATTCATACCAAGTATGAAATATCGTCTTCTACCCACCAGCATTCTTTTTACTCCAAGCAAATGATATCTCAATGATCACAACCACAAGGATAATTGTATGACATCAAGTCACTACAATATCAACACTCCAGTTATATATCAACCCTAGGGTATCCACAGGTGTCCTTTAGCTGATCTAAACATATCATCTATCCATGACGAAGGATATTCATTCTCAACTACTGCATTCCAATCATCGATAATCGATGCATAACCTCAAAGGTTCATCTCTCTTTTAACAAAGAGTTACAAGTATTCTCAAGAAAAAAAACACTAGGAAAGATAAATCTCCCATAGTGTTTAGCAACACTAATAACCATAAAATCATCTCCCGATATGAGGTCTTCAATATCGGAACTATTCTCGAAATCACCCCCAATCGCATATTCCACTTGCCCATACAGTGGAAAGCCCAGGAGTTCATCCAAATCTATATCCGAATACTCTCAAATTATATACACATTCGAGATACATGTTATATCCTCATTTCAATAATTTAACTATCCGTAAGGATATGTTTTATAGTGAAGGTATGTCTATCAAAGGTTAAGGGTATCCCTTGACTTCGTGATCGTTGGTCAACATCTCACCTGACGATAGAGATACCACCAATCCACAAGTCGATAGGAACCCATCTAATCCTATCTAAGAATGTTCTAGACCTAGCTATCTATAAACTACCAGTATCTCTCGATACATCCGCAAATAGGGTAACCTAAGGTAATACCCCCCAAATGACCAATTTTTTTTTTTTGGTCTTCTATAACTCCTCTACTCGAGTAATCATGTAACTCGTCCAACTTCTGCTCTTGGCGACTAAGCTCATGTATATGCAAAAGACTACCATGGAGGAACTAAAATCAACTGCTGGACTGAGGTACAAACTGAAACAACTGCACGAAAATGATAAACACTGTTGTACTGACAGAGAATATACATCCGGCTGTAAGGTACTGAAGAACTGCCAACATCATAGCACGCTCCAACTCTGCAAATGGTATAGCTGCAACTGAAGAATGCAGAATAGATACGACCATCTTCGTATAATCTCTCCTCTGTACAAAGCATAACCACGCCTGGGAAGGTAATAGTTGTCGTCTGGACGTCTGAATCTTCTGAGATGTCTTTCGTTGATACTGCTGAGTACTCGCTTCTCCCGGATGGAAGTATCAAAAAGCTCCAACTATATCTGAGGTAGTAGATCGCTGCTGATATGATCCATTCTTCTGTGATGAACTTGGCTTCCGAGGTTGTGGATCGTCCTCTTGAAAGCTTCATCCATAGTCTTCAACTAAGTCTTCAAAGTACATACTCTCCTCGTAGATATCAGCTGCTTATAGTAAAAATAGATAAAATGCTAAATCTGATAATCTAACTCTGGTGTCGTCATGATCCGCACCTCATGTACATAATCTCCCTTCGGAGTCTTTCCTCTGATTTCGCTGATAAACATGAAAAGGTGTTGTCGATCTGCAATCGGTCTTCTATGATCGAAAAACTCTCCAATAGTAGCTCATGACTCATAACTCCAATCTCACTCCTTTAATCTAACATTTGGAGACTTCAGATTCCAATAATTTGACTTGCAATATCTGCTTATCAAATCTCCAACTCTTAAAACACTTGCTACGGAGTCATTTCTATACACATGACTCGGTCTATGCACTTCCGGTAGGATCTGGTAGGAGATCCAAACATCATGATCAAGATGTCAACCGAAAAACCGTAGGTGGCTTAAGACATGTCGATCACATTCTCGAGCTATTAGGTGGTCGTAACCCTCGCAAATCTAACGACTCTGCATGGTACCTCTGTTACCAAACGATCATCCAACCTAAAGCTCAAAAATTCCCTGACGATGAGTCAAAGAAGATGACGTGGGAAAATACTCTCTCACAACATCACTATACCGTGGCCAAGTGATGTGTGATTTCCCAAAGGCTATTTCCTATCTCTTCCACCAAGTACCGGCTAGATCCGGATAATGGTATTCCACTAACACTACTTTCTTCGTATAATACGAGTTAAGTACTCAAAAGTACTCTCAAAGTTATATAACCTAGAACGACCATCTCAGGGATCAAAATTCCTATGAATATCATCCCCTAATTTTCTACTATCTGCATCAGCAATAGTATACTCGCTTAGGCCAATACCCCATAGGTAATGATCTGACTAACATAATTAGTGAAAATCCCTAGAACTGTAATCTTTGATCTCCACAAGAGATGTGACTACCTAACCCCTGCTTTTCGACTCGGTATCAGTCGGCTCTCAAAGGTAATTACCTTTTTGATAGCAGGTACATGTCTAATAACCTCCATGTGTCGTTCCTGTGGCCAACTCAAACCACGGTTATGAATACTAACCAATACCCTACAAGTCATCCCTGTTATAAGCAACTAAATGCATAGCCAACAGAAGGATATGTAATAACATTTAACATACCTTAAACCTTGTAGCTCGGAAATGTCCACAACAGCCAGATCCCAGAACTCACAAAACCAAAACCGAGTAAAGAAAAACTCGATGTCCGAACGAAATCAAATCTGAAAATGGACTTCACAACTTGGCTTTGATACCAATAAAATTGTCATGCCTCGAGAGTATACCGTGCCAAAAAGCAAATGGACAACATCTCCCCTGTACGTGGTAACATATCGGATTAATACAAAGCCCGTAGGCCCACAACTACATAACATATATATGGACAGTACTAAACAATACAACCACAACAACACAAAGGTGCGCACCGGTGCGACTCTAACATACTACACAAAAACAACATACAAACCAATAGTCAAATACAACACTGATTATACATGACCATAATACAAAACAACAGCGGAAGCAAATACGTGGCAAACCCCAATTGTTCGGTGTGAGATGAGATCAGCTGGCGGAGCTCCGAACGTCCAAGGAATCTTCTACCTGCTACCTGGGCGACAAGAAACCCAGGGTCCGGGGTGGTGAGTATAAACTCAGGGGTAATATATAGAAAGTGCATGAACATATAGGATAAAGAGATCTACAAGTATACATGTGAAGATCTACAGGTATACAACATGAGTCCAATAGACATACAGTCCTATCCAAATCTAATAACAAGTAACCATAGTATAGTCATACTCAATGTATATACTAAACTGATCAACTGAACATGAAGTAATGTATCAACGTACCTGATGGTCTGCAACACCATAAGCTATATCATCCTGAACAGATATACAATAACATAACCCATATAACGTACCAAGTCAATCCCATACCTGACCAATACTCAGACATATGAACAGTATATAATCACCTGTAATAACATCCCGGTCCATACCACACTATAACATGACGCTAATCAAATGCATACTACAGTCTAGACCAACACATATATCATGCTCAACACACAACAGCATATAATATGCAAATGACATGTATCATGATGTACAAACATATGCAGCTAACAAATGCAGCATCTCACAGGCATATGTAAAACATATATCGAATACATGCATACATATATATCAAGAATGCATGCATGGCTATGTTCATGGACGACCAACCACGACCCTAGTATGGCCTGGGTGGCACGACATGACTACTATCCCGACTCTAGTCGCCACCACTTTCGAGTGACCGAGTTGGGTAGTATGAAATAGTAGCTAGCCGCCATAGAGCTATATGCTACTCACACGGGTCCTCCCACTGCTAGCTCCCTACCCATGAGACGAGCACCGCACAGATAATCAGACATCACACGACCACCGTATAGTGGGTGAGTGTGCTAACTACCACTCACGTGGTAGGCGATCTCCATCTACCACCATCCATAGTGGCCGAATGACACGCACAACAATGCTCGCCTCAACCTCGCTACCACTACCACCCCGAGTGGTCGGGAGGCAGGATGATACCACCTGCTCTCAACCACAAGGGAGACCCAGTCAACAACATACATGCAATGTAATGATGCATAGCTCCATACATGTACCCTCGCCACACTCCCTATCCCACGGGGAGTCTTGGTCAACCAAAAGTCAACTATGCAAGGACTACAATCCACAAGACTCTCTCTATCGCACAAAGAGTCATACACATCTGACAGTCAACCACGCTAAGACCTCTAGTCAATAGCGAGATACTATCGACCATCCATATAACCATACACAGATATACGATCCATAATGGATATACAATCATGCTAGGACCTCTAGTCCATAACCACATACTGACAACTACACACATTTATCTATGCACAGACAACTAGATCCACCATAGATGCACAACTAATATGTGTACGATACAACAATCGACTCCATAATCCAAACAATCACCTAACCCTAGTGATGTAACACAGTAATCTAATCTGAGGTCACAAAGATAACCCTAACCACCTGTACTTACTGAACATCCATCGGTTAACACATAATAGGGTTTATAGTTTCAATCCGTGTTAGATAATCAATGAAGTAACAAAGTATATATCTCAAAGGTCAAGGCAGTACAAGCATATGATTAAATAAGAGTGGATCTAAGATCAAAGTAATAGCATAAATCCAAATTCATGCACCAGATTCAGATCAAAACTACCTGATCAGGGTAGATATTACCCACCTGATACGAAGCTCGAATAATCCTCACGGCCGTGGACCTGCTTCGTATCCCAAACCTACACAATAGTAACAAATTATGGTTAAGTACAAATCTCCGATAATTATATGAACAAACTACTAATTCACTCTATATTCGCATCCTTCCCTCGTCTACGAGTAAGAACCCCAATTATCCCAAATTCGATACACCACAATAAATCCCTGCCATCCTCAAGATCCATTAACAGAAACAACACCTAAAGAGTTATCTGACCAACTAAGCCAACTGTTGATACAAACACCATAATCTACCCACATCCTACACAAATCCACAATCCTCATCCTCAAATCATCTACAAAATCCATCAAAGGCAAACCTAATGAACTAACCTCCAACCACCGTCCGATAGCTTACCATCAGATTAAACCATAGCAATTACCAACCGCATCTTCTCCTTCCACACACACACAGCCGACACAATCCTCAGTTAGAAACAATCCATCCTTACCTCAAACCCCTCTCCATCTCCCTTCTCACAACATCACAGTTCTGGAACACCGTGATCAGATTTGGTAGAGAGAACCAAAAACAGGGATTATACCTAAAGTATATTTCACAGCTGCATCACAACCACAAACAACTTGCTCCACCGAACCATCCACACTCCAGATCAAACACATCGGCAATCAACTCGCAATAACATAACACCAACCAACACCCGAATTAAACGAATACCACAACTTCCAATCGAAAAATCCATCACAGATGAAAAGAATAGGTTAGATTAATCTTACCAGCTCTAATCTCCACCGGCAACCAACCTTCCCCGATCTTAGCTGCTCTCCCCGCACAGCTTAGCCCCCAACGAGATCTGAGCTCCGATCGCTGCCCAAACACTAATCTGAGCTAAAATCCAAAAACCGTAGCTAGCAGCAGATCTCAACTCGAAAGGGAAGAAAACGATCGATCCTTACCTTCGATGGCAGCTCACCGCCGCGGCGACAGCACCGCCCGTCCGTCGCAAATACCGCCGAGATCCCCCAGGCGAGACCCAAAATCCTCCACTGGAGATTGACCAATGTGGCGGTGCCGTCGACTGCTATCACCGAAATGCCGATGAAATCGATGACGGAAATCACTCAGAGCGCAGGAACGAGGCGGAGAAGAGAAGTAACGGAGATCGCGATGGCTGATCGGTTCGTTCGGCAGCCTTTAAAAGTCGTTCGAGTGATTTGTCTAGACCAACCCAAACCGGTTCAAGCCCAATCTAATTTAACTCAATCTGGTTCAAGCCAATCAGCCCAAGCCCAACTAGCTAATCAACTCAATTAGCCCACTGATTAAGCCCAATTAATCTACTAATTAAACCCAATTAATTAAAGGGTTAATCCTTTTTTTTTCTATCTTACATGACATCTGATCTGACCCATCAGGGCTTCATTCTAGCTGTCCGATCTCTCTGACCTAGCTAGGTTTCCTACTAACTGTTCAATCTCCCTGACTTAACCGGTCTTCTGCCATATGTCCGGTTTAGGATATAAGCCAAAAGAGAAAGAGGTTGCTTATATTTCATTAATTAATAGGAAAGCAACCATTAAGGGTAAGGTTAAGAAAGCTTGGGTACCTAAGAAGTTTTTAATTAATGTTACCGGTCTAAATGTTTGGGTACCAAAAGCTTGTGTTTTTCATGTGATTTAGGTAGGAGAGCGAGGTATGTGGATTGTGGATAGTGGTTGCTCAACACATATGACCGGGGACGTGAGCAAGTTCTCCACAATTAAATATGTGAAGAAGGGAGCGGTATCTTTTGGGAATAGTGGAAAACTCAAGATACTAGGTAGAGGTACAATTGAGGTATCCCCTAAAATTGTTATTCACAAAGTCTTGCTAGTTGAAAATATGAAGTTTAATTTATTAAGTGTTAGTCAACTTTGTGATGCAAACTATCATGTTTCCTTTGAATCCTCTAAATGCATGATTAAACACAAGGAATTAAATGATTGCATGTTAGTTGGATATAGGAAATCAAACATCTATTATGTTGATCTTTCATATGCTTCTAACATTTCTACTAAGTGTCTTGTGGCAAAAGAAGAAGAATGTTGGCTATGGCATAGAAGATTGGGGCACATCAACATGAAAAACATAGCCAAGGTAGCCAAGATGGAGTTGGTCAAAGGGCTACCAAAGATCAAGTATGTCAAGAACAAAATGTGTGATGCATGCCAAGAAGGAAAACAAACAAAAGCATCACACAAAGGTAAAACCTTAACTAATACTTCTTTACCATTAGAATTATTGCATCTTGATTTATTTGATTGCCATAGCACTCCATCTTTAAATGGTAACAAATATTGTTTAGTCATTGTTGATGACTTTTCTAGGTATACTTGGGTTTACTTTATGAAACATAAGGATGATACCTTAGAAATAATCATAGGATTTAGTAAAAGGGTTGAAAATGAAAAGAGTCTCAAAATCAACCGGATCCGTAGTGATCATGGTGGTGAATTTGAGAACTAAAAATTTTCACAATTTTGTTTAGAGCAAGGGTACAAGCATGAGTTCTCTTGTCCTAGAACACCCCAACAAAATGGGGTGGTGGAAAGGAGAAATCGTGCCCTACAAGAAGCGCTAGGACTATGCTTAATGCATATTCTCTCCTAGCTACTTGTGGGCGAGCGGTTAATACCGCTTGCTATATCCAAAATAGGGTTCAAATCCATAGGTTTTTAGGAAGAACACCTTTTGAACTATGGAATGGAACTATTCCCACAATTCACTATTTCAAAGTCTTTGGGTGTAAAGTTTATATCTTAAATACCAAAGATAACTTAGGGAAATTTGAATCTAAAACAGATGAGGAAATCCTAGTTGGATACTCATCCACAAGTAGAGGGTATAGAGTCTATAATAAGAGAACCCAAGGGATTGAGGAGTCCTCAAATGTTAAATTTGATGAAACCACTAGTACCTACCCTAGAAAGTCCTCCATTGATAAGGATATTAATGACAATAATCAAGACATTACCCAAAAACTTGAAAATTTGACCATTAGGGGTAATGATCAAGGGGGAGGAAGAGGAGACTCCGATGATGAAAGAAGGGTGGAAGATAACAATGATCAAATTGAAACCCCTTCTAGAAACCTAAGAATTCATCAAGATCATCCACTTGACCAAGTAGTAGGAGATCTATCTCAAGGAGTAAGAACTAGGTCATTTCATAGACTTCCTACTAGTCAAGTTGCTCTTATATCACAAATTGAGCCCAAATCGATCAATGATGCATTACATGATCCGGATTGGATTTTGGCAATGCAAGATGAATTGACTCAATTTGAGAGAAGTCAAGTGTGGGAATTAGTACCTAGACCCAATAATAGCACCATAATTACTACAAGATGGGTTTTTAGGAATAAATTAGATGATCAAGGAAATATCACTAGAAATAATGCTATGTTGGTTTCTAGGGGATTTAATCAAGTTGAGGGGCTTGACTATGATGAGACTTATGCCCAGGTTGCTAGATTATAATATATTATAATTCTCTTAGGGTATTCTTCCTACATGGGATTTAAACCAAATGGATGTTAAATCGGCATTCTTAAATGGTTTTATTAAGGAGGAAGTATATGTAGAGCAACCACCCGGGTTTGAGAACATAGATTATCCAAATCATGTATAGCTTAGGAAAGCATTATATGGGTTAAAACAAGCTCCGGGCATGGTATGAAAGATTGTCATCATTCTTAATTTCTAAGGATTTTAGAAGAGGCCAAGTAGATCAAACTTTGTTTATAAAGTCAACATTGAAAGATATATTCATAGCCCAAGTATATGTTGATGATATCATCTTTGGGTCAACAAATAATGATCTTCTTCAAGACTTTATAAAAAATATGGAAAATGAATTTGAAATGAGTTTGGTTGGAGAGCTTACCTTTTTCCTAGGCTTACAAGTCAAACAAACCAATGAGGGTATTCATATTTATCAAACCAAATATGCAAATGAAATGATCAAGAAATTTGGTTTGGAAAATGCCAAAATTGTAACCACTCCTATGGCCACTAGCACTAGAATAGATAGTGATCATGAAGGTAAATCAATTGATCTTAAACTTTATAGGAGTATGATTGGTAGCCTACTATACCTAACCGCTAGTAGACCCAATATTTTATTTGCGGTAGGTATGTGTGCAAGATACCAATCTTGTGCCAAAGAATCACATTTGGTAGCCGTCAAAAGAATATTAAGATATATTAAAGGCACCCTAAATGTAGGACTTTGGTATCCTAGGACTAGGTCATTTGAATTACTTGGTTATACCGATTCCGATTATGCCGGGTGCAAATTGGATAAGAAAAGTACTAGTGGTGGATGCCAATTTCTTGGGTCCTCCCTAGTTAGTTGGAGTAGTAGGAAGCAACATTGTGTTGCTTTATCAACCAAAGCGAATATGTGGCTATGGGTGGTTGTGTAGCTCAATTACTTTGGATGAGACATACTCTTGTGGACTATGAGCTACACTACTCTAACATTAAAGTTTATTGTGATAATGTAGTACCATCACTTGACCGAAATCCGGTACATCACTCTAGGACAAAGCACATTGAAGTGAAACATCACTTCATAAGAGATCATGTGGCAAGAGGGGACATTGAACTTAATTATGTAGAATCTAAGTACAACCTTGCCGATATCTTCACCAAAGCTCTTCCCGAAGCCGAATTTTCATCCTTGGGAGAGGCTTGGTAGGCTTGTAAAGTAAAATTCTAGATTTGCATGATCCTATACTCTTATAGCTTCTTTATACCTTGATGCATCTCACAAAAAGCCTTAAGAAAACTTGATTTGTGTATTGAGACACTTAGGGAAGGTGTACTTGGCTCATCATGCTTGTTATGATGCATTACTATGAGCCAATAACACACCTAGAGACATAAATACCTTATGGACCAACCATTGGGAAGGCTTGTATTCAAGTAATGAGTACATAGCTCTAAGAACATGGTTGGAAATTCCAAATCATATATATTTTAAACTATGTTCATTATATTTTGGAAAACAGTTTTCAAGTGAATCATAAAAGTGATACAAAGGTTGAAAATTCTTTAGAACTTTTGTAAGTTTCCAAATTTGTATCAATCTTGGAATCTGGAAAACATATATTTTTCAAATTATTTTTCCTTAATAGAGTATGATTTCGGAAATGTGTACGCAAAATTTCATGATTTTTCGAGATTTCTGGAATTTTACGCATTTCAAAATGTAAAAGGCCGAAATTTGAATTAGTGATCGATCGGTTCAGATATCTGATACACTGGGTTTTTCTAATAATAAGCTCCATTTTCTGATATTTGGTGTATTTTTGATGTCCTAACACTCTAGTATAATAATATTGCGTATAAACGAGTTTTAGGACTGCTCAATACAGTGGCTTAGGGGGAGTTTTCAATAAATTCTATTCTTTATCCCCAAAACCATTGTTGGTGCAAAGTTAGGATTGAACTTTTGAATTTTAGACTATGCTTTGCTTCAAATGTAATTTACATCCTATCTTGAATTAAGGGGGAGCTTAATTTCAATCTAATACCTTAGTCCAAGATCCAACATTCCTAATTCTTTCATCCTTCTCTTTTTGATGTATGTCAAAGGGGGAGAAGGAATGCTTAAGTTAGATGATTATGTGTGTATCTTTAAAGACCTAACTTAAATGATTGTCAAACATCAAAAAGGGGGAGATTGTTGGTGCAACAATGCTCCAAGCATTTATATGTTTTGATATTTGGCTAATCATCTAAGTTAGGCAATATCTTGTGATCTAATTACGAATGTGTTTAAGTGATAGGGAAATCCAAGGATGAAGTACTTGGTAAAAGGAAGTCCAAGTATGATCTTGGCAAAGGAAGTCCAAGGGATGGACTTGGCGGCATAAGACCAAGCTTGTAGTCTTGGCAGCATAAAGTCCAAAGTGAACCTTGGCAAAGGAAGTCCAAAGTAAAGTCTTGGCAGCATAAGTCCAAGCTTGTAGTCTTGGCGGCGTAAAGTCCAAGCATTTGGCAACCCAAGACATGACGAAACCGAAGGAAGCTCTTGGAAGAAAAGCGCAAAGGATGAACAAGTCGCGGACTCGGAGGGATCCTGAAGGCGCAAGGCTTATTAAGGAGCTAGAAGGTTAAGTCTAGGTCTAGGGTATAAAATCAAGTATGAATTACTCATACTTGATGAGTATCAGTCGACTGATACGATGTATCACCGATCGTCAGCGATCGATCGATCTGATACTAACTATCACCGATCGCTGGGCATATCACGATTATATTGATCGGATCACCGATCGACAAGGAAATCACGATCGATCAAGGGAAATATCGCTACGTAATGCGCCTCACTCGATCGCCGCTTGATCACTGATCGATCACCCCATCACGATCGATGGAGGGATCACCGATCGATCACCTGGCCATTGGAGATTGCGGCTACGAATCTCCGCGGAGATCGCGTTCGTGTCTACAAATTCGTTAGTGCGCAGCGGAAATCGAAATAATAACAATAAAGAAATGCACAACACGCTAACACAAATATATAACGTGGTTCGGAACCGCACGGTTCCTACTCCATGGATCGGGCTCAAACGAGCCCTAGCGATGTCAAACACACACCACTATCAAATAACTCCTTCTCGGAATAATCCGGAGGCGGAGAAACCTCGTACAAGGTGATTACAACAATAATCAAAAGCTACAAGCATATACAATGAAATACAAAGCAAAACTAGTAAAGGAAAACACTTTACAAATGCTCTTGAATGCTTGATCGCTAGGTTGATCGAGTAGCACTTGGAGACCCTGAATTGCAACAGCAACTCGCCCCAAATCGCCTCAAAGAACCATTGCTTTTTCCTCCATCACGAGCTCCATATATAGCTTCAACCTGTGCTGGAAAAAGTCTATCAGTCGACTGATCGAGACCATCAGTCGACTGATGCCACTGTTGTCGTGAGACAATGGCTAGTTCCACGTTGGATAAGTCCAACGGAACTACCATCACCGATCGACAGACCATCACGATCGATGGAGTCCTCACTGACTAACCGAGTCTCGACTCCATTCTCGTGGTCGACTTCAAGCACCAGACCGATCGACTATCACGATCGCTGAGCCATCACCGATCGCTAACCTATGAGAAATGATCTAGGCCATAACCCGCAATAAACCCTAGTTGAGCGGTCCCGACCGCCACATGGCATCACGATCGATGACACACCTCAAACATGAGGTTTTAACTCAAGTATGGTTCCCATACTTGCTAGACCACCCTTAGCCTAGACCTAAGCCTTCTAGTCACCTCCATCACCTCACGCCTCGGATCCTCCAAGTCATCCATGACTTGTTCATCCATCGCGCTAGCCTTCAGTGCTTCCGCCGCTATGTCATGCTAACGGTGTCTACACCACCAAGGCACATTGACTTACACCGCCAAGACTCCGCTTGACTTTACGCCAACCATTGACTTATCCGCCAAGACTACCGCTTGGACTTTACGCCGCCAATATTAAACCCCTTGGACTTCAAATGCTAACCCATGTTAGACTTTCCATGCCAAGACCATGCTTGGACTTTCCTTGCCAACACATGTTGGACTTTCAATTTGCCAAGACCCATGCTTGGACTTTCCTTGCCAACTCATGTTGGACTTTCAATTTGCCAAGACCCATGCTTGGACTTTCCTTGCCAACTCATGTTGGACTTTCCTTGCCAACACATGTTGGACTTTCAATTTGCCAAGTACTCAGGACTTGGACTTTCCCATGACAATTATATTGTCATATGTTTTTGTCAAAACATCAAAACACATCAAAACATTACTCGAGTCAAACTCGAGTCCTGGTCGATCGTGACCTGGGCCGATTGCACCAACAATCTCCCCCTTTTTGATGTTTGACAAAAACCAAACACATAAAACCAAACAATTTATTGAGTTAGAACACTAACTCAAATCCCTTACCAATTATGCCAAATTGGTAATTTTAAATGTTCTCCCCCAAACATTCTCCCCTGACTAACATCAAAAAGGTCTTCCCCCAAGGAGGTCAATGTCCTATGTCCCAATGAGATCTTACAATCTCCTTGGTCTAAAATATCTAGGATGCCTACCATCTTCCTAGTGATAAGTCCCATATCACTCAAGAGAGGCAATCCTATTCACTCTCCCAATTTCCAAATTGGGTATCAAAAATCCATCAATTTTCCCAAATTGATGATACTCTTACAATAACATCCCCTTTTCAAGGAGAAAAATACATCCATCATCCCAAGATGGATACCTCCCCCTAAAGGCTTGCTCCCCCTTGACCATTGCACCAACAATGTCCTTGGGAAGTCCCTAAGCCAATAGGAACTCTAAACCATCAAAATTAAGGTTAGAAATTCAACATTGAACTTTCCACACCTTAAAATTGATACAAACCCTAAATAAC
This sequence comes from Wurfbainia villosa, assembly GCA_025175895.1. NCBI lineage: Eukaryota > Viridiplantae > Streptophyta > Magnoliopsida > Zingiberales > Zingiberaceae > Wurfbainia > Wurfbainia villosa. The sequence continues at coordinate 111,241,008 of CM045987.1, read as the reverse complement.
TCTCCTAATCCATATCCAATAACTTTTCACCCATTATAATGCTTCCCAAAGCATATCCTAGGGTTAGGAGTGGTTAGGGATTTTTGTCATGGCTGAACACGGACTAACCAAACTTAGTTTTCCGAAATCAGCCTTGGCAATGACTACTACTACGATCACATCACTTCATCACCGATCACACTAGTGAAGCTGATCGATAATGAAATTTCTGAATTTCGCTTATCGAATCGAAGTTTCGTAAAATCATAAATAATTATACGATATCGAAAAATCACGTAAATTTGATACGTGATAATACCTATGACCAATACAATGGGTGAAAAATGTTTGAAAATTATTTTACCCATAAAATAGTGAATTTGATACAAAACTCAAAACCATTGAAATTTTCAATGTTTTGGCCCTATTTTGTATCAACTTCATCAATGGTGATTGCTATCAAAAGATAGACTTCACCAAGGTTTTCTAAAATGATTTTAAAATGTTTTCAGGACCTTATCTTGAATCATGTTCATTGGGCTCTATGTGTGACTTGTACACAGCTCTCCTAATGATCCACTACTAAAATTAGATGAGTTTTAGTTCATCTAGATGCAAAAACTATGCACCTTGAACTTAACTCTTATCCTAGCATCTCACATGTATCTAGGGTGTATACATACACATACATGTCAATTAGATGTGAGATGTGGGTTTTGTTCTCCCTAATCTAGGGTTTCAAGCATTTTTCTAAGGCAACTCTACTTGATTCCCTTATAAATGGGACTCCAAGTCATGCCATAGTCCTTAAATCAATTTTAGTCAATTAAATGCATGAAATGATCATGGCATAAAGATAGCATTATTAAAATATGGCTAATGATCATGATGTCATGACATATGATAAAATCTAAAACACATGACATCGGGTCCTTAATCCCTAAGCATAATCATGACATATAAGATGATTAAGAATAAACATGATGTCATGACATGGCATATGATAAAAATACAATTATACAAATATTCATTCATACACACAAGATTTTTCAGAAATAAGGATTTCATTTAACTTAATTTTGTCTTTACATCAAAATGGAGATTGGCTATGCCTCAATCTCACTACAAAGATGACATCCACAAAAATCTAATATCCTCTAATCGTCCCGCAGGTGGAGGTGGTCACGTAGTCTACCAGATCATCATCTCTAGCATATCACCGATGTCGCTCTATGCGGCCTCGGGTCTCCTCCATCCTATCGAGACGCGTGTGCCAAGCCGCTCGCTCGCCAATAACCGATGACTACCGAGTCAACCGATCACGATAATCTCAAATCTGACTCCACCGCCACGACGATGGACTACCACGATGTGTTCGCAAGATCCGTCATCTCATCGAGGTGTCCGCATCCTCGCTGCCCTCTCGCTGCATCTCGGGTGGCGAGGAGGTCTCAGGCGCTCTCGGGTGGTCGAGGCGCCAACTCCATCTCGCCGCGCCATCCGTAGCCGCTAAGGAGAAGTTACGAATCGATATACCAGACACTTCCGATAGCCGCAGAGAGCCCCTATGGATGTTAATGCCTACGGAGTCGAGCCATGCTGTGATGATATGTCCAAATGGCATATGCACTTTCCCTTGTACAGGGGAAGTGAAGTGCACAATGCAATGGAAGATGTTCAATGCAAAGTTTATGTCTAACTGATGATGCATGGCATATAGAAGAAAGAGATGGGGAGGACGAATCTTGGCCAGACCCCGAGTGACAATGGGCAGAAAACACCCAACAATGACCTTATAAAGGACATTGTCAGGTGCAGATAACTCGGTGATAGGAAATAAATTCTGGGCCAGTGGACGAGGATAACCAAAAATATGCTCATGAATGGACTCCATAGAGATATGGGTAAAAGGCTCAGGTAGAGGAAAGTCCATGATAGGGTAAAAGATGAAGGTGTCATCTGAAGGCCTACACTCAAGAAACTCCTGCAGTATCGCAGGAGTGAACTCTAAGTCGCGTTTTGCAATGCGCGTAGTGTATGTAGGGCCGTCATCTACCTTTTTAAGGTTTTGGTAAAATTCCTTAATAAGGTCATCATTGATTGGATGCGTGCACAAGACAATCTTCATCAAATTGTAGTATGCAATGAGTTCCATGACGTCACTACAATGCCTATTGAAGAAATCTCTATCTATGTACCGAACCAACATAGGTTGGTATAATCTCGACTCACCCTCGGAGGGATCATTCCTACGGGCTCTCCTATTATGAATGTAATGTGATGATATGCAATGCAATGGCAACAATACGCGATTAGATAAACCTACATTGTAATGGAAATGAAAATTAGGCTAAGAAAATCGCTACTTAGGCGCCATGTGTGGTCGAGGGAAGACTCAAAGTCACTGAGGATCGCTTAAAAGTCACGGAGAACGCCACCACGGAACCCTAATCGAGCAAGGAACAAAAGCCTAAACCGCGCATGAACTAGGCTCCAAACAAGTGAAAATGGAAGAGGAAGGGCTTATCCGTCAAACCTAATATCTTGACGATTGGGACGGCCGAGGAGTCGATCGGAGAGGAAGACGACGATCGGAGAGGGAAGGAAGAAGGAGAACTCGTTACAGAAGACGCTAACCCTAGCGGTTCGGCGTTATAAAATCACGGATCGATCGATGTGAGCATCACGATCGATCACGGTTGTTATCGAGTTTTCGAACCGGCACGATCGCTTCCGCTTAGCAATCGATCACGAACTCTCTCGTGATGTGTAAGAGCATCACGATCGATGTTGCTCATCACGATCGATGTGCATATCACTCGATCGCCACGTCGAGCACTCGACCGATGGCCTTCGCCTCGTTGAATAAGACATCACGATCGATAATCAGACGGGCCGATCGATGTCGATTTCTTCAAAATCGTAAAATCTCGATTTTATCATCTTAATTGTTCCATTTTATCACGCTAGATCTTGTATTTCGAATGTATTGATGTTATACTTTTATTTATGTATTTGTTAATGTATTTTAATGTTTTATTTCATTTTTGCAAACATTAACATTCAATGATTTCCAAAACCTAACATCTCACCCTTTCTAAGTGTTGAAATACACAATCAAGGTAAAAGACTTGTTTTGTGAGATATAATCTATCCTAGACATTCATTCCATGCAAACATATGGTAAAACATATGAAGCATGGTGAATACAAGACATCAAGTTGTGTGGCACTTGAGTATCACTCTAGATATTACCTTTACATCTTAACCACACATTTCTTGATACATGACCTTCCCAAATGTGCCAATAATCAAAAGTACACACTATGACCTCTAAATCTAGATCGTGTCAATTTTATTGATTTTCATGTTTTCAAGATATATATTGACACAACCTAAAATTCTTTGAAATTAAGGCTCAAGGATATTTCCAAAGTAACCATAACCTTGAAAGTAACCTTAAAGTGCCACCTTTATTATGGTTGAGTTAGCTACCCATCCAATCAAGGTTGGCACACCCTAAACCCATCTTAGCGTGAATCAATCACGCTCTTAGGAACCCAAAATCGATTTGAGCTCCTAGGGTTAATTAGGTATTCCTTAGGGATAACCTCCCTAGATACCTTCCTAATTACCCTCCTAGGCTTATTAGCCTTGGTCATTTTGGTCTTGCCTAGGTTAACCTTAGGGATTGCCTCCCTAACAACCTTATTGGTGGCCATCCTAGGTTTCTTCGAAACCTTGGCCACTAGGCACAAACCTTGGTCAACTCTAGGAATGACTTTCCCATTGACCTTGGTCTTCCTAGACCTAGTTAGTGTCCCATAGTCAAACGGAACACTATGGTAAGTCACCTTGGACTTAGGTTTGTGACCCAAACCATTCTTGCCCTTGGTTGACTTTTGACTCTTAGGTCCTAGATATTGACTTTGACTTCTTGACCTAGGAGTTTGACCATTAGACCCTTTAGATTGATTTTGTATCTTATTTAGGTATTTTCAGTTTTCTCAAGCCTTGAGCTCAAGGCTTGGTTCTCTAATTCTAATTTCCCAATTTTAGAATTTTTATTTAACTCTTGGGCATTGACTTTCTTGGCAATGCCTAGTCCATTTTGGATTAAAACCTAGATGTTCTTGGATTTTCTTAATAGATTTCTTAGGTATTGTTTTTCTAAGGACATTAGTCCCAAATTTTTCCTTATTCTTAAGGTGAACATTCTTAGCTCCTAAACACATATGTTTGTTATTTCTAGCATGCTCTTTATGATACATACCACAATTGCTAAAATTAGTTCTAGCATGCTTTTTAATACTTAAATTAGACGGAGCATTATTTAAATATACCTTAGGGTTTGCCTTAGTGGCTCCCCCTACTTGTGATGCTCCCTTTGCCCCTTCTTCTTCTTCTTTGGGCATTGACTGTAGAATGACCCGGTAGTCGGCATTTGAAGCAAATGACATGCTCCTTGCTCTTTAGACTTGGAGAACCAGCGTCCATTGACTTTTGTTGACTTTTAGGTGCCGGAGGAGCTTTCTTGATCCTCTTTGGACATTTTCTCTTGTAATGCCCATACTCCCTACACTTAAAGCACATAATATGTTTTTTATTTAAAACTAAATGTTTGAGTTACCTAGTTCGTGGTGGAGACCGGAATTGACTTTGGGCTTCTTCATCTTGACCGGATGTCAAAGCTTTTACTCGATGTTCTGTATAGATGATCTCTCCTTCTTCTATTTCCTTCCGATCCTAAGTTGACTCTCACTTCTCCTCTTTCTCACTTTCTTTCTGAGGATGAGCTCTCTTCTCTCCTCCTTCCGATTCCTCTTTGGACCGATTTTCGTGGAACTTGATCAACTTGTTCCACAATTCCTTGGCATCCCTATAGCTTCCTAATCTAGAAACATCATTAGGTATCAAATCAATTAGCATTTTTGTTACCTTGACGGTTGTCTTGAATTTTTCCGCTGCTCTGGGTCCATCTCTTCATCTTGAGGATTTCACCGCTTTTCTCCTCTGAGCATCAAAACCTATAGTCAGAAACCAATTTTCTATATTTGTCATTAGAAAATATTGCATTCTACCTTTCCAATACGCCAAAATGTTCGAAAAGAAGGTGGGATGTTGACGCTTCACCCAATTTTTCTTGAAATTCCATATTCTTCCTCTAGCTTCGACTCGGTTGTTAATCCGTAGAAGAGCCCCGGGCTCTGATACCACTTGTTAGGACCTTTGGAATAGCTAGAGGGGGGGGGGTGAATAGCGTTGATCGTACGATGTCGGAAATCGATCGCGTTCGTGTCTACAAATTCGTTAGTGCGCAGCGGAAATAGAAATAATAACAATAAAGAAATGCACAACACGCTAACACAAGTATATAACGTGGTTCGGAACCGCACGGTTCCTACTCCACGGATCGGGCTCAAACGAGCCCTAGCGATGTCAAACACACACCACTATCAAATAACTCCTTCTCGGAATAATCCGGAGGCGGAGAAACCTCGTACAAGGTGATTACAACAACAATCAAAAGCTACAAGCATATACAATGAAATACAAAGCAAAACTAGTAAAGGAAAACACTTTACAAATGCTCTTGAATGCTTGATCGCTAGGTTGATCGAGTAGCACTTGGAGACCCTGAATTGCAACAGCAACTCGCCCCAAATCGCCTCAAAGAACCATTGCTTTTTCCTCCATCACGAGCTCCATATATAGCTTCAACCTGTGCTGGAAAAAGTCTATCAGTCGACTGATCGAGACCATCAGTCGACTGATGCCACTGTTGTCGTGAGACAATGGCTAGTTACACGTTGGATAAGTCCAACGGAACTACCATCAGTCGACTGATTGTGACCATCAGTCGACTGATGGAGTCCTCACTCGACCAGTCGAGTCTCGACTCCATTCTGTGGCCGAATTCTCGAGCACCGCCGACCGATCGAGACTATCACGATCGCTGAGCTCATCACCGACCGCCAACCTATGGCAATGATCGCTAGGCCATAACCCGCAGTCAAACCCTAGTTGACTCGGTCCAGTTGACTGCCACATGGCATCAGTCGACTGGCACACCTCAAACATGAGATTTTAACTCAAGTATGGTTCCCCCATACTTGCTAGACCACCCTTAGCCTAGACCTAAGCCTTCTAGTCACCTCCATCAGCCTCACACCTCTCGGATCCCTCCAAGTCATCCATGACTTGTTCATCCATCGCGCTAGCCTTCAGGTGCTTCTGTCGGCTATGTCATGCTAACGGTGTCTACACCACCAAGGCACATTGAACTTACGCCGCCAAGACTCCGCTTGGACTTTACGCCGCCAACCATTGGACTTATGCTGCCAAGACTACCGCTTGGACTTTACGCCGCCAATATTAAACCCCTTGGACTTCAAATGCTAACCCATGTTAGACTTTCCATGCCAAGACCCTGCTTGGACTTTCCTTGCCAACACATGTTGGACTTTCAATTTGCCAAGACCCATGCTTGGACTTTCCTTGCCAACTCATGTTGGACTTTCCTTGCCAACACATGTTGGACTTTCAATTTGCCAAGTACTCAGGACTTGGACTTTCCCATGACAATTATATTGTCATATGTTTTTGTCAAAACATCAAAACACATCAAAACATTACTCGAGTCAAACTCGAGTCCTGGTCGATCGTGACCTGGGCCGATTGCACCAACAAACCGGTCTTCTGCCATATGTCCGATCCACTCGACCCATCTAGACTTCATGTCTGGTGTCTGGTCCTCCTAATCTGTCAAGACTCTTGCTTGGAATCTAGTCCACACGATCTACTAGGACTTTCCTATTAAGCCTACACACCTATCATACATATTAAATCATATGCTTATACTAACTTTAACTATGGTTCATACATTAAAACTTAGGAGTGGTGCTCTTTGCACTAACACATGTGTCCAAGAAGACATGTATGCTTTGGCTAAAGACTTCTAAGTAATAGTCCTAACAAGAAGCCTAGGGAATACCTCTCCTTTATAGGAGTGGTCTGTGAGCTATTCAAACATCTTTGATCACTTTGACTTATACGCAATCAACCTGGAATGACACCTCATAAGGAAATGGTTGCGAAACAATCAAAGTATAAGTCGTCATGACCAAGATGACTAGAATACCTCAAGTCTAAGGAAACTTACACTCGAGCTGCAATAAAACTTCATCGATATATAGAACCATATGAAGTTTCATGGAAGGTCACTCTAATGAACTAGTTACCCTAACTAGCATCCACATGTTCACTTTCAATATATCTATGTTTCCATTCAGTGAGTACCTAATGCTTAGATAAACCAAGGAGTATAATATGCGTTAGTCTTACAGAATTGATGATGTTCAATCTCATCAATTCACTGACTTGGGATTATTTCAATACTTATATAATTATACATGATAAGATACTCACAAATTGTGATCTAAATACAATATTTCTTATGTTATGGATCATATTATGGACTTCAATAAATTGATTTAAGTATTTTGAAAATCTTGGTATTGTTTATCAATTAATAAAAGTCAACAATAATAGTTTTGATACAAATTTAAATAAAAATATTGGAGTTTTCATTATTTTTTATCTTCGTGCTAAGTTTTGAAAAAAAGGGTTTATTTTCATATAAAAATATTTTTCTATGATAGATATGGCCATAACAAGTATGTTTAAGACACTCGTAGATTTTCTAGTGCATATCTAAAATTCAATTATTGAAAATTTCATAATTACAAGTTGACTAGTTGCAATTGCTTGAGGGCAATTGATTGGAAACTTCCTTCCAGTCAATTCTAGGAGCCTTGATTTCAATGATGTTTCACTTGTATAGAGACTTGTTGACCCCCTAAAACTCTCACATAATTTTTTATAAACAATATGATTCATTGAGGTGTAATTAAAGATTTAAATAAGGAGAGAAAAATCAACGACTAGGAGTGGTGAATTTTTCACATAGAACTCATGATACCTCTTGATAGGGAGCTAGGATACTCTTAAAGGGGAGGAATACTTGAAGAAGAGAAATTTATTAAGGTGAATTTCAAGATTAGGGAGGCAAATCATTAGGGGGAGATACTTAAAATAAGAGTTGAATTTTGTTCCTAGTTCGAGGGAAAGGAAAAGTTTAAGATTGAACTTTTGACTTTATGAGATTAAAGGTTGGAATTTTTTAAAAGTCGAGGAACTCAAGAAATTGTTGGTGAAATAAATAAAGAGGAATCCTTTGATTTTAGAGGAGAAGTATGCTTTAAGGAGAAGATCCATCTTAAAGTTTCTTAAATGGCCCAAGGTTGGGGTTGATAAACCTTCTTAAGAAATATATATTTTTAGATTAAGGAATCTTGAGAAAGAAGTTTGGAATAAGGGGGAAGTACCTATCTTGTTTGAATGGAAGGTCAAATTTTATGGGGAAAAGGAGAAGTATTCATTCGAAGAAAAACTAAGGTTAAGTTTTTGGATAATTGAGGGAGAGTTCCAACTAAAGGATGGTTCCCTTTTTAATGTGCATCAAAGGGAGAGATCCGAAGGGTTTAAGTTAGAAACCATCACATATAAAAGGGAAAACACTATGGATTAATAGTGATGTGGTCGTACGCGGATTTTCTCACCTCCTTTCAACGCCAAGATGCGTACAGAAGGCTTAGGGTTCTCTTTGGCCGCAACAGTATTTGACTATTGCTCTGGCCAAATGTCCCCCGGAACTCTTCGAATTGTAATTGTAACATCTTTCTTATTATACTGATCAGTCCCTATTGATAAAGATTTTTTTTGAAATTGTAATGCTAAGTATTGTTCTCTGTGTATGAACTATTATTGCTCAAGAATACTCAAAGTCATTTCTGTGCTATTCCTTCGTCTGTTACTACGGATTCTCCATCCTTCAGGGTGCCAGTCGATTGCTAAAATCTTCCACTCGAGAATCCGTTCGGGCTATCCCAACCTTCATTCTCCCCGAGTCAGAGCCAAATTTCACACGGTAAAAAATATTACACCTTACCAAGCCCCAACAATTCTTCTCATCAAATGAGGAGATAGTCACCCGCTTCGGGACTAATATCTTGATTATTCCCCATACTGACACCATTACTTCCCTCGTCCCTTCACCTTCTCCTCTCCTTCCCAAGGAGGATTACGAACCTCCCCCCTGGGCTATAAATTGTTACTGTGAGTCCTAGCTATTTCCCATTCTACCTTCATGGCTTCTGCTGGGCACCCCATCAACATAACCTCCGACTCTGACTCTTTTGAGTTATATGATCTTGTCACGGGATCCTCCGAAGGATCTGCTACTCGATCAATAGCTACTTCAGCATATCGGCCACCTCCTCCTCCTACGCCAGCCGATGCTTCGGCTCCCAACATGAGGAGGTCCTTTCGGGCTCCTTTCCCCTCCTTCCGCAACCGGGTCTGGAACCCCCCAACGACTTGAGAGTATACGGTAGGAGATCCTCAGGCTCCAGTTGAGCTTCCTGTTGGTGCAATCGGCCCAGGTCACGATTGACCAGACTCGAGTTTGACTCGAGTGATGTTTTGATGTTTGACAAAGTGGTTTGGCATTGATGTTTGACATTAATGTCGGTTAATATGTTGGGGAGATTGTTGGAGCAATCGACACGGGTCATGTTTGATCGGACTCGAGTTTGACTCGAGGAAGACCTTAATGGTTGACTAGGGTTGACCATGTGATTTTGGAAAGTCCAAGCATGGGTCTTGGCAAATGAGAAGTCCAAGCATGGGTCTTGGCAAATGGAAAGTCCAAGCATGGGTCTTGGCATGGAAAGTCCAACATGGGTTGGCAAGGGAAAGTCCAAGCTTGAGTCTTGGCATTTGGGAAGTCCAAGGGGATTGATATTGGCAGCGTAAAGTCCAAGCGGAGTCTTGGCGGCGTAAGTCCAATGTGCCTTGTGTAGACACTGTAGCATGACATAGCCGTGAGAAGCACTGGAGGCTAGCGCTGATGGATGAACAAGTCATGGATGACTTGGAGGGATCCGAGAGGCGTGAGGCTGATGGAGGTGGCTAGAAGGCTTAGGTCTAGGCTAAGGGTGGTCTAGCAAGTATGGGGGCACCATACTTGGGTTAAAACCTCATGTTTGAGGTTGACAGTCGACTGGCAATATGGCCGGTTCGACTGCCGTGAGTCGATTTGAGTTCGACTGCCAACTTAGAGCCGAATCGATCGCTCATCGAGCAATGATCGATGTCTACGGCTACGATCGCTAAGGGTTGGCAATGATCGCTAGTTCTTTGTCGAGCACGAACGCCAGAGCCGACCGCCGCCGATTACGGCGCTAAGGGCCGATCGCTAAGAGTCCCGCTGAACTTATCCAACGTGGATTGAGTCGTTGTCTCACCCATAGGTCGGGCAATGATCGGGAGTTATGGCACGATCGCTAGGCGAAATCCAGCCCGATGAAGGATAAAAGCAGCTGTTCGTGGAAGGCTCAAGAATCAGATTTTTGGGAGCTTACTTGAGGTGATTTGAAGGCGATTTGCAGGTGCATTTCAGGGTCCTTCAACCTCATCCAAGCAACCAACAAGCAAAGCGCTCAAACCCTAGTTTGTAAAGTGTTCTTTACATTTCCTTGTATTTTGCTTGTATTTTTGTGTATTACTTGTTGTAATCCATTGTACGAGGTTTCTCCACCTCCGACTTGTTGTCGAGAAGGAGTTTATTGCTTAGTGGTGTGTGATTGGCATCACTAGGGCTCGTTTGAGCCCGATCTGTGGAGTAGGAACCGTTCGGTTCCGAACCACGTTATATCGTGCGTGTTGTGATTGTATCTTGTGTTTGTATTTGTTATTATTTATTCCACTGCGTACTAACAAGATTGTAGACAAGCAACACGAACGATTTCTATCTTCCTACGGTCAACGCTATTCACCCCCCCTCTAGCGCCGTCAAATCTCCAACAAGTGGTATCAGAGCAAGGTTGCTCTTCAACGGATTAACAACCGGGAGCTAGGACAAAGAAGCTAGAGGGTGAAGATGGAAGAACAATTGGGATGGAACATTAACACACCAATCCCTTACTCCTTCTATGGACAAGAAGGGTTTAAGCAATGGAAGTCAAGAATTGAAGACTTCCTAATGATGAGGGACTTCGAAGAATGGTCTATCTTAATGGAAGGATATAGCTATCCAGTAGGACCAAAGGGAGGATTCCTCAAGAAGAAGAAGTGAAGTGAAGATCAACTCCAAGCTTTCGAGAAAAACATGAAGGTAGTAAAATTTATTCTTGATTTGGTCCCTAATGAGATTGTGTGTATGGTAGGGGACTATATGGACGCTAAGGAGTTGTGGATCCAAGTGGCAAAGCTCCATGAAAATTCATCATTGGTCCAAGAAGAAGAAGAAGAAGAAGAGTGCTCATCCTCTCAAGCTCAAAAAGAAGCAAATACATCTTCATCCAAAGAGCTTGAGGATTCGGAGGTTGATAGGGAATCAACATCTGGATCGAAAGAGGTGGAGGAAGTGGAAGAAGCATCCACTTCTAGGATTGAGGAGGAGATTAGAGTTTCCTCAACACCGAGCATCAAGAAGAAGCTTCCACATCCGGTCAAGATGAAGAAGTTTCAATTCCAACACCTTCCACCACTAACCTAGGTAACTCAAACACTTTAATTTCAAATAAAAATAATATTATATGTTTTGAGTGTAGGGAATTTGGGCACTATAAGAGCAAGTGCCCAAAGAAGATTAGGAAAGCTCCACCGGCACCAAAGGTCAAGGATGCCGGTTCCCCAACACCTAAAGGCAAGGAGCACATCATATGCTTCAAGTGCAATTCAAAGGGGCATTATCGGAGTCAATGCCCTAGGGGGAAGAAGAAGGGGCAAGGAGGAGCATCACAAGTAGGGGGAGCTTCTATAGCTAACCCTAAGGTATATTTTAATAATGCACCTTCCAAATTTAAAAGTCAAAAGCATACTAGAAATATTAATTCTCTTGCAATTCACCATGAAAAGCATGCTAGAGATAAATATTTTTGCTTAGGAGCCAAGAGGGTAAATTTTTCAAGAAAAGAGAAATTTGGGACTAATGTCCCTAGAAAAACTCTTCCTAAGGAAAGCATTAGAAAAATAGAAAACCACTTAGGCATTAACCCTAAGAAGGGTAGGCATATGCCTAGAGAAAATGGTAATGCCCAAAAACTTAATCAAAAATCAATTGGGCAATTAGAGGTTGAAAATCAAGCCTTGAGGTCAAGGCTTGAAAAACTAGAAAAGACCCTTAGGAATATACAAGATCAATTTAAAGGGTCTAATGGTCAAAGTCAAAGGTCCAAAAGTCAAAGTCAACACCTAGGACCTAAGAGTCAAAAGTCAACCAAGGGTAAGCAAGGTTTGGGTCACAAACCTAAGCCTAAGGTGACTTATCATAGTGTTCCATTTGACTATGGAACACAAACTAGGTCTAGGAAGACCAAGGTCAATAGGGAAGTCATCCCTAGAATTGACCAAAGGGTGTGCCTAGTGGCTAGGGTTTCAAGGAAACCTAGGGTGGCCACTAAGAAGGTTGCAAGGGGAGTTACCTCTAGAGTCAACCTAGGTAAGACCCAAATGAACAAGGCTAACAAGCCTAGGAGGGTCATTAGGAAGGTATCTAGGGAGGTTATCCCTAAGGAATACCTAATTAACCCTAGGAGCTCAAATTGGTTTTGGGTTCCTAAGAGCGTGATTGATTCATGCTAGGTGGGTTTAGGATGTGCCAACCTTGAGTGGATGGGTAGTTAACTCAACCATGATAAAGGTGGCATCTTAGGTTATTTTCAAGGTTATGGATACCTTGGAAATAGGGTTGAATTATAATCCTAAAAGATTTTAGGATGTGCCAATATTAGTTATGAAGTTTGATAAATGATCAAATTGGCACAATTAGGGTTTAGAGTGTTTGTGTGTCATTTTGGGTTTTTGGCACACTAGGGAGATTAAGGACAATATGGCAAAATATATCTAATTGTATCAAATGGAAATTAATATTAAAATTTTAGGTATTATACCTATATATTTTATATGCCATGCTTTGAGTGCCATATGCCATGTCATGACATCATGCCTAGTTCTATGATTTTATATGTCATGTTCATGTTTAGGATTAAGGTTTCAAATGTCATGTGTTTTTAGATTTCATCTTATGCCATGACATCATGATTATGAGCATATGCTTATTTATAACATTTCTAATGCCATAATCATTCATGCATTTAAGAAAATCTCAATTGAAATTGATTTAAGGACTATGGCATGATTTGGAGTCCCATTTATAAGGGAATCAAGTAGGGTTGCCTAGAAAAATGCATGAAACCCTAGTTTTAAATGAACCAAAACCCACATCTCACATCCAATTGACATGTATGTGTATTTATACACCTTAGATATATGTGAGATGCTAGGATATGAGTTGAGTTCAAGGTGCATAGTTTTTGCATCTAGATGAACTAAAACTCATCTTGTTTCATTTGTGGATCATTGGGAGAGCATGTGTACAAGTCATGTACATAGAGCCCAAGGAATATGATCCAACATAAGGTTTTGAAAACATTTTAAAATCATTTTGAAAAACCTTGGTGAAGTCTATCTTTTGATAGCAATCACCATTGATAGAGTTGATACAAAATAGGGCCAAAACATTGAAAATTTCAATGGTTTTGAGTTTTGTATCAAACTCACTATTTTATGGGTAAAATAATTTTCAAATATTTTTCACCCATTGTGTGTGTCATAAGTATTATACGTATGAAGTTTCATGATTTTTCGAATTACGTATAATTATTTATGAATTTCCAAATTCATTTTCGATAATAAAATCGAGATTTTCGTTATCATCGATCGCCTGCGGTGGCGCTGATCGACATCGCTGGAGTCGATCCAGATCGATTTCGGGTTAACAAGGTTTGTTTAGCCCGTGTTCAACTATGGAAAAGGTTCCTAATCACTCCTAACCCTAGGATATGCTTTGGGAAGCATTATAAAGGGTGAAAATTCATTGGATATGGATTAGGAGAAGTGTTAGGTCAAAGTATCAAATTTAGGGTGAGTGAAAGTTCTATGTTGAACTTAGAACCTTAATTTTGATGGTTTAGAGTTCCTATTGGCTTAGGGGCTTCCCAAGGACATTGTTGGTGCAATGGTCAAGGGGGAGCAAGCCTTTAGGGGGAGGTATCCATCTTGGGATGATGGATGTGTTTTTCTCCTTGAAGAGGAGAAGTTATTGGGAGAGTATCATCAATTGGGAAAATTGATGGGTTTTTGATACCCAATTTGGAAATTGGGAGAGAGTATAGGATTGTCTCTCTTGAGTGATATGTGAATTATCACTAGGAAGATGGTAGGCATCCTAGGTATTTATTTTTGGATCAAGGGGGAGATTGTAAGATCTCATTGGGACATGAGACATTGACCTCCTTGGAGAGAAAACCTTTTTGATGTTAGTCAAAAAGGGGGAGAATTTGGGGGAGAACATTTGGAGAGTGTTTACCAATTTGGGATAATTGGTAAGGGATTTGAGTTAGTGGTCTAACTCAAATGATTTATTTGGTTTTTGTCAAACATCAAAAAGGGGGAGATTGTTGGTGCAATCGGCCCAGGTCACGATTGACCAGACTCGAGTGATGTTTTGATGTTTGACAAAGGGATTTGACAAAGTGGTTTGGCATTGATGTTTGACATTAATGTCGGTTAATATGTTGGGGAGATTGTTGGAGCAATCGACACGGGTCATGTTTGACCGGACTCGAGTTTGACTCGAGGAAGACCTTAATGGTTGACTAGGGTTGACCATGTGATTTTGGAAAGTCCAAGCATGGGTCTTGGCAAATGAGAAGTCCAAGCATGGGTCTTGGCAAATGGAAAGTCCAAGCATGCGTCTTGGCATGGAAAGTCCAACATGGGTTGGCAAGGGAAAGTCCAAGCTTGAGTCTTGGAATTTGGGAAGTCCAAGGGGATTGATATTGGCAGCGTAAAGTCCAAGCGGAGTCTTGGCGGCATAAGTCCAATGTGCCTTGGCGGTGTAGACACCGTTAGCATGACATAGCCGAGGGAAGCACCTGGAGGCTAGCGCGATGGATGAACAAGTCATGGATGACTTGGAGGGATCCGAGAGGCGTGAGGATGATGGAGGTGGCTAGAAGGCTTAGGTCTAGGCTAAGGGTGGTCTAGCAAGTATGGGGGCACCATACTTGGGTTAAAACCTCATGTTTGAGGTTGACAGTCGACTGACAATATGGCCGGTTCGACTGCCGTGAGTCGATTTGAGTTCGACTGCCAACTTAGAGCTGGAATTGCTCTGGCAACGATCGCTTCTGGAGCGCCGATCGATGTACGGCAATGCCGATCGCCAAGGGTTGGCAATCGATCGCTAGTTCTCAGGTCGAGCATCGCCAGAGCCGACCGCCGCCGATTACGGGCGCGTAAGCCGATCGCCAATGTTGGCCGATCGCCAAGAGTCTCGTAGAACTTGTCCAACGTGGATTGAGCCGTTGTCTCACAGCCTACAGCGGCCGGGCAATGATCGGGACTTATGGCCGATCGCTAGGTGGAAATCCAAATACGAAGGATAAAAGCAGCTGTTCGTGGAAGGCTCAAGAATCAGATTTTTGGGAGCTTACTTGAGGTGATTTGAAGGCGATTTGCAGGTGCATTTCAGGGCCCTTCAACCTCATCCAAGCAACCAACAAGCAAAGCGCTCAAACCCTAGTTTGTAAAGTGTTCTTTACATTTACTTGTATTTTGCTTGTATTTTTGTGTATTACTTGTTGTAATCCATTGTACGAGGTTTCTCCACCTCCGACTTGTTGTCGAGAAGAAGTTTATTGCTTAGTGGTGTGTGATTGGCATCACTAGGGCTCATTTGAGCCCAATCCGTGGAGTAGGAACCGTTCGGTTCCGAACCACATTATATCGTGCGTGTTGTGATTGTATCTTGTGTTTGTATTTATTATTATTTATTCCGCTGCGTACTAACAAGATTGTAGACAAGCAACACGAACGATTTCCATCTTCCTACGGTCAATGCTATTCACCCCCCCCTCTAGCGCCGTCAAATCTCCAACACTTCCTCCTCTTCCTCCCGCCCTAGATTTCCTTCCAGTCCCTCCAAATGAGGTTCCTCCGCTCCCCTCAGCCGAAATTCTGCCTACTTCACCTCGGGCCTGAGGCGACTTCCACAAGGTCATTCTGGCGCCCCTTCCTGTAAAGGAGTCCCCCGCCAACTCCACTAGTAATAATGATAGCAATAAGCCTGTATGAACCATAATTCAATTACTGTAACCACCGTTTTACATATTAATAAAAAGGAATGGGTGTTTGTACTTGTCTTTTTCATGTCTTGCAAACTTCAAACCATTTTAGCAAAAACCTCTCATGATAGTAAACTTATTTCACTAGGTTAACTTCGCATAATCAAACTGAAGAATAGTTTCAGAAAAGGACCGTTCTCCACATCAACTGAATTGGCTTCATACTTAACCTTTTCATGAAACACGAACAGTCTTTTCAGAATTACTGCGTTCAACAATCTCAACTACTGTCCTTACGTCTTCCCTCCTTTATTTGCATTTACTGTCTCTATTTCCCAGGAGGGTCAATTAATATTCCCCTTTTTATCTATAAAAACCTTCGACATTACATTCACCCAACCCATCTCTTGGTTCCTCTGTTCTTGTTAATGCACGTTTCTCCCTTCTCCTTCTTGCACCATGGAACACCTATCTGAGCAGAATAGTTGTTGGACTTTCCGAGCCGCAAAAACCGCTTTTTGCGTTGCGGAAACCCCGGAAGTCCGGCCACGGATCCGTGCGAAGATGTATTAAAACTAAAACATATATGTGCTTGTATAAAACCCTAAATCTACCTTAGATCTACGTGATAAGGATGTTACCCTCGATGCGACGCCCTTCGCAAATCTCGCTCGTCCAAAAGGTTCGCCGGAACTCTAGAGTGTCAAGTGCACACTCCTCTATTGGTATCCACACAAGCAATAGGTAGAGAAAACACACCCTTGAGAGTGCTAGCACTCTATGGATGGTTCGGCCAAGGAGGTTGGGAGAGGGGGAGAGCTTGAGGGAAAAAAATCCAAGGAAGAATATGAAGTTGTGAAGAAGAAGATGGAGTTACCCTAAATCAATTCCCACCCATCAAGAAGTGGCCGGCCACATTATGGAGAGGGGGTTACATGCATGCATGTAACTCCCATGACCCTTGGTCTCCCTCATGAGGTGGCACCATATGACAAAGTCAATGATGATGTGGAGCATCATCATTTGTCGGCCATGCCAAGTCATCATCATGACATGGCATTTGGTCAAGTCAAACTTGACCTTTCATCTTCCCTCTCAAGTCAAGTCAAACTTGACCTCTTATCTCCCATGGTTTATCAAATCCAACCATTTGATTCAAGTCAATTTAATTTAATGAATCTCTATTCATTAATTTAAATTGATTTGATGAATCAAATCTAAATTAGACTCATTCAACACTTGAATCAACTTGAGTCTAATTTGGATTACTCTTAATCCAATTTAGTTCATCCCATGAACCTAATCCTCATGGTTCATCATATGAACCTAATCTCCATCTAATTGCTCTTATGTGTGTGACCCTATAGGTTCTTGTAACGTTGGCAATGTCCCGAAACCAATTTAGAAACATAAGCAATGAGAGGTATCTAGCAACACATCATTGCTACCCAAGTTACAAGAATGTTGAGCTCCAACATCACCTTTGTGACTACTAATTGTGACTCTCACAATATGTGACAATGTCCCTCTATCCTTGACATCTAGATTGACCAATCGAGGCATAGACCGTGTCATCCTCGGTACAATCTAAATCTTGAACTCCAATTAGACTCACTCTAATCAAATGAGCTCAATATCTCATATTGACTCATTTGGGCATGGCCATGCACTTCGTGGTCTCACTCTATCAAGAATATCGATGTCACTCCCGTCATATAGGAGGGATAGATGCCATCTACATCACTCACATCCCTCCGCATAATTTGTTACATACCCAGTAATCGCCTTTATAGTCGACCCATTTACGGGTGACGTTTGACGAAGCCAAAGTATGCAACTCCTTATGTAGGGAACCATGGTGACTTCAGGTCTAAGGACTAATAGTCATACTAATAGCCACATGAGAAAGTATATGACACTCATATAACGATCCATGATACTTTCTCATGGCGGGTCATTCAGTATACATTCTCCAATGCATACCCATGTGTCGACTTGATATCTCATATCCATGACTTGTGAGATCAAGTCATCATGTTGACCTACATGCTAGTCTCTACGCATTAACATTGTCCCTGAATGTTAATACTCGACTAGGAATGATTAAGAGTAGTGTTCTCTATATCATCTCATTATCGATTCAACTAATCGATTGATATAGATAAGAACCTACTACTCAAGGACATTATTATATTTAGTTATTTGACACCAATACAAGTAAATATAATAACCATACCTTTATAAATAGGAATATGATACAATAAAGTCCATACAATAATCATCACATGATTGACTCTAGGGCTTTCACTAACAATCTCCCACTAGCACTAGTGCCAATCACCATAGTATCTAATACCCAATGACCTAGTGTGACCATCATGCTTTTTCTGTGCCAAATCCTTGGTCAAGGGATTTGCGATGTTAGCCTCTGAGGGTACTTTGCAAATTTTCACATCTCCTCTATCGATAATCTCTCAAATAAGATGGAAGCGCCGTAGTATATGTTTGGTCCGCTGGTGTGAACGAGGTTCCTTAGCCTGTGCAATCACTCCATTGTTGTCACAATAGAGTTCTATGGGATCTGCTATGCTAGGAACCACCCCAAGCTCAGTAATAAACTCTGGATCCAAATCGCCTCACGCGCCTCGGGATGCAAGAATATACTCGCTTCATTGTAGAATCAAGAATCGTGTCCTCGCTCAACTCTTCCAGCTCACAATGCCACCATTCAAGCAAAACACGAACTTTGACTACGATCTATAATCATCCTGGTCAGTTTGAAAGTTGGCATCGCTGTAACCCTTTACAGCTAGCTCCTCATCGCCTCCAAATATCAAGAAATATTCTTTAGTCCTTCTCAAGTACTTAAGAATATTCTTGACTGCTATCCAGTGACGCTCATCTAGATCTGACTGGTACCTACTCGTCATGCTCAAAGCATACGAGACATCAGGACGAGTACACAGCATGGCGTACATGATAGATCCTATAGCAGATGCGTAAGAGATCTTATCCATGCGGTCTCTCTCATCTCTAGAAGAGGGACTTTGAGTCTTCGAAAGACTCACACCATGTGACATCGACAGAAGTCCCTTCTTGGAATTCTGCATAGCAAACCGTAGTAATACCATGCCAATGTATGTACTCTGACTTAGGCCAAGCAATCTCTTAGATATATCTCTATAGATCTTGATGCCTAGAATACAGGCTGCTTCACCTAAGTCCTTCATTGAGAAGCACGTCCCCAGCCAAGTCTTCACAGACTGTAGCAAAGGGATGTCATTCCCAATGAGCAGTATGTCATCCACATACAATACAATAAAGACAACTGTGTTCCCATTAACCCTCTTATAGACACAGGGTTCATCTTCATTCTTGATGAAACCAAACTGTTTGATCGCATCATCGAATCAAAGATTCCAGCTCCGAGAAGCTTGCTTTAGCCCATAAATGGACCTTTGCAGCTTGCATACCTTCCCAGTATGCTGTGGATCTACAAAACCCTCAGGTTGTGTCATATACACATCCTCGAGTAAGTTTCCATTCAGAAATGCGGTTTTGACATCCATCTGCCAGATCTCATAATCGTGGTATACTGCAATAGCAAGTAAGATCCGAATGAACTTAAACATCGCCACTGGAGAAAAGGTTTCATCATAGTCAATACCATGAATTTGCTTGAAACCTTTAGCCACCAATCGACCCTTATAGGCATGCGTAAGTCCATCAATGTCAGTCTTTCTCCTAAAGACCCACTTACACCCAATGAGTTTGACCCCTTCAGGTGGATCAACCAAAGTCCATACTTGGTTGCTGTACATGGATTCCATCTCGGATCTCATGGCCTCTAGCCATTTCTCAGAATCTGGGCTCATCACAGCTTCCTGATAGGAGGTAGGCTCATTCTCAATGAGCATAACGTCATCATGGTCAGACAAGAGAAATGAGTATCTCTCAGCCGACGACGCACTATCATGACTGCGAAGAGGTAGGTCTACTTGAACAGGTGGTTGTTCCACAACTCTTTGTGCAACAACCTCATCACCCACAACACTTTGTGGTTCCTGTTCAACCTCCATCAAGGCCTCAGTGCTATGGTTATTATCTTGAATTTCTTCAAGATCGAAGGTACTCCCACTCATTTTTCTAGAAACAAAATCCCTTTCTAGAAAAACTCCAGTCTTTGCCACAAACACTTTGTGCTGACTGGGAATGTAGAAGTAATATCCCTTTGTATCCTTGGGATATCCAACAAAATAACACCTATCGGATTTGGGTCCCAGTTTGTCTGAGACTTGACGTCGAACGTAAGTCTCACAACCCCAAATCCTCATGAAAGACATCTTAGGATTTCTCCCTGTCCATATCGTATATGGTGTCTTTATGATAGCCTTGGATGGTACACGGTTAAGGGTAAAGGCTGCTGTGTCTAGAGCATATCCCCAAAAAGATATAGGAAGATCTGTGTGACTCATCATAGATCATACCATATCTAATAGGGTACGATTCCTCCTTTCGGATACACCATTCCACTGTGGTGTTCCAGGAGGAGTGAGTTGGGATAGAATCCCACACTTAGCTAGATAGTCACAAAACTCATGGCTAAGGTATTCACCATCTCGATCTGATCGAAGTATCTTAATACTCTTACCAAGCTGGTTTTGTACTTTATTCTTGAATTCTTTGAACTTTTCAAAGGATTCTAATTTATGTGTCATAAGATACACATAACCATATCTACTGAAGTCATCAGTAAATGTAATGAAGTACCTATAACCACCTCTAGCAGCAACATTGAAAGGGCCACATACATCACTATGTATAAGTCCTAACAAGTCTGTTGCTCTTTCACTGTGTCCACTAAAGGGAGTCTTGGTCATCTTGCCTACAAGGCAAGACTCGCATGTCTCATATGATTTAAAATCAAATGAGTCTAGCAGCCCATCCTTATGGAGCTGAGATAAGCGACTCTCATTTATGTGACCTAAGCGACAATGTCAGAGATAGGTTTGGTTCAACTCATTTGACTTGAACCTTTTGGTACTTATGTTATAGATAGGGCTCTCTAAGTCTAGAAAGTAGAGTCGGTTCATTAGAGGTGCACTACAATAGAACATATCATTTAAATAAACTGAACAACATTTGTTCTTTATTATAAATGTAAATCCTTTCTTGTCAAAACAAGAAAGCGAAATTATGTTCTTAGTTAAAGCAGGCACATAACAACATTCATCTAATTCTAGTACAAGCCTGAGGGCGAGATAGATCATAAGTTCCTACAACAATAATAACAACAACTTTTGCTCCATTGCCTACTCGTAGGTCCACTACCCTTTGTCAATGCCCCGCTATTTCTCACTCGCACGACATTGGTACAAATGTGAGATGCACATCCCAGATCTAATACCCATGATGAAGAAATAGATAGATTGACTTCTATAACATTTATACCAAGTAGAAGTCTCACTTTTTTCTTCTTAAGATCTTCGCTTACGCTTCCAATGTCCTCCTTCCTTGGAAGCAAGCCCTTCCTTGCTACCCTCCTTTGGGTTTAAGTTCTTTGCCTTTGCCCTTGGCTTGGGGCTTTCCCTTACCTTTAGGCTTGCCCTTGCCTTTCTTCTTGTGCACCATCAAAATGGTGTCAGATTTTCCCTTCTTAAGGTTAAGCTCAGCAGTTCTCAACATGCTGAGCATCTCAAGCAATGACTTATCAATTTCATTCATGTTATAATTCATGACAAATTGATTGTAGGCTTGTGGCAAAGATTGCAAGATTAGGTCAGTGGCTAACTCTTGGCTAAGTGGGAATCCCAGCCTTTGTAGGTTTTCTACGTACCCAATCATCTTGAGTACATATGGACCTACGGGAGTCCCATCTTGCATTTTGGACCCAAATAATGCCTTAGAGACTTCATATCTCTCATGCCTTGCTTATCCTTGATATAGTTGACGAAGATGTCCAACCATATCATAAGCATTCATGAACTCATGTTGCTTCTGAAGCTCAGAGTTCATGGTCGCGAGCATTAGACATTACACATCTAATGCATCATCTTGATGCTTCTTGTAAGCATCTTTGTCACCAGTGAGGCAAAGGGCAGGAGGTGCCTCCTAATGGGCCGCCCAGACGCATAACTTCCTTTCTTGGGTGAGAACACTCGTGTTCCCTGCATCAATCCGTGAAATTTGCTCCATTGAGCTTGTCCTTCTCAAGGACAGAATGCAGAGAGAGAGTGTTCGTATTTGTCGACATAGTTATCTACAACATACAATGCAGAGAATTAATATCATATTCCTGTTATCATTTAATTAGGCCTTTAATCAAATGATGCTCTCACTGAATTATAGAAATTTTGCAAAATCGAGTTATGGATGTGGTCAAACCACATTACTAGATTCATACAAATTAGTTATAATTCTTGCGGGACAAGATCCACATCATACTAAGCCTTGAGTTAGCTTTGGCTAAATCGCCCAAGACTTAGTACGATTGGTGGGTAACACATTACCGATTACATCTCTATGCAACTCTTGTTTATAGGATCAAGACCCACATTTACAAAAGACCTTGAGTTAGCTTTGGCTAAATCGCCCAAGATTTAGTGTAAATGCGATCTTAACCTATCTTTCCAATGATTGGAATATGCCTATAGTTCTACTCGATCCAATTGAGTTAACTAGTTTTGCTCAATCTAATTGAGCATACTCTAACCCAAATGTGATAGGCGGGACCAAGATTGTCCCTCCGCACCCTACCAAGATAATATGCGTTGCTCTGCTTTGGCAGATTCAACAATAACAAATGATCGAGGTAGTGATGGGTATCAAGGCTCGGTAGGTATTTTCGAGTTGATTCGATTATGATCTAATCTAATCGTAATGTGTATCTTATACACATTTAGACCTTTATTATTTTATATTAGCATGCATCACATACATACAATCATTATTCTAGCATGCATCATATACATACAAGAAAATTATCCTAGCATGCATCATATACATACAAGCATTATTCTACTAGCATGCATCACATACATACAAGCAAAATAATATATATATATATATATATATATATATATATATATATATATATATCAACATATATATATATATATATATATATATATATTTAACTGTGATGTAGTCATGACCCTACTACGATCTTCTCAAGCCAATGAGAAGATCGGACGGTCAACCTAAGGCTAGCGGCTTCTCCAAGCGCTTCCTTTGACCGTCATGTGTCGTCGGCACTTCCTCGTAACCTCGTCTTCGAGTGGACTTTCCACCGCTCTATTTTGTACATTACAAATATGAAACTCGAGTTACATTCGAGTCTAAAACTATTTACAACTAGAATATCAAAAGAAGAGGTACGGCGCGCAGGTCGCATACACTATACAACACGCACAATCACAAAACGGCACGCAAGCCGTATTATGAATTACAACACATCATCCAATCAAATTGGGGTTATTGGGCCATGACAATCACAAAATTATACATAATTCTAAATTATGTATTTTTCACAGAAAATTTCTATAATTTTTCCTATTTATTATTTTTCAATTTTATGAGTCACCTGAGTCCCGCTTAAGCTAAGGTTTCCGCGCGATCAAGGACAAGGCCCCTTTCGGGATAGGGCAGCCCTACTCGCAAAATAAACTTTGCGAGTGTCCCTACAATGATCTTACAGCAACTAAAGTCACTGTCCCAAAAACCTAAAGCGAGAACTCATCGTTTCAGAGAGTTTTTCTCGACGGTTGAAGCCTACAAGTGTCCCAACACTCGTTGCTTCGATTCTTCGAGAAAAATACCCAAAAATTCTATAAAAATAGAAAATTTACAGAAACATATAAATCTGTAATTTTATATCTAATACAAAAATTACAAAAGAAACACATACATGCTTCAGACGTGGCTCGATACTCAGCTGGACTTTTTCCGAGCCGCAAAACCGCTTTTGCTACATGAAACCTCGAAGTCCAGCCACGAATCCGTGCGAAGATATATTAAAACTAAAACATGTATGTGCTTGTATAAAACCCTAGATCTACCTTAGATCTATGTGATAAGGACGTTACCCTCGATGCGACGCCCTTCGCAAATCCTGCTCGTCCAAAAGGTTCGCCGGAACTCTAGAGTGTCAAGTGCACACTCCTCTATTGGTATCCACACAAGAAATAGGTGGAGAAAACACACCCTTGAGTGTGCTAGCACTCTATGGATGGTTCGACCAAGGAGGTTGGGAGAGGGGGAGAGCTTGAGGGAAAAAATCCAAGGAAGAAGATGAAGTTGTGAAGAAGAAGATGGAGTTACCCAAAATCAATTCCCACCCATCAAGAAGTGGCCGACCACATTATGGAGAGGGGGTTACATGCATGCATGTAACTCCCATGACCCTTGGTCTCTCTCATGAGGTGGCACCATATGACAAAGTCAATGATGATGTGGAGCATCATCATTTGCCGGCCATGCCAAGTCATCATCATGACATGGCATTTGGTCAAGTCAAACTTGACCTTTCATCTTCCCTCTCAAGTCAAGTCAAACTTGACCTCTTATCTCCCATGGTTGATCAAATCCAACCATTTGATTCAAGTCAATTTAATTTAATGAATCTCTAGTCATTAATTTAAATTGATTTGATGAATCAAATCTAAATTAGACTCATTCAACACTTGAATCAACTTGAGTCTAACTCAATTAGTCTAATTTGGATTACTCTTAATCCAATTTGGTTCATCCCATGACCCTAATCCTCATGGTTCATCATATGAACCTAATCTCCATCTAATTGCTCTTATGTGTGTGACCCTATAGGTTCTTGTAACGTTGGCAATGTCCCTAAACCGATTTAGGAACATAAGCAATGAGAGGTATCTAGAAACACATCATTGCTACCCAAGTTACAAGAATGTTGAGCTCCAACATCACCTTTGTGACTACTAATTGTGACTCTCACAATATGTGACAATGTCCCTCTATCCTTGACATCTAGATTGACCAATCGAGGCATAGACTGTGTCATCCTCGGTACAATCTAAATCTTGAACTCCAAGTAGACTCACCCTAATCAAATGAGCTCAATATCTCATATTGACTCATTTGGGCATGGCCATGCACTTCGTGGTCTCACTCTATCAAGAATATCGATGTCACTCCCGTCATATAGGAGGGATAGATCCCATCTACATCACTCACATCCCTCCGCATAATTTGTTACATACCCAGTAATCGCCTTTATAGTCCACCCATTTACGGGTGACGTTTAACGAAGCCAAAGTATGCAACTCCTTATGTAGGGAACCATGGTGACTTCAGGTCTAAGGACTAATAGTCATACTAATAGCCACATGAGAAAGTATATGACACTTATATAACGATCCATGATATTTTCTCATAGCGGGTCATTCAGTATACATTCTCTAATACATACCCATGTGTCAACTTGATATCTCATATCCATGACTTGTGAGATCAAGTCATCATGTTGACCTACATGCTAGTCTCTACGCATTAACATTGTCCCTGAATGTTAATACTCGACTAGGAATGATTAAGAGTAGTGTTCTCTATATCATCTCATTATCAATTCAACTAATCGATTGATATAGATAAGAACCTACTACTCAAGGAAATTATTATATTTAGTTATTTGACACCAATACAAGTAAATATAATAACCATGCCTTTATAAATAGGAATATGATACAATAAAGTCCATACAATAATCATCACATGATTGGCTCTAGGGCTTTCGCTAACAATAGTAACTCTCCTTCTCCGGAGAGACAGACTGAAGAACAACGTCGTATTGAGGAATTGGAGGAACAGTTCCAAGACTTGAAACGACACCTGCGGATAGCCTCTACTCACAACTATTCCCTGCGTCAAGAGCTGGCGGCATCCCAGAGGAATATATTCAAGCATATATTCATACAACAGTCCTACCTTTAGCAACTGCGCCACCGGCCACAGATGCGCAAAGAAGCTCCTTCGGTACCCCCTCGGGAAGAACCTTAATCCCCCTTAAAGGGGGACCTCGTCTGTTATTTTCCTTTCCAAGAAGGTTGCGTTATGTAACCCCTCTTTATCAATGAAATTTTCATCGCCACAGATTGCATGTGTCTCTTCTTTGCCAAATGCACATTATATGAATAATAAGTTAAAATATTTCAACTCTAACGACAAACAAAATTTACTGAGTTTTTGCCAATACTCTTCTCATCCCATCTATCCCTCTGGCCCTCCTTCCGCTTGAGGCCTCAACTCCTCTTCACTATACATGAATCAAGTAAAAATACAACTCTCCTGATCCCCCATCACACGGGAAGAAAATAATATATGATTGAATGAAAATTCAGCTCTTCCAATCCACCATCATACGGGGATAAACATAATATATATAGCCGAGTGAAAACTTAGCTCTTCTAATCCACCACCACACGGGGATAAAAATAATATATATAGTTGAGTGAAAACTCAGCTCTTCTGATCCACCACCACACGGGGATAAAAATAATATATATAGTTGAGTGAAAACTCAGTTCTTTCGATCCACCACCACACAGGGATAAAAATAGCATATAACTGCATATAGATTCAGCTCTTCCGATCCACTACCACACGAAGATAAAAATAATATATATAGCTGAGTGAAAACTCAGCTCTTCTAATCCACCACCACACGGGGATAAAAATAATATATATAGCTGAGTGAAAACTCAGCTCCTCCGATCCACCACCACACGGGGATAAAAATAATATATATAGCTGAGTGATGTTAGGGTAATCAACCCATGTGATATGGTTTTGATGTGTGTGGCAAAGGGTTTAAGTTAGGATGATTGGATTTGATATGTGCGTTGGAGTTTTGCAGGACTTAGTAATTCGCACATGGAGCTTTGGCAAGTTTCACCAACTCACAACCTCGTGCCTGAGACGACGAAGGAGCATTACAGAGACGTACGCTTGATACATCCGAGGGACTGCAGGACGAGATGACTTGAAACGAAGCCAAGGAAGCAAACTTCAAGGGCAAGAGACGCGAAGGAGCATTGTAGAGTCGTGTGCTTGATGCTGTCGAGGGACGTGGACGCGAACGAAGAGAGCTTCGGCGAGGGACTTCAAGTGAGATGAAAGAATGAGTGAATTGTAAGTAGCTCATTAGGTGAACTTGGCCGAATGGCTGAGTGTCGGAGGCTAGACCGCAAGGGTTGAGGTTTATCCGACCGTCGGACGCTCAAACGGACGTTAAGTTTGAGGTTTACCCGACATCAGTCTACTGCCATGTCATGGCAATCAACTGCTCCAAGTCGACTATGACTCGACTGGTATACGAGTCTGGTTCATGTGCCATCAGTCGACTGCAAAGGATTGGCAGTCGACTGCCAAGACCATCAGTCAACTATTGATGGCGCGTGACATCATGGTGAGGATTTCGCACAAGAGCCTCTCATAGCCGATCGATCACGACATAGGCATCAGTCGATTGATGGATACATCAGTCGACTGCCAAGGTTCTCGTTGGACTACAACGGTAGGGATCTGACGTGTTCAGAGGCCGTTGTAACGGTGGCAGTCGACTGCCAAGGGCAGCAGTCGACTGATGACGGCCAACGGGAAGAAATCAGCCCTCTATATAAAAAGAGAGGGTGTGAGCTTTTAGATGGCTAATGCTTATGCTCTAAGTGATCATCCTAGTGCCCCCACAAAGCTTAAATTCCTTCTCCTAGTTTTCTTTCATATCTATTGTAAAAGGAGTGTTCTCATTAGTGTAAAGGTTTACCTCCACCTTGCTTTGACTAAAGGGAGAGACCAATAGTGGATTGGTTTCGGAGTGATTCACCGGAGACGAATCGGACCGTGGATTAGCGGTGAGGCCATGAACCACGTTACATATTATTGTTAGCATTGTTTTATCTTTTTGTTCTTAATTGTCTTTGCTTTATATTTTCGCTTGCGCTAACGTTAATTGTAGACAATTAAGAACGACTTCCACCATATGACGATTGAGGGCTATTCACCCCCTCTAGCCGGCCACCAACGTTCCAACAAGTGGTATCAGAGCCAAGGTAGCTTGTCGAGGACTAACCGCCGCAACAAGCACTACATCAAGGATGGTTGGCTCTAATATTCATCCGTCGAAGTTTGAAGGGGAATTTGCGTGGTGGAAGAAACGCATGGAGGTATTCTTCAAAATCGACTTTGAAATTCTATTAATAATAGAAAATGGATTCGAGATACCTAGGGATGAAGAAGGGAAGCTAATCGAGAAGTCTAGATGGACTAAAAGACAAATGGATGAGTACTTGGCGAACTCAAAGGCAAAGCACCATCTCTACAACATACTCCCCCAACAAGAAGTGAATCGGATAGGGGAGTGTGCAAGTGCCAAAGAAATGTGGGAGAGGTTGGTGGAACTCCATGAAGGCACTTTCGAGGCCAAGCTTGCGAGAAGAGATCTCCTTCGCTCCCAATTAAGCAACATCAAACTCGAAAAGGGAGAAAAGGTAACCTCACTACACT
The DNA here is from genome assembly GCA_025175895.1 of Wurfbainia villosa. Taxonomy (NCBI): domain Eukaryota; kingdom Viridiplantae; phylum Streptophyta; class Magnoliopsida; order Zingiberales; family Zingiberaceae; genus Wurfbainia; species Wurfbainia villosa. The sequence goes on along the minus strand of CM045987.1, from coordinate 111,212,245 downwards.
CTCATTTTAAAGAAATTTTAATTGGACTAACGAGTGTAGGAGAAAAGCTATCAAATCGGGACATGATAATGAAGGCTATAGATGCCTTTCCCCGGTCCTCGAAGTGGAGCTCAATGGTGGACTCCTTCTACATCTCCAAAAATTTAGAAGTTAGCACCTTGGAGGAGTTCTTCTCAACCATGGAGCTTCATGAAATAAGGCTTGAGGGAGTAATTGAAGAATCAAGTATCAAGTCATCAAGAGGAGTAGCCTTAGAAGCCAACAAGGGGAAGAATAAGAAGATAGAGACTCACTCCTCATCCGATGAAGCATCTTTCTCATCCTCCATGCATAGCAATGAAGATGCTTATATGGTAAGGAAGGTAAGATGCGCTTTAAGAAGTTTAAAATTTAACAAATCTTATGATAGGAGAAGGCACAAGAGTAAAATCATTTGCTATAATTGCCAACAAGAGAGACATATAAGAGATGATTGTCCCCTCTTGAACAAGAGCAAAGAATAAAGGAGGAGAAAAAAAGAAAAGAAGAAGGGGAGCAAGAAGAAGGAAGAAGAGAAGAAGGCCAAAGAAAAAGGGAAGGTCAAAGCACTCAAGGCAAGGACATGGGATGATCCTTTCTCATCATCATCATCAGAGGAAGAAAACTCTTTTGTCACAAACCTTGCATTGATGGCGTTTGATGATCTAGACTCTTCCTCCTCCGAGCAAGAAAAATCAAGCACAAGTGAGGAGAGCACTAGTGAAGGGGGAGGCTCTTCATCATCCTCTTCATCCGAAGAAAAAGACATGGAAACTATGGTAACGAATTTAACTCCCAAGAAAATAGTTTCTATGATTTCTAGCTTAACTAGGGATTTATTTAGGGCTAAGAAAAAGAACAAATGCATGCTTGATCAAATTAAGGATTTAGAAGAAAAACTAGAAAAAGCATGTTTAAATATTAATGATGATGATGCATGCTCACATGATCTTTACATGCCTTTTGATGTTAATGATGCATGCATTGAGGAAAATAGGATGTTAAGGGAAAAGATAGACCATTTGACTAAAGCCCTAGAAAAATTCACCATTGGCTCTAACACTCTTAATATGATTATAGGGAGCCAAAGGGCAAGCTTCAATAGGAAAGACCTAGGATATAAGGGAAAGACAAATGAAAAGACCTATAAATGTTTGATTGCTAGGGGTCAAGCCAAGAACAAGACAATTGCTAGAAAATGGATCCCTAAGGAATATTTAGTGAACCCCATAGGAAAGAACTTGTATTGGGTTCCTAAATCCATCCTTAAGGGTTAGGAAAACCCTAGGTTAGTCAACCAAAAGGATTTTACTTATATCATACTATTTGGTTGACTTAGGATGGTACGGGACTTAATTTTTGAAATAGTATTGGGTGATGATAATGCACCCATAAATAGTTTAAATCATGCTTTGGTTGATACTTGACTTATTATCATTTTATACCTAATGCATGATTACAAATTGATTGATACATTTGTTTCATGATCATAATGTAAAATCAATGCATATATGTTTTTATGATCATGTGGTATGTTAGAGTGATACTTAACCTTGGGTAGAATTGCATGAATTTGAAGGTTAAGTACATAAATACTTTTAGGAACATCTCACATTCACCATAAGGATAACTTTGATTGAAAACATAGTATGGGTGAGATGATAGGATGATACAAATGATCCACTAATATCTATGGCATTTAGATGATCATTTTAAGTATCAAAATAGCAATAATAGACCAATCATGGGGAAGGCTTATATTTAATTCATAGACATATTGCCCAAAGATCATGGTTGGATATTTTATATGTTTTCAAAACCATTGCTTACTTTAAAATCTGTACTTTCATGTTTTGAAACAATTTAAAGCAAAACTAGGTGCTAAAATTGATACAAACCTGATCAAAATACTAGTTATTTTTGAAGCTTTTGAATTTTTGGCAATTCATTGAAAATATAAGTAATTTTCATGAAACCTCATTTTTCACTGATAAAGGACTTTAAAAGAAATGTGTTTTCAAAATTTCACGATTTTTTGAATTTTTTGGAATTTCTGGTGCATTTTTGAAATTGGTTCGAAAAATCAGAAATTCTGATCTTTGAGTGCCAATCGATCGTAGTATGAACTAGTCAACTGATGTACTGTGCACGAGCACAGTAACATGATTTTATCAGGTTTTGTTTGGTCTTTGGTATTTTTTTCCTCCTTAGGTTTGATACCTTGGCTTATAATATTTGGATAATATTTTTGATGGTGTCAAAGGGGGAGAATTGATAAGGTTTAAGTTAATCATGCTAAGAGGGAAAATTTAGCATGTCTTAAGGGGGAGTTGCATGTTTAAGGGGGAGTTGTTATACTCATGTTTTTATTTACATGCTTTCCTTGCTTATATTATCGTTATTTGTTTACCTAACTTAAACGGATTGCCACACATCAAAAAGGGAGAGATTGTTAGGGCAATCAACCCATGTGATATGGTTTTGATGTGTGTGACAAAGGGTTTAAGTTAGGATGATTGGATTTGATATGTGCGTTGGAGTCTTGTAGGACTTAGTAATTCGCACATGGAGCTTTGGCAAGTTTCACCAACTCACAACCTCGTGCCTGAGATGGCGAAGGAGCATTGCAGAGCCGTGCGCTTGATGCATCCGAGGGACCGTCGGACGAGATGACTTAAAGTGAAGCCAAGGAAGTAGACTTCGAGGGCAAGAGACGCGAAGAAGCATTGCAGAGCCGTGCGCTTGATGCTGTCGAGGGACGTGGCCGCAAACGAAGAGAGCTTCGGCGAGGGACTTCAAGTGATATGAGAGAATGAGTGAATTGTAAGTAGCTCATTAGGTGAACTTGGCCAAATGGCTGAGTGTCGGAGGCTCGACCGTAAGGGTTGAGGTTTACCCGACCGTCGGACGCTCAAACAGATGTTAAGTTTAAGGTTTACTCAAGATCGGGCCGACTACTATGTCATGGCAATGATCGCTTCCAAGTCGATCGCGACTGACCGTATACGAACGTTCATGCCATCACCAATCGCCAAGGATCGATACGATCGCTGAGACATCACGATCACCGATGGCGCAATGATCGTTGTGAGGGTTTTGGGCACAGAACCTCTCGTAGCCGACTGATCAGTCGACTACGAGGGCATCAGTCGATTGATGGATACATCAGTCGACTGCTAAGGTTCTCGTTTGACTACAATGGTCGGGATCTGATGTGTTCAGAGGCCGTTGTAACGGCGACAGTCGACTATCAAGGGCAACAGTCGACTGATGGCGGCCAACGGGAAGAAATCAGCCCTCTCTATAAAAAGAGAGGGTGTGGGCTTTTAGATGGCTAATGCTTATGCTCTAAGTGATCATCCAAGTGCCCCACAAAGCTTAAACTCCTTCTCCTAGTTTTCTTTCATATCTATTGTAAAAGGAGTGTTCTCATTAGTGTAAAGGTTTACCTCCACCGTGCTTTGGCTAAAGGGAGAGACCAATAGTGGATTGGTTTCGGAGTGATTCACCGGAGACGAATCGGACCGTGGATTAGCGGCGAGGCCGTGAACCACGTTACATATTGTTGTTAGCATTGTTTTATCTTTTTGTTCTTAATTGTCTTTGCTTTATATTTCCGCTTGTGCTAACGTTAATTGTAGATGATTAAGAATGACTTCCACCATACAACGATTGAGGGCTATTCACCCCCTCTAGCCGGCCACCGACGTTCCTACAAGTGAAACTCAGCTCTTCCGATCCACCACCACACGGGGATAAAAATAATATATAATTGAGTGAAAACTCAGCTTTTTCGATCCACCACTATACGGGGATAAACATAATATATATAGCCGAGTGAAAACTCAGCTCTTTCGATCCACCATCACACGGGGATAAAAATAATATATATAGTTGAGTGAAAACTCAACTCTTCCGATCCACCACCACACGGGGATAAAAATAATATATAGTTGAGTGAAAACTCAACTCTTTCGATCCACCACCACACGGGGATAATTTCTTGCCCCGCAGACAAGCAAAAAGAATAGTAACGACCTGACCTAGGGCTTCGCCTGGTCAGGTCGGGAAATTTTTTACTCCGCCGCTATATTTTCTTCCGTGCATCTACCTTAAACCCAACTCCTCTGATCCGCCACCATACGGGGATATCTGCTTGCCTTGAAGACAAGCAAAAGAATAGTGATGACCTGACCTAGGGCTTTACCTGGTCGGGTCGGAAAATTTTTTCTACTCCGCCGTTGCATTTCTTCAAAAGTGCATCTACCTTGAACCCAACTCCTCCGATCCGCCACCATACGGGGATATCTGCTTGCCTTGCAGAAAAGCAAAAAGGATAGTGACGACCTGACCTAGGGCTTCACCTGGTCAGGTCGGAAGAATGTTTTACTCCGTCGTTGTATTTCTTCAAAAGTGCATCTACCTTAAACCCAACTCCTCCGATCCTCCACCATACGGGGATATTTCCTTGCCTGGAAGACAAGCAAAGAGAATAGTGACAACCTGACCTAGAGCTTCACCTAGTCGGGTCGGGAAAAATTTTTTTACTCCGCCATTGCATGATGATGTGTATTTAGACCCAACTCCTCCATTCCACCACTGCACGGGGATAATGTCTTCGACTGAAACCAAGTCGTATAAAATGTGACGACTTGATCTAGGGTTTTGCCTCATTAGGTCGGAAGAAATATTTTACTCTGTTGTTCTTCACAGGTGTTCTTACCTTAAATCCTACTCCTTTGTTCTGCCATCGCATGGGGATGACGGCTTCAGCTAACGCCGAGCGATAAAAAAGTGTGACGACCCGATCCAGGGCTTTGCCCCCTCAGGTCGAAATGTATTTTTTACTCCGTCACTCTTCACAGGTGTATTTACCTTAAACCTACTCCTCCGTTCTGCCACCGCACGGGGATGACGGCTTCGGCTAACGGCGAGCCATAAAAAAGTGTGACGACCCGATCCAAGGCTTTTCCCCCTCAGGTCGGAATGAATTTTTTACTCCGTCGCTCTTCACAGATGTATTTACCTTAAACCCTACTCCTCCATTCCACCATCGCACAGGGATGACGACTCTGGCTGATGTCAGGCCTTAAGATAAATTATGAATCTCCACGGGGCCACCTCTATGCTCTGAAGCCTTATTCCTTTGTTCTTCTGTCGTGTAGGGATAATGGCTCTGACTGATAACGGGCCGTAAAAAAGATAGATTACAATTCCACACCTCTTAAGGGCCCATATCTCTGCTCTGAAGCCCAATTACCACCATAAGCACGCCCTGCGCCACATATAAGACTCTTCGCCTTCCCTCTTCTTCACTTCTGTCCCCTTCCACCTTTCAACCTTCTTCCTCTTCGCCAGTGCCAACCTCCCTGTGCCCAGTAGACAACTTCCGCATTCTCTTTCCTCCTTGAAAGTCAAGATGCATTCTATCTTTCAACAACTGCTAGCGGAATACCGTCAAGGATCTAGGCGAAGCGAAGATCAACAAACTAATGCTGCGCCACTTCTACCCCTCATTTCATCTTCATCCGCCCCCACCGTCCTTGTTTTGGCATCCACTTCTCCTCCTCATTTCTCTACAACTTCCTCCCCCGTGGCGTCACATGCGCCCAACGTAGCCCTTCCATCGTTATCATCCTCTTCTCCTTCTTCTTTAATATCATCGATAAACCCTAGCTCGCTCTTCTCTTCGCCTTCTATCCTGGGCATCATAAGTCATCCCCTCCTTTTTTACAGAATCAAGTCGAATTGAGGGGCGCTACATGCCCACGTCTACAGGGCGGAGGATATCCCCTCTTCTGATCTTTCTCCTTCCTTTGAACTTCCATCAATATTAGGACCCATTTCAACCGCAGCTCCTTCATCTTCGCCTTCACACATTATGCTCGCATCCCCGTTGTCTTCCTAATTCATCCGGAGTTCGGGAAGCATTTCTCCTCAACTGAGTACAGATCATGACTCCGGTATCCTTCCCCCTACCAGCGAGGAACCCTTCATCCCGATGTTTCCCTCAGCCATCGACCTTCCGTCGATTTCATCACTTCTCCTTGCACCTGCGTCACCAGGCACCTTGCCGGGTGAATTATCGCTTGAAGATTCCCCTTCACCTATCAGACAACAAGTGATTTCTGACATTTTGTAACCACCATCCATTTCCCCTTTTTCTTCTCTTGCTTTCTCAAGCCTGCTGGCAACGACTCTGTTTGCAACCCCTTTGACATATCTTGCTTTCTTCAGAGCCACTTCCACTCCTTGGAACATCACCCTTCCCCTCCCAGGATCAGCAGTACAATCTTCTGCTTCAACTCCCTTCAAACCCATTATGAGTGAACTCTCTCCTTTAGTAACCTCTATCCCCTCTTCTTCCTCTAGTCGGGCTGCTCAAATCCTCAACCCGGAGGAGCTATCTCCAAGGATGGAAAGCCTATGCCATGTTTTGGAACTGGTAAGTTTCTTTGATTAATTCTGCCAGTTTCCTCTCAATAATAACTCCTTCTTCATTGGTGGCCCACAGGCATTAGTAAATTACCAAGAACTAGAACGTTCTTTCTCCGAATATCAAGCTCAGCTTTAGCAGCAGGCTCAACAACAGTTGGAGGATCAAGCTGTCGCCAAGGATCGGGAGCACCTCTTACTATAGAAACTGGAGCACTATCGGGATCAACTAGATGAGGATCACCGCCAACGGTAGGAAGATACTGGGGCCATAGCAGCACTAAAGGAACAACAACAGAAAAATTTCGAACTCATATCCACTCTTCAAAGTGCCCAGCAGAGGGACGACGATGCCCCGACTCCTACTGATAGAGAAACTTCCATATCCCAAGAGTTAGCTAACTATCAGGAACAGCTGGCTGAACTCCTCTGTCAGAGGCAAAAGGATGCTGAAACAATAGCGGTCCTTCAAGCTCGACAACAACGTGATGCAGACAAAATATCTAACCTCCACATGCGGCTAAGCAAGGAGGTACAAGAGAACTCCTCTTTAATAACATCCAGAGCTCATGCTCACACTCGTCTCCGCAGGCAAGAAACTTCCCTTCAACAGTTGAGTAGCGAGATTGTTCGCACCAGGGCTCACACTGAGGCAGTGGAAGGGATTTCCACTTCCATACGCCAAGACATGATGGAAATGTCAAGGGTCGTACAACAGAGCCAAAATTCCCGAGTTGATGATATATCCACCCTGGTTGATGTCATCCTTCAAATATCTCACCGGTATTGTTAGATGCATCAACTTCTTCGGGAGCACCAAGAGCATTGTTCTAGGTTTCATCAAGAGTTGCGCCCTAACGACCCGAACCAACAAGAGCGTCTGCTGTCTTTGATGTGGGCTACTTATCAAGACGGGTTTAATGAAGCAGTTCGACAGTATGCCGATCAAGGGCTACCTCTAGCTAATCAACCTGCACTCTTTCTACACTGGGAAGTTGGCTTCAGACGTTATCCTCCATATCACTTCAGATTATAACTTTTCATGTCACTCTGAAACTGCTGTTACTTAGGTATGCCTGTCACAACGCTTCATCCATTTTTAACATTACTTTTGATTTTCTCTATTCTGTAAGTGGGAAACTATGTTCAATGATATTCATTTATCACCCATGCTTGTATTCATCATCTGCTAGATAACATGTTGAGTATCATGTATAGTTCATAAGAAATAGGCCAAACTTCTCCTTCCAAACACCTTCTCTTACAAGGTATAAAAGTATTTCAAGTGTACAACGTTCCAAGGCCGAAGTAGTTCCTTGCCCTAATTGTCTTTTAGATAATAAGCCGACCCCGCCACTAGCGAGTAACAATGTAGGGCCCTTCCCAGTTCGGAGCTAACTTCTCTGGGTCTCCTGCAGGGTTGACCTTGCATAAAACTAGATTCCCTTCTCGAAATCTTCGGGGCACCACCTTTTTGTTGAAGGCTTGCTGTACTCTTTGCTTATAAAATTCTACTCACCTTCATGCTTGTTCCCGTTTCTCCTCCAGCAAGTCCAGCTCGATTCCTCGGATGATTTGGTTCTGTTCTTGCTCATAAGCTTTAACTCGAGTACTTCTCAGAAGGGCTTCCACTGGGATAACAACTTCCGTTCCGTACACCAAGCTGAATGAGGTTTCCCCCATCGCCATTTTAGGAGTAGTTCGGTAGGCCCATAGGATCCCTGGCAGTTCATCCACCCAATTTTCCCTATGAACACCCAATTTAGTCTTTAATCCCTGAATGAGGATTCTATTAGTCACCTCTGCCTGCCCATTAGCCTGAGGGTGGGCTACCGAGGTGAAAGTCTACTGGATATTGAGACTTTGACATCATTCTCTAATTTTCTTGCTCTAAAACTGTCGCCCATTATCACAGACTAACCTTTGTGGGATTCCATATCGACAGATGATGTTCTTCCACATAAACTGTATTACCACATTTTCAGTGATTTTAGCGAGAGGTTCAGCTTTCACCCACTTGGAGAAGTAATCTACTGCCACTAATAAAAATTTCTTCTATAAAGGTGTCGTAGGCATGAGATCCACTATATCCATTCCCCACTGATCAAAGGGACGGAAGCAACGATAGCTTTCATCAGCTCGGCTGGTCGCTCGGACCGATTGTTGTGCTTTTGACAGGCTGAACAAATATGTACTATATGGGCTACATCTTGTTGAAGAGTGGGCCAAAAATACCCAACCAACAATACTTTCCTCGCCAAGGCTCTTCCTATCAAATGGGTACTGCAACAACCCTCGTGTATTTTCCGAAGTACCCATTTGGCATCTTCCTTCCCTAAGCATTTCAATAGGGGACGCTCAAAAGACATCTTATATAGGACCCCATCCACAATTGTGAATCACTTTGCTCTGGTCACCAAAACAGATGCTGCTCCCCTTTCTTCCAGAACCTTCCCTTGCTGTAAATACGCCATGATGTCAGTTCTCCAATCAAAGATCCGATCCATTCCTGGTATTGCCTCCTCTACATTATATACTGCCAAGGAACTGGGAACTTCAACGCAAACTACCCCGGGTTGTCTCACCCCTTCCAGAGCGCTAGTTAGCCGAGCCAATTCATTTGTCTTTCGATTATTTTCTCTTGGAATATATTGTAGAAGGACTTGCTAAAAATGAGCCTTTTCTTTTTCAAAAGCCATCAAATATTTCTGCAATCTTTCTTCCCGAACCACAAAAGCACCATGGAGCTGTGATACCGCCAACTGAGAATCTGAATGGATAATGACAGAAGTTGTCCCCACGGCTCTGGCGGCTTGCAACCCGGCTAGGATGGCTTCGTATTCTGCTTCATTATTAGATGCCCGATATCCGAGGCGAACGACTATACGAGTTTATTCTTTTTTAGGGGATACCAATAGTACCCCCACTCCACTGCCCGTAGATCCAGAAGACCCATCCATAAAGACATTCCATGCTTCCAACCCTTCTCCTCTTTCAACCAAAGTGTTTTCGAACTAACAAGTACCTCTGCCAGGAAATCAGCTAAAGCCTGAGCCTTGACAACTGTTCAAGGATGGTAGTGAATGTCATACTCGCTTAGTTCCACAACCCAGTTAGCGAGCCTCCCTGAAAAATTAGGCTTAGTCACCACCTTACCTAATTCACTATGAGTCAAAATGTTGATTGGATGGGCCAGGAAATTGGCCTCAACTTACGGACTGTCAGAACTAGAATGTATGCCAACTTCTCCAACTCAGTATACCGTGACTCTGCTTCTTTCAAGATATGACTCGTGTAATAAATGGGCTGCTGTTGAGAACCTTCTTGCTTCAATAATACTAAACTGATGGCTCCTTCTGAAACAGCTAAATACATCCACAATGATTCTTCTGAAACTGGTTTGGCTAGCAAAGGTAGTTCATCTAAATACTTCTTTAACTCTTGGAAGGCTTGCTCACACTGATCGTCCCATTGAAACTTAGCGGCTTTGCGCAGAATCCGAAAGAAAGGTATCCCCTTGTCCGCAGATCTGGCTATAAATCGAGACAGGAAAATTATTCTTCCTACTAACTTTTTAGTCTCTCGCAGATTAGTAGGCGACTTCATATTGTACAATGCTTTCACTTTCTCCGGATTGACTTGCATTCCCTTCTCGATTACAATATACCCCAGAAATTTCCCACTCTTTATCCCGAACAGACACTTCTTGGGGTTTAACTTCGTGTTGTACTGCCTCAGAGTGGCAAAAGTCTCATCCAGATCTGTAACTAGATCCCGAGTGGTTTTTGACTTGACGAGGATGTCATCAACATAGACTTCTACATTTTTTCTTTTCTGTTCCGTAAAAATTTATCCATGAGTCGTTGATAAGTGGCTCCAGCGTTCTTTAAGCCAAAAGACATCACTACATATGCATACAACCCTCCTGCCATCACAAAACTGACATGCTTCTGGTCCTCTTTTGCCAACGATATTTGATGATATCTTTGGTAGGTATCCATAAGAGATACCACTTCATACCCCACTGTAGAATCAACCAACTGATCAATACGAGACAAGGGGTAGCAGTCTTTAGGGCATGCTTTATTTAAATCATGAAAGTCAATACACATCCTCCACTGTCCAGAAGGCTTGGGGACCAGAACTATATTAGACACCCATTCAGGGAATTAAACTTCTCTAACATGACCCGCTTGTAATAATTTATCTACTTCTTCAGCTATAACTTTATCCTTCTCAGGCCCGAAGTGTCGCCGCTTCTGCTGGATGGGTCAAACTCCCCTGGCGATGTTGAGGTGATGTTCAGCAATATTAGGATCTATTCCCGTCAGGTCGTGCACATCCTTGGCAAAGATATCTTCATTCTTCTTCAAGCAGGCCACCATCTCTTCCTTAGTCTCGAGCTGTTGAGCCACCCGAGTGACTTTTCCAGGGGTTATTTCTGCAGATTCCCCTTCTTCTATTTTTTCAGCTCTGAGAGGGGACTCTTCCAGCACACACACATCAGAAATCATGACGACTTTCCCCTTGGGGTCGCCAACTCTGGCTTTCTTCTGGTCATCCTTGACTATTTGCACATAGCAACTTCTAGCAACCTTCTGTTCTCCCCTTACTTCCCTGAGCAGCTACCCAATCGAAAACTTCACCTTCTGATGATAGGGGAAAGCCACCGCTTGGAAAATAGACATAAAAGAATGATCCAAAATTGCATTATAGGTGGATGGAGCATCCACTATGAGAAATGGAACAATATTGGTTTTTTGACTGGGCTTTGTGCCCAGAGTGAGAGGCAACGAAATTTGCCCTACGGGATGCACCATATGTCCCGCAAATCCAAACAGAGGAGTAACCACGTTCTCTAATTGTGCATTTCCCAATTGCATCTGTCCGAAGGCCTCCTGGAAGGGGATGTTAACTGAGCTTCCCGAGTCAACTAGGACTCGGGCTATCTCATAATTGGCGAGAGAAATACAGATTACCAAAGCGTCTGTATGAGGTAGCAGGACGCCTTACAGATCTTCTGGCCCGAAAGATATTGGTGGCACAGTCTGGATAGCCTGCTCTGTTACAATGACTAAACTTTCCATAAGGCAAGCATAGGACTTCCGAGCCCTATTGGAGTCCCCGTCAGTAGGTCCTCCCACAATAATGTGAATAACTCCCCGTGTGGGGATGTCATTCAGGTCGGATGATAGGCCTTCACCTGATGGCCCTCCTTGTGAAGTACCCTCCCGAACAAGAATTTGTTGGTCCAGATGGAGGGTAACCTGAGGTCTCCGGTTATAGGGTTCCTAACGGGCTATATTAGGTCGTTGACCCCCCTTGTCGGCCCTCCCATCGGGGGCCGCAGATATGGGTAAGCGACTCGGATGCGCTCCAACTCCTCTTGTAATTTGAAACACCGACCACTGGCATGACCATACTCCATGTGATACTGACAGAAGAAGGGAGCTGGAGGGTTACGAGGCACTCCCATATACCCCATCGGTCGCTGGAGAAGACCCTGTTGGTCATAAGATTCCATCTCCCGCTCTTTCCAGATTCTCGGGAGAAGGAGAGCGTCGGCAACCACGATCTATAAAGGAGAGGTGGGGCGAGCTCCTGGCATCAATAATCGAGGCCTATGAGCTTTTGTTATGAAGGGTCGCACATATTCCCTTCAGGGAGGAGCTCGGGGGGCTACGGGATGACTTCTTTCAGCTGGGACTATTGCAGGCATCTGTTCAACTCGTCGGACCTTTAGCCCTTCTTCCTAATTTATGTATTTCTCAGCACGACTTAGTAGTTCCTCGTAGCTAGCTACCGATTTTCTCAACAATGAGCTGAGGAAAGGCCCCTCTCTCAGCCCATGAGGGATGGCCACCCTCAGAGCATCTGACTTTTGTCAAAGGGATATTCCTAGCGGTAGAAGTAAATCAGTGAAGATACCCTTTGAGTAATTCTGAGGGCCCCTGCCTAATGTGCAGTAGGATTGAAGCATCATACTTATATGTCTTGCAGTTAGCAAACTCTTGGCGGAACACCCCCTGAAAATCAACGAAACAGGTAATGGATCCCGGAGGGAGGGTATTGAACCACTTCTGTGCAGAGCCGGTTAAGGTGGTACGGAAGACCTGACACTTAAGAGCATCAGAATAGCAGTGAAGCACGGCGGCTCCCACAAATTGCGACAAATGTTCTTTCGGGTCGGTTGTTCCATCATACTTATCCATCTGAGGATTTCTGAAATATGAAGGTGGCAATTCAGAAAGAATGTCGATGGTGAAGGGACTAGGCTCGTAAGTCTCCAGAGCCCTGGTTGATTGGCTTTCTCCCTGCTCTTCTCGCCTGATTTGTGTTACCAGTATGATATTCTGATATATTCTCCTCCCTAGCCCATCACCGGGCAATACCTCGACATTTGTTATTATACAAAGTGGAGGAGGCATCTCCTGCTGCTCTCCTCGAGGAGAGGGTTCGCCCGAATAGGGATGGAGATATCCTGTCCTTCTCTCTTTAGCTAAGGCTTCAACTACAGCGGTGTCCACTATAGTTCTCAGCTGCGATGACAATAATGTAATGGGGTTCTCTTCATCAGAGGAGGCTTCCGGATGTTGTATCTCCTCTAGCTGCATCTCAACGTCTTGCTCAGTAATGTTCCCATAGGCGGCGCCAACTGATGCGGTCGTACGTGAATTTTCTCACCTCCTTTCAACGCCAAGATGCATACAGGAGACTTAGGGTTCTCTCCAGCCACAACAGTAATAGAACACGAGTAGAAAATATGAAAAACCAAAATAGAGAGCAAAGGCACAGAGTTTTACGTGGTTTGGAATGAGGATTCCTACTCCACGGGGTGAGCTCTCTCACGAGCTACGGTGCCAAGGCACTTTCACTATAGAATTCCTCCTTTGTGGAAAAAGTTTCCAAAGGTAGAGGGAAAACCTCTTACAATCTGCTTGGTGTACAAAGATTGAAAGAATGGAGCTCGCTACCCTCGTTGTCTCCTCCTCCCTTTCTTCCTCTTCTTCTTCTTCTCCGGCGATGTGTTCACTCCCAGCTCTTGTGTGCCTTGGTCTGGAAGTCCGATTCCCCTCTCTCTCTCCCTTCCTCTGCCTTTTATCCTCCTTCTCTTTCTTTGTCAGTTATCACGTAACAAACCCCTTCCATCACCGTCCACGTGACCACCTTGTTTACCTGGAGAATCATTTTGTTAAAGAGATAGGGAGTAGATACTCCTCCGAATATTATGTGGGGTCCTAGTTTGTTATGTAACAAACTCCTACAAACATTTCGAGAAATATTCTAATCTTTCCTTTTCACCCTCTTTCCCTTTGTCAGGTTAGCTTAAGTCTAATACCTAGGTTTAGTCTAGCTCTCAGACTCCATATCTCAGACTTCTTATAATAGCCCGAGCCAATTCCTGGACTCTTCTTACGAAGCCAATTTCCAGACTCGCTTTGCCGAACTAATTCCCCTACTCACTCAATCGAACCAATTCCCAGACTCACTTTGCCGAGCCGATTCTCCCGACCTACCTCACCAAGCCAATTCCCCAGACCTATTTTATCGAACCAATCCCCAGACTTGCTTTACCGAACCAATCCCCTACATCACTACATATGCATACAACCCTCCTGCCATCACAAAACTGACATGCTTCTGTTCCTCTTTTGCCAATGATATTTGATGATATCCTTGGTAGACATCCATAAGAGATACCACTTCATACCCCACTGTAGAATCAACCAACTGATTAATACGAGACAAGGGGTAGCAGTCTTTAGGGCATGCTTTATTTAAATCATGAAAGTCAATACACATCCTCCACTATCCAGAAGGCTTGGAGACCAAAACTATATTAGACACCCATTCAGGGAATTAAACTTCTCTAACATGACCCGCTTGTAATAATTTATCTACTTCTTCAGCTATAACTTTATCCTTCTCAGGCCCGAAGTGCCGCCGCTTCTACTGGATGGGTCAAACTCCCCTGGCGATGTTGAGGTGATGTTCAGCAATATTAGGATCTATTCCCGTCAGGTCGTGCACATCCTTGGCAAAGATATCTTCATTCTTCTTCAAGCAGGCCACCAGCTCTTCCTTAGTCTCGAGCTGTTGAGCCACCCGAGTGACTTTTCCAGGGGCTATTTCTGCAGATTCCCCTTCTTCTATTTTTTTAGCTCTGAGAGGGGACTCTTCCAACACACACACATCAGAAATCATGATGACTTTCCCCTTGGGGTCGCCAACTCTGGCTTTCTTCTGGTCATCCTTGACTATTTGCACATAGCAACTTCTAGCAACCTTCTGTTCTCCCCTTACTTCCCTGAGCAGCTGCCCGATCGAAAACTTCACCTTCTGATGATAGGGGAAAGCCACCGCTTGGAAAATAGACATAAAAGAATGATCCAAAATTGCATTATAGGTGGATGGAGCATCCACTATGAGAAATGGAACAATATTGGTTTTTTGACTGGGCTTTGTGCCCAGAGTGAGAGGCAACGAAATTTGCCCTACGGGATGCACCATATGTCCCGCAAATCCAAACAGAGGAGTAACCACGTTCTCTAATTGTGCATTTCCCAATTGCATCTGTCCGAAGGCCTCCTGGAAGGAGATGTTAACTGAGCTTCCCGAGTCAACTAGGACCCGGGCTATCTCATAATTGGCGAGAGAAATACGGATTACCAAAGCGTCTGTATGAGGTAGCAGGACGCCTTGCAGATCTTCTGGCCCGAAAGATATTGGTGGCGCAGTCTGGATAGCCTGCTCTGTTACAATGGCTAAGCTTTCCATAAGGCAAGCATAGGACTTCCGAGCCCTATTGGAGTCCCCGTCAGTAGGTCCTCCAGCAATAATGTGAATAACTCCCCGTGTGGGGATGTCATTCGGGTCGGATGATAGGCCTTCACCTAATGGTCCTCCTTGTGAAGTACCCTCCCGAACAGGAATTTGTTGGTCCAGATGGAGGGTAACCCGAGGTCTCCGGTTATAGGGTTCCTAACGGGCTATATTAGGTCGTTGACCCCCCCTTGTCGGCCCTCCCGTCGGGGGCCGCAGATGTGGGTAAGCGACTCGGATGCGCTCCAACTCCTCTTGTAATTTGAAACACCAACCACTGGCATGACCATACTCCATGTGATACTGACAGAAGAAGGGAGCTGGAGGGTTACGAGGCACTCCCATATACCCCATCGGTCGCTGGAGAAGACCCTGTTGGTCATAAGATTCCATCTCCCGCTCTTTCCAGATTCTCGGGAGAAGGAGAGCGTCGGCAGCCACGATCTGTAAAGGAGAGGTGGGGCGAGCTCCTGGCATCAATAATCGAGGCCTATGAGCTTTTGTTATGAAGGGTCGCACATATTCCCTTCAGGGAGGAGCTCGAGGGGCTACGGGATGACTTCTTTCAGCTGGGACTATTGCAGGCATCTGTTCAACTCATCGGACCTTTAGCCCTTCTTCCTAATTTATGTATTTCTCAGCACGGCTTAGTAGTTCCTAGTAGCTAGCTACCGATTTTCTCAACAATAAGCTGAAGAAAGGCCCCTCTCTCAGCCCATGAGGGATGGCCACCCTCAGAGCATCTGACTTTGTCGAAGGGATATTCCTAGCGGTAGAAGTAAATCGGTGAAGATACCCTTTGAGTGATTCTGAGGGCTCCTGCCTAATGTGCAGTATGATTGAAGCATCATGCTTATATGTCTTGCAGCTAGCAAACTCTTGGCGGAACACCCCCTGAAAATCAACGAAACAGGTAATGGATCCCGGACGGAGGGTATTGAACCACTTCTGTGCAGAGCCGGTTAAGGTGGTACGGAAGACCCGACACTTAAGAGCATCAGAATAGCAGTGAAGCACGACGGCTCCCACAAATTGCGACAAATGTTCTTTCGGGTCGGTTATTCCATCATACTTATCCACCTGAGGATTTCTGAAATATGAAGGTGGCAATTCAGAAAGAATGTCGATGGTGAAGGGACTAGGCTCGTAAGTCTCCAGAGCTCTGGTTGATTGGCTTTCTCCTTGCTCTTCTCGCCTGATTTGTGTTACCAGTATGATATTCTGATATATTCTCCCCCCTAGCCCATCACCGGGCAATACCTCGACATTTGTTATTATAAGAAGTGGAGGAGGCATCTCCTGCTGCTCTCCTCGAGGAGAGGGTTCGCCCGAATGGGGATGGAGATATCCTATCCTTCTCTCTTTAGCTAAGGCTTCAACTACAGCGGTGTCCACTATAGCTCTCAGCTGCGATGACAATAATGTAATGGGGTTCTCTTCATCAGAGGAGGCTTCCGGATGTTGTATCTCCTCTAGCTGCATCTCAACGTCTTGCTCAGTAATGTTCCCATAGGTGGCGCCAACTGATGCGATCGTACGTGAATTTTCTCACCTCCTTTCAACGCCAAGATGCGTACAGGAGACTTAGGGTTCTCTCCAGCCACAACAGTAATAGAACATGAGTAGAAAATATGAAAAACCAAAATAGAGAGCAAAGGCACAGAGTTTTACGTGGTTCAGAATGAGGATTCCTACTCCACGGGGTGAGCTCTCTCACGAGCTACGGTGCCAAGGCACTTTCACTATAGAATTCCTCCTTTGTGGAAAAAGTTTCCAAAGGTGGAGGAAAAACCTCTTACAATCTGCTTGGTGTACAAAGATTGAAAGAATGGAGCTCGCTACCCTCGTTGTCTCCTCCTCCCTTTCTTCCTCTTCTTCTTCTTCTCCGGCGATGTGTTCACTCCCAGCTCTTGTGTGCCCTGGTCTAGAAGTCTGATTCCCCCCTCTCTCTCCCTTCCTCTGCCTTTTATCCTCCTTCTCTTTCTTTGTCAGTTATCACGTAACAAACCCCTTCCATCACCGTCCACGTGACCACCTTGTTTACCTGGAGAATCATTTTGTTAAAGAGATAGGGAGTAGATACTCCTCCGAATATTATGTGGGGTCCTAGTTTGTTATGTAACAAACTCCTACAAACATTTCGAGAAATATTCTAATCTTTCCTTTTCACCCTCTTTCCCTTTGTCAGGTTAGCTTAAGTCTAATACCTAGGTTTAGTCTAGCTCTCAGACTCCATATCTCAGACTTCTTATAATAGCCCGAGCCAATTCCCGGACTCTTCTTACGAAGCCAATTTCCAGACTCGCTTTGCCGAACTAATTCCCCTACTCACTCAACCGAACCAATTCCCAGACTCACTTTGCCGAGCCGATTCTCCCGACCTACCTCACCGAGCCAATTCCCCAGACCTATTTTATCGAACCAATCCCCAGACTTGCTTTACCGAACCAATTCCCCAGTTCAGACAATGCCTTCTATGTGGTTTCTCTCATTTTAATCCCTAAATTAGATAGCAGCGGTATCAAATAGGAAATCATTTTAAGTTTTATTTACCCTTGTTTATGATCATGATTCTTCATTCTATTTATCTTATTATGATCATATTGCTTCATGAATGATTTTTTGAAGACCAAACTTAAACTCTTTTTCAAATATTAAAAAAGGAGAGATTGTTAGTGCAATTATACCCTAACATCTGTTTGCATGTAGATTTGAAGTTTGGATAATATTTAAGTTAAGTAATGTGATTTATCTTATATGTGTGTATGTGCAGGAAAGCTTGACATAAGTCTAGGAATGTTCTCGACAAGGCAAAGTCTAAATGGATACTTGGTGTGAAGGAAATTCTAGTAAGTTAAAGTCAACAAAATACTAGGCAATGAAGGAAGTTCTAGTAATTAAGTCGAAGTCAACCAAATGCTATATAATAAAAGGAGTCCTAATGGTTAATGAGGACTAAACACTAGATGAGTGAAAGAAGTCCTAATAGATCGACAATGACCAAATGCTAGAATAGTGCAAGAAGTCCAATAGGCTATGAGGACCAAACACCAAACATGAGGAGGAAGTCTGGAAAGCAAGGAGCTTCTTGGCATGGAGGAATTCTCCAAGGCCTAGAAAGATCTTGACATCAATGTCAACTTAAAAAAGAAGTGTTTGACCTTGGGAGCAAAGGCAAGCTCAAACTCAAGTTAGAATCAGCTGAAAGAAATATACAAGTTGACTGATGGGAAGTATCAATCGGCTTAGGCAAAGTCGACTACTTTAGTCTATCAAATTTTTTTTTGTTTGCTTAGAGTTTGGTGGTAGTTAACTGATGCGGTCTATTATTAATCATCAAATTGTTTAATAATCTCACAATAGTCAATTGATGATCCCCATGGTAATAACTTAGTTTACTATTAATTTTGAAAATTGAATTATGCAATCGTTAAACGATATCAATAGTTGATTAATGTTGTTTGATCGATGGAGTGCTCTTAAAAAAAACTAATTCCAAGGAGAGAGAAGAAATATGATGATTTTGTTATAAATAAGAGCCCGAGGCAACTTGAGAAGGCATGTACAAAAGACTTATTGTTGAATCTCCGCGTCTCTATGAGTGCTTAAAGCTCCAAATCTCATTTTCTTTGTAATGTGCTCCTTTGTGAGACTCTCTTGTGCTTCATTTTGTAAGAGAGCAAGTGTAAGAAAGTTTTTCCACTTTAGTTACTTATTAAGAATGAGATAATTTTTGTAATTTTGAATTTAATTACAACTTTTATCTATATATGTATTGTTTTCTATTGCATAACTTGGGTTTTGTAGAATTTTGATTGAGTATTTACTCCTCTGCCCTCTCTTGATCCTATACAACAATACTAGTGACATGACTTCATTTGAACTTGTTGGATAAGTTCTTTCAAATGTATCTTAGGAATCACTGTTGGTGGCTAATCCTTAACTTACTCTAATAGAAATTGAATCCTTATGTCAAACAGGAGAGAACATTTGAGGAATACGATTCCCAATTAAAGAAGACATCCAAATCTCCACTGAATCTCGGAAAGAGTAGTGCCTTCATGATAGGCAATTATATAGACAACATGATTCTAAATGAACTTGGAGAGTAAAATAACATTTATGAAAAGTAGAGTAATAGCCATATTTAATGATGGCAACACATGAAAGTTTGAATTGAAAACTACTTTATCTTTAGTACCTTAATCGACTCTTTGCCCCAAGTTCTCAATGTTGCTAACTCTCCCTTATACTTGGAAATGGACTCACTTGCTGCTTTATCATTGTAAGCCCAACACATATCTAAATTAATATATTATTTAGCTCCAAACTAGCTCAGGGATTTATTTGCAGTGAAAAGAGTTTGATTCTTGAAGAAGACATGACCTTGACTTTGGACTACCGATAAATAAGTCCTAGGCAAAAAAAAAAAAACCCTAGATTTTTAAGGTTAGATTGCAATTTTAATTATTAAAGCTAATATGCTCAATTTTTATTGAGGTTAAAATTAATATACTTACTTTTTATTGAGGTCCTAAGGCCTCTGCCTAAATTCGGCACTCATCCTACCAACTTTCACATCATCTTGCTCATGCTTTATCATCGTCCAATTCAACATTCAACTCTAAGGGCAGATTTTAGT
Organism: Wurfbainia villosa; assembly: GCA_025175895.1. NCBI lineage: Eukaryota > Viridiplantae > Streptophyta > Magnoliopsida > Zingiberales > Zingiberaceae > Wurfbainia > Wurfbainia villosa. The sequence continues at coordinate 111,192,327 of CM045987.1, read as the reverse complement.
TGCATCGTAGGAGATTTTAGAACTTTAAAAGGAAAAAATATATAGATTAGTGGATATTGGAATAACACTCCAGTTTTATATAACTTTAAAAGTGTTATCTTACATGGGTGTCATCAATCCAAATCTTTCATTGTCCAAAAGAAGAAATTCTCTCTTCGAAGACTTTTCCTCTTATAGGTTTTAAAGCAAAAAAAAAGAAAGTAGATCTTTGACTTTTATTAACGCTCGGTGCAGTGGAAGATCGGAACTCCGCCGAAAGGAAGGAATTGATTCGTGTTCCTATTATACAACATCTATACTATATTAGTCATCCGACTTTTATAACAAAATATAGAATCATCACATTAACGATCCTTCTCAATTGCTCTTGACCGAAGAGGAAGAAGTTAAATCTAAAAATAATAATACTCATGAATCATATATACAAGATTGGCTTCAATCTTTGCTATCTAATATCATGTTGACTTGATTAACGATTAAATTCATCCTACTTGTTAATTAAAATTAATCATTATCATGAAACAACATTTTAGATATCTACATGTAAATCCTCGTCGCTAAGGCATATGAGTCAATTTTTCATACTTTGAAAATGTAAAAATATTAGTTAAGAGTTTGAGTCCGAAAGTTGTTTGGCTCATTGATTTTTGAATATGTTTAAAGTCAGTAATGCTTTGCTAATAGGATACTTTGATGTTATTTGGATAAATACCCAAATGAGTTTTTTTAATATCATTTTTAAACATTTAATCAGGACTAATTTTGCTAAAACACTCTTCAAAATTATACTTAAAATAATATTTTTTTTATAATGTTATTTGGATCAAATTTAGTGTAAAAGATGTTGCGTTCATCTTATATATATTTCATGGTCGACTTCATCTTATATATTTTTAATCGTCGACCTCATAGATAAATGAAAAGATATAAATCACGGATGATGTTTGACTATATGATATCTAATATAATAGATGACAGATATCTACGAACGTAAAAAATTAATTGATATAAATTGATGACAATATTATTTTGATCAAACGATCATTTCAATGGCATAAAATTTTAAAGATAAAACATATTTTCTAGCAGTAGAAAGCAAGAGCGGATCTGTTTTTCATTCGGTGAATAACACTGTCAAAAATCAAAAGAATAAAGGCTAAAACAAAATCGAAAGGAAAAAAAAAAAAAAAAAAAAAGTTGAAAATAAAAGGAAAGAAACAAGAGAATAAAGATGAAAAAGATAAAGAAGTAGAAAAACGGCTTGCGAAGGACGACTCAAAATCCAATTCCAAGTGCATACGGCCATTTCTCATGAAACCAGAAAGCTTCGAACATTTTTCTCATTCCTGCCCGAAATGGCGTTCTTTGCTCCTCTAGCGGACAAGATCGGAGGGGTGGTGAAGGGCATCTTCCCTTCCAAAGGCATAGATTTATCTAGAAAAAACCCGGTAATCACAACTTCTTCCTCACGTTGTTTTTACTCACACCGAGTGAAGAATGCCTTGGTTTTTGTAGGGTATTTTATTCAACTTTGTGGAATCTTTCTTGGTTCTGGATTTAAATGGGTACATGATGTTTTTGGTCGCTGGATTTGCCAAGTGTTAAGTTGTGCAATGTGGTAGCTTGTGCCCATTGATCTTGCTGCATCTTCTGATTTCGATGTTTCACTCAATGATTTTGAAGTAAAAGAGGACCATGTTTGTTGGTGCTCGTATGGAGGCAAACATATTTCTTTGCCTCTTCTTTCTTTTAGCATAATGTGCAAGAATCCCCATGCCATTTTCATAGTGTGTGATGGTTCTCGTAATGAATAGAGGAGTTTAGCAAACAAATTTTTTATTAACAAATTGTTATCATCGTTATTGTATTAGCAATGTTAAATTACTTCTTACTTATTGTTTGTAAGTTCCTATCTAGTTAATAGCCAATTGACAAAGTTTGAATATTTATTCAGAGGGCTGCTTGATGTGCGATGAACCTAAATAAAAAGATATAATTTAAGCTAGCGAACTATTTCGTGGCTAAGACATAAAGCTCCCGGACAAGTTAACTTTCATAACCTTATCTCTATTTGCTTGTATGAATTAAACTAACATGAATAAGCTAGCTCAAACTAAATCCAGTTTAAACTACTTGGTCACTTGATCTTTATTGAATAAAAAAAAAATCAAACTTACTATTAAAGGCTTTCTATCAGACCACCTGCTACTAATAGCCCAGTAATGTTTATGAAAATGTAGCCAACTTTTTGCTAAACAATCAATTTCTTTTTGATGATTTCATGTTTACATGTCTTTTGTTCATTTTATAGCTTTAAAAGCAAAGAACTTCCTTTGAATTTTACTACACTTTTTTTTTCCAAATTAAAGATAACAATAACATTTGACAATTGGCCACCTGAAGTGATTACTCCTTTTTATATTTGATTGTTGAAATTTGTATGAGTTTGTTAAGCTGATTTACACCAATTGCAGTATATATAAAAAAACTTTCAGTATTTAAATAACCTGATTTATACCATTTATTTTACCACTAATTTTAAACGATTCATCTATTCTAATAAGTATATATGTGGGACACTTTTGACACTCATAACATCCTGATCTATTTTATTTTCATATTATGGTTACATCTAATTATTTGTGAATGACAACATTTATCAATAACCCTACATGTATATTCATGTTAAAGAAAGCATATAGAGACATGATAACACTCTTCTAGTGCATGTTGTATGAGGATCAACCTAGTTGTATTGTGAATACAAACTTTGGTGCTAATTTTGTTTGTGTTTTTGGTTTTGTTTTTGCTTGTTAGACCAGATCATTTTGTCTTTCTAATAGAAGTTATACTTAAAGAACAAAATAGTGTTAGGATCAATGTAGTAAATGTCAGACAAGCTGGGGGAGGGGGGGGGGGGGGGGGGGGGGGGTGTGAATTATGAAGATTTATGCAATTTGCACTTAAGATGATGATGCTAATATCTTAGCTTTAACAGGGTAAATTTAATATAAAATAAGCATCCTAAATGATGCTTTGATGTAACATGGTTTAGAACTCTTGTTCCTCCATAGTTTATGGCCCATCAGCGAGTCTCTTAACTTGCAACTCATATAAGAGATTTACCTTGTAGTTCCTTCACTATGAGCCATCTCCCATTAGGCTAACTTATATAGTTCACCTCCTCTGGCTCTGCCACTCTATGATGATCCTTATCCTGTGGCCCTTTGAATGTCTCATATCATCTTTCTTCAATCTCTGATGTACCTCGAGCCATCAAGTTATCAATAACTTTGGTTGTATCAAATCTCCATGGGCATCTCAATCAAATTCTACACGTTCATACATATATGAGACACAAATATGATCCTAACTTAAACTCTTTGTCCAAATATTAAACTCATGATTAGTCTTGATCACTAAGGGCACGATTACACTAACAATAGTGCTTAGTGCAATATGCTAAGTTATCCTTACAATGAAGCAAGGATATTAATAATCAATGGCCATAAAAGTGTTCTTTTGTTTTTTGAGCTTGCTCATGAGGTGTCCCTTATACCACATTAGATGCGAGACTTTCTCATTCTCCAATAGAGTGACAAGGTTAAACATTTGCCAATGTTGTTATGGATTTGAACCCTCCACATTGGCAAAAAGCCACCATATCTAGCACGATTATAGCTAGACCAAATTACTCTAGCCTCTTTAATGATCAGAGATTTGGGAAGATCCTCTTATTTCTTCCATGCAACGTTAACATTTTTTAGTTTTATATTGCATAACAATTGAGTTACCTTATACTTAATTCAGTAAAATAATTCCATTTTTCACAAATGAAACTTTTGCAGATAGAGGAAGTAAAGAATTTACATCAAGAAGCAATTTCTGAAATAATGAAGTTAGCTGATAGGCAGAGCAACATTGAAGACATGCTTCCCTTTAAATTTGGCAAAGGATGGCCTTCCCAAAAACGAACTACACAAGTGAAAGGAATAATTGATGTGGTTGGATTTTTGATGTTTGGGGAAAATGAGGTCCAACAATCATCTAATGTTCTACATAAAGCTGGAATAAAGACAGGCATCAGTACAAGGTTAATATTTGAGACATTTGTCGGGCATAAAGGTTCTCTAATTGCAGAATTTGTGACTGGGCATGGTCATGCTCTGGCCTTGGAAAATCTGACGTACTCAACACATCTTAGAAAATTAGCATCTGCAATCTCAATCGCAATAGGTGCACAAGGTGGTCACTTTGCCACCAACCATCAAAGTCATAAGCAGGTGACATCTAAAATGTGAAGGACATTGAGAAAGAAGTCGACAGAAAACTCTTAATGATATTTGTGCTAACACTACAGTGTATGTTTTGTGCAGGTTCATTGTCGTAGTGGTTTTGCTCCATCTGGGCCACCTTTATTTGACCAACATCATGATGGTGCTGTTGGTATATCATTTAAAGGATCAAAGATAAAAGCTTCTCTTGCTGAATTGTTTTCTGGCATTGGAAAGCCACATGATTCTTCTAGTGAAAGGACATTCTTGAGCACTTTTGCAAGAGTTTCTTATCAACCATCTGAGGAGGTGAAAGTAAATATTTCTGGTCTTTGGCAAACTCCAGCAACTGGCTTTATGAAGTTTGGCACACTTGCCGTGCCACTCAACAATGTGAGACAACAATCAGGATCTAGCAGTGTTGCTCAAGCATCAAAGGTTAAAAAAGAATCAGTCGACGCTTCATTAACAAAGTCAGCAGGAGCAATTGCATTAATGCTAGATTCGGAGGTTGATGACACCACCAAACTAGGGGTTTGGTTGGAGGTGCAGCAGTCAAATTCAGGCATCCTAAAATGGGGGATGTTTTTATCTGATATCCCTTACGAAGAGGTAGGATGGGGTTTGAAAGTGAGAGGAAAGGCCAAAGGTCAACTTGATCTCCAGATGGAAGCCTTTCTACAATTTAGTCTTGGCAGCAACTTTATATTGCAACCTGGTATTTTATATGTGACGGAAGGGCGTACCAGAATTCCTGCATTCATATTTCAGTCAAGTTGGTGTATGTAATCATTTGAAATCGTATATGGATGTTCTGGTCCTGTATATTTAGCAAAGCATCCATTTCACTAGCATTCTTCTTTTTCTTCAATTCACAAGTCCTATTATCATTTTATTCAGAAATACTTGACGATTAAAGGGAATGAGATACTTAATTTGACACAATTGTTATATATATATATATATATATATAAAGATGACTGATGAACTAGGGGCATGTTCATTTGAACATATTAATGGAAAGTTTTTAAATTTTATTTTTAAAATTCCCCTTATAAATTTTCTGTTATTGTTTTGTTCCCCGTCTTGTTGAAATATGAAGGTAAAATGATAATACAAAGGACAGTTCAACAACACCTATATAAAGTGTAGGGCTAAAATTACACTAAAGAAACTACATGAGTATTTTTAAAACCCGCAATTGAATTTACTCTTAATATATTGAAGGATGAATGAATAAATCGAGAAGGATAATTTGACAGCCAAAGGTGTTGATTTATTTCTTATTTTCATCCCACCCAAATTAATAGATGAGAATAATTAATTAATTACTAAATTAACCTTATAACTTATATAAGCAAATTTACTATATATTTTTACTATCTTATTGAATTCCATTGTGCACTTACTATTAGTGTAATCGTGATTAGGCTTAAGCATGAATTTTGATATTTGGGCAAGTTCTTCAAAATTTCTATCTACAGTTGTTGACCCACTCTATTTGTTAAGATCTTTTGAACTTCTACCTGTTTGAGTCCTCGGTTGAACTCTCCTCCTCAATTTTCTGATGATGTGGATTGATTTTCGAATTGCTCCTCCCTGAGCTTCTTCTTTAATTTTGAGTGATCCTCGTGGAGCTAGATTAATCGTGTCTATTATCGGTGCAATAGGCCCCAAGTTAATATTGACCAGACTCGAGTAGGACTCGAGTAGTGATTTGATATTTGTCAATACGGTTGGATATGGTTTAACCATGTGTTGACCATATGACTAGTGGATGATTGAGATATCCAAAGTCATATGGAGGAGATTATTTGAGGGAGATTATTGGAGCAATCAAACCTCAGGTCACGAATGACCAGACTTGAGTGAGACTCAAGGAGAAGTCCAAGTTTGGATACTTGACATGGAAAGTCCAAGAATAGTCTTGGTATGGAAAGTTCAAGCATGGTCTTGACATGAAAGTTCAAGTTTGGATACTTGACATAGAAAGTCCAAAAATAGTCTTGGCATGAAAGTCCAAACATTGAAGCTTGGTAATTGGAAAGTCCAAGGGTGTAGTCTTGGCGACATAAGTCTAAGCATATGGTCTTGGCGGCGTAAGTTCAAGTGGATCTTGGCAAGGAAGTCCAAGAGTGAGATTTTCGCAGCGTAAAGTCTAAGTATGTAGTTTTGATGGTATAAGTCCAAATGAATCTCGACAAAAGAAACCTGGTTAGCATGACATAGTCAATGGAAACATCTTAAGACTAATGCAAAGGGTGAAAGAGTTGTGGAGGACTCGGATGGACCCTGAGGGCGTGAGGCTGATAGAGATGGCTAGAAGGTTTAGGTCTAAGCTAAGGGTGGTCGATTAAGTATGAGAGAATCATATTTGAATTAAATTTCATATTTAAGATTTACCAGTCGACTAGGATTATGAATCAGTTGACTGGCCAAGTGCACGACACTTGGGAGCCTAGTTTGACTCAAGCAGTCGACTGAGATTATGACCAGTCGACTGATCATATAGTCGACCGAGGCTCGACTGATTATATGTGGCTATGATAGTTGGCTGCTAGAGTTTAATAGTCGGCTGCTAGGGTTGAGCAGTTGACTGAAATTAAGTGACAAATACACAGAATATTGGACAGTTGACTGTTGACGGTTGACGGAGTATAGTAGATGCTATGATTGAGTGGTACTTCAAACTTCATGTTATTATATTCTTATAACAAAAAGAAAAAGATAAATATGCTAAAAATTAAAATTTCAAACCTCTTAGCTTACTCCTCTAGCAGTTAATTTAGTGAAGAGTCCTCTTGATTATGAAACTAATTGTTAGGATTGATGCACGCTAGAGGGGGTGAATAGTGCATGTTTGAGTCTTCATCTCTCATCTTTTTTACTGGTTATCCATGCAACAGAATATGATAGAAATAACAATATAAAAGAAAGATATACACTAAAATTTTACGTGGTTCAACAACCTCCTAGAGTTCCTACTCCATGACTATATCTCGTCATGATTCACTAAATATTTTCCTTTCCGAACACCTTCTAGAGGTGGAGAAACCTCTTATAGCTTAGAATTACAAACATAATGTATAAATAGTAATAATAAAGGAGTTACTCAAAGAATTTGTCACCTTTGAAAGCCTTGAATTCACAACATTTGCCCTACCACTTTCTGGATCACTTTAGCATCAGTTCGAGATCAAGAATGAAAGATACAAGCAAATTGATGGTTTGTGATTGATTTGAAATGTTGTTATCAAATATTCTTTTATAAACCTATTTCGGGTGCCTCCAACTTGGCATCGATCTGATTTGATTACTCTGGTCCATATTCAACTTCGATCGCTCGGATGTCTTTCACGTGCCCAGTGTTAGTAATATATGAGAGATGTCCTAAGGCAATCGCCTTATGTATGAACCATTTATATGATAAATGAAGATTCACTATTTGAGTATACATGTTTAATGTATTTGATTGGATCTTAAACTCATTTACTGAATGTCCACGATACGATTCACAGCATGAGAGAATTTGTGATTGGATCACAACTAGTGAGTATCTCTACATGTGTAATTGTGATGTATCGGAATTATCCCTAGTCGATGAATTGATGGATTTGGACACCATCAATTTACGAGACTAGCACGAGGTATACTCCTTGGTGTATCCAAGCGGTGATTCTCACTATGGAACATTGTGATGTCGGAGTTAATCGTGGATGCTAGTTATGGTAACTAGTTCATTGGAGTGACCCGTAGTAAGACTTCATATGGTTCTCTGCATATATAGATATGTCAATGAAGTTCTTCTGTGGCTTAAGTGCGATGTTCCTTTGACTTGCGGTATTCAAGTCATCTTGATCATGGAGACTTATGCTTTGACATCTTAAGCAAACATCTCGAGGAGATGTGGACCCGGATGATTGGGTATAAGTCGAAGTGATCGAAGGTGTTTGAATAGCCTATAAAGGATTCACCACTCCTTGCGAGGAGATGTATACCCATGGCCTCTCGGATTGTTACTAAAGTCTTTGGCCAAAGCATTACATGTTTAGAGTAAGGTACTCTTGATACATGTGGAGTAACTAGAATCCGTAGGGCGAGGAAATGACACTTGGGCTAGGTGTGGCGTGAGTCGACCTAGTGGGGGTGACACAATAGACCATGTCACGAACCAAGTGGGTATAAGATGAGTGAAGGGAATGGGGCACGATTCATTCGAAGCTCTTGAAGGGTTTGAGAAATAGTTACGGATCAACCGTTGATCTTTTCGGTTAATTGGGGATCATGATGTACTACTAGGTGCCACTCATGATCGTTCTATAATTAATGGTTAATTATAGACGGCCAACATAAACCGAGAACCTATTTGGTCACACGCACAACGAGTGTAATCCAAAGGATTTAAAACGAGCTTGAGAATGGGATTCTCAGACCGAGAGAAACTATGTTTGGTTGGACCAAACATAAAGCGAGCATGAAATTGTTTCAGTCGCAATGGAAGCGTGGATGGGCTGTGTCTTATGAAGACATAATGGATGGACCAAAATGGTTTGGTTCTAATCCAATGGATGAGAATAAACCAAAGGGTTTGGTTTATATTAAACGAATGAACCAAAGGTTGGTTCGGTTCGTTTTAACTTAAAATAAACCATCATGGTTTGGTTTATTTTAACTTATCTTAATGGAGTGGGTTAACGGGCTTTATGGATATGATCCATTAACCATTAAGAGAATTAGTTCTCTATAAAAGTGGGCTTAAGGGATTGTTAAACCCTAACTAATCCAAACCCAAGCCCCCTTGAGTTGCCGCCCACCTCCACCTTGGAGTTAATCGGCGCCAACCTTAAAGCTGCCGCCGCCCAGCTTGTGTGCAGCCGTCCAAGTCTTTGCCGGCGTCCAAGCTTCAGCCGGAGAACCTCCGGCGACCCTCCGGCGATCTCCTTTGGGTTCGGTGATAAGGTGAGCTTCCATCTTTCCTTAACCGGCCTCTATTCCTCCACCAAAAGCTGTCCAGTTTTTCTGGACAGCTTGTTTCTTTGTTGTCGGAGCATCGTTTGGACGACGGTTAGTGCTCCGACAGCGGCTAACTTACCGGGGATTTGATCTCCGGTAATCCTCTGAGGTGGGGGACGAAGGATTCGTCAAACGTTTGACGAATACCTCTCCGGAGAAGCAAGTTTTGAGAACTCATTTTAGGATCCGAATTTGGATTCGGATCGTGATCATCTCTCGATCACGTCGTCTTCAACACGAGGCTAGTAACCCGTACGAAGACGAAGCTCGTGACTTAGCGAAGTCATCCCGAGGAGCTCGGCGTGGATACGGATAGAGACGATTCTTACGAGGATCGTTCCGGTTGATGCCGTTCCCGCTACACGTCATACGAAAGGTATAACGTAGATAAATTTCTTTTATTGCAAATTTTAATTTACGATTATGTCTACACTTATTGTAATATGCATGCGTGTGTTGTGTGTGTTGTAATAAATATAGATTTATTATTTTTAATTGCTTCCGCTGTGCTCATGTTTATGAAACATGATCGAACACACACGCCGCGGTGCCGGAAACCCAACAGTGGTATCAGAGCCCAGGTTGTGTTTCGACATAATCGTAAAATGGTTTTGCGATATTCATAATGTATTTCTGGAAATTTTCTAAATTTTGGAAATTTAGAAGTATTTATGGAAATTTTTCAATTTTGGAAAGTCTAGAAGTATTTATGGAAATCTTCCACTTTTGGAAAGTTGGAAGTATTTATGAAAATTTATATTTTCCATAAATAAAATATTTGATTAGATTCTGGAAATTTGTTTCCTAATTTAATCATGATTTGATTTGGGAAATCAAATCTTAAAATATTTTATTTCCATAAGTAGTTTTAAAGATTTAGGAAATTAGTTTCCTAAATAGATTTTCCTTAATCAAATAATTTCATGAATAAAATATGTGATTAGATTTGGAAATTTGTTTCCTAATTTAATTATGATTTGATTTGGAGAATCAAATCTTGAACATATTTTATTTCCATAAATAGTTATGACATATAAGGAAATTATATACATGACATAATTGTATGCCATGTAATTGCATTAGATGCATAACATTATGCCATGCGTGTCGTGACATGTAGATGTATGCCATGTATGTCATGCTATGTAGATAATAGTTATTTGCATGCAAAGAGGATGAGACATAAAAACCCTTAATCAATATTAAAGCCTACACCTTCCATTAATATGGTTAGAACCAGAGTTCTGTTTCTTGTTTGGGTTGTTGGACTCTCTCAAGCGGCTCGAACACGAATATGTTCAAACCATGGAATAGTTTAATACTAATATGGTAAGAGTCGAGAGGTCAATCGTTAGCTTTGGTTGTTGGACTCTCTCCAAGCTGGGCTAATTGGTTGAATGCGCTCTAACCATATTAAAACTATATCTCGATTAATGGGTTGGCTTTAACACAGGCATCGGCTTGTTGGACTCTCTCCAAGGTCGATGTAAAGGGAGGTGAAGTTGGGTGCTATGCATATGATGCATACTTGTTAATGTGTTAACAACCCGATGTATGTGTGAACATTCAATTAGTTGATAGCACATTGTGATAGTTGCATATCGTGATATGCAATCGGTATAGTTGATACCTACATCGTAGTTATGAATGGCTTGTTGGACTCTCTCCAAGGTTGTTCATAACTATGATGGATATCAGCCCATTCGGAGATGGACCTACGATCTCCCGAAGTGATTTTGGGGTTTTTGAAATTCGAAAAATGAATGGGATTTATAAATGCATATTGATGCATTTTTAAAAAAAAAAATCATCTTTCTCATATATGCTCGTTTTGTATTTCTAAGTTAATATATTGATCATGATGTGTTTGAATTTGCGTTCCATTTTGGATTCATATAAATTGACTGGGCCGAACTTCTTGGACTGGCTTAGAAACTTGAGAATTGTTCTCAAGGTGAAAAGCTTGTAAATGTCCTCGAAGCGCCTCTTCCCGCCCGTCCTAGTGACGATGCAACTTTGGACCAATTGTTGGCCTATCAGAAACATGTGATTGATTCTGAACAAATGAGTTGCATCATGCTAGCCGCGATGGAACCCAAGCTACGAAAGCAGCATGAGCATATGGATGCTCATATCGTAGTCCTTCATCTCTGTGAGTTGGTTGATGAGCAAGTGAGATTCGAAAGGTTCGAAGTCTCCAAGCTCCTCTTCACCTCTGAGATGCAAGGAGGTTCATCTGTGGTACTGCTCAACATGCTGAAGACTGTGGAGCCTTCTGAGAAGCATGAGTAGGGGACAGTGTTGTTAGTTGATTCCTCGAAGAAAGGTTCTAAGAGGGAGTCAAAGGAACAACAGAAGGGGAAGAAGAAAAAAGGCTAAAAGCGTAACCCGGCTCAAAGGGCACTTGCCATCATTATGGCAAGGAGGGTCATTGGCGAAGAAATTGCAAGGTTTATCAAGAGTCCGTGAAGAAGGATAAGGCATCGGATGCCCCATCTTCTTCAGAAATCTTCTTTATTGATTGTCATTCTATTTCCTTAGACACTTGGGTATTGGATACTGGGTGTGGCTCACATATATGTAATGACATACATGGGCTAAGGAATAGAAGAAGACTCGTCAAGGGAGAGTCAAATTTACGTGTTGGGAATGAAGCAAAGGTTCTTTGCACTCGCCATCCAACGTATTTGTTGAAACTCCCCGGGACTTGTCTTAGAACAATTGCTTTTATATTCCTTTGTTGATAAAGAACATCATTTCTATTTCTTGTTTAAATAGAAATGGTTTCCATTTGACGTTTAGTAACAATTGTTGTTACATAACTTTGAATGGGGTTCTTTATGGGATTGGAACTTTAAGCAATGGTGTTTATACGTTGGACGTATCCAGTGACATTTGCAATATCGAAGCGAGCAACAAGAGTGCTCGAAAGGATAATCAAATAGACTCCTACATGTGGCATTGTCGTCTTGGCCATGTAAGCAAGAAACGCATGTCCGAATTACACCGATGTGGAATTCTGGAATCGTTTGAATTGGATTCATACGATACATGCGAATCATGCTTAAAAGGCAAGATGACTAAGTTACCTTTTACGGGAAAAGGTGAACGAGTGGGAGAGTTACTAGGTCTAATACATACTGATGTATGTGGACCTATGTCAACTCAAGCTTTAGGAGGCTATAGCTACTTCCTTACCTTCACCGATGATCACTCACGGTTTGGGTATGTGTTCTTGATGAAACACAAGTCTGAAGCCTTTGAAAGGTTCAAAGAATTCAGATATGAAGTAGAGAAACAACATGACAAAAGTATTAAAATACTTCGATCGGATCGAGGTGGTGAATACTTAAGTCAAGAGTTTCTTGATTATCTAAGCGACAATGGCATATTGTCTCAATGGACTCCGCCATATACACCACAGCATAATGGTGTATCTGAGAGGTGTAACCGGACCTTGTTGGACATGGTCAGGTCAATGATGAATCATGCGACTCTTCCCAAGTCGTTTTGGGGTTATGCACTTCAGACATTTGTTTACTTGTTAAGCAGAATGCCTACAAGGTAGTCTCAACTACTCCATATGAGATATGGAATGGTAAGAAACCTCATGTATCTTACTTGAAGATATGGGGTTGTCCTGCTTATGTGAAGCGGTATGTCGGACAAATTGGATGCTAAGTCGATAAATGTCTATTTGTTGGATACCCTAAGGAAACAAGGGGTTACCAATTCTATCATCTGTGGAACAAAAGGTGTTTGTTTCAAGGCATGCTGTGTTTCTAGAGAAAGAGTTTCTCTTGCAAGAAAACAGTGGGAGTGTCGTCGAGCTTGAGGAGGCTCGAGACTCAAATAGACATTGATGAGATACCTGGTGAAGCACAACGGTAAACAACTCATAGTGATGAGCAATCAATTTGGACCTATTGTAACACCACATCTTCGTAGATCCTGGTAGAACACGCAATATTCAGAGAAATATGGATTTCGTAAGTGAATCGAGCACGTGTTACTCATTGATGATGAGGAGCCTACAGTTATGAAGAAGTCTTGACAAGTTGAAAGGGATAAGTGGCTTGGTGCCATGAAGTCGAAAATGGATTCCATGTATGAAAACCAAGTTTGGAACTTGGTTGACCCACTGAAGGCATAAAGCCTATAGGGTGCAAGTGGGTTTTCAAGAAGAAAACCGACATGGATGGTAATGTGATTACCTATAAGGCTAGATTGGTGGCGAAGGATATCGTCAAAAGCAAGGTGTTGATTATGGCGAAACCTATTCACGTAGCTATCTTAAATCCATTCGGATGCTCCACGGCCATAGCGACTCATTATGATTATGAGATATGGCGGATGGATGTGAAAACAGCTTTCCTTAATGGAAACTTGCTCGAGGGCGTGTATATGATCTACTGAGGTTTCACATCGGTTGATAAAACCAAGGTATGCAAGTTGCGACGATCCATTTATGGATTGAAGCAAGCATCCAGAGTCGGAATATCCGTTTTGATGAGACGATCAAAAGTTTGATTTCTCACAAAATCCAGACGAACCTTGTGTGTACAAGAAGGTTAGTGGGAGTGCAGTCGTGTTCCTAGTATTGTATGTCGATGACATATTACTTATAGGAAACGATGTGTCAATCTTACAGTCAGTTAAGGTTTGGTTATCCAAGACATTCTCCATGAAAGACCTGGGAGAAGCAACCTACATCCTTGGGATTAAGATCTATAGAGATAGATCGAAACGGTTGCTTGGTCTTTCGCAGTCTACATATATAGACCGAGTGCTAAAGAGGTTTAGCATGTCGGAATCCAAGAAAGGTTATCTACCCATCAGGCATGGGGAACACCTTTCGAAGTCTATGTGTCCGCGCACAGAAGACGAGAGGATTTGCATGAGTAAGATTCCCTATGCATCCGCAATAGGATCTATCATGTATGCTATGTTATGTACGAGGCCCGATGTATCGTATGCTCTGAGTGTCACGAGCAGATACCAGTCCGATCCAGGAATGGATCATTGGGTGGCTGTTAAGATGATCCTTAAGTACTTGAGAAGAACTAAGGATGTGTTCCTAATATATGGAGAAGGGTACATGGTGATACGTGGGTATACGGATACCAGCTCCAGACAGACAAGCAAAATACCATGTCTTTGCAGGTATGTATTCACCTAGAATGGAGGCGCAATAAGTTGGAAAGGTTCCAAGCTTGACACTATAGCGGATTACGCCACTAAGCGAGAATATGTTGCGACTTTGGATCAAGTAGTTCATCTATGAACTTGATGTGGTCTCATCAATGATCCAAACATGTGCTTCGCCGCTATCATCTTATCAGAGAGATCATCAGTAGGAACGAAATACAAATCGAGAAAATTCCCACTGAAAGGAACTTAGCGGATCCTTTGACTAAAGCAGTACCTCAAAGTAAGTTTGAGGGTCATGTTAGAGCTTATGGTATTGGATACCGTAGCGATTGGCATTAGGCCAAGTGGGAGTCTGTTAGTAATATATGAGAGATGTCCTAAGGCAATCGCCTTATGTATGAACCATTTATATGATAAATGAAGATTCACTATTTGAGTATACATGTTTAATGTATTTGATTGGATCTTAAACTCATTTCTTGAATATCCACGATACGATTACAAGATGAGAGAATTTATGATTGGATCACAACTAGTGAGTATCTCTACATGTGTAATTGTGATGTATCGGAATTATCCCTAGTCGATGAATTGATGGATTTGGACACCATCAATTCTGTCGAGACTAGCACGAGGTATACTCCTTGGTGTATCCAAGCAGCTGATTCTCACTAGCTAGAGACATTGTGATGTCCGGAGTTAATCGTGGATGCTAGTTATGGTAACTAGTTCATTGGAGTGACCAGCCGTAAGACTTCATATGGTTCTCGCATATATAGATATGTCAATGAAGTTCTTACGGGCTGGCGCGATGTTCCTTTGACTTGCGGTATTCAAGTCATCTTGATCATGGAGACTTATGCTTTGACATCTTAAGCAAACATCTCCGAGGAGATGTGGACCCGGGATGATTGGGTATAAGTCGAAGTGATCGAAGGTGTTTGAATAGCCTATAAAGGATTCACCACTCCTTGCGAGGAGATGTATACCCATGGCCTCTCGTCGGATTGTTACTAAAGTCTTTGGCCAAAGCATTACATGTTTAGAGTAAGGTACTCTTCGATACATGTGGAGTAACTAGAATCCATAGGACGAGGAAATGACACTTGGGCTAGGTGTGACGTAGTCAGCCTAGTGGGGACTGACACAATAGACCATGTCCTGAACCAAGTGGGTATAAGATGAGTGAAGGGAATGGGGCACGATTCATTCGAGCTACTGAAGGGTTTCAGAAATAGTTCTGGATCAACCGTTGATCTTTTCGGTTAATTGGGGATCATGATGTACTACTAGGTGCCACTCATGATCGTTCTATAATTAATGGTTAATTATAGACGGCCAACATAAATCGAGAACCTATTTGGTCACACGCACAACGAGTGTAATCCAAAGGATTTAAAACGAGCTTGAGAATGGGATTCTCAGACCGAGAGAAACTATGTTTGGTTGGACCAAACATAAAGCGAGCATGAAATTGTTTCAGTCGCAATGGAAGCGTGGATGGGCAGTGTCTTATGAAGACATAATGGATGGACCAAAATGGTTTGGTTCTAATCCAATGGATGAGAATAAACCAAAGGGTTTGGTTTATATTAAACGAATGAACCAAAGGTTGGTTCGGTTCGTTTTAACTTAAAATAAACCATCATGGTTTGGTTTATTTTAACTTATCCTAATGGAGCGGGTTAACGAGCTTTATGGATATGATCCATTAACCATTAAGAGAATTAGTTCTCTATAAAAGAGGGCTTAAGGGATTGTTAAACCCTAACTAATCCAAACCCTAGCCCCCTTGAGTTGCCGCCCACCTCCACCTTGGAGTTAATCGGCGCCAACCCTAAAGCTGCCGCCCAGCTTGTGTGCAGCCGTCCAAGTCTTTGCCGGCGTCCAAGCTTCAGCCGGAGAACCTCCGGCGACCCTCCGGCGATCTCCTTTGGGTTCGGTGATAAGGTGAGCTTCCATCTTTCCTTAGCCGGCCTCTATTCCTCCACCAAAAGCTGTCCAGTTTTTCTGGACAGCTTGTTTCTTTGTTGTCGGAGCGTCGTTTGGACGACGGTTAGTGCTCCGACAGCGGCTAACTTACCGGGGATTTGATCTCCGGTAATCCTCTGAGGTGGGGGACGAAGGATTCGTCAAACGGTTGACGAATACCTCTCCGGAGAAGCGAGTTTTGAGAACTCGTTTTAGGATCCGAATTTGGATTCGGATCGTGATCATCTCTCGATCACGTCGTCTTCAACACGAGGCTAGTAACCCGTACGAAGACGAAGCTCGTGACTTAGCGAAGTCATCCCGAGGAGCTCGGCGTGGATACGGATAGAGACGATTCTTACGAGGATCGTTCCGGTTGATGCCGTTCCCGCTACACGTCATACGAAAGGTATAATGTAGATAAATTTCTTTTATTGCAAATTTTAATTTATGGTTATGTCTACACTTGTTGTAATATGCATGCGTGTGTTGTAATAAATATAGATTTATTATTTTTAATTGCTTCCGCTGTGCTCATGTTTACGAAACATGATCGAACACACACACGCCGCGGTGCCGGAAACCCAACACCCAGATGGTGATGTGCCAAAACCTTGTTGGTATCAGATCCATCCAATTAAGCTAGTCTCTATTCGACTCCGATCACTCACTCTCTTTCGGTCTCCCAGATGATGATGTGGTAGAACCTTATTGATAACCGATTCATGATTTATGAGACAGACTTTTGCCACATCATCTTATATCTGGACTTGATCTAGATCTTGACTTTGATAAATCGGATCCTGTTACCCTTTCGATTGCTTAGATATCTGAGCACCTGGCTGATAAGGGTGGTAGGATCGCTCTAACCTAGTTGACCCAATCTTATTTGAGTTCTTGTATCACAGAGTTAGACACAAAGCAACATACAAGCTTGGTATCTAGTCTACCTGACCTACTGTGCTTTCTTATTTGGAGTTCACCTCCCCAAGACTTTTCTCACTTACCAAGCATTGGATCTTCAACCTACTTAGAATTTCCCTTGCTAAAGATTCACTCTCTTAGTGCCAAGCATCTAGTCCCCAACTTGCTTGAACTTTTTCTTTCCAAAGGTTCACTCCCCTATGGCCAAACATTTGATTGACTGCTTGGACTTTTCCTAGTCTAAGGTTTACTCCCCTAGGGTTGAACAT
The DNA here is from genome assembly GCA_025175895.1 of Wurfbainia villosa. Classification (NCBI taxonomy): domain Eukaryota; kingdom Viridiplantae; phylum Streptophyta; class Magnoliopsida; order Zingiberales; family Zingiberaceae; genus Wurfbainia; species Wurfbainia villosa. Next base: position 111,174,725 of record CM045987.1, on the reverse strand, counting down.
CTAGTTCTTGACCCGCTTAAACTTTCCTCGCCTTGGTAGACTTGATCTATCTGAACTTACACTACTTGGTTCTACTAGGACTTCCCACTTACTAACTCACTTTCAAGTATCCAATCGATATTGTTGACTTACTTGGACCATTTCTTAGTCAACTTTGATTAGTCAATTAAATCCTAGGGATTGATTGAACTAGCAATCTTCCCATTAACTACATTAACAAACATATTGTCTAAACATCAAAATTTCGGGAGATCGATTGCACCAACATTCTCTTCTTTTTTGATATTTGACAATATATTTAATTAGGCTACCAAATTTTTCATGACTTATGAAAATGGAGATTCTACCTTAAATCTCTAAATTCTTCCTCTTTGTCATATATCAAAACTAATCAATTAAAGTCATTTCTAGTCATTGAACCAACGTTAAGTGTTATATTTCCCCCTTCATTCTTAAAAGACCTTAATATGTTTGATTTTAAAATTTCAAAAATATTTTCCCCTTTTTCAAAATATATTGAAAATTTTCAAAGTACATTTCAAATATTTTCAAAATCTCTCCCCTTTTTCAATACATTCTTTTAAATACATCTTCCCTTTAAAAAAATTTGAACACTTATATGAATGAATTTTAAAATTAATTTTGAAAATTCCCCCTTTTGATTTCCACAAATATTTTAGATAGAGAATATTCAAACAAATTTGAAAAATATTTTCAAAATTATATTTGAAGTTAATTTTAAAAACTTTCCCTTTAAAGATTGGTCTTTTAATAGGGATCCCTCTTAATTTGACACTCTCTAAGGTCAAACTTTGAATCTTTTTCTTGGGGTCTAGGGGTTTGTGGTTGACCTAAATGATCAAAAGTTTTAATCTTGGTCAACACTTATATTTTTCAAAAGTACAAGTAATTTTTTTAAAAAAATTTATATTTAGGTAGCAATCAGACAATCATAAAACAATATTCAATATTATTATATTAATGACTATTTTGAAAATAATTTTATACACTTTTTGAAAATGATTTTCATTTAATTGTTCTTATTATTTCACTTTGTAAGATATATATTTTTTAAATTTTTAAGTGTTTAATTGATTTAATATTTATTTTCTAAGACAATTTGATCTTGTGTTATATTCAAATTTAGATTTGGATCTACCAAGTAGTTGCTTTTAAAGTAAATTCCTAAGTTATGGGGAGTCATGAGAGATATTTTTAATATAGCCATGTGCATAGATAAAATTTTCTCAAAATTGACCATCCAAGAGATTTAATACTAAGTCTTACTCGAACTAGTCTAGATCAGATTGAGGTTGCTTTAGCTAGATTCACTAAATTGATTGCACTATGTAGGATCTCATTATCTAGCCTAGATATGCATCAATAGAGTTTATTGAGCCTACTATCATCTCAACCCTTTCTAATACTAAATATCAAGATCAAACGCCTTTGTCCTATTCTACCATTTCTAAGATAAAAGTTTAACACATGGATAGTAAATATTGTATATCATATCAACCATGCATGTAATATATCAAGAAAAAAAATTAATTAAATAAAAATAAAAAAAATATAATATAATAATATAATTTAAAAACGAGATAAATAAAATAAATTTATTTTATTAAATGGAAATTAGTTATTTATTAGTATTTTAGTGGATAAATTGAGATAAGCTTTTATTAGATTGGACTAAGTCTAATTGGTTTTATCCAATAATAAAGTTGATTGTTTTAAAAGCGGAAGTTAGTTATTAAATATTTATTAGAAATTTTGGGATAAAATTTTATTAGATTTAGTTAAGTCTAATTATTTTATCCAAAATATTGATTAAGTCAATTAATCTAAGATTATATAAACTAAAGACTAAATAAGAATTTTAATTAAAGCCTAGGTTAGGGTTGAATGAGATAAACCTAGGCTAAGGTGAAAATTTGGGATTTAATCCCTTTGCTCTTTCATTCCTCCTCGTTTCTTTCTCGCGCCAGCCGCAACGCCGCGACGCCCTTCTCGTGCAGGCCCGATGCCGCCGCCGATCTTTGCAGTCGTGCCCGGTCGACGCGGCCGAGCCACCGTCGTTGCTCGTTTCGTGTTGCTCCACGCCTTCCGGCCGCCGCCTCCCGTCCGTTGCCTTCCTTGTGCCCAGGCCACTACTCCTCTTGATTGTCGTATCTCCCCTAGCTCCCGATCTCTGCTCGCATGCCACACCGACGGTTGGCCCTTGCTCTAGGTAGCTCCTTCGATCGCCACCTCGTGGCCAACGCCTATGCCATTGCTAGGATCTCCGCCGCGAGCACCGACCGTCACAGCGACCAACGTCTGCCCTGTATGGGACATCACTGCCCTTTCCCTTGCCTCCCTAGCCATTCACTGCGAGCCACATCTCTGGAGACCGACCAACCGTCGTAAGCTTTGCCGCCACACTTCATCCATTTCCTCTTGTTTGTGCATTGCAATCGAGCGGTGAGAGCTTGGTTTGTTTCCTGTTACAACAACAACCAAACGCCTCCACCGACAATCTAGACTACCAGATCTCCTTTCCTCTACTCAACGTCTTCTGATCTAAAGCATGGCTCTTCTCAGAACATGATCCATGAGTTCAAGGGGGAGGATTCAGCTATGATGATTGTCGCGACGGGGAAGGCATACCACCACTGTAGCTCATGGTGGTTAGAGAGCTTAGATCGACGAATTAGCCATCCTTATCAGCTATACATCTCACTATTGGGTAGTGTGGATGTTTGGAGTCATGGCTCCCTGTTTTAGTTCATTTGAGGACTTCAGATTTAATTCTTAGGGTGCATTTGGTTCAAGTAATCATACATAACCTTAGTTATGTGATTACCAGGGAATAAAACATAACCTTGGAATAAAGTATAACCTTAGATAAAAACTTTGTTTGGTTGGAGGTTTTAATATATAACTTAGTTTAATATTTTACTAAATTATCCTTTGTCTTTGCTCAATCAATTCGATGACGACGACAGAAATATTAATGACGACGGCAGCGATCTGCCATCAGCAGTGCCGGCCCGATTGGCGGTGGCGGTGACCGACCAACGACCGACCGGCAGCGATGGTGGATCGATCACGGCGACGACGGGCGACCGGCCGATGCGGCGATGGGTGGTCGACCGATCGGCGACGACAACGGTGATCGGTCGACCGACGACGACAACGATGGATGACCGATTGGCGGCGACGGCGACTGGCCGGGCGACGACCGTCGTTAGTCGCCGGTCGGCGACGAGCGGCGGATGGCCGATGTAGTAGCGGCGAAGCGGGCGATGGCGGCAGCGACGACGGTGGCGGCGGTGGCAGCGATGGCGAAGCGGCGACGGCGGCGGCGGCGACGTGGCCGGCGGCGGGTGGCGGCGGTGGCGGCGGCGGCGACGGGCGGCGGCAGGTGATGACGGCGACGGCAGTGGCGGCGGCGGCGCGGCGATGGCGGCGCGATGATGGTTCAGTGGCGGTCGACGAGCGGCGGCGATGATGGCGGCGAGCGATGGCCCAGGCGGGCGGCGACGGCGCGGCAGCGCGGCAGTGATCGGCGGCAGGCGACGAGCGGCGGCGACGGCACGGCGGCGTGGCCGGCGACGGCGGCGAACGGCCGATGTGGCGGCGACCAACAATAGGTGGCGACGGCGGCGGCCGGCGACGGGCGACGATCGACGACGGACGACAAATCGATTGAGTTTTAACAAATTGACATTTAATATATTGCTAGGGGTAATATTGGAAAAAAGTTTCCTTAACCTCATGAATCAACAAAAACCTTGGTTTTCCAAGGTTTTTCGATTCCCCCTAAAAAAGGTTTTTGTTCATAACCAGGTAATGAACAATTATCAGGTAATTGTTTATAACCTAAACCAAACAAGGTTTTTGTTGATAACCTAACAAGGTTATCAACAAAAACCTCCAACCAAACGCACCCTTAGAGTGGATCACAAAGTTGGTGGCATTGATTTGAAATTTGGACTCTGTGTCGAGGCAAGTTCGCAGACATAAAGACTATTAGTACGAGTCACATATCAGGTGGGTGGTTTTGTGATCTCTTTAGAATTTAATGTATGGTTATATTGGTTACATTGTTTACTTAGGTTATCCTGTAGTTACACTTTACGTTCTTGCTAGAATTGCTTTGATCATATATCTGCTGAACTCTTGGATTCTAGGTTGGTTACTCATCATTAGCAAGTAGTTATTGATTGATATTACTGTTATACGTGTCTATTTATTGCTGAGATATAAATTGATAGATATTGCTGGTAGATGCTTACCTATTATTTGTTGGATTGGTATCATGATTGGACTAGTGAAATAGTATAATTAAGATGAGATTAATTGTTAGAGGATATATAACTTTTCTCCTATCTCAACTGTCAGTTATGTCTCTCATTCGTGGTTGAGAGGGCCTGCACTAGAGAATTTATAACTTTTCTTCTATCTCGGTTGCCAACTATGTCTCCCATTCGTGGTTGATAGGATCTGCAGTAGAGGATTTATAACTTTTCTCCTATCTCGACTGCCAGCTATGTCTCCCATTTGTTGTTGAGAGGGTCTGTAGTAGAGGTTCCCTACTTTTGAACTATAGTTGCATTTGTATACCTGTGGTCGATCATGTCTCCCATTCGTAGTTGAGAGAATCTACCGCGGAGTTATACTCTTGGACTACTCGTTCGGAGTTAGTGATAGTTGGATTCGTGTATCGTCTATAGCTAGATAGCTACCTTACATCTTGACTGCCCACGAGACCCGGTCATGGTAGCATGTTGTTGCGTGCAGTCCATAGCTAGATAGCTATATACTCTGTCTGCCCACGAGACCCAATTGTGGTAGCATGTCGTTGCCTATAGGAATTGAGTATTTTATTGTCTATCTATCCATGAGTCCCGTTCGTGGTAACATGTGGTTGTGCGTAGATAGTGCTCTGTATATTGCCTATCTGCCCACGAGTCTCGATCGTGGTAGCATGTTGTTGCCCGCAAATAGTGCCCCTTTTTTATTACCTCGAGAGCCACAAGGCTTTGTCGCGGTATCTTCATGTGTATTGCTTGTAGATTATAGTTGGTTGTATATGTTGCAGGTATATTTGTTATACTGCTGACCAGGTTAGTTGCAGACTGATATTGGTACTCTGAGGTTTGAGTTATTCTATTATGTCTATTATGTCCATTATGTCTATTATGTCCATTATGATTATGCACTATTTTCTATCCACCCACTGAGTGATTGTACTCACCCCCTCTTCTCTTATCCTCCAGGTTAGCTGATAGAGGACGAGTCCAGTTGGCTTACCTTCGCGTCGCTCAGAGAGTCCCTTGCCGTGCTGGTCCCACTGCATTGTCGAGATTCTTATCTTTCTTTATTATTGTCGCATTTTGTTTAAATATTTGGATTTTAGTCGCAATTGGATTTGGTGTCATAAAACTAATTTACTTTTAATTGATATATATATTTTAGTCGTGCATACATGCAGTCAATAAAATAATTATATTATATTATTGTTTCAAAGTTTTTATCTGATTTAGTTCTAGCGATGTATTTCGAAATATTATCACTAAGGGGCTCCTCCGTCATTTGGATGACGAAGATGCCCCCGGGGCGTGACAATTTTATTGGTATCAGAGCTTAGGTTTGCGATTTTGGTTTGTGAGTTTTGTGTTTCGAGGTTTTCTTTTCCTTTGTTTTTGGAGTTCTCGTGTTTTGGGACCAGGTAAGCTGAAGGACATCTCTGAGCTATAGAAAAAGTAGTTGTCTTTAGTAGTCATTGTACTTTCCTTATGTAATAGGAAGTTATCATTATGTTTTTGCTAGATAGTCACATATTTGCTCATTGTAGGAAATGCTACCTAATGAAATTGTCTCTACTCATGGTCATGGACGAGGTCGACCTCGAAAGTGACCTATCGATGCTGCAGGACCGACCCTCGAGATTGAAAATGTAGACTCTTTAGAGATGTCGACTGATGTCGAATTAGGAAGCTAGGGTTAGACTCGCTAGCCACCCATTTAGAGGTCAAGGAGTAACTCCGACCCTCAGAGAGTATCAGTCCCTACTACTAGTGATTTGGTCATAGATAAGACGTGTATACCTACACTGGCTAAGATGATGAAGGATCGTTTTACCTTATTTTAGGGGATATCGGTCTAGGGATTGCTCATGCATGGATGGACACTCTGGAAGATTCATGTGGATACATAACTTGCATGGATCTAGAAGTCTCATTTGGATGCAGGGAAGATGGAGCTTATGGTGTATCACTTAAGAGGTCAGACCATCACATGGTGAAAAATGCAGTAGATGATTTCGGGGAGTAGAGTATCACTTGGAGACTATTCCGAGAGGCCTTAGAGAGATAATATTTTACCTGTCTCTTTCCGTATGAGTTGTCGTCAGGAGTTTCTGAATCGTAAGCAAGGCAATCGAAGTGTCATGGATCACATTGGAGAAATTTAATCGACTTGTAGAATTTTTACCTCATTAGGGAGCTTAGGACTATGATCGTATGCTCCAGTTTGTCCATGGTCTTGTAGCCTACATTCGGGTTAGGATGTCCGAATCCTCCATTGGTATTTATCGAGAGGCACTACATCGAGTCATACTGGTCGAGATAACCCAATGAGTCAATGGGTTCGATATACGAGGTATTATGTTGGTTTATCCTGTTATAACTGATATATTTATAGCTTACATTCCTTTATATCCCGATAATACTTAGGGAAAAAAATTAGTGGAATTATGATACCTCAATCTTATAGATTAGTTATAATAACACTATCAAGGAAGACTTTAACGTCTCGTTACGAAGTAGAGGAGTAACCCTTGGATTTTGATAGTCGTACCATGACTGGAGATTATACTACTTGTCACGCCCCGAGAGAGAGTCCCCGTCAAATGAAAATCCGACGGCATCTCCCTTGTACGAATGACAATACATATCTTGAATATAAGGCCCACACGGCTCACTATACATCGACCAACATGGCCGGAACATACCACATCACAATATATATAATATACGACCTCAGGCCATCAACCAAAATAAATAAGGAACCTACAACTTCTAGACTCACCTCTTCTGCCATCTGAGCAGGAATACACCACCACACATAACCATAACCAATCGAACAAAAGTCCATAAATACATATCAAGTACCGCCAAAACAACCACAAGTATAAAATACTACATGTTTAAAACATAGAGTACTAGCGATAAAAATACGGAAGCGTGAAATCAAAAATACGGAGGCGTCAGATCAAGGGACTGACAACTGGACTCTCCAGAAGGCTTCATCCTGAAATAGAATAAATATCAACGGGGTGAGTAAAACTCAGTGGATAACTAATAGTCATGCATGGTAAACTATAAGTAGCAATAATAATCATGCCAGTACAGTCTCCTGATCAATAATAGGAAATACAAGGAAGAAATATGGAAAGACTGTACTTACCTGAATCTCCTATCCCGATGTAGGAGTGTGAGACATACTAGCAAAAATAAGGTCGTCAGACCAAATACATAATGTATCCTGTATCCATATCAATCATATGCAACAACCAAGGCAGCAACCAAAATGCAGCAAACACAAATAAATGTCATCCATGTATGACATAGTCACCCACGCCTTGATCGTAGCGCCTCACGCGATGGTGAAGCCGAGTGGGTAGGGCTATGACAACTGTGCACTCTGCCATCATTGCTCCTGAGTGACCGAGTGGATAGGATGCTGTTGGAGTACACCTATCCTCCTACCCCAAACAGAGTGGGGGAGCAAAGCTCTCATCTCCCGGTGTCGTAGACCAGAGGAGGGATCCCTGCTCGCTACCATGTTGCCTCACCGCTACCCATGAGCGGACCAGCGGAGCCTGACAGAGCTACTGCACACACCCTCCTGATGTACCACTAATCCATGAGTGGCTGTGTGTGCAGATCATGTAACTGGTTGCGGGCTCAACTACAAAGGAACCCCGACCAGCCAGCATGCAATCATGCAAGATGGTGCATGACACTAAAGCATGTAACACCAACTAAAATACGTCTCCAAATAATATGCACAAACAAAATGAGTATATATCGATGACCTAGGTATACAGGGAAAGTATATCTAAAAGCTAGTCAAGTATATGTCACAACTCCTAAAATAAGTACACATGACAAATATTCAAATAAATGAGCACCAATAAAATAAGCATATGAAAAGACTAAAACCCGTACTAGGTAGTGGCATTCCAGGGCAGTTAGAAACATAGAAAATTATTACTAGCTATAGTAAACAACGCACAACAATATGACAATATCTAAAAGAAGATAAGTCAAAGATACCCGCCTGCTATGAGGAATATAAACTGTCTTTACATTCGTGGATCTGTTTCGTGACCGAAACCTGCATACATCATCGATTATGATTAATTTCAAGCACACGACAACATGCTAACTTACTACTATATAAATCCTATATTCGCATCCTTTTATCGAATACGAATTAGAAACCCCCACTTGTACATTTAACGCTACAATTAAACCCACCGTTTACAATTAGCAAATATGCTAACCTACAACATGCAACTCTATACACCAATTCACCATCACAACCCTCACAACTCACAATTACACCAATTTAGGGATCTAACCACCCTAATTGAAATCTCATAGCAACCCAATTCCATTCACATCCCCTGAACAACCACTCCTTCCCAGCCGACTCAACCCCTATTCACAGCCGACCACATACACCCACAACCACAATCAACCGAACCAAAACCAAACAACATACCAACAGGAGATAGCTCGAGATATACCTACGATTGGAACCTCCCAACTGCTCAGTTCGCCGACAAACTTCCTTGCTGCCCTAAACCCACAGAACCAAGCTAATGGTAGTGAATAACACGCTTGAGGATGGATCTCCTTCAAAATCAGGGAAAGAGTTCGACCACTTACCTAACTACGGCAGAGATCGTGAAGCACAGCTCACGATCGGAAATCAGACCAAACCGCCGTCGATCAGCTCACGCGAAGAAGTTGACGAGAGCTTGGAGAGGAGGAAGAGATTGGCTATCCCGCGACAACTGCAACCGGCCAAGGTGACATCATCATCCAATCGGTCGGCCAAGGAGACCAATGACCTGCTGGAACGAGATCTGAGTGAGGAGAGGGAACCGAGTTGCCGCGAGGAAGAAGAGAAGGTGTGGAGGCTTGCACGGTGACCTTGCTTCCGGTCGGACCTCCCACCGAACGAGCTCTCACCACCACAGAGAAGATGAAGAAGAAGAGGGGTTGCTGCTGACGCAAGCTTCATCCACACATATGCTTGTCGTCGGCTCGTCCACGGGAGCGTCGCAGGTGGTCCGGTCACCGCCGTTTGCCACGAGGAGGGGGAGGAGTTGCAATGAGGAGTGAAGACGTGAGGGGAAGTTGGGTGCAGCGGAAAGGAGATCGCGATGTGGAATCACGAGAAGGGAGAAGGGTTGCGCGTCGAGGAGTTTGCGGTGGAAGAGATTGAGAGGAAAATAGGGAAATATAAACCTAAGGTATAATATCTAATTAACCCTAGGTAAATTAAACCTATTACCCCTTAACTAATATTTCAAACAGGCTTTATCAAAGCCTATTACATCTTTCCCCATAAAACATCCATTTATTTTCAGAAAAATTTCTGAAAATTCTCGGTAAATTGTATAATATAATTTCTTAATTAATAAGGGTATTTTTTTCGATATCTTACATTCTCCCCCACTAATAAAAATTTGATCCCCAAATTTCTTTCTCATGTACGAGTACGAGATGTCACAACAACCATCTCAGGCATCTGGAGACAAGTCATACCTCAAGTGACTAAGTGGGGTTACTGATAGCCCCTAAAATCTATCACACCTACTTCCAACAACCCTTCCAAAGTATGAATAATATCTTCATATCGACCACCTATCAAAAAGTACATAACTGTACCAGAGTGGAGCTCTATATCTGTGACCTGTTGGAGACTTTGCCAGAATCGTATGGTGAATCATGAATCACTTTTCGATATGATATTCAAGGATACTCCATAAAAATATAGAAATCTCCTTGCAATATAAGTCTATCAAGCGCTCCATCAAATTCATCTTATGGATCGGAAGAAAATGAGCGGACTTGGCTAATCGATCATCGATTATCCAAAATCGCATCAAGTCCTTTTCGAATTCTAAATAATCTCCCAACACTGCCCATCATACTAGGCTCCCATCTTGGTACACCACTTTGCTGATCACTAGTATTGCACTTACTAGTTGTCACGCTGAACACCAGACTACAAAATCAACTATGTCCTGCATGTCATCCTACTACGAAGAACATTTCAATACTTACTATTTTCCGGATACAATCCGAATACATCTGCAACATATAGAACCTACTGCAATCTACTAGCAATACATATCAAAATACCGTGACAAAGCCTCGTGGCTCTCGAGGTAATACAAAAGACACTATCTGAGGGAAACGTCATGCTACCACGATCAGGACTCATGGGCAGATAGGCAATATACAGAGCACTATCTATGCGCAACCACATGCTACCACGAATGAGACTCGTGGGTAGACAGACAATAAAATACTCCATGTCTGCGGGCAACGACATGCTACCACGACCGGATCTCGTGGGTAGATAGAGTATATAGCTATCTAGCTATGGACTGCATGCAACAACATGCTACCACGACTGGGTCTCGTGGGCAGTCAAGATGTCAGGTAGCTATCTAGCTACAGACGACATACGAATTCAACTATCACTAACTCCGAACGGATAGAGCAAGAGTATAACTCTATGGTAGATTCTCTCTCTCATCACAACAGGGATCTATCTGTTGTCCTGAATCAAAAGTAACTCTTCCTAAATTCGAATTGCTACTATGTAACCCACTATTCTCCTCGGAGACAGAGAAATATTTTCTTACAAAAGAAATCTACTGTCTAAAATCCACTCTATCGCACAGAACGGGAGGTGACTGGGAGACTATAATGACCAATCTCCCTAGTTGCAACTATCCGTGTTCTAACAACTCTATGTAGCTACCCAGTAGCTAGCCAAAACCCCATGAGCATTCTTGCTTCTTGTGGGAGATCTATCGGTGTGTGTTGGCCGGCTAGAGGGGGGTGAATAGCCCTCTTTCGTCCAATGACAGAATTTGCTCATTCTCGTTGCGTTGCTTGTCTAACGATTGTTGTTAGCGCAACGGAATAACAATGATAATAATAATACTAACAACACATAACAATCACAAGCAATACACAAGCATATACGTGGTTCAGAACCGAATGATTCCTACTCCACGGGCGAGCTCACCGAGCTCTAGTAATGCGCACGACACTAACTAAACTCCTTCTCGACTACACGTCGGAGGTGGAGAAACCTCTCACAAACTATTACAACAAGTAATATATGAAATACAAGCAATACAAAGACAAATACGAAATACACATAAAGAACACTTTACAATGCTTGCTTTGAACCCTTTGCTTGTAGCTTGCTTTAGATGACTCTTGAAGGACTGGAATGCAGCAGCAATTCCCCTCCAATAGCTCCCTTAAAGACTTGGCGAAATCCTCCAACTTGAGCTCCATTTATAACCTGCATCAAGCTATTTTCGCGCCCATCAGTCGACTGCCAAAAGGCCCCAGTCGACTGCCACTATAGCCGTTGTCTCACAACGGCCAGATCCACGTCGGATAAGTTCCAACGGATCACCTACTATGATCGCTACCAATGGCACGATCAGGACCTAGTAGCCGACGCTTCACGGCCATGGAGCGCTTGTGCTCGCGACACTCCCATCACCGATCGCCATCCTCGATACGATCATCTGATCGCCACCCATGGCAATGATCGCCAAGAACAAAACCACAAGTCTAACACCGCTGAACTCCTAGTCGACGGACTACCGAATCGCACCTATACTACCGATTGTCATTGCCAGTAAAACCTCAAACACCAAGTTGTTTGAGCATCCGACCGTCGGGTAAACTCTCAAACATCAAGTTTGAGCCTCCGACACTCAGCCTTAGCCACTTGGCCAAGTCCACATCATCCCTCATGGAGTTCCCCACCGAAGCTCTCTTCCCTTGGCCTACGTCCCTTGGATGCGCCAAGCGTACGGCTTCGCAACGCCATCCTTCGCGTCTCTTGCCCTCGAAGTATGCTTCCCTTTGGGCTCACTCTATTCTCTCCCCGTTCGGCGGTCCCTCGGATGCACCAAGCGCACGACTTTACAATGTCATCCTTCACCGACTCAAGGACCCCGAGCCTAGTGAACTTATCAAGTCCTTAAGACTTCCCACATGCACCAAGCGCACGACTTCGCAATGCTTTGGACTTTTCCCACACCAAGCTCCATGCTTAGATTTTCCATGCCAACCCCATGTTGGACTTTCCCATGACAATCCCATGTCATGAGTTTTGTCTATCATCAAAATACTGTCAAGGTACTACTCGAGTTAAACTCGAGTCAACCTGGGCCGATTGCACCAATAATCTTCCCCTTTTTGATGATTGACAAAATTACCATCCCAAGTCTATCAATTCTCCCATATTGGTAATTCTCACATCCCAAATGAGAATTCCAAACCTAATTGGTAAATTGGTAACTTCTCCTCCTTTTTGACATTACATCAAAAAGGTCCTCCCCAATGGTATGAATGTCTCATATCCCAATGAGATCTTACAATCTCTCCCTTGGAGGAAACACATGCCTACAATCTTTCTAGTGATCCCATATCACTTAAAGAGAGGCAACCCAATTTTCCTCCCATGAGGAAATACATATCCATCTTCCCATGATGGATACCTCCCCCTAGAGGCTTGCTCCCCCTTGACCATTGCACCAACAATGTCCTTGGACAGTCCCTAAGCCAATAGGAACATTTAACCAATCAAAATTAAGGTAAAGTTCAACAATGAACTTTCATTCACCTTAAAATTGATACTCTCCCTAAACCCATCTCCTAATCAATGTCCAATGGATTTCCACCATTTCTAATGCTCTCCCAAGCATATCCTAGGGTTATGAGTGATTAGGGGACCTTAACCTAACTGAACATGGGCCTAATCAACAAGATTTACCCGAAATCAGCTAGGGCAGTTGACTGAATTCATAAATCGCGTTCATTTCCACCTCCATCGATCAAACGACCTCTTTGGCGATCGTGATAATGACTTTATTTCTAAATTCTTCAAAATTCATAAGTAAATATACATAGGTTTAAAAATCTTGAAATTTGGTATGTATATTACTTATCACAATCATTATGGGTGAAAAATATTAGAAAATTATTTTACTCACTAAATTAAGAGATTGACACAAAGTCCAAAAGTTAAGAAAAGCTTCAATAAAGAGTCCTCTTTGTATCATCCCATTCAATGGTGATAGCTATCAAAAGATAGGCTTCACCAAGGTTTTTCAAAATATTTTCAAAATGTTTTTGAAACATTTAATTTCTTTTTCCTAAACATCTCACTTATATCTAGATGTGTAAAACACATACAAGACAAGTTTTTAGTGAGATGTGGGGTTTAGATCTTTTAATGGTCTCATGCATATTTCTAGGTAATATTCTTTGATTCCCATCAAATTATGTCATGGTCCTTAATTCCATTTTAGTTATATGCATGGTGATGATTATGACATAGATATGATATAGATAAAAGCATATGCCAAAATCATGATGTCATGACATGTGAGAGACATCAAAGCATACATGACATATAAAGAATAAGTCTAAACATGATCATGACATTTTTATAGAAAAAAATGAAAATGATGTCATGACATGACAAGACAAATAAATCATGACAAGTAAAATATACTAAGGTATGAAATACCTAAGTGTTAAATCCAAGTTTCCATTTCTAGGAATTAATTCCATTTTGCCTTAAAGTCATTTTCTCCCAAGTGTGCCATAAATCCAAAATGACACACCAATACCTTTAAGACCTAATTGTGCCAATTTAAATCATTTTAAACTTCTGAAACACATTGGCACATCCTAAAGTGTCAACTCTACTATGGTTAGGTTAACTACCCATCCACTTAGGGTTGACACACCCTAACCCATTTAGCGCGAATCGATCGCGCTTTTAGGAACCCAAAATCTATTGGAGCTCCTTGGGTTAACCAGGTATTCCCTAGGGATAACTTCCCTAGATACCTTCCTAATGACCCTTTTAGGCTTTAAAGCCATAGTCTTTTGGGTCTTTCCTAGGTCAACTCTAGAGGTGACTCCTCCTTTGACCTTCCTAGTGGCTACATTTGATTTCTTTGAGGTCTTAGCCACTAGACACATACCATGGCTAGACTTAGGGATGACTTCCCTATTAGCCTTCGTTTTCCTAGACCTAGAAATAGTTCCATAATCAAATGGAACATTATGATAAGTCTTCTTGGGCTTAGGTTTGTGACCCAAACCTTCCTTGCCCTTGGACCATTTTTGAACCTTAGGTCTTGACTTTTGGGCATTTGACCCTAGAATTGAATTTTCTATGATTCTAAGGGGTTTCTCCATTCTCTCAAGTCTTGACCTCAAGACTTGGTTCTCTAGCTCTAATTTTCCCATTTTTGAATTTTCATTAGGTTTTTGAGAAGACCTCTTCTTTTTAGGCATGTGCCTAGACTTTTTGGGATCAATACCCAAATTTTCTTCTACTCTCCTAATTGATTCCCTAGGCAAAATATTTCTAGAATTATGAGTCCTAGGTTTATCCTTAGTTCTATGAACATGCTTGGCACCTAAGCAATAAACCTTATTGTTTCTCCTAGCATGCTTTTCATTGATAATAGCAAGAGAACTAAAATAATTCTTAGCATGCTTTTTAACTTTAGGAACTAAAGGTGCATTAAATAAATGTACCTTAGGGTTAGCTTTTGAAGCTCCCCCTACATGAGATACACCTTCTTGCCCTTTCTTCCTCCCCCTAAGGCATTGGCTTCGGTAGTACCCCTTTTGATTGCATTTAAAGCACACAATGTGCTCTTTGCTTCTAGTTGTAGGGACTCCGGCATCCTTTGATTTTGAGTTGACTTTTGGTGCCGATGCCTTTTCCTTAGCCAATTTAGGGCATTTACTCTTGTAATGCCCTTTCTCCCTATACTCAAAGCATATTATGTGTTTTTTATTTAAAATAATAACACTTGAGTTACCTAGGGAGGTGGTGGAGGCCTCTTCACTTCTTCTGGAGGTAGAAGCTTCATTTTGATCTTGCTCCGAAATGGAAATCCTTTCCTCCCCCTCAATGCTAGAGGTGGAGGTCTCCACCAAATTATCAACATCATCAAAAGTGGATGGTGCTTCTTCTTCAGCATTCTCTTCTACTTGTGTCGGTTGGGAATTTTCTTAGAATTTCATTATCTTATTTCATAATTCCCTTACATCCCTATAATCACCCAATCTAGACCAAATAGTGTTAGGTAACAAATCATTAATCAATTTTATTACCTCGAGATTTGTCTTAAAGTTCTTGATTTGGTCTTGGGTCCACTTTGACTTCTCAATGAGTTTGTTTTCTTTATCCCTAGGCATCTCAAAACTGTTTTCTATAATAATCATAAAATAAAAATTGGTTTCGAGATATACCTCCATCCGTTTCTTCCACCAACAAAAATCTCCATCGAATTTTGGTGGATGGATGAGGCCGGCCATTTTGTGGTGCTCTCGCGGCGGTTAGTCCTTGAAGAGTGACCTCGGCTCTGATACCACTTGTGGGGGATCGATCGGTGTGTGTTGGCCGGGTAGAGGGGGGTGAATAGCCCTCTTTCGTCCGATGACGGAATTTGCTCGTTCTCGTTGCGTTTCTTATCTAACGATTGTTGTTAGCGCAGCGGAATAACAATGATAATAATAATACTAACAACACATAACAATCACAAGCAATACACAAGCATATACGTGGTTCGGAACCGAATGGTTCCTACTCAACGGGCGAGCTCACCGAGCTCTAGTTATGCGCACGACACTAACTAAACTCCTTCTCGACTACACGTCGGAGGTGGAGAAATCTCTCACAAACTATTACAACAAGTAATATATGAAATACAAGCAATACAAAGACAAATATGAAATACACGTAAAGAACACTTTACAACGCTTGCTTTGAACCCTTTGCTTGTAGCTTGCTTTAGATGGCTCTTGAAGGACTGGAATGCAGTATCAATTCCCCTCTAATAGCTCCCTTAAAGTCTTGGCGAAATCCTCCAACTTGAGCTCCATTTATAACCTGCATCAAGCTGTTTTCGCGCCCATCAGTCGATTGCCAAAAGGCCCCAGTTGGCTATCACTGTAGCTGTTGTCTCACAATGGCCAGATCCACGTCGGATAAGTTCCAACGGATCACCTACGATCATTGCCGATCCATGACGATCGTGATGACCTAAGTATCCGATCGCCCGATCGGCTATGGAGCGTTACTGCTCGCGACACTCCCATCGATCATTGCCATCCCTCGGCGATCGATTGTTATGCATCATCGCCGATCGCATCCATGGCAGTCGACTACCAAGCACAAAACCACAAGTCTAACACCAGTCAAACCCTAATCGACTTGGATCGATCGGCGCACCTATGCGATCGCTAACCTCAAACACCAAGTTGTTTGAGCATCCGACCGTCGGGTAAACCCTCAAACATCAAGTTTGAGCCTCCGACACTCAGTCTTAGCCACTTGGACAAGTCCACATCATCCCTCATGGAGTTCCCCACCGAAGTTCTCTTCCCTCGGCCTACGTCCCTCAGATGCGCTAAGCGCACAACTTCGCAATGCCATCCTTCGCGTCTCTTGCCCTCGAAGTATGCTTCCCTTTGGGCTCACTCCATTCGCTCCCCGTCCGGCGGTCCCTCGGATGCACCAAGCGCACGACTTCACAATGTCATCCTTCACCGACTCAAGGACCCCGAGCCTAGTGAACTTACCAAGTCCTCAAGACTTCCCACATGCACCAAGCGCACGGCTTCACAATGCTTTGGACTTTTCCCACACCAAGCTCCATGCTTGGATTTTCCATGCTAACCCCATGTTGGACTTTCCCATGACAATCTCATGTCATGAGTTTTGTCTATCATCAAAATACTATCAAGGTACTGCTCGAGTCAAACTCGAGTCAACCTGGGCCGATTGCACCAACACTTCTCACCTCTACAAAACAACATAATAACTGCTAAGTCCACGTCATATATATATGACAGCTTATCTCGCAGTTCTTTAACTGCCATAAGCTTAGGATACGTCTTATTCAACAACATCGGAATAGCTCCGATCTCCGAAATGATGCATCCATGTACACTACCCTTCCATCCACACCAAAATGATTAATCAACACTGGCGTAAAAGTCAACCATCGTCTGAGCCCTGAAACTAGTTTCACAAGCTTCAGACCAAGTAAATTCCATCACCTTCCTGGTCCAACCAGTCAGCGATGTAGTACCGCTAGAGCATCCTATCCATATCTATGGTAATAATAAAATCAATACAAGAAAACCACCATCTACAGTGGTCGAGTGCACAACTCCAACTACCACCATCAACAGTGGCCAAGTTACACAACTCCAACGACTACAACTGATCCAATCGTGTCCAGAATACTCGATTTCCCAAATCCCTGGATGACTAAGTCGCCAATAAGTCTAACAAGATAATCAAAAGCTCATACAATTCATACCAAGTATGAAATTGTCATCGCTACACACCTGCATTCTCTTTACTCTAAGCTGATGATATATCAATCATCATAACGACAATGATAATTGTATGACACCATGTCACTACAATATCAACACACCAGTCATAAATCAATCCTAGAGTATACACAGGTGTCCTATAGCCGATCTAAATAGATCCTCTAACCCCAATGAAGGATATTCATTTCCTTCTACAACTGCCGCATTCTATCATCGATAATTGATGCATAATCTCAAAGGTCCATCTCTCTGTTAACAAAGAGTTATGGATCTTCTCAAGAAATATTGGGACAGATAAATATCCCATCCAACACCTCCTATAATTGGAACTTAGGTTCTTCCAATTCCCATAGTGTTAAGCAACACTGTTATCAACAAAATTATCTCCTGGTAAAATCGTCATTCTAACAAATACCTCCCGGGCATCATCAACCTTGCCAACTTTAAAAAATCGATCAATGACGATATCAAAGCAACTCGATTTGGCTCACAACCAATTAAATGCCATTGCCTTGAGTACATCACGAGCTTCAACGACTTTGTGTGCTTTACACCAGCCCTCAACCAACACACCATAAGAAAAAAAATATTTGGCTCATAAAATATCATTACCTCATTACCAATAAAATTGTCACCCGATATGAGGTCTTCAATATCGACACTATTTCCGCAATCATTCCGATTGCCTACTCCACTTGCCTCTGCAGCGGCAAGCCTAGGAGTTCATCCGAAAATATATATGAATTCTCTCAGATTATACACGCATTCAAAAGACATATCTGTTGGATCGAAGCGGATCGCTAGAGGGGGGGTGAATAACGATAAAAACTTTTCTTTTAAAACGTTCGATAGACAATTAAACGCAGCGGAAATGTAAATAAAACCTAAATGAGACAAATAGTTTTTTTACTTGGTTCGTAACCTTCGGCTACTACTCCAAGGCCCTAACGGTCCTAGACCGTGTACGGAGGACAATTCACTAAAACACTCCTCCTCGTTGGAGGTAGGAGTTTTACGATTACAAAAGCCTTCGAAGCAAAAAGATAGAGAGACAAACCCTCTCTTCTATTAAAGTAAAATGCAATGAAAAACCTCGATTGAAAATAATTGCAATATTGAAAGCAATAACAAATTAAGATTATACCAACAACTAAACAAAATAAACTTTAAGCTAGGGTTGTTGGCAGCACTTCGTTGTTGTAGAGTCGTCGAAGAGTTGCAGCGTAACAGAGGCTTTTGAGCACTTAGAATTCTTATGAAAACCCTAGGTTAGGACCTCCTTTTATAGCCTTTGAGCCCCTTTTCGAGAGGAACCCTAGCCAATCATATTTGAGCACCACTCCCCTTGAAATTTGGTGATAAACTTTGACTCCTCGAGGCTGATCCTTTGACCGTGATCGATGACCATCACCCGATCATTCTTTGGCGATCATCGAGTGCTAGCCGTAGTCACCCGATGGGCCATGGCGGATGAGTCCTTCAGTTGGTAGTCGGTGATCTTTGCAAGGCAATGTTAGCTTAAAGAAAATATTATTTCGACGTCGTCGGCCGTCCGATCTTGACCTAGACCACCTATGAGATGTCTTGGGTCGGATCTACGCAAGTCTTTCCCGTAACGAGGATACGACCTTACTTACACTCGCACACACGAGCTTACCTCGATACTTACGTGTTGCTTTTGCTTCCGGCCTTCCACTCAATTCCTTCGGCTCCCTTCGAAGTCACTTGAGTGTCGCCCGACCACCGCGGCTTCCTCCGAGTGTCGCTAGCCTTTAGCTCCAGCTATAGCAATTTTTTGCACACTCGATTCAGCTCGTGAGATAACAACATGAGCTTAACTTTGTATCGTTTGCTATAATCAAAACTCAGGTTCGACTTAGGTGCCTACTGCACCAACAATCTCCCCCTTTTTGATTTATGGCAAACCCACATACAAAGTTAAGAAAAAAACAAATTAAGTGCATTAAGTAAAATGAGCAAGAGATATGCATGAATGTGTAGGAGTATAAAAACTCTTTTTCAAGTGCTCCCCCTTGAGGAATCCTCCCCCTTGACCGAGGGTGAGTACTTGAGAAAGGGTTTTAACTCTCCCCCTTGATATTTGGTACTAAAAAAAAATTAAGTAACCGAAATTACTTAATATCGGTCATAGTATTTAAAATAAGTTTTAAGTTAAGAAAATGATTTCTTAACCTTGGCCTTTACTTTCGTTTTGTTAACAAGTTAACTTAAAGTTAAGTAAATTATTTGTTAACAAAAACAAGTTAACTAAATATGTTTAAGTTAAGAATTCCCTTAAAACTAGTTAACTAAATATGTTTAAGTTAAGAATTCCCTTAACTTGTTTGTTAACTTAAAGCTAAGTAAGCCTTGGCAAAAAAAAAATCGATCCCTTAACTTTGACCTTTTTCTCCCCCTTTTGCCATATATCGAAAAAAGCGAGGGTGTGTGTGGAATAAGTATTAATTTTAAAGTCCAAGCATGTTCCACATTATTTCGAAAATAATATACTGAAAATAATTTCATCTATAAAATGTTCGACTCATATTTGGCTTGATTGATATGAAAGATCAACCAGTCCTGGTCAGAGTCGGTTAGTATGTATGATTATACTCCATGGTTCATAGCGATGCACTAGCTCTACATCTAGAACCAGGAGTAGGGTCCTAACATCTCACGCCCATCTACGTGGCTAAGTACACAAACACATTAGTCCTATGTGTTGTGAGATGTATTGGCTCCTTAAATCTATAGGTGCATGATATCTAAGGTATGTCCTATGCTAGTTCCATCAAAATGAAAATTAAGAAATAGTAGTAAGAAAATATAGTTTGCAAGTTCCTATTCTATTATGCACATGCCCAATTTTTGTCTTAATAGACTAAATTCGGCTTCGGGTAGGGGTTTAGTAAATAGGGTTGCTAGGTTAGACTTCGATTCGACATACTCGAGTTGTATGGCTCCGTTGGCCACATGTTCTCGAATGAAATGGTGTTTGACTTTTATATGTTTGGTCCTAGAGTGACATATTGGATTCTTTGTAAGATTAATTGAACTAATGTTATCTACATGAAGTTTAGTATTCGTAAAGTCTAACTTAAAGTCGCGGAGGGTGTGCTTCATCCAAAGAAGCTGAGTGACACACTCACCCATCGCGATGTATTCGGCTTCGGTGGTAGATAAGGCAATACAATGTTGCTTCCTACTGCACCAACTCACTAGACTTGAGCCGAGTAGTTGACAACAACCACTCGTGCTCTTTCTGTCGAGTTTACTACCGGCATAATCCGAATCGGAGTAGCCGATTAGTTCGAACTCGGTAGATCTAGGATACCAAATACCGACATTAAGTGTACCCTTTAGATATCTAAGGATACGCTTAACTAGGGTTAGGTGAGACTCCTTGGCACAGGTTTGAAACCTGGCGCACATACTTACTGCAAATAAGATATCAGATCGGATTGCAGTTAAGTAAAGGAGACTCCCTATTACGCTCCTATAGTATTTTAAGTCAATGGACTTACTTTCTAGGTCTTCTCCTATGTTAACATTAATCGCCATTGGGGTGTTTATTATCTTAGCGTCTTGCATTCCAAATCTTTTAATTAACTCCTTAGTGTATTTTTGTTGATATAGGTATATACCATCCTTAGTTTGTTTAATTTGTAGACCTAAAAAGAAATTTAACTCGCCTACCAAGTTCATTTCGAACTCACTTTCCATGAGTGAAACAAACTCGTTTAGTAAGGCTGAGTTAGAGGTTCCAAAAATTATATCGTCTACGTAAATTTGAGCTATGAATATTTCTTTACCTAAGGTTTTTACGAAGAGAGTTGGGTCAACTAAGCCTTGGTTAAACCCTTTTGACTTAAGATGGATTGAAAGTCTCTCGTACCAAGCTCGAGGAGCTTGTTTAAGTCCATAGAGAGCTTTCTTAAGTTTTAGAACATGGTCGGGTTTATCTAGATTTTCGAATCCAGGGGGTTGGCTAACATAAACTTCTTCTTTAATATATCCATTTAGGAATGCCGACTTAACATCCATTTGAAACAGCTTAAATCCTCGATGTGCGGCATAAGCTAGCAACATTCGAATGGATTCAAGTCTAGCTACTGGGGCATAGGTTTCGTCGTAATCTAAGCCTTCGACTTGACTAAACCCTTTGGCGACTAACCTAGCCTTGTTTCTAACTACTTCACCTTTATCATCAAGCTTATTTCGAAACACCCACCTTGTTCCAATTATCGTTTTGTCTTTAGGTGGTGGTACTAATTCCCACACTTCATTCCTAGTAAATTGAGCTAGCTCTTCTTGCATTGCAATAATCCAATCGGGATCAAGAAGAGCTTGTTCAATTGATTTGGGTTCTATCTTTGAAATTAAGGAAATTTGACTAAGGTTCCTATAGGATGCTCTAGTTCAAACTCCTAGATTAGGATCTCCTATCACTTGATCGATAGGGTGGTTAGTCTGAATCCTAGATTGGGTTGGGTTTGTGTCACCTAATGCTTGATCAATTGAGTGACTTGGTTGAACACTAGTTTGACTCGGATCACTTGTCACTTGGTCGACAAGAGAGGTTGGTTGATGTGGATTAGACTCGATCTCAGGGCCGGAGACGAGTTTGGTATCAGTGGGCTCAACACTTAGGGTCATTAAGGGTTTTGTAGGTTTGGGTACTTCATCGAACACTACATTAATAGTCTCTTCGACTTTAAGGGTATCGTGGTTATATACCCTATAGGCCCTACTCGTGGTTGAGTATCCTAAGAAGATTCCGGTGGAGGTTTTGGATTCGAATTTCCCTAGGTGGTTCTTAGTGTTTAAGATATGTACTTTACATCCAAATACCCTAAAGTACATGATGTTGGGTACTTTATTGTGATAAATCTCGTACGAGGTCTTAAGGTGCCTCTTTACCATAAGGATCCTATTCTGGACATAGCAAGCCGTGCTAACGGCTTCTGCCCAAAACCTATCAGGTAGGTCGTATTCGTTCAACATGGTCCTAGCGGCTTCTTGTAGAGTTCGGTTTTTCCGCTCCACTAGACCATTTTGTTGAGGGGTCCTAGGGCAAGAAAATTCATGGTGGTATCCGTTTAGGTTACAGAAGTCGGTGAACCTTTGATTTTCGAATTCACCACCATGATCGCTTCTAAGTCTTTTAACCTTAAGGTCTTTTTGATTCTCGATTAATTTGAATAGATTGATTAATTGATCTAGGGTATCATTTTTATGTTTGATGAACCTAACCCAGGTAAACCTGGAGTAGTCGTCAATTATGACTAAGCAATATTGACTTTTATTGAGTGACTTGGCTCCATGTGAATCGAATAGATCCATATGCAGGAGCTCAAGTACACTTGAGGTTCGTTCTTGGTTAGTTAACTTGTGTTGTGTCCTAGGTTGTTTTCCTTGTTGACAAGCATTATAGATTTTATTAACCAAATTGTTGAGGTTGGGTAAGCCTCTGACTAAGCCACTCTGACTCATCTTGTGGGCGAGTCTTGGGTGCAGTGAGTCGTCGGTGCCACAACCATGATTCCTCTTCCTGTGTCATAAGACATTTGGCTGAGGATTTGATTAAGTTAATTGTATAAATGTTATTTGTCCTAGTTCCTTTGAGTATTGTTTTAGCTGTTTTATTTGTTTTAATTACACATTCATTTTCTAAAAATATGACCTTATAGTTATTGTCACATAATTGGCTTACGCTAAGCAGGTTATATTCAAAATTCTCTACAAGTAATACATTTTTAATAACAAAATTCGAGTTAAGCTCGATATCACCTGATCCGATGATTTTGAGCTTGCCGTTATTCCCAAAGGCTACCGATCCTTGTCGTTTGAATCGAAGCTTTGTGAATTTGAGTTGATCCCCGGTCATGTGTCGGGAGCAACCGCTGTCCAACATCCATTGATCCTACACACAAGGTGGTTGGATTGGATGTTAGATTTTTTATAATTTAAAAAAAAAAAGGTTGTAAGTTTTTAAACCTAGGTCATCACACCTGTGTCTATATGATCAAGCATGTTATACTTATGTGGTTTTTGTGAGATGACTTCCAATTAAGTTGATTAAGTGGATTTAGGTTCAAGTAATTTTATGTTAGATTTGGATTTGACCCTAGGCTTGTCAAGTTTACCTTTTCAAGATCATGGCTTCCAGGTCGTGGCGAGGCGCAGAGGCCTTCTTTTATCGGATCATCGACCACTTCCTTAGACAAAGCCATTTTCAAGAAAATGATGACTTGACTCACCTAAGACTATTTCCTAGTCTAACTGGTTATTTTTGAAAAGAGGCTCCCCGAGGCTCAATCTTTTCGAAGAATTTTAGTTGGTTATGTTTTTGAAAAGAGGCTCCCCGAGGCTCAATCTTTTCGAAGAATTTTAGTTGGTTATGTTCGTGTTCTAAGTGAGTTCACAAGTTTTAAAGCACAAACTTTTTAAGTTAAAGCATGCAATTTCTAAGTTAAAGCACAAACTTTCTAAGTTAAAACATGCAATTTCTAATTTAAAGCACAAACTTTCTAAGTTAAAACATGCAATTTCTAAGTTAAAGCACAAACATGTTTTGTACTGGCTCCCCCTAGACCGTTGAATCGGTTCGGTCTATCCACATAGTGGATTTGGTCCTTGGGAATCCAGTACAGGTTGGATCCTAGAGTTGAAATCAAAAGGTTCTTAGGGACCCATGCTTGGACATGTTTCCTATGTCGACTTACAATCGACATATACGACCTATTAGTCGTGTTTGAGTTAAACCCTAGTCCAGCCTTGTTGTACACGACCCTTTGAGATCCAAGTAGGAGGTCAAGTCCTTTGGATCCCGAAGTGAACCTTTCCAATGTGTTCCTAAGATCTTCGACTTGACTTTTCAAGAGTGAGTTCTCAACTTCGAGTTTTTCAACCCAAGTTGAGTCCTTCTCTTGAACTCGACTAGTCGAAGAGGTTAGGGAGACCTTGTGTTTGAGGAGTTTGACCTCCTCAACCAGGGTCTCGACCTTGGACTCGGATTTAACTAATTTCCTAGACAAAAACCTAACCGTATTTTGTAAAGTATTAAATAAAGTTCGACTTACTTTAAGGGTATCTTTTGAACCGGATGCGTATCCGTGGCTTGACTTGAAGGTAGCTTCGTAGTCCGAGTCATCCTCAGGTTCTGACTCAAGTTCAGGTTCGGTCTCCGTGTCTGACTCAATCGATTTCGCCATGAAGACGTGGTCTTCGTCTTCTTCGGATGACGCCTCTTCCCATGTCGCGTTGAGGGCCTTCTTGTGCTTAGGTGCTCGGTGGTTGAGCTTGGGGCACTCGGGCTTGATATGTCCAAACCTGTTACACTCATAACACCTAATATTAGAACTTTTAGGCTTACCTTGGTTGGGTCGAGTCGTGGTTCGCTTTCGTCCCTTGGCTATCCTTCGAGCTAGGTTCATTAGTTCGGCAGTCAATTCCGGGTCAACTTCTTCTTCGGACTCGTCTTCCTCCTCGGTTGGTGGTGGCTTGCTTGCGATTTTCTTCTTCTTTGAACCTGCAAACAAGGCTATACCCCTCTCGGGTTCCGAGTTGGACTGCTCATGTAATTCGAAATCGGAAAAGAGTTCATCTAACCTAATTTTAGAAAGATCCTTGGAGACCTTGTAGGCATCGACCATGGATGCCCACAAGGTAGTCCTCGGAAACGAGTTTAGAACATACCTTATAAGGTCGCGGTTTTTGACCTTTTGCCCGATTGCGTGTAGGTTGTTGACTATATCTTGGACACGGGCGTGGAGTTGCGTCGCGGACTCGTGTTCCTGCATTTTTAGTGTGTACAATTTATTGAACAACAAATCGCGTTTGCAAACCTTAGCTTGATCCGATCCTTCGTGTAGCTCGATTAGTTTTGTCCAAAGATCCTTTGCGCTTATGAAGGGGCCGACGCGATTTAGCTCCTCCTTGGATAGGCCGCATTGGAGGATTTGTGTTGCCTTGGCGTCGGCATCGACTTGTCATTTTGTCGCAATTGTCCATTGATCATAATCCAAGGAGTCACCCACTTCATTAGTCGGAAGTGTGAAACCCGTTTGGATTATGATCCACATCTCGATTTGGGTTTTGAGAAAGCATTCCATCCGACCCTTCCAATAACGGAAGTCATCTCCATTGTAAAACGGAGGTCGGACGGTGCTAAAACCCTCGAGATGGGCCATTAGAACAAAAGACACAAGGAGACGAAGACGAAGAAACTAGCAACGACAAAAACACGAAAACAAGTACCAAGACTCGCGTCTTGGATTAGTAGTGCGGGAGAAAAACTTAACAAAGCGAAATAAATAAAAAAAATAGAATTAAAAGAAAAATAAATCTGTAAAAAAGGCTAGATTGGTGGTTTCACCAAATCTTAGCAACCCCCGGCTCTGATACCAATTGTTGGATCGAAGCGGATCGCTAGAGGGGGGGGTGAATAGCGATAAAAACTTTTCTTTTAAAACGTTCGATAGACAATTAAACGCAGCGGAAATGTAAATAAAACCTAAATGAGACAAATAGTTTTTTTACTTGGTTCGTAGCCTTCGGCTACTACTCCAAGGCCCTAACGGTCCTAGACCGTGTACGGAGGGCAATTCACTAAAACACTCCTCCTCGTTGGAGGTAGGAGTTTTACGATTACAAAAGCCTTCGAAGCAAAAAGATAGAGAGACAAACCCTCTCTTCTATTAAAGTAAAATGCAACGAAAAACCTCGATTGAAAATAATTGCAATATTGAAAGCAATAACAAATTAAGATTATACCAACAACTAAACAAAAGAAACTTTAAGCTAGGGTTGTTGGCAGCACTTCGTTGTTGTAGAGTCGTCGGAGAGTTGCAGTGTAACGGAGGCTTTTGAGCACTTAGAATTCTTATGAAAACCCTAGGTTAGGACCTCCTTTTATAGCCTTTGAGCCCCTTTTCGAGAGGAACCCTAGCCAATCATATTTGAGCACCACTCCCCTTGAAATTTGGTGATAAACCTTGACCCGATCACCATCATGATTGATGGCGGCCTCGATCGAGTGCTAGCCATAATCACCCGTGATGGGCGGCAATCGAGTCCTTGAGTTGGCGATGATCGATCTTTGGTGCCGCAAGGTAATGTTAGCTTAAAGAAAACATTATTTCGACGGTCGTCGACCGTCCGATCTCGACCTAGACCACCTATGAGATGTCTTGGGTCGGATCTACGCTTAAGTCTTTCCCCGTAACGAGGATACGACCTTACTTACACTCGCACACATGAGCTTACCTCGATACTTACGTGTTGCTTTTGCTTCCGGCCTTCCACTCAATTCCTTCGGCTCCCTCCGAAGTCACTTGAGTGTCGCCCGACCACCGCGGCTTCCTCCGGGTGTTGCTAGCCTTCATCTCCAGCTATAGCAATTTTCTGCACACTCGATTCAGCTCGTGAGATAACAACATGAGCTTAACTTTGTATCGTTTGCTATAATCAAAACTCAGGTTCGACTTAGGTGCCTACTGCACCAACAATATCATACCAAAACTCAACAATTTAACCATTTGTAAGGTTATGTCTACCGTAAAGGTATGTCTATCAAAGTCTAAGGGCATCCCTTGACTTCTTAATTGTTGGTCAACATCTCACCCGACGGTAGAGATACCACCGACCCATAAGTCGATGTATAGTAACCCTTCTAATCCGAACTAAGAATGTTCTAGTCAAAGATACCTGTAAACTACAAGTATCTCTCAATATATTAACCCAGAGGGTAAACTAAAGTAATACCCTGAACGATCAACTATCTGTCGATCCGATCCAAAGGCTCCACGCAGGTCTGGATCTTTCCCTGAAGAGAACGAAATCAAATCCAATAGTCCACGGCAAAGCGGTCGCATTTCTACGATGCATGACCCGGGGATTTTCCTGGATCGTCTGATCCCATCATTTGGAGACTTCTGATTCTAATAATTTGACCTGCTATATCTACTTATCGGTCTCTAACTCTTAAACACTTGTACGGAGTCATTTCTAAACTCATGACTCGATCCTATGTCTTCCGGCATGATATAATAGAAGATCCAAATATCATAATCCACCTGTAAGCCAATAAACCATGGGTGACTTAAATCATCCATTCACATTCTTGAGCTATTAGGTGGTCGTAACCTCTGCAAACCTCACGACTCTGCACGGTACACCATTACCAAACGATCACCCTATTTGAAACTCAAGAATTTCCTGACAATGAGTCAAAGGAATACACAGGGAAACTACCCTCTCACAACATCACTACACCGTGACCTAGTGATGTACTATACCCCAAAGATTATTTCCCTGCATCTTCCACCAAGTACCGGCTTAATCCCGATAATGGTATGCAACTAACTTCACTTTCTCTGTATAACACAAGTTAAGTACTCAAAAGTACATCCTAAGTTATACAACCCAGCACGAACAACTCAGAGATCAAAATCCCTATGAAATACCGTAACCTAACCCTCTGTTATATGCATCAACAATAGCCTACACGTCTTGTCCATTACCCCACAGGTAATGAGCTGACTAGCATAATTAGTGAAAATTCCTAAGACTGTAGTCTTTGATTTCCACAAGAAATGTGACACTTGACCCCTACTTTCTGACTCGGTATCAGTCGACTCTCAAAGGAAATTCACCTTTTCGACACAGGTTCAAGACTCACGGACTTAACAGGTCATGCACGTGGTTAACTCAAACTATGATTATGAATAGTAACCAACACACTAAATGTTATTTCTTGTTATAACAACTAAACACATAGCCAACCTAACCGGGAGTATTAACACTAACGGCAACTCCGTCTGGTCGCCTTGGTGGGCGACCCCTACTATGAGTCTGCACATGTGTCATAACTCTGTAGACCTTTCTGACAACTCCATCGCCAGAGATCTCAATGTCCTCTTGCATGGCTGCACTACACCACGTCTCGACGCGAGAGCACGCCCACCACGTTTCATATCTGCTACATTATTACCCAAGTATTACTACAAGTAGAAAATTATAGAAATCAATAATTTCACCTGTCAGCCATCTGGATATGTCCTGTCGCCACCAAGTCCCCAATCCGATCTTGTCGAAATCTGACTCAGAAATGTTCGAAACGCCAAAATGATGGAAATTCGTAAATGCTAAAATACACAAGTTAACCTGCCAAACGTGGCGAACTCCGAAAACCCAAAGACCCTAAGGAACTCAGAACCTATGCTCTGATACCAAATAAATTTTCATGCCCTGAGAGAGAGTCTCCGCCAGACGAAAATCCGGCAGCATCTCCCCTATACGGGTGACAATATGAATCTTGAATACAAGACCCACACGACCCACTATACATCGGCCAACATGGCCGGAACATACCACACCACAATATATATAATATACGGCCTCAAGCCATCAATCAAAATAAATAAGGAACCTACAACTTCTAGAATCACCTCTTCTGCCATATGAGCAGGAATACACCACCACACATAACCATAACCAATCGAACAAAAGTCCATAAATACATATCAAGTACCGCCAAAACAACCACAAGTATAAAATACTACATGTTTAAAACATAGAGTACTAGCGATAAAAATACGGAAGCGTGAAATTAAAAATACGGAGGCGTCAGATCAGGAGACTAGCAACTGGACTCTCCGGAAGGCTTCATCCTGAAATAGAATAGATATCAACGGGGTGAGTAAAACTCAGCGGATAACTAATAGTCATGCATAGTAAACTATAAGTAGCAATAATAATCATGCTAGTATAGTCTCCTGATCAATAATAGGAAATGCAAGGAAGAAATGCGAAAAGACTGTACTTACCTGAATCTCCTATCCCGACGTAGGAGTGTGAGCCATACTAGCAGAAATAAGGTCGTCAGACCAAATACATAATGTATCTTGTATGCATGTAAATCATATGCAACAACCAAGCCAACAACCAAAATGCAGCAAACACAAACAAATATCATCCATGCAATATGCATGCGATGCAAATGACATGGTCACCCCTGACGCCAGTCAACCGCCTCACACGCGATGGTGAAGTCGAGTGGGTAGGGCTATAACAACTGTGCACTCTGCCATCACTGCTCCTAAGTGACTGAGTGGACAGAATACTATCGGAGTACACCTATCCTCTTTCCCCAAATAGAGTGGGGGAGCAAAACTCTCATCTTCCGGTGTCCTAGACCAGAGGAGGGATCCCTGCCCGCTACCACGCTGCCTCACCGCTACCCATGAGCGGAGCCTGACAGAGCTACTTCACACACCCTCCTGATGTACCACTAATCCATGAGTGACTGTGTGTGTAGATCATGTAACTGGCTGTGGGCTCAACTACAAAGGAACCCCGACCAGCCAGCATGCAATCATGCAATATGGTGAATGACACTAAAGCATGTAACACCAACCAAAATACGTCTCCAAATAATATGCACAAACAAAGTGAGTACATATCGATGACCTAGGTATGCAAGGAAAGTATATATAAAAGCTAGTCAAGTATATGTCACAACTCCTAAAATAAGTACACATGGCAAGTATCCAGATAAATGAGCACCAATAAAATAAGCATATGAAAAGACTACAACCTGTACTAGGTAGTGACATTCCAGGGCAGTTAGAAGAATAGAAAATTATTACTAGCTATAGTAAACAATGCACAACAATATGACAATATCTAAAAGAAGATAAGTCAAAGATACCCGCCTGCTATAAGGAATATAAACTGTCTTTACATCCGTGGACCTGTTTCGTGACCAAAACCTGCATACATCATCGATTATGATTAATTTCAAGCACACGATAACATGCTAACTTACTACTATATAGCTCCTATATTCGCATCCTTTTATCGAATACGAATTAGAAACCCCCACATGTACATTTAACGCTACAATTAAACCCACCATTTACAATTAGCAAATATGCTAACCTACAACATGCAACTCTATACACCAATTCATCATCACATCCCTCACAACTCACAATTACACCAATTTAGGGATCTAACCACCCTAATTGAAATCTCATCGCAACCCAATTCTATTCACAGCCCTTGAACAACCACTCCTTTCCAACCGGCTCAACCCCTGTTCACAGCCGACCACATCCACCCACAACCACAATCAACCGAACCAAAACCAAACAACATACCAACAGGAGATAGCTCGAGATATACCTGCGATTGGAACCTCCTAACTGCTCAGTTCGCCAGCAAACTTCCTTGCTGCTATAAACCCACAGAACCGAGCTAATGGTAGTGAATAACACGCTTGAGGATGGATCTCCTTCAAAATCAGGGAAAGTGTTCGACCACTTACCTAACTACGGCAGAGATCGTGAAGCATAGCTCACGATCGGAAATCAGACCAAACCGCCATCGATTGGCTCACGCGAAGAAGTCAACGAGAGCTCGGAGAGGAGGAAGAGATTGGCTATCCCACGACAACTGCAACCGGCCAAGGTGACATCGTCGTCCAATCAGTCGGCCAAGCAGACCGATGACCTACTGGAACGAGATCTGAGTGAGGAGAGGGAACTGAGTCGCCCAAGGAAGAAGAGAAGGTGCGGAGGCTTGCATGGTGACCTTGCTTCCGGCCGGACCTCCCATCGAACGAGCTCTCACCACCATAGAGAAGATGAAGAAGAAGAGGGGTTGCTGCCGACGCAAGCTTCAGCCACACATATGCTTGCCGTCAGCTCGTCCACGGGAGCGTCGTGGGTGGTCCGGTCACCGCCGTTTGCCACAAGGAGGGGGAGGAGTTGCAATGAGGAGTGAAGATGCGAGGGGAAGTTGGGTGCAACAGAAAGGAGATCGCGATGTGGAATCGCGAGAAGGGAGAAGGGCTGCGCATCAAGGAGTTTACAGTGGAAGAGATCGAGAGGAAAATAGGGAAATATAAACCTAAGGTATAATGTCTAATTAACCCTAGGTAAATTAAACCTATTACCCCTTAACTAATATTTCAAACAGACTTTATCAAAGCCTATTACATCTTTTATCAAAGCCTATTCTTTCAAACAGACTTTATCAAAGCTTATTCCATTTATTTTTATAAAAATTTCTGAAAATTCTCGGTAAATTGTATAAGATAATTTCTTAATGAACAAGGGTATTTTTTTTCGATATCTTACACTACTAGTAACTTAGAGTATGAGACTCGACATACAAAAACAACACAAAGGCACTGAATCTCACACTTGCCGAAGATAAGAAGACTAGTAATTGATTGGGGATATAGATCAGAGTTGCGTAACGGAAGCATGGGCTCATAACCCATAGAGAAGCTTACGATCTGACAATTGAAATGCTAAGATCAGATACTTAGCATTATCTAACCATAGAAGTACATAATGACTTCCATATTTTGTTAATATGGGAGTATGTACTCAATTTATTTATATTGTGAAGGATATAGTTGAAGTTCTAGATTATATTCCAGGCGCGAAGGATGTTGAGATGAAGCAAGGTCATATGCTAGATTGAAGTTGGATGGTAACGAGATTCTAATGAAGCAACTGTTTAGAGTAAAAGAACGACATGTAGATAGGATATCTTCATCAGGGTATATCGAGTAGGAAATTTGGGGACTAAATTTTTATTAGTGAGAGAGAATGTATAAATAGAAAACAAATTAAATAAAAATAAAAATAATATAATATAATAATATAATTTAAAAATGAGATAAATAAATTAAATATATTTTATTAAATAGAAATTAGTTATTTATTAGTATTTTAGTGGATAAATTAGGATAAACTTTTATCAGATTGGACTAAGTCTAATTGGCTTTATTCAATAATAAAGTTGATTGTTTCAAAAGCTGAGGTTAGTTATTAAATATTTATTAGAAATTTTGGGATACAATTTTATTAGATTTGGTCAAGGCTAATTATTTTATCCAAAACATTGATTAAGTCAATTAATCTAAGATTATATAAACTAAAGACTAAGTTAGGATTTTAATTAAAGCCTAGGTTAGGGTTGAATAAGATAAACCTAGGCTAAGGTGAAAATTTGGGATTTAATCCCTTTTCTCTTTCTTTCCTCCTTGTTTCTTTCTCGCGCTAGCCGCAATGCCGCGATGCCCTTCTCTCGTGCCCAATCCAACGCCGTCGCCGTTGCTGCTCGCCCGAGCCGCACACACTGACGGTCAGGCCACCGCCGTTGTTCCCGTTCGCTATTGCTCACGCCTTCTGCTGTCGTCATCTCCCCGTGCGCTGCCCTTCCCTGTTCCTAGGCCGCTGCGCCGCCTACTCCTCTTGATCGCCGCCTCTCCCCTATTTCCCGATCTTCGGCTCGCACACCACACCGGTGGTTGGCCACCTGCTCTAAGTAGCTCCTTCGATCGCCGCCTCGTGGCCAACGCCTATGCCGCTGCTAGGGCCTCCGCTGCGAGCACCGACCGTCACAGTGGCGAACGTCTGCCTTGCACGTGACATCACTACCCTTTCCCTTGCCTCCCTAGCCATTCACTGCGAGCCACATCTCTGGAGACTGACCAACCGTCGCAAGCATTGCCACTACACTTCGTCCATTTCCTCTTGTTTGTGCATCACAATCGAGCGGTGAGAGCTTGGTTTGTTTCTGGCTACAGCGAAAACCAGACGCCTCCACCAACAGTCTAGACTACCAGATCTCCTTTCCTCTACTCAACGTCTTCTGATTTGAATCATGGTTGTTATCGGTACATGATCCATGAGTTCAAGGGGGAGGATTCGACTGTGATGATTGTCACGACGGGGAAAGCATACCACCACTGTATCTCACGGTGGTTAGAGAGCTCAGATCGGCGAATTAACCATCCTTATTGGCTATACATCTCACTATTGGGAAGTGTGGATGATTGGAGTCATGGCTCCCTATTTTAGTTCATTTGAGGACTTCAGATTTAATTCTTAGAGTGGATCACAAAGTTGGTGGCATTGATTTGAAATTTGGACTCTTTGTCGAGGCAAGTTCTCAAACATGAAGACTATTAGTACGAGTCACATATCAGGTGGGTGGTTTTGGGATCTCTTTAGAATTTAGTGCATGGTTATATTGGTTACATTGTTTACTTAGGTTATCCTGTAGCTACACTTTACGTTCTTGCTAGAATTGCTTAGATCATATATCTGCTGAACTCTTAGATTCTAGGTTGCTTGCTCATCATTAGCAAGTAGTTATTGATTGATATTACTATTATATGTGTCTATTTATTGCTGAGATATAAATTGATAGAAATTGCTGGTAGATGCTTACCTATTATTTGTTGGATTGGTATCATGATTGGACTAGTGAAATAGTATAATTAAGATGAGATTAATCGTTAAAGGATATATAACTTTTCTCCTATCTTGACTGTCGGCTATGTCTCCCATTTGTGGTTGAAAGGGTCTGCAGTAGAGGATTTATAACTTTTCTCCATCTCGGCTGCCAACTATGTCTCCCATTCGTGGTTGATAGGGTCTGCAGTAGAGGATTTATAACTTTTCTCCTATCTCGGTTGCCAGCTACATCTCCTATTCGTCATTGAGAGGGTCTGCAGTAGAGGTTCCCTACTTTTGAACTATGGTTGCATTTGTATACCTATGGTTGATCATGTCTCCCATTCATGGTTGAGAGAATCTACCGTGGAGTTATACTCTTAGACTACTCGTTCGGAGTTAGTGATAGTTGGATTCGTGTATCGTCTGTAGCTAGATAACTACCTTAGATCTTGACTGCCCACGAGACCCGGTCATGGTAGCATGTTTTTGCGTGCAGTCCATAGCTAGATAGCTATATACTCTGTCTGCCCATGAGACCTGGTCATGGTAGCATGCCATTTCTCTTAGGCATTGAGTATTTTATTGCTTGTCTACCCACGAGTTCCGTTCGTGGTAGCATGTGGTCATGCGTAGACAGTGCTCTGTATATTGCCTATATGCCCACGAGTCCCTATCGTGATAGCATGTTGTTGCCCATAGATAGTGTCCCTTTTGTATTAGCTCAAGAGCCACGAGGCTTTATTGCGATATCTTCATGTGTATTGCTTGTAGATTGCAGTTGGTTGTATATGTTGCAGGTATATTTGTTATACTGCTGACCAGGTTAGTTGCAGAATGATATCGATATTCTAAGGTTTGGGTTACTCTATTTTATTTCCTTTGACTTCCATTATGTCCATTATGATTATGCACTATTTTCTATCCACCCACAGAGTGGTTGTACTCATCCTCTCTTCTCTTATCCTCCAGGTTAGCCGATAGAGGATGAGTCCACTTGGCTTACCTTCGTGTCGCTCAGAGAGTCCCTTGTCGTGCTAGTCCCACTGCATCGCTGAGATGCCGATTTGTCTTTCTTTATTGTTGTCGCATTTTGTTTACATATTTGGATTTTAGTCGCAATTGGATTTGGTGTCATAAAATTAATTTACTTTTAATTGATATATATATTTTAGTCGTGCATGCATGAGGTCAATAAAATAATTTTATTATATTATTATTTCAAAGTTTTTACCTGATTTTGTTCTAGTGATGTATTTCGGAATATTGTCACTAAGGGGCTCTATTGGATCGTAAAAAGAGCGCTAGAGGGGTGGGGGGGGGGTGAATAGCGCACGTGAATCTCTCGTTTCCTTTTCTTTCGATTTGATTAAAACAATAGTACAGAGTAAAAGCACAGCGGAATTGTAAATGACAAGGGTTTGTTTTACTTGGTTCACAGCCTATCGGTTGCTAATCCAGGCCCTAGCGGTCTGAGACCATGTATGGAGGGCAATTCACTAAAACTTCTCCTCCTTGTTGGAGGTAGGAGACGACGGTTACAAAACCTTGAGAAATCTTGAGGTAGAGAGACAAACCTCCTCTCCTCGTTACAATAAAAGCTCTGAAAACAAAGTAAGGAACAATGATTAAAATAACAACTCTAAAAATTGATACCGACGACTGAGAAGATGAAGGATGAGCTCGTGTAGTTTCCGTTTTGGCAGGGCTTCGACGTTGTAGAGTCATCGTAGAGTAGTGGCATTACGGGAGCACTTGGAGAGCTTGAATGATGACATAAAGGGGTGAAACCCCCCTTCTTTTATAGCCTTCCAACCCCCTAGACGTTGAGATCAAGTTCTATCAACAAAGGCCACCTCAACCTAAGATAAGGGGATGAAGTTTGACTCTCCTCGAAGCTGGAATTTGAATGGAAGTCGATTGATCAACCCTATCAGTCGACTGATGCCACCAGCAGTCGACTGCCAACATCCAGCAGTCAACTGTTGCTAGGGTTTCTAGCTACAACAACAAGTTAGCTCCAAAATGAAAGCAATATAAGTGAATTTGATGGCCACTTACCATCTGATCCCGACCTAGACCTTCCACGGGAAGTCTTTGTCGGATCATCGCCTAAGGACGTCCTCGTACATAGGACCCAACCTTGCATTCACTCACACACACGAGTTTACCTCAGGTCCTTTTGTGACTTGTAGTTTTGCTTTAGGTCTCCACCTGGGTTCTTCGGCTCCCTTCGAAGTTCTCTCAGTGTCGTCCGACCACCACGATTTCCCGACTCGGGATTCTCCGGGTGTCGCCGACCTTCAACTCATCTTAACTATTCCTGCACACTTGGTTCAGCTCGTTAGACAATAATATGACCTTAACTTTGGGTCTTTGCCATAATTAAAACACAAATTCGATTATCTAGTGCCTACTGTACCAACAATCTCCCCCTTTTGATCTATGAAAAACCGACACAAAGTTAAGGGTAACACTTAAAGCATTAAGTAAATGAAATGAATATGAAGCATAAATCAAATGAATATTGAATATGCATAACTTAATAAGTTAGTGTGAGTAACTTAGTAAGTTAGCTTCAACAAGAGTAAAATTCTTTTTCAAGTCCTCCCTCTTGAGGTAACCTTCCCCCTTGACCTTAAGTGAGTACTTGAGAAAGGATCTTAGTTCTCCCCCTTAATGGTTGCTACTTAACAAGTTAAGTATAGGACTAAAACTTTAAATTAAGTTTTAAGTTATGATATCAAAAGTTAACTTTTGATCTCTTAACTTTAGCCTTTTCCTCCCCCTTTTACCATTAAAAAGGTTGACCATAACAAGGTTAAGTTAAGTAAACAAGCTTAACTTTGGCCGATGGTTTTAGTTAGATGCAAGTTAAGTTATAAAAAAAATAAAATTAATTTTTGATCCCTTAACTTTGGCCTTTTCTCCCCCTTTTGCCATAAATCGAAAAGAGTGGGGGTTTTTGGAAAATATATTTTTAGAATTTTGCCGTAAATGAAGTTTAAGTCCAAGTATGTTCCAAATAGATTTTGAAAATAATAGTTTAAACATAAGCTCATCTAAAAGTATGTTCAACTCCATTTGACTTGATTGATATAGAATGATCAATAAGTCATGATTAGAGTTGATTAATTTAGATAATTATACTCCATGGTTTATGTCGATTCACTAGATCTACATCTGGAACCAGGAGTAAGATCCTAACATCTCACACCCATCTACGTGGCTAAGTACACAAACACATTAGTCCTATACGTTGTGAGATGTATTGGCTCCTTAAATCTATAGGTGTATGCTTTCTAGGGTAAGCCCTAAGCTAGTTTCATTTGCATGAAAAAAAATAGAGTATAAAGAAAAGTATAAGTTTTTAAGTTATACTCTATTACACACATACCTAATTTACGTCTAAGCAGACTAAACTCTGCTTCGGGTAAAGGTTTGGTAAACAAGTCTACTAGGTTCGATTTGGACTCCACGTATTCAAGTTGTATGGTCCAATTAGCTACATGTTCTCGAATAAAGTGGTGTTTGACCTCTATATGTTTGGTTCTAGAATGACAGATTGGGTTCTTAGTTAAATTAATTGAACTAATGTTATCGATGTAAATTTTAGTGTTGTTAAAATTTAGGTTAAAGTCTTGGAGAGTGTGCTTCATCCAAAGAAGCTGAGCCACACACTCACCCATCATGACATATTCGACTTCGGTGGTAGATAAGGAAACACAGTGTTGCTTTCTATTGCACCAACTCACTAGACTCGAGCTGAGGAGTTGATAACAACCACTCATGCTCTTTCTATCGAGTTTACTACCGGCATAATCCGAGATGAAGTAACCAATTAGTTTGAACCGGTAGATCTAAGGTACCAAGTTTCTATGTTTAGTGTACCCTTTAGGTATCTAAGGATGCATTTAATTAATGTTAGGTGCGACTCCTTAGAATAAGTTTGGAACCTTGCGCACATACTCACTGCGAAGAGTATATCGGGTCGACTCGCAGTTAAGTACAGGAGACTACCTATCGCACTCCTATAGTATTTTAGATCTATTGGTTTTCCTTCTAAGTCTTCTCCTATATTGACATTTGTAGCCATCGGTGTATTTATTACCTTAGCATTTTGCATTCCGAATTGATTAATTAATTCCTTAGCGTATTTATGTTGGTGTAAATAAATTCCCTCTTTAGTTTGTTTAATTTGTAATCCTAGGAAAAAAGTTAACTCTCCTATTAAGTTCATTTCAAATTTACTTTCCATTAGTGAAATGAACACATTTAGTAGGATTGAGTTGGTTGTTCCAAAAATTATATCGTCTACCTAAATTTGGGCAATAAAGATTTCTTTGCCTATGGATTTTACGAAGAGGGTTGGGTCGACTAGGCCTTGACTAAACCCTTTAGACTTGAGATAAATAGAAAGTCTTTCATACCAAGCTCTAGGAGCTTGTTTTAGTCCATATAAGGCTTTTTTAAGTTTAAAAATATGGTCAGGTTTGTCTAAGCTTTCGAATCCTAGGGGTTGGCTAACATAGACTTCTTCCTTGATAATTCCATTTAAGAACGCTGATTTCACATCTATTTGAAATAGTTTAAATCCTCGATGTGCAGCGTAGGCTAATAACATTCTGATTGATTCTAGTCTAGCTATGGGGGTGTAGGTTTCGTCATAATCTAACCCCTCTACTTGACTAAAACCTTTAGCGACTAGTCTCGCTTTATTTCTAACTACTTTCCCTTTATCATCGAGTTTGTTCCGAAATACCCATCTTGTTCCAATAATCGATTTATCTTTAGGTGGTGGTACTAATTCCCAAACTTCATTCCTAGTGAATTGAGCTAGCTCTTCTTGCATAACAATAATCCAATTGGGATCAAGAAGAGCTTGTTCAATTGATTTGGGTTCGATTTTTGAGATTAAAGAGATTTGACTAAGGTTTCTGTATAATGCTCTAGTTCGAACCCTTAGGTTGGGATCACCTATCACTTGATCAATAGGATGATTCGATTGTAACTTAGATTGACTAAGATTAGGATTTATACTAGACTCATTTTCATGGTCAGATTCGAGTCTAGTATTAATCGGTTCATCAATTGGTTCTACTATGGGTTTTGTGGTTTTATCTCCTTCATCGAATACTTCATTAATGGTTTCTTTGATTTTTAAGATTTCATTATTGTAGACTCTATAGGCTTTACTTGTGGTTGAGTATCCTAGGAATATTCCGATATTTGTTTTAGAGGTGAATTTGCCTAGGTAGTCTTTAGTATTTAGGATATGTACCCTACATCTGAATACCCTAAAGTATTTAATGTTGGGTACTTTATCATGGTAGATTTCGTATGAGGTCTTAAGGTGCCTCTTGACTAGTAGGATTCTATTTTGAACATAACAAGTCGTACTAACGACTTCTGCCCAAAACCTATCGAGTAGGTTGTATTCGTTTAATATGGTTCTAGTGGCTTCTTATAGGGTTCTATTCTTTCGCTCGACTAGACCATTTTGTTGTGGGGTTCTAGGACAAGAGAACTCATGGTGGTATCCGTTTAGGTTACAAAAGTCAGTGAACCTATGGTTTTCAAATTCACCACCATGATCGCTTCTAAGTCTTTTAATCTTAAGGTTCTTTTCATTTTCTATTAATTTACATAAGTTGGTTAGTTAGTCTAAGTAATCACTTTTGTGTTTAAGGAACCTAACCTAGGTGAACCGAGAGTAGTTGTCAATTATGACTAAGCAAAATTGACTCCCATTTAGTGACTTGGCTCCATGAGAATCGAATAGATCCAAGTGTAGGAGCTCAAGCACACTTTTGGTTCATTCTTGGTTAGTTAGTTGATATTGTGTCCTAGTTTGTTTACCTTGTTGACGAGTATTACAGATTTTATTATCCAAGTTGTTAAGGTTCGGCAAGCCTCTGACTAAACCACTCTGACTCATTTTGTGAATGAGTCTTGGGTGCGAGTGGCCGAGTTGTTGATGCCACAACAAAGATTTCTCTTGTTGTGTCATAAGATACTTAGTTGAAGAGTTGGGTAAATTAATTGTATAGATGTTGCTATTCCTAGTTCCTTTAAGTATTGTTTTAGAGGTTTCATTAGTTTTAATTAAGCATTTATTTTCTAAGATTATAACCGTATAGTTGTTGTCACACAATTGGCTTACACTAAGTAAATTATGCTCAAAATTTTTGACTAATAAAATATTTCGAATTGTAAAGTTAGAGTTTAACTCAATATTACTTGATCCGATGATTTTGAGCTTGCCATTGTTTCCGAAAGCTACCGATCCTTGACTTTTGAATCTAAGCTTCGAAAATTTCAGTTGGTCCCCGGTCATATGTCGGGAGGACCCACTGTCCAACATCCATTGATACTACACATATAGCAGTTGGATCGGATATTGGAATTTTAAAGGTTGGTTGAAGTTTATTAAACCTAGGAATCATTTCACCCTTTCTACATGATCAAACATGTTATCCTTATATGTTTTTGAGTTGACTTTAATTTTACTTGATTAAATTTAGTGAATTGAAACTAATCAACCTTGGGTTAGATTCGGATTTAACCCTTAGCTTGTCAAGTAACCTTTTCGAGAAATTGGCTTCCAGGTCGTGGCGAGGCACAAAGGCCTTCTTTGATCAGAACAACGACCACTTCCTTAGACAAAACCAAATTCAAGAAATCGATTACTTGAGTCACTTAAGATTACTTCCTGTTCTAACTAGTTAAGGATACAGTGAGATAGCTTCAGCTAGTTCAACTCAGTCGAGTGCACCGAGCTAGATACGCCTTATCTAACTTGGACACATAGGACTTTGTTTCCCTAACGTACTATAATCTCGCCGCACCCTAGTACTATGTTGTCAAGAATTGACTAGTTATAGATTTTATCTAACCGTTCTAAAAATTAAAACAAAATACCTAAGCATGCAAAGTCTAACTTCAAAGAATAGCACAAACAAATTTTGTACTGGCTTCCCCTGGACCATTGAATCGATTCGGTCTTTCCACATAGTGGATTTGATCCTTGGGAACCTAGTACTTGTTAGATTCTACTTGTGAAATTAAAGTGGTCTTAGGGACCCATGCTTGGACTTATTTTCTATTACGGTTTACGATTGACATATATGACTTGTTAGTCGTGTTTGATCTAAATCCTAGTCCGACCTTGTTGTACACGACCCTTTGCGATCCAAGTAGTAGGTCAAGTCCCTTGGATCCCAAAGTAAACCTTTCCAACGTTTGCCTAAGATTTTTGACTTGTCCTTTCAAGAGTGAGTTCTCAACTTCGAGTTTTTCAACTTGAGTTGAGTCCACCTCTTGAACTTGACTAGTCGAAGAGGTTAGGGAGACCTCGTGTTTAAGGAGTTTAACCTCCTCAACTAAGGTCTCGACCTTGGACTCGGACTTAGCTAACTTTCTAGTTAAAAACTTAATTGCATTATATAATATATCAATTAAAGACCGACTTACCTTGAGTGAACCTTTTGAACCGGATACGGATCCGTGGCTTGTCTTGAATAAAGACTCGTCGTCGGATCCGGAGTTGCACTCTTCCTCAAGTTCAGACTCTTCCACGGGTTCGGTAGACTTGGCCATGAAGACGAGGTTGTTGAGCTCATCTTCCTCCTCCGATGATTCCTCCCATGTAGTGTTGAGTGCTTTCTTGGACTTTTGTGCCTTGTTCTTAAGCTTTGGACATTCCGACTTGATGTGGCCCAACCTGTTACACTCATAGCATCTATAGTTGGAATTTGATTTAGACTTACCTTCCTTGGATTGATTGACGAGTCGTCTTCGGCTTTTGATCATTTTCCGAACTAGATTCATTAGTTTGGTTTCCATCTCATTGTCTATCTCCGACTCATACTCGTCTTCTTTCTCCGGTGGTGGTTTGCTCTTGAGCTTCTTCTTCGGACCTGCAAATAAGACAATACTTTTCTCGACGGGGGCCAAATTAGACTGTTCATGAAGTTCAAAGTCAAAAAACATTTCATCTAGTCTAATCTTAGAAAGATCCTTAGAAACCTTGTAGGCACCAACCATGGATGTCCACAAGGTAGTCCTAGGGAAAGCGTTAAGTGCGTACCTTATTAAGTCTCGATTTTTGACCTTCTGTCCGATCAAATGTAGACTATTAACTATATCTTGGATTTGTGCATGTAATTGGGTGGCGGTCTCATGTTCCTGCATCTTAAGATTGTACAATTTATTAAACAATAGATCCCTTTTACATACCTTAGCATCGTCGGTTCCTTAGTGTAGCTCGACGAGCATGTTCCATAAGTCCTTCGCACTGATGAAGGGGTCAACGCGGTTGAGCTCTTCTTTGGACAAGCCACACTGTAGGATTTGCGTAGCCTTGGCATTGGCTTCCACTTGGCGTTTCATGGCATTTGTCCATTGATCGCAATCCAACGATTCACCATCTTTATTAGTAGGAAGTGTGAACCCGGTT
Organism: Wurfbainia villosa; assembly: GCA_025175895.1. NCBI lineage: Eukaryota > Viridiplantae > Streptophyta > Magnoliopsida > Zingiberales > Zingiberaceae > Wurfbainia > Wurfbainia villosa. The sequence goes on along the minus strand of CM045987.1, from coordinate 111,132,303 downwards.
TGGATTACGATCCACATCTTTACTTGGATTTTTAAATATCACTCCATCTGACCCTTCCAGTAACGGAAGTCGTCTCCATTGTAAAACGGAGGTCGAACGGTGCTAAACCCTTCGAGATTGGCCATTTAGAAGAAAAGGAAAACCTCGCAAACACAAAAACAAAAAGAAGGTACCAAGACTCTCGTCTTGGATTAGTAGTGCGGGAGGAGTGAATTTAATCGAAACGAAAAAAACTTAACTTTCGAATTGAAAAACCAAAAACGAAAAGAAAACTTTAAAACCAAGTGCTAGATTGGTGGTTGCACCAAATCGTAGTGCCCTCGCTCTGATACCAATTGTTGGATCGTAAAAAGAGCGCTAGAGGGGGGGGGGTGAATAGCGCACGTGAATATCTCGTTTCTTTTTTCGTTCGATTCGATTAAAACAATAGTAAAGAGGAAAAGCACAACGGAATTGTAAATGACGTGGGTTGGTTTTACTTGGTTCACAGCCTATCGGCTGCTAATCCAAGACCCTAGTGGTCTGAAACCGCGTACGGAGGATAATTCACTAGAACATGCAAAATATATACTATATCAAACAAATCATAATTAAATCATTGGTTTCTAATAATATGTCAAATACATAATTTGATATATTGCATATTATCCTTTGAATGTACCAATCCATTTTTGACATATTTAAATTATAATAATATTTTATTATTCACTTGGGTATACTTTTATTAGTTAGTTCCATAATCAATGGGTACTTAATATAAATTTATTCAAAATTATTTTTTTAAGGTATTCTTTTGATTATTATCCAATTTAGACTTATGACTCAAGTCTATGTTATGAATTTTAGATAAATATTTAATAATCTTTTCTAACTTTTGAATTTTAATTTTTAATGCAGCATTTTATTTTATTTTTTATTCTTATCAATTTTGTAGAACTTAAATTTTGATGTTTAAAATTATGATTTATTTTTCTATCATTGTAATTCTTTTTTTTGTTAATTTAAAAACTGATTTTTTAGATTTTATAATTCTTAAATTGCAAATTTTGACTTTGCTTTTTTTTTTTCATATTTTTTATCTTTCAAATTCTAATTTTTAGGGCTTTTAAAATTTGAAAACTATTTTTTGCAGATTATTTTTTGAAATTAATGCTAGGGAAATTAATACGGTAACATGTGTAAAAATTGACAACGATTCAAAAGGAAAAATCTGACTTAGAATACTATACAAATGCAATAGATGGTCTTCTATACTTTACTATAAGTTGACCTGATATTTTTTTTGCAATTTCAATAGGTATGTGTGGAAGTTACCAATTTTATGCAAAAGAATCACTTAACTTTAGTAAAAAGAATCTTCAAATATATTAAAAGAACTCCAAATGTTGGAATTTGATACACTAGGAGAAATAACTTTGACTTAGTAGGATGCTCTGATTTAGATTATGTCGGTTGTAAGCTAGACCAAAAGAGTACAAGTGGTAGTTGTCAACTCTTAGGTTAAAATCTAATCAACTAGTGTAATAAGAAGCAATATTATGTTGCACTGAAGCAGAGTATATAACAATGGGAGAGTGTGTAACTCAACTTCTATGGATGATGTATACTTTAAAAGAATTTCAATTAAATTATAAAAATACTAAAGTATTAATTGATAACATTAGCTCAATTAAGTTAACAAAAAATCCAATACATCATACAAGGACCATATACATAGAAGTAAAATATCATTTTGTTAGGGAGCATATAACTAGAGATACTAAGTCAATTGTGTGATACTAATTATATGTAACATTTTCACCATCTGAATGTCTAATTAAGAACATTGATTACTTTGAATTAATACTTAGGATATTTTGAAAAAATAATATATATTTAATTAACTTATTAAGTTCTTCACTCAAGAGTCTATTGCCACAACAAAAGAAGATGTGGTTATGGCACAGGAGATTGGGTCACACCCACTTAAGACTTATTTCAAAAATAAATCAAAATGGATTAGTCAGAGGTCTACATAAATTAAGTAACTTAGAAAATAATATTTGTAATACTTGTCAATAAGAAAAATAAATTAGGTCCTTACATAAATTAACTAACCTAGATCAAACTAGTTGCATATTTGAGCTCCTACACTTAGGCCTATTTGACTCACACGAGGCCAAGTCACTAAATGACAATCAATATTGTATAATAATAATAGATGACTACTCAAGATTCACATGGATATAATTTTTAAAACATAAAGATGAAACATTTGATCCATTAAGTAACTTATGTAAACTATTAGAAAATGAAAAGAATGTAAGGATTAAAAGAATTAGAAGTGACCATAGAGGAGGATTTAAAAACCATAGGTTTACCAATTTTTATATAGAAAACAGATACCATCATGAGTTTTTGTATCTTAGAACTCTCCAACAGAATGGATTAGTTGAAAGAAAGAAAAGAACACTATAAGGAGCTGCTACGACCATGCTAAGTGAGTATAATCTACCTAACAAATTTTGAATTGAAGTGATAAATATAGCATGCTATGTTTAAAATAGAATACTAATTAACAAAAACTATAATAAAACACCTTATGAAATATACTGCAATAGAATCTTAATTTAAAATATTTTAGGGTGTTTAGATATAAAGTGCATATCCTAAACACAAGAGATTACTTAGAAAAGTTTACTTTAGAATCACAAATGACATCTTTTTGGGATACTCAACAATCCATAGATACAAAACCTGAGTCGAGTGTTGAACCAACCAACCAAAATCTAGAGGATGAAGTTAGATTTTTTTTTTCTTCAAATTTTCAAAATTTGAAAACTGATTTTTCTTATTTTTAATTTTTGAAAACTAATTTTTAGGATTGTCATAATTAAAATTTTATTTTTCATATTTTTAAAATTTAAAAAGCTGATTTTCTGAATTTTTTAACTTTTAAAAACTGGGATTTTAGAATTTTATATTTAAAAACTGATTTTTCATATTTTATAATTAAAAAATTGATTTTTAAAATTTAAAAAATATTTTTCCATATTTTTAAAATTCATATTCTAATTTTTAAAATTTATATTCTTATTTTTTGTTTTTAAAATTTATATTTGATTTTTAAGGACATGATGAGATGAAAGTATGTTAGTGAAACCTAGTCTAGGTGTGCCGAAATTGGATAAGGAGTATCCAACTTGGTGCACTTAATTAAGTGAGTCAAAGCTACCTCATCACATTTTAAACTAGTTAGACCAAAGTTTTTCACTAAGTTGGCTAAGCGTATAAGTTCTTAAGCTAGCTTTGTCTAAGGAAGTGGTAGTTGTTCCGATTAAAGAAGACCCCTGTACCTCGCCATAACTTAGAAGTCAACTTTAGAAATGTTCACTTGATCAACTGAAGGTTAAACTTGAATCTAACCCATATTCAATTAATTCTCACATATTAAATTAAGTAAAATTGATAAACATTTCACAAAAACTCATAGGATGAACTTGATTGATCATGTAGAAAGGGTGAGATGGAAATTAGAGCATAAATTATAAACTCATTAAATTCCAAATTGAATCCAAACATGTTTGTGTGTAGGAATATAAAGGTGTAGGAATATAAAGGTTTTGATCAATGGATATTGGATAGTGGGTTCTCCAGACATGTGACAAGAGATCGACTACAGTTCGCAAAGCTAAAATTCAAGAACCTAGGATTAGTAGCATTCGGAAACAATGGTAAATTAAAAATTATTGGAACGAGTAAGGTACCCTCTCAAAGCCTTTCCAAGAAACAATTTGTGGACATCAATGGTAGATTCTTACAAAGTTTCAAGGGATTTATCTAAAATCAAATTAGAAGAATTATTTTCCAAATTTGAACTATACGAACAAACCAACTCGGTCTAGGCTGAGAAAGGTATAACTTTGGTTGTAAGTCAAGTCAAGAGAAAGGAGAACAAGTCAAAATCCAAACCTGAACCTCACTCAGATAAGTCAAAATTCGATGATGACGAGATGATTTCCAAGATAGTCAACCTAGTTTAGAAGTTATTCAAGAAAAAGAAGAAGTCTTTGAAGTGATCTAAAGACAAGCAGTTGGGATCAAATCGAACCATCAAATCTAAAGCTGAAGTAAGTTGTTGTGAGTGCAATCAAAATTGTCACTTCAAAGTCGAATGTACGAACCTAAAGAAGACTAAGAAGCAACAAACAAAGAAGACCCTAAAAGCTACATGGGATGAATCTTCATCGGACAAAGAAGAACAAGGTCAAGCAAGCTATCTAGTGCTCATGACCAATGATCAGTGCCATTTGTTAAGTTTGCAAGACTTACCAAGTTGAAGTCTTAGTAGGTCGAGTATTAGGCAAGGAAGCCCTAGTAGGTTGAGTACTAGGTAAGGAAGACCTAGTAGGCCAGCTAGAGGTGGACTTGGCATTAGGCAGGAGTGGAAGTCTTAACAGATCAAAGACACCAGGTGAAAAAGTCTCGATGGGTCAGCGAGGGTTGGACATTAGAGAAGGTCATGGGGGTCGTGGGATCGGATGCTAAGCAAGAAGCCTAAACAGGCCTGGAGGACCAAGGGATTGACAAAAGGTAAGCAAGGTGAGTACCTTGTGAGGAGAAGTTCTTCTAGAAAGAAGAACTGGTGATGTCAAGTCCTCGGTAGGAGGACAACCTTAGGTGTGATTTGACTTAGGGTTCGAAGGGAATGTCGAAGTCAAGATTAGATAGTTGATGCCTATCATTAATATATATTTTGTGTTTGGCTAACTCTGTGATGTAGGATTCAACAAGTGAAGTTAGAGTTGTCCAAGCGACTGGAAGCACTCTAGTCGACCGGAGGTCCAAGCAACTATAGTCCAAATATAGAGAATAATTGGATCTTGACCAAATATGAGATAAATATGATGAGACTAATTAGGTAGGATCAAAGTTCGATCAGAGGAAGCCATGTCAACCCCAGACACCCGAAAAGGATCCAAGCGTCTGAAACAGGATAAATCCTAGCTGAGTTAGATCTGATCGAAGCCAAGATGGAGGCACATAGAAGGGTTCCATACACTTGAATAAGGTCTATAAAAGTGACCTCGAACAAAGAGCTTGAAAAAAAAATTCAAAGAGCCATCTTCCTTTCTAGCTTGCATTCGACGATCAAAATCTCATTTGCATTCTATCATAACTCCGACAATCATGCTTCAAGCATCGATTTCTTGTTAGTATAATTAATTGAGCTTTATTTTATTTTGTCTCCTTGTATTCACTTTATAAGGGATGGAAATCTTGTTACCATATTGTAACTTTGTAAAGGAAATAAATCTCTTTCTTTTAGAAGAAAGAGATTAGTAGTAGTACTTTGCTCATTCAAAGTGATCAAGGATCGCAAACTTTGGATTAGTAGCCATAAACTATGAACTAAATAAAAATACTTATGTCATTTGTGTTTTTTTTACTTCTACTATACATTTCTCTAAGTTTTCTACGAACGAGTATTTTGCGCTATTCATCCGCCTCTAGTGCACTTTTCGATCCTACACAGGTCACCCAGACCTACTTATGGTTTCTTAAATCCTCTAGATCTACTTGGTTAACTCAAGTTACCTTCTTTCAATATAGTGTTAGTCCACAAGACATATATGATAGAATCTAGGTTGGACAAATATAATTATCTACCTAGACTTCGAAACACCGAGTGGTTTCTCCATCAGATTTTTGCCTAGTGTATAAGTTTACCCTCCTCCCAGAAAGAAGAACTCTTTTCACCACCTTTTATGTTAGGAGGTCTTTCGCTAAGCTTACCTTGCTTGATTATCTAAGATTTATCTTCTATCCAATGTCTAGTCCTATTGACCTACCAAGATTTCTTCACTTGGTATCTGGTCACCTAACCCATCTGTTAATGTCTAGACTTTCTTTGCCCGGTGTTTGGTACCCTATCCTACTAGGGCTAGTCCTTCTTAATGTTTGATCACTTGATCTACCAAGTGATGCTGCCTACACCAACATTATATTGACTTAACAATAATACTTATATATTCTGAAGACTCTCATGACTTGTACATGTTTAAATTTTTTGAATCTATACCTTGTATGACTATTAATAAATTTTAATCAAAATTAACTAATGTATTTAGGCTTATCTTGTAGGATCGAGATGCTTCGAGAGAGGGGGGGGGTGAATCTTGGAAGTTATAATTTTCTTTTAAAAATTTAAAGCTTATTTTTATATTTTGAAATATTTAAAGAGTATGCAGCGAAAATGAAATGAAATAGAGACAACTTCTTTTACTTGGTTCACAACCCTAACTAGGTTGCTACTCCAAGGCTCGTAGCTCTTTCGAGAGCTATCTCGATGGGCAATCACTATATACCCTCTATCTCGAGAACTCTCGATGTCACGCCTCGAGAGAGGGTACTTGTACGACGAAAATTGGATAGCACCTCCCCTGTACTACGGACAATTGAAACCTGTATACAAGGCCCACACGACCCACTATACATCGGCCAACATGGCCGGAATATAACTCCACCATATATATAATATAATGGCCTCAGGCCAACAATCAAAGTAAATATGAAACCTAATAACCGCTAGACCTACCTCTTCTGCCATCTGAGCAGGAATACACAACCACACACATAACCAAAATAAATCGAACAAAAAGTCCATAAGGACATAATCAAATACCACCAAAACAACCACGAGTATAAAGTACTATAAGTTTAAAACATAGAGTACAAGAGATAAAAATGTGGAAGCTTGAAAATCAAATAACGGAGTCGTCAGATCAAGGGACTGGCAATTGGACCCTCCGGAAGGCTTCATTCTAAAATAAAATAGATATCAACGGAGTGAGTAAAACTCAGCGGATATCTAATAGTCATGCATAGTAAACTATAAATAGCAATAATAATTATGCTGGTACAGTTTCTCGACAATAAACAAAAAATACAGAAACATACCTGAAACTGTACATACCAGAATCACCTAAGCTGATATAAGATACATCCATACAAGCAAATATAAAATCACCAAAACAAACTACAAAATACCTCTTGTATGCGCATGACAATCATATGCAACAACCAAAAGTGCAACGATCAATGCATATAGTAAAAACGTATGCACATGATGCAATCACTTGTGACACCCCTGACGCCAGTCAAGCCACCGACATGTCATGTGTGCCGGCAGAGTGGGTAGGGCTGTGACAACTGTGCACTCTGCCGTCACTACACCTATGTGACCGAGTGGACAAGATGCTGGCGGAGTATCACCCTCCTACCCCATGTATGTATATGGGGGACATCACCTCGTCTCATCTCCTCATCTCACAACAAAGGAGGGATCTCTGTCTGCTACCACATCACCATACCAATCACCTGAGCGACCACTGTGGAGCCCTGACAGAGCAACTATACACACACCTGAAATACCACCAACCCACGAGTGGTTGTGTGTGTAGATAATGTGACTGATGATGGGCTCAACTACCAAGTAGTATCACCTCCTACCGAGGAGCCGATGATCGCTAGTCATGCAATAATGCAAGATGATGCATGTCACTAATGCATGATACACCTATCAATCCATGACTATCTATGGTATGTACCAATAGGAGCCCATATCAAATAACATAAGTACATAAGTCTATGTACACATGCAAGATATATTCATTATTCGTTCAATGCCCAGTAAGTAAGGTATGTCACTACTCTAGTACTAAATAAACAAATAACAAGTATCAAAGTGATAGAGCATAATATAATAAGCATATGAAACGACTACAACACGTACTAGGTAGTGACATACTAGGACAGATAACAAGCATAGAAAACTACTACTAGCTATAGTAAACAATGCACAGCAAGATGACAATATCTAAAAGAAGATAAGTCAAAGATACCCGTCTACTATGAAGAATAACTACTGTCTTTTATGCCCGTGGATTTGTCTCGTGCCCGAAACCTGCATATAACATAATTACCATTAAGTTCTAGCACACATGACAATGATTAAATCAAATCCTACATCGCTCTTGTAACCATCTCAACTGCCCCACAACCAAATTCACAGCTGTACAGCCGATTCACAACCTTCACAGCTATTCACATCCACCCAACAACACACTCACAACCCCTTCGTGGCCCAGAACAGTCCTATTCACAACCAAATCACAGATCACGCACATCACCCCTGTTCACCACCACACGGTCAGCCAAAAAAAACCCAAAATCAAATCCCAACTCAATTGGAAAATCCCCCAATCCACAACCTTCACAACCGGCCAACTCAAACACATAACCGACAACAATGTTATATTCAACACATCGATCCAAACTGCCGTGAACAGAACACTCCAAGCTCAACATCACAATCATAAAACCTTACCACAGAATTTATCCCACACCCCACAACAATCGATTTCCGGCGTGGACAACTCCCCCTTCCCTCAGTCCACTCTATTCACCGGACAACCCAATGTCACTACGCCACTGCCCTATTACCACTGGAGATTGAGCTAATGGTAGTGGAGGACACGAATAAGGATAGATCTCATCCGAAATCGAGGAAGGAGATTGACACTTACTGACTACGGCTGAGATCGTGAAGAACAGTTCACGATCAGAACTTTGTCGATCCAATGCTCCCAGCCAAATGCCCACTTGTCGCTCTGGCTTGTCCGCGGAGATCGTCAAGGCTGATCTGAGCGCCGTCGTTCGCAACGAGGAAGAAAAATCGAGGAGGAAGACGTCGAGAGGGAGACTGAGGCGAAGGGCAGCAAGGGTTTGTCATGGGGCATCGGCTCGCGTTCGAGCGACGACGATGTTAGCAGGTCACTCGATCGGGAGAAGGACGAGAGGTCCGGTGGCACTTGGGGCAGAAACGGGTAGGCAATGGCTGAAGGCGACATCGGCTCGCCTCGCTTGCCTGCTATATGTGAGCAGAAGGGTCGACGGAAACAGGGGAAATCTAGGGCACGGGAAAGGCGACTGCTCGAACTCGAGGTGGAGATCGACCTCAAATCAAACTCGTGGCAATGGAGGCTGGTCGGCGTGCGAGGAGAAGGCGACGATGGCGACGGAGGAAGGAAGAGCTGCCTGAGGGTTGGATTGCGCGAAGAGGAGCTACGACAAACTTGGTTGCGAGCGCTCAACGTACAGGGAGGGCGACGGTTAATCGCGCGCGCGTGCGGCGCGGCGGCGGCTGCTGGAGAAGCGGCGGCGCGAGGTCGGGAGAAGGACTTGTGGTGCGGGAGGAAATCGCAGCGATCGGGGAATAAACATAGGGTTAATTTATAACCTAGGTTAATTAACCCAAATAATTCTTTAATAGCGAATAGTCTAAATAGGCTTCCCAAAAGCCTATTCGCTTTATCAACATAAAATGTCCATAAAACTTCCGTTTAATTCCAAAAAAATTCCTAAAAATTCCTATAAAATTATCTAAGATAATTTATTAATTAATAATTGGTATTTTTATTTTCCGGTATCTCACATTCTCCCCCACTAATAAAAATTTGGTCCCACTCAAATGTATAATGAGTGAGATATAGCACACTCAAGCAACACCAGTACTGAAAGTATATTTCACGTACCTTAAGTAAACAGATGGAGGTATTGAGCTCCGATCTTTTCCTTAAGCTCCCAAGTAGCCTCCTCATCAGTGTGGTGACTCCACCCGACTTTAACAAGTCGCACAATCTTGTTCCGCAATTGTCATTCTTTGTGATCCAGAATCCGTACCGAAACCTCTTCGTAAGTAGCATCAGGTTGAATGGAACCTGAAACATTTGGCAGAATATGTGTAGGGTCTGGCACATACTTCCTCAGCATGGACGCATGAAACACATCATGAATACCAACCAAGGATGGTGGTAACACTAGACCGTAAGCGACTGCTCCGATCCTCTTCAAAATCTCGAAAGGACCAATGTACCTTAGAGCTAGCTTACCACGGAGGCCAAATCTCTTCACCTCTTTCGTGGGTGAGACTCGCAAGAATACATGGTCACCAATAGGGAACTCCAGAGGTCTTCGTCTCTGATCGGTATAACTCTTCTGATGATCTTGTGCCTCTGCCATCCTTCGTCTGATAGTATGGACCAACTCTGCCTCATGCTGAGCTCTCTGGGGTCCTAGCAACTAGGCCTCCCCAACCTCCTCCCAGAGGGTGGGTGTCCGACACTGTCTACCAATGCTTTAAACGGGGCTATTTGGATAGCCGAAAGATAGCTATTGTAGTAGGCGAATTCCACTAATGGCAAGTGGTCCTCTCAGTTGCCCCCGAAATCTATAATGCAGGACCTCAACAAGTCCTCTAGAATCTGAATGGTCCGCTCAGACTATCCATCTGTCTGCGGATGGAATGTTGTACTAAAACGGAGCTGTGTGCCCAAGGCCTGCTGTAGACTTTGTCAGAATCGAGACATGAACTGGGGATCTCTATCTGATATAATGCTCAAAGGGACACCATGCAATCTGATGATCTCCCGACAATATAACTCTGCCATACGATCCAGAGAGTCGATCTTCCGAATCGCTAAGAAGTGTGCGGATTTGGTTAATTAATCAACGACTACCCAAATCGCATCATGGCCTCGTCGTGTCCTAGGCAGACCCACCACAAAATCCATAGTAATGTGATCCCACTTCCACTCGGGAATAGGAATCCTCTGAAGTAGTTCGGCTGGTCTCTGGTGCTCAACCTTCACCTGTTGACAAACTAGACATCTAGCTACAAAATCTGCAATGTCTTTCTTCATGTCGTTCCACCAATACAAACACCTTAAATCTCGATACATGCGGGTTCAGCCTGGGTGGATCTCAAATCGAGAGCGATGGGCCTCCTGAAGTAACTCCTCCATGACTAGGTGAGACTGAGATACACATAATCTGCCCCGAAAATAAATAATACCCTCGTCATCTCGGGTGAACTCTCAGTCTGCTATCCAGAGGTTATCTGGCTATCAATGAACTTTAAGTGCTGATCATCGGCCTGAGCCTCTCAGACTCTCGTCCTGATAGATGACTGAGCAACCATGGTAACAAGAATGCTCTGCTCTGTCGGTCCCTGCTCCTCAAGGCCCAACTCGGAGAAACCCCGAATCAAATCCGTGACTAAAACTCGGTAGCAAGCTAAAGTCCCTCAGGACTTCCAGCTAAGTGCATCGACAACCACATTGGCTTTCCCTGGGTGGTTAAGTATAGGGTTCCAACCCTTCTAACATGAACGCTTATCAAGGCTAATAAGATCATAAATCTACTCATAAACACGTCGAGATGGTTAAGTCTAAATTATATCATTTCTACCAATTCAATCATGCATGCTACAACATGCTACCATGAATAGGTCTCGTGGGCAGTCAGAGTGTATAACTATCTAGTTATCGACTGCACGCAACAACATGCTATCACGAATAGGTCTCGTGGGCAGTCAGAGTGTATAACTATCTAGTTATCGACTGTACGCAACAACGTGCTACCACGAACAGGTCTCGTGGGCAGTCAGAGTGTATAACTATCTAGTTATCGACTGTACACAACAACATGCTACCACGAACAGGTCTCGTGGACAGTCGATTATCTTAGGGTGTTAAGCCTAGGGTTATCTAATACATCTAGCATAGAACGTCTATCAAAGTCGATAAAGATCATCGATCTACCCAAAAGTACGTCGACGTTATTACGCCTAAGGTTCCAATAATGTTGTTTCATTTCTGAGATTTGCTCCTATGACATGACCTCATCTAAATTATACTATCTACTAGTCTCAATCGTGGTATCAACCGCGACAATACATAACCAAATAAACATTTAACAATGATGTCTAATAATAACAGCAAAAACATACTAATAGAAATCAATGACTGAAATTAATTTAAGGTATAACTAAAGGGGTCATGCCAGTACGAAGTCAAGACAATACTAAATAGAGCATCAAGTGCAAATGCACTATAAATTATGTAAGCAACGTAATCATATCACCATGCACTAAAATCTAGAGAGTCAAAGAAACCAATATATAACATCTAAGCATTTATCTCAATAATCTAGGTTCCCTTCGGTGGTAGCTAATAGTACAGTCATAATCTTTCAGGAACTCCATCCATCTCCCTTGTCGGAGATTGAGTTCCTTCTGCATAAATAGATATTTGAGACTCTTATGATAAGTGAGAATCTCAAATGTTACAGCATACATATGATGCCTCCAAATCTTCAAGGCAAAGATAATAGCGGCTAACTCTAGATCATGTACTGGGTAGTTTTTCTCATGCTCCTTCAACTGGCGAGAAGCATAAGAGACCACCCTACCGTGCTACATCAGTACTACGCCTAAACCCTGGAGAGACACATCGGTATAAAGGACGAAACCATCATTCCCTGATGGCAATACCAGAATCGGTGTTGACACCAGTCTCTCCTACTCTTGAAAGCTAGTCTCGCAGGCCTCTGACCACGTGAACTTCATGCCCTTCCTGGTAAGACGTGTCAACAACATAGCAATGCTCGAGAAAACCCTCAATGAACCGTCTGTAATATCCGACTAAGCCCAAGAAACTGTGAACCTTTTGAACCGATTTCGGCTGCTCCCAACTGGTAACTATCTCGATCTTCTAAGGGTCAACTGAAATGCCTTTGCTAGAAACCACGTGTCCTAGAAAATCGACTGAGGGTAACCAGAACGTGCTTTTACTGAACTTCGCATATAGCTGCTTCTGTCGAAGCCTATCCAGGACCATGCGAAGATGCTGTGCGTGTTCCTCTTCAGAACGGGAATAGACCAGAATGTCATCAATAAAGACAATGACGAACTGATCTAGGAAATCCATAAATTCACGGTTCATCAGGTCCATGAATATTGCCAGAGCATTGGTAAGCCCAAATGACATTACCAAAAACTCATAGCGCCCGTATCTGGTATGGAATGTTGTCTTATGCACCTCTAAATCTCTGACCCTTAGCTGATGATATTCGAACTGCAGATCAATCTTAGAATACACTGACGTATCTCTGAGCTGATCAAACAAGTCCTCAATATGTGGCAGGGGATATTTATTCTTGATGGTGACGGTGTTCAACTGCCTGTAGTCGATGCATAATCTCATCGAACTATCTTTCTTCTTTACAAAGAGAACTGGAGAACCCCAGAAAGATATGCTAGGGCGGATAAAACCTCTGTCCAAAAGCTCTTGAAGATGGACCTTTAGCTCGTCCAACTCTTTCGGGGCCACACGATAAGGAGATTTCAATGTTGACGTCGTCCCCGAAATTAACTCAATTGTGAACTCCACTTGCCTTCTAGGAGGCAGGCCCGGTAACTTCTCTGGAAAGACATCCGGATACTCTCGGACGATAGGAATGTCCGAGATCTGACAGTCACCACTATCCTCGATGTTGATCAATGACAATAGAAAACCCTGACAGTCGTGTTATAAAAGCTTTTGAGCCTGAATCGCAGAAACGATCGATATACCATCGTTTCTGGTGCCAGTGAAACCCCACGAGGGTTGGTTAGGAATATGTAACATAACCACCCTCGTTTAGCAATCCATAGTGGCATGATACGCTGTTAATCAGTCCATACCAAGTAAGATGTCAAATTTGATCATGTCGAGAATCAACAAATCTACCGGAAGTATAACGCTGCAGAAATCCAATGAACATCCTCTAACCTCTTGGGTGACTTCTACGCCAGAGGACAGAGATACCATTAATCTTTGTGACCTAAGTGTGGGTAGTCTGCCAATCTCTATCAGGAATGTTCGAGAAATAAATGAATGTGATAACCAACTACACCACGATACCATGTGAAGTCTGACCCTGATCGACAGGCTCATTCTCCGTAGACCTTTCTGGCAACTCCATCGCCAAAGATCTCAATGTCCTCTTGCGTGGTTGCCCTGCACCACGTCTCGGTGCAAGAGCACGCCCGCCTCGTTTCATATCTGCTAAATTATTACCCAAGTATTACTACAGATAGAAAACCAAAATTTGACTTGTTATCCATCTGGAGATGTCCTATCGTCGCCAAGTTCCCAATACGATTTTGTCGAATTATGACTCCAAAATATCCGAAACACCAAATCCACGGAAATCCATAAAAATCCGAAAATGCACAGATTGACCTGCCAAACGTGGCGAACTTAGAAAACTCAAACAAAATCCCTTAGGAACTCGGAACCTAGGCTCTGATACCAAATAAATTATCATGCCCCGAGAGGGGTACTTGTCCGATGAAAATCGGATAGCACCTCCCCTGTACTGCGGACAATTGAAATCTATATACAAGGCCCACACAACCCACTATACATCGGCCAACATGGCCGGAATATAACTCGACCATATATATAATATAAGGGCCTCAGGCCAATAATCAAAGTAAATACGAAACCTAATAACCGCTAGACCTACCTCTTCTGCCATTTGAGCAGGAATACACAACCACACACATAACCAAAACATATCAAACAAAAAATCCATAAGGACATAATCAAATACCACCAAAACAACAACGAGTATAAGGTATTACAAGTTTAAAACATAGAGTACAAGAGATAAAAATACGGAAGCCTGAAAACCAAATAACAGAGTCGTCAGATCAGGGGACTGGCAACTGGACCCTCCGGAAGGCTTCATCCTGAAATTAAATAGATATCAATGGAGTGAGTAAAACTCAGCGGATATCTAATAGTCATGCATAGTAAACTATAAGTAGCAATAATAATCATGCTAGTATAGTTTCTCGACAATAAAAAAAATACAAAAACATACCTGAAACTATACATATCAGAATCACCTAAGCTGACATAAGATACATCCATACAAGCAAATGTAAAATCACCAAAACAAACTACAAAATATCTCCTGTATGTGCATGATAATCATATGCAACAACCAAAAGTGCAACAATCAATGCGTATAGTAAAAACATATGCACATGATGCAATCACCTGTGTCACCCCTGACACCAGTCAAGCCACCGACATGTCATGTGTGTCAACAGAGTGGGTAGGCCTGTGACAACTGTGCACTCTACCGTCACTACACCTATGTGACCGAGTGGACAGGATTCTGGCGGAGTATCACCCTCCTTCCCCATGTATGCATATGGGGGACATCACCTCGTCTCATCTCCTCGTCTCACGACAAAGGAGAGATCCTTGTCTGCTACTACGTCACCATACCAATCACCTGAGTGACCACTGTGGAGCCCTGACAGAGCAACTACACACACACCTGAAATACCACCAACCCACGAGTGGTTGTGTGTGTAGATAATATGACTGATGATGGGCTCAACTACCATGTAGTATCACCTTCTACCGAGGAGCCGATGATCGCCAGTCATGTAATAATGCAAGATGGTGCATGTCACTAATGCACGATACACCTATTAATCCATGGCTATCTATGGTATGTACCAATAAGAGCCCATATCAAATAACATAAGTACATAAGTCTATGTACACATGCAAGATATATTCATTATTCGTTCAATGTCCAGTAAGTAAGGTATGTCACTACTCTAGTACTAAATAAACAAATAACAAGTATCAAAGTGATAGAGCATAATATAATAAGCATATGAAACGACTACAACACGTACTAGGTAGTGACATACTAGGGCAGATAACAAGCATAGAAAACTACTACTAGCTATAGTAAACAATGCACAATAAGATGACAATATCTAAAAGAAGATAAGTCAAAGATACCCGCCTGCTATGAAGAATAACTATTGTCTTTACGCCCGTGGACCTGTCTCGTGCCCGAAACCTGCATATAACATAATTACCATTAAGTTCTAGCATACATGACAATGATTAAATCAGATCCTACATCGCTCTTGTAACCATCTCAACTGACCCACAACCAAATTCACAGTCATACAGCCGATTCACAACCTTCATAGCTATTCCCATAACACACTCACAGCCCCTTCGTGGCCCAGGATAGTCCTATTCACAACCAAATCACAGATCACGCACATCACCCCTGTTCACCACCACACGGTCAACCAAAAAAAAACCCAAAATCAGATCCCCAACTCAATTGGCAAATCCCCCAATCCACAGCCTTCACAACCGGCCAACTCAAACACATAACCGACAACAATGTTATATTCAACACATCGATCCAAACTACCGTGAATAGAACACTCCAAGCTCAACATCACAATCATAAAACCTTACCACAGAATTTATCCCACACCCCACAACAATCGATTTCCGGCGTGGACAACCCCCCTTCCCTCAGTCCACTCTATTCACCAGACAACCCAATGTCACTACGCCACTGCCCTATTACCACCGGAGATTGAGCTAATGATAGTGGAGGACACGAATAAGGATAGATCTCATTCGAAATCGAGGAAAGAGATTGACACTTACCGACTACGGCTGAGATCGTGAAGAATAGTTCAAGATCAGAACTCCATCGATCCAATGCTCCCAACCAAATTCCCACTTGCCGCTCTGGCCTATCCGCGGAGATCATCAAGGTTGAACCGAGCACCGTCGTTCATAGCAAGGAAGAAAACTCGAGGAGGAAGACGTTGAGAGGGAGACTACGGCGAAGGGCAGCAAGGGTTTGGCGTGGGGCGTTGGCTCACGTTCGGGCGACGACGATGTTTGTAGGTCGATCGATCGGGAGAAGGACGAGAGACTCGGCGGTGCTTGGGGCAGAAATGGGGAGGCAATGGCTGAAGGTGACATCGGCTCACCTCGCTTGGCTGCTATATGCGAGCAGAAGGGTCGGCGACAACAGGGGAAAGCTAGGGCACAGGAAAGGCGGCGGCTCAAACTCGAGGTGGAGATCGGCCTCGAATCAAACTCGTGGCGACGGAGGCTGGTCGGTGTGCGAGGAGAAGGCGACGACGGTGATGGAGGAAGGAAGAGTTGTCCGAGGGTTGGATCATGCGAAGAGGAGCGGTGATGACGAGGAGGCGGCGATTAAGCGTGGCGGTGCGACGCGGCAGCGACGGCAGCGAGGCTGACGGTGCTTGCGAGAGAAGGCGACGGTTGCGCGAGGTCGGGAGAAGGACTTGCAGCTACAGCTGGGAGGAAATCGCGAAGCAGGTCGGGGAGGGGGGGGGGAATAAATATAGGGTTAATTTATAACCTAGGTTAATTAACCCAATTAATTCTTTAATAGCGGATAGTCTAAACAGGCTTCCAAAAAGCCTAATCACTTTATCCACATAAAATATTCATAAAACTTCCGTTTAATTCTAGAAAAATTCCTAAAAATCCCTGAAAAATTACTTAAGATAATTTCTTAATTAATAATTAGTATTTTTATTTTTCGGTATCTCACACTCGACTTCGGAGGGATTCACTTTTTACAAATAATAAGACATAGGTAACACTCTATCTTCTCTTTTTAAATCAAGTACATAAAGCGAAAATAAATACAAACAAAATTAGAGCTAAGTTATACCGACACTAATTGAAATATGGAGCTAGGCACGGAGTGTTGGATGTGCCTCATTGCAAGGAGTTGAAGCTCTAGTGGACGAGAATGAATATTTGCAACACTTCGACCTAGTAGTAGTGTTCTGATCGGAGCTGGTCGAGCACTTGTTTTATAAAGCTTTTCCAGTCGACTGGAATGCCCTCCAGTCAACTCCACATTAGCCCGTCGATATGGAACTTCTGGTCTTCCAGTCGACTGAAAACCTCTAGTCGATTCCAGGTCATCTGGCTTCGCATCGGGAAGTTTGGCTCTCCAGTCGACTGAACCTCCCCCAATTGACTAAAACTCGCTCCATTTACAATGCCAGATCTTCGATCGATCACCAGTCAATCCTGCCAAGTGTGCATCCAGTCGACTGAACTAAACCGAGTCGACTGAACTAAATCGAGTCGACTAAACTTTAATCGACTGAAATCCATTCAGTAGACTGATCCCTGCAAAATGAGATGTAACACACACAGATAATACAACACAGGATAGCAGTAGTAATACTGCTCGATCTCGACTTCTAAGTCCCATGCAGATTATCCATCGGATCGACGCATAACTTTGTCCCCCTATAGAGGACTCGACCTCTCCTCTTCACTCGAGGCTTACCTGTCGGACTTACCGTTCTTGACATCCGATCTGACCCACTAGGGCTTCCACCAACTGTCCAGTCTACTTGACCCAACTGGACTTTTTGTTGATTATTTGGTCTCCTGACCCAACCGGTCTTCATGCCAAATGTCTGGTCCACACGACCCATCTGGATTTCATGCCTGGTGTCCGGTCCTCCTTATCTATCAAGTCATCTGTCTAGTATCCGGTAAACATGACCTACTAGGACTTCCTATTAAGTCTGCACACTTAACATTGATATTAGAACACAAGTAAGTCCTAACTTTAACTATAGTTCATACATCAAAACCAAGGAGTGATACTCTCTGCATCAACAATCTACCCCTTTTTGATGTATGACAACACATCGGTTAAAGTTAGGAGAATCAAAATGTAATATCCAATTAAAGAATATATCAAAAATGCATTGAGTTAAAGATGTATGTGCATGAAATGCTCATATGCATAAAGAATTTTAAATCTCCCTCTTTTAAGTCTCTTCTCTCTAACTTTAAGTCTCTTCTCTCTAACTTTAAATCTCCTCTCTCCCTCTTTGACATATATCAAAATCAACTTTAACTTCAAAATGCCATAAGATGAGAATTAAAGTTTTTCAATCTATAGATCAAGCTCTAACAAAAATGCTTAAGTTTTGAAAATAATTTATCAATACTTCCCTTAAATAAAATTTTCTTTTAAAGATGAGATCTCTCCCTAGAATTTATCAATGCTTCTCTTGAAATTTTCAAAAATCTTTGAAACTCCACATTAAAATTCTTTAAAGGTCAAATTTTAAAAAAATTACCTTCAATAAAAAATATTTTTTAAAATTTTCAAAAATTCGTACTCCCCCTCAATAAAAATATTTTTCAAATTCTAAAATTTTCCATTTTTTTTAAATTTCAAAATTTTCTAATTCCCCCTCAATAAAAATATTTTTCAAATTCTAAAATTTTCCATTTTTTAAAATTTCAAAATTTCTAACTCCCCCTCAATAAAAACATTTTTCAAATTCTAAAATTTTTATTTTTTAAAATTTCAAAATTTTTTAACTCCTCAATAAAAACATTTTTCAAATTCTAAAATTTTTCATTTTTTTAAAATTTCAAAATTTTCTAATTCTCCCTTAAAAAAACATTTTTCAAATTCTAAAATTTTTCATTTTTTTAAAATTTCAAAATTTTCTAACTCCCCATCAATAAAAATATTTTTCAAAATCTAAATTTTTTTATTTTTTTCAAAATTTTCTAACTCCCCCTCAATAAAAATATTTTTGAAAATTTACAAGATGATGCAAATGTGATAGAAAAATATGTCCAAGCATGAATTCCTAGATATTATTTAGACTTAAAAAATACACATCTAAAAATAGTCCTTAAAGCAAATGACCAACTCTTTACTAGCTCAAGTGATATAGAATTATCATCAAACTTTGAATTAGAGTTAGTCATCGAAATGATTGATATGCTCTTGTAAACCCCGTGTTGGTCCATGTCGGTACACTGAATCTACATCTGGAACCAGGGGTGCAGTCCTAACATCTCACTCCCATCTTCGTGGCTCAATATACAAACACCTAATCCTAGGTGTTTGTGAGATGCGAAGGTTTATCTAGGTCTATAGGATCATGAAATCTAAATTGACCTAGGCTAGATTGATTTTTAAATTTCCCCTTTTTTTAAAACAATATAATATTACTTTTCAAAATAAATTTTGAGTAATGAACATGAAAACATCCTAGTCTACCAAGCATAATCCAAATCACAACTAAGATTTAAAAGTTATCAAATTTATTAATTAAGTTCAACTAGTAACAACTAGCATAACATTCCTAGTCAGAAGAGGAAGGAGGAGGTGGTTGACCCATGCTCTAAGACCTAAGAACCTCCATCATCTCTCGATGATCCTCTCTCTGCGCCTGCAACATCTGCATCATCTCAAGATGACGAGCCTGATGTTGCTTCTTCTGGCATTGCATCGCATCCTCCAATCTGGATAATCTCTCTGCAATAGTGGGAGGTGCTAGAATCCCAAGAAATGGTGATAGACTATTGAATCTTGGGGCTTCCTGATGCTCAAACTCGGAGTGGTGCTCGAGATCAACCTTAGGCTCAGGCTGGGGCTAGGGCTGGGGCTGAGGGTCATCTCTCTTCTATGCTAGGACATTATTCTCATCTAAACCTATTTTAGCTAAACCAAATTGCCTAGAACCTATCATGTCATACTCAGTAAGTTGTTTGATGTTATCTGTGGTAATATCAAACTCTAATGTGTCTAGTAAGGATGTGATGACATGGTAGTAGGGAAAGTGTGCCTTCCGCTAGTAACTGACCTAGAATGATGAATGACGGAATGAAACATCTGCAAACTAATGTCTAAATCTAATCTATGACTAAGTGCATAAAGTATAAATGAATGATAGGGATGCATCATAGCGATGTCCCTAGTGGTGAATGGCAAAATGCAGTTCACTATAACTCGATATAGGGCATAGTCTTGTACTCTAAGTCTAGTGGAGCTAAAGATACTCACAGATGGAGTCCTCTTCTCACCAAATAGATGTAAGTGTATCCTATCTAATGTAATGTGCGAGTAGGGGTCACCATACGGTAACTCCATAGATGGAAAACATGCCACCGGACATGTTGAATGCATGAGTCCTAGAAGCTCTCTCAACATAGAGGGGGTAAAAATAAAATCCTTACCCTGTACTCTAGTCGAATATGCAAGATCATCAATTTTACTAAGTTATTGAAAAACTCTGCACATAGATCTGTGTTAATAGAGTTTTTACAATACACTAATTTCTCTAACCCATAATGCGTTATGACTTTCATACTAAGCATGCATGAATTACTAAAAAATGATTTACTAATGTATCTAGTAGACATGGGAGTATAAAGCATGTTCTCAAATCTAATCTTATGCCCCTCAGTAGGGAACCTAATGTCCATGCATGGAGTAGATGACTTAACCGCAACAGCTCTTCTTTTACCCCTAATTGAATTACAATTATTCAATATTTATTGAAAGTAATTGAAATTAAAGTTTTAGACTTATTACCTCGGAATTATGGACGGTGTTAAAGAGATATGACGACCTAGATGCTTTGGAAGGCTAAAAATAGGGTTTTCGCAGTGGATTGAGGCGGCTGTGAGCCGATTTGGTGCTGCCTTAGCGCTGTTCTTATAGACAGAATCTAGTCGACTGAATTAGAGTCGACTGGATCTATTTCAGTCGACTGTAGTTAATGTAGGGGATCGTTGGAACGCTAGAGGGGGGGTGAATAGCGTCATGCTAGTGCGTGATAGAATTCTTTCGTGTGTTCGTCTACAAACTTTGTTAGTGCAGCGGAATATAGATAATTATAACAATAACGAAATAGACAATCACACAAGAATATAACGTGGTTCGGAACCGAACGGTTCCTACTCCACGGATCAAGCTCTAAAGAGCTCTAGCGACGCTAATGCAATCACTAATCACAACTAACTCCTTCTCGACACAAGTCGGAGGTGAAGAAACCCCTTACAATTGATTACAACAATAATACAACAAGAATACAAGCAACTACACTAAAATGCAAGTAAAGAAAACTTTACACCGAGCTTTTGAATGCTTGCTTGCTAGGTTGATCGAGTCGCACTTGGAGACCCTGAATTGCAGCAGCAACTCGCCCCAAAACATCTCAAAGAACCTTAGCTTTTTCCTCCTTCACGAGCTCCATTTAAAGCTTTAACCTGTGCTGGAAAATGCCGATCAATCGACTGCTCGGGACCATTAGTCGACTAATGTCACTGTTGTCGTGAGACAACAGCTAGATCCACGCTGGAAAAATCCAACTGATCCATCATCAGTCGACTGATTATGACCATCAGTCGACTGATCAAGCCATCACTCGACTGTTAACCGCAGCGGTCGAGTGAGACTCTATTCTGTGCTCCAAAACTCGAGGACCAGTCGACTGATCACAAGATCGGGCCGATCGCCGCAATCACCGATCGCTTGCTCGCAATGATCGCCGAACACATCCCGCAATAAACCCTAGTTGATTTCACCGATCGCCATATGATACCGAGATCGACACACCTCAAACATGAGGTTTTAACCCAAGTATGGTTCCCCCATACTTGCTAGACCACCCTTAGCCTAGACCTAAGCCTTCTAGCCACCTCCATCAACCTCAAGCCTCATGGATCCCTCCAAGTCATCCATGACTTGTTCATCCATCGAGCTAGCCTTCAGGTGCTTCCATCGGCTATGTCATGCTAACGGTGTCTACACCGCCAAGGCACATTGGACTTACGCTGCCAAGACTCCGCTTGGACTTTACGCTGCCAATCATTGGACTTATGCTGCCAAGACTCAAGCTTGGACTTTCCTTGCCAACCCATGTTAGACTTTCCATGCCAAGACCCATGCTTGGACTTTTCCTTGCCAAGACCCATGCTTGGACTTTACATGCTAAGTACTCAAGACTTGGACTTTCCCATGACAATCATATTGTCATATGTTTTTGTCGAACATCAAAACATCTCTTGAGTTAAACTCGAGTCCTGGTCAATCGTGACTTGGGCCGATTGCATCAACAATCTCTCCTTTTTTGATGTTTGACAAAAACCAAACAAACCATTGAGTTAGACCATCTAACTCAAACCAATCATCCCCATCAATTTTCCCAATTGATGTCATTCTCTCAATTAGTTCTCCCCCAAAACATTCTCCCCTTTTTTGACTAACATCAAAAAGGTTATCTCTCTAAGGAGGTCAATGTCTCATGTCCCAATGAGATCTTACAATCTCCCCCTTGGTCCAAAATTACCTAGGATGCCTACCATCTTCCTAGTGAGAAGTCCCATATCACTCAAGAGAGGCAATCCTATACACTCTCCCAATTTCCAAATTGGGTATCTCAAAAACCCATTTTCCCTCCTCATGAGGAAAAAATATCATCCATCATCCCATGATGGATACCTCCCCCTAAAGGCTTGCTCCCCCTTGACCATTGCACCAACAATGTCCTTGGGAAGTCCCTAAGCCAATAGGAACTCTAAACCATCAAAAATAAGGTTAGAAATTCAACATTGAACTTTCCAACATCTTAAATTTGATACAAACCCTAAACAACTCTCCTAATTCATATCCAATGGATTTTCACCCTTTCTAATACTTCCCAAAGCATATCCTAGGGTTAGGAGTGGTTAGGGATCTTTACCATAGCAGAAAATGGGCTAAACAATCTTGTTTTTCTGAAATCAGTATTGGTAGTCGACTCTCTCACAATCAATGATTGTCACCCTCATCACGATCCACAATTCGGAATGCGATCGATAATCAAATATCAGAATTTTAGTTATCAGAAATGAAATTTAAAAAATCATAAGTAATTCTACACATATCAAAAAATCGTGAAAATTCATACGTATATTACTTATAGTCAATATAATGTGTGAAAAATGATAGAAAAATATTTTACCCATAAAATATCGAAATTGATACAAAATCCAAAAGTGAATAAAAACTTCAAAGTTTTAGCTCACTTTGTATCAATCTCATCAATGGTGAGTGCTATCAAAAGATAGGCTTCACCAAGGTTTTAAAAAGGATTTTAAAATGTTTTCAAAGCCTTATTTTGGATCATATTCCTTGGTCTCAATGTACATGACTTGTACACAAGCTTTCCCAATGATCCACCACTAATATAAGATGAGTTTTAGTTCATCTAGATGCAAAAACTATGCATCTTGAACTTAATTCATATCCTAGCATCTCACATGTATCTAGGGTGTATACACATACATGTCAATGTGATGTGAGATGTGAGTTTTGTTCTCCCTAATCTAGGGTTTCATTCATTTTTCTAAGGCAACTCTACTTAATTCCCTTATAAATGAGACTCCAAGTCATGCCATTGTCCTTAAATCAATTTTAATCAATCTAAATGCATGAAATGATCATGACATAATGATAGCAATAATTAAGCATGGCCAATGATCATGATGTCATGACATATGATTAAATCTAAAAACACATAACATTTAATCCTTAATCCTAAACATGATCATGATATATAAATGATAAAAACAAATATGATGTCATGGCATGTTATATGGCAAACAAAGCATGACAAATAAAATATATAGGTATAATAATACCTAAATTTTAATGTTAATTGTCATTTGATATAATTAAATATATTTTTCCATATTATCACTTTTCTCCCTAATGTGTCAAAAACCCAAAATGACACACTATGACCTCTAATCCTAAATTGTGCCAATTTAATTGATTTTTCATAATTCCAAAAATGTATTGGCACATCCTAAATTCTTTTAGAATCATAAGATCAAATCTATTTTCAAGGTACCCATAACCTTGAAAATTACCTAAAGTGCCACCTTTATCATGGTTGAGTTAACTACCCATCCAATCAAGGTTGGCACACCCTAAACCCATCTAGCGTGAATCAATCACGCTCTTAGGAACCCAAAACTTATTTGAGCTCCTAGGATTAATTAGGTATTCCTTAGGGATGACCTCCCTAGATACCCTTCTAATGACCCTTCTAGGCTTGTTAGCCTTGGTCATTGTGGTCTTACCTAGGTTGACTCTTGGGGTAACTCCCCTTACAACCTTCTTAGTGGCTATCCTAGGTTTCCTTGAAACCCTAGCCACTAGGCACATACCTTGGTCAACTCTAGGGATGACTTCCCTATTGACCTTGATCTTCCTAGACCTAGTTTGTGTTCCATAATCAAATGGAACACTATGATAAGCCACCTTAGGCTTAGGTTTGTGACCCAAACCTTGCTTGCCCTTGGATGACTTTTGTCTCTTAGGCCCTAGGTGTTGACTTTGAGTCCTAGACCCTTGACTTTGACTATTTGACCCTTGAAATTGATTTTGCATCTTCTTGAGGGTCTTTTCTAATTTCTCAAGCCTTGACCTCAAGGCTTGATTTTCTAATTCTAATTGCCCAATTTTTGAATTTTGATTTGGTCTTTGGGCATTGTCCTTTTTAGGCATATGCCTAGTCCATTTGGGGTTAAAAACTAGGTGCTATTGTATTTTCCTAATAAATTTTCTAGGTAAGGTTTTTCTAGGGACATTAGTCCCAAATTTCTCCTTATTTCCTAAGTGGTCACTTTTAGCTCCTAAACAAAAGTATTTATCTCTAGCATGCTTTTCATGATGAATTGCAAGAGAATTAAAATTCCTAGTATGCTTTTGACTTTTAACTAAAGAAGGAGCATTATTAACATGATATACCTTAGGGTTTGCCTTAGTGGCTCCCCCTACTTGTGATGCTCCATTTTGCCTCTTCTTTTCCCCCTTCGGGCGTTGATTCCGGTAATATCCCGGTTGTTGGCATTTGAAGCAAATGACTTGCTCCTTGCTTTTAGTTGTTGGGGGACCGACATCCTTTGACTTTTGTTGACTTTTAGGCGTCGAAGAAGCTTTCTTTACTTTCTTTGGGCACTTGCTCTTGTAGTGCCCGGCTTCCCTGCACTCAAAACATATGATATAATTTTTATTACAAATTGATATGTTTGAGTTACCTAGGGCCGTGGTGGAAGCTTGAGCTTGCTCTTCTTCTTGACCGGAAGTATAAGCTTCTTCTTGACTTTGCTCTTGCTTCGAAGTGGATGGTCTAACTTCCTCCCCCTCAATCCTAGAGGTGGATGCTTTTTCACTTCTTCCACCGATTCGGAGGTTGACTCCCTATCAACTTCCGAATCCTCACTTGCTTGTGAAGATGAGCTCTCTTCCTCCTCTTCCTTTTCTTCTTGAATTGAGTGAAGCTCTTCATGGAATTTTGCCAATCTTTCCCATAGCTCCTTGGCATCTAGATATTCACCTAGCCTAGACAAAACATCATTAGGTATCAAATCTTCTAAAAGTTTTGTTACCTTGGCTTCGGTCTTGAATTTTAGCCTTTGCTCTTGGGTCAATTTCTTTAACTTGAGGACTTCTCCTTTCTTGTCCCTAGGAGGCTCAAAGCCTTCTATGAGGATGAACCAATCCTCTATGTCCATCATTAAGAATGTCTCCATTCTTGCTCTCCATGCCGGAAAATCTTCTCGGTCGTATGGTGGTGGAGTGTTGATGTCCCATCCAAGCTTGTCTTGGAATTCCATCTTCTTCACCCTCTAGCGGTGCTCCCTCGGTTGTTAAACTTGAAGAGCGGCCTCGCTCTGATACCACTTGTTGGGGATCATTGGAACGCTAGAGGGGGGTGAATAGCGTCGTGCTAGTGCGTGATGGAATTCTTTCGCGTGTTCATCTATAAACTTCGTTAGCGCAGGGAAATATAGATAATTATAACAATAACAAAATAGACAATCACACAAGAACACAAGAATATAATGTGGTTCGAAACCGAACGGTTCCTACTCCACGGATCGAGCTCTAAAGAGCTCTAGCGACGCCAATGCAATCACTAATCACAACTAACTCCTCCTCGACACAAGTCGGAGGTGGAGAAATCCCTTACAATAGATTACAACAATAATACAACAAGAATACAAGCAACTACACTAAAATGTAAGTAAAAAAAACTTTACACCGAGCTTTTGAATGCTTGCTTGCTAGGTTGATCGAGTAGCACTTGGAGACCTTGAATTGCAACAACTCGCCCCAAAACATCTCAAAGAACCTTAGCTTTTTCCTCCTTCATGAGCTCCATTTAAAGCTTCAACCTATGTTGGAAAATTCCGATCAGTCGACTGCTCGGGACCATCAGTCGACTGATGCCACTGTTGTCGTGAGACAACGGCTAGATCCATGCTGGAAAAATCCAACGGATCCATCATCAGTCGACTGATTATGACCATCAGTCGACTGATCAAGCCATCACTCGATTGTTAACCGCAGCGGTCGAGTGAGACTCCATTCTGTGCTCCAAAACCCGAGCACCCGATCGGTGATCACAAGATCGATCATTGCTCTTCAATCACCGATGCCAAGCTTTGGCGTGATTCGTTGGAACACATCCCGCAGTCAAACCCTAGTTGACTCTCACCAGTCGACTGTCATATGACACCAATCGACTGGCACACCTCAAACATGAGGTTTTAACCCAAGTATGGTTCCCCCATACTTGCTAGACCACCCTTAGCTTAGACCTAAGCCTTCTAGCCACCTCCATCAGCCTCACGCCTCTCGGATCCCTCCAAGTCATCTATGACTTGTTCATCCATCGCGCTAGCCTTCAAGAGCTTCCATCGGCTATGTCATGCTAACGGTGTCTACACCGCCAAGGCACATTGAACTTACGCCGCCAAGACTCCGCTTGGACTTTATGTCGCCAACCATTGGACTTATGCTGCCAAGACTCAAGCTTGGACTTTACTCCACCAATATCAAGCCCCTTGGACTTCTCAAATGCCAAGACTCAAGCTTGGACTTTCCTTGCCAACCCATGTTGGACTTTCCATGCCAAGACCCATGCTTGGACTTTTCCTTGCTAAGACCCATGCTTGGACTTTACATGCCAAGTACTCAAGACTTGGACTTTCCCATGACAATCATATTGTCATATGTTTTTGTTGAACATCAAAACATCTCTTGAGTCAAACTCGAGTCCTGGTTAATCGTGACCTGGGCCGATTGCACCAATAGTTAATTTTACCATTTACTACGACGCGTAACTTTTATCTACTGTTTCATTTCAGTAGACTAAATTAATTTCAGTCGACTAAAGTCGCATTTTTACCTTCTCGAGTCTTAGAGGCAACTGAAGCTGATTCAGTCGATTCTTTTCGAGTCGACTGGAAATGGTCCAGTCGACTGAAAATGATTAATTTTAATTTTTATGTTTCGTTCGGTTTAGTTGATTTTATTAGGTTAATTTTGTTGATTGATTTAATTTGATTAAATTGAATTGATTAAGTTGAGTTGATTAAATTGATTGGGTTGAGTTTAGTTAAAGTAAGTTTGTTTAGTTTAAGTTAAGTTGAGTTTAGTTTAAGTATATTTATTAAGTTAGGTTTAGTTAAAGTAAGTTTGTTTAGTTTGAATTTGTTAAGTTACATAAATTGTATTAAGCTTGATTAAATTCTAAATCATCTCACCCAAGCTAGATTTTCAATACACGTTACTCCTATGGGTTTTGTGAGATGAGGGTTTCTTTTTTATCTTAATTAAATTTAATGAGCATTTTCAAAGTTTGTAAACTTGTCTTAGATTCAAGTTTAGCTTGAGCTAGTCAAGTAGGTTTTTTCAACACTGACTTCCAGGTCATGGCAAGGCACATGACCTTCTTGGATATCGGAGCAACAACCACTTCCTAGACAAACAATGAAAGAATAAATTACTTGACTCACTTTGGACTAAGCCTTGGTCTAACTAATCAAAGACTTAGTGAGTTAGCTTCGGTCAGTTCCACTCGACTTAGTGCACCAAGTCGTGGCGAGACACATGACCTTCTTGGATATCGGAGCAACAACCACTTCCTAGACATGCACTTCGAAGAGCTTTCTTAACTTACTATCAGTTTATTTCGTCTTAGTACTAGGTTGTTCAAGTTTAAACTACTTTATTTCCTATATAGTCCATTCTAAATTAAGCAAGTAAAGTAAACTAAAGCATGCAAGAGTTTAACTAAATAAGGAAACGATCAAAGTGTTAGCTCCCCTAAGTGATAGCTAGGTTGAGTTTTGTTCACTAAGTGAACTTGACTCTTGGGAACCCAAAATTGATTTAGTCCAACTTGGTTGACTAAGCTAGACTTAGGAACCCATGCTTGGACTCGATTCTTAGCGTTTCGGCTAAGTAATGACATGTATGATTTATAGGAGGATTTAGCTTTGTGTCCGAGTCTGGACTTGTTGTACACGGCTCACTGAGATCCAAACATCATGTTGAGATACTTGGAGCCTGAAGTGAACCTTTCCAATGATCCGGTTAGATCTTCTACTTGCCTTTTCAAGACCAAGTTATCTTCCTCAAGTTTCGCAACTTGAGTTGAGTCTCTATCCTTAGTTTGACAAGTCGAAGTCTTCGAGTTGATTTGCTCCTTAAGTACTTGGACTTCCTTAAATAGAGAGTCGACTCGATTCTCGGACTTAACTAACTTTCTACCTAAGCATGCAATTATATTGTACAACTTATCTTCTAAGGGAGAAGTTACCTTGTCTAGTCCTTCAGAAATGGATGCGGATCCATGGCTTCTCTCGGACTCAAAATCGGACTCGTACTCGGAATTTGATTCGGGTCCGGATCTTGATTCGGCCATGAACGCCACGAAGCTTCTCTTCGTCTCTTCTGCGTCTGACTCTTCTGAGGATGATTTGTCCTAAGTTGTCTTAAGTGCTTTCTTCTTCTTCTTTTCCTTTTTCAGTTTTTCTTCCTTTTTTAGATTCACGCACTCCAACTTGTAATGTCCTTTGCCATTGCACTCGTAGCATGTCACTTCTGATCGGGATCTCAGCTTGTTGTTGATGACTTTCTTGGCATCGTTCTTTGTAAACTTTTTCCTCCAGTTGAACATCTTTCGGACCATGTTTACAATTTCATCTTCTCCATTTGGGTCTGACTCCGATTTGTCTTTGAAATTACTTCTCACTTTTCTTTACTTTTTGGTCGAACCTGCCACTAAAGCAATACCATTCTCGGTTTGACCCGAGTTAGCTTGTTCGTGTAGTTCAAGTTCGCAAAACAATTCATCTAGTCTAATTATGGAAAGATCCCTGGAAACCTTATAGGCATCGACAATGGATATCCATAAGGCGTTCCTCGGGAATGCCTTAAGTGTATATCTAATTACGTCCCTATTTTCTATTTGGTGTCCTATTAAATATAAACCATTTAAAATGTCTTTTATTCTCGTGTGAAGTTTATTGGATCGAAGCGGATCGCTAGAGGGGGGGGTGAATAGCGATAAAACTTTTTTTTTTGAGTTCGTATCAAAAACCGAGTAGATAATTAATTGCAGCGGAAATGTAAATGTAAAGTAAAAAGAGACAAAGGAGTTTTACTTGGTTTGTAGCCTTCGGCTACTACTCCAAGGCCCTAGCGGTCCTCGACCACGTACGGAGGACAAAAACACTAAAGAACTCCTCCCCGTTAGAGGTAGGAGTTTAATCGATACAAGTAAAGCACAAAGCTTGAGGTAGAGGGACACTCCCCCTCTCCTCGTTACGATAAAAGCTCCGAAAATGAAAGTACTAAACTGAAATAAAACTCTAACCGACGTAATAAAATGAAAACAAATAAACCTAGACGTCGGAGAAGAAGCACTTCGTTGTCGGAGAAGTTGTAGCTTTGCGGAGGCTTTTGGAAGCTTAGAATTGATGATGAAACCCTAGGTTTGGCCCTCCTTTTATAGCCTTTGAGCCCCTTTTCGAGAGGAACCCTAGTCAATCACAATTGAGCACCAATCTCCTTGAAATGGGGTGATAAGCCTTGACTCCTCGAAGCTGATCATTGACCATCAGTCGACTGATGGCCATCATCAGTCGACTGATGGCGACATCGATCGAATCTTGACCTCAGCGATCGCTTGTGGCAGCTTGAGTCCTCCAAGTGCGGTCGGTGATACTAGCTGTAAGGCAAAGTTATCTCAAAGAAAATATTATTTCGACGGCCTTCGACCATCCGATCTCGACCTAGACCATCGATGGGATGTCTTTGGTCGGATCTACGCTTAAGACCATCCCTGTAAGGAGGATACGACCTCACTTACGCTCGCACACACGAGCTTACCTCAATACTTACCATGTCGCTTTTGCTTCTGGCCTTCCACTCGATTCCTTCGGCTCCCTCCGAAGTCACTCGAGTGTCGCCTGACCACCCGGCTTCTTCCGGGTGTCGCTAGCCTTCAGCTCCAGCTTTAGCAATCTTCTGCACACTCGATTCAGCTCATGAGATAATGACATGAGCTTAACTTTGTATCGTTTGCTATAATCAAAACTCAGGTTCGACCTAGGTGCCTACTGCACCAACAATCTCCCCCTTTTTGATTTATGGCAAACCCACATACAAAGTTAAGTAAATAGCAAGCATGAAGAATAATGTGCATTAGAAACAAACAAAAAATAAAGAAGATTAAGTTGGAGTAGTAAGGATTTTCTTCAAGTACTCCCCCTTGAGGAAACCTCCCCCTTGACCGAGGGTGAGTCTTGAAGAAAGACCTTAATCCTCCTCTTGAGGGTTGCTTTAAGTAATTACTTAAAGTTGGCCTTAGTAAAACGTTTAAGTTAAGAGTTCTTCTTAACTTGGCCCTTTCTCCCCCTTAAGTAAAACATTAAAAATAAGTAAAACGTTGATGGAACAAATAAGTTTAAGTTAAGAATTCTCTTAACTTGGCCTTTAATAAATTTTCAAAACTTAAAGTTAACTTTTGGTTTAAATATAAAGTAAGAGTTAAACCAAAAAATTTAAAAATTGACCCCTTAACTTTGGCCTTTTTCTCCCCCTTTTGCCATATATCGAAAAGAGTGAGGGTGTATGTGGAAAACAAAAATAAGTGTTAAATTTAAAGTCCAAGCATGTTCCACATTATTTTGAAAATAATATATTGAAAATAAGTTCATCTATAAAATGTTCGACTCATATCTGGCTTGATTGATATAAAAGATCAACCAGTCCTGGTCAGAGTCGGTTAGTATGTATGATTATACTCCGTGGTTCATGGCGATGCACTAGCTCTACATCTAGAACCAGGAGTAAGGTCCTAACATCTCACGCCCATCTACGTGGCTAAGTACACAAACACATTAGTCCTATGCGTTGTGAGATGTATTGGCTCCTTAAATCTATAGGTGCATGATATCTAAGGTATGTCCTATGCTAGTTCCATGAAAATGAAATTTAAGAAATAGTAGTAAGAAAATATAATTTGCAAGTTCCTATTCTATTACGCACATGCCCAATTTTCATCTTAATAAACTAAATTCGGCTTTGGGTAGGGGTTTAGTAAATAGGTCTGCTAAGTTAGACTTCGATTCCACGTATTCGAGTTGTATGGCTCCGTTGGCCATATGTTCTCGAATGAAAGGGTGTTTGATTTCTATATGTTTGGTCCTAGAGTGACATATCGGATTCTTAGTAAGATTAATTGAACTAATGTTATCTACGTGAAGTTTAGTATTCGTAAAGTCTAACTTAAAGTCGCGGAGAGTGTGTTTCATCCAAAGAAGTTGAGTGACACACTCACCCATCGCGATGTATTCGGCTTCGGTGGTAGATAAGGCAACACAGTGTTGCTTCCTACTGCACCAACTCACTAGACTCGAGCCGAGAAGTTGACAACAACCACTCGTGCTCTTTCTATCGAGCTTACTACCGGCATAGTCCGAATCGGAGTAGTCGGTTAGTTCAAACTCGGTAGATCTAGGATACCAAATATCGACATTAAGTGTACCCTTTAGATATCTAAGGATACGCTTGACTAGAGTTAGGTGAGACTCCTTGGCACATGTTTGAAACCTTGCGCACATACTCACTGCAAATAAGATATCAGGTCGGCTTGCAGTTAAGTAAAGGAGACTCCCTATTATGCTCCTATAGTATTTTAAATCAATTTGGTTTCCAATTACTTCTTCTATATTAACATTAGTTGCCATTGGGGTATTAATAATTTTAGGCCTTGCATTCCAAAGCGTTTAATTAATTCCTTGGTATATTTGCGTTGATGTAGGTATATTCAATCTTTAGTTTGTTTAATTTGTAATCCTAAGAAGAAACTTAATTCGCCTACTAGATTCATTTCAAATTCACTTTCCATAAGTGAAATAAACTCATTTAGTAGGATTGAGTTGGTGGTTCCGAAAATAATATCATCTACGTAGATTTGGGCTATGAATATGTCTTTACCTAAGGTTTTTACGAAAAGGGTTGGGTCAACTACACCTTGGTTAAAATCTTTGAACTTAAGATGAATCGAAAGTCTCTCGTACCAAGCTCGAGGAGCTTGTTTAAGTCCATAGAGAGCTTTCTTTAACCTAAGGACATGGTCGGGTTTGTCTAAACTTTCGAAATCGGGGGGTTGACTAACATAAACTTCTTCTTTAATGTATCCATTTAAGAACGCAGATTTCACATCCATTTGAAACAACTTAAATCCTCGATGTGCTGCATATGCTAATAGCATTCGAATGGACTCTAATCTAGCTACTGGGGCATAGGTCTCGTCGTAATCTAAACCTTCGACTTGACTAAACCCTTTAGCAACTAGTCTAGCTTTATTTCTAACTACTTCACCTTTATCATCAATTTTATTTCTAAACACCCACCTTGTTCCAATGATTGTTTTATCTTTAGGTGGTGGTACTAATTCTCATACTTCATTCCTAGTGAATTGAGCCAACTCTTCTTGCATTGCAATAATCCAATCGGGATCAAGAAGAGCTTGGTCAATAGTTTTGGGTTCAATTTTAGAAATCAAAGATATTTGACTAAGGTTTCTGTATGAGCCTCTAGTTCGAACTCCTAGACTTGGATCACCTATCACTTGGTCGATAGGATGATTCGTTTGAGTCCTAGTTGGATTTGGATTTGAGTCTGCAACTTGATCCATAGGATGGCTTGTTTGAGTTCTAGTTTGGTTGGAGTCATCTATCACTTGATCAATAGAGTGACTTGGTTGACTTAGGTTAGGATTAACACTAGACCTGATCTCCGGATCAGAGTTAGGTCTAGTATGAATCGGCTCGCTAATTGGGGTTGCCGGGGGTTGTGTAGGTTCGTGTCCTTCATCGAATACTACATTGATAGTTTCCTCGACTCTAAGGGTGTCATGGTTATATACTATATAAGCTCTACTTGTAGTCGAGTATCCTAGAAAGATTTCGGTCGTGGTTTTGGATGTAAATTTCCCTAGGTAATCTTTAGTGTTTAGGATATGTACCTTACACCCAAATACTCTAAAGTACTTGATGTTAGGTATTTTATCGTGATAAATCTCGTATGAGGTCTTAAGGTGTCTTTTTACCATAAGGATCCTATTTTGGACATAGCATGTCGTACTCACGGCTTCTGCCCAAAACCTATCGGATAGATTATACTCATTAAGCATTGTCCTATCGGCTTCTTGTAGGGTTCTATTTTTGCGTTCTACTAGGCCATTTTGTTGTGGAGTTCTAGGGCAAGAGAACTCATGGTGGTATCCATTTAGGTTACAGAATTCTGTAAACCTATGGTTTTCGAATTCACCACCATGATCAGTCCTAAGTCTTTTGATTTTAATGTTTTGTTGATTTTCTATTAACTTAAATAGGTTGATTAATTGATCTAGGGTATCACTTTTGTGTTTGATGAACCTAACCCAAGTAAATCTAGAGTAGTCATCAATAATGACTAAATAGAATTTACTTCCATTAAGTGACTTAGTTCCGTGTGAATCAAATAGATCCATGTGTAGGAGCTCAAGCACACTTTTTGTTCGTTCTTGATTAGTTAGTTGATGTTGTATCCTAGATTGTTTACCTTGTTGACAAGCATTACATATTTTATTATCCAAGTTATTGAGGTTAGGCAGACCTCTGACTAAGTCACTCTGACTCATCTTGTGGATGAGTCTTGGGTGTGAGTGACCGAGTCGTCGGTGCCACAACCATGATTCCTCTTGTCGTGTCATAAGACACTTAGTTGAGGAGTTAGTTAAGTTGATAGTGTAAATGTTGTTATTCCTAGTCCCTTTAAGAATTGTTTTAGAGGTTTCATTTGTATTAATTACGCATTCATTTTCTAGAAAGATGACCTTATAGTTATTATCACACAATTGGCTTACACTGAGAAGATTATATTGAAAATTTTCTACTAATAAAACATTTTGAATGACAAAATTTGAGTTAAGCTCAATATCACCTGATCTGATGATTTTGAGCTTGTCGTTATTTCCGAAGGCTACCGATCCTTGTCGTTTGAATCGAAGCTTCGAAAACTTGAGTTGATCCCCGGTCATGTGTCGGGAGCAACCACTGTCCAACATTCATTGATCCTACACGCAAGGTAGTTGGATCGGATATTGGATTTATTAAAAATTGGTTGAAAATTATTAACCTAAATCATCTCACCCATGTCTACATGATCAAACATGTTAATCCTATATGTTCTTGTGAGATGACTTCCAATTTTAGTTGAATTAAATTTAATGACTTAAACACTTGTCAACCTTGTGTTAGATTCGGATTTGACCTTAGGCTCATCAAGTCACCTTTTCAAGATCATGACTTCCAGGTCGTGGCGAGGCACAGAGGCCTTCTTTGATCGGAACAACGACCACTTCCTTAGACAAAGCCATTTTCAAGAAAATAGAGACTTGACTCACCTAAGACCACTTCCTGGTCTAACTAGTCTAGGATACGGCGAGGTAGCTTCAGCTAGTTCCGCTCGGTCAAGTGCACCGAACTAGATACGCCTTATCTAGCCCGAATACACAAGACTCCGCTTTCCTAGCGTACTATCATCTCGCCGCATCCTGGTACTATGTTATCAAGTATTGACGAGTTATAGTCCTATCTAACCATTCTAAGAAGTAAAATCAAACTAAATAAAAACCTAAGCATGCAATTTCTAAGTTAAAACACAAACAAATTTCGTACTAGCTCCCCCTGGACCGTTGAATCGATTCGGTCTCTCCACATAGTGGATTTGGTCCTTGGGAACCCAGTACTGGTTTGATCCTAAGTTTGAAATCAAGGTGGTCTTAGGGACCCATGCTTGGACACGTTTTTTATGTCGACTTACGATTGACATATACGACTTATTGGTCGTGTTTGAGCTAAACCCTAGCCCGGCCTTGTTGTACACGGCCCTTTACGATCCAAGTAGGAGGTCAAGTCCTTTGGATCCCAAAGTAAACCTTTCCAACGTATTCCTAAGATCTTCGACTTGACTCTTCAAGAGTGAGTTCTCAACTTCGAGTTTTTCAACCCGAGTTGAGTCCTTCTCTTGAACTCGACTAGTCGAAGAGGTTAGGGAGACCTCGTGTTTGAGGAGTTTAACTTCCTCAACCAGGGTCTCGACCTTGGACTCGGACTTAGCTAACTTTCTATTTAAAAACTTAATTGCACTATAAAGTGTAGTAATAAGAGACCGACTTACCTTGAGTGTATCTTTTGAACCGGATGCGTATCCGTGGCTCGTCTTGAATAGTGCTTCGCAGTCCGACTCGTCTTCGGTTTTTGATTCAAGTTCCGGTTCCGACTCCGTCTCCGATTCCACCGGTTTAGCCATGAGGACTTAATCATTATCTTCTTCCTCGGAAGCTTCTTCCCAAGTGGCATTAAGTGCCTTTTTGTGTTTTGGTGCCTTGCTCTTGAGTTTTGGGCATTCGGACTTAATGTGTCCAAACCTGTTGCATTCATAACATCTTATGTTTGAACTTTTAGGCTTACCTTCGTTGGGTCGAGTGACGGCTCATTTTTGGCCCTTGACTATCCTCCAAACTAGGTTGACTAGTTCGACCTCCATTTCCGAGTCGACCTCCGAATCGGACTCATCCTCTTCTTCCTTCGGAGGTGGCTTGCTAGCGGTTTTCTTCTTTGAACCTGCAAATAATGCTATACCTTTCTCGGGTTCCGAATTAGACTGCTCATGAAGTTCAAAATCAGAAAAAAGTTCATCTAATCTAAGTTTAGAAAGATCCTTGGAGACCTTGTAGGCATCGACCATGGATGCCCACAAGGTAGTCCTTGGAAAGGAGTTTAGGACATACCTTATAAGATCGCGGTTTTCGACCTTTTGCCCGATTGCGTGTAGATTGTTGACGATGTCCTGGACTCGGGCGTGAAGTTGCATCGCGGACTCGTGTTCCTGCATTTTTAGGTTATATAGTTTATTGAATAGAAGATCACGCTTACATACCTTGGCTTCATCGGTCCCTTCGTGTAGCTCCACTAGCTTTGTCCAAAGGTCCTTTGTGCTGATGAAGGGGCCGACGCGATTTAACTCCTCCTTGGACAAGCCGCATTGGAGGATTTGTGTTGCCTTGGCGTCGGCTTCGACTTGTCGTTTTGTCGCAATGGTCCATTGATCATAATCCAAGGAGTCACCCACTTCATTAGTCGGAAGTGTGAAACCCGTTTGGATTATGATCCACATCTCGATTTGGGTTTTGAGAAAGCATTCCATCCGACCCTTCCAATAATGGAAGTCATCTCCACTGTAAAACGGAGGTCGGACGGTGATAAAACCCTCGAGATAGGCCATTAGAACAAAAGAAACAAGTAGACAAAAAACTAGCAATGACAAAAACACACAAGAAAGTACCAAGACTCGCGTCTTGGATTAGTAGTGCGGTAGAAAAACTAAGCGAACAAATTAAATTCGAAATAAACAGAAAAAAAGAAAAAAAATCTGTGAAAATGCTAGATTGGTGGTTTCACCAAATCTTAGCACCCCCGGCTCTGATACCAATTGTTGGATCGAAGCGGATCGCTAGAGGGGGGGGGTGAATAGCGATAAAACTTTTTTTTTCGAGTTCGTATAAAAAACCGAGTAGATAATTAATTGCAGCGAAAATGTAAATGTAAAGTAAAAAGAGACAAAGGAGTTTTACTTGGTTCATAGCCTTCGGCTACTATTCCAAGGCCCTAGCGGTCCTCGACCACGTACGGAGGGCAAAAACACTAAAGAACTCCTCCCCGTTAGAGGTAGGAGTTTAATCGATACAAGTAAAGCACAAAGCTTGAGGTAGAGGGACACTCCCCCTCTCCTCGTTACGATAAAAGCTCCGAAAATGAAAGTACTAAACTGAAATAAAACTCTAACCGGCGTAATAAAATGAAAACAAATAAACCTAGACGTCGGAGAAGAAGCACTTCGTTGTCGGAGAAGTTGTAGCTTTGCGGAGGCTTTTGGAAGCTTAGAATTGATGATGAAACCCTAGGTTTGGCCCTCCTTTTATAGCCTTTGAGCCCCTTTTCGAGAGGAACCCTAGTCAATCACAATTGAGCACCAATCTCCTTGAAATGGGGTGATAAGCCTTGACTCCTCGAAGCTGATCATTGACCATCAGTCGACTGATGGCCATCATCGATCGTGATGGCGATCTAATCGACCTCAGCGATCATTTGTTTGAGTCGAGTCCTCAAGCCGGGCAATGACTAATACTAGATACAAGGCAAAGTTAGCTCAAAGAAAATATTATTTCGACGGCCTTCGACCGTCCGATCTCGACCTAGACCATCGATGGGATGTCTTTGGTCAGATCTACGCTTAAGACCATCCCCGTAAGGAGGATACGACCTCACTTACGCTCGCACACACGAGCTTCCACTCGATACTTACCATCTCGCTTTTGCTCCGAGAGAGGGGGTGAATCTCGGAAGTTATAATTTTATTTTAAAAATGTAAAGCTTATTTTTATATTTTGAAATATTTAAAGAGTATGCAGTGAAAATGAAATGAAATAGAGATAGCTTCTTTTACTTGGTTCGCAACCCTAACTGGGTTGCTACTCCAAGGCCCATAGCTCTTCCGAGAGCTACCTCGATGGACAATCACTATATACCCTCTGACTCGAGAACTCTAGACTTCGGAGGGATTCACTTTTTTACAAATAATAAGAGATAGGTAACACTCTACCTTCTCTTTTGAAATTAAGTACACAAAGCGAAAGTAAATACAAACAATATTAGAGCTAAGTTATACCGACACTAATTGAAATATGGAGGTAGGCACGGAGTGTTGGATGTGCGTCTTTGCAAGGAGTTGAAGCTCTAGTGGACGAGAATGAATTTTTACAATACTTCAACGTAGTAGTAGTGTTCTGGTTGGAGCTGGTCGAGCACTTGTTTTATAAAGCTTTTCCAGTCGACTGGAATGTCCTTCAGTCGAATCCACATTAGCCCATCGATATGGAACTTCTGGTCTTCCAGTTGACTGAAAACTCTCCAGTCGACTCCAGGTCACCTGGTTCCGTATCGGGAAGTTTGGCTCTCTAGTCAACTGAACCTCCCCCAGTCGATTGAAACTCTTTCCATCTACGATGTCAGATCTTCGATCGATCACCAGCTAATCCTGCCAAGTGTGCATCCAGTCGACTGAACTAAACCAAGTCAACTGAACTTCAGTTGACATAAATCTATTCAATCGACTGATCCTTGTAAAACGAGATTTAGCACACATAGATAATACAACACAGGATAACAGTAGTAATACTGCTTGATCTCGACTTCTAATGTCACGCCCCGAGAGCATGCCATGCCGAAAAGCCAACGGACAACATCTCCTCTGTACGTGGCAACATATCGTGTTAATACAAGGCTCGTAGGCCACAACAACAACAACATATATATATGTAAACAAACCACAGCGAAAACTAACCACGACAACATAACAACCTACACAGTGCATACCGGTATGACTAACCACATCATCAGAAAACATCGACAAAACCCAAATCCACAAGTGTGTACATCACATGACAAGTCCACAACACATTACACCATGAAAAACTCCAAATACATAACACATCATATGGAAATCCCAAAACGACCACAAGAGTCTCGGAGGTGAGATGAGATGTCAGCCAGCGGTGCTCCAAGTTGTCACGAAGACTTCTACTGGTTACCTGGGCGACAGAAAAACTCAGGGTCTGTGGTGGTGAGTATAACTCAGCAAGTAATAGGAAAAACATGTATATATCAAATATCACATGTAATTCAACAGCATAACCTAAAGGTACAACAAGTATACCAGCACAGTATATACATACATGCATATACTGTCTAACCAAATAAACAATGTATAATACAGACATACCTGAAAGTCTGCTACGCTACTCTAATCCAACCTGAGCATATATCCAACATATATAACAGGAAGAGTAATACTAACTTACAATATACTCATGATACAGGTCAAGATATCTAATGGTCTGTTCAACAAATATATAAATATCCGTCACAACCGTATAACAGATGCAAGAAGTATGCATGAATATGATGTACAACCAAATGCAGCAAGCATAGTACAACCAAATGCAACATCACAATAAGTATATATATATGGTAATATGCAAAGCGTCATATGATACGGCAATGCAACATGCATGGTCATGCCTGTGCACCCCTACTCGCTACCACGACCCCAATGTGGCCTAGGTGGCACAACATGACAACTGTCCCAACTCAACACCAACCACTGCTCTAGAGTGGCCGAGTGGGCAGTATGATTAAGTAGCATATGAGCGTAAAGAGCTCGCTACACAACGGGGGTCCCTGTTGCTGCCCACTCCGACTAACACTACCTATGAGTGGTCGAGTGCCACGCACCCAGGACAATTGCACGCAACTCCAACTACCACCGTCTATAGTGGTAGAGTGTGACACAACAAATGCTCTGCCCTCATACCAGTTACTCCTTTGGGAGTAACCTAGGAGGCAGGATGACTGACGATTGTCTCAATCCCAAGGGAGACTATGTCGTCAGTATGCATGCAAATGACATGAATGTACTATTACACATATAGACATCTACCATAGACTCTCTATTATATAGAGAATCGTACCAATCTGATCAACGCACTCTCTATTCTGTAGAGCGTCGTACTCAATTGATCATAACACTCTCTATCCAATAGAGAGTCGTACTCACTGATCAACGCACTTTCTATCCTGTAGAGAGTCGTACTCAACTAATCATATCAAGCTGGAATCACCGGTCCGTAGCGACACACTAATCTCCCTTCACTTAACCATTTACACAACACATGGTTGGTAAATAAGTATGCAACATACGGGTATTGGAATAAATCCTACATTTAGGGCATTATCTACCCACGGATGACCTTTTACCCAATTTACAAAGTAGGTCATCATCCGTACTCTAACATCTACACCCTACTAAACATTTATAGATCTACTTACATCACATATGTAACTCATCAATCATGATAAAGGAAAATGTGATATCAACATTTGAGCATATATAGTCAACGACAAGTATCAAACATACAGATAAATAAGAGCAGGGTCAAGATAATATGAACATATAATATGATCATATTTATGTCTAAATCTGAATGCAATTACATCTACCTGACCAGGGTAGGATATTACCCACCTTCTAAGAAGCTCAGAATAATATCTTCACGGTCACGGTCCTATCTCGTATCCATGTCCTGCACATATCAAATATTATGATTAAGTGCAAGCATACAATGAAGGATCAAATCGACTCCTACATCGGCTTCGTATCCCGATCAGCTTGATTGATCTAGTTATCTAATTAACCCAATCAATCCTCCACATTAATCCCTATCAACCATTAGACCAATTAGCAACCTATTATGCATTTATAAATACCCATATATGAATCTT
Organism: Wurfbainia villosa; assembly: GCA_025175895.1. Lineage (NCBI taxonomy): Eukaryota > Viridiplantae > Streptophyta > Magnoliopsida > Zingiberales > Zingiberaceae > Wurfbainia > Wurfbainia villosa. Next base: position 111,090,979 of record CM045987.1, on the reverse strand, counting down.
TTAAATCCAATCCAACCTAAACACCTGCAATTTAATAATATCTAATCAAGCTAACTCAATAAACATCTCTATCTACAGTTAAAGTAACGATCCATAGAATTTACCTAGTTTCGAATCTATGGTATGAGCTTCTTGATCCAAATTCAAATATCCCCTCCAGATCTCACAGCTGTAACAACTCCAATATCACAACCATACATGTAGCATACAAAACATGGAAAAATCATGGATTAACATAAACCTTACCTCAACCTCAAATCAACCTCAGCTCTAATACAAGGCATAACAGAGCATCTATACGTGCTCCTCTACTACCTCATCCTCGCCTCAGTCATCAATTCCACACACAAAACATCCCAGCCGACCAACCTCCACTCCACAGCCATGCACAACTCTTTCACAGCCGAGCAACATCCGGCAACTCCATCGACATAACACAAACAACATACTAAAAGGAGGAGACAGTTCGAGTTTTTACCTACCCTAGCAGACTCCACCGGCCGCCCAACCCTTCTCCTATCCCCTGTTCATCGGCACCAATTGCTACCCAAACCATGGATCATGCTCGGCAAGGGAACAACCACAATGGACAGAAAGGAAAAGGAACCCGTGAGATTTACCAGCGATTTCAACTCCACCGGCACCTCTCCTCCCCCAATTGATCTGTCTGCCACAACAGCTCCACCTCCGGTCGAAACGGCCAACTGCACGCCATCATCTTGCTGCTTGCGTGAGAAACAACAAGTTGTGCTGAAAAGGTTGACTGAAAACATCGAGAAACTGTGCCCTTCCTTGCTCCGACGCTAATTGGCAGAAAACCCCCAAATCGGCAGCTCACCGTCGAAGCGTCGCTGATTCAAGCTCCCCCGCCACTCGCTTGCCCTCTGCTCCTGCTCGCTCTCTGCCCTCGCTCACCCGCAGAGCCCGTCGTGGATGGTCCAGCTGCCGCCGCGAGGAAGAGAATAACGCTCGACCTTCGTGAGTTTCGGAGAGGAAGAGAGCTCGCGGAGAAGCAATGAGATCGCGGCTGGGAAAAAGGAGAAACGTCAGGATTTAAGGCGATGGCAGAGAGCGGTTGTGTGTTACACGAATGAAGCGATCGGGTCCAATAGATCGGGTCGGGTCCAATCCTATACGCCTATTAAATCTTTCTCCAAAAAATACCATAGAAATTTCCATCTAAGTCTAGAAAAATTTCCTAAAATTTCCTGAAAAATTTCATAGGGTATTCTCCTAATTACCCAACATTTTATTTTATTTTATTTTTTATGTGGTATTTTACATCTAAGTCTCACGCGGACTATCCATTGGATCGATGCCTAGCTTTGTCCCCTTACAGAGGACTCAATCTCACCTCTCTTCTCGAGACTTATCTGCCGGCTACCTGTCGGACTTACCGTTCTTGACATCCGATCTGACCCACCAGAACTTCCACCAGCTGTCTGGTCTACCTGATCCAGCTGGACTTTTTATGGATTGTCTGGTCTTCTGACCCAACCAGTCTTCATGTCAAATGTTTGGTCCACACGACCCATCTGGACTTCACGCCTGGTGTTCAGTCCTCTTGAGCTGTCAAGTCATTTGCCTAGTATCCGGGCAACACGACCTACTAAGACTTTATGTTAAGTCTGCACACTTAACAGTGATATTACAACACAAGTAAATCCTAATTTTAAGTATGGTTCATACATCAAAACTAAGGAGTGATACTCTCTGCATCAACATATCTGATTTAATCCAAAATAGGACCGATGTATTCTTAGGACTATTGTCTAACCATGCTCTTCTTTCTTGATTCCACATCGTAATTAGCCTCTATGAATTTTTAAAAAATTTAAATTTTTTCAAAGGGGACAAACTATAGTTTCAAGATATTATAAAATATGATCCATTTTTTCAAATTTTAACTATGCTTGGTGGCTTGGGTGGGTCAGACAAGCATGTGTATAGACAAAAGTGTATTTTAGAAAAGAGTGTGATTTAATAAATTTTTTAGATAAGTAAATTATATTAAGAACTAAATAAGAATATATAGTCTGGGAGTTCAAAAACTTATAAACACAGACATTTGGATCTTTATGAATATCTTGTTAAGATTGGCACCCCTTTGTCAAAATTATAATGGGTTCAAGATTGCCAAATGAGTTATACCATACATGATATAGCCAAAGTTCTCATCTTGGCAATCCACCCTAAGCCTCTAATCTCACTTTTGAAGACATATAATCCATTTCACAGTGCTCAATTCCAACCGAATACTTGGCCAAGTATGCAATTTGGTCTACAAAGCTTGATTGACTAAGCAACTAAAGGAGAGGTGGTTCCGGGGTCTAACTTTCTCCTAAAATAGAGGGTAGGTTTTTCATGGCAAATAAGGAAGTATATCTTTAATTTGCAAGCATCCGTGAGATAATAACCAAAAAACAAAGCTATGGTTGGGCATAATACTTGACCTCCAAACCATTAAAGTTCTAGCTCGCTACTAACCCATTATTCGAAAGAAGTCATATTCATCTACTAAGCCTCACTTAGATGAGGTATACCAAGTACTAAGCAAAGATGTCATTTGCTTTGCTATACCTGCATGATCCAAGATGGTATCTCAAATATGCAACAACTACTTAATAAGTGATGAGTTTGATGCTTTCACTTGCCATGTCCATAGATCATATCTGCTCATATACGTGTGATGAATCCATTGCACTCATAGCATGTCCCTCTTTTGTTGTATATGTTCCATAAGGCTCTAGTTAACAATGTTGAATTCCAATCATGCAAATCTTCTAGTCCATAATCTCCCTTCTTCCTTTGAAGACACATAGTAGCCCAATAGATAGGAGGACGCTTGGATGCCCATACAAAATCTCTGCAGATAAAATATAGCTTGTATATCATGCCACTAGGGATCAACATGATAGATAGTCAGAAGCACTCAACACCTTGCAAGGCCATCTTGACTAGCTCCAATATCTCAGCATAAGAGAAAGTGTGTCTCAATCAAGAAGTTAGCCGAGCCACCACTATGTCAATCAAGGTGTCATAGTTAGTTGTTAGAGAAATACTCAACTACTTGAAAGGAAAAATCCCAATCTTGAAGCCTGATATCTCTAATAATCAATCTCTAGTACACTGCATCAACATTGGCCATGTAGTTGTTGGACTTGTGGAGGTTAGCCCGTGGTCCTGTAGAATCCCCAAATCTTTATAGGTGGTCAAAGACATGTGTAATGGCAGATTCATCCCCTCAAACAAAGACTAGAAGATTATCAACATATGAAGATGGATAATTCTAGTCACAACACGCATCATATAGAAGTGAAACTTTGACTGAATGGTCGTATTTTTTAGCAACCTAGAGAATACCTCAAGACATAAACATATGGAAATAGTGATACTGAATCTTCCTGCTATAACCCTCTGGCTCCATGAAAATATCCATGCATCTCCTCATTAAGAGCTATGGAAAAAGAGGTAGTGGAGAAACACTTCAATGTCCACCCTATATAAGATATAGGAAAGCAAAAACGTTGTAGTGATGCCTTTGAGAAGATCCAATCAACTGTGTCAAAAGTCTTTTGAGGGTCTACTATAAGAATACATCTCATAGACTCCCTTCTGGCTTATTTCCTCAGTAACTCCTATTCCAATTGAATATGCTTTGCAATGGATCTACCCTCAACGAAGGCTACTTGAGTTTGATCAAGGAGATTATCAATGATTTTTTCCATCTATGTTGCAAAGGCTTTGGAGATGATTGTATAGACAATTGTGCAACAGGATATGGGATGATAGAATAACTATTGGGGCATGTGCAACCTTGGAAGCCAAAGTAATGTATGGTTCCACTACCTTAATCACTTACTATAATTGAAGAAATCCATACAATATCTTGAAGATCAAAGCTCACTGTCCCGTGCTACCTTGAAGAAATTGTACCATACCTATCATGTCCAAGTGTCTTGTCAATCCCAATATCAAATAGTACATTCCTTATTCCTATTGGTGCAATCGGCCCGGACTCGAGTTTGACTCGAACTGTATTTTGATGTTAGACAAAACACATGACATGGGATTGTCATGGGAAATCCAACATGGGTTGGCCACGTAAGTCCAAGTGTGTAGACTTGGCGGTGAAAATCCAAGCATGAGGCTTGGTGTGGGAAGTCTTGAGGACTTGGCAAGTTCACTAGCCTCGGGGTCCTTGAGTCGGTGAAGGATGACATTGTGAAGTCGTGCGTTTGGTGCATCTGAGGGACCGTCGGACGGGGAGCGAATGGAGTGAGACCCAAGAGAAGCATACTTCGAGGGCAAGAGATGTGAAAAATGACATTGCGAAGCCATGCGCTTGGTGCATCCGAGGGACGTAGGCCGAGGGAAGAGAGCTTCGGTGGGGAACTCCATGAGAGGATGAGGTAGACTTGGCCAAGTGGCTAAGACTGAGTGTCGTAGGCTCAAACGTGGTATTTGAGGATTTACCCGACGGTCGAATGCTCAAACAACTTGGTGTTTCAGGTTTTACCCGACATCAGTCGACTGGCATAGGTGTCAGTCAACTGCTCTAGGTTTGAGTTTGGCCAGCGTGGATCAAGTCGTTGTAAGACAATGACTACAGTAGCAGTCGATTGATGGTCACGATCAGTCGACTGATGGGCGCAGAATCAGCTCGATGTAGGTTATAAATGGAGCTCGAGATGGAAGATTTTGCCAAGGTTTTTGTGGAGATTTTGGAGGAGAATTGCTACTACATTTCAGACCTTCAAGAGCCAAACCAAAGCAAGCAACAAGCAAGTGATCAAAGCAATTGTGTAAAAGTTTTATTTTGTATTGTCTTTGTATTTTGGCTTGCATTTTTGTATTACTATTGTAATTTCTTGTACGAGGTTTCTCCACCTCCGACGTATTGTCGAGAAGAAGTTTAGTTAGTACCGTGCGCATAACTAGAGCTCGTTGAGCTCGCCCCGTGGAGTAGGAACCATTCGATTCCGAACCATGTATCTCTTGTGTATGCTTGCATGTGTTGTTAGTATTTTCATTTGTATTACTATTCCGCTGCGCTAACGACAATCGTAGACAAGTGACACAAGAAGAACGAATGATTTCCATCGTCTACGCATATCAGGCTATTCACCCCCCTCTAGCCAACCACCGATGGTCCAACAAGTGGTATCAGAGCGAGGAGCTTGTCAAGGACTAACCGCCAACACAAGCACGACAAAATGACCGGATACAACCTCCAACCACCAAAATTCAAAGGGGGCTTTCAATGGTGGAGAAGAAAAATGGAGGTATATCTAGACACCGATTTCGATTTCATGTTAATTCTAGAAAATGGTTTCGAAATGCCTAGGGATGAAAGCAATAGGTAAATTGAAAAGGCAAGATGGACCAAGTGTTGGTGCAATCGGCCCAGGTCACGATTGACCAGACTCGAATTTGACTCGAGTGATATTTTGATGTTTGACATAGTATGTTTGATATTGATGTTTGACATTGATGTCGGTTAATATTTTGGGGAGATTATTTATACAATCGACCTAGGTTATAATTGACCAGACTCGAGTTTGACTCGAGGGAGACTTTGATGGTTGACTAGGGTTAACCATGTGACTATGGGAAAGTCCAAGCATGGGTCTTGGCAAGGTAAAGTCCAAGTCATAGGTATTTGACATGGAAAGTCCAAGTGGGAGTACTTGGCACAAGGAAAGTCCAAGCATGGGTCTTGGCATAGAAAGTCCAACATGGGTTGGCAAGGGAAAGTCCAAGCTTGAATCTTGGCATTTGAGAAGTCCAAGGGGTTTGATATTGGCGGCGTAAAGTCCAAGGGTGCAGTCTTGGCAGCATAAGTCCAATGGTTGGCGGCGTAAAGTCCAAGCAGAGTCTTGGCGGCGTAAGTCCAATGTGTCATGGCGGTGTAGACACCGTTAGTATGACATAGCCGATGGAAGCACCTGAAGGCTAGCGCGATGGATGACTTGGAGGGATCCAAGAGGCGTGAGGCTGATGGAGGTGGCTAGAAGGCTTAGGTCTAGGCTAAGGGTGGTCTAGCAAGTATGGGGGCACCATACTTGGGTTAAAACCTCATGTTTGAGGTTGGCAGTCGACTGACATTATGGTCGGTTCGACTGTCGTGAGTCGACTAGAGTTCGACTGTAGTTTTAGAGCTGAAATTGCTCTGGCAGTCGAATGCTCATTAGAGCAATCGACTGATGTCGACAGCAATCGACTGCCAAGGGACATCAGTCGAATGCTAGTTTAGTCGCGAGCACAGAATGCTCCATAGCCGATTAGGCAGTCTACTACGGGGCTGGAAGTCGACTACCAATGTTGGCAGTCGACTGGTGAGAGTCTCGTTGGAACTTTTTCAACGTGGATTGAGCCGTTGTCTCACAACATGATGACATCGATCGGGTGACTTATTGATCGATTGGTGGAAATCCAAATCGAATCTGAGTTAAAAGCATTATTCGTGGAGGTTTGGAAGCAGCATTTTCTTGGGCGATTTGAAGGGGAATAGTTGGTGCTTTTCCAGTCCTTCAAGGCTAGTCCAAGGCAACCAAAAGCAAGCAATCCAAAGAGCATTTGTAAAGTTTTCTTTGCATAGATTGTTGTATTCTTGTTGTATTTGCTTGTCTTACTTTGTATTACTTAGTGTAATCTTTGTACGAGGTTTCTCCACCTCCGACGTGTTGTCGAGAAGGAGTTTATTGTGCTTAGTGGTGTTTGTGACATCGCTAGGGTTCGTACGAATCCAATCCGTGGAGTAGGAACCATTCGGTTCCGAACCACGTTACATCTCATGTCATTGTGTTTGTGATTGTGTTTCATGTTATTGCTTTCATTATTATTATTCTGTTGCGCTAATACGATTTGTAGACGCAATCACGATCAAATTCCATCATCGGTACTAGCACGAGCTATTCACCTCCCCCCTCTAGCGTCCAATCGATCCCCTACAAGTGGTATCAGAGCGAGGCCGCTCTTCAAGGTTTAACAACTAAGGGAGCACGCTAGAGGGTGAAGATGGAAGTCCAAGGACAACTAAGATGGGACATCAACACACCGGTGCCCTACACCCTATACGGACGAGAAGGCTTCAATTCTTGGAAGAGAAGAATTGAAGATTTTATTATGATGAGAGATTTTGAGGAATGGTCTATTTTGATGGATGGATTCAAATATCCAAAAGGACCAAAGGGTGGTTTCCTCAAGAAAAAGAAATGGAGTGAAGGTCAAATTCAAGCCTTCGAGAAAAACATGAAGGTAGTAAAGTTTATTTTTGATTTGATCCCTAACGATATTGTGTGTATGTTAGGGGATTATATGGATGCTAAGGAGTTATGGAGCCAAGTGGCAAAGCTCCATGAAAATTCATCATTGGTTCAAGAAGAAGAGGAGTGCTCACTCTCTCAAGCTCAAGCAAGTACATCGTCATCTAAAGAGCTTGAGGATTCGGAAGTTGATAGGGAATCAATTTCCGGATCGGTGGAAGAAGTGGAGGAGACCTCCACCTCTAGGATTGAGGGGGAGGAAGTTAGACCATCCACTTCGGAGCAAGAACCAAGTCAAGAAGAAGCTTCTACTTCCGGTCAAGAAGAAGAGCAAGCTCAAGCTTCCACCACGGCCCTAGGTAACTCAAACATATCAATTTGTAATAAAAATCATATCATATGTTTTGAGTGTAGGGAAGCCGGGCACTACAAGAGCAAGTGCCCAAAGAGAGTAAAGAAAGCTCCTCCGGCGCCTAAAAGTCAACAAAAGTCAAAGGATGTCGGTCCCCCAATACCTAAAAGCAAGGAGCAAGTCATTTGCTTCAAATGCCGACAACCGGGACATTACCGGAATCAATGCCCGAAGGGGGAAAAGAAGAGGCAAAATGGAGCATCACAAGTAGGGGGAGCCACCAAGGCAAATCCTAAGGTAAAATTTATGAATGCACTTTCAATTTCTAGGGATAAGAAGCAGGAATTATTTTAATAATCTTGCTATTTATCAAAAAGAGCATGCTAGAAATAGGGAATTTTTTTTAGGAGCCAAAAATGTCTACCTTTCAAAGAAGGAGAAATTTGGGACTAATGTCCCTAGAAACGTCCTTCCTAGGGAGTCTATTAGGAAAATAGGAGAACACTTAGACCTTAATCCTAAATGGACTAGACACATGCCTAGGAAGTCCCATGCCCAAAGACCAAATTAAAATTCTAAAATTGGGCAATTAGAATTAGAGAACCAAGCCTTGAGATCAAGGCTTGAGAAATTAGAAAAGACCCTCAAGATTATGCAAAATCAAATGCAAGGGTCTAATGGTCAAAGTCAAGGGTCAATATCTCAAAGTCAACATCTAGGACCCAAGAAACAAAAGTCAACCAAGGGCAAGAATGGTTTGGGGCACAAACCTAAGCCTAAGGTGGCTTATAATAGTGTTCCATTTGATTATGGAACACAATCTAGGTCTAGGAAGACCAAGGTCAATAGGGAAGTCATCTCTAGAGTTAACCAAAGTATGTGCCTAGTGGCTAGGGTTTCAAGGAAACCTAGGGTGGCCACTAAAAAGGTTACTAGAGAGGCAATCCCTAAGGTTAACCATGGTAATGTTAGGGCAATCTCTTGCCGTGATATGGTTTTGATGGTGTGGCAAAGGGTTTAAGTTAGTGTGTTATGTTTATTTGATATGTGCGTTGAAGTCGTGCAGGACTTAGTAATTCGCACATGGAGCCATGGCGAGTTTCACATCTCATGACTCGTGCCTTGAAGTCGGTGAAGGATAGCTTTACGGAAGCCGTGCGCTTAGAGCATCCGAGGGACCGCCGGACGAGAAGCTTGGAGTGAAGCCGGAGGAAGTAGACTTCGAGGCAAGAGACGCGAAGGAGCATTGCAGAGCCGTGCGCCTGATGCTGCCGAGGGACGTGGCCGAGAACGAAGAGAACTTCGAAGGCGAAGGACTCCGAGAAATGAGAGTGAGCGATTGTAACCCGGGGAGGGGGTAGCTCTTAGGTGAAACTTGGCCATTTGGCCAAGTGTCGGATGGGTTTTTCGACACGATCCGACCATGGAATGGCGATCGATCGCTAGTCGAGTGTAGCTCGACCGGTATACGGCCCGCGGTTTGTAGCGTGATCGGTGTTGCATCGTTAGCGATCGCCGACCGCAAGATCGCTAAGCGCAATGATCGGCGTCAATAGGGTTTTGCCAGAACCGCTCGTAGCCGAAGCGATCGATACGGGTCGTGATCGGGTGAGGTCCAAAGAATGATCGCTAAGAGTTCCGCTGATAACAACGGCCGGCATCCGACGTGTTCGAGGTTGTAACGCGATCAATGACGCCATGGCGGCGCAACGATGGCGCTAACGGAAGAAGTTAGCCCTCTCTCTAAAAAGAGAGGGTGTGAGCCTTTGAGAGGCTAATGCTTAAGTTCCAAACAATCTTCCTAGTGCCCCACAAGCTCTAAACTCTTCTTACTCGCTTTTACTCCATTCTATTTGTAAGAAGAGTGATCTTGATTGTAAAGGTTACCTCCACCTAGCTTGGTGCAAAGGAGAGACCATTTAGTGGATTGGTTGAGCGGAGTGATTCACCGAGGACGAATCAGGGACCGTGGATTAGCGCGAGCGCGGAACCACGTTACATCTTGTGTTAGCATTGTCTATTTCCTTTGCTTTGTTTTTATTTGTTTAATTTGCTTGTATTGTTGTTTCCGCTTGCGCTAATCTAATTGTAGACGAGCAAATTCCGATAACCAACGAACGAGGGCTATTCACCCCCCTCTAGCCGGCCATCCGATCTCTCACAAGTGGTATCAGAGCCGAGGTTGCTTGTCACCGGACTAACCGCCGCAACAAGCCCTACATCAAAAATGGCCGGCTCCAACATCCACCCACCGAAGTTCGACGGCGAATTCTCTTGGTGGAAAAGGAGAATGGAGGTATTTTTCGAAACCGATTTCGATATTATGCTTATAATGGAAAATGGTTTCGAGTTGCCTAGGGATGAAAGGGGTGAGTCAATAGAGAAGTCAAGGTGGAATAAGAAGCAACGAGAGGAGCACCTTGCAAACTCAAAGGCAAAACATCATCTTCTCAATGTGCTCCCTCAACAAGAGATCAACCGGATCGGAGAATGCACTAGCGCCAAAGAGATGTGGGAGAAGCTTGTAGAGCTTCATGAAGGCACAGCCGAGGCCAAGCTAGCAAGGAGAGACCTCCTCCGCTCCCACTTATCCAATATAAAACTAGAAAAGGGAGAAAAGGTAACCTCACTACACTCTAGGTTTAAAGAAATTTTAATTGGGCTAACAAGTGTAGGTGAGAAGCTATCGAACCGGGACATGCTCATGAAGGCTATAGATGCCTTTCCCCGGTCCTCAAAGTGGAGTTCCATGGTGGACTCCTTCTATATGTCCAAGAACTTGGAAGTAAGTACCTTGGAGGAGTTCTTCTCGACAATGGAGCTCCACGAAACGAGGCTTGAAGGAATTCAATAAGAGCCAAGAATTCAACCCTCAAGAGGAGTAGCATTGTTGGCAAACAAGGGGAAGAAGAAGATGGAAGTCCCATCCTCCTCGGGTGATGAAGCCTCCTCCTCCTCCATGGATAGCACCGAGGAAGCCTACATGGTAAGGAAGGTGAGGCGTGTATTTAAGAATTTTAGATTTGATAAATCAAATGATAGGAATAGAAGACCAAGGGGGAAGGTGATATGCTACAATTGCCAAGGAGAGGGAAACATAAGGGACAATTGTCCCCTCCTAAACAAAAGCAAAGAAGAGAAGAAAAAGAAAGAAGAGAAGAGGAAGAAGAAGAAGGGGAGCAAGAGAAAGGAAGAGGAGAAGAAAACAAAGGAGAAGGGAAAGGCTAAGGCTCTCAAGGCAAGGACTTGGGATGATCCATCCTCATCCTCCTCCTCATCATCGGATGAGGAGAATGCCTTTGTCACCAATTTGGCCTTGATGGCCTTTGATGACTTGGATTGCTCTTCATCCGAAAATGAAGAATCAAGTTCAAGAGGAGAGAGCTCAAATGAAGGGGGAGCTTCCACATCCTCATCATCCGAAGAAGAAGAGGACATGGAAACTATGGTAACCAATCTCTCACCTAGTAAAATAGTTTCTATGATTTCTAGTTTAACTAAGGATTTATTTAGGGCAAAGAAGAAAAATAAATGCATGCTTGAACAAATTAAGGAATTAGAACAAAAATTAGAAAAGGCATGCTTAAATGATAATATTTCTTCTAGCTTAGATGATGCATGCTCACATGACCTTTATATGCCTTTGGATGTTAGTGATGCATGTATAAATGAAAATAGGGCTTTAAGGGAAAAGGTAGATTATTTAACAAAAGCCCTAGAAAAATTCACTATTGGCTCCAACACCTTAAATATGATCTTAGGGAGCCAAAGAGCTAGTTTCAACAAGAAAGGCCTAGGCTACAAGGAAAAGAAAAATGAAAAGGCCTATAAATGCCTAATAGCTAGGGGACAAGATAAGAAGAAGGTAATTGCTAGGAAATGGATCCCCAAGGAATATTTAGTGAACCCCATAGGTAAAAATCTATTTTGGGTTCCAAAATCCATCCTTAAGGGTTAGAAAACCCCTAGGGTAGTCAACCATATGAACTTGACCTATATCATATTTTGGTTGACTTAGGATGACGGGACAACATTTTTAGATAGTGTTGGGTGATGATAACGTGCCCATAAAAAGGTAATAATGCTTAAATCATGATGATTAATGTAATTTCTATGCATATGTGTAATCATGGTTTATGATTTTGATATTGGGCACCTCATCATGAGAAATAGGTTTAAATCATGCTTTAGGTGATACTTTATTTATTATCATCATATAATACCTAATGCATGACTATAATTTGATGAAAACATGAGTTTCATGATCATAATATAGAATTGATTGATATATGTCATTATGATCATGTAGAATGTTAGGTTGATACTTAACCATGATAGAATTGCATGAATATATGGGTTAAGTATATACAAATACCCCCTAGGATACATCTCACACTCACTATAGGCTAACTTGATTGCAAACTTAGCATGGGTGAGATATTAGGATGATACAAATGTCCACTAATGCCTATGGCATTTAGATGGTCATTTAAAGTATCAAAATAGCATAATAGACCAATCATGGGGAAGGCTTATGTTTAATTCATAGACATATTGCCCAAAGATCATGGTTGGATATTTCATATGTTTTCAAAACAATTTCTTACCCTAAAATACATGTATTCATGTTTTGAAACAATTGGATGCAAAACTAGGTAGCTAACTTGACACTAGAATGATCAAAAACCTAGTGGTTTTTAGAACTTTTGGATTTTTGGCAAAAACAAGAAAATATAATGAGTTTTCATGAAAAACTATTTTTCATTGATAGATATACTTAAAAGAAATATGTTTCCAAAATTTCATGATTTTTCATATTTTCTGGAATTTATAATGCATTTCTGAAATTCGTCCAGAAAATCAGAAATATGGATTCATCTGCGACACCGCCATATATCGATAGCAATGATGGTCGTCAGAATCAGAATATTGAAGGCCGATTTCAGTTTATAAACCTCCTACAAGTGGTAGAAATATACTTGATGCCATCAACAAGTGGTACCCAATTTTAAATCAACTTGACATATTTTTTCCTCCATTATACTTGATGTCATGAGCTTATAACTTAGTGTTAATCTTTTTGATGGTGTCAAAGGGGGAGAAATAAGTATGTTTAAGTTAATCACTTTAGGGGGAGAAATATATGATAGGGGGAGAAATATATGTAGGGGGAGAAATATATGATAGGGGGAGAAATATATGATAGGGGGAGAAAATTTGCATGGAGAGTTTCATGGATTAAGGGGGAATTGCATGTTGTTATATCATGTTTATCTTTACATGCTTTCTTACCCTTAGAATTTATATCAAATGTTTTTACCTAACTTAAACGGATTGCCACACATCAAAAAGGGGGAGATTGTTAGGGCAATCTCTTGCCGTGATATGGTTTTGATGGTGTGGCAAAGGGTTTAAGTTAGTGTGTTATGTTTATTTGATATGTGCGTTGAAGTCGTGCAGGACTTAGTAATTCGCACATGGAGCCATGGCGAGTTTCACATCTCATGACTCGTGCCTTGAGTCGGTGAAGGATAGCTTTGCGGAAGCCGTGCGCTTAGAGCATCCGAGGGACCGCCGGACGAGAAGCTTGGAGTGAAGCCGGAGGAAGTAGACTTCGAGGCAAGAGACGCGAAGGAGCATTGCAGAGTCGTGCGCCTGATGCTGCCGAGGGACGTGGCCGAGAACGAAGAGAACTTCGAAGGCGAGGGACTCCGAGAAATGAGAGTGAGCGATTGTAACCCGGGAGAGGGTAGCTCTTAGGTGAAACTTGGCCATTTGGCCAAGTGTCGGATGGGTTTTCGACACCGCCGATCGCCATGGAATGGCAATGATCGCTCGAAGTCGAGTGTAGCTCGACCGTATACGATCGATCGGTTTGTGGCGCAGCCGATCGCCATACGCCGGGCCGATCAAGAAGACTAGCCGATCGCTTGAAGCGCAGCCGATCGTCAATAGGGTTTTGCCAGACCGCCAGAGCCGATCGGGCCGACGATTACGGTCAGCCGATCGGTGAGGTCCAAAGAATGATCGCCAAGAGTTCCGCTGACAACAACGGTGATCCGACGTGTTCGGAGGCCGCTAGACGGCAATGATCGCTATGGGCGCATCATCGATGGCGGCCAACGGGAAGAAGTTAGCCCTCTCTATAAAAAGAGAGGGTGTGAGCCTTTGAGAGGCTAATGCTTAAGTTCCAAACAATCTTCCTAGTGCCCCACAAGCTCTAAACTCTTCTTACTCGCTTTTACTCCATTCTATTTGTAAGAAGAGTGATCTTGATTGTAAAGGTTACCTCCACCTAGCTTGGTGCAAAGGAGAGACCATTTAGTGGATTGGTTGAGCGGAGTGATTCACCGAGGACGAATCGGGGACCGTGGATTAGCGGCGTAGCCGTGAACCACGTTACATCTTGTGTTAGCATTGTCTATTTCCTTTGCTTTGTTTTTATTTGTTTAATTTGCTTGTATTGTTGTTTCCGCTTGCGCTAATCTAATTGTAGACGAGCAAATTCCGATAACCAACGAACGAGGGCTATTCACCCCCCTCTAGCCGGTCATCCGATCTCTCACAGGTAAGACCACAATGACCAAGACTAACAAGTCTAGGAGGGTCATTAGGAGGGTATCTAGGGAGGTTATCCCTAAGGAATACCTAATTAACCCTAGGAGCTCAAATAGGTTTTGGATTCCTAAGAGCGTGATTGATTCACGCTAGATGGGTTAGGGTATGCCAACCTTAAATGGATGGGTAGTTAACCTAACCATGGTAAAGGTGGCATTTTAGGTCATTTTCAAGGTTATGGATACCTTGGAAATAGGTTTGATCTTATATCCTAAAAGATTTTAGGATGTGCCAATATATTTTGAAGTTTATGAAAAATCAATCAAATTTGCACAATTTAGGTTTAGAAGTTAGCGTGTCATTTTGGGTTTTTGGCACACTAGGGAGAAAAGTGATAATATGGCAAAATATATTTAATTATATCAAATGACAATTAATATTAAAATTTAGGCATTATCATACCTATACTTTTTATATGTCATGCTTTGTTTGCCATATAACATGTCATGACATCATGTTTATTTTTTATCATTTATATGTCATGATCATGTTTAGGATTAAGATTTTAAATGTCATGTATTTTTAGATTATATCTTATGCCATGACATCATGATTATGAGCATGTGTTTATTTATATCATCTCTAATGCCATAATCATTCATGCATTTAAGAAAATTTTGATTAAAATTGATTTAAGGACAATGACATGACTTGGAGTCTCATTTATAAGGGAATCAAGTAGTGTTGCCTTAGAGAATGCATGCAACCCTAAATTAGGATGAACAAAACCCACATCTCATATTAAATTGACATGTATGTGTATTTTATACACCCTAGATACATGTGAGATGCTAGGATATTGCCCCCAGGGCAACGACGCGGTGGTTACAAGCGAAGGGCTCCTTTGAAATAGCCTGGGGTCGATTCCTCCCTGGCAGCGCACGTTGGGCGGGTGGAGGTGCTCGATACCCCCCCGACCCAGCGTGGTCGAACCCATCAGACGCCTGTGAGCCCTCACGCGATGGGCCACCTGTCACCCTGATTTACACTCGTCGACCGGTGGGGACTCTCGTTGAAGGCCTTGGGGCGGGGCCGGTCGACCCTGAAAATTAGTGGGCGTAAGCCCGACACCTCAAGTTAATCAAAAAAAAAAAAGAGAGAGATGCTAAGATATGAGTTAAGTTCAAGGTGCATAGTTTTTGCATCTAGATGAACTAAAACTTATCTTATTTCAATAATGGATCTTTGGGAAAGCTTGTGTACAAGTCATGTACATAGAGCCCAAGGGATATGATCCAAAATAAGGTTTTGAAATCGTTTTAAAATCAATTTAGAAAACCTTGGAGAAGTCTATCTTTTGATAGCAATTACCATTGATGAAGTTGATACAAAGTGAGCTAAAACATTGAAGTTTTTCTTCACTTTTGAATTTTGTATCAATTTCAATATTTTATGGGTAAAATATTTTTCAAACATTTTTCATCTATTGTATTGACTATAAGTAATATACGTATGAATTTTCATAAATTTTCAAAATACGTAGAATTACTTATGATTTGTCAAAATTTGATTCTGATAGTTGAAATTCGAGAATTTGATTATCGATCACACGATGGCGATCAGCGATGGTGAAGCGATTCATTTATACATTAGAGTCCACTGCTAGGCTGATTTCGGGTTAACAAGGGTTGTTTAGCTCATGTTCAGCTATGGTAAAGGTCTCTAACCACTCCTAATCCTAGGATATGCTTTGGGAAGCATTATAAAGGGTGAAAATCCATTGGATATAGATTAGGAGAGTTGTTTAGGGTTTGTGTTAAATTTAATGGTAGGAAAGTTCATGTTTGGACTTTTAACCTTATTTTTGATGGTTTAGAGTTCCTATAGGCTTAGGGACTTCCCAAGGACATTGTTGGTGCAATGGTCAAGGAGGAGCAAGCCTTTAGGGGGAGTTATCCATCATGAGATGATGGATGTGTTTCTTCCTCATGAGGGGGAGAAATGGGAATGTGAGTGCCTAATTTGGAAATTAGGAGAGTTTATAGGATTGCCTCTCTTGAGTGATATGAGACTTATCACTAGGAAGATTGATGGTATCCTAGGTATTTTTGGTCTAAGGGGGAGATTGTAAGATCTCATTGGAACATGAGATATTGACCTCCTTGGAGAGAACCTTTTTGATGTATGTCAAAAAGGGGGAGAATAAAATTACCAAATTGGGAAATTGGTAAGGGAGTTTGAGTTAGGGGCCTAACTCAAGGTTTGTTTTGTCAAACATCAAAAAAGGGGAGATTGTTGGTGTAATCAGCCCAGGTCACAATTGACCAGACTCGAGTTTGACTCGAGTGATGTTTTGATGTTTGACATAGTATGTTTGACATTGATGTTTGACATTGATGTCTATTAATATTTTGGGGAGATTGTTTATACAATCGACCCAGGTTATAATTGAACAGACTCGAGGGAGACTTTGATGGTTGACTAGGGTTGACCATGTGACTATGGGAAAGTCCAAGAATGAGTCTTGGCAAGGTAAAGTCCAAGTCATGGGTACTTGGCATGGAAAGTCCAAGTGGGACACTTGGCATTTGGGAAAGTCCAAGTCTTGAGTACTTGGCATAAGGAAAGTCCAAACATGGGTCTTGGCATGGAAAGTCTAACATGGGTTGGCAAGGGAAAGTCCAAGCTTGAATCTTGACATTTGATAAGTCCAAGGGGTTTGATATTGGCGGCGTAAAGTCCAATGGTGGAGTCTTGGAAGCATAAGTCCAATGGTTGGCGGCGTAAAGTCCAAGCGGAGTCTTGGCGGCGTAAGTTCAATGTGCCTTGGCGGTGTAGACACCATTAGCATGACATAGCCGATGGAAGCACTTGAAGGCTAGCGTGATGGATGAACAAGTCATGGATGACTTGGAGGGATCCGAGAGGCGTGAGGCTGATGGAGGTGGCTAGAAGGCTTAGGTTTAGGCTAAGGGTGGTCTAGCAAGTATGGGGGCACCATACTTGGGTTAAAACCTCATGTTTGAGGTTGGCAATCGACTGACATTATGGTTGGTTCGACTGCCGTGAGTCGACTAGAGTTCGATTGCAGTTTTAGAGCTGAAATTGCTCTCGCGATCATGCTCATTGGAAGCGATCCGCTAAGGGACATCGGGCCGATCCCGGTTTAGTCGCGACACAGAATGCTCCGTAGCCGTCGGGACGATCGATTCACGGAGTGGCGATCGCGCCAATATTGATGATCGGTGAGAGTCCCGTTGGAACTTTTCCAACGTGGATTGAGCCGTTGTCTCACAGCAACAGTGACATCAGTCGACTGGTGACTTATGGCAGTCGACTGATCGGCGAAAATCCAGCCCGATGCAAGTTAAAAGCAGCTGTTCGTGGAGGTTTGGAAGCAGCGTTTTCTTGGACGATTTGAAGGAGAATAGTTGGTGCTTTTCCAGTCCTTCAAGGCTAGTCCAAGGCAACCAAAAGAAAGCAATCCAAAGAGCATTTGTAAAGTTTTCTTTGCATAGATTGTTGTATTCTTGTTGTATTTACTTGTCTTACTTTGTATTACTTAGTGTAATCTTTGTACGAGGTTTCTCCACCTCCGACGTGTTGTCGAGAAGGAGTTTATTGTGCTTAGTGGTGTTTGTGACATCGCTAGGGTTCGTACGAACACAATCCGTGGAGTAGAAACCATTCGGTTCCGAACCACGTTACATCTCGTGTCATTGTGTTTGTGATTGCGTTTCGTGTTATTGCTTTTATTATTATTATTCCACTGCGCTAACACAATTTGTAGACGCAATCATGATCAAATTCCATTATCGGTACTAGCACGCGCTATTCACCCCCCTTTAGCGTCCAATCGATCCCCTACACCAAGGACCAAATGAAGGATTTCAAGACAAATATCAATGTAATCACATTGCTTAGTGATTTGATTCCTAACAACATTTGGTCTAGGCTAGGTGAATGTAGGGATGCAAAGGAGCTATGACATAAGGTGGTAAAATTCAATGAACATCCCAAATCGGCACAAGTAGAGGAAGAAGCTGAGGAAGAGTGTCCATCAACATCCGGATTCGAGGATGTTGAAGAATTGTCATCCACATTCGAAGATGTGGATGACTTGGTGGAAACCTCCACCTCTAGCATTGAGGGGGAGGAGAGGACTTCCATCTCGGAGCAAGATCAAGAAGAAGCCTCAACATCCGGGGGAAGTGATCAAGAGGATTCCACCACCTCTCTAGGTAACTCATGCATTATAATTAAGGATAAAAATCATATAATATGCTTTGAGTGTAGGGAGAAAGGGCATTACAAGAGTAAATACCCAAAATTGTCTAAGAAAAAGGTACCGGCATCAAAGGTCAATCAAAAGTCAAAGGATGCCGGAGTCCTTGATAGAAAGAGCAAAGAGCACATTATGTGCTTTAAATGCAACCAAAGAGAACACTACCGAAGCCAATTTAAATTATGCACCTTCTAGTTCAAAGGTTAACAAGCATGCTAGAAATTATTTTAGTTAACTTGCCATTATCAATGAAAAGCATGCTAGTAGGAATAAATATTTTTATTTAGGTGCTAAGCATGTAAGTTTACCTAAGGACAAACCTAGGACAAATAACTCTAGACCAATTCTACCTAGAGAGTCCATTAGGAGAATTGAAGAAAATTTGAACATTAACCTCAAGAAATCTAGGCATATGCCTAAAAGGAAAAACAATTCCCAAAAGATCAATGAAAATTCAAAATTGAAAAAATTAGAATTAGAAAACCAAGCCTTGAGATCAAGGCTTGAAAAATTGGAGAAGTGTTAGTAATATATGAGAGATGTCCTAAGGCAATCGCCTTATGTATGAACCATTTTTATGATAAATGAAGATTCACTATTTGAGTATACATATTTTATGTATTTGATTGGATCTTAAACTCATCTACTGAATGTCCACGATACGATTCACAGCATGAGAGAATTTGTGATTGGATCACAACTAGTGAGTATCTCTACATGTGTAATTGTGATGTATCGAAATTATCCCTAGTCGATGAATTGATGGAATTCGACACCATCAATTCTGTCGAGACTAGCACGAGGTATACTCCTTGGTGTATCCAAGCAGCTGATTCTCACTGGCTGGAGACATTGTGATGTCCGGAGTTAATCGTGGATGTTAGTTATGGTAACTAGTTCATTGGAGTGACCAGCCGTAAGACTTCATATGGTTCTCTGCATATATAGATATGTCAATGAAGTTCTTACTGTGGCTTAAGTGCGATGTTCCTTTGACTTGCGGTATTCAAGTCATCTTGATCATGGAGACTTATGCTTTGACATCTTAAGCAAACATCTCCGAGGAGATGTGGACCCGGGATGATTGGGTATAAGTCGAAGTGATCGAAGGTGTTTGAATAGCCTATAAAGGATTCACCACTCCTTGCGAGGAGATGTATACCCATGGCCTCTAGTCGGATTGTTACTAAAGTCTTTGGCCAAAGCATTACATGTTTAGAGTAAGGTACTCTTCGATACATGTGGAGTAACTAGAATCCGTAGGACGAGGAAATGATACTTGGGCTAGGTGTGACGTAGTCAGCCTAGTGGGGACTGACACAATAGACCATGTCCTGAACCAAGTGGGTATAAGATGAGTGAAGGGAATGGGGCACGAATCATTCGAGCTGATGAAGGGTTTCAGAAATAGTTCTGGATCAACCGTTGATCTTTTCGGTTAATTGGGGATCATGATGTACTACTAGGTGCCACTCATGATCGTTCTATAATTAATGGTTAATTATAGACGACCAACATAAACCGAGAACCTATTTGGTCACACGCACAACGAGTGTAATCCAAAGGATTTAAAACGAGCTTGAGAATGAGATTCTCAGACCGAGAGAAACTAGGTTTGGTTGGACCAAACATAAAGCGAGCATGAAATCGTTTCAGTCGCAATGGAAGCGTGGATGGGCCGAGTCTTATGAAGACGTAATGGATGGACCAAAATGGTTTGGTTCTAATCCAATGGATGAGAATAAACCAAAGGGTTTGGTTTATTTTAAACGAATGAATCAAAAGTTGGTTCGGTTCGTTTTAACTTAAAATAAACCATCATGGTTTGGTTTATTTTAACTTATCTTAATGGAACGGGTTAACGGGCCTAATGGTTATGATCCAATAACCATTAAGAGAATTAGTTCTCTATAAAAGAGGGCTTAATGGATAATTAAGCCCTAATTTGGAAGAGCCCTAAACCTAGTTGCCGCCCAACCCCATTGAAGGAGTTGCCGCCCAAGCTCCTTGGCCGCCCAGCCCTTGTCTTGTCCGGTCCTCTTGCCGGCGACCAAGCTTCAGCCGGTGATCCTCCGGCGACCCTCCAGTGATCTTCCTAGGCCTCGGTGAAAAGGTGAGCACTTGGCTTCCGTGTTTTGGCCGGCGCCTACTCCTCCACCAAGCTGTCCAGTTTTCTGGACAGCTTCTTCTCCTCTCGTCGAAGCGTCGTTTGGACGACGGTTAGAGCTCCGACAGCGGCTAACTTACCGGGGATTCGATCTCCGGTAATCCTCTGAGGTGGAGGACGAAGGATTCGTCAATCGGTTGACGAATACCTCTCCGGAGAAGCGAGTTTTGAGGACTCGTTTTGGATCCGAATTTGGATTCGGATCGTGATCATCTCTCGATCACGTCGTCTTCAACACAAGGCTAGTAACCCGTACGAAGACGAAGCTCGTGGCTTAGCGAAGTCATCCCGAGGAACTCGGCGTGGATACGGATAGAGACGATTCTAGCGAGGATCGTTTCGGTTGATGTCGTTCCCGCTACACGTCATACGAAAGGTATAACGTAGATAAATTTCCTTTTATTGCAAATTTAAATTTACGGTTATGTCTACACTTGTTGTAATATGCATGCGTGTGTTGTGTGTGTTGTAATAAATAGGAGTATTTATTATTTTTATTGCTTCCGCTGTGTTCATGTTTACGAAACATGATCGAACACACACACGCCGCGGTACCGGAAACCCAACAGTGGTATCAGAGCCAGGTTGTGTTTCGACATAATCGTAAAAATCATTTTGCGATAGTCATAATGTATTTCTGGAAATTTTCTAATTTTGGAAATTTAGAAGTATTTATGGAAATTTTTCAATTTTGGAAAGTCTAGAAGTATTTATGGAAATCTTCCACTTTTGAAAAGTTGGAAGTATTTATGAAAATTGATATTTTCCATAAATAAAATATTTGATTAGATTCTGGAAATTTGTTTCCTAATTTAATCATGATTTGATTTGGGAAATCAAATCTTAAAATATTTTATTTCCATAAGTAGTTTTAATGATTTAGGAAATTGGTTTCCTAAATAAATTTTCCTTAATCAAATAATTCCATGAATAAAATATGTGATTAGATTTGGAAATTTGTTTCCTAATTTAATTATGATTTGATTTGGAGAATCAAATCTTAAACATATTTTATTTTCATAAATAGTTATGACATATAAGGAAATATATACATGACATAATTGTATGTCATGTAAATGCATTAGATGCATAATATTATGCCATGCGTGTCGTGACATGTAGATGTATGTCATGTATGCCATGCCATGTAGATAATAGTTATTTGCATGCAAAGAGGATGAGACATAAAAACCCTTAAACAATATTAAAGCCTACACCTTCCATTAATATGGTTAGAACCAGAGTTCTGTTTCTTGTTTGGGTTGTTGGACTCTCTCCAAGCCCGGCTCGAACCCGAACATGTTCAAACCATGGAATAGTTTAATACTAATATGGTAAGAGTCAGAGGTCAATCGTTAGTTTTGGTTGTTGGACTCTCTCCAAGCTGGGCTAATTGGTTGAATGCGCTCTAACCATATTAAAACTATTTCCCGATTAATGGGTTGGCTTTAACCTGGAGCATCGGCTTGTTGGACTCTCTCCAAGGTCGATGTAAAGGGAGGTGAAGTTGGGTGCTATGCATATGATGCATACTTGTTAATGTGTTAACAACCCGATGTATGTGAACATTCAATTAGTTGATAGCACATTGTGATAGTTGCATATACGTGATATGCAATCGATACAGAAAATACCTACCGTCGTAGTTATGAATGGCTTGTTGGACTCTCTCCAAGGTTGTTCATAACTATGATGGATATCAGCCCATTCGGAGATGGACCTACGATCTCCCGAAGTGATTTTAGGTTTTTTGAAATTCGAAAAATGAATGGGATTTATAAATGTATATTGATGCATTTTAAAAATCATCTTTCTCATATATGCTCGTTTTGTATTTCTAAGATTGATCATGATGTCTTTGAATTTGCGTTCCATTTTGGATTCGAATAAATTGACTGGGCCGAACTTCTTGGACTGGCTTAGAAACTTGAGAATTGTTCTCAAGGTGGAAAAGCTTGCGAATGTCCTCGAAGCGTCTCCCGCTCGTCCTAGTGACAATGCAACTCTGGACCAATTGTTGGCCTATCAGAAACATGTGAATGATTCTGAAATGGTGAGTTGCATCATGCTAGCCGCGATGGAACCCAAGCTACGAAAGCAGCATGAGCATATGGATGCTCATATCGTAGTCCTTCATCTTTGTGAGTTGGTTGATGAGCAAGTGAGATTCGAAAGGTTCGAAGTCTCAAAGTTCCTCTTCACCTCTGAGATGCTAGAAGGTTCATCTGTGGTACTGCTCAATATGCTGAAGATTGTGGAGTCTTTTGAGAAGCATGAGCAGGGGACGGTGCTGTTAGTTGATTCCTCGAAGAAAGGTTCTAAGAGGAAGTCAAAGGAACAGCAGAAGGGAAAGAAGAGAAGGGCTAAGAAGGTAGAACTAGCACAAAAGGAAACTTGCCATCATTATGGCAAGGAGAGCCATTTGCGAAGAAAGTGCAAGATTTATCTTGAGTCCGTGAAGAAGGATAAGGCATCGGATGCCCCATCTTCTTCAGAAATCTTCTTTATTGATTGTCATTCTATTTCCTCAGACACTTGGGTATTTGATACTGGGTGTGGCTCACATATATGTAATGACATACATGGGCTAAGGAATAGAAGAAGACTCGTCAAGGGGAGAGTCAAATTTACGTGTTGGGAATGGAGCAACGGTTGCTGCACTCACCATCGGAACGTATTTGTTGGAACTCCCTGTAGGACTTGTCTTAGAACTGGACAATTGCTTTTATGTTCCTTCGTTGATAAAGAACATCATTTCTATTTCTTGTTTAAATAGAAATGGGAACCATTTGACTTTTAGTAACAATTGTTGTTACATAACTTTGAATGGAGTTCTTTAAGGGACTGGAACTTTAAGCAATGGTGTTTATACGTTGGACGTATCAAGTGATATTTTCAATATCGAAGCGAGCAACAAGCGTGCTCGAAAAGATAATCAATTAGACTCCTACATGTGGTATTGTCGTCTTGGCCATGTAAGCAAGAAACGCATGTCCGAATTACACCGATGTGGAATTCTGGAATTGTTTGAATAGGATTCATACGATACATGCGAATCATGCTTAAAAGGCAAGATGACTAAGTTACCTTTTACTGGAAAAGGTGAACGAGTGGGAGAGTTACTAGGTCTAATACATACTAATGTATGTGGACCTATGTCAACTCAAGCATTAGGAGGCTATAGCTACTTCATTACCTTCACCGATGATCACTCACGGTTTGGGTATGTGTTCTTGATGAAACACAAGTCTGAAGCCTTTGAAAGGTTCAAAGAGTTCAGAAATAAAGTAGAGAAACAACATGACAAGAGTATTAAAATACTTCGATCGGATCGAGGTGGTGAATACTTGAGTCAGGAGTTTCTTGATTACCTAAGAGACAATGGTATATTGTCTCAATGGACTCCGCCCTATACACCACAGCATAATGGTGTATCTGAGAGGCGTAACCGGACCTTGTTGGACATGGTCAGGTCAATGATGAATCATGTGATTCTTCCCAAGTCCTTTTGGGGTTATGCACTTCAGACAGCTGTTTACTTGTTAAACAGAATGCCTACCAAGGTAGTCTCAACTACTCCATATGAGATATGGAATAGTAAGAAACCTCATGTATCTTACTTGAAGATATGGGGTTGTCCTGCTTATGTGAAGCGGACTGTATCAGACAAATTGGATGCTAAGTCTGATAAATGTCTATTTATTGGATACCCTAAGGAAACAAGGGGTTACCAATTCTATCAACCTGTGGAACAAAAGGTGTTTGTTTCAAGGCATGCTGTGTTTCTAGAGAAAGAGTTTCTCTTGCAAGAAAACAGTGGGAGTGTCGTCGAGCTTGAGGAGGCTCGAGAGACTCAAATAGACATTAATGAGATACCTGGTGAAGCACAACAGCCGACAACTCATAGTGATGAGCAATCGGCTGGACCTATTGTAACACCACATCTTCGTAGATCTGGTAGAACACGCAATATTCCTGAGAGATATGGATTTCTCATAAGCGAATCGAACGACGTGTTACTCATTGATGATGAGGAGCCTACGCTTATGAAGAAGTTCGACAAGTTCGAGAAGGGATAAGTGGCTTGGTGCCATGAAGTCGGAAATGGATTCCATGTATGAAAACCAAGTTTGGAACTTGGTTGACCCACCAAGGATAAAGCCTATAGGGTGCAAGTGGGTTTTCAAGAAGAAAACCGACATGGATGGTAATGTGATTACCTATAAGGCTAGATTGGTGGCGAAAGGATATCGTCAAAAGCAAGGTGTTGATTATGACGAAACCTATTCGTCTGTAGCTATGCTTAAATCCATTCGGATGCTCCTGGCCATAGCGGCTCATTATGATTATGAGATATGGCAGATGGATGTGAAAATAGCTTTCCTTAATGGAAACCTGCTCGAGGACGTGTATATGATACAGCCTGATGGTTTCACATCGGTTGATAAAACCAAGGTATGCAAATTGCGACGGTCCATTTATGGATTGAAGCAAGCATCCAGGAGCTGGAATATCCGTTTTGATGAGACAATCAAAAAGTTTGATTTCTCATAAAATCCAGACGAACCTTGTGTGTACAAGAAGGTTAGTGGGAGTGCAGTCGTATTCCTAGTATTGTATGTCGATGACATACTACTTATAGGAAACGATGTTTCAATCTTACAGTCAGTGAAGGTTTGGTTATCCAAGACATTCTCCATGAAAGACCTGGGAGAAGCAACCTACATCCTCGGGATTAAGATCTATAGAGATAGATCGAAACGGTTGCTTGGTCTTTCGCAGTCTACATATATAGACCGAGTGCTAAAAGAGGTTTAGCATGTCGGAATCCAAGAAAGGTTTCTTACCCATCAGGCATGGGGTACACCTTTCGAAGTCTATGTGTCCGCGCACAGAAGACGAGAGGATTTGCATGAGTAAGATTCCCTATGCATCCGCAATAGGATCTATCATGTATGCTATGTTATGTACGAGGCCCAATGTATCGTATGCTCTGAGTGTCACGAGCAGATACCAGTCCGATCCAGGAATGGATCATTGGGCGGCTGTTAAGACGATCCTTAAGTACTTGAGAAGAACTAAGGATGTGTTCCTAATATATGGAGAAGGGGACATGGTGATACGCGGGTATACGGAAGCCAGCTTCCAGACAGACAAGGATGATTCCAGGTCTCAGTCTAGATACGTGTTCACCTTGAATGGGGCACAGTGAGTTGGAAAAGTTCCAAACAAGAGATCAGAATGGATTCTACCATCGAGGTAATACATTACCTTCGAAGCAAAGGAAGCGGTTTGGATCAAGAAGTTCATCTCTGAACTTGATGTGGTCTCATCAATGATCCAATCATGTGCTTCGCCGCTATCATCTTATCAGAGAGATCATCAGTAGGAACGAAATACAAATCGAGAAAATTCCCACTGAAAGGAACTTAGCGGATCCCTTGACTAAGGCATTACCTCAAAATAAGTTTGAGGGTCATGTTCGAGCTTATGGTATTGGATACCGTAGCGATTGGCATTAGGTCAAGTGGGAGTCTGTTAGTAATATATGAGAGATGTCCTAAGGCAATCGCCTTATGTATGAACCATTTATATGATAAATGAAGATTCACTATTTGAGTATACATATTTTATGTATTTGATTGGATCTTAAACTCATCTACTGAATGTCCACGATACGATTCACAGCATGAGAGAATTTGTGATTGGATCACAACTAGTGAGTATCTCTACATGTGTAATTGTGATGTATCGGAATTATCCCTAGTCGATGAATTGATGGAATTGGACACCATCAATTCTATCGAGACTAGCACGAGGTATACTCCTTGGTGTATCCAAGCAGCTGATTCTCACTGGCTGGAGACATTGTGATGTCCGGAGTTAATCGTGGATGTTAGTTATGGTAACTAGTTCATTGGAGTGACCAGCCGTAAGACTTCATATGGTTCTCTGCATATATAGATATGTCAATGAAGTTCTTACTGTGGCTTAAGTGCGATGTTCCTTTGACTTGCGGTATTCAAGTCATCTTGATCATGGAGACTTATGCTTTGACATCTTAAGCAAACATCTCTAAGGAGATGTGGACCCGGATGATTGGGTATAAGTCGAAGTGATCGAAGGTGTTTGAATAGCCTATAAAGGATTCACCACTCCTTGCGAGGAGATGTATACCCATGGCCTCTCGTCGGATTGTTACTAAAGTCTTTGGCCAAAGCATTACATGTTTAGAGTAAGGTACTCTTCGATACATGTGGAGTAACTAGAATCTGTAGGACGAGGAAATGATACTTGGGCTAGGTGTAACGTAGTCAGCCTAGTGGGGACTGACACAATAGACCATGTCCTGAACCAAGTGGGTATAAGATGAGTGAAGGGAATGGGGCACGAATCATTCGAGCTGCTGAAGGGTTTCAGAAATAGTTCTGGATCAACCGTTGATCTTTTCGGTTAATTGGGGATCATGATGTACTACTAGATGCCACTCATGATCGTTCTATAATTAATGGTTAATTATAGACGGCCAACATAAACCGAGAACCTATTTGGTCACACGCACAACGAGTGTAATCCAAAGGATTTAAAACGAGCTTGAGAATGAGATTCTCAGACCGAGAGAAACTAGGTTTGGTTGGACCAAACATAAAGCGAGCATGAAATCGTTTCAGTCGCAATGGAAGCGTAGATGGGCCGAGTCTTATGAAGACGTAATGGATGGACCAAAATGGTTTGGTTCTAATCCAATGGATGAGAATAAACCAAAGGGTTTGGTTTATTTTAAACGAATGAACCAAAAGTTGGTTCGGTTCGTTTTAACTTAAAATAAACCATCATGGTTTGGTTTATTTTAACTTATCTTAATGGAACGGGTTAACGGGCCTAATGGTTATGATCCAATAACCATTAAGAGAATTAGTTCTCTATAAAAGAGGGCTTAATGGATAATTAAGCCCTAATTTGGAAGAGCCCTAAACCTAGTTGCCGCCCAACCCCATTGAAGGAGTTGCCGCCCAAGCTCCTTGGCCGACCCTTGTCGCGCGTCGGCTCCTCGGCGACCAAGCTTCAGCCGGTGATCCTCCGGCGACCCTCCGGTGATCTTCCTAGGCCTCGGTGAACAGGTGAGCACTTGGCTTCCTTGTTTTGGCCGGCGCCTACTCCTCCACCAAGCTGTCCAGTTTTCTGGACAGCTTCTTCTCCTCTCGTCGGAGCGTCGTTTGGACGACGGTTAGAGCTCCGACAGCGGATAACTTACCGGGGATTCGATCTCCGGTAATCCTCTGAGGTGGAGGATGAAGAATTCGTCAATCGGTTGACGAATACCTCTCCGAAGAAGCGAGTTTTGAGGACTCATTTTGGATCCGAATTTGGATTCGGATCGTGATCATCTCTCGATCACGTCGTCTTCAACACGAGGCTAGTAACCCGTACGAAGACGAAGCTCGTGGCTTAGCAAAGTCATCCCGAGGAACTCGGCGTGGATACGGATAAAGACGATTCTAGCGAGGATCGTTCCGGTTGATGCCGTTCCCGCTACACGTCATACGAAAGGTATAACGTAGATAAATTTCCTTTTATTGCAAATTTAAATTTACGGTTATGTCTACACTTGTTGTAATAGCATGCGTGTGTTGTGTGTGTTGTAATAAATAGGAGTATTTATTATTTTTATTGCTTCCGCTGTGTTCATGTTTACGAAACATGATCGAACACACACACGCCGCGGTGTCGGAAACCCAACAAGAAGACCCTAGCAAAAATGACAAAATCATTAAAGGGGTCAAAAGGTCAAAATCTAGGTCCTAGAAAATAAGAAATGTCCAAGGGCAAGAGAGGTTTGGGTCACAAACCTATGTCCTATCACAATGTTCCATTTAATTATGGAACAATATCTAGGTCTAGAAAAACCAAGGCTAATAGAGAAGTTATCCCTAAGACTAGCCATGGTAAGTGTTTAGTGGCTAAGGACTTCAGAAAAACCAAGAAAGTCACTAAGAAGTTCAAAGGAGGAGTCATCTCTATAGTTGACCTAGGAAAGACCCAAATGACTAAGGTGTCAAAATCAAAAAGGGTCATTAGTAAGGTATCTAGGGAAGTTATCCCTAGTGAATACCTTGTTAACCCAAGGAGTTCCAATAGGTATTGGGTTCCTAGGAGCGTGATCGATTCACGCTAGATGTGTTAGGGTGTGTCAACCCTAAGTGGATGGGTGGTTAACCTAGCCATGGTGAGTTGACACATTAGGTTATGCCAATGTGCTTTGAAAAGTTAAAAAATGATTAAATTGGCACAATTAGGTCTTAGGAGTAATGATGTGTCATTTTGGGTTTTTGGCACACTAGGGGAATAATAAAATGGACTTAATCCTAAAAATGACAATTTGGACTTAACACTTAGGTATTCTATACCTTAATATTTTATAATTGTCATGCTTTGTTTGTCTTGCCATGACATGACATCATATTTAGTTTTATCATATAAAATATCATGATCATTTTTTTAGGGTTATTTCTATATGTCATGTATGCTTAGATTTCATTCACATGTCATGACATCATGATTTTGGCACATGTTTTTATCTTTGTATCATTTATGTCATAATCATCATTCATGCATAAATAAAATGGATTTAAGGACTAAGGCATGATTTGAAGGGAATCAAATATTGTTGCCTAAAGATATGCATGAAACCCTAAATAACAAAGACCCCACATCTCACTAATATTTGACTTATATGTATTTTACACATTTAGATACAAGTGAGATGTTTAAGAAAAAGGAATTAAAGGTTTTAAAAATATTTCAAAAACATTTTGAAAAACCTTGATGGAGTCTATCTTTTAATAGCAATCACCATTGAATGAGATGATACAAAGAGGGCTCAATATTGAAGCTTTTCTCAATTTTTGAACTTTGTGTCAATCTCACTATTTTGTGGGTAAAATAATTTTCTAATATTTTTCACCCATAGTGTTTGTTATAAGTATTATACGTATGAATTTTCAAGATTTTTCAACTTACGTATATTTACTTATCATTTTCGGAATTTCATATCTGATAATTGAAAAACTGGATTTTTCAGTTATCAGTCGACTGCCATGGATGACAGTCGACTGATGTGGGAAGGAGTTGACTGGTAGCTGAGAGAATCGACTGATATGTTGATTTCGGATAAACCTTGGTTGTTAGGCCCATGTTCAACTATGCTTTGGTCCCCTAATCACTCCTAACCCTATGACATATTTTGGAGAGCATTAGAAAGGGTGGAAATCCATTGGATATGGATTAGGAGAAGTGTTTAAGGTGAGTATCAATTTTAAGGTGGATGGAAGTTCATTGTTGAACTTTGCCTTAATTTTGATTGTTTAAATGTTCCTATTGGCTTAGGGACTCTCCAAGGACATTGTTGGTGCAATGGTCAAAGGGAAGCAAGCCTTTAGGGGGAGGTATCCATCATGGAATGATGGATGTGTATTTTTCCTCATGGGAGGAAAACTGGGAGATGACCTCTCTTAAGTGATATGAGACTTATCACCAGAAAGATTGTAGGCATATGTTCCTCCAAGGGAGAGATTGTAAGATCTCATTGAGATATGAGACATTCATACCCTTGGGGAGGACCTTTTTGATGTATGTCAAAAAGGGGGAGAAGTTACCAATTGGGATAGTTGGAATTCTCATTGGGATGTGAGAATTGCCAATTGGGGATAATTGGTAGACTTGAGTTTGAGGTTTTGCCAAACATCAAAAAGAGGGAGATTATTGGTGCAATCGGCCCAGACTCGAGTTTGACTCGAACTGTATTTTGATGTTAGACAAAACGCATGACATGAGATTGTCATGGGAAGTCCAACATGGGTTGGCCACGTAAGCCCAAGTGTGTAGGCTTGGCGGTGAAAATCCAAGCATGAGGCTTGGTGTGGGAAGTCTTGAGGACTTGGCAAGTTCACTAGTCTCGGGGTCCTTGAGTCGGTGAAGGATGATATTGTGAAGTCGTGCGCTTGGTGCATCCGAGGGACCGTCGGACGGGGAGCGAATAGAGTGAGGCCCAAGGGAAGCATACTTCGAGGGCAAGAGATGCGAAGGATGACATTGCGAAGTCATGTGCTTGGTGCATCCGAGGGACGTAGGCCGAGGGAAGAGAGCTTCGATGGGGAACTCCATAAGAGGATGAGGTGGACTTGGCCAAGTGGCTAAGACTAAGTGTTGGAGGCTCAAATGTGGTGTTTGAGGGTTTACCCGACGGTCGGATGCTCAAACAACTTGGTGTTTGAGATTTTACCCGACATCAGTCGACTGACATAGGTGCCAGTCGACTGCTCTAGGTCATTCGGACTCGACCGGTGTTCGACTGACCAAGTTCTGGTTGAACAGTCAACTGTCGAGGGAGGGCAGTCGACTGTCGATGCCATTAGTCGACTGATGATGGGATCAGTCGACTGATCGGGGCAAATTCGGGCACAGAATGATTTCCAATCGAGTGATCGCGGCGACCACTTAACTGATGGGATCATCAGTCGACTGATAGGCATGATCAGTCGATTGATGATGGATCCGTTGGAACTTGGCCAGCGTGGATCAAGTCATTGTGAGACAACGACTACATGACCAGTCGACTGATGTTCACGATCAGTCGATTGATGGGCGCAGAATCAGCTCGATGCAGGTTATAAATGGAGCTCGAGATGGAGGATTTCGCCAAGAATTTTGGGGAGATTTTGGAGGGGAATTACTGCTGCATTCCAGACCTTCAAGAGCCAAACCAAAGCAAGCAACAAGCAAGTGATCAAAGCAATTGTGTAAAAGTTTTCTTTTGTATTGTCTTTGTATTTTGGCTTGCATTTTTGTATTACTATTGTAATTGCTTGTACGAGATTTCTCCACCTTCGACGTGTTATCGAGAAGGAGTTTAGTTAGTGTCGTGCGCATAACTAGAGCTCGTTGAGCTCGTCCCATGGAGTAGGAACCATTCGGTTCCGAATCATGTATATCTTGTGTATGCTTGCATGTGTTGTTAGTATTTTCATTTGTATTACTATTCCGCTGTGCTAACGACAATCGTAGACAAGTGACACAAGAAGAACGAACGATTTCCATCGTCTACGCATATCGAGCTATTCACCCCCCCTCTAGCCGGCCACCGACGGTCCAACAATTCCCTCTAGAGTCACTAGTTGTATCAAGCTACTTCACTTCTCCTCATTAAGTGTTGCTTCTCTATTGCCAACATCAAATGTCAATAGAGAGTACGACATTGCAACCCCTAGTAGAGCCTCAAAATGATGAACAAAATCCACGACTACCTTATGTGTACCATTTTAAGTGTCATGCTGCGACATCAAAATAATTTCACTATCCCTCTACACTAATATAACATAGGACAGGGCTCGGGTCATTTCTTAACCAATGTAACAATAGTATAATAATCTTAAGATCAATTTATTCATGACTAATGATTTTTTAGGGGTTTGAATTGTAAATGAGGATTTTTAACTATAGGAAATGAGCATTAGAATAAGATACTAAAAATTTACTTTGAATGGAAATTCAAACAACTAATCCTATAAATGCAAATTGATTCATAAACTTGAAAAATACGAAATTAAAACTAACCTAACTGACTATATGAAATAAAATAAGCCATAATAATAATCATTCTAAGTCCTAATGCATCAATTAAGCAAATGAGAATTCTAACTAATCCAAACTATTGCATGGAAAGAAACAATTAAGAACAAAATTTCATTACAACCCTAATGCTTCAATTGACCTAAGTAAGGATTCAATTAACCAAATGAACAGTAACTACCCGAAACATAACAAGAGAAAGATTCAAATCGATTTCCACTGAGATTAACATCACTGCAATTTGATCAGAAGAAAAAAACTACTAAACAAATGCATCTCACCGATCAAGCTAGGGAAAACCCAAGCTTGGTTTTGATTGTGATCTGAGAAGACAAGGAGAGAAGGAGAGAAGTTGGCCGATGATATGGAATTCTAATGAGGCTTCCATCATTGAATTTGTGCTGAATTGAATGCAAAGGAAGATGTATCTAAGCTTTTTGAAGGAGTAGGGAATCCCCTTTCTTCTTCTTGAAGTATGGAGATGATTGAACTGAACTCGATAGTGGAATGGCGACAACTAATATTGTGAGGTATATTATGGCATGTGGAAGGTTGATGGTGGCTCATAAATGGTCACTGAAGAAGGAGGCAAACTTCTTTCCTCTTCGGTGATCAAATTCTAATGATCAAAAAAGGAATGGAATTCGATGGTTGTGTAGGGTCTATGATGTCACACTAGGGGGGGGGGGGTGAATAGTGATTTCTTCGATTTTGTGCTTCGATCATGATTGCTTATCTACAAAACGTTAATACGCAACAAAATACAAATATACGAAGATAGAATACAAGACAATCACAACATGAACAGAAGATATTCAATGTAGTTCGGAACTAGGATTCCTACTCCACGAGGCGAGATCTAATTGATTCTAGTGATGCACACCACCACTATTAAACTTCTCTTTCTTGGTATGACACCGGATGTGGAGAAACCTTGTACAAGTTTTTACACAAATAAGCAATACAACCAACACAACACAAGAATGAAATACAAGTAAATAAAATTTTACAAAAAGAACTCTTGATTATTTGCTTGTTGATTGATTTGGATTGCTCTTGAAGGTCTGGAATGCAACAACACTTCCCCCTCAAAATTGGCTCAAAAATCGCTTGCAAAATCCTCCCTAAGTTACTCCTTTTATAACCTACATCGGGTTGATTTTGCGCCTATCAGTCGATTGCCCACAGTGTCGTTGTCTCACAATGGACTTAATATACATTGAATTATTTCAATGGATACCCTAGCAGTCGACTGACCATACCATCAGTCGACTACTAGAACTTTTGTGCTCTGGCCACTCATGATAAGTCGACTGCCCATCCATGACAGTCGACTGACCTTAAGCAGTCGATTGGCCATATATGACAGTCGACTCCTTGACCAGTCGACTGGTCATAATCCCAATCGACTGCTCGGAGTTAACTTGGCTTTCGAGTGTTGAACACTCGACTAGTCGACTGACCCAAAGTCTCAGTCGACTGATAAACCTCAACCATGAGATTTAACCCAAGTATGATCCCTTCATACTTGATTGACCACCCTTAATCTAGACCTAATCCTTCTAACCACCTTCATTAGCCTCATGCCTCTCGGATCCCTCGAGTCCGTGACTCTTCATCATTCGTGTTAGCCTTCAGGTGCTTCTATCGACTATGTCATGTTAACTGGGACTTTTGCCAAGGTTCATTTGGACTTATGTTACCAAGACTCCATGCTTGGACTTTACACTGCTAAAATCTCACCCTTGGACTTCCTTGCCAAGATTCATTTGGACTTACGTCATCAAGACTACATGCTTAGACTTTACACTACCGAAATCTCACCTTTGAACTTTCCCATTGCTAAGCCTCGATGCTTGGACTTTCACCGTCAAGACTACAAATTTGGACTTACGTGACCAAGTATTCAAACTTGGACTTCACCTTTTTTAAGTACCCATGACTTGGATTTTTAATTGCCAAGTATCCATGACTTGAACTTTTCAATTATCAAAGTTCACTTGGATTTTATGCTGCCAAAACTACACACTTAGACTTATGTTGTTAAGACTTCACCTTTGGACTTTCCTTGCCAAGTATCCAAACTTGAACTTTCGAGGTTGATTGCTCCAACAATCTCCCCCAAATAATCTCCCTCATATGACTGTGGATATCTCAATCATCTACTAGTCATATGGTCAATATGTGGTCAAACCCATATAGTCAACCAATAGTCAAATCCATTGTTAATCCATTGTCAAACATCAAAATACTACTCGAGTTTGGTCAATATTGACTCGGGGCCTATTGCACCAACAGGTAGATCGTCGATGATCCCTTGCTCTTGCCTTGTGTGCACTCGCAAAGAGTAGTCAACAATGAAAATGGTTACTGTGCATTCCTCAAATTAAATCTGAGATCTAGATCAACGATTGAGATTCTCTGGATTTGAAATGAGCGGATGGGATAACATCTGAGTGAATGGTGAGGATTAACCCAATCTTGATAAAGGGCTAGGGTGTCTTGATCTGAGTGTATGGACAAGATCTCTCCAGATTTGGATAAATGACCTAGAATCAATCAGATCTCAATGAACGACTAAGATTGAGCAGATCTTGATCCTTGATCATATCGCTTCAAATCTAGATGAAGGGCTCATATCAATAATTAATTCAACTCGAGCCCAATCCATAGCTCATTTCGATCCCCTACAAAACACAAATTGCACATTTTGTGCATAAATTCCAAAAATATAGAAAAAATTACAATAAGACCCAAACTGAATTCAAGTTCGTAAAACATGATATAAATCATAAATAATCATATGAGATGATTAAAATCATCTAGATTAAGGATAAAAAACAATATGTCAAAATGGTAGTTATCACTACCTCAACCATATTGATGGTGTACTTGTTAGAAGCCTTAGCCACTGCCACAATGGTGTTCCTTTTGTTGTTATGTTTGATCGGACCATGGAAGAATTTGGTGCTGTAGTTACTATTCTTGAGATAGGTACACTTGGCTTTCTGCTATAAGAACTGCGCTCCTCTGCCTTTGCTGAAAGAGTAGCATGAGCCCGCATCCTGCTATAGTCATTATTGGCCTTTTAGAGACCAACTTTTCTGAGGCATCCATGGGCATTGCTCTTCTAAGGCTTTTTGATGGTGGCTCATAATTTTCATGGGTGCATCTTGGTCTTGTGAGGTATGTGGCATGTGGAGGTTCTTGATATGAGCATTGCTCTTCTAAGGCTTTTTGATGGTGGCTCATAATTTTCATGGGTGCATCTTGGTCTTGTGAGGTATGTGGCATGTGGAGGTTCTTGATATGAGCATTCAGTTCATGCACTGCTAGGTCTTCTCCAAAGTTCGAAGGCACATAGTCCTATCTACCTTCGTATATGCCTTCACAACATTGTCAATGGATGACCATTATCGAGTGCACTGATATAAATGGGAGAGCCTATTGTAGAGCCGTGGTTGATTCTATAGAGTATTTCAAAATGCGATGTTGACATTGATACATTATGAACTATAGAACTTAGAAGATATGGATTTACAGTCCATTAGATGTCGATTCACATGGACAAATGAGACTGTTTCTTATAAACTGGGGCATGCCATGATGAATACTCATTGCTACTGGAGGATTTCAAAGGTTATATATGTCGAGGTCCTCCCTTTAGGATGTTTGTCGGATCACTATTATTGTGTAGTTTCGATGTTACAAGAGGAGCGAACACCTATAAAATTTTTCAAATTTTGGATTTATGAACATATAGTGATTGATACAATACTGTTCAGATTGAAGCAGAAGTTGAACCAGTTAAAGGCCAGCTAAGGATTAAGGATTTATAACTAGTGTATTTTTATCACATCTGTTAGTAGGTTAGGCATGCATGCTCAGGAGGATATTGAAGTTGCTTAGAGTACGATGCTACTAGAAGGATTTCTCCAGAGAAGATAATTTAAAAATATAATATGCCTAGCCAATTTAAAAATATTTGTATTTATAAAATTCCGCTTACAAGCCAGACCGATTCCATTTCCATATTGACTTTTTCCATCAAAACCACTAAAACATTAAAAAAAGCTATCCATCGATTACTATCATTTATAGAGAGTAAATATAAACCTGAAAAAGCTTCCCATCACTTTCATTGCGTCCGTCCGATGGAGACATGTTCCCCGCCATCGAACGGTCCATATCAAATGGTCGGCCGCCGCCCCTGAAGCCCACTCGATGATTCCGATTTCCGACCAAAAAAGGGCGCGCACACGCTCCTCCGTCTTTCAAGTTGGCGCGAATCCTATCCATTTCGTATTCATTTTATTCTGATTTGTTAACCACAAGATGTTAAAAGGAGCCATGCGTCTATCACAAAAGCCCCCATGTCTGCTCTTCTGCATTCCGAGCTAGGGAGAGAGGTAGGAGATCGTAATTGCTGCATGCTGAAACAGACAGATCCTAAATGATCTGAACAAATGAGTATAACATGAATATGGAGGGTCTTCTGACAGATCAAACCCAGGCAAGCTCAAGAAGAGTTTCCACGAGAGGAGGAGCTGATCAGAACGTGAGACCCAGATACATGTCCCTCGATCCATCGTCGATGAATCAACACCTTCCAAATCACCAGCTACCACAGCAGCCGCGGCAGACTAACTTCTATGGGTCTCTTCCTCCCACTTCTTCCTTCTCCCATCAATTTACGACGACGAAATCTCCTCCTAATTATTCCACGGCGCCGCTGCTTCGACCTCCTCTTCTCCCTCTCCCGCCGAGACCGAGAGGGAGAGAGAAGCCTGCTGCCGTTGCTGCTTCATCGAATCGGAGGAAGGGAAACTCTAGGGAAGAGGTCCTGCCGGAGTCGTCTGTTTACTCGCTCTCGCCGCCGCCCAGCACCCTCCCACTGCCTAGTTTTCTCCTGACAAAGCAAAAAGATAAGGGAGTTGGCGATCCTTAAACTCGATGTATATAATGGATGAGGAGCATCAAAGATATAGATTGATATACGACGCATCATACAGACATGGTTGGTGTTTTTGGCTTTGCTTGGGAGAAGTGCAAGCGGTAGGAGTTTAATTTGTGGTAGGTATAGTATATAGCTTCTTTTCGACATGCTACTGCTACTCGTATATATCCTGCTTTCGGTGGACAAGGCTAAGTTACTGGTGTTTGTTTGAATATATATATATATATATATATATAGCCATTTCATTGGGCTCTTGCTAAGGAATTCGGCTGATGATTAAATAAATTGATCATGTGATTTCAATATTAGATAAAACTTTAAGTTAATTCAGACTAACCTTATTTGGACTTCCTGTTTTAATACCTGTTATACTTAGATCATTGAGTGCTACTAAAGTGAAGCTGTCATCTTGTAGCTAGCTACATTAACTTCAAGATTATCCAGAAATTTTGTGTGAATTGTACTTTAGGCCGGAGAAACATTTTAT
The DNA here is from genome assembly GCA_025175895.1 of Wurfbainia villosa. Classification (NCBI taxonomy): domain Eukaryota; kingdom Viridiplantae; phylum Streptophyta; class Magnoliopsida; order Zingiberales; family Zingiberaceae; genus Wurfbainia; species Wurfbainia villosa. The sequence goes on along the minus strand of CM045987.1, from coordinate 111,053,277 downwards.
TGGTGGAGGTTTAATTTACCATGTATAGATTGTTGGCGGAAACTTTAAATAATGCACTATTAGAACTTGTGACATTCTAAGTTGATCTAGGAACTTTGAAGACGTAATTAACTTTAGAAATATACTTTTATATAGTCAGTAAGATTTGCATCGGCCGACTAAAAATGTCACACCCAGCTTCAATTTTTGATAATTTTAACATTTTATCGAAAATCTATTTAGGAGACAAAATTAATTTCTGTTTGGTTATTAGCCGATTAGAAGTGGGTTAGTAGACCAAATATAACTTTTTTTTATTGAGATGTAGAACTAGAGCTGTCAAACGGGTCGACCCATGGCGGAGCGGGTCAATCCGTCGTAAATTCAATATTTAGCGGAGAGGGGCGGGCCGACCCGCCATCTCGGCGGGTTGAGAAATTTCCAACCCAACCCAACTCAAGGTGGGTTGCGGGTTAGGCGGGTCAACCCGCGGGCCACACAAATTTTAAAAATATATTTAAAATTACTAAGGTGTTGAGGGCTTGAGGTAATGATTTGTAAGACAGATAAAGTACCATGATTAAAAAAATAAATATTTGAAGTAACTAAAATCTTATAATTGTGATTCAATTATCGACTTACAAAATTAAGTACCGATATTTTTGATTCCTTTCCAATGTTCTAAAATATTTAAATCTTGATAATATGTAAATGTAAATTTTTACTCTTTCAATTAGAGATTCAATTGAGATTTTTTAACTTGGGTAATTATTTGATTTTGATATGTTATTATTTTCTATATTGATTAGAATAATAGTGACAAGATAATAAAAAGCAATTAAAGTATAAAAAATATTCTTTTGTTCTTTACTCTTAACTTCTTTTATACTTTGTTGAGGTGTATGTGTGATAGAAGAAGATTGTAATGGTGAAAAATTTGTCTTTTGACATTTTTTCAACTCATGGCCAACCTGGCCCCACAATGCCAACTCGTTTAGACTGACCAGCGCTGGTCGCTCGTTAGGCCCGCCAAAATGGCGGGTTGATAAAAGTTCAACCCAATCCGCTTAAATTGTTTGGCGGGGCGGGCCAATCCGACGGGCCTAATTCAACTTGACAGCTCTATGTAGAACCTAAAAATCTAGTGGACCCACTACAAAAATACATCAATTTGACGACGAATTTTACAATGAAATTTGAATCAAAATTCGTTGCAAAATTTTTTTGCAACGAATTTTACGACGAAAATTATATTGTTACAAATAGTTTGCCACAAAAAATTGAGACAAAAAACTCAAATTTGTCACAATTTTTGTGACGAATAAAAATTTCATCACAAAATTTGTTACAAACTAGCGACAAATTGCGCAACATAATAATATTCGTTGCAAAAATTTACGATGAATCCATTTTCGTTGCAATTTTTTGTGACAAAAAATGGATTCGTCGTAAATTTTTGCGACGAAATTTAGTTTTCGTCACAAAAGTGGCGATGAATCCATTTTTCATTACAAAATTTTGTGACGAATCAATTTTTCGTCGCAAAAAGTTGCGACAAAAATTATTTTTGTTGCAAAATTTGGAGACGAAAAATATTTTCGCCGCCAAATTAGGTAGATATGAGTTCGACAGAATTTAACGACGAATTAAGTTTTCGTTACAAAATATGAACTAGCAGTCGATTGCTAATAGACCAGTCGACTAAAAACAAATCTGTGAACTACTACAGTATTACCAGTCGACTGCTATCTACAACAGTCGATTGATAGTCAACATTTGGTAACAAACAAATATTTCATTGTAGATTTGATGATGAAAAAAAAATTTCGCTGCAAATTATGGACAAACAGTCGACTGTTGTATTTTTGCAATCGACTGATACTCAATAGTTATGGTCATGAACCATCAGTCGATTGGTGGATGATTCCAGTTGATTGATGTCACAGATTTTGCAACAAAATTATATGTTCGTCGTTAAATTAGCGACAATTTCTTTGTCGCTAAATTTGCGACGAATCTTGTTTTCATCGTAAATTTAAAAAATTATGAAAAAAATACTATTATATAATTTATTATTTTTATCTGTTTTTACAAATTTTATACCAAATACATCTAACAATATATAAAAAATTCACACATCAAATTTGATAAACACATTTAATCATTCAAAATGATTCATCAACACAAATAATAAATCATTCATCGTATGAAACTTATAATACAAAAATATCATCCCCAGGGCTAGCCCAGTTGGTAAGTGCAAAGGGGTAACTCTTAAATGGGCAGGGGTCAATTCCCGGGGAGGTCATGACTCTGGACTATCGACCGACCCCCTCCTTTGCACTTGCCACCTGGGTCATGATTTACCTCCTCCACTGGTAGGGGCAGCTGGAGGGGGCTGCTAATGTGGCGGTTCTATATTTTTTTTATAATACAAAAATATCGAATGTAACAAGTCAAGAAACATTTAGGAATAAAATTGAAACATAACTACCATCATCAACTCTCATGTATCTTTCATCTCGTGTATCTTTCCTCTCAACAATTGATCTTGCAATTGGAGAAGGAGATCCTGCAGTTGGAGAATCGAAGATCCTGCAACTGGAGAAGGAGATCTTGCAGTTGGAGTACCAAAAGATCCTGCAACTGGAAAAGGAAATCCTACAGCTGGAGAAGGGACCGAAGACACATGTCCTACAAGTGAATCAGACGATACAGGGGTTGAAGCAGAAGAAGAGAGTATTCTTTCACAGAAGATCCTGCAACTGGAGAAGGAGATCCTGCAGCTGGATAAGGGGCCGAAGACACATGTCCTGCAAGTGAATCAGACGATACATGGGTTGAAGCAGAGGAAGAGAGTATTATTCCATCACTATTCCATCTATAACCGCCGCGTTCAAACTATCAATTATAATTATTAAAATAATAAAGTAAAAAAGAATTGCATCTTCATCGGATGTATAATGAATAATATGAAAAAACTTACCATATTTTATTTGAAGTACTAGACACCGAAATAATCTACTAATATATCAAAAAAATTCTTTGATGCCTTATAACTTATAATTTTTTTCTTCGCTTGATTTGCATTGTTATCTATATGTGATATCTTAACTTCTCCAATCGAACTCTCGCCTTTGACTTTCCTCTGGCTTAGACTCGGAATCATATTTAGTAACATGGCATGAAGAGGATCTGTTAAAATTGTTCTAATTTCTTGTGTCATCCTGAAGTGACTCTTGTGTCGATTGATTTAAGTGGACATGAGCATGAAGCTTTAGTAGTCGACTATGTAGCAGCAGTCGACTGCTAGTGTATCCATTGGAGTTTTTCTAGCTTGGATTGAGTCGTTGTGAAACAACAACACTATGACAGTTGAATAGAACCTTTTGGCAGTCGACTGCTATGCGCAAAATCAACTCGATGTATGTTATAAAAAGAACTCGAGATGGAGGATTTTGCACCAATTTTTGGGAGATTTTGAAGGGGAATTTTTGCATTCCAGACCTTCAAGAGCAATCCAAAGGAAGCAACAAGCAAACAATCAAAAAAACTCTTGTGAAGTTTCTTTGCATTTCATTTGCATACTTGTATTTGCTTGTTGTATTACTTGTATAATCTTGTTGTAAGAGGTTTCTCCACCTTCGAAGTGTTTTCCGAGAAAGAGAGGTGGTGTGCATCACTAAAGCTCACTTGAGCTCGATCCGTGGAATAGGAACTCTAGATTTCGAACCACGTTACATCTTGTGTATTGTGAGTGTTTGTTATATTTTGTTATTGTCATTTATTTCCATTGCACTAACAAGTTTTATAGACGAACACGATCGAGTGAATTCCAAGCAAAGAAGTGAACATGCTATTCACCCCCCTCTAGTGATGCCAACCGTTCCTAACAAAGTTCACTCCCCTAGGGCCAAACATTCGGTCCTCGATCTGCTTGGATTTTCTCTTGCCTACGATTCACTCCCTTAGCATCAACTATCCAATCCCAGAATTGCTTGGACTTTCTCTTGCCTAAGATTTTCTCCCTTAGAGATAAGCATCCAATCCTCGTCCTACTTAAATTTTCCTTTGATTGTTTAGTCCCACTAGGACTTTCTCACTTACCAACTCACTTTCAAGTATTCAGTCACCTACTTAGACTGTCTCTTACTTAACTTTGACTAGTTAACCAAATCTTAGGGATTGATTGCAATAATAATATTTTCACTAACTATTTTAAATAAATATATTGTCCAAATATCAAAATTATTAGAGGTCAATTGCACTAATAATCTTCTCTTTTTTAATATTTGACAATAAATTTAAGTTATACTACCTAATTTTAAGAAAATGAGAATTCTAACTAAACTTTTAAGTTCTCCCCTTTTGTCATATATCAAAACATTCCAATTAAGATCATTCCAACAATAGGTGTAATATCTCCCCCTACTTTATTGAAAGACCTAATTGTATTATATTTCACCGTTCAAAATACTTCCTCTTTTTTCAAAACATATTGAAAATTTCCAAACTATATTTCGAATATTTTCAAAATCTCATCCTTTTCAAGATATATTAAAGTTTTTTTAGATTTTAAAAATATAATATTTTCAAAGTATTTTCCATACATTGTCAAACCCCATTTTTCAAAAATATTTTGCAATACTTTCAAAAATAGTGTTCAAATTTCCTAACTTTAAAAAAATATAATCTCCTATTTTCTTTTAAAGATAATATTGAAAAATATTTTTTAAGTTTTGAAGAAATTTTCAAAAAGGATATTTTTTTATTATAAAGAGTGAATTTTCAAATAAGATTAAAAGACAAAAAATATTTTAAAATTTGAGGTTAATCGAATAAATCAACCAAACCAATCGAATCAAAAAGTTTGATTCAATTTATTCAAAAATTCAATTTTTCAAAAATTGATTCGATATACAGTCGGTTGATTTGTATAAATAGTCAATTATTCTTTCCGAATCGAAACTTAAAAATAAAAAAATCATGATTCTTTCTTCTCGAATCTCGACCCTGACCTCGACCCCGACCACTCGTCCACCCTCCATCCCGACTCTCGACTCCTAATTATCGAGCACCTTAAACTCCCTGAGCACTCCTTCTAATTCATGAGCACCTCGAGCAGTCAAGCTCGAGCACCCTCCAATGGTCTGATCTCTATCCCACCGGCCCCCAACTGGCTGACTTAGGCATATCCTAAACCCTAAATCCTCATATTTCCCTTGTGACTCTCGACTGGTGACTATCGCCCTCGACCCCGTGATTGTCGTGCGAGCCCGCGACTTTCGATTGTCGCCTCCGACCCCTCTGCTTCTCGAGATGTCCAGTATCCTTCCAGCTATTTCTGATGGCCGACAGTCCTCCACTGTTCCTGGCTTCCTTAATTCATCGTGACTCTTTCATAATTTCAACTGATGGTTAGTTTACTTAATTTAGTATTTACTATTTGGTTTTATCGTTTTAGGATTTAATGAATTACATGACATGATCACCTGAATATCAAAACTTACAAGGTTTAGAGTTGATTATAATTCTAAATTATTAATCTAATTGTAGTTATATATATTTTTTTTATTGAAAATTGTATGTTTATTTTTTTAGATATCAATGCAAGGAAATATTTCAAATATAGACGTGGATAATAGTTGTTCAATCCCACGATCTAGACCTTTAGTGGGTACTAGAGAAAAATTAAGCAAACGAAGAACAATAAAACCAAGAAGTGAGGTATAGAATCATTTTACGAAGTTTACCAATATTGATAATGAGATTAAAGCCAAATGCAAATATTTTGATAAAGAGTTTTTTTTGCGATCCATATAAGAACGGAACAACAAACTTGAAATCTAATATGACATCATGCAAAAAACATCCTCATGCTATTGAAATAAATCAAACACAATTGAGTTTTCAAATAGGTGCAAGGCAGGGTGAGGGATCTCTCATTTCATGGAAATTTGATTAGGATGCATCTAGAAAAGTGTTAGCTGTAATGATTATAATGGATGAGTTGCCTTTTAAATTTGTAGAAGGAGAAGAGTTTAAAGCATTTATGACTATGGTATGTCCATAGTTTATAATTCCTTCGAGATGGATAGTAGCATGTAATTGTGTTGAATTATATACAATTGAAAAGGAAAAAATTAAAAAGTTGATTACATGATTCATCATAAAGAATTTCTTTGACTACTGATACATGGACATCGATTCAAAAAATCAATTATATGTGTTTGACTATTGGTGCAGTAGGCACTAGATAATCGAACTTGAGTTTTGATTCTAGCAAAGACCCAAAGTTAAGGTCATATTGTTATCTAACGAGTTGAACTAAGTGTGCAGGAATAGTTAAGCTGAGCTGAAGGTCAGCGATACCTAGAGAATTCCGAGTCGGGAAACCGTGGTAGTCGGGCGACACCAAGAGAACTTCGGAGGGAGTCAAGAGCCCAGGTGGAGGCCAAAAGCTAAGCTACAAGTTACAAAGGACCAAAGGTAAGTTTAAGAGCTCGAATGTGAGTAAAGGTGAGGTCGGGTCCTCCGTAGGAGGACATCTTTAGGCGGCGATCCGACTAAGACTTCTCGTGGAAGGTCTAGGTCGAGATCGGATGGTAAGTGACCATCGAAATTACCTTTACTATTATGTTTTTGAGCTAACTCTTTGTTGCAGACGAAAAACCTAGCCATCAGTCGATTGATGGCTGTTAGCAGTCGAATGTCGGTGGCATCAGTCGACTGATGAAGGTGAACAGTCGACTTCTAGTCAAACTGCCCACCTCGAGGAGAGTCAAGATAAGCTCCATTTATCTTGGAGAGATGAAGTTCTTTGACCATGAGCTGGAACTGAACGTTAGGGGAGCTTCCAAGGCTATAAAAGGAGGGGGGTTTCACCCCTTTAGGTCCTCAATTTTCTCCTAAAGTGCTCCTACAACGCTGAAGTTCTACATCAACGCTACAATGTCGTAACGCCGACGTGACGCCAAAGTTTCAACTCCTTATTGTTGGTAGCTTAAGTTTGTCTCTCATTTTGTATTTAATTCTTGTACTCAGAGCTTTTATCGTAACGAGGTGAGGTAGGCTTGTTGCCTCATCCTCGAGCTTTTGGTTTTATTGTAATCGTTGTCTCCTACCTCCAACAAGGAGGAGACGTTTAGTGGATTGTGTTAGGGCAATCTCTTGCCATGATAAAGTTTTGATGTGTGTGGCAAAGAGTTTAAGTTAGATTGTTATTGTGATTTGATATGTGCATTGGAGTCTTGCAGGACTTAGTAATTCGCACATGAAGCCTTAGCGGGTTCACCACTCATAACCTCATGCTTGAGTCGGAGAAGGAGCATTGCAGAGTCGTGCGCTTGATGCTGCCGAGGGACCGTCGGATGAGATGACTTGAAGCGAAGCCAAGGAAGCAGACTTCGGAGGCAAGAGACGCGAAGGAGCATTGCAGAGCCGTGCGCCTGATGCTGTCGAGGGACGTGGCCGTAAATGAAGAGAGCTTCGACGAGGGACTTCGAGTGAGATGAGAGAATGAATGAATTGTAAGTAGCTCATTATGTGAACTTGGCCGAATGGCTGAGTGTCGGAGGCTCGACCGCAAGGGTTGAGGTTTACTTGACCGTCGGAAGCTCAAACGAATGTTAAGTTTGAGTTTCACACGACACCAGTCAACTGCTCTGAGTCGAACGCGGTTCGACTGGTATCCGACTGATGGGTTTATGCCGGCGATCGCCATGGAATAATGCGTCATCGCTAGAGGATGTCGTGGCACAGAACGCCGTAGCCAGGCGCGACTATGGAGCGGCAAATCGATTGATGGATCCATCAGTCGACTGCCAAGGGATCCGTTGGACTACAACGGTCGGGATTCGACGTGTTCGGAGGTCGTTGAAGTGGCGGCAGTCGACTGCTAAGGGCGGCAGTCGACTGGTGGCGGCCAACGGGAAGAAATCAACCCTCTCTATAAAAAGAGAGGGTGTGGGCTTGTGGATGAAAAATGCTTATGCTCTAAGTGATCATCCAAGTGCTCCACAAGATTCAAACTCCTTCTCTTAGTTTTCTTTCACATCTATTGTAAAAGAAGGAGGGTTCTTGAGTTGTAAGGGTTACCTCCACCTAGCTTAGTACAAAGGAGAGACCGATAGTGATTTGGTTGCGGAGTGATTCACTGAGGACGAATCGGGGACAGTGGATTAGCGGTGTAGCCGTGACCCACGTTATATTATCTTGTTAGCATTGTTTTTATCTTTGCATTGTTTATTTGCTTGTTTTGTTTGTTTCCATTGCGCTAATTAATTTTGTAGACGAGCAAATTACGTCATCGAACGAAAGAGGGCTATTCACCCCCCTCTAGCCGGCCACATCCACACTACTTCGATCCTACAAGTGGTATCAGAGCAAAGGAAAGCTTGTCGAGGACTAACCACCACAATAAGCACATTCAAGAATGGCCGGTTCCAACATTCACCTACCAAAATTTGAAGGCGAATTCTCTTGGTGGGAAAAGAGAATGGAGGTATTCTTCGAAACCGACTTTGAAATTTTATTAATTATGGAAAACGGTTTCGAGATGCTTAGGAATGAAGAAGGGGAGATATTGGAGAAATCAAGATGGAGTAAAAGACAAAAAGAGGAGTATTTGGCGAATTCAAAAGCCAAGCACCACCTCTACAATGTACTCCCTCAACAAGAAGTGAATAGAATAGGGGAGTGTGCAAGTGCCAAGGAGATGTGGGAGAAGCTAGTAGAGCTTCATGAAGGCACTTCGGAGGCCAAGCTTGCAAGAAGAGATCTCCTCCGCTCCCAATTATCAAATATCAAGCTTGAAAAGGGAGAAAAGGTAACCTCCTTACATTCTAGATTCAAAGAAATTTTAATTGGGCTAACAAGTGTAGGAGAAAGACTTTCAAATCGGGACATGCTCATGAAAGCAATTGATGCTTTTCCCCGGTCATCGAAATGGAGCTCAATGGTGGACTCCTTCTACATGTCCAAGAATTTAGAAGTGAGCACTTTGGAGGAGTTCTTCTCAACCATGGAGCTCCACGAAACAAGACTTGAAGGAATAATAGAAGAGCCAAGATTTCAACCTTCAAGAAGAGTAGCACTTTTGGCCAACAAAGGAAAGAAGAAGATGGAGATCCCCTCCTCCTCCGATGAAGCATCTTCCTCCTCCTCCATGGATAGCATGGAAGAAGCCTATATGGTAAGGAGGGTAAGACGTGCATTAAAAGATTTTAGATTTAATAAATCTAATGATAGGAGTAGAAGACCAAGGGGGAAGATTATTTGCTACAATTGCCAAGGAGAGGGACACATAAGGGACAATTGTCCCCTCTTGAACAAGAGCAAGGAGGAGAAGAGAAAGAAAGAAGAAAAGAAGAAGAAGAAGGGTAGCAAGAAGAAGAAAGAAGAAGAGAAGAAGGCCAAAGAGAAAGGGAAGACAAAGATATTAAAAGCAAGAACATGGGATGACCCCTCTTCATCATCTTCATCATCATCGGAAGAGGAGAATGCCTTTGTCACCAACTTAGCCCTAATGGCCTTTGACGACCTAGATTGCTCCTCCTCCGAAAATGAAGAAGTAAGCTCAAGTGAGGAGAGCTCGAGTGAAGGGGGAGCTTCGTCACCATCCTTCTCATCCGAAGAAGAAGAAGACATGGAAGCTATGGTAACAAATCTAACTCCCAAGAAAATAGTTTCCATGGTTTCTAGCTTAACTAGGGATTTATTTAGAGCAAAGAAGAAAAATAAGAGCATGCTAGATCAAATTAAGGACTTAGAAGAAAAATTAGAAAAAGCATGTTTAAATGTAAATGATAATATTTCTTTTAGCTTAAATGATGCATGCTCACATGAATATATGCTTTTTAATGTTAGTGATGCATGTATGGATGAAAATAGGGCTCTAAGGGAAAAGGTAGATTATTTGACCAAGGCCCTAGAAAAGTTTACAATAGGCTCTAATACCCTTAACATGATAATTGGGAGCCAAAGGACAAGCTTCAACAAGAAAGACCTAGGTTATAAGGAAAAGAAAAATGAAAAGACCTATAAATGTCTAATAGCTAGGGGTCAACACAAAAAGAAGGTAATTGCTAGAAAATGAATCCCTAAGGAGTATTTAGTGAACCCCATAGGAAAGAATTTATTTTGGGTTCCTAAATCCATCCTAAAGGGTTAGGAAAACCCTAGGATAGTCAACCATATGGAATTCATCTAAATCATATGTTGGTTGACTTAGGATGTCGGGACAACATTTTTGAAATAGTGTTAGGTGATGATAATGCACCTATAAATAGATAAATCATGCTTTAGGTGATATTTGTCTTATTATCATGATATAATACCTAATGCATGATTATTAATTGATGAATACACTTGTTTCATGGTCATAATATGAAATCAATGCATATGTATATTTATGATCATGTTGGGTGTTAGGATGATACTTAACCATGAGTAGAAATGCATGAATTTAATGGTTAAGTGTATACAAATACCTTTAGGATACATCTCACACTCACCATAGGCTACCTTGATTGAAAACTTAGCATGAGTGAGATGGTAGGATGATACTAATGGTCCACTAATGCCTATGACATTTAGATGGTCATTTAAAGTATCAAAATAGCAATAATAGACCAATCATGGGGAAGACTTATGTTTAATTCATAGACATATTGCCCAAAGATCATGGTTGGATATTTCACATGTTTTCAAAACAATTTCTTACTTTAAAATCTGTGTATTCATGTTTTGAAACAATCTAAAGCAAGACTAGGTGTTAAAATGGATACTAACATGATCAAAAACCTAGTGGTTTTTAAAGCTTTAGGATTTTTGGCAAATCTCTGAAAATATGATGTTTTTTCATAGAAAACTATTTTTCATTGATAAATAACCCTAAAAGAAATGTGTTCCCCAAATTTCACTATTTTTAGAATTTTCTGGAATTTATAGTGTATTTAAATTTCCGTAAAATCGAAATTTTGATTTTCGTGCGACCGCCATACGATAGCGATCGATGGACTGTAAACGAGCACAGTAACATGATTTTATCAGGTTTTTGACTGATTTTAATTTTTGTTTCTCTCTATACTTGATGCCATGATATATAAACTTTGTTTAATCTTTTTGATGGTGTCAAAGGGAGAGAAAACTATATGTTTAAGTAAGGGGGAATATATTTAGGGGGAGTTTCATGTATTAAGGGGGAGAGTTGCTAATAATCATGTTTATTTACATGCTTTCCTTTCTTAATATTTTTATCAAATGTTTTTATCTAACTTAAACGGATTGCCACACATCAAAAAGGGGGAGATTGTTAGGGCAATCTCTTGCCATGATAAGGTTTTGATGTGTGTGGCAAAGGGTTTAAGTTAGGTTGTTATTGTGATTTGATATATGCGTTGGAGTCTTGCAGGACTTAGTAATTCGCACATGGAGCCTTGGCGGGTTCACCACTCATAACCTCGTGCTTGAGTCGGAGAAGGAGCATTGCAGAGCCGTGCACTTGATGCTGTCGAGGGATCGTCGGACGAGATGACTTGAAGCAAAGCCAAGGAAGCAGACTCCGGAGGCAAGAGATGCGAAGGAGCATTGCAGAGTCGTGCGCTTGATGCTGCCGAGGGACGTGGTCGCAAACGAAGAGAGCTTCGGCGAGGGACTTTGAGTGAGATGAGAGAATGAGTGAATTGTAAGTAGCTCATTAGGTGAACTTGGTCGAATGGCTGAGTGTCGGAGGCTCGACCGCAAGGGTTGAGGTTTACCCGATCGTCGGAAGCTCAAACGAATGTTAAGTTTGAGTTTCACACGCAGCACGGGCCGATCGCTCAGTCGAACACAGTTCGAGCCGATCCGAATCGATGGGTTTATGCGCCGATCATTGCCGGAGGATGTCGCGAGCGCAGAGCCGCTCGTGGCCGATGGCGATCGACTACGGAGGCGGCAATGATCGATGGATCCATCGATCGTCGCTAAGGATCCGTTGGACTGATCCGGCGTGTTCGTGAGGCCGTTGAGTGGCGGCCAACGGGAAGAAATCAGTCCTCTCTATAAAAAGAGAGGGTGTGGGCTTGTGGATGAAAAATTCTTATGCTCTAAGTGATCATCCAAGTGCTCCACAAGATTCAAACTCCTTCTCTTAGTTTTCTTTCACATCTATTGTAAAAGAAGGAGTGTTCTTGAGTTGTAAGGGTTACCTCCACCTAGCTTAGTGCAAAGGAGAGACCGATAGTGATTTGGTTGCGGAGTGATTCACCGAGGACGAATCGGGGACCGTGGATTAGCGGTGTAGTTGTGAACCACATTATATTATCTTGTTAGCATTGTTTTTATCTTTGCATTGTTTATTTGCTTGTCTTGTTTGTTTCCGTTGCACTAATTAGTTTTGTAGACGAGCAAATTACGTCATCGAACGAAAGAGGGCTATTCACCCCCTCTAGCCGGCCACATCCACACTACTTCGATCCTACAGATTGCTCCTTCGTATGTGGTCTAAGATCGCGGGGCCTTGGAGTAGCAACCTTCTGATTGCGAACTAAGTAAAAATAAAGTGTCTATTTACTTCTTATTATTATTCATTCTGCTGTGCATCACTCGAGTTTTAGTCGAACGAAAAGATTTTGAGCTCGCTATTCACCCCCCCCTCTAGCGCTCTTTTTATGATCCAACAATACCGCTCATTTTATCGATAAGATTGGAAGTTGCATAAAATAATTTTGAATTTTTGTCCAATTATAAGTCATAAAGGTGATACAATTAGTTTAGCTATTGAAAATTATTAGTGCAATCGGTCCAGGTCACAATTGACCAAAGTCGAGTGGAACTCGAGTAGGATTTTGATGTTTAACAATAGGTTTGACAATGGGTTTATCAATAAGGTTTGACCACATGACAAATGGATGTTTGAGATATCCAAGGTCATATAGGGGAGATTGTTAGGAGATGATTGTTGGAGCAATCGATCTTAGGTCAAGGGTGACCTAGCTCGAGTGAGACTCGAGTGGAAGTCCAAGTTTGGAGACTTGTAAGGAAAATTAAGATCAATACAGTTTTATGAGCCTCTTAAGTGTAACCATGTCCTCTAACTTTTATTTCACATCTAGGATAGGTTGTTGTAAGTTTTTAAAATTTATATAACTTTGAATAAATTTGCAAAAATTCACTATTAAACTTAGGCTAATATATTCACTTAATAATTGTAGGGGGATCGATGTCCGCGCTAGGGGGTAATAGCGGTTCATCGATTTCGTCGTTCGTTATCATGCTCGTCTACAACGATGTTAGTATATGCAACGGAATATATAATAATAGAAATAAATACACAACAACCACACAAACACAAAGATATAACATGGTTCGGAACCTAGAGTTCCTACTCCACGGGCGAACTCTAGTGACGCACACCACCACTAATAAACTCTTTCATGGTGACACACCGGAGGTGGAGAAACCACTTACGACAATCTTACAATAATAAGAATAAAGATACAACCAAGTACAACAAGAATACAAATGAAATGCAAAGAACACTTTACAAATTATGACTTTTGAATGCTTGTTGATGTGGTTGCTTGGACGAGCTTGAAGGACCCTGAAATGCATCAGCACGTCGCCTCAAATCGCCCCTAGAACCGCTGCCAAAATTCTCCCTGTCGAGCTCCTCTTATGCCTCCACGCGATCTAGATTTTCGCCAAGCAATCAATTGCTAAAAGACACTAGTCGACTGGCTACAGTGTCGTTGTCTCACAATTAACTTAATCCACATTGACATTTCATCCCACGAATACACCATCACTCGACTGCCCTTACTAGCAGTCGACTGCTGCTCAGTAGTCGATTGGCCAGTTGACTACCAAAGCTTCTGTTCTCGTGTCTACAAATAACAGTCGACTGTCATTTATGTCAATTGACTATCCAAGGCTAGTCGACTGCCAGAGCACAGCTCAAGCAGTCAAGCCTTAGTCAACTACACAACTAGTCGACTGTCTTGAGTCAACTCGGCTCTCTAGTGTCAAACACTTGGCAAGTCGACTGTCCAATACCCCAGTCGACTGATAAACCTCAACAATGAGGTTTAACCCCAATTATGATTCCCTCATACTTGATAAACACCCTTAGCCTAGACCTAAGTCTTCAATCCACTTCCATTAACCTTACGCCTCTCGGATCCCTCGAGTCCATGACTCTTCATCTATGCACTAGCCTTCAAGTGCCTCCATCAGCTATGTTATCCTAACCAGGTTCCTTACCAAGGTACATTTGGACTTATGCTACCAAGACTCTATGCTTGGACTTTACGCCATCAATATCACACCCTTGGACTTCCCAATTGCCAAGCATCCATACTTGGACATTCACCGCCAAAGTTCACTTGGACTTTACGCCGCCAAGACTACACACTTGGACTTATGCCGTCAAAACTATACCTTTGGACTTTCCTTGCCAAGTACCTATGACTTGGACTTTTCATTGCTAAGACTATTCTTGGACTTTTCAATTGTCAAGTATCCATGACTTAGACTTTCATATGCCAAGTGCCCATGACTTGGACTTTACCATTGCCAAGACCCTTGGACTTTTCATGCCAAATACTCAAGACTTGGACTTCTCTCGGGTCCTACTCAAGCTAGGTCAACTTTGACTTGAGGTCGATTGCTTCAATAAACTCCTCATATGGTCAAACTTATGTCAACCATATGATCAATCCATTGTCAAACAATGGTCAAACCCATTGTCAAACATCAAAACACTACTTGAGTCTGGTTAATCGTGACCTGGATCGATTGCACCAACAATCTCCTCCTTTTTGATGTTTCACAATACCTTTAAGTTAGGCTAACCAATAATCCCAAACTTAACTCTTCCAATGCTAAAGCATAGTGAAGATTTACCTAATTTAAATCTTACTTCTCCCTTTTTGGCATACATCAAAAAGACCACTGATGTGAGCAAAACATATAGGGTTTTAGGAGTAATTTTCGCTCACATCTCATTATATTTTATGTTAGTTTCATGCATATGTCACTTTGTTTTGCATGCATTTCCTATTTTCTAGTTCGGAGACCTGCTCTTTGTACTTTTGCATGCAGGATAGCATTTTGTGGGAAAAAGCGCACTTTCGGAGCAAAAGAAGGGCATTTTGTAGTTAGACGCAGAAGGGGACACGGCCAGGGCATGTGGCTACACACGACCGTGTCCTATGGGCGAGATGAGCCACCCCAGGGCCACACACAGCCTGGCCGTGTGGAAACACACGTCCGTGTGGCAGCCTAGCATATTGACGCGGCTAGAGTTTTTTTTGGATTTCGCAGCGATCCGATGTGATGTCTATATAAGGATAGCTTCGTCCAAACCCTAGGGGGGAGGCACGGCGGCTGGGACAGAACACTAAAGCCCTAAAAAGCTTCGAGAACTCGCAACGAGGAGGAAGAACGCCATCGAAGATCCAAGTTCTGCACTTCAACGCCAAAAAGAAGGCCACATTGGCATTGTAAACTCCTATTCTCGCATTTTACTTACTATTGATTCGAACATGAACATGCCTTGTGATTTTCCTCTCCTATCTATGGAGTAGTTTCTTCGATTCTAGGATTAGGGAGTAGCTTGTGTGCGTATGACATGTTGCTTCAAATTGAATTCTGTTATTGAGTTTGAATTTGCAATTGGGATTTGTTTATACCGATATCTATGTGTGTTTGGTTTTCTACCTAATGTGCTTAGGCGATACGATGGGTGACAAGCCTCGTATCTAAGATTTAGGAGATTTATACAAGGAACCTAGGGGTTAACCTGATCTCCTGTAACCGTGGGTAGAAGGATGCGATAGAACTAGAAACGGTTCATCACAGGGATTGATTCGGCATCCTCGTACCTTCTATCCCGTCCTTATAAGGCAGAGATAGCTCCCGATAGATACGGTGGTTCATCGGAAGAGTGTATGATGTCCCTTCCACAAGACCATAGTTAAATGTTTAGACAATGCCCAGTTGATAACATGTTTTGCGACACACAAGCGAAACTAAAGTCCTAGAATCCCTTTAAAAGATCTCGCAGCAAGCTTCTTTCTTCCTCCGTGTGACACCGTACTAGAGTTTAGTCCACCGACAACCCTCACAATCGCAACCTTTAGATTGACTTCCAAACAATAACATCCACTGAACAAATCGGTACTTGAATCTCAGTCCCTGTGGGATCGATAATCTTTTTATTACTTGACGGCATCCGTGCACTTGTGGGCGTTGAGCGCGAGCGTGCGCTTCGAGTCCTCGACGGTATTCGTCACGAGATTTGAGGCCACGTTCGTATGCATCAAGTTTTTGATGTCGTTGCCGGGGACTGGTCGATTCGATATTGAATTGAGAAGTGGATAATTGGATCGGACTTAGGATTAGATTTATTTACTTGCTTTATTTTCTTCTTAGTTTGCTTTATTTACTTCAGTTTTGGATTTTCCATATCTAGATTTAGATTTTATTTTATTTTAACAGTAGTTTTCTATTTCCTTATTGTCTCTTTGATTTTGTTAGCTAGATTTGTTTATTTCCTGTTTCCTAAGCTTTAGGTAAATACTCCTAACTTTTCCTCTCAACTAAAACTTTGGTTCCACCCTCCAAGTTATCTATCGTATATGATTTATAATCCTTTTTCATCAAAGGACGTTGAAATGTTAACACAGCCCGCTCGACCCTTGAAAGATTACATAGTGCCTAGACGAAAAGCCTGAAACTCCTGCATAGTTATTCCTAGAATTCAGGCCGCAAGCTGAGAAATAAACCTTGCATTAATTGCTCTTATTCAAGAAAATCAGTTTGGAGGGGCTCAGATTGAGGAACCCTATTTACACCTTGAAGAATTTCTTGCGTACTGCGACACAGTGCAATATGAAGGAGTCCCAGTAGATGCCATTAAGCTCATCATGTTCCCATTTTCATTGAAAGGGGGGGGGGGGCGGGGCTAAGCAATGGATATGCGTGCTACCAGAAGGGAGTACAACGACATGAGAACAAATGGAATACACTTTCCTAAGTAAATTCCCCTCCCCTCCCCCCCCACACACACACACAAAATAGCCTACCTTAGGGATAAAATCCTTTCATTTGAGCAAGGGCAAGAAGAGACTTTGGCCGAGGCATGGAAGAGGCTACAGGGACTGGTTATTCGCTGCCCACACCATGGATTACAGGATTGGTTACTCCTCCATATTTTTTATTCCGGGATAACTAACTCGTCGAAAGAACTCTTGGACACAGCCACTCGGGGCGTGTTGATGAAAAAGAGTACAAACGACGCATATCGCATTATAGAGATAGTGGTGGGGACTCTCGAAATATAGGCAAACAACGAGCAACATTTTCAGGAGGCTTACCCGATCAGGGGGATAGACAGCGCTGAAGTAGCCTGTCAAGTACAGGGGGAGGACAAGGAGAGAGAATACTGAAGAAGATTCCCTATCCTCAGGATCAGAGGAAGAGGAAGAATCGGGGCAGGTGGCAGAAGAGAAACACACAAGGCTTGAGATGAAGCCGCTTCCCCCTAGTCTAAAGTATGAATTTTTAGGACCAACTGTAACCCATCCGGTGATTATAAATGCCAACCTGAGTGAGGAAGAGACAAGGAAGTTGTTGGGGGTGGTCAGGACATATAAAAAAGTGCTAGGCTATACCATAGATGACATAAAAGGGATAAGCCCATCTCTGTGCATGCATAGGATAATACTTGAGGATGGGTGTAAGTCAACCGTGGAGCGCCAAAGCCGACTTAACCCTCATTTGCAGAAGGTAGTGAAAAAGAAAGTGCTTAAACTCTTGGATGCCGGAATAATTTACTCGATTTTAGATAGTGAGTGGGTAAGTCTAGTACACGTAGTTCCAAAGAAAGACGACACTACAGTAGTCAAAAACGAGGGGAATGAGCTGATCCCTGTTTGAATGGTAATGGGGTAGAGAATATGCATAGATTACCATAAATTAAACAAATCAACAAAAAAGGATCATTTTTCACTTCCGTTTATCGACCAAATGCTGGAACGCCTCACTAAACATTCCTATTTTTGCTACCTTGATGGGTACTCAGGGTTTTTCCAAATCCCAATCCACCCTAATGACCAAGAGAAGACCACCTTCACCTGTCCGTACGGAACCTTCGCATATAAACGAATGCCCTTTGGCCTATGTAATGCCCCAGCCACCTTTCAACGTTGTATGACAGCTATCTTTTCAGACATGATCGAACAAATTATGGAGGTATTCATGGATGATTTTTCAGTCTACGGAACAAGTTTCAATGCATGTCTAAAGAATTTAGAAAGGGTTATGTAGAGGTGTGAGGAGAATAGCTTGATTCTGAATTGGGAAAAATGTCACTTCATGGTAACTGAAGGGATAGTTCTAGGACATACGATATCAGGGAACGGTATCAAAGTAGACAAGGTAAAGGTTGAAGTAATTGAAAAACTGCCGCCACCCAGGGATGTAAAGGGGGTCCGAAGCTTTCTTGGGCATGCAGGTTTTTATCGAAGGTTTATAAATAATTTTTCTCAGATAACTAGACCTCTGACAAATCTACTAGCTAAGGACACAGAGTTTATTTTTTACCGGCAATGTTTAGTGGCGTTTGAAGACATAAAGAGAGCCTTAGTGACGTCCCCGATAATATAGCCGCCTGACTGGAGCCTACCATTCGAGGTCATGTGTGATGTTAGTGATTATGCAGTGGGGGCAGTATTAGGGCAACGGAAGGAGAACAAACTACACGCCATTCACTAAGCCAGTAAGACACTAAACGGGGCCCAAATAAATTATGCCATGACTAAGAAGGAATTACTAGCAGTTGTGTTTGCATTCGACAAGTTTAGACAATACTTAGTAGGTTCGAAGGTAGTGGTTTACACCGACCATACTGCAGTTCATTATTTGCTAAGTAAGAAGGATGCTAAACCCCGCCTTATTCGCTGGATTCTATTACTTCAAGAATTTGATATAGAAATCAGGGATAAAAAGGGATCGGACAACGTCGTCGCGAACTACTTATCGCGCATGCCCATAGATAGCAGGATAGAAGAAGGAGACAGTGCCCAAATAAATGATGCTCTGTGGGATGATACCCTCATGGCTATTACTAAAGTCACCACCCCCTGGTATGCAGATTTGGTAAACTTTCTTGCGGGAAGCGTGATACCCCCAGAATTCACGACCCAACAAAGGAAAAGATTCTTTTCAGAGGTTCAACAATATGTATGGGATGACCCCTTCCTATTCAGGAAATGTGCAGATAGCGTATATCGAAGGTGCATACCAGAAGAGGAAGTGGAGAGCATCCTCTTTCACTGTCATTCCTCCGCATATGGGGGTCATGCCGGGATTGCAAAAATAGCCGCGAAGGTACTTCAGGCAGGATTCTACTGGCCTAGCCTATTTAGGGACACGCGCAACTATGTAATCTTCTGCGATCGGTGCCAGCGAATAAGAAATATAGGGAGGAGACATGAGATGTCGGCAAGCACCATATTAGAGGTGGAGCTCTTCGACGTATGGGGAGTAGATTTCATGAGGCCCTTTCCCGTTTCCGACGGAAACAAATATATCCTAGTCGCTATAGACTACATCTCCAAATGGGTGGAGGCCGTAGCATCACCCTCATTGCGATACTAGGACCGTAATAAAAATGTTCAAAAGAAACATATTCCTTAGATTCAGAGTTCCTCGAGTAGTAATCAGTGATGGAGGATCCCACTTCCTCGAAAAACAGTTTGAAAAATTTCTACATAAGTATGGGGTGATCCACAAAGTTTCAACAGCATACCACCCACAAACAAGCGGACAAGTGGAAATTTCGAATTGGGAGATCAAAAGTATCCTAGAAAAAATAGTAGTGGCATCACGGAAAGATTGGTCACAAAAACTAGACGATGCTCTTTGGGCTTACCGCACAGCTTATAAGACCCCGATAGGCATGACCCCGTTTCCCTTAGTCTATGGGAAGCCTTGCCATCTACCCGTTGAATTAGAACACAAGACTTTCTGGGCCATCAAGAAGCTCAACTTGGACTACTGCACGGCAGGAGAGAAAAGGAAACTACAGTTAAGCGAGTTGGACGAAATTCGAAGAGACGCATATGAACATGCTAAGACATACAAGGAAAGAACTAGGAAATGACATGACCAACACATCTTGAGAAGGGAGTTTAAGGAAGGAGACTTAGTTCTCCTGTATAATTCCAGGTTAAAACTTTTTCCAGGGAAGCTAAAATCAAGGTGGTCAGGACCGTTTCGAGTGAAGAGGGTATACCCATATGGTGCAGTGGATATATGGAGTAAGGAATCAGGGGAGATCAAGGTAAATGAGCAACAATTAAAGAAGTATCTAGGGGAGTATCCAGATTCTGAGATGGATGAATGGAGGTTCACTGAACCTCCAGAGCCAAGTTGATAATGGAGTGTGGTCGAGTTAAACGACCTTAAACAAAGCGCTTCTTGGGAGGCAAACCAAGTTTAGTTTTTAGGTTTCCCTTTGATTGTATTGCATGCATTCAGTTAATTTGAACTTTGATTTCCATTTCGGTTAGCATTAGGACTAGAAGAGAACTTTGCTAGGTAAAAATAAAATCCATATTAGCTTACACGACGAAGCGTATGAGAAAATTCGGACCGTTGTGCAAAAAGGGGAGAAAAAGGGGACACACGACTTGGCCGTGTGTTTTCCCACGGCCGTGCCCGACCGACCCGAGGCGTACATGGCCTGGCCATGTGTTTTCACACGACCGTGTCGCGCAAGGGTTAAGTAGGGCAAGCCGTGTGTTTTCGCCCCATTTGTGTTGTGTGCTTCAATTTTTCTTGCCCTAGCCGTGTGGATCCTTCTTCCCCACCACCTAGAAGCTTTTCCAACCTTCAAGGAAGCCAAAAGAAGCAAGGATGAGGAGGACCAAACAAGAAGCGTCTCGATCCGGTGCTTCGGAGCGATGAGCAAGGAGAACCGACACCCCACAAGCTTTGGAGGAAGGTAACGATCTTCCAACCCTTCTTTTTCGCAACAATAAACATAGAGATAGGTATAATATGCTTTCTACTCGTAAACTCACTGCAACTAGGTATCTTGATGAAGATTTACTAGAGTCCTTAGGGTTGTTGGGTGACATTTAAGCCCTATTTGCAAAAATGGGGTGGGAAGAGATAATGGGAATAAGACACCCAACCTACCCTAGGATAGTTTTAGAATTTTTGAGTTCCTTAGAAGCAAAAATTTTAACGGGTAGAGAGAGCGAAGAGGGTAGGATCACCTTTAGAATATTTAACATTGAGCATGAATGGACCCTTCATCAATGGAATTCATGCTTTGGCTTGCTGAGTGGGGGAGAGAGAAGAACCCCTATTGGGTTTAACTCTCGGATATTTTGGACCGAGTTGACAGGGGAGCATGCTTACGACCCTTCTAGGGCCAAAGCGTCGCACCTTCAAAACCCCATTTTCCGATACCTCCACCGCATCATGGCCAGTACTATATTTGGTCGTGGGGAGAGTGACGGTGTAGTAAGAGATAGCGAGCTACTTTGCCTCTAGGACATGCTATAAGAAAGGAGTAGCATCGATGTAGAGTCCCACTTCATCAGACACTTAGTGAAGATGGGCAAAGAAGCGAGAGGAGAGATTAATGTGGGAGGCCTACTTACCCACATTTGCCATAGGATGGGGTACGATTACACTGCATTAGAGAGTATAGAGGGGAGCCCTAAGATCGACCTAGGAGTGTGTATGGCGATGAAGATGATTGTAAGAGAGGGACACTCCTTATGCCTTGTAAGGAAAAACCTGATAACCCTTAGGCTCCCCGACCCTGATCGTACCACCATCACCACACGCGCCAAGTGGTGCTTGGACTTGATAGTGGAGTCCCCTGTTGGTAGTTGCTTCGGAGGCTCATTGGCTCCCATGTCCCCGGATTAAAATTTTCACTAATGAAAAAACTAATCCGGATGGAATGAGTTTCCTTAGCACAACCAATTCGTCGTCGTGCTAACAACTTGAGCGATCGCTTGAACAAACTAGTTGTTCAAGCAACCCAACTCTTCTATTTGGTTAGCCGCGGAAGAGACGACGGACGGATCGCCGGTTTTTGTATTTGTCTTCGGGGTTCATGATTATACAAAATACATACAAATGCAAACTAGTATAATCAACACATAAAGAACATGCTAAGATCAAAAAAATAAAGTTGTAAAACTTTTATACCTCTTGATCTTCTACCGTATGTCCTATCCTTCTCGTGGACGTCGTGTGGGCGAAGATCCTCCACGAGTAGAAGCCTTCTAGGTCACGTTCTTCCCTTCCTTGCTCGCTCCGAACAAAGAGAAGAACCAAACAAAACTCCTTCTCCTTTCTAGAACGGCCACCAAGCCAAGGAGCTTGATATAACCGCCGGCCAAGGAGTAGATGGTTGAGCACCGGCCAACCTTTGTAACAATGTTGCCGCCGGCCACCAAGGAATGGGAGAAGCGCCGGCCACCAATGGATTGGAGAACCGCCGGCCACCAAGGAGAAAAGGAGGAGGAAGAGGGCCGGCCAAAGCAAGGAGGAAGATGGAGTGAGCGCCGGCCACCAAGGAGAAAAGGAGGAAACCCTAATCTCCTACCTTGTTGCCGCCCAAACAACAAACCAAACCCTAGCCGCCTAAACTCTTGAGAGGCAAAACCCTAATAAAAAAAACCATCCTTGCCGCCCAAGCCTTAGCCCTCTATTTATAGAATTGGGCTTAAGCCTCCTTTAATCTCCACCGTCGAATCTAGGGATTTAATCTCCACCGTCGGATCTAGGGTTTTATCCCAACCGTCGGATCTAGGGTTTCATCCCAACCGCCGGATCTAGGGATTTAATCTCAACCGCCGGTTCTAGGGATTTAATCCCAACCGTCGAATCTAGGGATTTAATCTCAACCGTCGGTTCTAGAGTTTCATCCCAACCGTCGGATCTAGGGTTTCATCCCAACCGTCGGATCTAGGGATTTAATCTCAACCGTCGGTTCTATGGATTTAATCCCAATCGTTGGTTTTAGAGTTTTGTTTTACATCCTTGGATCTAGACTTCTTGAGGATTATATTAGGCTACGATAGGGACCATGAGGAGGAGTTGGATCTTGGCCACCCGATGGATCGGAACCACACAAACTTGATCCATCAATGATGTTCCATTCCACTAGAGGATTATCATTGAACTACCTCACCAACCCCCATAAATTAATATGGGCTCCATATATTATTTGTACATCCATCTCCCCGTGTTTAAGATATCGAATGTTCGTTAATTAATTGATTTACTGACCATCAATCAATTAACATCTAACTCCTCGAGTAGTACCACTCAACCTTATCATCATGTTGACTAAGTCAACCAGCTGGGTTTACATGATGAACCTTATGAGCTTCTCAAGGGGGCATCATCAACCTAATATATAGGACACGATTTTCTCCTATAATCAACGGCACACCATGTAAATAATATTATTTCCCAACTTACCGGGCATATTGATTTAATCCATCTAAATCTCACCCTATGGTAAATCAAAGAAATAAATACTAAGTACATTTGCCCGTTATTATATCGGGATTAAGAGCATGTACAATATAATATCCGAGGTCCGATTCAATTATGTAGTCAGCAATAAATTGAATCACCTCTATGTCGGTCCTGCTCAATACACCTAAGTGTACTAGTGTAACTCTATGTTTAAGACAAAACAATACCAAGCTACACTACAACCATGCCAATGGTTTGTCCAAAACCATCTTGGTTGTGAGCCTCTACTTATATTCTATAAGATACTGATAACATGATCTTCTGTGCCACACCAAGCACCATGTTATCTACAATGTAAAATATTAGACAATATGCACACATATAATAAATATATAAAGTGCAAACAATGATCATGTGATTCTTATTCCAAAATAAAATGTTCATACAAAAAGAGCTAGGCTTTCAGTATACATTCCAACAATCTCCCACTTATACTAAAAGACTATGCCATCATCACACTGCCATACATCTGATCCCCATGTCCTCCACATGCCTATCAAACGCTTTCTAGAAGGGCCTTAGTGAATGGATCCGCCAGTTATCCTCTCGATGCAATCTTGGCGATAGATACTTCTCCTCGCTTACGATCTCTCGATAAGGTGGTACTTGGCCTATGTGTTTACTCGCTTTATGGGCTCGTGGTTCCTTCGAGTTTGCAATCGCACTACATCAAGTTATCACAATAAATTGTGATAGTCCGGGCAAACCAGAATCACATCCAAGTCCATCAAGAAGTTCCCGAGCCATACAGCCTTCCTTGGTGCCTCGTAGGTCGCCACATACTCACCTTCCATGGTAGAGTCCGCCACGCATTTCTCGCTGACACTCCTCCATACTATGGCTCCACCTCCAAAAGTAAACACAAACCCCGAGGTAGACTTACTTGTCCCTATCCGATTGGAAATCAACTGTAACCCATGTGACTAATTGATCCGCCTGAGAAACCAAAGATATAATCCCTAGTCCTTCTCGTACTTCAATATATGCTTTACAGCCAATGTCCTGTCAGATTACTCTAATATATGCTAACCATGCCCACGGCAAAGCGTATATCCGTCTCGTACAGAGCATAGCATACATGAGGCTTCCTACTGCCGAAGCATAAGGAACCACCTTCATCTCCTCTATCTCCTTTGATGTTTTGGGACACATCTCTTTAGATAAAGGAATTCCATGCCTAAAAGGTAGAAAACCTTTCTTGGAGTTCTGCATGCTAAAACGAGCAAGGATAGTGTCAATGTATGAAGCTTGAGATAAGCACAACATCCTTTCTTGATCCCTTATAACTTTGATCCCAAGGATGTGTCCCACTTCTCCCAAGTCCTTCATGTCAAACTGCTTGACAACCATACTTACGTCTCGATAACACTTTGATATTGTTGCCAACTAACAAAATGTCATCTACGATAGTACAAGAAATACCACTACGCTTCCATCACATCTCTTGTATACACAAGGCTCATCCGACTTTGAATAAATCCATATGACTAGATTACCTCATCAAAGCGGATGTTCCAAGATCTAGAAGCTTGCTTCAATCCATAAATGGACCGATTAAGCTTACATACAAGATGCTCTTTGCCTTTAGCAATGAATCCTCTCGTTGCTGTCGATATAGATGTTCTCTCAAGACTTCACATGGAAAGCCGTCCTTGACATCCATCCGCCAAATCTCATAATCCATATGAGCTATAGATAAGAGAATCCGATAGACTTAAGATAGCTAATCGGTGAAAAGGTCTCCTCATAATCGATACCCTCTTTCCGAGTATATACCCTTTCGCAACAAGCCTAGCTTTGAAGGTCTCAACCTTCCCGCCTCCTCTCTTTCTCTTGTAGATCCACTTGCATCCAATGGCTTTTACACCATCGGGTGGCTCTACTAGCTCCTCAGACTGATTAGAATTCCATAGATTCTATCTCCCATCTCATCGCTGCCAAGATACCGTGATTCTATCTTGGAGTGTCTCGCCATATGTCCAGGATGGATCAGTTCATGTTCACTGTGACTAAGTCCAAGACTCTCCCAAGAACATGAATCTCTCGGTTGTCTAACAACCCTCCCACTACGACGCAGGTGCCTCCCGTGTATGCTCAGGACACGCGATGCTGACTTGTGGTATCTCCTCTTGTACCTGGTACCGGGTGGACTTCCGTCAACTCCTCAAGAACAATCCTACGTGGGCTTGTGGTTCATCACATAGTCCTCCTCTAGAAATCCGCATTCGTACTCACGATCACCTTCTCGATCTCTAGGACTATAGAATAAACCACCCTTCGCTCCTTAGGGTAGCCAACAAACAAGCGCATTTGCAGACGAGATTCCAACTTACCAAAGATCTCCTTCAAAGACATGTGACTACCCCAAACCAATATGTCTTAGACTAGGCTTTCGCCACCCACAACTGTGGGAGTAGAGGGTAATCGACTTAGATGGAACCAAGTTCGTAATGTGTCCGCTGCTTCCAGAGCAAACCCCGTAACGAATCAAGTAACTCGTAATAACTCATCATCGATCCGACCATCTCCATAAGAGTCCTATTCCTTCGCCTCCGCCACACCATTCTCTGGGTGTGCCAAAGTGACAATTGGGATTGAATCCCACCTCCGATAAGTAACTCCTAAATCCTCCCAAGAGGTACTCGCCACCACGATCAGATCGTAGTGTCTTGATACTTTTACCTTGACGGTTCTCCACATCAGCCTTGAATTCTTTGAACCTGTCAAAGCATTCAGACTTGCGGCGCATCAAGTAAATGTATCCATATCTTGAATAATCGTCTATAAAAGAGACGAAATATTCAAAACCACCTCTTGCCTGGATAGACATAGGACCACACAAATCAGAATGAACCAATTCTAACACATCTTTGGCTCTATACCCCTTGGCCTTGAAAGGCCTCTTGGTCATTTTACCTTCTAAGTAAGATTCGCAGGTTGGGAGATCCTCCACTACTAATGAACCCAAAGGTCCATCAGCTATCAACCTTTGAATTCTGTTCAGGTTAATATGACCAAGCCTTAGATGCCAAAGATATGTCTGGTTCATTTTCGAAGGTTCTTTTCTCTTATTAGACTTAGAAGATGAGTTATTTACTTCTATATGCATCGTGGGAGTTTTCGGTTCAAGAGTATACAAATTTCCAACCAATGTACCAGAACAGATAATCTCCCTATTCCTTTTTATAACCACTTTGTCATTAAAAGAAACAGAATATCCATCCATAAACAATTTAGAAACTGAAATTAAATTCTTTCTAAAAGTAGGTACATAAAGACAATTTCTCAAAACCAAAACTTTATTCCTATCAAAAGATAAATAAATGTCTCCCACTGCAATAGTCACCACCTTTGAAGCATTGCCCATGAAGACGGTAATCTCTCCCTCAGCTAGTCGTCGGGTTTCCTGGAACCCCTGCAAAGTATTGCAGACATGATCAGTGGCTCCTATATCTACACACTAGGCACTGGTAGATAACACCGCTAAATATGTTTCAACAACTAAACAAGAAGATATACCTTTGTTCTTTCGGCGAGGACAGTCCGCCTTCCAATGTCCAATCTGCTTGCAAGTGAAGCACTTGCCTTTCGGCTTCTTCACTCCTGCCTGAGGTCTCACTGCCACTTTCTTTGCTCCACCTTGCTTCTTCTTCTTCTTACCTTTCGGTTTAGAAGAAGAAACCTTCTGAGCAACCATGGCTTGAGCGCTTTGACGAAAAAGCCTTCTGCACTGGAGTTTTGTCAGAAGCTCCGCCAACGAATACAACCTTTTGTTCATGTTGTAGTTGAGGCGGAACTGCTCAAAACTCCTAGGCAGAGACTGGAGAATGATATCGACCTGGGTTTCCCCATCGATCTCAGCTCCGAGGACTTCCATCTCATTAAGATGAGCCATCATCTTGAGAACATGATCCCTAACGGGTGTTCCCTCGACCATGATGGTCGTCATCAAGTTTCTCATAGCCTCCTGTCTAGCCGCCCTACTCTAATGTCCGAAAAGTTCCTTGAGATTGAACATCATGTCATAAGCTATGGCCATGGCTCGATGTCGATGTTAAAGACATTTGACATAGATGCCAAAATGTAACACCGCGCCATCTCATCTGCCTTGATCCATTTCTTATAACTTTCTTTCTCCTTTTCATCAGAGTCATCAGTGGGCTTAGGAGGACAGACCTCGAAGAGTATAAATTTGTACTCCTCTGCAGTTAAGACAATATCCAAATTTCTTTTCCAATCAATATAGTTTGTTCCAGTAAGTTTATTTTCTTTTAATATCACAGCAAGTGGGTTGAAAGCCATTTGAAAAACATAAGAATCACAATGATCAAAATATTATATTTCAAATATTATTGATTCCTCAAAACAATAAAATTCCGAAATCAACCAACACCTCAAAACACCGAGAATATCGCATGCCACGATAGTGTGGACGTATACGAATTCTACATTTGTAAGAGGAGGTTTTACCCATTAATTTTATTATCTTGTCAACCTTACTTTTTGATAAATAAAATTAATAGTTGGTTCCTCTTTGGCCCTACAAATAAAAGCAGTGACTCCGATGGGGAGGATACTTTTTATTTGCATCTAAGTGTGCACCATTACACGATACTAAGGGAATTATTTCGGATTATGTGTCTTACCGATGGGGAAGTACACATGCTCCTAAATAATTTCCTATAACCATTATTTGACCTAGTGATCCGCAAACAAACCCATCCGATGGGGAGGAAGGCACTCAGAGCCAACGCACAAGTTTGTTGCATCACACGTCAAATTGTAATGGAGGCCGCGGGAATTAATTAAAATGTCCCTCTCCCACTTAGTAAATTGACAATGAGGAATTTTCAAGCATACACAACATGCATATAAAACAAATCAACAATAAATATGGAAAAAACAGAATTTTCCCAACTATTATGGAATTGTTCTCCAATACGCATCCTGTCATGTCGCCACCTCGTCCGCTCCATCTTTTTCCGTGCGCAAGTCACCAAAGAGATCCGAGCCGAGATAAACTATTTTAATTTACATCTATCGATCTTATACTCCACGAAGGAGTGTACAAATAATCTAGATCGAAAGTAAACTAAAATGAGTGGCTAAACAATGCCGTATTTAATTACAAAAATTAAATACTAATCTAGCCTCGTTAACCCTGAGGATTCAAATAATATACATACAATCACACACAAAACAATCACATACACACAAATAGCCATAATAGTCGGATCTTATGCATGCAACCAAAAAGTTAGCCTACGCACATCCTACTATTATCCGGCATACTCAATATATGATATGTGCATGAAAGTAACCGAATTCAAAACACACAAAACCGGAAACCGTGGCTCTGATACCACTTGTTGGTAGTTGCTTCGGAGGCTCATTGGCTCCCATGTCCCCGGATTAAAATTTTCACTAATGAAAAAACTAATTCGGATGAGATGAGTTTCCTTAGCACAACCAATTCGTCGTCGTGCTAACAACTTGAGCGATCGCTTGAACAAACTAGTTGTTCAAGCAACCCAACTCTTCTAGTTGGTTAGCCGCGGAAGAGACGACGGACGGATCGCCGGTTTTTGTGTTTGTCTTCGGGGTCTATGATTATACAAAATACATACAAATGCAAACTAGTATAATCAACACATAAAGAACATGCTAAGATCAGAAAAATAAAGTTGTAAAACTTTTATACCTCTTGATCTTCTACCGTATGTCCTATCCTCCTCGTGGACGTCGTGTGGGCGAAGATCCTCCACGAGTAGAAGCCTTCTAGGTCACGTTCTTCCCTTCCTTGCTCGCTTCGAACAAAGAGAAGAACCAAACAAAACTCCTTCTCCTTTCTAGAACGGCCACCAAGCCAAGGAGCTTGATATAACCGCCGGCCAAGGAGTAGATGGTTGAGCACCGGCCAACCTTTGTAACAATGTTGCCGCCGACCACCAAGGAATGGGAGAAGCGCAGACCACCAATGGATTGGAGAACCCCTGGCCACCAAGGAGAAAAGGAGGAGGAAGAGGGCTGGCCAAAGCAAGGAGGAAGATGGAGTGAGCGCCGGCCACCAAGGAGAAAAGGAGGAAACCCTAATCTCCTACCTTGTTGCCTCCCAAACCACAAACCAAACCCTAGCCGCCTAAACTCTTGAGAGGCAAAACCTTAATCCAAAAAACCATCCTTGCCGCCCAAGCCTTAGCCCTCTATTTATAGAATTGGGCTTAAGCCTCCTTTAATCTCCACCGTCGAATCTAGGGATTTAATCTCCACCGTCGGATCTAGGGTTTTATCCCAACCGTCGGATCTATGGTTTCATCCCAACCGTCAGATCTAGGGATTTAATCTCAATCGTCGATTCTAGGGATTTAATCCCAACCATCAGATCTAGGGATTTAATCTCAACCGTCGGTTCTAGGGTTTCATCCCAACCGTCGGATCTAGAGATTTAATCTCAACCGTCGGATCTAGGGTTTCATCCCAACCGTCAGATCTAGGGTTTCATCCCAACCGTCGGATCTAGGGATTTAATCTCAGCCATCGGTTCTAGGTATTTAATCCCAACCGTTGGTTTTAGAGTTTTGTTTTACATCCTTGGATCTAAACTTCTTGAGGATTATATTAGGCTACGATAGGGACCATGAGGAGGAGTTGGATCTTGGCCACCCGATGGATCGGAACCACACAAACTTGATCCATCAATGATGTTTCATTCCACTAGAGGATCATCATTGAACTACGTCACCAACCCCCATAAATTAATATGGGCTCCATATATTATTTGTACATCCATCTCCCCGTGTTTAAGATATCGAATGTCCGTTAATTAATTGATTTACTGACCATCAATCAATTAACATCTAACTCCTCGAGTAGTACCACTCAACCTTATCATCATGTTGACTAAGTCAACCAGCTGGGTTTACATGATGAACCTTAT
The DNA here is from genome assembly GCA_025175895.1 of Wurfbainia villosa. Lineage (NCBI taxonomy): Eukaryota > Viridiplantae > Streptophyta > Magnoliopsida > Zingiberales > Zingiberaceae > Wurfbainia > Wurfbainia villosa. The sequence goes on along the minus strand of CM045987.1, from coordinate 111,022,802 downwards.
GAGCTCCTCAAGGGGACATCATCAACCTAATATATAGGACACGGTTTCCTCCTATAATCAATGACACACCATGTAAATAATATTATTTCCCAACTTACCGGGCATATTGATTTAATCCATCTAAATCTCACCCTATGGTAAATCAAAGAAATAAATACTAAGTACATGTGCCCGTTATTATATCGGGATTAAGAGCATGTACAACATAATATCTGAGGTCCGATTCAATTATGTAGTCAGCAATAAATTGAATCACCTCTATGTCGGTCCTGCTCAATACACCTAAGTGTACTAGTGTAACTCTATGTTCAAGACAAAACAATACCAAGCTACACTATAACCATGCCAATGGTTTGTCCAAAACCATCTTGGTTGTGAGCCTCTACTTATATTCTATAAGGGATTGATAACATGATCTTCTGTGCCACACCAAGCACCATGTTATCTACAATGTAAAATATTAGACAATATGCACACATATAATAAATATAAAGTGCAAACAATGATCATGTGATTTTTATTTCAAAATAAAAATGTTCATACAAAAAGAGCTAGGCTTTCAGTATACATTTCAACATCCCCTCCATATGAGGGACCATCCACATCGGCACCCATCTCTCCCCCTTTGCATCACTCTCCCTCCAGTCCACACATGCATAGGAGCCCACCTAGTCCACGTCGACATGAGCCTGCACCTGCACCACCACATTTTTCTACTTTTGAACAAAATGTAGGTACGTCGGCCTATTATTTCTCGGAGTTTCGATCGCGCCTCGACGATATATATGCCGAGCAGTAGACATAGAGGTAGCGATGGGAGGAGCAGAGCGCCCACACATAGGCGGAGTTCCAGGGCTTTCGGGAGTACTTCCAGTGGGCTGAGGAGTTCTACGACGAGGCTCGCATCTACTTCCAGGAGGAAGCTGCCCGTCACCAGGATGAGGTTGCCTATCGCTAGGAGATGCGACATCACATGCATCCCCAGCAGGCACATTGGGCTAGGGAGGAGGAGCACCGAGTAGCCGCTGCATCCACTAGTTCTCAGATCGACCACATGTACATGTGGCATCAGCGGCTCAACAGCAGGTTCTCCCAGGATCCTGAGATGCCAAGGCTTCCAGACTTTCCACCTCGTCCACCATACTAGAGGTATATTTTCATTTAAGTATGGGGGGGCCCAAATTTTATTTTGTTTCTAGCAGTAGTTTCTTTCCTGATATTTGCATTATTGTTAGCATTCATTTGTTCATGTATAAGTTGTTGAGTTTCTTTCAACACTTAGTTTTTGTTATCTATAAAGCTACCTCAGTAGTATTTTTGTTAAAAGTCTTCTTCGTGAGTTGTTTCCATGAGTAGTGTAACTTCGTTTACCTTGTGGTATTTTATTTTATTAGCTATGAATGAATATTCTAGACCTACACTGGTTAGCTTCTATTTTTACACCTACACATGTCGAACATTCTGAAAGGGAGAGTCTAGTACATACATAGTTATGATTCATCTCAGTAGTTTAGTACTTTGGAATCTACAGGTGACCCTAAGACTGACATTTTAGTTACTGAAGATGCTTGAATTGTGTAAGCCCATTCGGAAAAATCAAAATCCCAGTGAGACAAAAAATAAAAGAGAGAAAGGAAAAGAAAAGAGAAATAAAAGAGAGAGAGAAAAATGAAAAAAAAAGAAAAAAAAGAAGAGAGAGATTATGAGGGATAAAAAATAGTTGTCATGGGTGGAAATGGCTAGGTGCCCCTTTGAGACCGAGTTAGGTTACTGGGGAAACACTTACCAATTTCTTTTAATACCGAGCACGCCTTTGAGACTTTATGCTAGATCTAGGGAACGACCCTCTCTTTGGGCAGGTAAGTGTCTAAGAGCCGGAGACCTTAGGAAAGCTATAGGATGATGACTTAACTTATCATGGAACGAGTATCCTCTAAGAATGATTCGCTTAGCATGAGCACAAGGAGCTAATTTAGTGAATTTCTAGAATATATTTATTTTTCTTTGATTGCAAATACCACTTGATAAATTTAGTTAACATGCTAAGTATGGAATAATATTCTTTTAAAATTTCATGGCACTGAGGTTTGCTTGAGGACAAGCAAAGATTTAAGTCTGGGGGAAGTGATGTGAGCAAAATATATAGGATTTTAGGAGTAATTTTCGCTCACATCTTATTACATTTTATGTTAGTTTCATGCATATGTCACTTTGTTTTGCATGCATTTCCTATTTTCTGGTTCGGAGACTTGCTCTTTGTACTTTTGCGTGTAGGATAGCATTTCGTGGGAAAAAGACACACTTTCGAAGCAAAAGAAGGGCATTTTGCAGCTAGACGCAGAAGGGGACACGACCAAGGCGTGTGGCTACACACGATTGTGTCCTTTGGGCGAGATTAGCCACCCCAGGGCCACACATGACTTGGTCGTGTGGAAACACATGGCCATGTGGCGGCCCAGTAGATTGACATGGCTAGGGTTTTTTCTGGATTTCGCAGCGATCCGATGTAATGTCTATATAAGGATAGCTCCGCCTAAATCCTAGGGGGGAGGCACGATGGCTAGGACGGCACACCGAAGCCCTAAAAAGCTTCGGGAACTCACAACGGGGAGGAAGAATACCACCGGAGATCCAAGTTCTGCACTTTAATGCCAGAGAGAAGGGCACATTGACATTATAAACTTCTGTTCTTGCACTTTATTTACTATTGATTCGAACATGAACATGCCTTGTGATTTTCCTCTCCTATCTATGGAGTAGTTTCTTCGATTCTAGGATTAGGGAGTAGCTTGTGTGCATATGACATGTTGCTTCAAATTGAATTCTGTTATTGAGTTTGAATTTGCAATTGAGATTTGTTTATACCGATATCTATGTGTGTTTGGTTTTCTACCTATTGTACTTAGGCGATACGAGGGGTGACATCCCTCGTATCTAAGATTTAGGGGATTTATACAAGGAACCTAGGGGTTAGCCTGATCTCCTGTAATCGTGGGTATAAGGATGCGATAGAACTGGAAACGGTTCATTGCAGGGATCGATTCGACATCCTCGTGCCACCTATCCCATCCTTGTAAGGGAAAGATAGCTCCCGATAGATGCGGTGGCTCATCGGGAGAGTGTATGATGTCCCTTCCACAAGACCATAGTTAGACGTTTAAACAACGCTCAGTTGATAACATGTTTTGCGACACACAAGCGAAACCGAAGTCCTAGAATCCCTTTAAAAGATCTCGTGGCAAGCTCCTTTCTTCCTCCGTGTGACACCGTACTAGAGTTTAGTCCACCGACAACCCTCACAATCGCAACCTTTAGATTGACTTCCGAACAATAACATCCACTGAACAAATCGGTACTCGAATCTCAGTCCCTGTGGGATCGATAATCTTTTTATTACTTGACGACATCCGTGCACTTGCGGGCGTTGAGCGCGAGCGCATGCTTCGAGTCTTCGATGGTATCCGTCGCGAGATTTGAGGTCGTGTTCTTGTGCATCAACTACCAAGGATATCCATGTCTCATATCCCAATGAGATCTTACATTCTCCCTTTTGGTCAAAAAATATTTAGGATGCCTTCACTCTTCATAGTGATAAGATTCATAGCACTAAATGAGAGACAATCCTTACTTCTTCAATTTTCCCCCTTCAGTGAGCATAATGAGGGTTTCAAACCCTTCATTTCTCCCCCTTGAGAAATACTCATCCATCATCCCTTGATGGATAACCTCTCCCTAAAGGCTTACTCCCCCTTAACCATTGCACCAACAATGTCCTTGGAGAGTTCTTAAGCCAATATGAAACTTAAACCATTGAAAATAAGGATAAAAGTTCAAACTTGAACTTTAAACTCCCTTAAAATTCGATACTCAATCTTAAATATCTCTCCTAATAATTTTCAATGATATTTCACCCTTCTCATGCTTTCCAAAGCATATCCTAGGGTTAGGAGACTTTAGGGTATCCTAAAGTGACTGATATTGAACTAAACAAACCTTGTTCATCCGAAATCAGACCCATCAGTCAACTGAAATCAGAATTTAGTCGACTAAGCTACCACCAGTCGATTGTCCAAATCGACAGTCGACTGATTTCTGTGTTTTCTTAAATCAGTTGAATTTTAATGAAATTCAATAATGCATAAGTAATTCTAGAAAATTTGAAAAATCACAAAACTTCATGAGCATATTACTTATGCTAAATACAATGGGTGAAAAATAATTTTATATAAAAATATCCAGTAAATTGTGACATTGATACAAATTTCAAAACCATTGATAACTTCAATGTTTTAAGTCTACTTTGTATCAACTTCATCAATGGTGATAACTATCAAAAGATAGACTTCATCAAGGTTTTTTAAAATGATTTTGAAATGTTTTTCAAACCTTATTTTGAACCATGGACTATGGGCTAGATGTACATGACTTGTACATTAGCTTTCCTCATGATTCATTAATGGTATACTATGAATTTGAGTTCATCCAGATGCAACAACTATGCACCTTGAACTTAACTTAGTATAATGACTTAATTTTTCTCAAGTGTGCCAAAAACCTAAAATGACACACTAATGACTCTAAACCTAATTGTGTCAACTTTGATTGATTTCTCAAACTTCTTAAATTCTATTGGCACATCCCAAAATCCTTTAGGATTAAAATCCAAACTTATTTCCAGGGTATCACATAACCTTGAAAATGTCTTAAGGTGTCAACTCTACCATGGTTAGGTTAACTACCCATCCATTTAGGGTTAACACACCCTAACCCATCTAGCGTGAAAGAATCACGCTCCTAGAAACCCGAAATCTATTTGAGATCATTGGGTTCACAAGGTACTCATTAGGGATAACCTCCCTTAGTACCTTTCTAACGACCCTCCTAGGTTTTGAAGTCTTAGTCATTTGGGTCTTACCTAAGTCAACTCTAGGGATGGCTTTCCTTGTGACCATCTTAGTGGCATTCCTAAGTTTCTTTGAAACCTTGGCCACTAGATACTTACCATGATTAACCTTAGGGATGACTTCCCTAGTAACCTTGATTTTCCTAGACCTAGGATTTATTCCATAGTTAAATAGAATATTATGATAGGTTTGTATGGTCTTCTTGGGCTTAAGCTTGTGACCCAAACCTTCCTTGCCCTTAACTAAATCTTTCCTACCAACACTTAAGTTTTGCCCATTAGACCCTTGAATTGAATTTGTCATTTTTGCAAGGGTATTTTCTAATTTCTCAAGCCTTGATCTCAAGACTTGATTTTCCATTTCTAATTCCCCAATTTATGATTTTTCATTAATTCCTTGGACATGGTTCTTCTTCTTAGGTATATGCCTACCCTTCTTAGGGTTAATGCCTAAATTGTTGTTCTCTACCTTCCTATCCTTGGATAAGGTTGATTTAGGGTTAACGGTTCTAGACTTATCCTTAGGATTATCATGTTTAACACATAAACAAAAATATTTATTGCTATTAGCATGCTTTTTCTCATGAACAATTGCAAGGAAATTATTAGCATATGAATAAGGTCTATTGCTAGCATGCTTTTTGTTATGAATTAAAGAAGGAGCATAATTAAAAGTTACCTTAGGGTTTGCCTTAGCTTCTCTTACATTTGAGACTCCTCCTTTGCCCTTGGTTTGCTTCCTCCCCCTAGGACATTGACTTATGTACCCTTTGATTTCACTTAAAGCATACAATGTGCTCCTTGCTCTTAATTTGTTGGGCTCCGACCTCTTTTGACTTTTCTTTGGCCTTTGGCCAATTTTGGGCATTTGATCTTGTAATGCCCTTTCTCCCTACACTCAAAGCAAATTATGTGATCTTTATTTTATGAATTGCATTAGAGTTACCTTCTTGAATGGTAGGAGAGTTTTGGATTTCTTCTTCATTTCTTCCGGATGTGGATGTTTTCTCTTATTCTCACTCCAGAGTGGATGGTGTTAGTGTAATCGGCCCAGGTCACGATTGATCGGACTCGAGTTTGACTCGAGTGATGTTTCAATGTTTGACATGGAAGTTTGACATTGATGTCTGATATTATTTTGGGGAGATTGTTGGTGCAATCGACCCGGGTCATGATTGACCGGACTCGAGTTTGACTCGAGGGGGATTTTGATGGTTGACTGAAGTTGACCATGTCATGGAAAGTCTAAGTCTTGAGTACTTGGCATGTAAAGTCCAAGCATGGGTCTTGGCATGGAAAGTCCAACATGGGTTGGCAAGGGAAAGTCCAAGCTTGAGTCTTGTCATTTGGAAAGTCTAAGGGGTTTGATATTGGCGGCGTAAAGTCCAAGCAGGAGTCTTGGCAGCATAAGTCCAATGGTTGATGGCGTAAATTCCAAGCGGAGTCTTGGCAGCATAAGTCTAATGTGTCTTGGCAGTGTAGACAACGTTAGCATGACATAGCCGATGGAAGCACCTGAAGGCTAGCGTATGGATGAACAAGTCATGGATGACTTGGAGGGATCCGATAGGCGCGAGGCTGACGGAGGTGGCTAGAAGGCTTAGGTCCAGGCTACGGGTGGTCTAGCAAGTATGGGGGCACCATACTTGGGTTAAACCTCATGTTTGAGGTTAAAACCTCATGTTTGAGGTGTATCAGTCGACTGGGACCATGTGGTAGTCGACTGGTGTGAGTCAACTAGGGTTTGACTGGGAGTGCCCTAGCAGTTGACTGCCAGAGGTGGGCAGTCGTCTGTTGGATCGATCAGTCAACTGATCGTGTGATCAGTCGATTGGTGTTCGATATTTCGGGCACAGAATGCAGTCGAACTCAACTGCTGGGGTTAGCAGTCGAGTGAAGGCTCGATCAGTTGACTGATGGACATGATCAGTCGACTGATGTCCTATCCGTTGGATTTTTCCAGCTTGGATCACACTGTTGTCTCACAACAACAGTGTCATCAGTCGACTGATGGTCCCGAGCAGTCGACTGATAAGCAATTTTCAGCCCAGGTAGCAGCTTTAAATGGAGCTTGTGGAGAAGGAAATCACAAGTGTTTCTTGAGGAGTTTTGGGGCGAATTGCTGGTGTAATTCAGGGTCTCTAAGTGCAACTCAAGCAACCACAAAGCAAGCAATCCAAAAGCTCTTGTAAAGTTGTTTTCTTTACTTGTATTGCATTGTATTGTTGTATCCAGCTTGTTTTGATTCCTATTGTTGTAAGAATATTTGTACAAGATTTTTCCACCTCCAGATTGTTCCGAGAAGGAGTTATTTGTGATTAGTGGTTGCGTGTGCATCACTAGAGCTCTTTAGAGCTTGATCTGTGGAGTAGGAACTATTCGGTTTCGAACCACGTTACATAGTTGTGTTTGCGTGTTTGTGTTTTGCTATTATTTCTATTTCCGTTGCGCTGACGAGATTTGTAGACAAACATGCAACGAAATCCATCACACAATGAATCGACGCTATTCACCCCCTTCTAGTGGTCAACGAATCCTCTACAATTGGTATCAGAGCACGGGGCTCTTCTACGGACTAATCGATGGGAGCAAAAGATGCTAGAGGAAGAAGATGGACGTTGAAGAACAACTTGGATGAGACATCAACACACTGGTCCCGTACACATTATATGGACGAGAAGTCTTCAATTCTTGGAAGAGAGGAATTGAAGATTTTATCATGATGAGAGACTTTGAGGAGTGGTCCATTTTAATAGAAGGATTTGAATATCCAAGAGGACCAAAAGGTGGCTTCCTCAAAAAGAAGAGATGGAGTGAGGAGCAACTTCAACAATTCGAGAAAAACAAGAAGGTAATCAAATTTATTTTTGATTTAATTCCTAATGACTTCTTGTGTAGCCTAGGTGATTGCATGGATGCCAACGAGCATTGGAGGGAATTGGCCAAGCTCCATGAAGACCCATCACCGGCTCAAGAAGAGGAGGCCGAAGATGAATCCTCATCCTCACAAGCGAGTGAGGATTCAGAAGTTGATAGGGAGTTAACCTCCTAATCAATGGAAGAAGAGGAAAAAGTGGAAGAAGCCTCCACTTCAAGGATTGAGGGGGAGGAGAGACCATCCACACCGGAGCAACCTCAAGAGGAGCCATCCACCTCCGGGAGGAATGAAGAACCCACTCGATCACCACCGCCGAACTAGGTAACTCAAGCATGTCAATTAATAATAAAATTAATATTATATGCAGCTTTGAGTGTAGGGAAGTCGGTCACTACAAGAGTAAGTGCCCAAAGAAAGTAAAGAAAGCTCCTCCGACACCAAAAGTAAACAAAAAAGTCAAGGATGCCGATGTCCCCACCAAGAAGAGCAAGGAGCACGTGGTGTGCTTTAAATGCCGACAACCGGGACACTATATGAGCCAATGTCCTAGGAGAAAAGAAGGAACATCACATGTCTAAGGCTAACCCTAAGGTATATTTCAATAATGCACCTTCTAGTTTTTATAGTAAAAAGCATGCTAGAAATAATGTTAATTCACTTGCTATTGCCCATGAACATAAGCATGCTAATAGGGACAAATATTTTTGTTTAGGAGCTAAAAATGTCCACTTTTCAAATAAGGAGAAATTTGAGACTAATGTCCCTAAAAATATCTTACCTAAGGACAAACCTAGATCAAACAACTCTAGACCTATTCTTCCTAGGGAGACCATTAGGAAGATAGAGGATCACCTAGGTCTTAATCCTAAATGGACTAGGCATATACCTAGGAAAAACAATGCCCAAAGACCATATCAAAATTCAAAAATTGGGCAATTAGAGTTTGAAAATCAAGCCTTGAGGTCAAGGCTTGAGAAACTTGAGAAGACCCTTAAGATTATGCAAAACCAAATAAAAGGGTCAGATGGCCAGAGTCAAGGGTCTAGGTCCAAGAGTCAACACCTAGGGCCTAAGAGACAAGAGTCAACCAAGGGAAAGAAAGGTTTGGGTCACAAACCTAAGCCTAAGGTGACTTATCATAGTGTTCCATTTGATTATGGAACACAAACTAGGTCTAGGAAGACCAAGGTTACTAGAGAAGTCATCCCTAAGGGTAACCAAGGAATGTGCCTAGTGGCTAGGGTTTCAAGGAAACCTAAGGAAGCCACTAAGAAGGTTACAAGGGGAGTCACCCCTAGAGTTAACCATGGCAAAACCCAAATGACCAAGGCTAACAAGCCTAGAAAAGTCATTAGGAAGGTATCTAGGGAGGTTATCCCTAAGGAATACCTAGTAAACTCTAGGAGCTCAAATAGGTTTTGGGTTCCTAAGAGCGTGATCGATTCACGCTAGATGAGTTTAGGGTGTGCCAACTTTAAATGGAAGAGTAGTTAACCTAACCATGGTAAAGGTGACACTTTAGGTAATTTTCAAGGTTATGGATACCTTGGAAATAAGTTTGATCTTAAATCCTAAAAGATTTTAGGATGTGCCAATATATTTTTGGAATTATGAGAAATCAATCAAATTGGCACAATTTAGGTTTAGAGGTCTTTGTGTGCCATTTTGGGCTTGTGGCACACATGGAAGGTTAGTGGTAATATGACAAAATATACTTAATTATATCAAATGGCAACAAATATTAAAATTTAGGTATTATTATACCTATATATTTTATTTGTCATGCTTTGTTTGCCATATAATATGCCATGACATCATATTTATTTTTAACCATTTTATATGTCATGATCATATGTAGGATTAAGATTTAATGCCATGTGTTTTTAGATTGTATCATATGCTATGACATCATGATCATTGGCCATGCTTAATTATGCTATCATTTATGCCATGATCATTCATGCATTTAATTTGATTAAAATTGATTTAAAGACAATGACATGACTTGAAGTTCCATTTATAAGGGAATCAAGTAGTGTTGCCTTAGAAAATGCATGAAACCCTAGATTTGGATGAACAAAACTCATATCTCACATTACATTGACATGTATGTGTATTTATACACCCTAGATACATGTGAGATGCTAGGATATGAGTTAAGTTCAAGGTGCATAGTTTTTGCATCTAGATGAACTAAAACTCATCTTATCTTAATGGTGGATCATTGGGAAAGCTAGTGTACAAGTCATGTACATTGAGCCCAAGGAATATGATCCAATATAGGTTTTCAAAATTATTTTAAAATCCTTTTAGAAAACCTTGGTGAAGTCTATCTTTTGATAGTAATCACCATTGATGAAGCTGATACAAAGTGAGCTAAAACATTGAAGTTTTCTTCACTTTTGAACTTTGTATCAATTTCGATATTTTGTGGATAAAATATTTTTCTAACATTTTTCACCCATTGTATTGGTCATAAGTATTATATATATGAATTTTCATAATTTTTCAATATATGTATAATTATTTATGAATTTCATTTCTGATAATTAAACGATATTTGATTATCGATCATTGCTCATGGTAGCAATGATCGATTGATGTATAATGATCGATTTATGAGAGACTCGATTGTCGGGCTGATTTCGGGAAAAACAAGGTTGTTTAGCCCGTTTTCAGCTACGGTAAAGTTTCCTAATTACTCCTAACCCTAGGATATGCTTTGAAAAGCATTATAAAGGGTGAAAATTCATTGGATATGGATTAGGAGAGTTGTTAGGGTGATGTATCAAATTTAAGGTATGGGAAAGTTCAATGTTGAACTTTAGACCTTATTTTTGAAGGTTTAGAGTTCCTATTGGCTTAGTGACTTCCCAAGGACATTGTTGGTGCAATGGTCAAGGGGGAGCAAACCTTTAGGGGGAGGTATCCATCGTGGGATGATGGATGGTATTTTTCCTCATGAGGGGGAAAATGGAATTAGGAGATACCCAATTTAGAAATTGGGAGAGTGTATAGGATTGCTTATCTTGAGTGATATGAGACTTATCACTAGGAAGATTGTAGGCATCCTAGGTATTTTTGGACCAAGGGGGAGATTGTAAGATCTCATTGGGACATGAGACATTGACCTCCTTGGAGTGAAAATATTTTTGATGTTAGTAAAAAAGACGGAGAATATTTGGGAAAATTTATGGGATTACCAATTTGGGATAATTGGTAAGAAGATTTGAGTTAGTGTTCTAACTCAAAGGTATGTGTTTTTGTCAAATATCAAAAAGGGGAAGATTGTTGGTGCAATCAGGCCAGGTCACGATTGACCGGACTTGAGTTTGACTCGAGCAATGTTTTGATGTTTGACATGAAAGTTTGACATTGATGTCTGATATTATTTTGGGGAGATTGTTGGTGCAATCGACCCGGATCATGATTGACCGGACTTGAGTTTGACTCGAGGGGAATTTTGATGGTTGACTGGAGTTGACCATGTCATAGAAAGTCTAAGTCTTGAGTACTTGGCATGTAAAGTCCAAGCATGAGTCTTGGCAAGGAAAAGTCCAAGCATGGGTCTTGGCATGGAAAGTCCAACATGGGTTGGCAAGGGAAAGTCCAAGCTTTAGTCTTGGTATTTGAAAAGTCCAAGGGGTTTGATATTGGCGGCGTAAAGTCCAAGCGGGAGTCTTGGCAGCATAAGTCCAACGGTTGACAGCGTAAAGTCCAAGCGGAGTCTTGGCAGCATAACTCTAATGTGCCTTGGCAGTGTAGACACCGTTAGCATGACATAGCCGATGGAAGCACCTGAAGGCTTAGCATATGGATGAACAAGTCATGGATGACTTGGAGGGATCCAATAGACGTGAGGCTGATGGAGGTGACTAGAAGGCTTGGGTCTAGGTTACCGGTGGTCTAGTAAGTATGAGAGAATCATACTTGGGTTAAACCTCATGTTTGAGGTGTATCAGTTGACTGGTGTGAGTCAACTAGGGTTTGACTGCGGGGAGTGCCCTAGCGGTGCCGCCAGTGAGGTGGGCCATGTTGGACCGATCGATCGACTAATTGTGTGATCACCGATCGGTGCTCAATATTTCGAGCAATGTAGTCGAACTCTACCGGGTTAGTAGTCGAGTGAAGCTCGATTAGTCGGTGATGGACATGATCGATCATTGTCCTATCCAGTTGGATTTTTCGCGTGGATCACCTTGTTGTCTCACGAATAGTTATCATCCGATTGATGGTCCCGAGCGATCGATAAGCAATTTCGCCAGGCGACTTTAAATGGAGCTCGTGGAGGAGGAAATCACAAGCGTTTCTTGAGGAGTTTTGGGGCGAATTACTAGTGTAATTCAGGGTCTCCAAGTGCAACTCAAGCAACCACAAAACAAGCAATCCAAAAGCTCTTGTAAAGTTATTTTCTTTACTTGTATTGCATTATATTGTTGTATCTTGCTTGTTTTGATTCTTATTGTTGTAAGAATATTTGTACGAGGTTTCTCCACCTCCGGATTGTTCCGAGGAGTTATTTATGATTAGTGGTTGCGTGTGCGTCACTAGAGCTCTTTAGAGCTCGATCCGTGGAGTAGGAACCATTCGGTTCTGAACCACGTTACATAGTTGTGTTTGCGTGTTTGTGTTTTACTATTATTTCTATTTCCGCTGCACTAACGAGATTTGTAGACAAACACGCAACGAAATCCATCACGCAACGAATCGACGCTATTCACCCCCCCTCTAGCAGTCAACGAATCCTCTACAGATGGTCACTCCTCCCCCTCAATCTGATAGGTGGAGGCTTTTTCAACTTCCTATTCCAATCTGGATGTTGAGAATCTCTCAACTTCCGAATCCTCAAGCTCTTGGGATGATGATGCATATTCTTCTTGAGCTTGAGAGAATGAGCACTCCTCTTCGGCTTTCTCCTTATCTTGTGCCGGTGATGAACTTTTGTGGAGCTCAACTAACTTGTATCATAGCTCCTTGGCGTCTCCAAATTCTCCTAATCTAGACAAAACATCATTAGGTAGTAAATTTAATATTATTTGTGTCATCGTAACGTTTATCTTGAATTTTTGTTTTTGCTCTTGGCTCCACTTATTCTTCTTGATGATTCTTCCCTTGTCGTCCACCAATGGGTCAAATCCATCCACAAAGATGAACCAATTCTCTATGTTCATTATCAAGAATGTCATGCCCCGAGAGTATATATGTCTGTCAACCAAACAATATCCTCTTGTGACAATATAAGATAAACTATCGATACAAGACCCAAATAGCTACTATCACAGATAAGCCATAAAATCACAGTGAAATACACTGCCAAGTAACAAAGATACAACGACTCAAATATGCATACCGGTACAACTTTGATACAATAAGAAAACATAATCGAAATCAACATCCAAACCAAACCATAATAAGGCCGAATACATAAAACACAACCATATACCATAATGCAGAAATAATATAGGGTAAAATTCATAAACATACAATCCAAAATTATACAACACCAATATGGATTAAAATACAAATACTCGAGGTGAGATGAGATCAGCTGGCGGAACTCCGAGCATCCAAGGAATCATCTACTTGTTACTTGGGCGATAGGAAAACCTAGGGTCTGTGGTGGTGAGTATAAGACTCAGTGGTATAAGAAAAATAGTGTATGAACATCATGTAAACATATGGAGATCAACAGGTATACAATCTTAAAGGTAATAACAAATAACCATCAGTATAAATATAATCAATGCATATACCAACCTGATCCACCAGATATAATGTAATGTACTGACATACCTGAAAGTCTGCAATGACACAACTCATGACAACCTGAGAAAATATACAACAATGTAATACATACAAATAACATGCATGATCAACATCACACCTATGATCAACTCATAATCATATGAACAACATATAATCAAATAAAGTAACCAACTTGATCCATCCTACATGGTATCATAAGGTTAATCAACTGTTATATACCAACCTGATGTATCCAACACAATATCACAATGATAATCAAATACCATATACCAACCTGACCTATCCAATACAATATCACACAAAAGTATAGCTCACAATCACTTGAGCATTATATACCAACATATAACATGCAGATGACATGTATGACAATGTACAATCATATGCAACAATCATAGCTCAACCAAATGCAACATCTTACAAGTATATATATAGAATATATATATCGCACACACACACACACACACACACACACACACACATGTTATTACACATGGCAATGCATATGCATGGTCATGCCTACACACCCCGCTCGCTACCACGACCCTAGCGTGGCATAGGTGGCATGATATGACAATTGTCCCAATTCACAACTACCATTACTCTCAAGTGGCCGAGTGGCCAATATGAGTAAATAGCTAGCCATGAGAGCTATATGCTATACAACGGGGGTCCTTGCTGCTGGCCACTCCAACTGTCACTACCCATGAGTGGTCAAGTGCTGCACATAGGATAAACTACATGCAACTCCAACTACCACCATCAACAGTGGCTGAGTGCGACACAACAAATGAGCTACACTCACACCAGCTACTATTACCACGAGTAGCCGAGGAGGCAGGATGACTGATGTCCCTCTCACCACAAGGGAGACCAAGTCAACAGTATGCATGTAATATAATGATGCACAACTCCACACACATAAATCCACAACATACTCTCTATCTCATAGAGAGTCATAAACAACTGACAGTCAACCATGCTATGACCTCCAATCCGTAAACAACACACTATCGACAACCCACTCAACCATACACAGAAACATGATCCACAATAGATACACAACGTAAAGGAATATGACACGACAATCAACTCCACCTTTAGAACCATCACCTACCCCCAGTGATATAACATGATGTCCTAATCCAAGACTACAACTGTGCTCAGCTACATGCACTTATACAACATCTATAAGTCAAACATAAATAACATCTGTAATCCACAATAGTGATGAGACTGTATAAATATCGAACAGAGCATCTCAAAGTTCAAAGGCTAAGTATCAAGCACAAGAATAAACAAGAGTTGATTCAGGGTAATGATACTATCATCATCATAAAATTCATGCACTAAGATCAACCATCTACCGAACCAATGGTAGGAATTACCAACTTGATATGTAGCTCGTGATGATAATCCTCACACCTGTGAACCTGTTTCGTATCTAAGTCTTGCACACAACATAAACCATAGTTAAGTTCTAACATACAATAAATATTCAAACCAAATTCTACATTGCTCTTGTATTCAAATCCGTTTACCACATACTAACTAAAGCCTCAATTACACACTCTACATAAACTCGACTATATCATTAACATGAACAAGATCAATTGGAAACCCCAACCCTTAAATTAAAATCCCCCATATGGCATATAACTCCACCATCAACACAATCACCATAACAATAAATCAAGATTCCAACTACAACACTCTAAACACATCCCAAATTCAATTACCTTACCGTTTCAATTAAAATTCATCTCTTGCCCAAACCATCCATGGTCGATTCACATCAACTGAGCTCTCTCTTTTGAACACACAGCTCATTCACAACAGATCAACATTCATCCAACTACCTAACCAATCCGTAACACCATTGCCTCAACTAAACTCACCTAACATTACTTCACCCACTCCCAGCAACGCAACTGCACAACAACCAAAAGATCACAAACTTAAGAAAATGATTATAACCTGATCGACAATCGCTATCAACAATTCACGCTGAAGAATATAAATCTAACAAAATCTATAGGTTAATACAAAACTTACCCCAACTTCAATCCTCAGTTTACAAAACCACGGAGATCCCAATCATAGCTTCTAATCGCTATTATAAACTGGTCATTACAAAGATCGTAGAATAACAACTCGCGATCAGAGGAAAATGAAGACACAACTGATCCAAGATGAAGGAAATCTAGCAATCAAACCCAAAAACAAAGAACAATGCTAAGGAAAAGTAGCGATACTGGCGATGCTCAACTGTGGTGACAATGGCTCCGATCTGAGCTCCCTACGATGCTGACGAATAGAAATCGACAGCAGCTCTCTATCGCAGTTACAGCTCCGTCGATCTGAGCTCGTCGATAAGAAGGTTGAACTGCCAACTCCTCCTCTTGATTGCTTGGTGGTCTCAAGCTGGCGATGCTTCAAATCAAGCACCCCATGAAGCAATTGGAATAAAATGGGAGAAGAAAGGAGAGGATCATCGATGAGAAATGGGAGATCGTAGAAGAGAAATGAAGAAACGGGTCAGGCTCGAGCGCAGCGGAAAAATAGATCTAACCCCCCCCCCCTCTATAAGCCCAAAAAAACCTATGTTAACTTTAATTAACCCCTAACCTTCCCTCATTAACTTATTAATCATTAATAAGTTTCCTAAGTAAACACTATTATTCTTTAGTAGTTTATTTGGGGTATTTTACAAAGAAGATTTCCATCCTTGCCCTCCATCGATCAAATTCTTTATCTCCATAGAGTTCATATGGAGGAGACACGTTGATGTCGTGTCCTAATCTAAAACTATTAGGGCAATCAACCCATGTATGATGTGGTTTTGATGTGTGTTGTAAAGCGTTAAAGTTAGGTTGTTATGTGATTTGATGTGTGCGTTTAAGTTGTGCAGGACTTAGTAAATCGCACATGGTTAGCTTGATGAAAGCATTGGTGAGTTCACCATCTCATGGCTCGGGTCTTTGAGTGGGTGAAGGATGGCATTGCGGAAGCCGTGCGCTTGGTGCATCCGAGGGACCGTCAGACGAGGAGCATTGGAGTGAAGCCAAAGGAAGCAGACTTCAAGGCGAGACGCGAAGGATGACATTGCAAAGTCGTGCGCTTGGAGCATCCAAGGGACGTGGTCGAATGAAGAGAGCTTCGAGGTGAGGGATCCAAGGGAGATGAGAGTGAGCGATTATAATCCGAGATGGGGTAGCTCATAGGTGAACTTGGCCGAATGGCTAAGTCAAGTGTCGGACGCTCAAACTTAAGGTTTGAGGTTTTACCCGACAAGTCGGACGCTCAAACTTATGTTTGAGGTTTTACCCGACGTTTGGTTAAGTCGGATGCTCAACCATGGGTTTGAGGTTTCTACTCGACAAGTGGAAGTGTCGGATGCTAAAACATGTGGTTTGAGATTTACCCGACTGTCGGATGCTCAAACAAGTGTTTTGTTTGAGGTTTTACCCAACACCAGTTGCGAGATATGGCGAATATATATACATAATGATGTTAGGAATGTCAATTGAAGTTTAAGTGGAGTTGGGTTTAACTTAGGTTGGACTTAACTAACTTTGGCTCAGCCCAAAATGGATGGAAGACGAGCGAGGACCTAAACATCGATCGCAAGTTTCCTCACTCGCACGATTGCTCCTTCCTCTTCCTCACCGCAGACTTCCTTCTCCCAAGTGTTTCAGCTGCTCCTCATTTAATTCCCAGCTGTGATTTCCTTCACTCGTTGCCGAGTCTGCCATCCAACATTTCCTCTTCGCCAGAACCTCTTAATTTCAATCGTTTTTCCCTCCCACCATTCGTGACAATTCCTCTTCTCACACGCAACCTCTCTGCTTCATCACTCAGATTCCGTCGGTCTTTCCCATCCCAACTCGTTGGTCTCCTCGCGCAAACACTCGACGACCTAGCCGCTATGGCTGGTCATTTCGGTCGGAGACTACCTTCTCCTAGGATCTCCTCGATCTCCTCACACGATCGGATCGGTGGCGTTGTCCCCGCGGCAAGAAGCTTCTGCCACAGCTTGTGCTCTTGTGGTGAAGGGCAACGATGTTGGATTGAGAATCGTCGCTAGAGGGGGGCAGTGAATAGCGATCGTAAATCTTTCGTTCGAATTCGTTCGTTGAGACACAAGTAAACGAGTAAGCACAACGGAAAATAAAGTGACACGTTTATTTTACTTGGTTCACAACCCAGCGGTTGCTACTCCAAGGCCCTATCGGTCCTAGACCGCGTACGGAGGGCAAAGCACTATAACGTCTCCTCCTTGTTGGAGGTAGGAGACAACGATCACAAAATCCGGAAGTACGAGGATGAGGCAACAAGCCTACCTCACCTCGTTACGAATAAAAACAACGAATACAATATTCAAATATATTACTAGATGCTGCTGTCGACGAAGAAGATCTGAGCTTGTTGTCGCGTCGGCGTTATGACGGTGTTGGGGCGTTGGCGTTGTAGGAGCACTTGATGAATAAACTTGATGATATTTGGAGTTGGAATCCACCCCTCCTTTTATAAATTTTGGCCTCTAAATTTGTCTCCTCTTTTTTTGGAACAGATCACGAAGTTGTATAATTTTTATTGCGAAGTGGCCGCGTCAAACCTTATCCGTTTTGACCTAGCGCAAAGGCTGATTCGTCGCCATCAGTCGACTGATGACTCCCATCAGTCGACTGATGAGCATCAGTCGATTGCCCAATGTCCAGCAGTCGACTGCCAGCCTGGCCACTTCTCTGCAGTAAGAGGTTAGCTCGAAAAATGATAAATGCGATGGTTTCTAACCGTCCGATCTCGACCTAGACCTTCCACAGGAAGTCTTAGTCGGATCGCCGCCTACGGTCATCCCCGTAAAGAGGACACGACCTTACAATCTCTCACTCACACGAGCTTTCCTCGATACTTACCTTGTAGCTCTCGCTTCCGGCCTTCCACTCGATTCCTTCGGCTCCCTCCGAAGTCACTCGAGTGTCGCCCAACCACCGCGGCTTCCTCCGGGTGTCGCTAGCCTTCAGCTCCAGCTTTAGTACTTTTCTGTACACTCGATTTAGCTCGTGAGATAACGATGTAAACTTAACTTTGTGTCTTTGCCATAATCAAAACACAGGTTCGATTATCTAGTGCCCCTACACCAACAAACGATAGGTTTCCGGCAAGCAGAGCAATTTTGGGAGGAGAGGCGCCGGTGAAGTTGAAATCGTTGGTATATCTCACGACTTCTTTTCTCTTTCTTTCGCCGGTTTCGATCGCTAGTTTTTCCCATCAGATCAAGTGGTAGGAGAGTTCTTGATTCGATCTTGTTGTTTCCATCGGGTTGCAGCAGGCATTTCGAAGTTGCTTCGCGATCTCTACCGAAGCTAGCGCAGCGAGGAACTTTTCGGGCAAATTGAGCAATTGGGGGAAAGGTTCCAACCATTGGTAAGCTTGGTTTATCACATTTTTCATCTGTGGTTGTTGATTTTTGAATTCTTGTTATCGTGATTGGGTGAATAATGTTTATGCATGAGCTGTGAAGTTGTGAAGTTGGTTGTGATGCTCTGTGATGGTTGTGAGGTGATGCTTTGGCTGGCTGTGAAGTAGTAGCTTTGTTTTGGGCTACGAATAGAGATGTGTATTAGTGTGAATATGGATTAGATTTATAACTAATTTTGTTGATGATACTATTACATCAGATTAAGTGTAAAAGGTTAAATCTTCATGAGATTGGCTTTGTTAAGATGGATATGGAATTGAATGTATAGGTTAACACTTTTGCTAATTGAAAATGGTGGGTTTAAATTAAGTGGTTAAGTTGGCTATTTGGGTTTCGTTCGGTGAAGGTTGGTTATAGTGAATTGGCCTTGGATGATTGGGGGTTTCCTAATTTGTATTCGACAAAAAGGATGCGACTATAGGAACGATATAGTAGTAAGTTAGCATGTTGTCGTGTGCTTGAAATTAATCATAATTGATGGTGTTTGCAGGACGTGGATACGAGACAGTTCCGCGGGCATGAAAACTTTATTATTACGAGCATTATAGCAGGTGGGTAATTTCCTACCCTGGTCAGGTAGTAGCTAAACCCTGAAGTATATAACTTCATATTATTATCACTTTGACCTTAAATCCACACTAGTTTTTCTAATGTTTGATACTTAGTCTTTGACCTTTTTAAATACTCTATTGTTGTTATCACATTTTCCTTCATTATGATTATGAGTTATAGATGTGATGCATGTAAGCCTATAGTAGTTCAATTAGGTGTATTTAGTAGAGTATGGATGAAGACTTGAATTATAAATGGGATACAAGGTCATCTTGGGGAGTGAGTACTGTTTTGAACGTAGAATTGAATCTTATGTTAAATCCTTGTGTTGTGTACCATTTCGAATCATGTGATTATGTATGGTCATGTGGATTGTCGATAGTGCATCGCTATGGACCGGAGGTCCTAGCTTGGTTGTGATCAATTGAGTATGACTCTCTGCAGGATAGAGAGTGCATTGATCAGATTGGTATGACTCTCTGTAGAATAGAGTCTGTGGTGGATGTCTGTATGTGTGACTATGCATTCATGTCATTTACATGCATGTTGGCGATTAGGTCTCCCTTGTAGTTGAGAAGGTCGTCAGTCATCCTGCCTCCACGGTTACTCATAGGAGGAGTAACTGGTGTGAGGGCAGAGCATTTGATGAGCCACACTCTACCACTATAGACGGTGGTAGTTGGATTTCATGCAGTTGTCCTGTGTGTGTGGCACTCGACCACTCATGGGTAGTGACTGTTAGAGTGGTCAACAGCAGGGACCCCTGTCGGGTAGCTTGCTCTTTATACTTATATGCTACTTGACCATAATGCCCACTCAGCCACTCGAGAGTAGTGGTTGGTGTTAGTTGGGACAGTTGTCATGTCCAGCCATCGAGGCCACACTAGGGTCGTGGTAGCTTTAGGGTTAGCCAACATGACCATGCATTTTGCATATTGCCATATATATACATATATGCATGTATATATGTATATATATGGATGATTGTGATTAGTATGTATATAGATGCAGTCTATATGTATGCTTATTGTGATGTTGCATTTGTTTGTGTTATGCTTGTTGCATTTGTTTGTACATCTTCATACATGATACTTGCATTTGCTATATGGTGTGTGTCGGATATCTGTATACTTGTTGGTCGATCTATTTGATACCTTTGACCCATATCATGATATAGTGTGAGTTAGTATTACTCTTCATGTTGTATATTGTGGATATATGCTCAGGTTGGATGAGTGTAGAGTAGCTGACTGTCAGGTATGTCGACATCTTTTGTTGTTCAGTTGTTTAGAGGATATATGCATGTATATATATTTATTATGCTGATGTATACTTGATGTACCTATAGATTATATTGTTGAATTACATGTGATATTTGATATATACATGTTCTTTCATATTACCGCTGAGTTTATACTCACCACCACAGATCCTGAGTTTTCTTGTCGCCCAGGTAATAGGTAGAAGACAGGGTACCGACTTGGAGCATGACTAGCTGATCCCTCCCATCTCACTTCCGAGGCTCCCGTGGATATTTTTAGTTTCCGTATGTTTTAGTATGTATTTGGAGTTATATGACGTTTTGTGTTATGGACTTGTTCTGTGGGTGTACACTCGTGTTTGTTTTAGATTTTGATGTCGGTATGAGTTGTTGTGAGTTGTTATTTTATTGTGATGTCTTCCGCTGTGTTTTAATATAGATATACTTGTTTATGTTTGTGTGGATGTGGCCGGAAGGCCTTGTATTAATAGGATATATTGCCACGTCTGAGGAGATGTCTGCTTGCTTTTCGGCTCGATACTCTCGAGCGTGACACGATGATCGATATAGATATCGATCATTGCTCTCGATGATCGACTCGGTGGTGCTCGGCCGGTGTTCGATCGATGGTTTTACGCTCTGCGATCAACTACTAGGGTCTAACGATGATTCTGCACCATCGATCGATCGCCAAGGATGTGATCAACTGATGAAGGTGGTCGCAGGCATAGAGGGTTTGAGAGTTGACAGATCGCCTTATCACTCGACTGATGGTTCTATCAGTCGACTGATGTGGGAGTCGTTGGCTGAACTCTAACGTGGATGAAGCCATTATGAGGCAACAGCTACAGCAGCAGTCGACTGATGGCTGCATCAGTTGTCTGCTCACTACCCAACGGGAAGAATGGCCTCTTCCTTATAAGAAGAGGCCTTGGGTGCTCTTGGGAGGCTAATGCTTAACTTCCAAACATACTCCCAAGTGTTGTGAACGGTTTTCTTCCCTCTTCCTTGTTCTTATTTCTATCTTATTGTAAGAGGAAGAGGATCTTATAAGAAAGATTTACCTCCACCTTGAAGGAGAGACTAGTGGATTGTTGAGGGAGTGATTCGCCATACGAATCGTCCATGGACTAGCAGCAAGGGCCGTGAACCACGTTACATCTCGGCGTTAGCATTTGCTTTTTCTTTACATTTGCATTTGCTTAATTGTCTTTATTATTAGTATTTCCGCTATGCTAATCTTAAGTGTAGACGATTAAGAAGCAATTGATTTCCATCGTACACATCGAGGGCTATTCACCCCCTCTAGCCGGGCCACGATCCTCCAACAAGTGGTATCAGAGCGAGGAGCTTGTCAACAGACTCATCGCCAAAACAAGCACGACAAGAAATGGTCGGCTCCAACAATCATCCACCTAAGTTCGAAGGCGATTTCTCTTGGTAGAAAAAGAGAATGGATGTATTTTTCGAAACTAACTTTGATATAATGCTAATCATGGATAGTGGTTTAGAGATATGATGTGAGCAAAACATATAGGGTTTTAGGAGTAGTTTTCGCTCATATCTCATTACATTTTGTGTTAGTTTCATGCATATGTTACTCTATTTTTGCACGCATTTTCTATTTTCTGGTTTGGAGGTCTGCTCGTTGTACTTTTATGTGTAGGATAGCTTTTCGGGTGAAAAGACACATTTTTGGAGCAAAAGAAGGACATTTCGTAGCTAGACGCAGAGTGGGACACGACCAGGACATGTGGATTCACATGACCGTGTCCAATGGGAGAGATCAACACCCCAGGGCCGCACACGGCCTGGCCGTGTGGAAACATACGACCGTGTGGTGCCCCGACAGATTTGTGCGACTAGGGCTTTTTCCGGATTTTACAGCGGTCCGAGGCGATGTCTATATAAGGATGGCTCCGCCCAAACCCTAGGGGGAAGGCACGACGGCTAGGACGACACGCCGAAGCCCTAAAAAGCTTCGGTAACTCGCAACAGGGAGGAGAAACATCGTCGGAGGTCCACGCCTTGCACTTCAACGCCGGAGAGAAGACCACGAAAGCATTGTATATCTTTATTCCTGCGTTTTATTCCTTATGTATTCGAACTTAGACATGCTTTGTGATTCTTCCTTCGTATACATGGAGTAGTACTTTCGATTCTAGGATTAGGGAGTAACTTGTGTACACATACAATGTTGGTTCATATTAAATTCTGCCTATGAGTTTGATTTGGCAATTGGTAGTTACTCTTTACTATATCTATGCGTGTTTGACTTTCTATCTACTGTGCTTAGGCAATACAAGGGGTGACATCCCTCGCAATCTAAAATTTAGGGGATTTTATATAAGAAACCTAGGGGTAAACCTGATCTCCTGTAACTGCGGGTAGAAGGGTGCGGTGGAATCGGAAATGGTTCACCGTAGGGATTGATTTGGCATCCTCGTACCGTCTATCTTGTCCTTTTAGGCGGAGATAGCTCCCGGTAGATGCGGCGGTTCTGCGGGAGAGTGTATGATGTCCCTTCCATAAAACTGTAGCTAAACATCTAGACAACGCCAATTGACAACATTGTTCTGTGATACACAAGCGAAATCGAAGTCCTAGAATCACCGACAACCCTCACCAATCGAAACCTCTTAGAGTCACGTCCGAATAATTACAACCACTGAGTATATTGGTATTCGAATCCCAGTTCCTGTGGGATCGATAATCTTTATTACTTGAAGACATCTGTGCACTTGCGAGCGTTGAGCGCGAGTGCACGCTTTGAGTCATCGATGGTCTCCGTCGTGAGATTTGAGGTCGCGTTCGTGCGCATCAAGTTTTTGGTGCCGTTGCCGGGGACTGATCGATTCGATATCGAATCGAAAGTGGACAGTTGGATCGAACTTAAGCTAGATTTATTTTCTTTATTTTAGTTATTTTCTATTCAATTTTTAGTTTTGATTAATTACATCTTTCTTTCTTTCAATTTTTAGTAGTGCTCTAGTTTAATTAAAAAAAAAAAAAGAGACTCTTGCCGACCCACTGTTATTCCTTTCCTTACCTATAATTTCTTGTGTATAACGATGCATGCTTTTACTCATGATTATGGTCAATTTAATGCATTAAGTTTTGGTAACATTTATTGTGAGCATTATGGTGAAACATGGCATACCATAAATGATTGTCCTGATATATTCGAACCTTCACAATTTGAACAAGAAGATGTTACCTATAATTACAACCAGTGGCCACAAGATGATTCCTATTCATATAGTTATGACCCTGGGTACCTAAACCCTCAATATTGTCCGCTTAAATCCCGACTTGAGCAGATGATGGAAGATTTCATTCGAACAGAACAAGCGACGAACACTGAATTCCAACGGCGGCATTCGCAGACAGAGACTCAATATTGTTTCCCAAGTGAGAACGAGTTCTATGAATCGTCATGCGAATTTTATCCAGAACCAAGTCTCCATCTAGAAGCCTTGCTAGACAATTTTACTAGGGAATGTGAGCATAGCCAACAATTTGCGGAGATTATGGAACGAGATCTAGCAAGAGAAGAAATCAAATGACTAGAAGGTGACTTTGATGATTGGATCACAACTAATAGGGTGGAGACTCACTTTGAGCGAATGGATGAGGAGGACGTAGATGACATTGGAAGTAAAGAAGGATAATCCATTCAATCACCACTTGGAGAAGAACTTGAGGATTATATAATGGACACTTTAATCGAGGAGTGCATTGCTTCAATCAAAACACCTCCTAACCTCAAGGCTCTAGAAGAGCCTACCTTAATCCTCACTAAAATTTTAGTTACTAATAACGAACCCCTTTTAATGATTGATAATGATAAAATTTTAGCCGATATATTGGAATCTACTGATCAATATTTTGGTGAGGATATTTGTGGTGAGTTACACCATTTACAGCATATGGATGAAATGAAATATTATGATTGGACTTCTGAAATTTTTTTGAGGCTAAGCATGCTCAATCTCGAGCCAAGGAAAGTAGCTAACAAGTATCTTGCCCCTCCACGAGCAAGATTTAAGGGATATAGTGATGGAGAATAAAAAGGCAAGAGGCGCAAAGTGAGCAAATATCTTGCTCCTCCACGAGCAAGATTCAAACACATCAAATGAAATGTAGGAATAAGGTCGAGCTAAAAGACTTTAAACAAAGCGCTTCTTGGAAGGCAACCCAAGTTTAGTTTTTAGGATTTCTTTTTATTGCATTCAATTTTTTGTAATTTTTGATTTATGGTATTTAGCATTTGTAGGTAAGGAAAGAACTTGCTAGGTAAAAACAAAAGTCATTTTAAGTTTATGCGGTGAAGTGAGTGAGAGAAATCAGACCATTGTGCACCACGAGAAAAGAAACAAAGGGCGCACGGTCAGGCCGTGTGTTTTCACACGGCCGTACTCTGACTTCCAAAGTCGCACACGGTCAGGCAGTGTATTTTCACATGGCCGTGCCCTGACTTCCAGAGGCGCACATGGTCAGGCCGTGTGATTTCACACGGTCGTGTCGTGCCCCCTAATCCATGTGAAGAGCCTACACCTGCACCATTTTCTTTTCCTACTTGTGACCAGGATGCAGGTACTTCTGCATACGATTTCTCGGAGTTCCGATCACGCCTCGATGACATATACGCTGAGCAGCAGATGCAGGGGCAGCGATGGGATGATCATAGCTCCTATACGTAGGCAGAGTTTACAGGTTTACGGGAGCACTTCCAGTGGGCCGAGGACTTCTATGATGAGACCCGTATTTACTTTCAGGAGGAGGAGACCACCTACCACAGGGAGATACGGCAGCACATGTACGCCCAGCAGGCACAGTGGGCTAGGGAGGAGGAGCACCGAGCAGTCGCTGCATCCACCAGCTCCCAGATTGACCACATGTACATGTGACATCAGCGACTTAGCAGCAGGTTCTCCTAGGATCCAGAGATGCCCAGGCTCCTAGACTTTCTACCTTGTCCACCATATTAGAGGTATATTTTCGTTTAAGTTTGGGGGGGGAGACCCCAAGGTTTATTTTGTTTTGTTTCCTAGTGGTAGTTTCTTTTCTGGTATTTTCATTTATTCATGCCTGAGTTGTTGAGTTTCTTTCAGTATTTAATTTTTGTTGTCTGTAAAGCTACATCAGTAGTATTTTTGAAAGTTGCTTGCATGAGTTGGTCCCATAGGTAGCTTAACTCCATTTATCTTGTGGTATTTTATTTTATTCACTCTATTGAATGTTTTAGACTTACACTGGTTAGCTTTATTTTTGCACTTACACATGTCGAACATTCTGAAAGGGAGAATCTAGTACATACCTAGTTATGATTCACTTCAGTAGTCTAGTACTTTGGAATCCATAGGTGACTCTAGGTTTAGCATTTTAGTTACTGGAGATGCTCGAATTGTGTAAGCCCATTTGGAAAAATTAAAATCCCAATGAGCCGAAAAATAAAAGGAAAAAAAAGAGGAGAAATAAAGGAAAAAGAGAAAAAGAAATGAAAAAAAAAAAGAGAGAAAAGATTATGAGGGATAAAAAATAGTCGTTGTGGGTGGAAATGACTAGGTGCCCCTTTGAGACCGAGTTAGGTTACTGGAGAAATACCTACCAATTTCTCTCAATACCGAGCACGCCTTTGAGACTTTATGCTAGATCTAGAGAATGACCCTCGCTTTGGGCAGGTAAGTGCCTAAGAGCCGGAAACCTTAGGAATGCTATGGGGTGACGACTTAACTCGCCATGGAATGGGCATCCCCTAAGAATGGTTCACTTAGCACGAGCACGAGGAGCTAACTTAGTGAACTTCTAGAACATATTTGTTTTGCTTTGATTACAAATACCACCTGATAAATTTAGTTAACATGCTAATTATGGAACAATATCTTTTTAAAATTTTATGACACTGAGGTTTGCTTGAGGACAAGCAAAGATTTAAGTCTGGGGGAAGTGATGTGAGCAAAACATATAGGATCTTAGGAGTAGTTTTCGCTCACATCTCATTACATTTTATGTTAGTTTCATGCATATGTTACTCTATTTTTGCACGCATTTCCTATTTTCTGGTTCGGAGGTCTGCTCGTTGTACTTTTATGTGCAAGATAGCTTTTCGGGTGAAAAAGATGTATTTTCGGAGCAAAAGAAGGACATTTCACATCTAGACGCAGAGTGAGACACAGCCAGGGCGTGTGGATTCACACGGTCGTGTCCAATGGGCGAGATTAGCACCCTAGGGTCGCACATGGATTGACCGTGTGGAAACACACGTTCATGTGGCGGCCTGATCGATTTGCGCGACTAGGGCTTTTTTCAGATTTTGCAGCGGTCCGAGGCGATGTCTATATAAGGATGGCTCCGCCCAAATCCTAGGGGGGAGGCACGACGGCTAGGACGACATGACGAAGCCCTAAAAAGCTTCGATAACTCACAACAGGGAGGAGGAACGCTGCCAGAGGTCCACGCCTTGCACTTCAACACCGGAGAGAAGACCACGAAAGCATTGTATATCTTTATTCCTGCATTTTATTCCTTATGTATTCGAACTTAGACATGCTTTGTGATTCTTCCTTCGTATACATGGAGTAGTACTTTCAATTCTAGGATTAGGGAGTAGCTTGTGTACACATACAATGTTGGTTCATGTTAAATTCTGCCTATGAGTTTGATTTGAAAATTGGTAGTTGCTCTTTACTATATCTATGCGTGTTTGGCTTTCTATCTGTTGTGCTTAGGCGATACGAGGGGTGGCAACCCTCACAATCTAAAATTTAGGGGATTTTATATAAGGAACCTAGGGGTAAACCTGATCTCCTGTAACTGCGGGTAGAAGGGTGCGGTGGAATCGGAAATGGTTCACCGTAGGGATTGATTTGACATCCTCGTATCGTCTATCCCGTCCTTTTAGGCGGAGATAGCTCCCGGTAGATGCGGCAGCTCTACGGGAGAGTGTATGATGTCCCTTCCAAAAAATCGTAGCTAAACATCTAGACAACGCCAATTGACAACATTGTTATGTGATACACAAGCGAAACTGAAGTCCTAGAATCACCTTTGAAGACCTCGGCACACTCCTTTCCTCCTCCGTGTGACACCGTACAGAGTAGAGTCCATCGACAACCCTCACCAACCAAAACCTCTTAGAGTCACGTCTGAACAATTACAACCACTTAGTATATTGGTATTCAAATCCCAATCCCTGTGGGATCGATAATCTTTATTGCTTGACGACATCCGTGCACTTGCGAGCATTGAGAGCGAGCACGCACTTTGAGTCCTCGACGATCTCCATCGCGAGATTTGAGGTTGCATTCATGCGCATCAAGATACCTATGGACGAAGAAGGGAGAATGCTTTAAAAATCAAGGTGGACCAAGAAATAAAGAGAGGAGCACCTTGTGAATTCGAAAGTCAAGCATCACCTCTACAACGTGCTCCCTCAACAAGAAATCAATAGGATTGGAGAGTGCGCTAGTGCCAAGAAGATGTGGGAAAAACTAGTGGAACTTCATGAAGGCACATCCGAAGCCAAGCTAGCAAGAAGAGACCTCCTCCTCTCCCAATTAAGCAATATCAAATTAGATAAGAGGGAAAAGGTACTATCACTACATTCTAGATTTAAAGAGATAATAAATGGTTTAACAAGTGTAGGTGAGAAGCTCTCCAATCGGGACATGATCATGAAGGTGATAGATGCATTTCCCCGGTCATCCAAATGGAGCTCCATGGTGGACTCCTTCTATATCTCCAAGAATCTAGACGTAAGTACTCTAGAAGAATTTTTCTCCACAATGGAATTACATAAAACTAGGCTTGAAGGTATAATAGAAGATCCAATCAAGCCATCAAGGGGATTAGCACTAGTAGCTGACAAAGGGAAGAAGAAGAAGAAGGAGACTCCACCTTCCTCATCGGATGAAGAATCTTCCTCCATGGATAGAAATGAAGAGGCTTACATGATAAGGAAGGTAAGACGTGCTCTTAAAAGTTTTAAATTTAACAAGTCTTATGATAGGAGAAGGAGGAAGATTATTTTCTATAATTGCCAAAGATAGGGACACATGAGGGATGAGTGTCCCTTGTTAAAAGCAAAGGAAGAAAAGAAGAAGGAAAAGAAGAAAGAAAGCAAGAAGAAGGTGTTGGTGCAATCGGCCCAGGTCATGATTGACCGGACTCGAGTTTGACTCGAGCGATGTTTTGATGTTTGACATGAAGGTTTGACATTGATGTTTGACATTGACGTCTAGTAATATTTTGGAGAGATTGTTGGTGCAATCGACCCGGGTCATGATTGATCGGACTCGAGTTTGACTCGAGGGGGATTTTGATGGTTGACTAGGGTTGACCATGTCATGGAAAGTTCAAGTCTTGAGTACTTGACATGTAAAGTCCAAGCATGGGTCTTGGCAAGGAAAAGTCTAAGCATGGGTCTTGGCATGTAAAATTCAACATGGGTTGGCAAGTGAAAGTCCAAGTCATGAGTACTTGGCATTTGGAAAGTCCAAGGGGTTTGATATTGACGGCATAAAGTCTAAGCGGGAGTCTTGGCAGCATAAGTCCAATAGTTGGCGGTGTAAAGTCCAAGTGGAGTCTTGGCAGCGTAAGTCCAATGTGCCTTGGCGGTGTAGACGTCGTTAGCATGACATAGCCGATGGAAGCACCTGAAGGCTAGCATATGGATGAACAAGTCATGGATGACTTGGAGGAATGTGATTGGCGCGAGGCTAATGGAGGTGACTAGAAGGCTTAGGTCTAGGCTAAGGGTGGTCTAGCAAGTAAGGGGGCACTATACTTGGGGTAAAGCCTCATGTTAAAGGTGTATCAGTCGACTGAAACCTATGGATAGTCGACTGGAGTGAGTCAACTAGGGTTTGACTACGGGGAGTGCCCTAGCAATCGACTACCAGAGGTGGGCAGTCGACTGTCGGCTCGAGCAGTCGACTAATCTGGTGATCAGTCGACTGGTGCTTGAGAATTCGAGCACAGAATAGAGTCGGACTCGACTGCTGGAGTTAACAGTCGAGTGAAGGCTCTATCAGTCGACTAATGTCCTATTCATTGGATTTTTCCAGTGTGGATCACACCGTTGTCTCACAGTAACAGTGTCATCAGTCAACTGATGATCTCGATCAGTCGACTGATAGGCAAAATCTAGCCCAGGCAGCAGCTTTAATGGGAGCTCATGGAGGAGATTTCGATCATGGTTCTTTGGGAGCTTTTGAGGCGAATTGCTGGTGTGATTCAGGGTCTCCAAGGCTACTCTTCAAGCAATCAAAAGCAAGTACTCAAGTTCACATTATGTAAAGTTTTCTTTACTTGTATTTGTGTAGTTTACTTGTATTAGCTTGCATTTACTTCTTATTATTGTAAGAGGTTTCTCCACCTCCGACTTGTTGTCAAGAAGGAGTATTATTGCTTAGTAGTGTTGTGTGCATCGCTAGGGCTCTTACGAGCCTAATCCGCGGAGTAGGAACCATTCGGTTCTGAACCATGTTATATCTCGCGTTGTGGTTGTGTATCTTGTTGTTTATATTTGTTATTATCATTCCACTGTGCTAACAAGATTGTAGAACATCAAACGTGAACAAAATCCATCAAGCATCGACAACGCTATTCACCTCCCTCTAGCGGGGCACATCGTTCCCAACAATTGATATCAGAGTCTGGGGCTCTTCTACGGATTAACAACCCGGAGCCAAGACGCTAGAGGGTGAAGAGGAACAAGATGGAAATTCAAGAGAATTTGGATTGGGACATCAACACCCCAATCCCATATGCTTTCTATGGATGAGAAGGCTTCAACCAATGGAAGACAAGGATTGAAGACTTCCTGATGATGAGGGACTTTGAGGAGTGGTCCATTTTGATGGAGGGATTTAATTATCCAAGAGGACCAAAGGGAGGCTTCCTCAAGAAGAAGAGATGGATCGAGGAGCAACTCCAACAATTCGATAAAAATAAGAAGGTAGTCCAATTTATTTTTGATCTAATTCCTAATGATATCTTGTGTAGCCTAGGGGATTACATGGATGCCAAGGAGCTTTCGAGTGAATTGGCAAAATATCATGAAAATCCATCACCGGTCCAAGAAGAAGAAGAAGAAGAAGAAGAAGAAGAAGAAGAAGAAGAAGAAGAGTCTTCATCCTCTCAAGCTCAAGAAGAAGCAAGCACATCCTCATCACAAGAGCTTGAGGATTCGGATGGTGATAGAGAGTCGACATCCGAATTGGTAGAGGAGGTGGAATTGGAAGAAGCCTCCACCTCTAGGATTGAGGGGGAGGAGATTATACCTTCCACATCGGAGGAACCTCAAGAAGAACCATCCACCTCCGATCGAGAGGAAGAGGAAGCTCGGGACTCCCTTACCGTGGAAGGTAGCTCAAACACACCGTTTCAAAATAAAATTCATATAATGTGTTTTGAGTGTAGGGAGTTTGGGCACTATAAGAGCAAATGCCCAAAGAAGGTCAAGAAAAGTCCACTGGTGCCTAAAAGTCAAGAAAAGTCAAAGGATGTCGGTGTCCCCACCAAGAAGACCAAGGAGCTCGTAGTATGCTTCAAGTGCCATAAGAAGGGGCACTATAGAAGTCAATGCCCTAGGAAGAAGGAAATCAAAGATAAGGAAGGAGCATCACATGTAGGGGAAGCTAAGGCTAACCCTAAGGTATATTTTAATAATGCATCTTCTAGTTTAAATGTCAAAAAATATGCTAGGAATAATTTTAACAATCTTGCTATTGTACATGAAAAGCATGCTAGGAACAATAAATATTTTTGTCTAGGTGCTAAGAGTGTTAATTTTTCAAATAAGGAGAAATTTGGAACTAATGTCCCTAGAAAGACTTTACCTAGGGCAAGCATTAAGAAAATTGAGGACCATCTAGATTTTAACCCCAAATGGACTAGGCATATGCCTAGAAAGAACAATGCCCAAAGATTAAATTAAAATTCAAAAATTGGGCAATTAGAGGTTGAAAATCAAGTCTTGAGGTCAAGACTTGAGAAATTTAAAAAGACCCTTGCAAAAATGACAAATCAAATGATCAAAAATCTAGGTCCAAGAGTCAAGGTCTAGAGTCTAGGAGGCAAGGCTCATCTATAGGCAAGAAAGGCTTGAGCCACAAGTCTAGGTCCAAGGTAGATAAGCCTACCTACCATAGTGTTCCATTTGACTATGGAACTAAACTTAGGTCTAGGAAGGGCAAGGTCACAAGGGAAGTCATCCCTAGAGTTGACCAAGATATGTGCCTAGTGGCTAGGGTTTCGAAGAAACCTAGGAAATCCATTAAAAAGGTCAAAGGGGGAGTTACCTCTAGAGTTGACCTTAGTAAGACCACAATGACCAAGGCTAACAAGCCTAGAAGGGTCATTAGGAGGGTATCTAGGGAGGTCATACCTAAGGAATACCTAGTAAACCCAAGGAGCTCAAATAGATTTTTGGTTCCAAAGAGCGTGATCGATTCATGCTAAATGGGTTTAGGTGTGCCAACTTTAAATGGATGAGTAGTTAACCTAACCATGGTAAAGGTGACACTTTAGGTCATTTCCAAGGTTATGGGTATCTTGAAAATAAGTTTGATCTTAAATCCTAAAAGATTTTAGGATGTGCCAATATATTTTTGGAATTATGAAAAATCTATCAAATTGGCACAAACTAGGTTTAGAGGTCTTAGTATGTCATTTTGGGTTTTTGGCACACTTGGGGGATTAGTAGCAATATGGAAAAATATACTTAATTATATCAAATGGCGATTAATATTAAAATTTAGGTATTATGTACCTTATATTTTATTTGTTATGCTTGATTTGTCATATAACATGCCATGACATCATATCTACTTTCAATCTTTTAATATGTCATAATCATGTTTAGGATTAGGGTTAAATGTCATGTATGCTTAGATTCCATCTTATGCCATGACATCATGATCATTGGCCATGCTTTATTTATGTTATCATTTATGCCATGATCATTCATGCATTTAAAATAATTAAAATTGATTTAAGGACTATGACATGACTTGAAGTCCCATGCATAAGGGAATCAAGTAGGGTTGACTTACAAAATGCATGAGGCCCTAGATTTGGAGAACAAAATCTACATCTCACATTACATTGATATGTATGTGTATTTATACACCCTAGATACATGTGAGATGCTAAGAAATGAGTTAAATTCAAGGTGCATAGTTTTTGCATCTAGATGAACTAAAACTCATTTAATATCATTGGTGGATCATCGGGAAAGCTTATGTTCAAGCCATGTACACTAAGCCCAAAGAACATGATCCAATATAGGTTTTCAAAAACATTTTGAAAAATATTTTAGAAAACCTTGGTGAAGTCTATCTTTTGATAACAATCACCATTGATGAAGTTGATACAAAGTGAGCTAAAACATTGAAGTTTTTCTTCACTTTTGAACTTTGTGTCAATTTCGATATTTTATGGGTAAAATATTTTTCAAATATTTTTCACTCATTGTATTGGTCATAAGTATTATACGTATGAAGTTTCATGATTTTTCAAATTACGTATAATTATTTATGAATTTCTAAAATTTATTTCTGATAACTAAATATTAGATTTTTTTTCAGTTTTCAGTCGAGTGCCCTTGTTGGCAATTGACTGATGGGTACGACAGTCGACTGATTCCTGATAAAGTCGACTGCCAGGCTGATTTTGGGAAAAACAAGGTTGTTTAGCTCGTGTTCAGCTACGGTAAAGTTCCCTAACTACTTTGAACCCTAAGATATACTTTGGGAAGCATTATAAAGGGTAAAGATTCATTGAATATGGATTAGGAGAGTTGTTAGGGTGATGTATCAAATTTAAGGGGTTGGAAAGTTCAATTTTGAACTTTGAACCTTATTTTTGATGGTTTAGAGCTCCTATTGGCTTAGGGACTTCCCAAGGACATGGTTGGTGCAATGGTTAAGGGGAAGCAAGCCTTTAGGGGGAGCTATCCATCATGGGATGATGGATGTTATTTTTTCCTCATGAGGGGGAGAAATGGAATTTTGAGATACCCAATTTGGAAATTGGGAGAGTTTGTAGGATTGCCACTCTTGAGTGATATGAGACTTATCACTAGGAATATTATAGGCATCCTAGATATTTTTGGACTAAGGGAGAGATTGTAAGATCTCATTGGGACATGAGACATTGACCTCCTTAGAGAGAACCTTTTTGATGTTAGTCAAAAAGGGGGAGAATGTTTGGGAGAATTTATGGGATTACCAATTTTAGATAATTGGTAAGAAGATTTGAGTTAGTCTTCTAACTCAAAGGTATGTGGTTTTGTCAAACATCAAAAAGGGGAAGATTGTTGGTGTAATCGGCCCAGGTCACGATTAACCGGACTCGAGTTTGACTCGACTGATGTTTGATGTTTGACATGAAGGTTTGACATTGATGTTTGACATTGATGTCTGATAATGTTTTGGGGAGATTGTTGGTGCAATCGACTCGGGTCATGATTGACCGAACTCGAGTTTGACTCGACGGGGATTTTGATGGTTGACTAGGGTTGACCATGTCATGGAAAGTCTAAGTCTTGAGTACTTGGCATGTAAAGTCTAAGCATGGGTCTTGGCAAGGAAAAGTCCAAGCATGGGTCTTGGCATGTAAAGTCCAACATGGGTTGGCAAGTGAAAGTCCAAGTCATGAGTACTTGGCATTTGCAAGTCCAAGGAGTTTGATATTGGCGGCGTAAAGTCCAAGCGGGAGTCTTGGCAGCATAAGTCCAATGGTTGGCGGCGTAAAGTCCAAGCAGAGTCTTGGCAGCGTAAGTCCAATGTGCCTTGGCGGTGTAGACACCGTTAGCATGACATAGCTGATGGAAGCACCTGAAGGCTAGCGTATGGATGAGCAAGTCATGGATGACTTGGAGGGATCCGATAGGCGCGAGGCTGACGAAGGTGGCTAGAAGGCTTAGGTCTAGGCTAAGGGTGGTTTAGCAAGTATGGGGGCACCATACTTGGGGTAAAACCTCATGTTTGAGGTGTATCAGTCGACTGAAACCTATGGACAGTCGATTGGAGTGAGTCAACAAGGGTTTGACTGCGGGGAGTGCCCTAGCAGTCGACTTCCAGAGGTGGGCAATCGACTGTCGACTTGAGCAGTCGACTGATCTGGTGATCAATCGACTGGTGCTCGAGAATTCGAGCACAGAATGGAGTTGGACTCAACTGCTGGGGTTAATAGTCGAGTGAAGGCTCTATCAGTCGACTGATGTCCTATCCATTGGATTTTTTCAGTGTGGATCGCACCGTTGTCTCATAGCAACAGTTATCATCAGTCGACTGATGGTCCCGATCAGTCGACTGATAGGCAAAATCCAACCCAGGCATCAGCTTTAAAGGGAGCTCGTGGAGGAGATTTCGATCATGGTTCTTTGAGAGCTTTTGGGGCGAATTGCTGGTGTGATTCAGGGTTTCCAAGGCTACTCTTCAAGCAACCAAAAGCAAGCACTCAAGTTCACATTGTGTAAAGTTTTCTTTACTTGTATTTGTGTAGTTTACTTGTATTAGCATGCATTTACTTCTTATTGTTGTAAGAGGTTTCTCTGCCTCTGACTTGTTGTCGAGAAGGAGTATTATTGTTTAGTGGTGTTGTGTGCATCGCTAGGGCTCTTACGAGCCCAATCCGTGGAGTAGGAACCATTCGGTTCCGAACCACGTTATATCTCGCATTGTGGTTATGTATCTTGTTATTTATATTTGTTATTATCATTCCGCTGTGCTAACAAGATTGTAGGCGATCAAACCCGAACAAAATCCATCGAGCATCGACAACGCTATTCACCCCCCTGTAGCGGGCACATCGTTCCCAACATAAGGATGAAAAGAAATCAAAATAAAAAGGAAAGGGCAAAGTGCATAATTTGAAGGCCACATGGGATGATCCATCCTCATCGGAGGAAGAAGAAGCATTCACAAGCCTCGTACTAATAGCGATAAATGACTTGGACTCCACCTCATCCGAAAGAGAAGAAGTAAGCTCAAGTGAGGAGGAGAGCTCAAGTGTAGGGGGAGCTTCATCCACATCAGAATCGGAAGAAGGAGATTGGGTAAGTGAGGTAACAAATATCCCACCCAAAAAGATTGTTTCAATGATTTCAAGACTAACTAAGGACTTGTTTAGGGGTAAAAATAAAAACAAATGCATACTTGATCAAATTAAGACTCTAGAAGAAAAGCTAGCAAATACATGCTCAGATAATAATAATGCTATTTCTTCTAGTATTAATGATGCATGTGTAGAAGAAAATAAGACCTTAAGGGAAAAGGTAGATTTTTTTAACTAAGGCCATAGAAAAATTTACCATTGGCTCAAATACCCTAAACATGATTATTGGGAGCCAAAGGGCTAGTTTCAACAAGAAGGGCCTAGGTTACAAGGGATCCAAAAATGAAAAGGCCTATCATTGTTTAATAGCTAGGGGTCAATCTAAAACAACAATGGTAGCTAAGAAATGGATCCCAAAGGAGTATTTGGTGAACCTCATTGGAAAGAATTTGTATTGGGTTCCTAAGTCAATCCTTAAGGGTTAGAAAACCCTAAGATAGTCAACCATATTGGACTTATTTTATATCATGATAAATGGTTGACTATGTTGAAGTTGGGGAGTATTTAAGTTATTATGAGCATGGTGGATGATTTGGCTATAATGTTTAAATCATGATTTGTACTTGATTTTATACTTGATGAATGATCATGATTTATGAATTGAATGTTATACTTGTATTATGATCATAATATGTAAATTAAATGATAATATTTGTGTTATGATCATGATGGGTACTTTTGAATGATATATACTTGACCTTGGATAGAATTGCATGAAATTGATGGTTAAATATAAATACCTTTAGCTATATCTCACAACCCACCATAAGGATAACTTGATTGAAAACATAACAATGGGTGAGATGATAGGATGATACAATTGATTCACTAATGCTTATGATATTTAGATGGGTCATTCAATGTATTATAACATAGAGCAATCATAGACCAATCATGGGGAAAGCATATGTTTAATTCATAGACATATTGCCCAAAGATCATGGTTAGATATTTCAAATATTTTAAAACCATTTTATGTTTTATAAACTGTGAGTTCATGATTTGAAACATTCCAAGGCAAAACTAGACTTTAAAGTTGATACAAAATTTAGACTTTTTGAAACTTTTGAGAATTTGCCTAATCTTCTAAAATAGAATTAATTTTCATGAAAAATCATTTTTCATTGATAGAGGGACTTATCAAAAATATGTTCCTCGAATTTCATGATTTTTAGAATTTCCTGGAATTTTTTATGCATTTCTGAAATTCGGTTCGAAAATCAGAAAGGCTAGTTTTTCGGTGTCAGTCGACTAGTAGTATAAACCAATCGACTGATGGAACTGTGCACGAGCATAACAGCCTGATTTCTGGGATTTCAGGCAGTTTTTGGTATTTTTCTTCCATTAGACTTTGATGCCATATTATATGACTTATGTTTAATATTTTTGATGATATCAAAGGGGGAGAAATGTTGAGTTTAAGTTAATCATGCTAGGGGGAGAATTAACATGTGTTAAGGGGGAGTTTCATGTATTAAGGGGGAGTGTTTGATACTCATATTTGATTTACATGCCTTCCTTCCTTATGTTTTTTTGTTAATATTTTACCTAACTTAAACGGATTGCCACACATCAAAAAGGGGGAGATTGTTAGGGCAATCAACCCATGTATGATGTGGTTTTGATGTGTGTGGTAAAGGGTTTAAGTTAGGTTGTTATGTGATTTGATGTGTGCGTTTAAGTTGTGCAGGACTTAGTAAATCACACATGGTTAGCTTGATGAAAGCATTGATGAGTTCACCATCTCATGGCTCGGGTCTTTGAGTCGGTGAAGGATGGCATTGCGGAAACCGTGTGCTTGGTGCATCCGAGGGACCGCCGGACGAGGAGCATTGGAGTGAAGCCAAAGGAAGCAGACTTCAGGGCGAGACGCGGAGGATGACATTGCGAAGTCGTGCGCTTGGTCCATTCGAAGGATGTGGTCGGATGAAGAGAGCTTCGAGGTGAGGGACTCCAAGGGAGATAAGAGTGAGTGATTGTAACCCGGGATAGTGTAGCTCATAGATGAAATTGGCCGAATGGCTAAGTCAAGTATCGGACGCTCAAACTTAAGGTTTAAGGTTTTACCCGACAAGTCGGACGCTCAAACTTATGTTTGAGGTTTCATCCGACGTTTGGTTAAGTCGGATGCTCAAACATGGGTTTGAGGTTTCTACCCGACGAGTGGAAGTATTGGATGCTCAAACATACGGTTTAAGGTTTACCCGACCGTCGAATGCTCAAACAAGTATTTTGTTTGAGGTTTTACTACAGATCGTGATATAGATATCGCTCGATCATTGCTCTAAATCGATAGCACTCGTAGTGCTTTCGGCCGGTGTTCAATGATGGCTTTAGATATTGTTAGCTGCTAGGCATATAGCGATTCTTTGCACCATCAATCGACTACCAAGGGATGGACGGTGTGCATTGAACAGCCTGAGAGGTTTGAGAGTCATTGATCGATCACTCGTGATGGCTCTATCGATCGGATAGGGTCGATCGATCGGTGATGAGGAGCCATTGGTGGATGCCAGCGTGGATGGAAGCCATTATGAGGAAGCATTCAATGTCCTCTTCCCTATAAGAAGAGACCTTGGGTGCTCTTGGGAAAGAATGTCCTCTTCCCTATAAGAAGAGACCTTGGGTGCTCTTGAGAGGCTAATGCTTAACTTACAAACATACTCTCAAGTGTTGTGAACGGTTTTCTTCCCTCTTCCTTGTTCTTATTTCTATCTTATTGTAAAAGAGAGAGGATCTTGTAAGAAAGGTTTACCTCCACTTTGAAGGAGAGACTAATGGATTGTTGAGGGAGTGATTCGCCATACGAATCGTCCGTGGACTAATGGCAAGGGTCGTGAACAACATTACATCTCGGTGTTAGCGTTTGCTTCTTCTTTACATTTGCATTTGCTTAATTGTCTTTATTATTAGTATTTCCACTGCGCTAATCTTAAGTGTAGACGATTAAGAAGCGATCGATTTCCATCGTACACATCGAGGGCTATTCACCCCCCTCTAGCCGGGCCACGATCCTACAACAAAAACTTGGCTCCTCCATCTTCCTTCTTCCCTCTAGCGCTTTGCTCTCTTGGTGGTTAGTCCTTTTGAAGAGCGTTCTTGCTCTGATACAAATTGTAGGGGGGATCGATGATCACGCTAGAGGGGGTGAATATTGGTTTGTCGATTTCGCCATTCGTTTTGCGTGCTCATCTACAACGATGTTAGTGTACATAGTGGAATATATAATAATAGAAACAAATACACAACAATCACACAAACACAAAGATATAACGTGGTTCAGAACCTAGGGTTTCTACTCCATGGGAGAGCTCTAGTGATACACATCACCACTAATAAACTCCTTCACGGTGACACGCCGGAGGTGGAGAAACCTCTTACAATAATCTTACAACATTAAAAATGAAGATACTACCAAGTACAACAAGAATACAAATGAAATACAAAGAACAATTTACAAATTAGGACTTTTGAATGCTTGTTGATGTGATTGCTTGGACGAGCTTGAAGGACCCTGAAATGCACCAACACTTAGTCTCAAATCACCCCTAAAATTGCTACTAAAATCCTCCCCGTCGAGCTCCTTTTATGCCTCCACGTGACCTAGATTTGCGCCTAGCAGTCGACTGCCTATAGTGTCGTTGTCTCACAATGGACTTAATCCACGTTGGCATTTCAGCTAATTGATACACAAACAGTCGACTGTCCTTACCAGCAGTCGATTGGATAGTCGACTACCAGAGCTTCTGTGCTTGTGTTCGCAAATAACAGTCGACTGCCATTTATGTTAGTCGATTGCTCACAACTGGCACTCGACTGCCAAAGCACAACTCGAGCAGTCGACTGGTCATAATCTCAGTCGATTTCTCTGAGTCAACTCAGCTCCCGAGTGTCAAACACTTGGCCAGTCGACTATTCAATACCCCAGTCGACTAATAAACCTCAACAATGAGATTTAACCCCAAGTATGATCCCCTTATACTTGATAAACACCCTTAGCCTAGACCTAAACATTCAATCCACTTCCATCAGCCTTACGTCTCTCGGATCTCTCGAGTCCGTAACTCTTCATCCTTGCACTAGCGTGCCTCCATCGGCTATGTTATGCTAACCGAGTTTCTTGCCAAGGTACATTTGGACTTATGCTGCCAAGCTCCATGCTTGGACTTTACACTGTCAAACATTGAACTTATACTACCAAGACTTCATGCTTGGACTTTACGCCACCAATATAACACCCTTGGACTTCCCAATTGCCAAACATCCATATTTGGACTTTCACTGCCAAAGTTTACTTGGATTTTACGCTGCCAAGAATACACACTTGGACTTATGTCGCCAAGATTATACCTTTGGACTTCCCTTGTCAAGTACCCATGACTTGGACTTTCCATTGCTAAGACCATTCTTGGACTTTCTAATTGCCAAGTACCCTTGACTTGAACTTTCACATGCCAAGTGCCTATGACTTGGACTTTATCATTGTCAAGACCTATGCTTGGACTTTTCATGCTAAGTATCAAGACTTGGACTTCTCTTGAGTCCTACTAAAGCTAGATCAACCTTCATCTGAGGTCGATTGTTTCAACAATCTCCCTATAGAGCTATCTCCTTATATGGTCAAATGACTCAAATCCTTGTCAACCATATGATCAATCCATTGTCAAACAATGGTCAAATCTATTGTCAAACATCAAAACACTATTCGAGTCTAATTAAATCGTGATCTGAACTGATTGCACCAACAATAATAATGCTAATATATTTTCGGAACTCTCTTAATTTTGAGCATGTTAAAAAAAATTAAATTATGGATATTTTATGATTATCAATGAATTTTGACAAAAATGATATCTGGGCTCATATAGTGAGTTTTAGCTAAAATTACTTGATCAAGACCAATGTATTGAGATTCTCCTAAGCATAATTATGCCCTTCTACATTGATTCTATACCCTGAGTTTTAAAAAAACTTCAACCTTGTGTAACTTTATGAAAAAGTCATTATGGAGTTAGTTTTATCATATTACTCAATAATAACACTCATATATTCCTTGAACTTTTATGGCTCTGATCAGATTCAAAATTTTTGAATTTGCATCTTTGTAGAAAGTTTAATTAAAATTTAATAATGAACTTATTGCTATCAGATTATCTTCTAATTTTGATTTCACATCCTATTTAATCCATTGTGAGCTTTTAAAAATAAACTTTTTTCTAAAATAAATAAATAGTAGTTTTAAAATCCTATATAATATGGATGATCTATTTTTTTAAGATTTTAAATATGCTTAGGGGATTAACTGAGTCGTACAAGTGTGTGCACAAGGGTATTTTTATGCATGATTTAATAAATTTAAAAGAATAATGCATGATGTAAATATTTGTGAAAGTTAAATGTGCAATTCAATAAAATGGTCTAGCAGGATAAATTTAGATAAAAATAAAAATTGACATACAAAATAGTATTATCTGTTGCCGATTGATAAGTACAAATAGAATAAAGGTCAAATGAAACCAAAACTCAATCCAATTTATTTAAAAAAGAACTACCAAGGACACAAATCAAAAGATGACATTCTAAATTAATAAAATCGTCAAAAAAATATGTCTTTTTATTTTTTTTATTCATATCAGAACTTTCGATCCGACTAATTTCTAAGAGTGATCGATCTTGTCCCACGGATTTTTAAGACACCTTGCTAATAGTTAAGTCGAGTAAGATCGAAGTTCAAATGACCTCCATCGACTATCAAGGGTAAAACAGAAAAGCGCTCGTAGTTTTTTCACAATTCCACTTCACAATCACATCATCCCTGAACAATGGTCTGACACGGAAGTCATACTCCATTCATCAGACAAACTCCAGCTGAACCTCAGGATCGTCTGAATAGATTTTTTTTAAATTCATCGTCAAATGATATCGCAACAGAGAATTAAATTGTGTTCTCTTATAGAATATCTTTTCGTTTTTACCATTGCACAATGTACGTGGAGAAAAAAAAAATCTCTTTTTGAAAGAAGTCAAATGGACACCGTATATTTTTTATATCAAAAATACCTTTATTCTAACATTTATTGTAGTAGTTAGGAGCAGTTGCTTCAACATATTAAAATTTTATTTTTAATTTAACTTATTAAAATTATATATAATAATTTCAAATAAAAAAAACCTTTACTAAGTCGTTCAAATTTTTTTAAAATTTACCAAAATTATTTTGATAACATTAAAATCATCATAAAATTAGTGTAGTGATGGACTTTCATGGAGCTTTGCCACTTGGCTCCATAGCTCCTTGACATCTACATAATTTTCTAACATGCACAAGATATTGTTAGGTATTAAATCAATTAAAAACTTCAATACTTTATTATTTTTCTAGAAGGTTTGGACATATTAAAATTTTATTTTTAATTTAACTTATTAAAATTATATATAATAATTTCAAATAAAAAAACCTTTACTAAGTGTTCAAATTTTTTTAAAATTTATCAAAATTATTTTGATAACATTAAAATCATCATAAAATTAGTGTAGCAGCTATTAATTTGCCAGTACAACAATTGTAACAACCAATTAATAGCTACCGCAATTGTAGCGACTAACTAATTAGTTGCTAATGACTACTACATAATTGTATCGGTTAATTAATGACCATTATAAGTTCATAGTAACTATTTAATAACTTCAATATTATTATAGCAACTATTAGTAATTGCTACAGTAGTTTTTTAAAACAGTAGTTTATTGTTGACTTTTTAGACGATTTTGATAAGTATAGGTAGTTTTAATTAAGTTGATAAAAAAATTTATATAAAAATATTGTATTTATAGCATTTTTTACCAAGTTAAATTAATTTATTTAACAAGTTATACCAACTACTCCTAATTGCTATAAGCCACGACAACACTAAACTAAAGGTATTTTTTATACTAAAAATATTGGGATATTCTCTTGCCTTTTTTTTTTTTTTAAATAAGAGGTATGTTTTTAAATATTTTTTTCATCTTAATTTTTACCCAATGTAAAATATAGAATATAATAATTATTGGATTCTCTAAAAAAGATTCCAACAAATTGCATTGCTTGCATGTCGCAGTATATTAGCAATAGACAATGAAGAGAGATAAATTTAATATTTACTATTTTATATATTTAACATTTATATTTATTAAAATATATAAATCATTTTAATTATATATCTATTATTTTATTATCCGCCGATGGATATGTAACAATTGAATTTACTATATATTCGATTTATGACTATCGAAATTAATTGTTAAATATTTTTTTAAAATTTAAAGACTAATAATTTTTTTTATGGGTTATGAAATGCATAGAGATGATCCCTTGCGCGTTCGCGTGCGTGCTTGAGAGGCGCGCTATGGTAGTGTTGACCGCTACTTATCACATGACAATGCTCTTCAGGCGCATATACAATTGCGCATGGAGAGGTGTGCAGTATCAACCCCCGATGATATGCACATCTAAGTATATGATTATATTCAGAATAATATAAGAACTATGATGAATTTAATTTTAAATATTTTTTAAGTGGCAAAAAATCATTAACGAATTTTAGTCAAACTGATTGATGACATTAAGAACCATAAAATTACTCCAAAACATGACTATTAAACTCTCTTAAGGCTCTTGAGTATAAACATTTTGTCAATTCTAAAAATCCATAACGATCTATTTAGGTTATGAAATTCATATTTAAGGACATATGGTTGCACTAAGA
The DNA here is from genome assembly GCA_025175895.1 of Wurfbainia villosa. NCBI lineage: Eukaryota > Viridiplantae > Streptophyta > Magnoliopsida > Zingiberales > Zingiberaceae > Wurfbainia > Wurfbainia villosa. The sequence continues at coordinate 110,979,086 of CM045987.1, read as the reverse complement.
GTGATATAAGAAATATAATAAACTTGATTTGAAATATTTTTGGAATGCCTAAGATCATTAGTGAGTTTTAGTTAAAATTGATAGATGATCTTAGGAACCACAGGATTACTCCAAATCGGGACTATTACACTCGTATAAGCCTTTTGAGTGTAATTAGGTCTTTGTACCTGAATTTCATAGCTTATTTTGATAGATATCGATTTATGAAATCTTTACAACCTTTGAAATAATTTGGCACAAAATCTTTAAAGAGTTTGGGCCTATTATACTTACTCAATAAAAGGTTCCAAGACTCTTTTGGTTTAGATTATGTTAATATTTTGAAATTTTGAATATTGTATATTGATCAGTGAATTTTGATCAAAATTTATTGATGATTTTAGAAATCTCATAATCACTTCAAACTAAAATCAATGCATTATTGGAAATCTCTTGAGTGTAATTATATCCTCTACAAAAAGGTTAAAACCACCAACTTAGTAGTCTCCACTAGTTTATCCCACGATTATTATAAGGAAGGTAAATTACGAAGGGTCCTATGAGCCTTGACGTGGTAGTCAAGACACGCGGAGGTAATCTAAATCCAGGAAAGGACTTTAGACCTCCTTCGGAATTGACCCATATCTTATCCGCAAGTACCGTCGTGCCTTAGCCACCAGGTCATCCCCGTGGAGACGAGTGTAATAATATCCTCAGACATAGATTCCACGATCTAAATTAATTATATGACTTTTTAATGAACTTGTGTCAAATTGTTTTAATGTTGTGAAAATTTTAAAAAAATCATAGCTCTTAATCTATCCTACGAAATCTAGAACCGAGAGCATAGTTATACTTAGGAGGCTCTTAGGAGTGCAAACGTCTTATTAGTTTGAAGTAATTATAAGGTTTCTAAGGTCATTAACGAGTTTTAATCAAAACTTATTGATGAGTGTAGATGACTCTATAGTATTCAAAATTTTAAAATCTTGATATAATCAAGACTAGGAGAATCTTAATAACCCTTTGGTGGTGTTAAGTATGATAGATCTAGACCCTTAACAACTTTGTACCAAATTATTTCAAAATTGTGAAGATTTTAAAAATCTATAACTCTCAATTTAGATTGTGAAATCTAAATATGAGGGAATGATTATATTCAAGAGACTTTCAGAAGTATAATAATCTTAATTTGAAATGACTTTGAGATTTCTAAAATTATAAGTGAGTTTTAGTCAAAATTCATTGAAATTCTTCACACCAATTTTATTGAACTCTTTAAATCATCCTAAATTCAATTCTTAGATATAGATTTTAAAATTACTACGGACAATCTACACTAATTTAAAAATTACTAAAACGTTGAACAGTCAACTAATGATCACAAATTGAACATAGTAAATTTAAAAATGAATTGATGAACTCGACTATTCCGTATTGATACTGCTGTTACCTCTTTTTTGTGAATAGGGTAAGAATACTCGCATGTAAGATGCTATCCGAACCGAGTAACCGGTTCGGCAAGGGGAGCGGGGAAGAATGGTTCGGGCATGTCAGTCTAGGACAATTGGAACGGAAGGACAGTTTGAGGTAGTTGGCACGACGGGGCGATCGCGAAGATCATTTCGGTACGGGGCGGACGAGAATTGACTTGGTCTAGCGGGCCTAGAAACGGTTCGGTACGGAAAGAAGAGGAGTTGGTTCGGGCTACCGGGAAAAGCCTAAGATCTACGCTAAACGTAAGAGGCAGGTTTAGGTTAGTTTTATCGAAGGCAAGTGGCTGAAAGGGATGTGTTAGCATATTTTCTGAAATGTAAATAAGAAGTTGTTACACAATAGAAGAGGGCCCCCACATAATAATCCGAGGAGCCTTCGCTCCTCGTGTTTGTAATAGAATGATTCTCCAGATGAGCATGGTGGCCACATGTACGATGAAATAGGTTCGTGGTGCGATAGTTGGCCAGAGGAAGAGGATAAAAGGGAGAAGCAGGACAAGAAAAAGAGGGCCCCGCATTATTCCAACCGGCAAGAGACGAAGGCACATTCTAAAGGGGAGAGCAATCACATTCGCCGGAGAAGGAGAGCAGTGAGCTCCATCTTTCTGATACTTTTTCCTGTGTATTCAGTTAATTGTAAGAGGTTTTCTCCTCCACCTCCGGAAGTTCTTTCCGCGAAGGAGGAAGTTCATAGTGAAAGTGCTTTGGCACTGTAGCTGGTGGGAGAGCTCACCCCTGTGGAGTAGGAATCCTTATTCCGAACCACATTACATCCTGTGTCTTTGTTCGTTGCTTGTATTAGCGTGTGTTTCTCTTCTCCACATTTCATTTTACTGTTGCGGTCGAAGAGAACCCCCTTAAGCTTCCTTCGCGCCCCACTGTGTTGAAAGGAAGTCAGTAGACCTTTTTCCCTATCACCGCATCAGTTGGTGCTGTCTGTGGGAACATCTGAGTAAGACGTAGAGATGCAACCAGAGGAGATACAACACCAGGTAGCCTCCGCTGCGGAGGAAAACCCCATCACAATACTACCGTCACAACTGAGAGCCATGGTGGACACCGTCATGGCTGAGGCCCTTGCTAGAGAAAGGAGAAGGAGAAGGTACCTTCATCCTCATTCTGGTGAACCTTCCTCTCGTGGACCTCCACAAGAGATGCCCCCTCCACCTCGTACAACCACTAACATTGAAGTATTACCTGGAGAGGGGCTAGGGGGGCAAGTACATCAGACCACTTTGCCATTAACCCAGAATCGACGAGAAGAGCAAAGTGAAAGCCGGTCGACTAGGGTTCCAGAGATTTACGAGTCTAGTCCTTTTACCATGGACATCCTTTCTGAAGTCCCATCGTCATACTTCAAAAATCCCCAAGTAGACAAGTACGACGGCACGACAGATCCTGAGGAGCATATATCACAGTTCGCAGAAGCCGCCTCGCTTCATTGCTACACCGGCACCCTCAAATGTCGGGTCTTCCGCACCACCTTAACTGGCTCGGCGCAAAAATGGTTTAACACCCTGCCTCCGGGGTCTATCACTTGTTTTGCTGATTTTCAGGGGATGTTCCGCCAAGAGTTCGCCAGCTGCAAGGTGTACAAGCACGATGCTTCCATCCTGCTGCACATTACGCAGGGGCCCTCAGAGTCACTCCGAGGGTATCTTCATCGGTTCACTTCCACCCTAGAAGTATCTGTTAGTAATATATGAGAGATGTCCTAAGGTAATTGCCTTATGTTTGAACCATTTATATGATAAATGAAGATTCACTATTTGAGTATACATGTTTTCATGTATTTGATTTTATCTTAAACTCATTTACTGAATGTCCACGATACAATTCACAACATGAGAGAATTTGTGATTGAATCACAACTAGTGAGTATCTCTACATGTGTAATTGTGATGTATCGGAATTATCTCTAGTCGATGAATTGATGGATTTGGACACCATCGATTCTGTTGAGACTAGCACGAGGTATACTCCTTGGTGTATCCAAGCAGTTGATTCTCACTGGCTGGAGACATTGTGATGTCCGGAGTTAATCGTGGATGCTAGTTATGGTAACTAGTTCATTGGAGTGACCAGCCGTAAGAGTTCATATGGTTCTCTGCATATATAGATATGTCAATGAAGTTCTTACTGCAGCTTAAGTGCGATGTTCCTTTGACTTGCGGTATTCAAGTCATCTTGATCATGAAGACTTATGCTTTGACATCTTAAGCAAGCATCTCTGAGGAGATGTGGACCCGGGATGATTGGGTATAAGTCGAAGTGATCGAAGTGTTTGAATAGCCTATAAAGGATTCACCACTCCTTGCGAGGAGATGTATACCCATGGCCTCTCGTCGGATTGTTACTAAAGTCTTTGGCCAAAGCATTGGATGCATGTGCAGTAACTAGAATCCGTAGGACGAGGAAATAATACTTGGGCTAGGTGTGACGTAGTCAACCTAGTGGGGACTGACACTATAGACCATATCTTGAACCAAGTGGGTATAAGATGAGTGAAGGGAATGGGGCACGATTCATTGTAGCTGCTGAAGGGTTTCAGAAATAGTTCTAGATCAACCGTTGATCTTTTCGGTTAATTGAGGATCATGATGTACTACTAGGTGCCACTCATGATCATTCTATAATTAATAGTTAATTATAGATGGCCAACATAAACCGAGAACCTATTTGGTCACACGCACAACGAGCGTAATCCGAAAGATTTAAAACGAACTTGAGAATGAGATTCTCAGACCGAGAGAAACTAAGTTTGGTTGGACCAAACAAGGAGCGAGCATGAAATCGTTTCAGTCGCAATGGAAGCGTGGATGGGTCGTGTCTTATGAAGACATGATGGATGAACTAAATTGGTTTGGTTCTAATCCAATGGTGGAGAATAAACTAAAGGGGTTTGGTTTGTTTTAAACGAATGAACCAAAGTTGGTTCGGTTCGTTTTAACTTAAAATAAACCAAATTGGTTTGGTTTATTTTAACTTAAATTAATGGAGCGGGTTAATAGGTTTTGGTTATGAACCAATAACCATTAGGAGAATTTGTTCTCTATAAAATAGGGTTTAAGGGTTTTGTGAAAACCTGATCTAAGCAACCCCAAAGTTGCTGCTCCCTCTCCTTCTCCTCTTGTGGTCAGCGCCCACCCTTGTGCCGCCGTCCAAGTTGTTGCCGGCGTCCAAGCTTCAGTCGGTGATCCTCCGGTGATCTTCCTTGGCTCTGGAGACAAGGTGAGCATCTAGCTTCCTTATTTGGCCGGCGCTAATCCTCCACCAAAGCTGTCCAATTTTCTGGACAGCTTGTTTCCTTCGTGTCGGAGCGTCGTTTGGACGACGTTTGGAGCTCCGACAGCGGCTACTTTGTCTGGGATTCAATCATCGGTAATCCTCATAGGTGGAGGACAAAGGATTCATCAAACGGTTGACGAATACCTCTCCGGAGAAGCGAGTTTTTGAGGACTCATTTTTGAATCCGAATTTTGATTCGGATTGTGATCTTCTCTCGATCACATCGTCTTCGACACGAGGCTAGTGACTCGTACGAAGACGAGGCTCGTGACTTTGTGAAGTCATCCTGAAGATACTCGGCGTGGATATGGATAGAGGCGATTCTAGCGAGGATCGCTCCGGTTGATGCCTTCCCGCTACACGTGATACATCAGGTATACGCTGAATAAATTTCCTTTTATTGCAAAATTTGAAACTACGGTTATGTCTACACATGTTGTACTATGCATGTGTGTGGTGTGTATTGTGATAAATTGGATTTATTATTTTTATTTCTTCCGCTGTGCACATGTTTACGAAACATGTTCGAACACACACTCGCCGCGGTGCCGGAAACCCAACAGTATCCCCTCAGCAAGGTTAGATACTTTCAGAGTGGCCATTCCGCACGGGCTAAGGGAGGGTCCTTTCCTTAGCTCACTTTTAAGGAAGCCCGCGACCAGCTATGAGGAGCTGTTGAGCCGTGCGGAGAAGTATATTAATGAAGAAGAAGGGTTGAAAGTCCGGAGAGCCGAACGAGCCTCCGTAATGGTCCCTGCTGAAAGAAATCGCCCTGCAGCCCCTCGAGCACCTCCCAGACGGGAATATGTACGACCCTTTCTACCGGAGGCTCCCAGACCTCGATTATTGATATAGGGCGCTCGCCCCACACTGTCGTTGCAGATCATGACTACCGATGCAGTCCCTCCCCCAAGGACTTTAAAGGAGCGAGAGATGAAGTTCTATGACCATCAAGGTCTTCTACAGCGGCCCACGGGGTATAGGGGTGTACCTCACAACCCTCCCACCCCGTTCTTTTACTAGTATCATATGGAATATGGTCACGCCAGTGGCCGATGTTTCAAATTGCAAGAGGAACTGAAGCGCATCCGAGCCGCTTACCCACAGGTGCGGCCTCAGACTGGAGGACTAACACGGCGAGGCCAATCACCCAATATGGCTCGTCCGGGGCCATATAACCAACGATCGCAAGTTACTTTTCCTCCGGACCCTCAGACTCCGGCCTAGGAGGGCATCTCACAAGGGGACCCAAGATGAGTGAAGGGAATGGGACACGATTCATTGTAGCTGCTGAAGGGTTTCAGAAATAGTTCTGGATCAACCGTTGATCTTTTCGGTTAATTGAGGATCATGATGTACTACTAGGTGCCACTCATGATCATTCTATAATTAATAGTTAATTATAGACGACCAACATAAACCGAGAACCTATTTGGTCACACGCACAATGAGCGTAATCCGAAGGATTTAAAACGAGCTTGAGAATGAGATTCTCAGACCGAGAGAAACTAGGTTTGGTTGGACCAAACAAGGAGCGAGCATGAAATCGTTTCAGTCGCAATGGAAGTGTGGATGGATCGTGTCTTATGAAGACATGATGGATGAACTAAATTGGTTTGGTTCTAATCCAATGGTGGAGAATAAACCAAAGGGGTTTGGTTTGTTTTAAACGAATGAACCAAAGTTGGTTCAGTTCATTTTAACTTAAAATAAATCAAATCGATTTGATTTATTTTAACTTAAATTAATGGAGCGGGTTAATGAGTTTTGGTTATGAACCAATAACCATTAGGGAAATTTGTTCTCTATAAAATAGGGTTTAAGGGTTTTGTGAAAACCTGATCTAAGCAACCCCAAAGTTGCTGCCCCCTCTCCTTCTCCTCTTGTGGTCGGCGCCTAAACCCTAGCCATCGCCCACCCTTGTGCTGCCGTCCAAGTTGTTGCCGACATCCATGCTTCAGTCGGCGATCCTCCGGTGACCCTCCGGTGATCTTCCTTGGCTCTGGCGACAAGGTGAGCATCTAGCTTCCTTATTTGGTCGGCGCTAATCCTCCACCATAGTTGTCCAGTTTTCTGGACAGCTTGTTTCCTTCATGTCGGAGCGTCGTTTGGACGACGTTTGGAGCTCCGACAGCGGCTACTTTGCCGGGGATTCGATCTCCGGTAATCCTCATAGGTGGAGGACAAATGATTCATCAAACAGTTGATGAATACCTCTCCGGAGAAGTGAGTTTTTGAGGACTCATTTTTGAATCCGAATTTTGATTTGGATTGTGATCTTCTCTCGATCACATAGTCTTCAACACGAGGCTAGTAACTCGTACGAAGACGAAGCTCGTGACTTTGTGAAGTCATCCCGAAGATACTCGGCGTGGATACGGATAGAGGCGATTCTAGCGAGGATCGCTCCGGTTGATGTCTTTCCCGCTACATGTGATACGTCAGGTATACGTAGAATAAATTTCCTTTTATTGCAAAATTTGAAACTATGGTTATGTCTACACATGTTGTACTATGCATGCGTGTGGTGTGTGTGTTGTAATAAATTAGATTTATTATTTTTATTTCTTCCGCTGTGCACATGTTTACGAAACATGTTCGAACACACACTCGCTGCGGTGCCGGAAACCCAACAGTGGTATCAGAGCCCAGGTTGTGTTTCGACATAATCGTAAAATTATTTTGCGATAGTCGTAATGGTATTTATGGAAATTTTTAATTTTGGAAAGTCTAGAAGTATTTATGGAAATCTTCTACTTTTGAAAAGTTAGAAGTATTTATAGAAATTGATATTTTCCATAAATAAAATATTTGATTTTGTTGGTGCAATCGGCCCAGCAGTACCTTGATGGTATTTTGATGATAGACAAAACTCATGACATGGGAAAGTCCAACATGGGGTTGGCATGGAAAATCCAAGCATGGAGCTTGGTGTGGAAGTCCAAGGGGGAAGCCTTGACATGGGAAAGTCCAAAGCATTGCGAAGCCGTGCGCTTGGTGCTTGGTGAGAAATGCATTGCGAAGCCGTGCGCTTGGTGCATATGGGAAGTCTTAAGGACTTGGTAAGTTCACTAGGCTCGGGGTCCTTGAGTCGGTGAAGGATGGCATTGCGAAGCCGTGCGCTTGGTGCATCCGAGGGACCGCCGGACGGGGAGCGAATGGAGTGAGCCCAAAGGGAAGCATACTTCTAGGGCATGAGACGCGAAGGATGGCGTTGCGAAGCCGTGCGCTTGGCGCATCCGAGGGATGTAGGCCGAGGGAAGAGAGCTTTGGTGGGGAACTCCATGAGGGATAAGGTGGACTTGACCAAGTGGCTAAGACTGAGTGTCGGAGGATAAACTTGATGTTTGAGGGTTTACCCGACGGTCGGATGCTCAAACAACTTGGTGTTTGAGGTTTTGCCCGACATCAGTCGACTGGCATAGGTGCCGGTTCGACTGATCCAAGTCGACTAGAGTTCGACTGGTGTAAGGCTAGGGTTTTGTGCTTGGCAGTCGACTGATGGGAGTGTCGCGAGCACAGAACGCTCCATAGCCGACTGGGCAGTCGACTACTGGGTCACCAGTCGACTGATGGGCATCATCAGTCGACTGGTAGGTGATCCGTTGGAACTTGTCCGACGTGGATCTAGCCGTTGTGAGACAACGGCTACAGGGGCAGTCGACTGGGGCCTTTTGGCAGTCGACTGCTAGGCGCGAAAACAGCTCGATGCAGGTTATAAAAGGAGCTCGAGATGGAGGTTTTTGCAACGGTTTTTGTGGAGCTATTGGAGGGGAATTGCTGCTGCATTCCAGTCCTTCAAGAGCCAATCAAAGCAAGCAACAAGCAAAGCGATCAAAGCAATCGGTGAAAGTTTTCTTGTGTATTGTATTTGTGTATTTGCTTGTATTTCTATATTACATTGTAATTGCTTGTGAGAGGTTTCTCCACCTCCGACGTGTTGTCGAGAAGGAGTGTTATAGTTAGTGTCGTGCGCATAACTAGAGCTCGGTGAGCTCGCCCGTGGAGTAGGAACCATTCGGTTCCGAACCACGTATATCTTGTGTTGTGTGATTGTGTATTGTTAGCTTCATTATTATTGTTATTCCGCTGCGCTAACGACAATCGTAGACAAGCAACGCAAGAAGAACGAACGAATTACGACATCCAACGGAAGAGGGCTATTCACCCCCCTCTAGTCGGCCATACCGATCCCCTACAAGTGGTATCAGAGCCGAGGTCGCTCTTCAAGGACTAACCGCCGCGAGAGCACTACAAATGGCCGACTTCATCCATCCACCGAAATTCGATGGAGATTTTGCTTGGTGGAGGAAACGGATGGAGGTATATCTCGAAACCGATTTTGATTATATGATTATTATAGAAAACGGTTTTGAAATGCCTAGGGACAAGTACAACAAGCCCATTGAAAAATCAAAGTGGACCTAAGACCAAATCAAGAACTTCAAGACAAATCTCGAGGTAATTAAATTGATTAGTGATTTGTTACCTAACACTATTTGGTCTAGATTGGGTGATTATAGGGATGCAAGGGAATTATGGAATAAGATAATGAAATTCCAAGAAAATTCCCAATCGGCACAAGTAGAGGAAGATGCCGTGAAAGAAAGCCCATCCACATTTGAAGATGTGGATGACTTGGTGGAGACTTCCACCTCTAGCATTGAGGGGGAGGAAAGAATTTCAACTCCGGAGCCAAGCCAAAATGAAGCATCCACCTCTGGAAGAAGTGAAGAGGACTCCACCACCTCCCTAGGTAACTCAAGTGTTGTAATTTTAAATAAAAATCACATAATATGCTTTGAGTGTAGGGAGAAAGGGCATTACAAGAGCAAATGCCCTAAATTGGCTAAGAAGAAGGCATCGACATCAAAAGTCAACCCAAAGTCAAACGGTGCCGGTGTTCCCAAAATCAAGAGCAAAGAGCACATTGTGTGCTTCAAATGCAATCAAAAGGGACACTGCCGAAGCCAATGCCCTAGGGGGAGGAAGAAAGGGCAAGAAGGTGCAATTCATATAGGGGGAGCTCCTAAAGCTAACCCTAAGGTACATTTAGTTAATGCACCTTTAATTCCTAAAGTCAAAAAGCATGCTAAAAATTATTTTAGTTCTCTTGCTATTATCAATGAAAAGCATGCTAAGAGAAATAATAAGGTATATTGTCTAGGTGCCAAGCATGTTCATATAACTAAGGACAAACCTAGGACTCAAAACACTAGACCTATCCTACCTAGGAAATCAATTAGAAGAATTGAAGAGAATTTGGGTATTAATCCCAAGAAATCTAGGCATATGCCTAAGAAGAAAACCAACTCCCAAAAACCAAATGAAAATTCAAAATTGAGGAAATTGGAGTTAGAAAACCAAGTCTTGAGATCAAGACTTGAGAGAATGGAGAAAACCCTTAGAATCATAGAAAACTCAATTCTAGGGTCAAATACCCAAAAGTCAAGACCTAAGGTTCACAAACGGTCTAAGGGCAAGGAAAGTTTGGGTCACAAACCTAAGCCCAAGAAGACTTATCATAATGTTTCATTTAATTATGGAACTATTTCTAGGTCTAGGAAAACCAAGGCTAATAGGGAAATCATCCCTAAGTCTAGACATGGTATGTGTTTAGTGGCTAACACCTCAAAGAAATCAAATGTAGCCACTAAGAAGGTCAATGGAGGAGTCACCTCTAGAGTTGACCTAGGAAAAACCCAAAAGACTATGACTTCAAAGCCTAAAAGGGTCATTAGGAAGGTATCTAGGGAAGTTATCCCTAGGGAATACCTTGTTAACCCAAGGAGCTCCAATAGATATTGGGTTCCTAAAAGCGTGATTGATTCACGCTAGATGGGTTAGGGTGTGTCAATCCTAAATGGATGGGTAGTTAACCTAACCATAGTAGAGTTGACACATTAGGATGTGCCAATGTGTTTTTTTTAGAAGTCTAAAAATGATTAAATTGGCACAATTAGGTCTTAGAGGTATTGGTGTGCCATTTTGGGTTTTTGGCACACTAGGGAAATGAATGACAGTAAGGCAAAATGAATTTAATTCCTAGAAGTGGCAAATTAATTTTAACACTTAGGTATTTTATACCTTAGCATATTTTTCTTGCCATGCTTTACTTGCCTTGCCATGTCATGACATTATTTTCATTTTCATCTATAAAAATGTCATGATCATGTTTAGATTTATGTTTAGATGTCATGTATGCTTAAGTTTCATTCACATGCCATGACATCATGATTTTGGCATATGTCTTTATCTATATCATAATTATGCCATAATCATCATCATGCATAAATTAAAATGAAATTAAGGACTATGACATGATTTGATAGGAATCAAATAATAGTGCCTTAGAAATATGCATGAGAATTTAAAAGAACAAAAACCCACATCTCACTAGATTAATTGCCTTGAATGTGTTTTTACACATCTAGATATTTGTGAGATGTTTAGGAAAATGAAAATAAAGGTTTTGAAAACATTTTGAAAAACCTTGGTGAAGCCTATCTTGTGATAGCTATCACCATTGAATAGGATGATACAAAGAAGGCTTATTATTGAAGCTTTTCTAAAAATTTTGAACTTTGTATCAATCTCCTAATTTAATGGGTAAAATAATTTTTCAATATTTTTCACCCATAGTGTTTAGGATAAGTAATATGCATATGAGATTTCACGAATTTTAAACTTATGTATATTTACTTATGGATTTCGGAAATCCATTTCTGAAATGTCAAAATCTAGATCTGATTATCAATGACGCCATAGATGGCAATGATCGATAAGTGGTGGCACCGTGATTTCTAATTTCACGATCATTGCCCGATTCAAATCTTGTTGGTTAGGCCCATGTTCAGCTATGTTTTGGTCCCCTAACCACTTCTAACCCTAGGATATGCTTGGGAGAGCATTAGAGAGGGTGGAAATCCATTGGATATGGATTAGGAGTTGGGTTGAGGGTGAGTATCAATTTTAAGGTGGAAGAGAGTTCATTGTTGAACTTTGCCTTAATTTTGATTTGGTTAATGTTCCTATTGGCTTAGGGACTCTCCAAGGACATTGTTAGTGCAATGGTCAAAGGGGAACAAGCCTCTAGGGGGAGGTATCCATCATGGAAAGATGGATGTGTATTTCCTCATGGGAGGAAAATTGGGTTGCCTCTCTTTGAGTGATATGGGATCACTAGAAAGATTGTAGACATGTGTTCCTCCAAGGGAGAGATTGTAAGATCTCATTGGGATATGAGACATTCATACCCTTGGGGAGGACCTTTTTGATGTAATGTCAAAAAGGGGGAGAAGTTACCAAGTTACCAATTAGGGTTCGTTGGAATTCTCATTGGGATATGAGAATTGCCAATATGGGAGAATTGGTAGACTTGAGATGGTAGTTTTGTCAATCATCAAAAAGGGGGAGATTGTTGGTGCAATCGGCCCAGCAGTACCTTGATGGTATTTTGATGATAGACAAAACTCATGACATGGGATTGTCATGGGAAAGTCCAACATGGGGTTGGCATGGAAAATCCAAGCATGGAGCTTGGTGTGGAAGTCCAAGGGGGAAGCCTTGGCATGGGAAAGTCCAAAGCATTGCGAAGTCGTGCGCTTGGTGCTTGACATGGGAAATCCAAAGCATTGCAAAGTCGTGCGCTTGGTGCTTGGTGAGAAATGCATTGCGAAGCCGTGCGCTTGGTGCATATGGGAAGTCTTAAAGACTTGGTAAGTTCACTAGGCTCGGGGTCCTTGAGTCGGTGAAGGATGGCATTGCGAAGTCGTGCGCTTGGTGCATCCGAGGGACCGCCGGACGGGGAGCAAATGGAGTGAGCCCAAAGGGAAGCATACTTCTAGGGCATGAGACGCGAAGGATGGCGTTGAGAAGTCGTGCGCTTGGCGCATCCGAGGGACGTAGGCCGAGGGAAGAGAGCTTTGGTGGGGAACTCCATGAGGGATAAGGTGGACTTGGCCAAGTGGCTAAGACTGAGTGTCGGAGGCTCAAACTTGATGTTTGAGGGTTTACCCGACGGTCGGATGCTCAAACAACTTGGTGTTTGAGGTTTTGCCCGACATCAGTCGACTGGCATAGGTGCCGGTTCGACTGATCCAAGTCGACTAGAGTTCGACTGGTGTAAGGCTAGGGTTTTGTGCTTGGCAGTCGACTGCCATGGACTGGCAGTCGACTGAAGTCGACTGCCGAGGGATGGCAGTCGACTGATGGGAGTGTCGCGAGCACAGAACGCTCCGTAGCCGGGCGGGCGATCGATTGGTCGTCACCAATCGATGGGCATCATCGATCGACCGTAGGTGATCCGTTGGAACTTGTCCGACGTGGATCCGCCGTGAGACAACGCGCTACGAGGGCCGATGGGGTCTTTGGCGGATCGCTAGCGCGAAAAACAGCTCGATGTAGGTTATAAAAGGAGCTCGAGATGGAGGTTTTTGCAACGGTTTTTGTGGAGCTATTGGAGGGGAATTGCTGCTGCATTCCAGTCCTTCAAGAGCCAATCAAAGTAAGCAACAAGCAAAGCGATCAAAGCAATCGGTGAAAGTTTTCTTGTGTATTGTATTTGTGTATTTGCTTGTATTTCTATATTACATTGTAATTGCTTGTGAGAGGTTTCTCCACCTCCGACGTGTTGTCGAGAAGGAGTGTTATAGTTAGTGCCGTGCGCATAACTAGAGCTCGGTGAGCTCGCCCGTGGAGTAGGAACCATTCGGTTCCGAACCACGTATATCTTGTGTTGTGTGATTGTGTATTGTTAGCTTCATTATTATTGTTATTCCGCTGCGCTAACGACAATCATAGACAAGCAACGCAAGAAGAACGAACGAATTACGACATCCAACGGAAGAGGGCTATTCACCCCCCTCTAGCCGGCCGTACCGATCCCCTACAGATTTTATTTGGAAATTTGTTTCCTAATTTAATCATGATTTGATTTGGGAAATCAAATCTCAAAAATATTTTATTTCCATAAGTAGTTTTGATGATTTAGGAAATTTGTTTCCTAAATTGACTTTCCTTAATCAACACTTTCCACAAATAAAATATGTGATTAGATTTGAAAATTTGTTTCCTAATTTAATCATGATTTGATTTGGAGAATCAAATCTCAAACATATTTTATTTCCATAAATAGTTATTTCATATAAGGAAATTTTGTACATGTCATAATTGTATGCCATGTAATTGCATTAGATGCATATCATTATGCCATGCGTGTCGTGACATGTAGATGTATGTCATGTATGTCATGCCATATAGATAATAGTTATTTGCATGCAAAGAGGATGAGACATAAAAACCCTTACTCAATATTAAAGCCTACACCTTCCATTAATATGGTTAGAACCAGAGTTCCGTTTCTTGTTTGGGTTGTTGGACTCTCTCCAAGCCCGGCTCGAACCCAAACATGTTCAAACCATGGAATAGTTTAATACTAATATGGTAAGAGTCATAGGTCAATCGTTAGCTTTGGTTGTTGGACTCTCTCCAAGCTGGGCTAATTGGTTGAATGCGCTCTAACCATATTAAAACTATGTCTTGATTAATGGGTTGGCTTTAACCTGGAGCATCGGCTTGTTGGACTCTCTCCAAGGTCGATGTGAAGGGAGGTGAAGTCGGGTGTTATGCATATGATGCATACTTGTTAATGAGTTAACAACCCGATGTATGTGTGAACATTTAATTAGTTGATAGCACATTGTGATAGTTTCATATATGTGATATGCAATCGGTATATTTGATACCTACCATCGTAGCTATGAATGACTTGTTGGACTCTCTCCAAGGTTGTTCATATCTATGATGGATATCAGCCCATTCGGAGATGGACCTACGATCTCCCGAAGTGATTTTGGGGTTTTTGAAATTCGAAAAATGAATGGGATTTATGAATGTATATTGATGCATTTTAAATCATCTTTCTCATATATGCTCGTTTTGTATTTCTAAGTTAATCGATTGATCGTGATGTCTTTGAATTTTCGCTCTATTCTGAATTCAAATAAATTGACTAGGTCGATCTTCTTGGACTGGCTTAGAAGCTTGAGAATTGTTCTCAAGGCGGAAAAGCTTACGAATGTCCTCGAAGCGCCTCTTCCCATCCGTCCTAGTGATGATGCAACTCCGGATCAATTGTTGGCCTATCAGAAACATGTGATTGATTCTGAACTAGTGAGTTGCATAATGCTAGCCACGATGGTACCTGAGCTGTGGAAGCAGCATGAGCATATGGATGCTCATACCTTAGTCTTTCATCTTTATGAGTTGTTTGATGAGGAAGTGAGATTCGAAAGGTTCGAAGTCTCCAAGCTCCTCTTCACCTCTAAGATGCAAGAGAGTTCATCTATGGTACTGCTCAACATGCTGAAGACTGTGGAGCCTTCTGAGAAGCATGAGCAGGGGATGGTGCTATTAGTTGATTTCTCGAAGAAAGGTTCTAAGAGGAAGTCAAAGGAACAGTAGAAGGGGAAGAAAAAGGCAGAACCAGCTCAAAAGGGCACTTGCTATCATTATGGCAAGGAGGGCCATTGGCGAAGAAATTGCAAGATTTATCTTGAGTCCGTGAAGAAGAATAAGGCATCGGATGCCCCATCTTCTTCAGATATCTTCGTTATTGATTGTCATTCTATTTCCTCAAACACTTGGGTATTGGATACTGGGTGTGGCTCACATATATGTAATGACATACATGGGCTAAGGAATAGAAGAAGACTCGTCAAGGGAGAGTCAAATTTATATGTTGGGAATGGAGCAAAGGTTGTTGCACTCGCCATCGGAACATATTTGTTGAAACTCCCTATAGGACATGTCTTAGAACTGGACAATTATTTTTATGTTCCTTCGTTGATAAAGAACATCATTTCTATTTCTTGTTTGAATAGAAATGGGTATCATTAAACTTTTAGTAACAATTGTTGTTACATAACTTTGAATGACGTTCTTTATAGGACTAGAACTTTAAGCAATGGTATTTATATGTTGGACATATCCAGAGACATTTTCAATATCGAAGAGAGTAACAAGTTTGCTCGAAAAAGATAATCAATTAGACTCCTACATGTGGCATTGTCGTCTTGGCCATGCAAGCAAGAAACGCATTTCTGAATTACACCGATGTGGAATTCTGGAATCATTTGAATTGGATTCATACGATACATGCGAATCATGCTTAAAAGGCAAGATGACGAAGTTACCTTTTATAGGAAAAGGTGAACGAGTGGGAGAGTTGCTATACATACTGATGTATGTGGACCTATGTCAACTCAAGCTTTAGGAGGCTATAGCTACTTCATTACCTTCACCGATGATCACTCACAGTTTGAGTATGTGTTCTTGATGAAACACAAGTCTGAAGCCTTTGAAAGGTTCAAAGAATTCAGAAATGAAGTAGAGAAACATGACAAGAGTATTAAAATACTTCGATCGGATCGAGGTGGTGAATACTTAAGTCAAGAGTTTCTTGATTATCTAAGAGACAATGGTATATTGTCTCAATGGACTCCGCCATATACACCACAGCATAATGGTGTATCTGAGAGGCGTAACCGGACCTTGTTGGACATGGTCAGGTTAATGATGAATCATGCGAATCTTCCCAAGTCCTTTTGGGGCTATGCACTTCAGACAGCTGTTTACTTGTTAAACAAAATGTCAACCAAGGTAGTCTCTACTACTCCATATGAGATATGGAATAGTAAGAAACCTCATGTATCTTACTTGAAGATATAGGGTTGTCCTGTTTATGTGAAGCAGACTGTATCAAACAAATTAGATGCTAAGTTTGATAAATGTCTATTTATTGGATACCCTAAGAAAATAAGGGGTTACCAATTCTATCATCCTGTGGAACAAAAGGTGTTTGTTTCAAGGCATGCTGTGTTTTTAGAGAAAGAGTTTCTCTTGCAAGAAAACAGTGAGAGTGTCGTCGAGCTTGAGGAGGCTCGAGAGACTCAAATAGATATTAATGAGATACCTGGTGAAGCACAACAACCAATAACTCATAGTGATGAGTCATCGACTGGACCTATTGTGACACCACATCTTCGTAGATCTGGTAGAACACACAATATTCCTGAGAGATATGAATTTCTCGTAAGTGAATTGAACGATGTGTTACTCATTGATAATGAAAAGACTACAAATTATGAAGAAGTTCTGACAAGTTCAGAAAGGGATAAGTGGCTTGAAGCCATGAAGTCGGAAATGGATTCCATGTTTGAAAACCAAGTTTGGAACTTAGTTGACCCACCTGAAGGCATAAAGCCTATAGGGTGCAAGTGGGTTTTCAAGAAGAAAACCGACATGGATGGTAATGTGATTACCTATAAGGCTAGATTAGTGGCGAAAGGATATCGTCAAAAGCAAGGTGGTGATTATGATGAAACCTATTCGCCTGTAGCTATGCTTAAATCCATTCGGATGCTCTTGGCCATAGCGGCTCATTATGATTATGAGATATGACAGATGGATGTGAAAACAGCTTTCCTTAATGGAAACCTGCTCGAGGACGTGTATATGATACAGCCTGAGGGTTTCACATCGATTGATAAAACCAAGGTATGCAAGTTGCGACGGTCCATATATGGATTGAAGCAAGCATCCAGGAGCTGGAATATCCGTTTTGATGAGACAATCAAAAGGTTTGATTTCTCACAAAATCCAGACGAACCTTATGTGTACAAGAAGGTTAGTGGGAGTGCAGTCGTGTTCTTAGTATTATATGTCGATGACATATTACTTATAGGAAACGATGTTTCAGTCTTACAGTCAGTTAAGATTTGGTTATCCAAGACATTCTCCATGAAAAACCTGGGAGAAGCAACCTACATCCTCAGGATTAAGATCTATAGAGATAGATCGAAACGGTTGCTTCGTCTTTCGCAGTCTACATATATAGACCGAGTGCAAAAGAGGTTTAGCATGTCGGAATCCAAGAAAGGTTTCCTACCCATCAGGCATGGGATACACCTTTCGAAGTCTATGTGTCCGCGCACAGAAGACGAGAGAATTTGCATGAGTAAGATTCCCTATGCATCCGCAATAGGATCTATCATGTATGCTATGTTATGTATGAGACGCAATATATCGTATGCTCTGAGTGTCACGAGTAGATACTAGTCTGATCCAAGAATGGATCGTTAGGCGGCTGTTAAGACGATCCTTAAGTACTTGAGAAGAACTAAAGATGTGTTCCCAATATATGGAGAAGGGGACATGGTGATAGGCGAGTATACGGATGCCATCTTCCAGAAGGACAAGGATGATTCCAAGTCTCAGACTGGGTACTTGTTCACCTTGAATGGGGGCGCAGTGAGTTGGAAAAGTTCCAAATAAGACACTGTAGCGGATTCTACCACTGAGACAGAATACATTGCAGTTTCGGAAGCAGCAAAGGAAGCCGTTTGGATCAAGAAGTTCATTTATGAACTTGGTGTGGTTTCAGCCATTATTGAAGCAATACCGGTCTACTGCGACAACAATGGAGCAATTGCACAGGCGAAAGAATCAAGGTCTCATCAACGATCCAAACATGTGCTTCACCGCTATCATCTGATCAGAGAGATCATTAGTAGGAAGGAAATACAAATCGAGAAAATCCCCACTGAAAGGAACTTAGCGGATCCTTTGACTAAGACATTACCTAAAAGTAAGTTTGAGGGTCATGTTAGAGCTTATAGTATTGGATACAGTAGCGATTGACATTATGTCAAGTGGGAGTTTGTTAGTAATATATGAGAGATGTCCTAAGGCAATCGCCTTATGTTTGAATCATTTATATGATAAATGAAGATTCACTATTTGAGTATACATGTTTTCATGTATTTGATTAGATCTTAAACTCATTTACTGAATGTCCACGATACGATTCATAGCATGAGAGAATTTGTGATTAGATCACAACTAGTGAGTATCTCTACATGTGTAATTGTGATGTATCAGAATTATCCCTAGTCGATGAATTGATGGTTTTCGACACCATCGATTCTGTTAAGACTAGCACGAGGTATACTCCTTGGTGTATCCAAGCAGCTGATTCTCACTGGCTGGAGACATTGTGATGTCCGGAGTTAATCGTGGATGCTAGTTATAGTAACTAGTTCATTGGAGTGACCAGCCGTAAGACTTCATATGGTTCTCTGCATATATAGATATGTCAATGAAGTTCTTACTGCAGCTTAAGTGCGATGTTCCTTTGACTTGAGGTATTCAAGTCATCTTGATCATGAAGACTTATGCTTTGACATCTTAAGCAAACATCTCTGAGGAGATGTGGACCCGGGATGATTGGGTATAAGTCGAAGTGATCAAAGTGTTTGAATAGCCTATAAAGGATTCATCACTCCTTGCGAGGAGATGTATACCCATGACCTCTCGTCGGATTGTTACTAAAGTCTTTGGCCAAAGCATTATATGTTTAGAGTAAGGTACTCTTGGATACATGTGCAGTAACTAGAATCCGTAGGACAAGGAAATGATACTTGGGCTAGGTGTGATGTAGTCAACCTAGTGGGGACTGACACTATAGACCATATCCTGAACCAAGTGGGTATAAGATGAGTGAAGGGAATGGGGCACGATTCATTGTAGCTGCTGAAGGGTTTAAGAAATAGTTCTGGATCAACCGTTGATCTTTTCGATTAATTGGGGATCATGATGTACTACTAGGTGCCACTCATGATCGTTCTATAATTAATGGTTAATTATAGATGACCAACATAAACCGAGAACCTATTTGGTCACACGCACAACGAGCGTAATCCGAAGGATTTAAAACGATCTTGAGAATGAGATTCTCAGACCGAGGGAAACTAGGTTTGGTTGGACCAAACAAGGAGCGAGCATGAAATCGTTTCAGTCGCAATGGAAGCGTGGATGGGTCGTGTCTTATGAAGACATGATGGATGAACCAAATTGGTTTGGTTCTAATCCAATGGTGGAGAATAAACCAAAGGGGTTTGGTTTGTTTTAAACGAATAAACCAAAGTTGGTTCGATTCGTTTTAACTTAAAATAAACCAAATCGATTTGGTTTATTTTAACTTAAATTAATGGAGCAGGTTAATGGGTTTTGGTTATGAACCAATAACCATTAGGATAATTTGTTTTCTATAAAATAGAGTTTAAGGGTTTTGTGAAAACCTGATCTAAGCAAACCCAAAGTTGCTGCCCCCTCTCCTTCTCCTCTTGTGGTCGGCGCCCAAACCCTAGCCGCCGCGCACCCTTGTGCCGCTGTCCAAGTTGTTGCCGGCGTCCAAGCTTCAGTCGGTGATCCTCCGGTGATCTTCCTTGGCTCTGGCGACAAGGTGAGCATCTAGCTTCCTTATTTGGCCGGCGCTAATCCTCCACCAAAGCTGTCCAGTTTTCTGGACAGCTTGTTTCCTTCGTGTTGGAGCGTCGTTTGGAAGATGTTTGGAGCTCCGAAAGCGGCTACTTTTTCATGGATTCGATCTTCGGTAATCCTCATAGGTGGAGGATAAAGGATTCATCAAACGGTTGACGAATACCTCTCCGGAGAAGCGAGTTTTTGAGGACTCGTTTTTGAATCCGAATTTTGATTCGGATTGTGATCTTCTCTCGATCACATCGTCTTTGACACGAGGCTAGTGACTCGTACGAAGACGAGGCTTGTGACTTTGTGAAGTCATCCCAAAGATACTCGGCGTGGATACGGATAGAGGCAATTCTAGCGAGGATCGCTCCGGTTGATGCCTTTCCCGCTACACGTGATACGTTAGGTATACGTAGAATAAATTTCCTTTTATTGCAAAATTTGAAACTACGGTTATGTCTACACATGTTGTACTATGCATGCGTGTGGTGTGTGTGTTGTAATAAATTAGATTTATTATTTTTATTTCTTCCGCTGTGCACATGTTTACGAAACATGTTCGAACACACACTCGTCGCAGGGCCGGAAACCCAACAGTATCCCCTCAGCAAGGTTAGATGCTTTCAGAGTGGCCATTCCGCACGGGCTAAGGGAGGGTCCTTTCCTTAGCTCACTTTTGAGGAAGCCTGCGACCAGCTATGAGGAGCTGTTGAGCCGTGCGGAGAAGTATATCAATGAGGAAGAAGGGCTGAAAGTCCGGAGAGCCGAACGAGCCTCCATAATGGTCCCTGCTGAAAGAAATCACCCTGCAGCCCCTCGAGCACCTCCCAGACGGGAATATGTATGAACCTTTCTACCGGAGGCTCCCAGGCCTCGATTATTGATACAAGTCGCTCACCCCACACTGTCGTTGCAGATCATGGCTGCTGATACAGTCCCTCCCCCAAGGACTTGAAAGGAGCGAGAGATGGAGTTCTATGACCAGCAAGGTCTTCTACAGTGGGCCACGGGGTATAGGGGAGTACCTTACAACCCTCCCACCCCGTTCTTTTACCAGTATCATATGGAATACGGCCACGCCAGTGGCCGATGTTTCAAATTGCAAGAGGAACTGGAGCGCATCCGAGCCGCTTACCCACAAGTGCGGCCTCAGACTGGAGGACTAGCACGGCAAGGCCAACGACCCAATATGGCTCGTCCGGGGCCATATAACCAACGACCGCAAGTTACTTTTCCTCCGGACCCTCAGACTTCGGCCTAGGAGGGCATCTCACAAGGGGGTCCATCATCTAATATGAATAACGTCCTCACACGGGGGGTTATTCACGTTATTGCAGGAGGACCCACTGATGGGGATTCCAATCGGGTGCGGAAATCATACACCCGTCTCATGGAGAGCTTGGCTATAATTACTAATCAGGCTATCCAGATCACCCCACCAGTTTTGTTCGGGCCAGAAGATCTCTGAGGCATTCTGCTGCCTCACATGGATGCTTTAGTGATCCGTATTTTCTTGACCAACTATGAAGTGGCCCGGGTACTCTGTCAACATCCTCTTCCAGGAGGCATTCAGACAGATGCAGTAGGGAAACGCCCAGCTAGAAGATGTGGCCACACATCTCTTCGGGTTTGCAGGACATGTGGTCCATCCCACAGGGAAGATCTCATTGCCCCTGACTCTGGGCACAAAGGTCAGCCAAAAAACCAACATAGTTCCTTTTCTTATTGTGGATGCTCTGTCCACCTATAATGCAATTCTGGGTCATCCCTTCCTTTCCATTTTTCAGGCGGTAGCTTCTCCTTACCACCAAAAGGTGAAATTTCCGATCGGGCAGCTGATTGGAGAGGCCAGAGGCGAGCAGAAGGCTGCGTACAAATGGTCAGGGATGACCAAAAGAAGGCCTGAACCGACGACCTTAAGGGGAAAGCTATCGTGATTTCTGACATATGCGTGCTGGAAGAATCTCCCCCCAAAGCGGAGAAAATAGAGGAAGGAGAGCTAGTGGAGATAGATCCTGGAAAAGCCACTCGGGTAGCACAGCAGCTGAAGGCCAAAGAAGAACTGGTGGCCTGCCTAAAGAAAAATGAAGATATTTTCGCTGGGGATGTGCATGATCTTACGGGAATCGACCCTCGCATCGCTGAACATCACCTCAACATTACTAGAGGAGTCCGACCCGTCCAACATAAGTGGCGACACTTTGGACCCGAAAAAGACAAAGTGATAGCTGAAGAAGTAGATAAATTATTGAAAGCGGATCGTGTGAAAGAAATTTAATTCCCCGAGTGGGTATCTAATGTAGTCCTGGTCCCCAAGCCTTCAGGGCAATGGAGGATGTGTATTGACTTCCGTGATTTAAATAAAGCGTGCCCTAAAGACTGCTACCCCTTGCCTCACATTGATCAGTTGGTGGACTCTACAGTGGGATATGAGGCAGTATCTTTAATGGATGCTTACCAGAGATATCATCAGATACCACTGGCCAAGGAAGATCAGAAGAGGGTTAGTTTTGTAACGGCAGGAGAGCTATATGCCTATGTGGTTATGCCATTCGGTCTAAAAAATACGGGGGCTACGTACCAGCTGCTCATGGATAAAATCTTTGCGGAACAGAAAGACAAAAATGTGGAAGTCTATATTGATGACATCCTGGTTAAATCAAAAACCACTTGGGAGTTGGTTACTGATATAAATGAAACCTTTGCTACCTTGAGGCGATATAACATGAAGCTGAACCCTAAAAAATATTTGTTCGGAGTGAAGAGCGGGAAATTTTTGGGATATATAGTAACTGAGAAGAGACTACAGGCCAATCCAGAGAAAGTGCAAGCATTATGCAATATGAAGTCACCCACTAATCTGTAGAAGACTCAAAAGCTAGTGGGCAGAATTGTTTCCTTGTCCCGATTTATAACCAGATCAGTAGACAAGGGACTACCTTTCTTCAGGATCTTGCGCAAGGCTACTAAATTTCAGTGGGATGATCAATACGAACAGACTTTTCAAGAGCTGAAGAAGTATTTAGCTGGACTTCTGCTGTTAGCCAAGCCAGTGGTAGGAGAGCCCTTGTAGATGTACTTAGCTATCTCAGAAGGAGCCATCAGTTCAGTCTTGTTGAAACAAGAAGGTTCTCAGCAACAACCTATCTTCTATACCAGCCATATCCTGAAAGGGGTTGAATCCTGTTACACTGAGCTTGAGAAGTTGGCATATATTTTAGTCTTGAAAGTCCGTAAGTTGAGACCATACTTTCTAGCTCATCCAATTAATATTTTAACT
Source organism: Wurfbainia villosa (assembly GCA_025175895.1). Lineage (NCBI taxonomy): Eukaryota > Viridiplantae > Streptophyta > Magnoliopsida > Zingiberales > Zingiberaceae > Wurfbainia > Wurfbainia villosa. Next base: position 110,955,713 of record CM045987.1, on the reverse strand, counting down.
CACAGTGAATTAGGCAAGGTGGTTACTAAGCCTAATTTTTCTGGGAGACTGGCTAAATGGGTAGTGGAACTAAGTGAATACGACATTCACTATCAACCCTGAACCGTTATCAAGGCTCAGGCTCTCGCTGACTTTCTAGCTGAGGTACCTGTTGGTTCAGAAAATGGCTCATCGGCAAAAGAAGAGGGATCAGAGGCATGGAATGTATTTGTGGATGGCTCTTCTAGGTTTGCAGATAGCGGGGTGGGAGTCCTATTAATATCCCCTGAGAAAGAAGAAACTCGCATAGCCATGCGCTTGGGATATCGGGCGTCCAACAATGAAGCAGAATATGAAGCTATTTTAGCAGGGCTGCAAGCCGCCAGAGCTGTAGGAGCGACCTTCGTTATAATCCATTCGGACTCCCAGTTGGCAGTATCACAACTTCAAGGCTCTTTCACGGTTTGGGAAGAAAGATTGCAAAAATATTTGAAGGCTTTCGAGAAGGAAAAGGCTCATTTTCACCAAGTTCTCTTAAAGCAGATTCCGAGGGAGAACAATGGGAAGGTGGATGAGCTGGCCCGGTTGGCTAGCACGATGGAAGGGGTGATCCAGCTTGAAACAGTCTGTGTGGAAGTTCCTACTTCTCTGGTGATATACATGTTAGTAATATATGAGAGATGTCCTAAGGCAATCGCCTTATGTATGAACCATTTATATGATAAATGAAGATTCACTATTTGAGTATACATGTTTTATGTATTTGATTGGATCTTAAACTCATTTACTGAATGTCCACGATACGATTCACAAGCATGAGAGAATTTGTGATTGGATCACAACTAGTGAGTATCTCTACATGTGTAATTGTGATGTATCGGAATTATCCTAGTCGATGAATTGATGGATTTGGACACCATCAATTGGCCGAGACTAGCACGAGGTATACCCTTGGTGTATCCAAGCAAATGATTCTCACCGGCCGAGACATTGTGATGTCCGAGTTAATCGTGGATGCTAGTTATGGTAACTAGTTCATCGAGTGACCAATGTAAGACTTCATATGGTTCTCTGCATATATAGATATGTCAATGAAGTTCTTTGTGGCTTAAGTGCGATGTTCCTTTGACTTGCGGTATTCAAGTCATCTTGATCATGGAGACTTATGCTTTGACATCTTAAGCAAACATCTCGAGGAGATGTGGACCCGGGATGATTGGGTATAAGTCGAAGTGATCGAAGGTGTTTGAATAGCCTATAAAGGATTCACCACTCCTTGCGAGGAGATGTATACCCATGGCCTCTCGTCGGATTGTTACTAAAGTCTTTGGCCAAAGCATTACATGTTTAGAGTAAGGTACTCTTCGATACATGTTGAGTAACTAGAATCCGTAGGACGAGGAAATGATACTTGGGCTAGGTGTGACGTAGTCAGCCTAGTGGGGACTGACACTATAGACCATGTCCTGAACCAAGTGGGTATAAGATGAGTGAAGGGAATGGGGCACGATTCATTCGAGCATCAAGGGTTTCGTAAATAGTTCGATCAACCGCTGATCTTTTCGGTTAATTGGGGATCATGATGTACTACTAGGTGCCACTCATGATCGCTCTATAATTAATGGTTAATTATAGACGGCCAACATAAACCGAGAACCTATTTGGTCACACGACAACGAGTGTAATCCAAAGGATTTAAAACGAGCTTGAGAATGGGATTCTCGCATCGAGAGAAACTATGTTTGGTTGGACCAAACATAAAGCGAGCATGAAATTGTTTCACCGCAATGGAAGCGTGGATGGGCCGTGTGTCTTATGAAGACATAATGGATGGACCAAAATGGTTTGGTTCTAATCCAATGGATGAGAATAAACCAAAGGGTTTGGTTTATATTAAACGAATGAACCAAAGGTTGGTTCGTTCATTTTAACTTAAAATAAACCATCATGGTTTGGTTTATTTTAACTTATCTTAATGGAGGTTAACGGGCTTTATGGATATGATCCATTAACCATTAAGAGAATTAGTTCTCTATAAAAGTAATAAAACCCTAGCCCTGGAGTTGCCCCACCACTTGAAGGAGGATTTCGACGCCAACCCTAGTGTGCCGCCATCCAACTTGTTGCCGCACCAAGCTTCAGTCGGTGAACCTCCGCGACCTCCGTGATCTCCTCTAGGTTCGGTGATAAGGTGAGCTTCCATCTCTCCTTGGGCCGCCTCTATTCTCTCCACCAAAAGCTGTCCAGTTTTCTGGACAGCTTGTTTCTTTGTTGTCGGAGCGCTGCTTGGACGACGGTTAGTGCCCGACAGCGCTAACTTATCGATTTGATCTCCGTAATCCTCTGAGGTGGAGGACGGCGATTCGCCAAACGGTTGACGAATACCTCTCCGGAGAAGCGAGTTTTGAGAACTCGCTTTAGGATCCGAATTTGGATTCGGATCGTGATCATCTCTCGATCACGCCGCCTTCAACACGAGGCTAGTAACCCGTACGAAGACGAAGCTCGTGACTTAGCGAAGTCATCCCGAGGAGCTCGGCGTGGATACGGATAGAGACGATTCTTACGAGGATCGTTCCGGTTGATGCCGTTCCCGCTACACGTCATACGAAAGGTATAACGTAGATAAAATTCCTTTTATTGCAAATTTTAATTTACGGTTATGTCTACACTTGTTGTAAAATGCATGCGTGTGTTGTGTGTGTTGTAATAAATGTAGATTTATTATTTTTTAATTGCTTCTGCTGTGTTCATGTTTACGAAACATGATCGAACACACACACGCCATGCAAGGAAACCCAACAAAGGGTATCAGAGCCTCAGTTGTGTTTCGACATAATCGTAAAAATGGTTTTGCGATAGTCATAATGTATTTCTGGAAATTTTCTAAATTTTGGAAATTTAGAAGTATTTATGGAAAATTTTCAATTTTGGAAAGTCTAGAAGTATTTATGGAAATCTTCCACTTTTGGAAAGTTGGAAGTATTTATGGAAATTGATATTTTCCATAAATAAAATATTTGATTAGATTCTGGAAATTTGTTTCCTAATTTAATCATGATTTGATTTGGGAAATCAAATCTTAAAATATTTTATTTCCATAAGTAGTTTTAATGATTTAGGAAATTGGTTTCCTAAATAGATTTTCCTTAATCAAATAATTCCATGAATAAAATATGTGATTAGATTTGGAAATTTGTTTCCTAATTTAATTATGATTTGATTTGGAGAATCAAATCTTAAACATATTTTATTTCCATAAATAGTTATGACATATATGAAATTATATACATGACATAATTGTATGCCATGTAATTGCATTAGATGCATAACATTATGCCATGCGTGTCGTGACATGTAGATGTATGCCATGTAGATAATAGTTATTTGCATGCAAAGAGGATGAGACATAAAAACCCTTAAACAATATTAAAGCCTACACCTTCCATTAATATGGTTAGAACCAGAGTTCCGTTTCTTGTTTGGGTTGTTGGACTCTCTCCAAGCCCGGCTCGAACTCAATATGTTCAAACCATGGAATAGTTTAATACTAATATGGTAAGAGTCAGAGGTCAATCGTTAGCTTTGGTTGTTGGACTCTCTCCAAGCTGGGCTAATTGGTTGAATGCGCACTAACCATATTAAAACTATTTCCCGATTAATGGGTTGGCTTTAACCTGGAGCATCGGCTTGTTGGACTCTCTCCAAGGTCGATGTAAAGGGAGGTGAAGTTGGGTGCTATGCATATGATGCATACTTGTTAATGTGTTAACAACCCGATGTATGTGTGAACATTCAATTAGTTGATAGCACATTGTGATAGTTGCATATACGGGATATGCAATCGGTATAGATGATACCTACCGTCAGATAGTTATGAATGGCTTGTTGGACTCTCTCCAAGGTTGTTCATAACTATGATGGATATCAGCCCATTCGAGATGGACCTACAATCTCCAAGTGATTTTGGGGTTTTTGAAATTGAAAAATGAATGGGATTTATAAATGTATATTGATGCATTTTAAAATCATCTTTCTCATATATGCTCGCTTTGTATTTCTAAGTTAATATATTGATCATGATGTGTTTGAATTTATGCGTTCCATTTTGATTCAAATAAATTGACTGGGCCGAACTTCTTGGACTAGCTTAGAAACTTGAGAATTGTTCTCAAGGTTGAAAAGCTTGCAAATGTCCTCGAAGCGCCTCTTCCCGCCCGTCCTAGTGACGATGCAACTTTAGACCAATTGTTGGCCTATCGTAAACGTGAGTGATTCGAACAAATGAGTTGCATCATGCTAGCCGCGATGGAACCCAAGCTTACGAAAGCGCATGAGCATATGGATGCTCATATCGTAGTCCTTCATCTTGTGAGTTGGTTGATGAGCAAGTGAGATTCAAAGGTTCAAGTCTCAAGCTCCTCTTCACCTCTGAGATGCAAGGAGGTTCATCTATGGTATCGCCAACATGTCAAGACTGTGGAGCCTTCCGAGAAGCATGAGGGGGAGCTGTTAGTTGATTCTCAAGAAAGGTTCTAAGAGGAAGTCAAAGGAACAAAGATAAGGGAAAGAAGAGAAGGGCTAAGAAGGTAGAACTAGCATAAAGGAAACTTGCCATCATTATGGCAAGGAGAGACATTCAAGAAAGTGCAAGATTTATCTTGAGTCCGTGAAGAAGGATAAGGCATCGATGCCCCATCTTCTTCGTAAATCTTCTTTATTGATTGTCATTCTATTTCCTTAGACACTTGGGTATTGGATACTGGGTGTGGCTCACATATATGTAATGACATACATGGGCTAAGGAATAGAAGAAGACTCACAAGGGAGAGTCAAATTTACGTGTTGGGAATGGAGCAAAGGTTGCCGCACTCGCCATCTGAACGTATTTTGAAACTCCTCAGACTTGTCTTAGAACGACAATTGCTTTTATATTCCTTCGTTGATAAAGAACATCATTTCTATTTCTTGTTTAAATAGAAATGGTTTCCATTTGACGCTTAGTAACAATTGTTGTTACATAACTTTGAATGGAGTTCTTTATGGACCGGAACTTTAAGCAATGGTGTTTATACGCTGGACGATTCAAAGGACATTTCAATATCGGCGAGCAACAAGAGTGCTCGAAAGGATAATCAAATAGACTTACATGTGGCATTGTCGCTCTTGGCCATATAAGCAAGAAACGCATGTCCGAATTACACCGATGTGGAATTCGAATCGCTTGAATTGGATTCATACGATACATAATCATGCTTAAAAGGCAAGATGACTAAGTTACCTTTACCGAAAAGGTGAACGAGTGGGAGAGTTACTAGGTCTAATACATACCGATGTATGTGGACCTATGTCAACTCAAGCATTAGGAGGCTATAGCTACTTCATTACCTTCACCGATGATCACTACGGTTTGGGTATGTGTTCTTGATGAAACACAAGTCCAAGCCTTGAAAGGTTCAAAGAATTCAGAAATGAAGTAGAGAAACAACATGACAAGAGTATTAAAATACTGATCGGATCGAGGTGGTGAATACTTAAGTCAAGAGTTTCTGATTATCTAAGAGACAATGGTATATTGTCTCAATGGACTCCGCCATATACACCACAAAGATAATGGTGTATCCGAGAGGGCGTGCAGACCTTGTTGGACATGGTCAGGTCAATGATGAATCATGCAACTCTTCCCAAGTCCTTTTGGGGCTATGCACTTCAGACAGCTGTTTACTTGTTAAACAGAATGCCAACCAAGGTAGTCTCAACTACTCCATATGAGAAATGGAATAGTAAGAAACCTCATGTATCTTACTTGAAGATATGGGGTTGTCCTGCTTATGTGAAGCGGACTGTATCAGACAAATTGGATGCTAAGTCTGATAAATGTCTATTTGTTGGATACCCTAAGGAAACAAGGGGTTACCAATTCTATCATCCTGTGGAACAAAAGGTGTTTGTTTCAAGGCATGCTGTGTTTCTAGAGAAAGAGTTTCTCTTGCAAGAAAACAGTGGGAGTGTCGTCGAGCTTGAGGAGGCTCGAGAGACTCAAATAGACATTAATGAGATACCTGGTAAAGCACAACAGCCGACAACTCATAGTGATGAGCAATCGGCTGGACCTATTGTAACACCACATCTTCGTAGATCTGGTAGAACACGTAATATTCCTGAGAGATATGGATTTCTCGTAAGTGAATCGAACGACGTGTTACTCATTGATGATGAGGAGCCTACCAGTTATGAAGAAGTGCTGATAAGTTCAGAAAGGGATAAGTGGCTTGGTGCCATGAAGTCGGAAATGGATTCCATGTATGAAAACCAAGTTTGGAACTTGGTTGACCCACCTGAAGGGATAAAGCCTATAGGGTGCAAGTGGGTTTTCAAGAAGAAAACCGACATGGATGGTAATGTGATTACCTATAAGGCTAGATTGGTGGCGAAAGGATATCGTCAAAAACAAGGTGTTGATTATGACGAAACCTATTCGCCTGTAGCTATGCTTAAATCCATTCGGATGCTCCTGGCCATAGCGGCTCATTATGATTATGAGATATGACAGATGGATGTGAAAATAGCTTTCCTTAATGGAAACCTGCTCGAGGACGTGTATATGATACAGCCTGAGGGTTTCACATTGGTTGATGAAACCAAGGTATGCAAATTGCGACGGTCCATTTATGGATTGAAGCAAGCATCCAGGAGCTGGAATATCCGTTTTGATGAGACCATCAAAAAGTTTGATTTCTCACAAAATCCAGACGAACCTTGTGTGTACAAGAAGGTTAGTGGGAGTGCAGTCGTGTTCCTAGTGTTGTATGTCGATGACATATTACTTATAGGAAACGATGTCTCAATCTTACAGTCAGTGAAGGTTTGGTTATCCAAGACTTTCTCCATGAAAGACCTGGGAGAAGCAACCTACATCCTCGGGATTAAGATCTATAGAGATAGATCGAAACGGTTGCTTGGTCTTTCGCAGTCTACATATATAGACCGAGTGCTAAAGAGGTTTAGCATGTCGGAATCCAAGAAAGGTTTCTTACCCATCAGGCATGGGGTACACCTTTCGAAGTCTATGTGTCCGCGCACAGAAGACGAGAGGATTTGCATGAGTAAGATTCCCTATGCATCCGCAATAGGATCTATCATGTATGCTATGTTATGTACAAGGCCCGATGTATCGTATGCTCTGAGTGTCACGAGCAGATACCAGTCTGATCTAGGAATGGATCATTGGGTGGCTGTTAAGACGATCCTTAAGTGCTTGAGAAGAACTAAGGATGCGTTCCTAATATATGGAGAAGGGTACATGGTGATACGTGGGTATACGGATGCCAGCTCCAGACAGACAAGGATGATTTCATGTCTCAGTCTGGGTATGTATTCACCTAAAATGGAGGCGCAATAAGTTGGAAAGGTTCCAAGCTTGACACTATAGCGGATTCTGCCACTAAGGCAGAATACGTTGCAGCTTTGGAAGCAGCAAAGGAAGCGGTTTGGATCAATAAGTTCATCTATGAACTTGATGTGGTCTCATCAATGATCCAAACATGTGCTTTGCCGCTATCATCTTATCAGAGAGATCATCAGTAGGAACGAAATACAAATCGAGAAAATTCCCACTGAAAGGAACTTAGCGGATCCCTTGACTAAGGCATTACCTCAAAATAAGTTTGAGGTCATGTTGAGCTTATGGTATTGGATACCGTGAGCGATTGGCATTAGGCCAAGTGGGAGTCTGTTAGTAATATATGAGAGATGTCCTAAGGCAATCGCCTTATGTATGAACCATTTATATGATAAATGAAGATTCACTATTTGAGTATACATGTTTTATGTATTTGATTGGATCTTAAACTCATTTACTGAATGTCCACGATACGATTCACAGCATGAGAGAATTTGTGATTGGATCACGACTAGTGAGTATCTCTACATGTGTAATTGTGATGTATCAGAATTATCCCTAGTCGATGAATTGATGGATTTGGACACCATCAATTCTGTCGAGACTCGCACGAGGTATACTCCTTGGTGTATCCAAGCAGCTGATTCTCACTGGCTGGAGACATTGTGATGTCCGGAGTTAATCGTGGATGCTAGTTATGGTAACTAGTTCATTGGAGTGACCAGTCGTAAGACTTCATATGGTTCTCTGCATATATAGATATGTCAATGAAGTTCTTATTGTGGCTTAAGTGCGATGTTCCTTTGACTTGCGGTATTCAAGTCATCTTGATCATGGAGACTTATGCTTTGACATCTTAAGCAAACATCTCTGAGGAGATGTGGACCCGGGATGATTGGGTATAAGTCGAAGTGATCGAAGGTGTTTGAATAGCCTATAAAGGATTCACCACTCCTTGCGAGGAGATGTATACCCATGGCCTCTCGTCGGATTGTTACTAAAGTCTTTGGCCAAAGCATTACATGTTTAGAGTAAGGTACTCTTCGATACATGTTGAGTAACTAGAATCCGTAGGACGAGGAAATGATACTTGGGCTAGGTGTGACGTAGTCAGCCTAGTGGGGACTGACACAATAGACCATGTCCTGAACCAAGTGGGTATAAGATGAGTGAAGGGAATGGGGCACGATTCATTCGAGCTCAAGGGTTTGAGAAATAGTTCGATCAACCGTTGATCTTTTGGTTAATTGGGGATCATGATGTACTACTAGGTGCCACTCATGATCGTTCTATAATTAATGGTTAATTATAGACGGCCAACATAAACCGAGAACCTATTTGGTCACACGCACAACGAGTGTAATCCAAAGGATTTAAAACGAGCGTGAGAATGAGATTCTCAGACCGAGAGAAACTATGTTTGGTTGGACCAAACATAAAGCGAGCATGAAATTGTTTCAGTCGCAATGGAAGCGTGGATGGGCTGCGTCTTATGAAGACATAATGGATGGACCAAAATGGTTTGGTTCTAATCCAATGGATGAGAATAAACCAAAGGGTTTGGTTTATATTAAGCGAATGAACCAAAGGTTGGTTCGGTTCGTTTTAACTTAAAATAAACCATCATGGTTTGGTTTATTTTAACTTATCTTAATGGAGCGGGTTAACGGGTTTTTGGATATGATCCATTAACCATTAAGAGAATTAGTTCTCTATAAAAGGGCTTAATGGATAATTAAGCCCTAATAAAAACCCTAGCCCTTGGAGTTGCCGCCCACCCTTGAAGGAGGATTTGTGCCAACCCTAGTGTCTTGCCGCCCAACCTCTTGTGCCGCCGTCAACTTGTTGCCGGCGACCAAGCTTCAGCCGGTGAACCTCCGGCGACCCTCCGGTGATCTCCTCTAGGTTCGGTGATAAGGTGAGCTTCCATCTCTCCTTGGCCGGCCTCTATTCCTCCACCAAAAGCTGTCCAGTTTTTCTGGACAGCTTGTTTCTTTGTTGTCGGAGCGTCGTTTGGACGACGGTTAGTGCTCCGACAGCGGCTAACTTACCGGGGATTTGATCTCCGGTAATCCTCTAAGGTGGAGGACGAAGGATTCGTCAAACGGTTGACGAATACCTCTCCGGAGAAGCGAGTTTTGAGAACTCGTTTTAGGATCCGAATTTGGATTCGGATCGTGATCATCTCTCGATCACGTCGTCTTCAACACGAGGCTAGTAACCCGTACGAAGATGAAGCTCGTGACTTAGCGAAGTCATCCCGAGGAGCTCGGCGTGGATACGGATAGAGATGATTCTTACGAGGATCGTTCTGGTTGATGTCGTTCCCGATACACGTCATACGGAAGGTATAACGTAGATAAATTTCCTTTTATTGCAAATTTTAATTTACGGTTATGTCTACACTTGTTGTAAAATGCATGCGTGTGTTGTGTGTGTTGTAATAAATGTAGATTTATTATTTTTAATTGCTTCCGCTGTGTTCATGTTTACGAAACATGATCGAACACACACACGCCGCGGTGCAGGAAACCCAACAATACAATGTGGAGGGGACCGTACCTGAACCAGATACGATCCCTGATTGGAGGACTGACATTATAACATATCTACAGCAAGGAAAGGTCCCGGAAGAAAGAGGGGCGACATCTATTTTAATGAGCAGAGCAAAATGATTCACCATCTTGAACGGAGATTTATACGAGACGTCTTTTGGACGGCCCCTGTTGAAGTGTTTGGGAAAGGAAGATGCTGAATGGGTACTCCGAAAAATCCACGAAGATTGCTACAACAATCATTTGGGAGGGAGAGCTTTGGCGAGGAAAGTCTTGTTAGTGGGATACTTTTGGCCCACCCTCCAACAAGATGCAGCTCATATAGTGCAAATCTGCTCGGCCTGTCAGAATCATAGCAACTGGTCCGAACGACCGGCTGAATTAATGAAAACTATTACTGCTTCATGCCCTTTCGATTAGTGGAGAATGGATATAGTGGGTCCCATGCCTGTGGCACCTTTACAGAAAAAATTCTTATTGGTGGTTGTGGATTACTTCTCCAAGTGGGTGGAAGCAGAGCCCCTTGCCAAAATTATTGAGAATGATGTGATACAATTCCTGTGGAAGAATATTATCTGCCGGTATGGTATTCCCCGAAGGTTAGTTAGTGACAATGGGCGACAGTTCCAGGGCAAGAAGATCAAGGAATGGTGCCAAAGTCTTAATATCCAGCAAGCCTTTACTTCGGTAGCTCATCCTCAAGCTAACGGGCAGGTCGAAGTAACTAATAGAATCCTTATCCAAGGATTGAAGACTAAATTCGGGGCTCAGAAAGGAAACTTGGTGGAGGAATTGCCAAGGATCTTGTGGGCCTATCGAACCACGCCAAAAACTGTAATAGGTGAAACTCCTTTCAGCCTTGTATACGGAACGGAGGTCGTCATTCTGGTGGAGGCCCTTTTAAGTAGCGTGGAAGTTTATGAGCCGGAGAAGAACCAAACCATTCGGGGCACTGAGTTAGACTTGGTGGAAGAAAAAAGGGAACAGGCACGAAGGTGAGCGTAATTTTATAAACGAAGGGTACAACAAGCCTTTAACAAAAGGGTAATACCCTGGAGATTTCAAGAAGGGGATTTGATTCTGCGTAAAGTTAATCCCGCTGGAGATCCGGAAAAGCTAGCTCCAAATTGGGAAGGACCCTATGAAGTGACGCACCGCGTGGCAGGATCAACATATTATCTGAAAGATGATCAGGGCAAGGAATTCCCTCGACCCTGGAACGTTGTACACTTGAAATATTTTTATACTGTGTAAGGGATGATAGATGTAAAAAAGAATTGGGAGGCTTCTTGGGGAACGTAGTCGACAATTCACTATGTCATTAGATGTATGACAAACCCAAATACGATTGATGAATCATTTATATTAACATTAAATTCTCTTTGGGGGGCTATGAAAAGAAAAGAAGATAAAGAGGGAGCTATGCATAATAGTCTGAATCTCTTAATGATGACTGTCCTGAAGCAATACATCAAGTTATAATCTAAAACGATTTGGAGGATAGCGTCAGAAGCCGGTTTCCCAATGTAAAGAAAGAGTAGGGTGGTTTGTAGGGGGTAATCCCTGGTCAGTATATTGCTGAACCGCTTCATTAAATCCATCCTAGAATGTGGGACGCATCAGGGCTATTAGCCGTTCGCGTCGGCTCGGGACGTCAGGACTTCGATTATGGTGAAGCCTACGACAATTCTCTTGATTCTCCCGGAGAGATCAGCGCATTTCGCTATAACCCCGGGATATTTCCATAATAGCATCCGCCATGACCGAGATGTCGTCCGCTCAGGAGATTTGGTCTTGCTGAAGAAGCCTCATCATGTCCATCATATTTTGGCGTATTGAAGCTGAAATTCCCTCTACAACCTCTGTGTGGGATCTGGTGCGAACAAGCTCACTGCCCAGCCTCTGGAGGGATGTTTTTTGCCTGCGGATACGAGTGTGAGCATGCACCCTAGATGTTATTAAGGAGAAGTTTTCTTATACCTCCTTGCACAGGTGGGTGCGGAGATCCCCTATTTTATCTTCTTCTCTTTTGTGTTGAACCCGCAGGTTCGCGATGATCTCAGAGTCCCTTTGTTTCTCATGAAGGAGTTTCGCTACCCACTCTCGAAGGTCTGTTAGTTCTTGAGGAGGGGGGGTCTCTCTGTCAGTCTATTCTGGCTGAACGTCCTGCCAAGTAGGTAGCAATTCTGTGTGAGCCTGTTGCTGTGCTTGTAATGCCGCTATGGTCTCGGCACCCTTTCGTTGCTGGAGATGAGCCTTTGATATTCGTTCCTGGCATTGCTTTAGTTGTTGTAAGAGAAGGTGCTCCCAGTGCTCCGCAGCAGTTTTATCTTCGAGATATTGTTGAGCTTGATGCAGGAATTGAGCTCGATATTGAGCGAGGGAGCGATCCAGCTCTTGGTAGTTCATTATGGCCTGAAATTTGTTGATGAGGAAGGAGTTAAAAACCCGAAGGAGTCAGCGGAGCCATTGTAATGAGCTTACCAATTCCAGAACATGCCGTAAACTTTCCATCCTGGGAGTCAATTCTTCCAGGTTCAGAATTTGAAGCCCGCGGTTGGAGGAAGAGGGGATAGATGACACTAGCAGGGGAGATTCACTCATAAGGGGTGAAGGGAAGGTGGAAATGGTAGGCTATGTTAAAGGTTCAGAAGGGGAAGAGATAACATTGAAGGGAAGGGAAGGTGGTACGGGGGCAGTCAAAGGGATAGAGAAGACTGCAAGTAAAGCCCTCACTAAGAGACTTGAAGAAATTGGAGAAGAAAGAGGGGAGACAGACGTGAGTGGAAGAAGACCAGATGTTGCTTATTGTTGGATAGGGGCGGAAGAATCCGAAGGAAGTAATGGGGCGGGCGAGGAGTTTGGTGAAGAAGATATGGAGAGCACCGGGATGAAAAGCTCTTCGTTGGAAAGGGGGAAAATAGGAGGATCCTGGTTTATATCCGAAGGAGGGGAAATGCCTCCCGGGTTATGAGCATCGGGGGAAAGTGACGATGGGGGAATCTCAACTACCATAGGTTCAGGTGTGAGAGAATGTTCTGGGGAAAGAGAAGGAGAGGACGTAGGGACGTCTGCTGCCGACAGGCGTTGGCGCACCACTTCTCTACATTCAGTTTCAGGTCGCAATAAGGGAGGGGGCGACTTGCGAATGCCCAAGATAGAAGGGGAAAAGACGGGCGAGTTAGGGTTTACGAGTGGCGTTGGAGATGAGGATAGACCTGCTACCATGATCTCATCTGAAACGGGAGAGATGGGGGTTTCAGAGGAACGAAAAGGAGAAGGGAGAGCTGAGATAGACGTGGTGGCGATGGACGAAGGTGCGGGAGGAGGCGAAGGTGAAGGCGCCACTAGTTGTTGACCCTCATCCCGCCTGGATTGTTGGTAGAATTTTGTCATTTCCCTTTGAAAAAAGGAATACATCCTGCCTGTCGGGGAAAGAAAAGAAGTACAGGAGTTAGTGGATGGAACGCCGAAGGATGGTGGTGGAAGGAAGAAAGGATAAAGAAGCAGGAGAAGATGGAAATGCAAATAAAGAAGATGAAAATGGAGAAGAGAAAAGATGAAGCGTCTTATATAGAAGGGGTGTTGAATGAGCTTACAATGTCAATTGGGCTACAAAGCTATAAAGTGGGCCTTGGGAAAGAGGGGAAATAATGATTTATTCTTCTGATTGCCCGCTATCTGTTAGAACCACTGTCTCTATATGATAAAAGAACGAGGACATCCAACTTCAAGGTGAATGAAGAAATAATGGCAGTATGAGGGCAGATCCTTGGGTCAAGTTATCATATTTTTTATGTGGCTTGGCATTGGTCGCAGATATTTTATCCCCGTGCGGTGACGGAATGAAAGAATTGAGCACTCCTCATTTATATATTATTTTATCCTCGTACAGTGACGGAACGGAAGAATTGAGCATTCCTCAATTATATGTTATTTTTATCCCCGTGCGGCGGCGAAACGAAAGAACTGAGCATTCCTCAGTTATATATTATTTTATCCTCGTGTGGTGGTGGAACGGAAGAGTTGAAAATGTCTTCAGCTATATATTGTTTTATCACTGTGTGGTGGCGGAATGGAAGAACTGAGCACTCCTCAGTTATATATTATTTTATCCCTGTGTGGTGGTGAAACGGAAGAGCTGAACATGTCTTCAGCTATATTTTGTTTTATCCCCGTGTGATGGCGGAACGGAAGAATTGAGCACTCCTTAGTTATATATTATTTTATCCCCATGTAGTGGTGGAATGGAAGAACTGAGCACTCTTCAATTATATATTATTTTATCCCCGTGCGGTGGCGAAACGGAAGAGCTGAACATTCCTTCAGCTATATACTATTTTATCCCTGTGCGGTGGTGGAACGGAAGAGCTGAGCATTCCCTCAGCTGCATATTGTTTTATTCTCGTGCAGTAGAAGTGCGTATATGATTCTTGCATAATGAAAGAGTGAAGAAGTTGTATGCTTATTTAATTTTCGTATTATCTAAGAGAAGTGTAACATTTGGCACAGCAGAAGGAAGGCCGAAAAAAGGGGATAAGCAAGGAAGGATATCGGCGAAAGTTTATACCGAAGAAGTTCATTACTTTGAAAGAGATACATATTACAACTTCCCTAAAAGAAGAAAATAACAAAAGAATCCCTTATTCACAGGGTGTTACAGTTCTTTATTGGAAGGTACTGAAGGAGCCTCTTTGCGCGGCTTGGGTTGGCGTAGTAGCTGCCAGAGGTAAGACTGTTGTATGAAGATGTGCCTGGATAAGTCCTTCTAGGACACTGTGTTGGGTTTCCGGCACCGCGGCGTGTGTGTGTTCGATCATGTTTCGTAAACATGAGCACAGCGGAAGCAATAAAAATAATAAATACTCCTATTTATTACAACACACACAACACACGCATGCTATTACAACAAGTGTAGACATAACCGTAAATTAAAATTGCAATAAAGGAAATTAAACTCGTTATACCTTTCGTATGGCGTGTGGCGAAACGGCATCAAGCGGGAGCGATCCTCGTAGAATCGTCTCTATCCGTATCCACGCCGAGCTCCTCGGGATGACTTCGCTAAGCCACGAGCCGTCTTAAACGTGCGGGTTACTAGCCTCGTGTTGAAGGCGGCGTGATCGAAGATGATCACGATCGAATCCAAATTCGGACCTAAAAACAAGTCCTCAAGACTTGCTTCTCGGAGAGGTATTCGTCAAGCGATTGGCGAATCGCCCGTCCTCCACCTCAGAGGATTACGGAGATCAAATCCCGGTATGTTAGCGCTGCCGGGCACTAACCGTCGTCAAGCGGCGCTCCGGCGAGAGGAGAAGAAGCTGTCAGAAAACTGGACAGCTTGGTGGAAGAGATAGGCGCCGGCCAAAACAAGGAGACAAAGCTCACCTTGATGCGAACCTTTTAGGGGATCACGGAGGGTCGCGGAGGTTCACCGGCTGGAGCTTGGCGCGGCAAGGGTCTTGGGGGCACAATCAAGGAGGCGGCAAGGAGCTTAGGCGGCACAACCAGGTTGGCAACTCCTTGGAGGCTAGGGTTTTGATTTTGGATTAGGGTTTAACAATCCCTTAAGCCCACTTTTATAGAACTAATTCTCTTAATGGTTAATGGATCATATCCATAAAGCCCGTTAACCCGCTCCATTAAGATAAGTTAAAATAAACCAAACCATGATGGTTTATTTTAAGTTAAAACGAACCGAACCAACTTTTGGTTCATTCGTTTAAAATAAACCAAACCCTTTGGTTTATTCTTATCCATTAGATTAGAACCAAACCATTTTGGTCCATCCATTACGTCTTCATAAGACCACTTTGCCCATCACGCTTCCATTGCGACTGAAACAATTTCATGCTCGCTTTATGTTTGGTCCAACCAAACATAGTTTCTCTCGGTCTGAGAATCCCATTCTCAAGCTCGTTTTAAATCCTTTGGATTACACTCGTTGTGCGTGTGACCAAATAGGTTCTCGGTTTATGTTGGCCGTCTATAATTAACCTTTAATTATAGAACGATCATGAGTGGCACCTAGTAGTACATCATGATCCCCAATTAACCGAAAAGATCAACGGTTGATCCAGAACTATTTCTGAAACCCTTCAGTAGCTCGAATGAATCGTGCCCCATTCTCTTCACTCATCTTATACCCACTTGGTTCAGGACATGGTCTATTGTGTCAGTCCCCACTAGGCTGACTACGTCACACCTAGCCCAAGTATCATTTCCTCGTCCTACGGATTCTAGTTACTCCACATGTATCGAAGAGTACTTTACTCTAAACATGTAATGCTTTGGCCAAAGACTTTAGTAACAATCCGACGAGAGGCCATGGGTATACATCTCCTCGCAAGGAGTGGTGAATCCTTTATAGGCTATTCAAACACCTTCGATCACTTCGACTTATACCCAATCATCCCGGGTCCACATCTCCTTAGAGATGTTTGCTTAAGATGTCAAAGCATAAGTCTCTATGATCAAGATGACTTGAATACCGCAAGTCAAAGGAACATCGCACTTAAGCCACAGTAAGAACTTCATTGACATATCTATATATGCAGAGAACCATATGAAGTCTTACGGCTGGTCACTCCAATGAACTAGTTACCATAACTAGCATCCACGATTAACTCCGGACATCACTATGTCTCCAGCCAGTGAGAATCAGCTGCTTGGATACACCAAAGAGTATACCTCGTGCTAGTCTCAACAGAATTGATGGTGTCCAGATTCATCAATTCATCGACTAGGGATAATTCCGATACATCACAATTACACATGTAGAGATACTCACTAGTTGTGATCCAATCACAAATTCTCTCATGCTGTGAATCGTATCGTGGACATTCAGTAAATGAGTTTAAGATCCAATCAAATACATAAAACATGTATACTCAAATAGTGAATCTTCATTTATCATATAAATGGTTCATACATAAGGCGATTGCCTTAGGACATCTCTCATATATTACTAACAGACTCCCATTTGGCCTAATGCCAATCGCTACGGTATCCAATACCATAAGCACCAACATGACCCTCAAACTTACTTTGAGGTAATGCTTTAGTCAAAGGATCCGCTAAGTTCCTTTCAGTGGGAATTTTCTCGATTTGTATTTCGTTCCTACTTATGATCTCTCTGATAAGATGATAGCGGCGAAGCACATGTTTGGATCATTGATGAGACCACATCAAGTTCAGAGATGAACTTCTCGATCCAAACCGCTTCCTTTGCTGCTTCCAAAGCTGCAATGTATTTTGCCTTAGTGGCAGAATCCGCTATAGTGTCAAGCTTGGAACCTTTCCAACTTATTGCGCCTCCATTCTAGGTGAATACATACCCAGACAAAGACATGGAATCATCCTTGTCTGTCTGGAGCTGGCATTCGTATACCCACGTATCACCATGTACCCTTCTCCATATATTAGGAACACATCCTTAGTTCTTCTCAAGTACTTAAGGATCGTCTTAACAGCCGCCCAATGATCCATTCCTGGATCGGACTGGTATCTGCTCGTGACACTCAGAGCATACGATACATCGGGCCTCGTACATAACATAGCATACATGATAGATCCTATTGCGGATGCATAGGGAATCTTACTCATGCAAATCCTCTCATCTTCTGTGCGCGGACACATAGACTTCGAAAGGTGTACCCCATGCCTGATGGGTAGGAAACCTTTCTTGGATTCCGACATGCTAAACCTCTTTAGCACTCGGTCTATATATGTAGACTGCGAAAGACCAAGCAACCGTTTCGATCTATCTCTATAGATCTTAATCCCGAGGATGTAGGTTGCTTCTCCCAGGTCTTTCATGGAGAATGTCTTGGATAACCAAACCTTAGCGATCAGTAAGATTGAAACATCGTTTCCTATAAGTAATATGTCATCGACATACAATACTAGGAATACGACTGCACTCCCACTAACCTTCTTGTACACACAAGGTTCGTCTGGATTTTGTGAGAAATCAAACCTTTTGATTGTCTCATCAATATTCCAGCTCCTGGATGCTTGCTTCAATTCATAAATGGACCGTCGCAATTTGCATACCTTGGTTTTATCAACCGATGTGAAACCCTCAGGCTGTATCATATACACGTCCTCGAGCAGGTTTCCATAAAGGAAAGCTGTTTTCACATCCATCTGCCATATCTCATAATCATAATGAGCCGCTATGGCCAGGAGCATCCGAATGGATTTAAGCATAGCTACAGGCGAATAGGTTTCGTCATAATCAACACCTTGCTTTTGACGATATCCTTTCGCCACCAATCTAGCCTTATAGGTAATCACATTACCATCCATGTCGGTTTTCTTCTTGAAAACCCACTTGCACCCTATAGGCTTTATGCCTTCAGGTGGGTCAACCAAGTTCCAAACTTGGTTTTCGTACATGGAATCCATTTTCGACTTCATGGCACCAAGCCACTTATCCCTTTCTGAACTTGTCAGCACTTCTTCATAACTGGTAGGCTCCTCATCATCAATGAGTAACACGTCGTTCGATTCACTTACGAGAAATCCATATCTCTCAGGAATATTGCGTGTTCTACCAGATCTACGAAGATGTGGTGTTACAATAGGTCCAAATTGATTGCTCATCACTATGAGTTGTTTGTTATGCTTCACCTATCTCATCAATGTCTATTTGAGTCTCTCGAGCCTCCTCAAGCTCGACGACACTCCCACTGTTTTCTTGCAAGAGAAACTCTTTCTCTAGAAACACAGCATGCCTTGAAACAAACACCTTTTGTTCCACAGGATGATAGAATTGGTAACCCCTTGTTTCCTTAGGGTATCCAATAAATAGACATTTATCAGACTTAGCATCCAGTTTGTCTGATACAGTCCGCTTCACATAAGCAGGACAACCCCATATCTTCAAGTAAGATACATGAGATTTCTTACCATTCCATATCTCATATGGAGTAGTTGAGACTACCTTGGTAGGCATTCTGTTTAACAAGTAAACAGTTGTCTGAAGTGCATAGCCCCAAAAGGACTTGGGAAGAGTCGCATGATTCATCATTAACCTGACCATGTCCAACAAGGTCCGGTTACGCCTCTCAGATACACCATTATGCTGTGGTGTATATGGCGGAGTCCATTGAGACAATATACCATTGTCTCTTAGATAATCAAGAAACTCTTGACTTAAGTATTCACCACCTCGATCCGATCGAAGTATTTTAATACTCTTGTCATGTTTTTTCTCTACTTCATTTCTGAATTCTTTGAACCTTTCAAAGGCTTCAGACTTGTGTTTCATCAAGAACACATACCCAAACCGTGAGTGATCATCGGTGAAGGTAATGAAGTAGCTATAGCCTCCTAATGCTTGAGTTGACATAGGTCCACATACATTAGTATGTACTAGACCTAGTAACTCTCCCACTCGTTCACCTTTTCCAGTAAAAGGTAACTTAGTCATCTTGCCTTTTAAGCATGATTCGCATGTATCGTATGAATCCAATTCAAACGATTCCAGAATTCCACATCGGTGTAATTCGGACATGCATTTCTTGCTTATATGGCCAAGACGACAATGCCACATATAGGAGTCTATTTGATTATCCTTTCGAGCACGCGTGTTGCTCGCCCGATATTGAAAATGTCCTTTGGATCGCCAACGTATAAACATCATTGCTTAAAGTTCCAGTCCCATAAAGAACTCCATTCAAAGTTATGTAACAACAATTGTTACTAAAAGTCAAATGGTACCCATTTCTATTTAAACAAGAAATAGAAATGATGTTCTTTATCAATGAAGGAACATAAAAGCAATTGTCCAGTTCTAAGACAAGTCCTACAGGGAGTTCCAACAAATACGTTCCGATGGCGGACCCAACACGTAAATTTGACTCTCCCTTGACGAGTCTTCTTCTATTCCTTAGCCCATGTATGTCATTACATATATGTGAGCCACACCCAGTATCGAATACCCAAGTGTCTGAGGAAATAGAATGACAATCAATAAAGAAGATTTCTGAAGAAGATGGGGCATCCGATGCCTTATCCTTCTTCACGGACTCAAGATAAATCTTGTACTTTCTTCGCAAATGGCTCTCCTTGCCATAATGATGGCAAGTTTCCTTTTGTGCTAGTTCTACCTTCTTAGCCCTTCTCTTCTTTCCCTTCTGCTGTTCCTTTGACTTCCTCTTAGAACCTTTCTTCGAGGAATCAACTAACAGCACCGTCCCCTGCTCATGCTTCTCAGAAGACTCCACAGTCTTCAGCATATTGAGCAGTACCACAGATGAACCTCCTAGCATCTCGGAGGTGAAGAGGAGCTTTGAGACTTCGAACCTTTCGAATCTCACTTGCTCATCAACCAACTCACAAAGATGAAGGACTACGATATGAGCATCCATATGCTCATGCTGCTTTCGTAGCTTGGGTTCCATCGTGGCTAGCATGATGCAACTCATTTGTTCAGAATCACTCACATGTTTCTGATAGGCCAACAATTGGTCCAAAGTTGCATCGTCACTAGGACGGGCGGGAAGAGGCGCTTCGAGGACATACACAAGCTTTTCACCTTGAGAACAATTCTCAAGTTTCTAAGCCAGTCCAAGAAGTTCGGCCCAGTCAATTTATTTGAATCCAAAATGGAACGCAAATTCAAAGACATCAGGATCAATCTTAGAAATACAAAACGAGCATATATGAGAAAATGATTTTTAAAATGCATCAATATACATTTATAAATCCCATTCATTTTTCGAATTTCAAAAACCCCAAAATCACTTCGGGAGATCGTAGGTCCATCTCCGAATGGGCTGATATCCATCATAGTTATGAACAACCTTGGAGAGAGTCCAACAAGCCATTCATAACTACGACGGTAGGTATCAACTATACCGATTGCATATCACGTATATGCAACTATCACAATGTGCTATCAACTAATTGAATGTTCACACATACATCGGGTTGTTAACACATTAACAAGTATGCATCATATGCATAGCACCCAACTTCACCTCCCTTTAAATCGACCTTGGAGAGAGTCCAACAAGCCGATGCTCCAGGTTAAAGCCAACCCATTAATCGGGACATAGTTTTAATATGGTTAGAGTGCATTCAACCAATTAGCCCAGCTTGGAGAGAGTCCAACAACCAAAGCTAACGATTGACCTCTGACTCTTACCATATTAGTATTAAACTATTCCATGGTTTGAACATATTCAGTTCGAGGGCTTGGAGAGAGTCCAACAACCCAAACAAGAAAGCGGAACTCTGGTTCTAACCATATTAATGGAAGGTGTAGGCTTTAATATTGTTTAAGGGTTTTATGTCTCATCCTCTTTGCATGCAAATAACTATTATCTACATGGCATGACATACATGGCATACATCTACATGTCACGACACGCATGGCATAATGTTTTGCATCTAATGCAATTACATGGCATACAATTATGTCATGTATATAATTTCCTTATATGTCATAACTATTTATGGAAATAAAATATGTTTAAGATTTGATTCTCCAAATCAAATCATAATTAAATTAGGAAACAAATTTCCAAATCTAATCACATATTTTATTCATGGAATTATTTGATTAAGGAAAATCTATTTAGGAAATCAATTTCCTAAATCATTAAAACTACTTATGGAAATTAAAATATTTTAAGATTTGATTTCCCAAATCAAATCATGATTAAATTAGGAAACAAATTTCCAGAATCTAATCAAATATTTTATTTATGGAAAATATCAATTTCCATAAATACTTCCAACTTTCCAAAAGTGGAAGATTTCCATAAATACTTCTAGACTTTCCAAAATTGAAAAATTTCCATAAATACTTCTAAATTTCCAAAATTTAGAAAACTTCCAGAAATACATTATGACTATCGCAAAACCATTTTACGATTATGTTGAAACACAACCTGGGCTCTGATACCACTGTTGGGTTTCCGGCACCGCGGCGTGTGTGTGTTCGATCATGTTTCGTAAACATGAGCACAGCGGAAGCAATAAAAATAATAAATACTCCTATTTATTACAACACACACAACACATGCATGCTATTACAACAAGTGTAGACATAACCGTAAATTAAAATTGCAATAAAAGGAAATTAAACTACGTTATACCTTTCGTATGACGTGTAGCGGGAACGGCATCAACCGGAACGATCCTCGTAAGAATCGTCTCTATCCGTATCCACGCCGAGCTCCTCGGGATGACTTCGCCAAGCCACGAGCTTCGTCTTCGTACGGGTTACTAACCTCGTGTTGAAGACGACGTGATCGAGAGATGATCACGATCCAAATCCAAATTCGGACCTAAAAACAAGTCCTCAAGACTTGCTTCTCCGGAGAGGTATTCGTCAACCGATTGGCCAGATCGCCGTCCTCCACCTCAGAGGATTACCGGAGATCAAATCCCCGGTATGTTAGCCGCTGTCGGAGCACTAACCGTCGTCCAAACGACGCTCCGACGAGAGGAGAAGAAGCTGTCCAGAAAACTGGACAGCTTGGTGGAGGAAATAGGCGCCGGCCAAAACAAGGAGACAAAAGCTCACCTTGATGCCGAACCTTTTAGGGGATCACCGGAGGGTCGCCGGAGGTTCACCGGCTGGAGCTTGGACGCCGGCAAGGGTCTTGACGGCAGCACAATCAAGCTGGGCGGCAAGGCTAGAGGTTGAGGCGGCGACAACTGATTTTGGATTAGCGTTTAACAATCCCTTAAGCCCACTTTTATAGAGAACTAATTCTCTTAATGGTTAATGGATCATATCCATAAAGCCCGTTAACCCGCTCCATTAAGATAAGTTAAAATAAACCAAACCATGATGGTTTATTTTAAGTTAAAAGCGAACGAACCAACCTTTGGTTCATTCGTTTAAAATAAACCAAACCCTTTGGTTTATTCTCATCCATTGGATTAGAACCAAACCATTTTGGTTCATCCATTACGTCTTCATAAGACGCGGCCCATCCACGCTTCCATTGCGACTGAAACGATTTCATGCTCGCTTTATGTTTGGTCCAACCAAACCTAGTTTCTCTCGGTCTGAGAATCCCATTCTCAAGCTCATTTTAAATCCTTTGGATTACGCTCGTTGTCGTGTGACCAAATAGGTTCTCGGTTTATGTTGGCCGTCTATAATTAACCATTAATTATAGAGCGATCATGAGTGGCACCTAGTAGTACATCATGATCCCCAATTAGCAGAAAGATCAACGGTTGATCGAACTATTTACGAAACCCTTGATGGCTCGAATGAATCGTGCCCCATTCCCTTCACTCATCTTATACCCACTTGGTTCAGACATGGTCTATTGTGTCGGATCCCACTAGTCGACTACGTCACACCTAGCCCAAGTATCATTTCCTCGTCCTCTGATTCTAGTTACTCCACATGTATCGAAGAGTACTTTACTCTAAACATGTAATGCTTTGGCCAAAGACTTTAGTAACAATTTGACGAGAGGCCATGGGTATACATCTCCTCGCAAGGAGTGGTGAATCCTTTATAGGCTATTCAAACACCTTCGATCACTTCGACTTATACCCAATCATCCCGGGTCCACATCTCCTTAGAGATGTTTGCTTAAGATGTCAAAGCATAAGTCTCCATGATCAAGATGACTTGAATACCGCAAGTCAAAGGAACATCGCACTTAAGCCACAAGTAAGAACTTGACATATCTATATATGCAGAGAACCATATGAAGTCTTACTGGTCACTCCAATGAACTAGTTACCATAACTAGCATCCACGATTAACTCCGGACATCACTATGTCTCCAGCCAGTGAGAATCAGCTGCTTGGATACACCAAGGAGTATACCTCGTGCTAGTCTCAACAGAATTGATGGTGTCCAGATTCATCAATTCATCGACTAGGGATAATTCCGATACATCACAATTACACATGTAGAGATACTCACTAGTTGTGATCCAATCACAAATTCTCTCATGCTGTGAATCGTATCGTGGACATTCAGTAAATGAGTTTAAGATCCAATCAAATACATAAAACATGTATACTCAAATAGTGAATCTTCATTTATCATATAAATGGTTCATACATAAGGCAATTGCCTTAGGACATCTCTCATATATTACTAACACACTGCCAGTTGCTGGCGCAAGGAGTAGTTGTTGGTAGAAGCTTCCCTCAAACGTCGCTGCAAATATCCAACATGTTCCTCCAGATTGGCGATGTAGCGTTGTTCCTCAGTCTTTTCCTCAGAAGGAAAAGAGGAAAAGAGCTGCTGCCCTGTTCAGAAGTTTGTTCCATGGCGAGGAGAGGAACAAAGGAGGATGAAGGTTAAACAAACAATGGCTTGGGGTCCTTATAGCGGCGAAGGAAGGTGCATTGACCCGTGGAGGAGGTAAAAATAATAAATGCTAGTAAAGAAGGGAAAACGTAAAGACAGTAGATGAGAGTTATTAGTGCAGTAACTCCGAGAAGGATGATTCAAATTCTACAGAAGCTGTAAGGAAAAATATGTTCAGATAAGGTTGCAGTCTTTTATGGTGGCAATTGTTCTACATTTATAGGAAAGCGACAAAAATAAGTCTCAATACCCCCTTTTCTTTTTATTAATATTCTCGACAACGGTTACATTGTTTAAGCTAATCATTATACAAGCTTTTTATGGTTATCACTAGTAGGAGGATCATCAGAGGACTCCTCTACGGGGATGGTGCCAAGATGACTTTATAGAGATCGCCTTGAGCTGGAGGTGCCATTGGTGGAGCTTCATCAAAAGGGGGCGGATGAATCCCCGCTGGAGGGACAGGAACGAAAGTTAGGGCCGGGGAAGCGAAGGGAGTTCAGCAGAGGCCCGAGGATCTCCTACCGTGTATTCCCACGTCAGGGGAGGATTTTAGATCCGGTTGCAGAATGAAGGGAAGGGGGCTCGGAAGGATCTCCCTGGATTAGGAGGGGGAGGAGTGGTTGATGATAGAGTAGGAAATGGACGAAATGCCGAAGTTATAGTCGATTGTGTCTCCGACTCTTCGATATCTTCTGTGGCCCAATCGTGCAACTCAAAAGAATCGGAGTCTGAGGAGATCTCGATGGGGTGTTTCGCAGAAGCCATGAAGGTGGGATGGAAGGCTGAAGACACTTATGGTGATAATTTATAATCGAGGAAGGAAGAACCGCATTTATCCTCGGGAAGGAGAAGAAGATGGAAGGACTTATATCGTAATGGCGTCAGCATAGGAAATCATCGAGGCATCATTTCTAGAGCAGCTAGTTAGCTTGAGAAGATTAAGAGGCCAAAGTAAATTAATTGCTGACTGAACCAAAATTGGTTCGGGCCGAAAGAAGATCACTCCGGGGATATCCCGAACGAATTCCTGAGCAAAGAATGTCATCATTCATTTAATGTTATACAAGGCAGAAAATGGACAGTAATTGTGAAAAGAAAGAAACATAGAGCAGACTCAAAATTCCAGACCAACACCAAGGCATACATGAGAAATAACGAAAAGACGTATCAATTCGAATATTCTTTAACAACGAAGGAGCAGTCATTACAAGGAGCGAATATGACAAATTACAATTCAAAGAGTTCAGGGGGGGTATCTAGATAAAGCTATCTGGGGATTTAAGTAGCTGGTATCCGTGCCAGGAGGAGGATAGCCTTGTTCGGCATTTAAAGCAGAAGACCCGTCGAAGCCCAGCATTAATAAGTCTACCCCCTTCTGAATATAACGCCCCTTCAGATCTGCCTCATGCTCCTTCATTTGGGACTGGCAGGCAGCAAGTTGGGCCTGACATTCGGCTAATTGGGCCGCCAAGGAATCTCTTTCTGTTGCCGCTGTCATGACCCGCTAACCCAAAGCAGATAAAACTTCGATATATTCTTGGTGAAGCTCTCGTTGTTGCCGGGTCATAGAAGACAGGACTTCGGGGAAGGTAGCCACCAGGGAGGAGAGTTCTCCGCACCTCTCCAAGCAGGATTTTTGGGTAGCCTCCCATGTTTGATGTTCTTGATGAAACTGATGGATGATGGTTGAAGAATCAGCAGCCTGAATATATGCATCCGCGAGTTGTCTTTTGTATCCGGTTAGATCATGGGTAAGGGGTAAGGAGGTCCACCTGCTGAAGTTGGCTGGACTGCCAAAATATTTGTTGCTCGAGGTATTCATTTTTTCGTTGGAACTCATCCTTCTCACTCTGGGCCAGGGCCAATTGGGTCATGAAATCCTCGCATCGGGTGATTAAATCGGATTCCTTCTGCTCGTTTTCATTCAGCCGCTGTGTGAGTTTCTTCTGGTGCGTCAGGGCAGCAAAATGACGAGTCTCCACACTAGACTGGAACTGTGCTATGTGGGATGTCATCTTATTATATGTGGTCGATACCTGAAGAAAAAAGAGACAGATGTTACCCTGGACACCTGATTGATTGAAGAATTTTACCTCTAACAGGTGGTGGATCTTTAGGGAGGACCCCAGTGTGACTAATGGGGGATTCGGGACAGGAAGATCTCTCCCCTTCGAAGGAGGAGAGGGACCCATAGTCCGAGAGAGAGCTGGAGCAAGATGTGCTTCGGGGGGGGGGGATACTCACCTGGGGAGATTCAGTCGGGAATGTGTGGGAGAGTCAAGAGGAATGGGGGATGAAACAGCCGAATGAGAAGGAGATCTTCCCCCTTGGGGGGAAGAAGATGGGGCGGCTAATGTGGTATCCCTCACCCTCAGTTCGTATACGGTTAAGCGTCGGTGTTTCTCCAGTTGGGAGGGGGATGACAGAGGAGAGGAATGGGAAGAAGAGGATGCGGGAACGGACAAAGAACTGGGGACTCCTTCCCTGACAAGACGCAACCTCTTCCGAGGTGAAGAGGAGGCAGCCGCAGATTTACCTTTACCTCGTTTCGTGGAGGTCTTCTTTTTCCTAGCTGCATAAACTCCTCGCCTTTTACAAAAGTGACCTGTATTAGGTTATCTGCGAAATCCATTGTTAAGAAAGGTAGGTTGATCCGGACAATGAGCTATATCAAATATGAATATTGTCCTACCTATGGCGGCCGGGGCAGTTAGAGGAAAAGGGGATAGCCCGTAGTGATTGAGGAGAGGAGGTTTTATCAAATGATCTGAGCAATAATGAGATTCTCTCAACACTTTGTAAACCTCAGGGAAAGGACATTAAGTCCTCATTTTGCAAAAGGGAGGTAGCTCTGGAAGATCTAACTTCCAGGTATCTGCATGGGGGAGAGGCGTCGGGAGTTGAGCGAAGAAATATAGTTCTTCCCATCCTTTGTGAGAAGAGGGCATGTTCACTAAGAATTGACAATCCGTGCAGCTGGAGAGGTAGAAGAGACCCGCCTTAGAAGATTTTAGTTGGAAGAAGCAGTGGAATAGTTAGGGGGATAAAGGGAGGTTTAGGTGCCGAAATACTATGGTGGCCTCCGATAAAATACGGAAGGAATTGAGGGTAAATTGATTTAAAGGCAATCCGTAAAAATCTAGGATTTCTAAGTAGGGAGAGGGCACAGGCAAAAACAAACCATTAAGAAATTGTTCGGAAAAAGAAGCAAGTCAGGGCGGGGGGAGGACGATGTGGTCGATAAGTTGTAGTATTGAAACGACATTGTATGGAAGGGTCTATGAATTAGTTCTTAAGGTTAAAGAAATAATGATTGCTGTCTAGTTGAGTGACGGTGTGCTCGTACCAAGGAGATGAGGTTAAGGTCTTAGGGGTCATAGGTATAGAACAAGGAAGAACACTTACTTGAAGGATGAAGAAGGAACATTTGCGAAAGAAGGGGCTAGGTCGCTGAAACACCGCCGGAAAAAGTCGCTGGAAGGGAGAAGTGGAAAAGACTGGATTGTTAGGCGCGTTAAGTTATGCATAAAAAGAAAGGGCGAAGATTTATATAGGGTTTTTGTGACTTTTCGACTACCTAAGAGAAAAAGAGAAGCGAGGCCCATGGGCCCATTAAGCCGCTTCGAGCATATGGAGTAGGGCCATGGGAAAGAAGTGAGTTTGAATCGGCGAGCAAAGGGTGAGTTAGAGGCCTCATACATTTAGAAAGTCAAGCTTATGACTTCGCTTGATTATTTTTGAGGGTTGGTTAATGATACTGCTGTTACCTCTTTTTTGTGAATAGGGTAAGAATACTCGCGTGTAAGATGCTATCCGAACCGAGTAACCGATTCGGCAAGGGGCACGGGGAAGAATGATTCGGGCATGTCAGTCTGGAGCAATTGGAACGGGAGGATAGTTTGAGGTAGTTGGTACGACGGGGCGATCGTGAAGATCATTTCGGTACGGGGCGGACGAGAATCGGCTCGGTCTAGCGGGCCTAGAAACAGTTCGGTAGGGGAAGAAGGGGAGTTGGGTCGGGCTACCGAGAAAAGCCTAAGAGCTACGCTACACGTAAGCAGCGGGTTTAGGTTAGTTTTATCGAAGGCAAGTGGCTGAAAGGGATGAGCTAGCATATTTCCTGAAATATAAATAAGAAGTTGTTACACAATAGAAGAGGGCCCCCACATAATATTCAGAGGAGCCTTTGCTCCTCGTGTCTATAATAGAATGATTCTCCAGATGAGCAAAGTGGCCACGTGTACAATGAAGGAGGTTCGCGGTGCGACAGTTGACCAGAGGAAGAGGATAAAAGGGAGAAGCAAGGCAAGAAAAAAGGGACCCCGCATTATTCTAACCGGCAAAAAACGAAGACACATTCTGAAGGGGAGAGCAACCATATTCGCCGGAGAAGGAGAGCAATGAGCTCCATCTTTATGATACTTTTTCCTGTGTATTTAGTTAATTGTAAGAGGTTTTCTCCTCCACCTCCGGAAGTTCTTTCCGCGAAGGAGGAAATTCATAGTGAAAGTGTTTTGACACTGTAGCTGGTGAGAGAGCTCACCCCCGTAGAGTAGGAATCTTTATTCCAAACCGCGTTACATCCTGTGTCTTTGTTCGTTGTTTGTATTGGTGTGCATTTCTCTTCTTCACGTTTCATTTTACTGTTACGGTCGGAGAGAACCCCCTTCAGCTTCCTTCGCGCCCCACTGCATTGAAAGGAAATCGGTAAATCTTTTTCTCCGTCACCGCATCACGTATCAATCGATTAATGATGTATCATCAGTGGACTAATTGTTGGGAATTGAATGCCCGCTAGAGGGGGGGGTGAATAGCGTAGATGACCGAAGATGGAAATCGATCGCGTTCGTGTCTACAATTACGTTAGTGCGCAGCGGAATATATATAATAAAAGCAATAACGAAAAGCAATCACACGAACACAAACATATAACGTGGTTCGGAACCGAATGGTTCCTACTCCACGGGTCGAGCTCTAAAGAGCCCTAGTGATGCACACGCACTCACTAATCACAAATACTCCTTCTCGACACAAGTCGGAGGTGGAGAAACCTCGTACAAAAGATTACAACAATAATCTACAAGATGCAAGCAAATACAAGTAAGAAATACAATGCAAGTAAAGGAAAAACAACTTTACAAGAACTTTGGATTGCTTGATCTTTGATTGCCTTGAACTAGCTTTGAAGGACTGGAAAGCACCAACTTCCCCCTTCAATTTCGCCCAAGAAAATCGCTAAATCCTCCTTCCAGCCGCTTTTTTAACCTAACTGCGTCGGGCCGATTTTTCGCCCATCGATCGAGCCATAAGTCCCGAGCCGATCGATGCCATCATTGTCATGAGACAACGGGTCGATCCACGCCGAAAAACTCACGGATCTCTTGGCGATCGCCAACATTGGCGATCGGCGCTAACGCGCTTATCGGCGCCGATCGGCTACGAGCGTTCGTGCTCGCGGCGGACAATCGCGCGGTCGATCGCCATCCATGGCGATCGGCGCCATCGATCAACTGCTCCGGTGAGCGATCGGCGCGAGCATCCCAGCTCTAACCTGGCAGTCGAACTCAAGTCGACTCACGGCAGTCGAACCGGCCATAATGCCAGTCGACTGCCAACCTCAAGAATGAGGTTTTAACCCAAATATGGTGTCCCCATACTTGCTAGACCACCCTTAGCCTAGACCTAAGCCTTCTAGCAACCTCCATCAGCCTCACGCCTCTCGGATCCCTCCAAGTCATCCATGACTTGTTCATCCATCGCGCTAGCTTCCCGGTGCTTCCATCGGCTATGTCATGCTAACGGTGTGTTCACCGCCAAGGCACATTGGACTTACGCCACCAAGACTCCGCTTGGACTTTATGCCGCCAATATCAATCCTTGGACTTCAAGTGCGAAGACTCAAGCTTGGTCTTTCCCTTGCCAACACATCTTGGACTTCTCAATTGCCTAGACGCATGATTGGACTTTCCCTTGCCAACTCATGTTTGACTTTTCCAAATGCCAAGTGTCCCACTTGGACTTTCAATGCCAAGTACCCATGACTGGACTTTCCATTGCCAAGTACCCATGACTTGGACTTTCAATGTCAAGTACCCATGACTTGGACTTTCCATTGCCAAGTACCCATGCTTGGACTTTCCCATAATCACATGGTCAACCCTGGTCAACCACCAAGTCAATTATAACCTGGGTCGATTGTATAAACAATCTCCCCAACATATTAACCGACATTAATGTCAAACATCAATGTCAAACCTATGTCTAACATACTTTGTCAAACATACTTTGTCAAACATCAAAACATCACTCGAGTCAAACTCGAGTCCTGGTCAATCGTGACCTGGGCCGATTGCACCAACAATCTCCCCCTTTTTGATGTTTGACAAAAACCAAATAAAACCATGAGTTAGAACACTAACTCAAATCCCTTACCAATTATCCCAAATTGGTAAACACTCACCAAATGTTCTCCCCCAAACATTTAAGTAAATCAAATGTTCTCCCCCAAACATTCTCCCCCTTTTTGACTAACATCAAAAAGGTTTTCTCTCCAAGGAGGTCAATGTCTCATGTCCCAATGAGATCTTACAATCTCCCCCTTGATCAAAAATACCTAGGATGCCTACCATCTTCCTAGTGATAAGTCCCATATCACTCAAGAGAGGCACTCCTATCTCACTCTCCCAATTTCCAAATTGGGTATCAAACACCCATCAATTTTCAATTGATAAGATTCTCCCCATAAAAAAAAAACATCCATCAATTTTCAATTGATAAGATTCTCCCCATAAAAAAAAACATCCATCATCCCACGATGGATACCTCCCCCTAAAGGCTTGCTCCCCCTTGACCATTGCACCAACAATGTCCTTGGAAAGTCCCTAAGCCAATAGGAACTCTAAACCATCAAAATTAAGGTTCTAAGTTCAACATAGAACTCTTACTCACCCTAAATTTGATACTTTGACCTAACACAACTCCTAATCCATATCCAATGGATTTTCACCCTTCATAATGCTTCCCAAAGCATATCCTAGGGTTAGGAGTGGTTAGGAACCTTTGTCATAGCTGAACACGGGCTAAACAAACCTTGTTAACCCGAAATCAGACATGGCAGTCGACTCTGACGATGTCGATCGATTGCCACTCACTATCATCGGCCGCCACAAGTGGCGGTCGATCGTAGTAAATTCCCAATTTCTATCGGATCAATTTTGAAAATGCATAAGTAATTCTACGTATTTTGAAAATTCATGAAACTTAATACGTACATTACTTATAAGAAATACAATAGGTGAAAAATATTTTAAAAATTATTTTACCCATAAAATAGTGAGTTTGATACAAAACTCAAAACCATTGAAATTTTCAATGTTTTGGCCCTATTTTGTATCAACTTCATCAATAGTGATTGCTATCAAAAGATAGACTTCACCAAGGTTTTTCAAAATGAATTTAAAATATTTTTGAAAACCTATTTTGGATCACATTCCTTGGGCTCTATGTACATGACTTGTACACAAGCTTTCCCAATGATCCACGATAAAATTAGATGAGTTTTAGTTCATCTAGATGCAAAACTATGCACCTTGAACTCAACTCATATCCTAGCATCTCACATGTATCTAGGGTGTATAAATACACATACATGTCAATTGGATGTGAGATGTGGGTTTTGTTCTCCCTAAACTAGGGTTTCATGCATTTTTCTAAGGCAACTCTACTTGATTCCCTTATAAATGGGACTCCAAGTCATGCCATAGTCCTTAAATCAATTTTAATCAATTTAGATGCATGAAGATGATCATGGCATAATGATAGCAAAGTAAATAATGGCCAATGATCATGATGTCATGGCATATGATAAAATTTAAAAACACATGACATTTTAAAACTTAATCCTAAGCATGATCATGACATTTAGATGATAAAAGTAAACATGATGTCATGTCATGGCATATATGGCAAACAAATCATGGCATATAAAATATATATGTATAATAATAACTAAATTTTAATATTAATTTCCATTTGTTTAGACTTGTTGTGATTTAAACATATTTTGCCATATTTACCTAATCTCCCTAGTGTGCCAAAAACCCAAAATGGCACACCAACCTCTAAACCTAAATTGTGCCAAAATGATCATTTTATCAAACTTCATAATTAATATTGGCACATCCTAAAATCTTTTAGGATTAAAGACTCAAATGTATTTTCAAGATAACCATAACCTTGAAAATAACCTAAAGTGTCACCTTTGTTATGGTTGAGTTAACTACCCATCCAATTAAGGTTGACACACCCTAACCCATCTTAGCGTGAATCAATCACGCTCTTAGGAACCCAAAAACGATTTGAACTCCTAGGGTTACTTAGGTATTCCTTAGGGATAACTTCCCTAGATACCTTCCTAATGACCCTCCTAGGCTTGTTAGCCTTGGTCATTTGGGTCTTTCCATGGTTGACTCTAGGGTGACTCCTGCAACCTTCTAAGTAGCCACCTTAGGATTCCTAGAAACCCTAGAAACTAGGAATACCCTTTGGTCAACTCTATGGATGACTTCCCTAGTAACCTTGGTCTTCCTAGACCTAGTTAGTGTTCCATAATCAAATGGAACACTATGATAAGCCACCTTAGGCTTAGGTTTGTGACCCAAGCCTTGCTTGCCCTTAGTTGACTTTTGACTCTTAGGTCTTAAGTATTGATTTTGACTTTTTGACCTAGGAGTTTGACCATTAGACCCTTGAACTTGATTTTGTATATTTCTAAGGGTCTTTTCTAATTTCTCAAGCCTTGACCTCAAGGCTTGGTTTTCTAATTCCAATTGCCCAATTGATTTTTGATTGAGTTCTTGGGCATGGGACCTTTTAGGCATATGCCTAGTCCATTTGGGATTAAGACCTAGGTGCTCTTGCACCTTTCTAATGGTCTCACTAGGTAAAGTTTTTCTAGAGTTATTTGACCTAGGTTTGTCCTTAGATAAGTTATTTTTAGGGACATTAGTCCCAAATTTCTCCCTATTATCTAAGTAAACATTCTTAGCTCCTAAGCAAAAATACTTATTCCTATTAGCATGCTTTTTATAAATTGCAAGTGAATTGAAATCCCTAGCATGCTTTTGCTTGTAAATTGAAGAGGGAGCAAAATTAGAAGTTACCCTAGGGTTTGCCTTAGCTCCCCCTACATATGATGCTCCATTTTGAGTCTTCTTGTCCCCTTTCTTGCATTGACTCAGTAGTGTCGGTTGTGACGCACTTGAAGCATATGATATGCTCCTTGCTCTTGATATTTGGGAACCGGCATCCTTAACTTTTGGAACCGGTGGAGCTTTCCTAGTCTTCTTTGGGCACTTGCTCTTATAGTGCCCGGTTTCCCTACACTCAAAACATATTATATGCATTTTATTATTAACACATATGTTTGAGTTACCTAGGTTAATGGAGACCGGAATTGGACTTTGGGCTTCTTCATCTTGACCGGATGTCGAAGCTTCTTCTTGATGTTCCGGTATGGAAGTTCTCTCCTCCCCCTCAATCCTTGAAGTGGATGCTTCTTCCACTTCCATCACATCTTCCGATCCGAATGTTGATTCCCTATCAACCTCCGAATCCTCACTTCCTTGTGAGGATGATCTCTCTTCTTCACCCTCCTTATCTTCTTGAATTGATGGTGAACTTTCTTGAGCTTGAGAGGGTGTGCACTCTTCTTCTTCTTCTTCTTGTTGGATTGATGATGAGTTTTCATGGAGCTTTGCCACTTGGCTCCATAGCTCCTTGGCATCTATATAATTACCTAACATACACAAGATATTGTTAGGTATTAACTCAACCAAAAACTTTATTACCTTGGTGTTTTTCTCGAAGGCTTGGACTTGCTCTTCGGTCCATCTCTTCTTTTTGAGGAAACCACCTTTTGGTCCTCTTGGCAATTCAAAGCCTTCCATTAAGATAGCCCATTCCTCAATGTCCCTCATCATTAGGAAGTCTTCAATTCTTGACTTCCATTGTTTAAACCCTTCTTGTCCATAGAAGGTATAGGGGATAGGTGTGTTGATATCCCATCCAAGCTTGTCTTGGAGTTCCATCTTTCCTCTAGCCTTTTAGCTCCCGGCGGTTAGTCCGTAGAAGAGCCCCGGGCTCTGATACCACTTGTTGGGAATTGAATGCCCGCTAGAGGGGGGGTGAATAGCGTAGATGACCGAAGATGGAAATCGATCGCGTTCGTGTCTACAATTACGTTAGTGCGCAGCGGAATATATATAATAAAAGCAATAACGAAAAGCAATCACACGAACACAAACATATAACGTGGTTCGGAACCGAATGGTTCCTACTCCACGGGTCGAGCTCTAAAGAGCCCTAGTGATGCACACGCACTCACTAATCACAAATACTCCTTCTCGACACAAGTCGGAGGTGGAGAAACCTCGTACAAAAGATTACAACAATAATCTACAAGATGCAAGCAAATACAAGTAAGAAATACAATGCAAGTAAAGGAAAAACAACTTTACAAGAACTTTGGATTGCTTGATCTTTGATTGCCTTGAACTAGCTTTGAAGGACCGAAAGCACCAACTTCCCTTCAATTTCGCCTAAGAAAATCGCTAAATCCCTCCTTCCGAGCCGCTTTTATAACTCGTGCCGGCCGATTTTCGCCATCACCGACCGCCATAAGTCCTGGCCGATCGATGCCACGCGTTGTCATGAGACAACGGGTCGATCCACGGAAAAACTCAACGGATCTCTTGGCCGATCGCCAACATTGGCATCGATCGCTAACGCCGTAGTCGATCGCCTACGGCTACGAGCGCTCGCGGTGCAGAAGACAATCGGCGATCGATCCATCCATGGCGTCGATCGCCATCACCAATCGCTTCGGTGAGCGATCGCCAGAGCATCCGCTCTAACTGGCAATCG
This sequence comes from Wurfbainia villosa, assembly GCA_025175895.1. Lineage (NCBI taxonomy): Eukaryota > Viridiplantae > Streptophyta > Magnoliopsida > Zingiberales > Zingiberaceae > Wurfbainia > Wurfbainia villosa. The sequence goes on along the minus strand of CM045987.1, from coordinate 110,920,545 downwards.
AACTCGTCGACTCACGGCAATGAACCTACCATAATGCTGACCGCCAACCTCAAGAATGAGGTTTTAACCCAAATATGGTGTCCCATACTTGCTAGACCACCCTTAGCCTGACCTAAGCCTTCTAGCAACCTCCATCACCTCACGCCTCTCGGATCCCTCCAAGTCATCCATGACTTGTTCATCCATCGCGCTAGCTTCCCTGCTTCCATCGGCTCACATGCTAATCTGTGTTCACCGCCAAGGCACATCGACTTACGCCGCCAAGACTCCGCTTGGACTTTACGCCAATATCAATCCTCGACTTCGTGCCAAGACTCGCTCGACTTTCCTCGCCAACACACGCCGACTTCTCAATCAAGACCCATGCTTGACTTTCGCTCACAACTCATGTCGACTTTTTCCAAATGCCAAGTGTCCCACTTGACTTTCAATGCCATGTACGACCGGACTTTCCATTTGCAAGTACCATGACTTGGACTTTCAATGTCAAGCATTTATGACTTGACTTTCCATCGCTAAAGACCACGCTGACTTTCCCATAATCACATGGTCAACCCTGGTCAACCACCAAGTCAATTATAACCTGGGTCGATTGTATAAACAATCTCCCCAACATATTAACCGACATTAATGTCAAACATCAATGTCAAACCTATGTCTAACATACTTTGTCAAACATACTTTGTCAAACATCAAAACATCACTCGAGTCAAACTCGAGTCCTGGTCAATCGTGACCTGGGCCGATTGCACCAACACTAATCACAAATCGAATACAATAAATTTAAAAATCAATTGATGAACTTGATTGCATCCTTAGTCTAGTCAACTAATAATAAAGCGGGACATAAATATGAAAATTATGTATGCAAAATAGTAAATTTTGAAACTTATCATATGTGGTTCGATAATTCAAGTCAATTTATGCTGGCTATATCAACGTTTAATAAGACTCCACAGGCGGTTCGATGCATGCTTTGAGCAAAAACTCAAACCAAAGAATAAGATAAATTGGAAGACCATAACAAGGGCCGAAGTACGTGAAGATTGTCTCTTGCTCTCGGGACTCATGATTTACAATTCGACTCATCAAGAGGAACTAGCAAAGATTGTTTCCTAAAGAACAGATAATTACCTATGTAATTATATCCAAACCACTAGGAGCATGTGGCAATCAATCGATCAGATTAGTACAGCTTAAGATGATTTGAAAAGGGAAACGATGGAGGAGAAATCCGATGTACAACAGACAATCTGCAGTACGCGAACTGAAAAGCTAGCTCAGGGATCAGAAATCAAACCGATTACACCCTTCTTGACTGGTAAAGCTCCAACCTTGACTTGGCCTCCGGCAGCAATTCATCCAGCCTCGCGTCCTGCACAAGGTGCTGCTGCTTGGAAGCCCACGACAACGCATTGAGCACCTCCGTTTCCGCCAGTTCATGGCTGTCCGGCACATGTTTGGCAATGTAGCACAGCAAGATCAAGGCCTCTGCCTGCACCTGCTCTCCCAAGTACACTAACTGGATCAGATGCCTCGCCCCGCCAGCCTCAATCATGGCCTGTGAATGGTCGACGTGCAGGTAATTCTCCGTGCACGCGAACTTGGTCAGCGCCACCACGGCCTCCAGCATCACCGCCACATCCTTCTCGTCCAGCAGCCGCACTAATGGCGCAATGATGCGGGTCTCAGTCGCCCGGAACGTCCGCGAGAGGCAACCCAATGCCGTAATGCTGGGGATGAGAAGGTCGTTGTACTCCCCCTCATCGAGGACCTGTAGGAATTGGTCGATGACGGCCTTGGCCGCCGGTGAATTAGGCTTGAAAGCAGACCGCCTGAGGTCAGCATTGTGCTCCGCCACGCGGGTGATCTCCATCAATGCCATAGCAGAATTATATCGGACATCGCCCGTACCTTTCTCGAGGAGCACCGCGAAGCAGAGGAGGGCCCTGGATTCGGTGATGTTCCGGCATATGTCGGTGTTGCCCTTTGCGAGCTGCCATAGGGCCTTAGCGGCCATGGCTTTCATGTTGGCTTTGGTGCTGGGATCCTCCATTTCGCGGGCCCTATGGTCAGATACGAGCGTGGAGTGTTGCTGGGGTTTCCAGGGGACAGTTGCGCTGGGAGATCCAGCATTGTTTTGGTGGGCTAACTTGGCGGAGGCCACAGTTGACTGCACAACGGAATGGAATTGACTGCTTTTGGACAGGCCTCCGTCGGTGTGTGGATTCCGGAACAGCGCTTTCTCGCCGGCAGGGAAAGCAGAGGCAGCGGTATTAGTTGCAAGCACGACGTTGTGGATGGACATGGCCTTGCTATGGATCGCGTACTTGCTATGCTCTTGGACGGTCTCGAAGGCGAGGTGGGCTACGAGGAGGCGAACGACGTTGTTCTGGGCGAAGATGTTCTGACATTTGGGGTTATTGGAAGCGAGCTCCGCGACTGCCCACGCCACGACGGCTTGGACTTTCATGGGTCCATCCTTGAGAATCTTGGCAAAGGCGGTGCAGACATTCGCCCCAATAAGAAAGTCAACGCTCTCCGGATCGCGGCCAAGGAGACCGAGGGCGCGCGCGGCGTTCTCCTGTGCCTCCGCCTTGCCCTCCTTGAGAAGGCGGAGCAGCGGCAGCACGCCGTCCTCTGTGATGATGAGCTGGGCGAAGTGCTGGTTGTCGCGGGCGAGAGAGATGAGAGCGGCAGCGGCCTCGGAGCGGGCGTCCGGATGTCCGGTGTGGAGCGCGGCGATGTTACCCCAGATGAGAGTCAGGATGGGCTCGTTCTGGGCGATAGGGCAGAGACCGTGGAGGTGGACGTCGTCATCGTCCTCATCGGCGGGGGTGGAGACGCGGATGAGCCAGAGGACGTCGGCTATGGAATTGTCGATCTGAATGCCCATCTTGGCGAAGGCGGCGCCAGGGGTGATGCTGAACAGGCGATGCATCAATCCGCTATGGCGGCACTTGTCGACAAGGGTGAGAGCCTTACCGAGGACCTGTTCGGTGTCGTCCATGATCCGGCGAGCGGGCCGCTCGTAGAGGTCGACGCGGGCGGCCTGGCGGAGGACGGCGGCGAGTTTTTCGGTTTTCAGCTTCAAATCGTAACATTCCTGCTTGTTGGTCTGCGCATCGGCCGCCAACTTGCTCACCTGATCCGCGAGCTGGATCGGTTTCGCCAGGATCTGCTTCGTCGCGTCCGCCATCGCGTCTCCGATCACCTTATTGCTTCAGTTACGTACTTTCCTTGTTTATCTGCCTCCGGTTGGCGATGATTTTCCAAGTTGGATCCGATGCAACAGCTTCCTGGATTTGTTCTCTCTCGGCGAACGGAAGAGGGGAAAGGTGGAAAATGAGAGAAGAGCCAGGGCACGAAGGCTTGGCTTGTCTTCCTCCCGGTTCTCACGAGTAGATTGACTCCAAGGCTGCAACTCGGGAGGGAAGACTCGACCTGGTCAATGCTCTGCTGGTGGATACTTTCTTCTGTTTCTTTCTTTCTTATTTGTCCATCCAAAAATCAATATATATATATATATATATAAAGTTAAAAAAAATCATCGAAAGTTATCCCTTTCAATAAATCAATTACAAAAAGCCTCATTTTCTCATTCGTCACCCTTTGAAAAAAAAAAAAAAACCATAGCAAACCTTGATGTGTTCAAAATTTACCTGCTTGCTATATTCTACTCATGGAGTAGTCGCCTCTGCACAAGCCAGTGAACTTATATGGAATAACACATATTAGAGGAAGTCGGGTGTATTCGGTAGAGCTCCTCTGTGATATTTAAGTCGACCACAATGTGGATATGAAAAACAGTCGAGGGCTCCAAAAGGGGTTTACCTTTCATTAGTATGCCTCCGAGCTGTACCGATGGCACGGTCCTGAGGTATGATTGCAAGTCGAAGGACATGTCCACATATGGGATCGGTGGGGGAGGTTATGTCGTACTATAGCTTGTCTTGTCGCAACCTTTCTTGCCCATGGTTCATTTGCTTTTCCTATACTGTACAGTAGCTGCGCTATCAAGGAACTAGTTCCGTCACAATTTGACCACTCGAAACCATACATGGTGAGGTGTTTGGTTGGCCTTAGAGTACGAATGAGGCACGGTTAGGAGGTCGAGCACAAGTAGGCCTATCATCTTCACACATGTAGGGCTACTCGGCCACTGCATGGTCAGACGTTCTATCCTCAAATATCATTAGTCTCTCTCCTTTTAGTTAAACTAAAAGAGTAAAGCAAAACCAAGAAAAATTATCTAGCTCTGTATATGGTTTGTTTTATCGATTTAGGGCATTTGTAACGCCTGTTAATAGGGGTGTTATAACATCCCTTTTTATTAATATGCATTGTTCAAGACAATAAACGTGTTCAAGTGAAATGTGGGGTGGGCCAGTCTTTGGCTGACCCACCCCCATTTGTATTTTTTTTAATTATATTTATTAAAAAATTATAAATAAAATAAAATGTTTAATTTTTTAACGGTTAATTCGAAATTCCATCTATAAATATTGTGTACACATATTAACCGTTACAAATTAACCGTTGAAAATAATAAATATTAATGTTAAAAAGGGTATGGATGAAAGAGATAGGTTGTTATAATGATTATGTGGCAGTGGACCCTATACTTTTTGATGAGGTGGAGGATGTTATAATAGGTGAACGTTGTGGATGCTCTTAGCTAAGTTGCAAGATCAACTGCTCAGGGGTGGGTTACACAGGGTGCCTATGTTTAGGTGTCGAACAACTAGGTGTTGAGCTGTTCCCAAGCGCTGAGAGATTGAAGGCTAGCCGTCTTCGACTAAGCTAGGGGTGTTCTATTTCATAGCTTAGTCGAACCGTCATTTCTTGAATGACATATCTTCGTCTCATGAAATTAGAAAAGTCTATTCTTCTATCTTTACCTTTTTGCACCCTTTCAGTTCTATACACCTCTAGGTAAATGAGCTTCCACCCTTGCTCACCACAAAACCTAGAGGCCTCTTGTTCCTTTCTTCTCATTGCTCAAACTTTGCATAGTTGGGCCTTCAATATTGTCCACTTTTGGAAAACCGATAACTATATCATTTTGAGTTGAGGCCCGTGGTGGTAAAGTTAGACCATCCCCTAGGTACCTTGTGCTCGTATAACCTTTAAACTTTTATTCCATTACAACTTTGGGATGTCAAGTGTCCCCTTTTATTTGTCTTCATTTGCCTCATTTTCCCTTTTGCTAACTTAGTGTGATTTACACAAATGACATGATCATCCACATGATAATAGCCAAGAAAATCCCCACAAGGAAAAGGGAGTGTCAGAGGACCCTACCAAATAGGCTCCAACCTCTCTTTCGATCAGCTCCCCATGGCCAATCGACTTGCCTCAAGCAATCCCTTCTACTGTGCATATAGACCAAGTAAAAATTTATCTGAGTAGCTTGGGTGGCCCCTGAGAGCCACTAGGCCACCACCCCCTATGGAGATTGTCTCTTTAAACCTATCTATAGGATCGGAAGGCTGAGAGAGGAGGGAGGAGGTGAATTTCAATAATAAAAAATTTTCTTTTTCACTTTTCAAAATCTTTATTATCCTTTTTTTTCTTCAAATCAAAGTTGATGCAATAGAAATAAAATAAATTTCACAAGTCAATTTTACTTGGTTCATAATCTAGATTGGATTACTACTCCAAGGCCCACAACCCTTCTAGGGTACCTCGACAATCCACTAAGTGTTGGTGCAATCGGTTAAAGTCATGATTGATCATATTCGAATTTGACTCGAGTAGTATTTTGATGTTTGACAGAACGATTGACAATGTGATTGTCATGGGAAGTCCAAGAATAGTCTTAACATGGAAAGTCCAAGTATTGATCTCGACAATGGAAAGTCCAAGTTACGGGTACTTGACAATTAAGAAGTCCAAGCATGGTCTTAGCGTGGAAAGTCCAAGCATGGTTCTTGGCAAAGGAAAAGTCCAAGCATGAATTTTGACAATGGTAAAGTCCAAGTCATGGGTACTTGGCAAGGAAAGTCCAAATGTATAGTCTTGATGACATAAGTCCAAGTGTGTAGTCTTGGCGACGTAAAGTCCAAATGAACTTTGACGATAAAAGTCCAAGTACGTATGGATACTTGACAATTGGGAAGTTCAAGGGTGTGATATTGGTGACATAAAGTCTAAGCTATAGTCTTGGCAGCATAAGTCCATTGTTTAGGTGCGTAAAGTCCAAGCATTTATCTAAGCGGCATAAGTCCAAATGTACCTTGGTAAAGTAGACTCAGTTAACATAACAATAGCCGATGGAAGCACATTAAGACTAGCGTATGAATGAACAAGTCATGGAGGATTTGGAGGGATTTGACAAGCAAGAGGCTGATGGAGGTGGCTAGAAGGCTTAGGTCTAGACTAAGGGTGGTCTATCAAGTATAAGGGGATCATACTTGAGTTCAACCTCATGTTTGAGGGTTATCAGTTGATTGAGGTTATGGACCAGTCGACTGGCCAAATATTTGACACTTGGCAGCCTAGTCAACTTGGATCAATCGATTGGGATTATGACCAGTCGACTGGTCAAGTAGTCGACTAAGCTTCGCTTACTCGGGTGAAACATCTTGGCGATCGTATCCTTGATCGATCATTCGCTTTGGCACGAGCATAGAAGCTTTAGTAGTCGACTATCCGGCAGCAATTAACTGCTAGTAAGGGCAGTCGACTGCTGGGGTATCCGTTGGGCAGGTTTCAGTGTGGATGGAGCCATTGTGAGATAACGGATGGGAGAGCAGTCAACTGGTACCTTTTGGCAATCGACTGCTAGGTATGAAATCAACTCGATGTAGGTTATAAAAGCAGCTCGAGATGGAGGATTTTGCACTAGTTTTGGGGCAATTTTGAAGGGGAAGTGGTGCTGCATTACAAACCTTCAAGAGAAATCCAAAGCAAGCAACAAGCAAGCAATCAAACATTCTTTGTATAAAATTTTCTTTACTTGTATTTGCTTATTTGTTTAATATACTTGTTGCATTTCTTGTATTACCATTGTAATTACTTTGTAAGAGGTTTCTCCACCTCCGAAGTGTTTTTCGAGAAGGAGAGGTGTATTAGTGGTGGTGTACATCATTAGAGCTCGCTATTGAGCTAGCCCCATGGAATAGGAACTCTAGGTTATGAACCACATTATATTTTGTGTTGTACTTGTGTATTCTTATTGTGCATTTGTATTTGTTGTATATTTCGGTGCGCACTAACATCATTGTAGACAAGTAATCGAACGAACACAATCAAATTCCAAGCGACGAAGCAAAAATGCTATTCACCCTCCTCTAGCGACATCCGATCCCTTACACTAAGAAACTCTCCAATTCGAAATCTTTCAAACTCGAAGAGTGCACCAATACAAAGAAAGAGAGCAAGGTAATATCCTACCTTCTCTCGATAATGAAAGTACAATTTAAAGCAATACAATTAAAGCTATACTGAAAAGGTTTAATAATGTATAGAGGTAGCTCGGTTGTCGGTGAAGCGATGAGGCATCACAATATAGCTCCTAAAAAGTGAACAGAGGGTGTAGCACAAAGAATGAAAGTCTGAGAGTTGATTCCTCAAATTTGGTCAAACTCTTCTTTTATAGAGATTTTTTAGGCACCTGGAATATGTTGGATCGATTTGAGCGCTAGAGGGGGGGGTGAATAGCGCAAAATAATTTTTCTTTTTGTACGATTAAAACACGAGTGCACAGCGGAAAATAAATAAGGCAAAGCTTTGTTTTTACTTGGTTCACAGCCTTCGGCTGCTAATCCAAGGCCCTAACGGTCTTAGACTGTGTACGGAGGGCAAATCACTAAAATACTCCTCCTCGTTGGAGTTAGGAGTAAGCGAGTACAAGAGAAAGCCAAGACTCGAGGTAGAGGGATACTCCCCCTCTCCTCGTTACGATAAAAAGCTCCGAGACAAGAAGAGTAATACAATAATACGAAAGGGATGAGCTAAATTAAACTTATACCGACAAAAAAGAAATGACAACTCAAGCTTAGATCGTCGGAGTAGTAGCACTTCGTTGTCGTAGAGTCGTCGGAGAGTCGCGGCGTTACGGAGGCTTTTGGAGAGCTTTTTGATAATGAAATGGGGAGGAATGGACCTTCTTTTATAGCCCTAGAAGTTCCCTCCTCGAGCACATAAAGATCCTACATCAATGGCTACCTCACCCTTGAAGAAAGGGATGAATTTTGACTCATCTCGAAGCTGATCCTTGACGAGTGGTTGAACTGATTTCTTGGCCGGTTGGCGATGGCTCGATAGTTGGTAGCTAGTTGAGGATGTCCACCGTTGATTGGCCGATTGAGCTTTTGACTACAATAAAGAGTTAGCTCGAAATATAAGTGAATTCGATGGCCACTTGCCATCCGATCTCGACATAGACCTTCCATGGGAAGTCTTGGTCGGATCGTCGCCTAAGGATGTCCCCATACGAAGGACATGACCTGACTTCACTTTACTCCCTCAAGCTTACCTCAACATTTACCTTTGAAGCCTTGCTTCCTGTCTCCACCTGAGGTCTTCGACTCCCTCCGAAGTCCTCCCGGTGTCGCTAGCCTTCAGCTCCAGCATTAGCACTTTTCTGCACACTCGATTTAGCTCGTGAGATAACAATATGAGCTTAACTTCGTATCGTTTGCTATAATCAAAACTCAGGTTCGACTTAGGTGCCTACTATACCAACAATCTCTCCCTTTTTGATCTATGGCAAACCCACATACAAAGTTAAGAAAATAATATCATAAAGAGTAATAATATGCATGAGAATAAAAAATAATAAAGATTAAGTTGGAGTAGTAGAGTTTTTCTTCCAAGTCTCCCCCTTGAGGAAACCTCCCCCTGACCGAGGGTGAGTCTTGAAAGAAGATCCTAATCCTCCCCCTTGATGTTTGCTATTTTAGGGAGACTTTAAGTAATTAACAATTACTTAAAGTTGACCTTAGTAAAAAAACTTAAGTTGGCCCTTTCTCCCTTTTTAAAACAATTAAGTTTAAATAAATTTGCAAAAATTAAAGTTAAGTAAAAGAAAACATTTACTTAACTTTTGGCCATAAGAATAATAAGTATGAAGTCTTAAGTTAAGTTATCAAAAAAAAAAAAATGATCCCTTAACTTTGGCCTTTTTCTTCCCCTTTTGCCATATATCGAAAAGAGTGGGGTGGGGGGGGGGGGTTTGAAAAAGAAGAAACTATAGGTATTAAGTTTAAGTTTTCAAGTCCAAGCATATTCCATATCATTTTGAAAATAATATACTGAAAATAAGCTCATCTATATAATATTCAACTCTTATTTGACTTGATTGATATAAAGAATCAACAAGTCCTGGTCAGAGTTGGTTAATATATATGATTATACTCCGTGGTTCATGGCGATGCACTAGCTCTATATCTGTAACCAGGAGTAAGATCCTAACATCTCACGCCCATCTACATGGCTAAGTACACAAACACATTAGTCCTATGTGTTGTGAGATGCATTGACTTCTTAAATCTATAGGTGCATGATATCTAAGGTATGTCCTAAGCTAGTTCCATGAGTATGTAAAGTAAAAAAAATAGTAATAAGAAGATATAATTTGTAACCTCCTATTCTACTACGCACATGCCCAATTTTCGTCTTAGTAGACTGAATTCGACTTCGGGTAGGGGTTTAGTAAATAGGTCTGTTAAGTTGGACTTCGATTCGACGTATTTGAATTGTATGGCCCCGTTGGCCACATGTTCTCGAATGAAATGGTGTTTGACCTCTATATGTTTGGTCATAGAATGACATATTGGATTCTTAGTTAAGTTAATTGAGCTAATGTGATCTACGTGAATTTTAGTGTTCATAAAGTCTAACTTAAAATCTCGGAGAGTGTGCTTCATCCAAAGAAGCTGAGTGACACACTCACCCATCGTGATGTATTCGGCTTCGGTGGTAGATAAGGCAATACAGTGTTGCTTCCTACTGCACCAACTCACTAGACTTGAGCCGAGAAGTTGACAACAACCACTCGTACTCTTTCTATCTAGCTTACTACCGATATAGTCCGAGTCGGAGTAGCCGGTTAGTTCGAACTCGGTAGATCTAGGGTATCAAATACCGACATTAAGTGTACCCTTTAGATATCTAAGGATATGCTTGACTAGAGTTAGATGAGACTCCTTGACAAAAGTTTGGAACCTTGCATACATACTTACTGCAAATAAGATATCAGGTCGACTTGCAATTAAGTAAAGGAGACTCCCTATCACGCTTCTATAGTGTTTTAAGTCAATTGGATTTCTGATTACATCTTCTTCTATATTTACATTCGTTTCCATTGGGGTATTAATAATTTTAGCGTCTTGCATCCCAAAGCGTTTAATTAATTCCCTAGTATATTTGTGTTGGTGTAGGTATATTCCATCTTTAGTTTGTTTAATTTGTAGACCTAAGAAGAAACTCAACTCACCTACTAAATTCATTTCAAATTCACTTTCCATAAGTGAAATGAATTCGTTTAGTAGGATCGAGTTGGTGGTTCCGAAGATGATATCATCTACGTAGATTTGGGCTATGAATATGTATTTACCTATGGTTTTTACAAAAAGGGTTGGGTCAACTACACCTTGGTTAAATCCTTTGGACTTAAGATAAACCGAAAGCCTCTTGTACAAAGCTCGAGGAGCTTGTTTGAGTCCATAGAGAGCTTTCTTTAATCTAAGGACATGATCGGGTTTATCTAGACTTTTGAAATGGGGGGGTTGACTAACATAAACCTCCTCCTTAATATATCCATTCAAGAATGCTGACTTTACATCAATTTGAAACAACTTAAATCCTCGATGTGCAGCATATGCTAATAACATTCGAATGGACTCTAATCTAGCTACTGGGGTATAGGTCTCGTTGTAATCTAATCCTTCGACTTGACTAAAACCTTTGGTGACTAATCTAGCTTTATTTCTAACTACTTCACCTTTATCATCAAGTTTATTTCTAAACACCCACCTTGTTCCAATGATTATTTTATCTTTAGGTGGTGGTACTAATTCCCATACTTCGTTCCTAGTGAACTGAGCTAGCTCTTCTTGCATTGCAATAATCCAATCGAGATCAAGAAGAGCTTGGTCAATAGTTTTGGGTTTAATTTTGGAAATTAAGGAGATTTGACTAAGGTTTTGGTATGAGGCTCTAGTTCGAACTCCTAGGCTTGGATCACCTATCACTTGGTTGATAAGATGATTCGTTTGAGTCCTAGTTTGATTTGGGTTAGGGTCATCTATCACTGTGTCGATAGGATGACTCGTTTGGGTCCTAGTTTGGTTAGAGTCAACTACCACTTGGTCGATAGAATGACTTGATTGACTTAGGTTAGGATTAATACTAGACTTGATCTTTGGATCGGAGTTGAGTCTGGTATGAATCGGCTCCCTAACTGGGGTTGCCGGGGGTTTTGTAGGTTTGTGTCCTTCATCAAACACTACATTGATAGTCTCATCGATTCTAAGGGTGTCATGGTTATATACTCTATAAGCTATACTCATAGTTGAGTATCTTAGAAAGATTCCGGTCGAGGTTTTGGATGTAAATTTCCCTAGGTAATCCTTAGTATTTAGGATATGTACCTTACACTCAAATATCCTAAAGTACTTGATGTTAGATATTTTATCGTGATAAATCTCGTACGAGGTCTTAAGGTGTCTCTTTACCATAAGGATCCTATTTTGGACATAGCACGCCATACTAATGGCTTCCGCCCAAAATCTATCGGGTAGGTTATACTCGTTTAACATTGTCCTAGCGGCTTCTTGTAGGGTTCTATTTCTACGTTCTACCAGACCATTCTGTTATGGAGTTCTAGGGCATGAGAACTCATGGTGGGATCCATTTAGGTTACAGAATTCTGTAAACCTGTGGTTCTCGAATTCACCACCATGATCATGTTGGTGATCGATTGGAAGCTAGAGGGGGGGGGGTGAATAGCTTATTTTTTGTCTCTACAAAAAGATTAGCGGAAGCACAACAAAAATAATAATAACACAAATGAAAAACAATACTAACACGATTCTTTTACGTGGTTCGGAGATAGCGCTCCTACTTCACGGTAATCCTTGAGGTGGATCAACCCTAATCAATACTACTATGAGGCTTTCCTTTACAACACTTCTCCTCTTCTTACAAAAGATGTAGATGAAGCTTAGAGAGGAGAAAGAGATTTAGAATCACTAGAAAGCTTTGAAAAATCGTGGAGGCTTGAGAGTATAATCAGAGAATAAGCATTAACCCCCAAAACCTCCACCAGCCCTCTTTTTATAGAGAGGAGTCTAATTTTCCCGTTGGAGCATCATCAGTCGACTGCTACACAACATCAGTCGACTGCCGGCGCGGTTAACGGCTTCTGAATAGCCAGATTCACGGGATTTAGAGTCATTTCCTCCAACGACACTCTTATCAGTCGACTGATCACTCCATCAGTCGACTGATGGAGTGATCAGTCGAGTGATCACAGGCCGCAGTCGAGTAAGACCCCATTCTGTGCCCATGTTTAACTTGATCAATCGACTACCGCTGGCGATCGATCGCAACATCGATCATTCGCCATGACGATCGTGATGGTCAGGGTTTCATGTTGACTCAGTCGAGCACCTGACCAGTCGATTGATACATCGTATCAGTCGACTGATACTCATCAAGTATGAATAATTCATACTTGATTACACCCCCTAGACCTAGACCCAACCTTCTAGCTCTTCCTTAAGCCTTGCGCCTCCAGGATCCCTCTGAGTCCGCGACTTGTTCATCCTTTGTGCTTTGCTTCCAAGAGCTTCCTTTGGCTTTGTCATGTCTTTTGGGTTTCCTTTTTCCAAAGCGTGCTTGGACTTTACGCCGCCAAGTCTACATGCTTGGACTTATGCTGCCAAGACTTGCCTTTGGTCTTCCTTTGCCAAAGTCCGTTTGGACTTAATGCCGCCAAGACAACATGCTTGGTCTTATGCCACCAAACCTTTACCTTGGACTTTTCTTGCCAAACTCATACTTGGACTTTGCCTTTACCAAGTCTTCATATTTGGATTTTCCTGTCACTTGAACATTGTCACAATTAGATCACAAATTGTTGCCTAACTTAGATGATTATCCAAACATCAAAACATATAAATGCTTGGGGCATTGTTGCACCAACTATCTCCCCCTTTTTGATGTTTGACAATCATTTAAGTTAGGTCTTTTAAAGATACGCACATAGTCATATTTCCAAATCACATAATCATATATCCAATTCTAACTTAAACATTTCTTCTCCCCCTTTGACATACATCAAAAAGATAAGAAAGAAAAGTCATATATTTCATAAAAGAATTGAATGTGTTATAATCTTGAACTAAGGTATAGAATTGACATTTAGCTCCCCCTTAATCCAAGATATAGTTCATGATGAGTAAAAGACATGTGGAGCAAAAGCCTAACAAGCAATTTAAAGATTAAATCCTAACTTTGCACCAACAATGTAAATTTGGGGATGGAAAAAGATATATGTTATGAAACTCCCCCTAAAACACCGCATTAAACAGTCCTAAAAATTGTTTATACTCAATATTATCATGCTAAAGTTTTAGGACATCAAAGATATACTAAATATCAGAAAGTGGAGCTATTTTTCAGAAACACATTATCGATCTGGTTTTGAACGATCATTGCTCTACGCTTGAAACCCGAATTTCAGCCTTTTCAGGCCAAATTCAGAAATGCGTTAGAAAATCCAGAAATCTCAAAAAATCACGAAATTTTGTGTACACATTTCTGAAATCATACTTTATCAAGTAAAAATATTTTGAAAAATATATGTTTTTCAGATTTCAAGATTGATACAAACTTGGAAAGTGACAAAAGTTCTAATGTTTTTGCAAACTTTGTATCACTTTTGTATTTCACTTAAAAACTATTTTTCAAAATATGATAAACATAGTTTAAAATATGTTTTATTTGACATTTCCAATCATGTTCTTGGAGCTATATGCACATCAATTGTGTATAAGCCTTCCCAATGATTGGTCCAATGAAGGATCAATGTCTCTAGATGATACTTTGGTCCATAGTAATGCATCATAATAAGCATGATGAACTAAGTGCATCTTCCTAACATCTCACATATTTTCTAAGTGGCTCAATACAAAAATCATGGTTTCTTAGGTATTTTGTGAGATGCTTAAAGGTATAAATCCTAGGATTTCTATAGGATCATGCAAACCTACACCTTTATTCAACCAAGTACATTCCAAGTTCTCTCCTAAGTGATGAAAATTCTACCTCGGCTAGGTTGGACTTGGATTCAATGTAATTAAGCTCAATGTCCCCCTTAGCCACATGATCTCTAATGAAGTGATGTTTCACTTCAATGTGCTTAGTCCTAGAGTGATGCACCGGATTTTTGGTTAAGTTTATGGTGCTCACATTGTCACAAAATACTTTCATGTTAGAGTAAGATAGCTCATAATCTTCTAAGGTATATTTCATCCATAGTAATTGAGCTACACAACCACCCATAGCCACATACTTGGCCTCGGTGGTGGATAGGGCAACACAAGGTTGCTTCCTACTACTCTAACTAACTAGAAAGGACCCAAGGAATTGACATCCACCACTAGTACTCTTCCGATCCAATTTGCAACTGGCATAATCGGAATCGGTGTACCCAACCAAATCAAAAGACCTAGTCCTAGGGTACCATAGTCCTACATTTAGTGTGCCTTTAATATATCTTAATATTCTCTTAACGACAACTAAATGAGATTCTTTTGCACAAGATTGATACCTAGCACACATACCAACCGCAAATAATATGTCGGGTCTACTAGTGGTTAAGTACAAAAAGCTACCAATCATGCTCCTATAGAGTGTAAGATCAATTTGTTTTCCTTCATTATCACTATCTATTTTAGTACTGGTTGCCATTGGAGTTGAAACTACCTTAGCATTTTCCAAACTAAATTTCTTAATCATTTCCTTAGCATATTTGGTTTGATAAATATAAATTCTTTCACTTGTTTGTTTAACTTGCAATCCTAGGAAGAAATTTAATTCCCCAACTAGACTCATTTCAAACTCTTTTTCCATATTCTTAATAAAGTCTTGGAGAAGTTCATCATTTGTTGACCCAAATATAATGTTATCAACATATACTTGGGCTACAAAGATGTCCGTTGATGTTGACTTTATAAATAGAGTTTGATCTACACTAGCCCTCTTAAAGTCTTTAGAGATTAAGAAAGATGATAATCTTTCATACCAAGCCTGGGGAGCTTGTTTCAAACCATACAAAGCTTTCCTAAGCTTGTATACATGGTTTGGATAGTCCATATTCTCAAACCCGGGAGGTTTTTCTACATATACCTCTTCCTTAATAAACCCATTTAGGAATGCTGATTTGACATCCATTTGATGAAGTTTGAAACCCATATAGGCGGCATACCCTAATAGTATCCTAATAGACTCTAATCTAGCAACCAGGGCATATGTTTCATCATAGTCAAGTCCTTCAACTTCATTAAAGCCCCTTGCAACTAATCTTGCCTTATTCCTAGTAATATTCCCTTGGTCATCTAGTTTGTTCCTAAAGACCCATCTTGTAGTAATGATGGTGTTTTCATTAGGTCTAGGAACTAACTCCCATACTTGACTCCTTTCAAATTGAGCCAATTCATCTTGCATTGCTAAGATCCAATCCGGATCAAGTAATGCATCTTTGATTGTTTTGGGCTCAATTTGAGAAATTAGAGCTATATGACTAGTGGGATCCCTATGAAATGACCTAGTCCTAACACCTTGAGATAATTCACCCATAATTTGATCTAAAGGGTGATTTTGATGAATTCTTATGGTTCTAGGAGGTGTATTAATTTGAGTTTGATCATAATTAATCTCAATCCTTTGCTCATCATCAGAATCATCTCTTACTCCCCCTTGATTTAATCCTCCCCCTTGATCATTACCCTCTAAGGTTAAATCTTGAAATTGTTGGGTAATTTCTTGATTTTCATTATTAATATCATCATCAATAGGGGATTTCCTAGGGTATGTATTGGAAGTTTCATCAAATTGGACATTTGAAGATTCCTCAATCTTTTGAGTCCTTTTATTGTAAACTCTATACCCTACACTAGTGGATGCGTATCCAACTAGGATTCCCTCATCCGCTTTGGACTCAAACTTACCTAGGTTGTCTTTGGTATTTAAAATATAGACTTTGCATCCAAAGACCTTAAAATAATGAATTGTTGGAATTGTACCATTCCACAATTCAAATGGAGTTTTTCCTAAAAACCTATGAATTAATATCCTATTTTGGATATAGCAAGCGGTATTAACCGTTTCCGCCCACAAGTAGCTAGGTAAGGAGTATGCATTAAGCATTGTCCTAGCCACTTCTTGTAGGACACGATTCTTCCTTTCCACAATCCCATTTTGTTGGGGTGTTCTAGGATAAGAAAATTCATGCTTGTACCCTTGTTCTAGACAAAAAGTTGAGAAATTAGAATTCTCAAATTCTCCACCATGATCACTACGGATCCAGTTAATTTTGAGTTTTCTTTCATTCTCTACTCTCTTACTAAATCCTATGATTATTCCTAGGGGTTCATCTTTATTTTTCAAGAAAAATACCCAAGTAAACCTAGAGAAATCATCTACTATTACTAGGCAATATCTACTACCAATCATAGAAGGGGTATTATGACAATCAAATAAGTCCATATGTAAAAGTTCTAAAGGTAAAGCGGTACTAAGTAAATTTTTACCTTTGTGTGATGTTTTTGATTGTTTCCCTTCTTGGCATGCATCACACATTTTGTCCTTGAGAAATTTGACTTTAGGCAACCCTTTGACTAACTTCATTTTTGCTATTTTGGCTATGTTCTTCATGTTTATGTGTCCTAGTCTCCTATGCCAAAGCCAACTTTCTTTCTCTTTTGCAATAAGACACTTAGTAGAAGCATTAGTAGCATAGGATAAATCAACATAATATATATTTGATTTCCTAAAACCTACTAACATGCAATCATTTAGAGTTTTATGTCTTATAAAACATTTTGAGGAATCAAATTTAACATCAAAGTTCGCATCACATAGTTGGCTTACACTAAGTAAATTAAATTTCATATTTTTAACTAATAACACTTTATGAATGACAAGATTGGGGGATACCTCAATTGTGCCCTTTCCTAGAATATTAAGTTTGCCACTATTACCAAATGATACCTTTCCCTTGCTAGTGTGGTTGATAGTGGAGAATTTTCTCTCATCACCGGTCATGTGTTTTGAGCACCCACTATCAACGATCCACAAGCTTGGTTCTTCTACCAATATCACATGAAAAATACAATCCTTAGGTACCCAAATTTTAGGACCACTAGCATCAATTAGAAATTTCTTAGGAACCCAAGCCTTTTTACCCTTGCTTTTAATTATGGTTTTTCAACTAACAAGGGATGTAAATGCTACCTCCTTTTCCTTAGGCCTATATCCTAGTCCGGCCTTGTTGTAAATAGCCCTTTGATCCTTAATTATCATATCTAGGTATTTAGAGTCATTAGTAAATTTTTCTAAGCATGCTCTTAAGTTACCTATTTCTTTTCTTAATTCATCATTTTCATCTCTAAAGGTACATGCATCATCATCACAAGGTAATTTATCACAAGATGGTTCTACACTCTTAAGTGATTTAATCTCTATTTTTAGGTCCTTAATCCAAGTTTTTGATCTATTCAATGCATTTTGAAGACATGCAATTGTCTTGTAAAGTAAATCTACCCTAGGGGAGTTGTTTACCTCATCATTGTTGGTGCAATCGGCCCAGGACTCGAGTTTGACTCGAGTGATATTTTGATGTTCGACAAAAATATATGACAATGTAATTGTCAAGGTAAATTCCAAGTCATGAGTACTTGGCATGGAAAGTCCTAGTGGGACACTTGGCACATGAAAAGTCCAAGCATGGGTCTTGGCAATGTAAAAGTCCAACATTGGTTGGGAAGGGAAAGTCCAAGCATGGTCTTGGCATTTGAGAAGTCCAACATGGGTTGGCAAGGGAAAGTCCAAGCTTGAGTCTTGGCATGAGAAGTCCAAGGGGTTTGATATTGGCTGCGTAAAGTCCAAGCGGGAGTCTTGGCAGCATAAGTCCAATGGTTGGCGGCGTAAAGTCCAAGCAGAGTCTTGGCGGCGTAAGTTCAATGTGCCTTGGCGGTGTAGACACCGTTAGCATGACATAGCCAATGGAAGCACCTGAAGGCTAGCGCGATGGATGAACAAGTCATGGATGACTTGGAGGGATCCAAGAGGTGTGAGGCTGATGGAGGTGGCTAGAAGGCTTAGGTCTAGGCTAAGGGTGGTCTAGCAAGTATGGAGGCACCATACTTGGGCTAAAACCTCATGTTTGAGGTGTGCCAGTCGACTGGTGCCATGTGGCAGTCGACTGGACCAAGTCAACTAGGGTTTGACTGCGGGAAGTGGCCTAGCAGTCGACTGCCAGAGGATGGCAGTCGACTGATGGCTCGAGCAGTCGACTGATTGCATGATCAGTCGACTGGTGCTCGGGAATTCGACCACAGAGTGTAGTCTCACTCGACCGCTGGGACCAACAGTCGAGTGAGGACACCATCAGTCGACTGATGGGTTTGATCAGTCGACTGATGGTAGATCCGTTGGACTTATCCAGCGTGAATCTAGTTGTTATCTCATGACAACAGTGGCATCAGTCGACTGATGGTCCCGTGCAGTCGATTGATCGACTTTTTCCAGCATAGGTTGAAGCTTTATAAGGAGCTCGTGATGGAGGAATTTGGCATGGTTCTTTGAGGCGATTTGGGGCGAGTTGCTGCTGCAATTCAGGGTCTCCAAGTGCTACTCGATCAACCTAGCGATCAAGCATTCAAGAGCATTTGTAAAGTGTTTTTCTTTACTAGTCTTGCTTTGTATTTCATTGTATTTGCTTGTAGCTTTTGATTATTGTTGTAATCATCTTGTACGAGGTTTCTCCGCCTCCGGATTGTTCCGAGAAGGAGTGTTTTATAGTGGTGTGTGATTGGCATCGCTAGGGTTCGTGCGAACCCGATCCGTGGAGTAGGAACCGTTCGGTTCTGAACCACGTTAAATATTCGTGTTATTGTGTTGTGATTGTGTTTCGTTATTGTTATTATATATATATTCCGCTGTGCTAACGAAACTTGTAGACACAATCTCGATCGAATTCTATCAACAAAAGAACACGCACTATTCACCCCCCTCTAGCCATTACAAAGATCTCAACAAGTGGTATCAGAGCCCGAGGCTCTTCTACGGATTAACAACCTGGAGTCAAGATGCTAGAGGGAAAGATGGAAGTCCAAGAACAATTAGGATGGGACATCAACACACCGGTCCCTTATTCATTCTATGGACGAGAAGACTTCAATTCTTGAAAGAAAAGGATTGAAGATTTTTTGATGATGAAAGATTTTGAGGTGTGGTCCCTATTAATGGAAGGATTTGAGTTTCCAAGAGGACCAAAAGGTGGATTCCTCAAAAGGAAGAGGTGGAGTGAAGATCAAATTCAAGCTTTCGAGAAAAACATAAAGGTAGTAAATTTTATTTTTGATTTGGTCCCTAATGATATTGTGTGTATGGTAGGGGACTTTATGGATGCTAAGGAGTTATGGAGCCAAGTGGCAAAGCTCCATGAAAACTCATCATCGGTCCAACAAGAAGAAGAAGAAGAGGTGGAAGAAGTATCCACTTCTAGGATTGAGGAGGAGAGACCATCTACACCGGAGCAATCTCAAGAAGAGTCTTCAACATCCGGTCAAGATGAGGAAGCTCAAAATTCAACTCCGGCACCTACCATCACCCTAGGTAACTCAAGCATATGTGTTAATAATAAAATGCATATAATATGTTTTGAGTGTAGGGAAACCGGGCACTACAAGAGCAAGTGCCCAAAGAAGGTTAAGAAAGCTCCTTCGGCACCCAAAAGTCAACAAAAGTCAAAGGATGCCGGTTCCCCAAGTCAAAAGAGCAAGGAGCATGTTATATGCTTCAAGTGCAATTCAAAAGGACATTATAGGAATCAATGTCCTAGGGGGAAGAAGAAGATCCAAGAGAGAGCTACACATGTAGGGGGAGCTTCCAAAGATAACCCTAAGGTATTTTTAAATAAAGCTCTTTATTCAAATAATGTCAAAAAGCATGCTAGAAATAATTTTAGCAATCTTGCTATCTATCACAAAGAGCATGCTAGAAATAAGAAATTTTGTCTAGGAGCTAAGAAAGTCAACCTTAGGAATAAGGAAAAATTTGGGACTAATGTCCCTAAAAATATCTTACCTAGGGAATCAATTAGGAAAATAGGAGAACACCTAGGTCTTAATCCCAAATGGACTAGGCATATGCCTAGGAAGACCCATGCCCAAGGATTAACTAAAAATTCAAAAATTGGGCAATTAGAAAAGGAAAATCAAGTCTTGAGGTCAAGGCTTGAAAAGATGGAGAAGACCCTTGCAAAAATGCAAAATCAATTTCAAGGGTCAAGAGGTCAACATTTAGGGTCGAGAAGTCAAAGCCTAAGGTCTAATGGTCAAAAATCAAGACCTAGGAAACTAGATTCATCCAAGGGCAAACCTAAGCCCAAGGAAACCTATCACAGTGTTCCATTTGATTATGGAACACAAACTAGGTCTAGGAAGACCAAGGTCAATAGGGAAGTCATCCCTAGAGTTGACCAAGGGTTGTGCCTAGTGGCTAAGGTTTCTAGGAAACCTAGGGTGGCCACTAAGAAGGTTGCAAGGGGAGTTACCCCTAGAGTCAACCTAGGTAAGACCAAAATGACCAAGGCTAATAAGCCTAGGAGGGTCATTAGGAAGGTATCTAGGGAGGTTATCCCTAAGGAATACCTGATTAACCCTAGGAGCTCAAATAGGTTTTGGGTTCCTAAGAGCGTGATTGATTCACGCTAGATGGGGTTAGGGTGTGCCAACCTTGATTGGATGGGTAGTTAACTCAACCATGATAAAGGTGGCACTTTAGGTTATTTTCAAGGTTAGGGTCACCTTGGAAATACATTTGAGTCTTAATTCTAAAAGATTTTAGGATGTGCCAATATTATTTGAGAAGTTTGATAAAATGATCAAATTGGCACAATTTAGGTTTAGAGGTTGGTGTGTCATTTTTGGGTTTTTGGCACACTTGAGAGAAAAGTAGAAATATGGCAAAATATGATGAATTATATCAAATGACAATTAATATTAAGATTTAGGTATTATTATACCTATATATTTTATATGTCATGCTTTGTTTGCCATATAACATGTCATGATATCATGCTTACGTTTATTCATTGTATATGTCATGTTCATGTTTAGGATTAAGGATTAAATGTCATGTGTTTTTAGATTTCATATTATGCCATGACATCATGATTATGAGCATGTGTTTATCTATATCATCTCTAATGCCATAATCACTCATGCATTTAAGATAATTTGATTGAAATTGATTTAAGGACAATGTCATGACTTGGAGTCCCATTTATAAAGGAATCAAGTAGGGTTGCCTTAGAAAAATGCATGAAACCCTAGATTAGGGAGAACAGAACTCACATCTCACATCCAATTGACATGTATGTGTATTTATACACCCTAGATACATGTGAGATGCTAGGATATGAGTTAAGTTCAAGGTGCATAGTTTTTGCATCTAGTTGAATCCAAACTCATCTTAACTCAACATGTGGATCATTAGGAAAGCTTGTGTACAAGTCATGTAGATAGAGCCCAAGGAATATGATCCAAAATAAGGTTTTGAAAACATTTTAAAATCATTTTGAAAAACCTTGGTGAAGTCTATCTCTTGATAGCAATCACCATTGATGAGATTGATACAAAGTGAGCTTAAACTTTAAAGTTTTTAGTCACTTTTGGATTTTGTATCAATTTCGCTATTTTATGGGTAAAATATTTTTCAAACATTTTTCACCCATTGTATTAGTCATAAGTATTATACGTATCAAACTTCGTGATTTTTTGATATACATATAATTAGTTATGATTTTCTAAAACTCGTTTCTGATAACTGAAAATCAGATTTTTCAGTTATCAGTCGACTGCCCTTGGTGGCAGTCGACTGATGAGCGTGTCAGTCGACTGATTTCTGAATCACTCGACTGGTAGCTTGATTTCGGGGTAACCAAGGTTGTTTAACCCGATTTCAGCTGCGGTTAAGGTCCCTAACCACTCCTAACCCTAGGATATGCTTTGGGAAGCATGATGAAGGGTGAAAATCCATTGGATATAGATTAGGAGAGGTGTTTAGGGTTTGTATCAATTTTAAGGTGTTGGGAAGTTCAATGTTGAATTTCTAACCTTCATTTTGATGGCTTAGAGTTCCTACTGGCTTAGGGACTTCCCAAGGACATTGTTGGTGCAATGGTCAAGGGGGAGCAAGCTTTTAGGGGGAGGTATCCATCTTGGGATGATAGATGTGTTTTTCTCCTTGAAGAGGAGAGGTTATTGGGAAAGTATCATCAATTGGGAAAATTGATGGGCTCTTGATACCCAATTTGGAAATTGGGAGAGTGAATAGGATTGCCTCTCTTGAGTGATATGAGACTTATCACTAGGAAGATGGTAGACATCCTAGGTATTTTTAAACCAAGGTGGAGATTGTAAGATCTCATTGGGACATGAGACTTTGACCTCCTTGGAGAGATAACCTTTTTGATGTTAGTCAAAAAGGGGGAGAATGTTTGGGGGAGAACATATGTTTAAAATTACCAGTTTGGGATAATTGGTAAGGGATTTGAGTTAGTGTTCTAACTCAATGATTTGTTTGGTTTTTGTCAAACATCAAAAAGGGGGAGATTGTTGGTGCAATCGGCCCAGGACTCGAGTTTGACTCGAGTGATATTTTGATGTTCGACAAAAATATATGACAATGTAATTGTCAAGGTAAAGTCCAAGTCATGAGTACTTGGCATGGAAAGTCCAAGTGAGACACTTGGCATATGAAAAGTCCAAGCATGGGTCTTGGCAATGTAAAAGTCCAACATTGGTTGGCAAGGGAAAGTCCAAGCATGGTCTTGGCATTTGAGAAGTCCAACATGGGTTGGCAAGGGAAAGTCCAAGCTTGAGTCTTGGCATGAGAAGTCCAAGGGGTTTGATATTGGCTGCGTAAAGTCCAAGCGGGAGTCGTGGCAGCATAAGTCCAATGGTTGGCGGCGTAAAGTCCAAGCAGAGTCTTGGTGGCGTAAGTCCAATGTGCCTTGGCGGTGTAGACACCGTTAGCATGACATAGCCAATGGAAGCACCTGAAGGCTAGCGCGATGGATGAACAAGTCATGGATGACTTGGAGGGATCCGAGAGGCGTGAGGCTGATGGAGGTGGCTAGAAGGCTTAGGTCTAGGCTTAGGGTGGTCTAGCAAGTATGGGGGCACACTACTTGGGCTAAAACCTCAAGGGGAAGTGGCCTAGCAATGATCGCCAGAGGACGGCAAATGACCGATCGCATGATCACCGATCGGTGCTCGGGAATTCGACCACAGAGTGTGGTCTCACTCGACCGCTGGGACCAGCAGTCGAGTGAGGACACCATCAGTCGACTGATGGGTTTGATCAGTCGACTGATGGTAGATCCATTGGACTTATCTAGCGTGGATCTAGCCGTTGTCTCACGACAACAGTGGCATCAGTCGATTGATGGTCCCGAGCAGTCGACTGATCGACTTTTTCCAGCACAGGTTGAAGCTTTATAAGGAGCTCGTGATGGAGGAATTTGGCATGGTTCTTTGAGGCGATTTGGGGCGAGTTGCTGCTGCAATTCAGGGTCTCCAAGTGCTACTCGATCAACCTAGCGATCAAGCATTCAAGAGTATTTGTAAAGTATTTTTCTTTACTAGTCTTGCTTTGTATTTCATTGTATTTGCTTGTAGTTTTTGATTATTGTTGTAATCATCTTGTACGAGGTTTCTCCGCCTCCGGATTGTTCCGAGAAGGAGTATTTTATAGTGGTGTGTGATTGGCATCGCTAGGGTTCGTGCGAACCCGATCCGTGGAGTAGGAACCGTTCGGTTCTGAACCACATTAAATATTCGTGTTATTGTGTTGTGATTGTGTTTCATTATTGTTATTATATATATATTCCGCTGTGCTAACGAAACTTGTAGACACAATCTCGATCGAATTCCATCAACAAAAGAACACGCGCTATTCACCCCCTAGCCATTACAAAGATCTCAACAATCATCATCACTTGATGATGATTCGTTGCTTGAAGAGGAAGATGAGGATTCTTCACATGAGCTCCTGGCTTCTTCCTCCAATGCCATGAGGGCTAGATTCCGGGTGGCGTGACATACTTCTTCATCGTCGGAAGAATCCTCCATGCTTAGGGTGTCCCATGTTTGTGCCACCATTGCCTTCTTCTTCTTCTTCTCCTTCTTTTCCTTCTTTTTCTTTTCCTTCTCTTCCTTCTTCTTTAGTTCCGAGCAATTTGGCTTTATATGCCCTTTCTTGTTGCAACCAAAACAAGTTACGTTAGGTGTAGAATTTGAACTATTTGAAGACTTACCTCTTGAGGATTGGAACATCCTCCTCACATCTTTCTTGGTGAGTTTCCTTGACTTCCCACCAAACTTCTCGACGTAATGAGCCACCTCGCTTGCCGATAGCTCATCTTCACTACTTGATGAGTCTTCCTCGGAGTCGGATGAGGAGGACACTTCCTTCTTCTCCTTCTTCTTTTTGTCCTTCTTTCCTACAAAAAGAGCTATACCCTTTTCTTTGGATGAAGTGTTAGCTTGTTCATGTAATTGAAATTCACAAAATAACTCATCTAACTTAACCAATGAGAGATCCCTAGAGACCTTATAGGCATCTACCATTGAAGCCCATAAGGTTGTTCTAGGGAAAGCTTGGAGTACATACCTTACAAGGTCTCGGTTGTCGACCTTTTCACCTATTACATGTAGTCTGTTGACTACTTCTTTGAAGCGACCGTGCATTTGGCTCACGGTCTCATTAGTCTTCATGGAGAAGCTTTGAAGTTGGCCAATTGGGAGATCTCTCTTGACCCTTCTTGTTTCCTTGGATCCTTCATTGAGCTCGATCAACTTCTCCCAAAGCTCATTCACTGATTCAAATGGCCCCACCTTGCTTAGTTGCTCTTTTGACAAACCACATTGAAGTGTGGTTGTTGCCATAGAGTTGGCTTGAGCCTTCTTGGCCATGTCTCTCGTCCAATCCTTCGTCGGTATGGGTGCTCCATGTTCATCGACCGGCTTCTCGAAACCATCTACAACACTAAACCAATTTTCTATATCATTCATTAAATAATACTCCATTCTACCTTTCCAATAACCGAAGTCATTGCCGTCGAAGAATGGAGGCCTCGCCGTGCTATACCCCTCTTGGAAAGCCATTTTTGCTCCGATTGATTGTTAGATCTTCCGATGCGATCCGGGCTCTGATACCAATTGTTAGTGCCTATAAGATTCACATATCTCCTCAATGACATGATATTGTCCACTTTGGGCCCAAACCCTCATGGTTTTATTTTTGGGCTTTACCCAAAAGGCCTCATACCAATGGAGATATTTTTCATCTTATAAGCACATGATCTTTTCCATGTCTTATCAATGTGGGACTTTGATTGTATTCCCAATACTCCAACATTCCCCCCCTCAAATAAAGGACCACATTGCCCCCTCAAGCCTATCCGTCCTCCAAGGACATCCTCTGCATGATGTCCGATCTTCAACCCACCAGGACTTCATGCCAACTGTCTGGTCTTCCTGACCCAGCTGGACTTCCTGCCAGTTATCCAACCCTTATGGCCCAACTGGACTTCCTGCCAGTTGTTCGGTCCTCCCGACCCAACTGGACTTCCTGCCTGGTGTCTGGTTCTCTTGATCTGGACATGGGAGCTCAACTTCCTTCGTTTGAGGTTCATGGCTTGACATGAACCATGACTTTGATACCACTTGTTGGTGATCGATTGGAAGCTAGAGGGGGGGGTGAATAGCTTATTTTTCGTCTCTACAAAAAGATTAGCGGAAGCACAACAAAAATAATAATAACACAAATGAAAAACAATGCTAACACGATTCTTTTACATGGTTCGGAGATAGCGCTCCTACTCCACGGTGATCCTTGAGGTGGATCAACCCTAATCAATACCACTATGAAGCTTTCCTTTACAACACTTCTCCTCTTCTTACAAAAGATGTAGATGAAGCTTAGAGAGGAGAAAGAGATTTAGAATCACTAAAAAGCTTTGAAAAATCATGGAGGCTTGAGAGTATAATCAGAGAATAAGCATTAACCCCAAAAACCTCCACCAGCCCTCTTTTTATAGAGAGGAGGCTGATTTTCCCATTGGAGCATCATCAGTCGACTGATGCATAACATCAGTCGACTGTCGGCACGATTAACGACTTCTGAATAGCCGGATTCGCGGGATTCAGAGTCGTTTCATCCAATGACACTCTTATCAGTCGACTGATCCCTCCATCAGTCGACTGATGGAGTGATCAGTCGAGTGATCACAGGCCGCAATCGAGTAAGACTCCATTCTGTGCCCGTGTTTAACTTGATCAATCGACTACCACTGTTGGCAGTCGACTGATCGCAACATCAGTCGACTGCCACGACCAAAGCAGTCGACTGATGGTCAGGGTTTCATCCTGACTCAGTCGAGCACCTGACCAGTCGACTGATACATCATATCAGTCGACTGATACTCATAAAGTATGAATAATTCATACTTGATTACACACCCTAGACCTAGACCCAACCTTCTAGCTCTTCCTTAAGCCTTGCGCCTCCAGGATCCCTCCGAGTCCGTGACTTGTTCATCCTTTGCGCTTTGCTTCCAAGAGCTTCCTTCGATTTTGTCATGTCTTTTGGGTTTCCTTTTGCCAAAGCGTGCTTGGACTTTACGCTGCCAAGTCTACATGCTTGGACTTACGCTGCCAAGACTTGCCTTTGGTCTTCCTTTGCCAAAGTCCATTTGGACTTAATGCCACCAAGACAACATGCTTAGTCTTATGCCGCCAAATCTTTACCTTGGACTTTTCTTGCCAAGCTCATACTTGGACTTTGCCATTACCAAGTCTTCATACTTGGATTTCCCTATCACTTGAACATTGTCACAATTAGATAACAAATTGTTGCCTAACTTAGATGATTATCCAAACTTCAAAATATATAAATGCTTGGGGCATTGTTGCACCAACAGATCACTCTTAAGTCTTTTGATTTTAAGGTTTTGTTGATTTTCTATTAGTTTAAATAGGTTGATTAATTGATCTAGGGTATCACTTTTATGTTTGATAAACCTAACCCAAGTAAATCTAGAATAGTCGTCAATTATGACTAAGAAGAATTGACTCCCATTAAGTGACTTAGCTTCGTGTGAGTCAAATAGATCCACGTGTAGGAGCTCAAGAACACTTTTGGTTTATTCTTGATTAGTTAGTTGATGTTGTGTCCTAGATTGTTTACCTTGTTGACAAGCATTACATATTTTATTATCCAAGTTGTTGAGGTTAGGCAAACCTCTGACTAAGTCACTCTAACTCATCTTGTGGATGAGTCTTGGGTGCGAGTGACCGAGTCGTCGGTGCCACAACCAAGATTCCTCTTGCCGTGTCATAAGACACTTGGTTGAAGAGTTAGTTAAATTAATAGTATAAATATTGTTATTTCTGGTTCCCTTAAGAATTGTTTTAGAAGTTTCATTTGTATTAATTATGTATTCATTTTTTTAGAAATATGACTTTATAGTTATTATTACACAATTGGCTTACACTAAGTAAATTATATTGAAAATTTTCTACCAATAAGACATTTTGAATAATAAAGTTAGAGTTGAGCTCAATATCACCTGATCCGATGATTTTGAGCTTGTCGTTGTTTCCGAAGGCTACCGATCCTTGTTGTTTGAATCGAAGCTTCGAAAACTTGAGTTGATCCCCGATCATGTGTCGGGAGCAATCATTGTCCAACATCCATTGATCCTACACGCAAGGTAGTTGGATTAGATATTGGAATTATTAAAGGTTGGTTGTAAATTATTAAACCTAAATCATCTCACCCATATCTACATGATCAAGCATGTTAACCTTATATGTTCTTGTGAGATGACTTCCAATTTTATTTGATTTAAATTTAATGATTTGAACACTTGTCAACCTTGCGTTAGATTCGGATTTGACCTTAAGCTCATCAAGTCACTTTTTCAAGATCATGGTTTCTTGGTCGTGGCGAGGCATAAAGGTCTTCTTTGATCGAAAAAATGACCACTTCCTTAGACAAAGCCATTTTCAAGAAAATAGAGACTTGACTCACCTATGATCACTTTCTGGTCTAACTAGTATAGGATACGGTGAGGTAGCTTCAGCTAGTTCCACTCGGTCAGGTGCACCGAACTAGATACGCCTTATCTAGCTCGAATACACAAGACTCCGCTTTCCTAGGGTACTATCATCTCGCCGCGTCCTGGTACTATGTTACCAAGTATTGACGAGTTATAGTCCTATCTAACCATTCTAAAAAGAAAAATAAAAATAAATAAAGAACCTAAGCATGCACTTTCTAAGTTAAAGCACAAACAAGTTTTGTATTGGCTTCCCCTAGACCGTTGAATTGGTTCGGTCTCTCCACATAGTGGATTTCCTCAACATTTACCTTTGAAGCCTTGCTTCTGGTCTCCACCTGAGGTCTTCGACTCCCTCCGAAGTCCTCCCGGTGTCGCTAGCCTTCAGCTCTAGCGTTAACACTTTTCTGCACACTCGATTTATCTCGTGAGATAATAATATGAGCTTAACTTTGTATCGTTTGCTATAATCAAAACTCAGGTTTGACTTAGGTGCCTACTGCACCAATAGAATACCCTATAGTTGTTGGATCGAAGTAGATCGCTAGAGGGGGGGGGGTGAATAGCGATAAAACTTTTTTTTTCGAGTTCGTATAAAAAACCGAGTAGATAATTAATTGCAGCCGAAATGTAAATGTAAAGTAAAAAGAGACAAAGGAGTTTTACTTGGTTCGTAGCCTTCGGCCACTACTCCAAGGCCCTAGCGGTCCTCGACCATGTACGGAGGGCAAAAACACTAAAGAACTCCTCCCCGTTAGAGGTAGGAGTTTAATCGATACAAGTAAAGCACAAAGCTTGAGGTAGAGGTACACTCTCCCTCTCCTCGTTACGATAAAAGCTTCGAAAATGAAAGTACTAAACTGAAATAAAACTCTAACCGACGTAATAAAATGAAAACAAATAAACCTAGACGTCGGAGAAGAAGCACTTCGTTGTCGGAGAAGTTGTAGCTTTGCGGAGGCTTTTGGAAGCTTAGAATTGATGATGAAACCCTAGGTTTGACCCTCCTTTTATAGCCTTTGAGCCCCTTTTCGAGAGGAACCCTAGCCAATCACAATTGAGCACCAATCTCCTTGAAATGGGGTGATAAGCCTTGACTCCTCGAAGCTGATCATTGACCATGATCGGTATGGCCATCATGATCGTCGATGGCCATCATCGATCGTGATGCGATCGATCGAATCGCGACCTCGAGCGGTCATTGTTTGTGAGTCGAGTCCTCCAAGTGCGATCGATGATACTAGGCAAGGCAAAGTTAGCTCAAAGAAAACATTATTTCGACGGCCTTGGCCGTCCGATCTCGACCTAGACCATCGATGGGATGTCTTTGGTCGGATCTATGCTTAAGACCATCCGTAAGGAGGATACGACCTCACTTACGCCGCACACACGAGCTTACCTCGATACCATGTTGCTTTGCTTCGGCCTTCCACTCGACTCCTTCTGGCTCCTCCGGTCACTCGAGTGTCGCCCCACCGGCTTCTTCCGGGTGTCGCTAGCCTTCGACTCGGCTTTAGCAATCTTCTGCACACTCGATTCAGCTCGTGAGATAACGTCATGAGCTTAACTTTGTATCGTTTGCTATAATCAAAACTCAGGTTCGACCTAGGTGCCTACTGCACCAACAATCTCCCCCTTTTAGATTTATGGCAAACCCACATACAAAGTTAAGTAAATAGCAAGCATGAAGAATAATGTGCATTAGAAACAAACAAAAACTAAAGAAGATTAAGTTGGAGTAGTAAGGATTTTCTTCAAGTACTCCCCCTTGAGGAAACCTCCCCCTTGACCGAGGGTGAGTCTTGAAGAAAGACCTTAATCCTCCCCTTGAGGGTTGCTTTAAGTAATTACTTAAAGTTGGCCTTAGTAAAACGTTTAAGTTAAGAGTTCTTCTTAACTTGGCCCTTACTCCCCCTTAAGTAAAACATTAAGGGCATAATGTTTAAGTAAAGCGTTGACGGCATAAAAACGTTGATGACACAAATAAGTAATAACTTTTGGTTTAAATATAAAGTAAGAGTTAAGTTATCAAAAAAAAAAAATTTTGACCCCTTAACTTTTTAACTTTGGCCTTTTCTCCCCCTTTTGCCATATATAGAAAAGAGTGAGTGTGTGTGTGTGGAAAACAAAAATAAGTGTTAAATTTAAAGTCCAAGCATGTTCCACATAATTTTGAAAATAATATACTTAAAATAAGTTCATCTATAAAATGTTCGACTTGGCTTGATTGATATAAAAGATCAACCAGTCTTGATCAGAGTCGGTTAGTATGTATGATTATACTCCATGGTTCATGGCGATGCACTAGCTCTACATCTGGAACCAGGAGTAAGGTCCTAACATCTCACGCCCATCTACGTGGCTAAGTACACAAACACATTAGTCCTATGTGTTGTGAGATGTATTGGCTCCTTAAATCTATAGGTGCATGATATCTAAAGTATGTCCTATGCTAGTTCCATAAAAATGAAAATTAAGAAATAGTAGTAAGAAAAATATAATTTGCAAGTTCCTATTCTACTACGCACATGCCCAATTTTCGTCTTAATAGACTAAATTCGGCTTCGGGTAGGGGTTTAGTAAATAGGTCTGCTAAGTTAGACTTCGATTCGACGTATTCGAGTTGTATGGCTCCGTTGGCCATATGTTCTCGAATGAAATGGTGTTTAACCTCTATATGTTTGGTCCTAGAGTGACATATAAGATTTTTAGTAAGGTTAATTTAACTAATGTTATCTACGTGGAGTTTTGTGTTCATAAAGTCTAACTTAAAGTCGCGGAGAGTGTGCTTCATCCAAAGAAGCTGAGTGACACACTCACCCATCGCGATGTATTCGGCCGTGGTAGATAAGGCAACATGTTGTTGCTTCCCTCCGCACTAACTCACTAGACTCGAGTAGAAGTTGACAACAACCACTCGTACTCTTTCTATCGAGCTTACTACGGCATAGTCCGAAATCGGAGTGGTTAGTTCGAACTTCGGTAGATCTAGGATACCAAATACCGACATTAAGTGTACCCTTTAGATATCTAAGGATACGCTTGACTAGAGTTAGGTGAGACTCCTCGAGTTTGAAACACAGCACATACTTACCGCAAATAAGATATCGTGCTTGCTTAAGTAAAGGAGACTCCTATTATGCTCTATAGTATTTTAAATCAATTTTGGTTTCCGATTATATCTTCTATATTAACATTAGTTGCCATTGGGATATTAATAATTTTAGCGCCTTGCATTCCAAAGCGTTTAATTAATTCCCTAGTATATTTGCGTTGATGTAGGTATATTCCATCTTTAGTTTTTTTAATTTGTAATCCTAAGAAGAAACTTAATTCGCCTACTAAATTCATTTTAAATTCTCTTTCCATAAGTGAAATAAACTCATTTAGTAGGATTGAGTTGGTGGTTCCGAAAATAATATCATCTACGTAGAGTTGGGCTATGAATATGTCTTTACCTAAGGTTTTTACGAAAAGGGTTGGGTCAACTACACCTTGGTTCAAGCCTTTGGACTTACGATAAATCGAAAGTCTCTCGTACCAAGCTCATGGATTGTTTAAGTCCATAAAGAGCTTTCTTTAATCTAAGGACATGATCGGGTTTGTCTAAACTTTCGAAACCGAAGGGTTGACTAACATAAACTTCTTCTTTAATGTATCCATTTAAGAATGAAGATTTCACATCCATTTGAAACAATTTAAATCCTCGATGTGCTGCATATGCTAATAGCATTCGAATGGACTCTAATCTAGCTACTGGGGCATAGGTCTCGTCGTAATCTAAACCTTCGACTTGACTAAACCCTTTAGCAACTAGTCGAACTTTATTTCTAACTACTTCACCTTGATCATCAATTTTATTTCTAAACACCCACCTTGTTCCAATGATTGTATTATCTTTAGGTGGTGGTACGAATTCCCATACTTCAGTCCTAGTGAATTGAGCCAACTCTTCTTGCATTGCAATAATCCAATCGGGATCAAGAAGAGCTTGGTCAATAGTTTTGGGTTCAATTTTAGAAATCAAAGATATTTGACTAAGGTTTCAGTATGAGGCTCTAGTTCAACTCCTAGACTTGGAATCACCTATCACTTGGTCGATAGGATGATTCGCTTGAGTCCTAGTTGGATTTGGGTTTGAGTCTACAACTTGATCCATAGGATTGCTTGTTTGTGTTCTAGTTTGGTTGGACTCATCTATCACTTGATCAATATCTGGAATTTGGTGACGTAGGTTAGGATTAACACTAGACCTGATCTCTGGATCAGAGTTAGGTCTAGTATGAATCGGCTCGCTAATTGGGGTTGCTGGGGTTTTGTAGGTTCGTGTCCTTCATCAAATACTACATTGATAGTCTCCTTAACTCTAAGGGTGTTATGGTTATATACTCTATAAGCTCTACTTGTAGTCGAGTATCCTAGAAAGATTCCGGTCGTGGTTTTGGATGTAAATTTCCCTAGGTAATCTTTAGTGTTTAGGATATGTACCTTACACCCAAATACCCTAAAGTACTTGATGTTAGGTATTTTATCGTGATAAATCTCGTATGAGGTCTTAAGGTGCCTCTTTACCATAAGGATCCTATTTTGGACCTAGCATGTCGTACTCACGGCTTCCGCCCAAAACCTATCGGGTAGGTTATACTCATTTAACATTGTCCTAGCAGCTTCTTGTAGGGTTGTATTTTTGCGTTCTACTAGGCCATTTTGTTGTGGAGTTCTAGGGCAAGAGAACTCATGGTGGTATCCATTTAGGTTACAGAATTCTGTAAACCTATGGTTTTCGAAGTCACCACCATGATCAGTCCTAAGTCTTTTGATTTTAATGCTTTGTTGATTTTCTATTAACTTAAATAGGTTGATTAATTGATCTAGGGTATCACTTTTGTGTTTGATGAACCTAACCCAAGTAAATCTAGAGTAGTCATCAATAATTTAATTTACTTCATTAAGTGACTTAGTTCCGTGTGAATCAAATAGATCCATGTGTAGGAGCTCAAGCACACTTTTGGTCTGCTTCTGATTAGTTAGTTGATGTTGTGTCCTAGATTGTTTACCTTGTTAACAAGCATTACATATTTTATTATCCAAGTTATTGAGATTAGGCAAACCTCTAACTAAGTCACTCTGACTTATCTGGTGGATGAGTCTTGGGTGTGAGTGACCGAGTCGTCGGTGCCACAACCACGATTCCTCTTGCCGTGTCATAAGACACTTAGTTGAGGAGTTAGTTAAGTTGATAGTGTAAATGTTATTATTCCTAGTCCCTTTAAGAATTGTTTTAGAGGTTTCATTTGTATTAATTACGCATTCATTTTCTAGAAAGATGACCTTATAGTTATTATCACACAATTGGCTTACACTGAGAAGATTATATTGAAAATTTTCTACTAATAAAACATTTTGAATGAAAAAATTTGAGTTAAGTTCAATATCACCTAATCCGATGATTTTGAGCTTGTCATTATTTTCGAAGGCTACCGATCCTTGTCGTTTGAATCGAAGCTTCGAAAACTTGAGTTGATCCCCGGTCATGTGTTGGGAGCAACCACTGTCCAACATCCATTGATCCTACACGCAAGGTAGTTGGATCGGATATTAGATTTATTAAAAATTGGTTGAAAATTTATTAACCTAAATCATCTCACCCATGTCTACATGATCAAACATGTTAATCCTATATGTTCTTGTGAGATGACTTCCAATTTTAGTTGAATTAAATTTAATGACTTAAACACTTGTCAACCTTACGTTAGATTCGGATTTGACCTTAGATTCATCAAGTCACCTTTTCACGATCATGGCTTCCAGGTCGTGGCGAGGCACAGAGGTCTTCTTTGATCGAAAAAATGACCACTTCCTTAGATAAAGCCATTTTCAAGAAAATAGAGACTTGACTCACCTACGACTACTTTCTGGTCTAACTAGTCTAGGATACGGCGAGGTAGCTTTAGCTAGTTCCGCTCAGTCAAGTGAACCGAACTAGATACGCCTTATCTAGCCCGAATACACAAGACTCCGCTTTCCTAGCGTACTATCATCTCGCCGCGTCCTGGTACTATGTTATCAAGTATTGACGAGTTATAGTCCTATCTAACCATTCTAAAAAGAAAAATCAAACTAAATAAAAACCTAAGCATGCAATTTCTAAGTTAAAACGCAAACAAATTTCGTACTAGCTCCCCCTGGACCGTTGAATCGATTTGGTCTCTCCACATAGTGGATTTGGTCCTTGGGAACCCAGTATTGGTTTGATCCTAAGTTTGAAATCAAGGTGGTCTTAGGGACCCATGCTTGGATACATTTTTTATGTCGACTTACAATCGACATATACGACTTATTGGTCATGTTTGAGCTAAACCCTAGCCGACCTTGTTGTACACGGCCCCTTTGCGATCCAAGTAGGAGGTCAAGTCCTTTGATCCCAAAGTAAACCTTTCCAACGATGTTCTAAGATCTTCGACTTGACTTTTCAAGAGTGAGTTCTCAAATTCGAGTTTTTCAACCCGAGTTGAGTCCTTCTCTTGAACTCGACTAGTCGAAGAGGTTAGGGAGACCTCGTGTTTGCGGAGTTTAACTTCCTCAACCAGGGTCTCGACCTTGGACTCGGACTTAGCTAACTTTTTATTTAAAAACTTAATTGCACTATAAAGAGTAGTAATAAGAGACCGACTTACCTTGAGTGTATCTTTTGAACCGGATGCGTGTCCGTGGCTTGTCTTGAATAGTGTTTCGCAGTCCGACTCGTCTTCGATTTCCGATTCAGGTTCCGGTTCTGACTCCATCTTCGATTCCACCGGTTTATCCATAAGGACTTGATCGTTGTCTTCTTCCTCGGAAGCTTCTTCCCAAGTAGCATTGAGTGCCTTTTTATATTTTGGTGCCTTGCTCTTGAGTTTTGGGCATTCGGACTTAATGTGTCCAAACCTGTTGCATTCATAACATCTTATGTTTGAACTTTTAGGCTTACCTTCGTTGGGTCGAGTGACGGCTCATTTTCGGCCCTTGACTATCCTCCGAACTAGGTTGACTAGTTCGACTTCCATTTTCGAGTCGACCTCCGAATCTGACTCATCCTCTTCTTCCTTCGGGGGTGGCTTGCTAGTGGTTTTCTTCTTTGAACCTGCAAATAATGCTATACTTTTCTCGGGTTCCGAATTAGACTGCTCATGAAGTTCAAAATCAGAAAAAAGTTCATCTAATCTAAGTTTAGAAAGATCCTTGGAGACCTTGTAGGCATCGACCATGGATGCCCACAAGGTAGTCCTCGGAAAAGAGTTTAGAACATACCTTATAAGGTCGCGGTTTTCGACCTTTTGCCCGATTGCATGTAGGTTGTTGACTATGTCTTGGACACGGGCATGGAGTTGCGTCGCGGACTCGTGTTCCTGCATTTTTAGGTTATATAGTTTATTGAATAGAAGATCACGCTTACATACCTTGGCTTCATCGGTCCCTTCGTGTAGCTCCACTAGTTTTGTCCAAAGGTCCTTTGCGCTTATGAAGGGGCCGACGCGATTTAGCTCTTCCTTGGATAAGCTGCATTGAAGGATTTGAGTTGCCTTAGCGTCGGCTTCGACTTGTCTTTTTGTCGCAATGGTCCATTGGTCATAATCCAAGGAGTCACCCACGTCATTAGTCGGAAGTGTGAAACCCGTTTGGATTATGATCCACATCTCGATTTGGGTTTTGAGAAAGCATTCCATCCGACCCTTCCAATAACGGAAGTCATCTCCATTGTAAAACGGAGGTCGGACGGTGCTAAAACCCTCGAGATGGGCCATTAGAACAAAAGAAACAAGTAGACAAAAAAACTAGCAATGACAAAAACACACAAGAAAGTACCAAGACTCGCGTCTTGGATTAGTAGTGCGGTAGAAAAACTAAGCGAACAAATTAAATTCGAAATAAACAGAAAAAAAAGAAAAAAAAATCTGTGAAAATGCTAGATTGGTGCTTTCACCAAATCTTAGCACCCCCGGCTCTGATACCAATTGTTGGATCGAAGCGGATCACTAGAGGGGGGGGGGGAATAGCGATAAAACTTTTTTTTCGAGTTCGTATCAAAAACCGAGTAGATAATTAATTGCAGCGGAAATGTAAATGTAAAGTAAAAAGAGACAAAGGAGTTTTACTTGGTTCGTAGCCTTCGGCTACTACTCCAAGGCCCTAGCGGTCCTCGACCATGTACGGAGGGCAAAAACACTAAAGAACTCCTCCCCGTTAGAGGTAGGAGTTTAATCGATACAAGTAAAGCACAAAGCTTGAGGTAGAGGGACACTCCCCCTCTCCTCGTTACGATAAAAGCTCCGAAAATGAAAGTACTAAACTAAAATAAAACTCTAACCGAAGTAATAAAATGAAAACAAATAAACCTAGACATCGGAGAAGAAGCACTTCGTTGTCGGAGAAGTTGTAGCTTTGCGGAGGCTTTTGGAAGCTTAGAATTGATGATGAAACACTAGGTTTGACCCTCCTTTTATAGCCTTTGAGCCCCTTTTCGAGAGGAACCCTAGCCAATCACAATTGAGCACCAATCTCCTTGAAATGGGGTGATAAGCCTTGACTCCTCGAAGCTGATCATTGACCATCATCGGTGATGGCCATCATCGATCGATGGCAAGATCACGGTCGAATCCGACCTCGCAATGATCGCTTGACGAGTCGAGTCCTCCAGTGCGGATCGTGATACTAGCTGCAAGGCAAAGTTAGCTCAAAGAAAACATTATTTCGACGGCCTTCGACCGTCCGATCTCGACCTAGACCATCGATGGGATGTCTTTGGTCGGATCTATGCTTAAGACCATCCCCGTAAGGAGGATACGACCTCACTTACGCTCGCACACACGAGCTTACCTCGATACTTACCATGTTGCTTTTTTCTTCCGGCCTTCCACTCGACTCCTTCGGCTCCCTCCGAAGTCACTCGAGTGTCGCCCGACCACCCGGCTTCTTCCGGGTGTCGCTAGCCTTCAGCTCCAGCTTTAGCAATCTTCTGCACACTCGATTCAGCTCGTGAGATAACGTCATGAGCTTAACTTTGTATCGTTTGCTATAATCAAAACTCAGGTTCGACCTAGGTGCCTACTGCACCAACAATCTCCCCCTTTTAGATTTATGGCAAACCCACATACAAAGTTAAGTAAATAGCAAGCATGAAGAATAATGTGCATTAGAAACAAACAAAAACTAAAGAAGATTAAGTTGGAGTAGTAAGGATTTTCTTCAAGTACTCCCCCTTGAGGAAACCTCCCCCTTGACCGAGGGTGAGTCTTGAAGAAAGACCTTAATCCTCCCCTTGAGGGTTGCTTTAAGTAATTACTTAAAGTTGGCCTTAGTAAAACGTTTAAGTTAAGAGTTCTTCTTAACTTGGCCCTTACTCCCCCTTAAGTAAAACATTAAGGGCATAATGTTTAAGTAAAGCGTTGACGACATAAAAACGTTGATGACACAAACATTATTTCGACGGCCTTAGACCGTCCGATCTTGACCTAGACCTTCGATGGGATGTCTTTAGTCGGATCTACGCTTAAGACCATCCCCGTAAGGAGGTTACGACCTCACTTACGCTCACACACACGAGCTTACCTTGATACTTACCATGTTGCTTTTTGCTTCCGGCCTTCCACTCGACTCCTTCGGCTCCCTCCGAAGTCACTTGAGTGTCGCCCGACCACCTGGCTTCTTCCGGGTGTTGCTAGCCTTCAGCTCCAGCTTTAGCAATCTTCTGCACACTCGATTCAGCTCGTGAGATAACGACATGAGCTTAACTTTGTATCGTTTGCTATAATCAAAACTCAGGTTCGACCTAGGTGCCTACTGCACCAACAATAGTCACCTCTAAATCAGACTATTGGAAAGCTAACTCAACCCTTCTAGTTGCCTGAACTTGGTCTAGTCACCTCCATGTCAGTTTTATCTGCTCCAATATATTTTTGGTATTTTCTTTCCTTAGTCACCTAGATAGGTCTAGTCGCCTAGCCATTACTTCCATCTGTGCTTCTAGGTCACTTGGGTGTAGGATCGAGAAACACTAGAGGGGGGGGGGTGAATAACATTCAAAAAACTTTTTTTTTCGTCGTTATAATGCAAATTACATAGCAGAAATAAAGATAAATAAAAACAAAATGATGCAAGTTTATTTTTAGTTGGTTCACAACCAATTGATTGCTAGTCCAAGGTCCCGAGATCCTTGATCGCTTCCGATGTGCAATTCACTAAAACAATCTCTTCCTTGTTGGAGGTAAGAGACAAGCGATTAGAAAAGAATGTAGAGGAAGCGACAACAAGCCTACCTATCCTCCTTAGCAACAATAAGTACAAAGAGAATTAGCAACTAACTAAGTACACCGACTAAGAGGATGAAGATGCACGTGTTTTCGACGTTACGACGTCATTTCGTGTCGAAGAGCACTTGGATTGACAGAGCACTTTGGAAGCCTTTCAAGATTGATAAAAATGAGTGATTTGCCTCTCCTTTTATAGCCTTTTGAACCACAGCTCGTTGAGATCTAGATCTGGGTCAAACATCCACATCACCCCTTCTTTGGTGGATCTTATCTTGACTCTTCTCGAAGTGATCAACATGACCAGCAGTCGACTGATGCCATACGACAGTCGACTGATGGTGGTTCAGTCGACTACCATTTCCCTCCAATCGACTGATAGCTTGATAACTCACCTGCAATACATGGTTAGCACAAGAATCTTTATTGATGGTAAAATCTAACGGTTCTGTACCATCCGATCTCAACTTACACTCACCCATGGCTATGTATTCGGCTTCAGTAGTAGACAAAGCAACACAATGTTGTTTTCTACTACACCAGCTGACTAAACTTGATCCTAGGAGTTGGCAACAACCACTTGTAATTTTCCTATCGAGTTTACTACCGACATAATCTGAGTTAGAGTAACCGATTAGTTCGAACTCACTTGACCTAGGGTACCAGATTCCTAAATTTTTTGTGTTGGATCGAAAGTGTCGCTAGAGGGGGGGGGGGTGAATAGCGATATGGTGTCGTTAAAAACTTTTGCAATAAGTAAAAAGCAAGTAGAGAATGCACAGCGGAAATATAAAGTAGACAAGATATTTTTACGTGGTTCACAATCTTTCGATTGCTAATCCACGGCCCTAGTGATCCTTGATCACGTACGGAGGGCAATTCACTAAAACCACTCCTCTTCGTTGGAAGTAGGAGCAACGATTACAAAAAGAAATCAAGGCAAAGGGACACTCCCCCTTTCCTTGTTACGATTAAAGCACAAAGACAATTTAAAGAAGTAGAACTTAAATAAATATACCGACAACTCTTATAAGTAGAAGATGTAGCTTTCGTTGTCGTGCACTTCGTCAGAGCAAATGTGAGTAGTAGTAGCGGCGTTACGGTGCGTGTTGAGAGCTCTTGAATTCTTATCTTTGCTTGGAGTGAACATGTCTATTTATGGATATTGATCTATGAATTTAGACATAGGTAGTGTCCAAGGTGAGGTTCTTATCCCAACTCAAGGATGAGGTGTTTCATCCAACCACCTTGTGCCACCT
The DNA here is from genome assembly GCA_025175895.1 of Wurfbainia villosa. Classification (NCBI taxonomy): domain Eukaryota; kingdom Viridiplantae; phylum Streptophyta; class Magnoliopsida; order Zingiberales; family Zingiberaceae; genus Wurfbainia; species Wurfbainia villosa. Next base: position 110,880,631 of record CM045987.1, on the reverse strand, counting down.
CCAACCTTCTTGTGCGCCAACTCAAGGATGAGGTGTTTCATCCAACCACCTTGTGCCACCTCCAACCTCCTTGGGCGCCAACTTGAGGATGAGGTGTTTCATCCAACCACCTTGTGCCACCTCCAACCTTCTTGTGCGCCAACTCAAGGATGAGGTGTTTCATCCAACCACCTTGTGCCACCTCCAACCTTCTTGTGCGCCAACTCAAGGATGAGGTGTTTCATCCAACCACCTTGTGCCACCTCCAACCTCCTTGGGCGCCAACTTGTTGGAGCCATTCAACTTGTGCCACATCATGGGAGCCAACCATCTTGTGCCAACTCACCTTATTTTGGCCGTCCACCACAAGGAAGCTTGGTGATGGTTTGGATGTCCACCTTGATGCCACATCACCCTTTGTACCAAAACACGAGTCAAGTCCAAATTCACCCCCTTGAAATTCGAGCTCTTCTCGAGGCTGGAACTTGACTAGCAATTGACTGTAGTCAAAGGGTTTTGGACTGCAGTATACAAGTTAGCTTAAAATATAAAGTACGATGGTTCTAACCATCTGATCTCGACCTAGACCTTCCATTGGAGGTATTGGGTCGGATCTACGCTTAACGACCTTGCTTCGCTTTCACACGAGCTTACCTTGTAGCCTCGCTTCCGGTCTTCACCCGAGTACCTCGGCTTCCTCCGAAGTCCCTCTGGCGTTGCCCGACCACCTCGGTTCCCACCGGGTGTCGCAGACCTTCCGCTCAACTTTAGCATTTCTGCACACTTAATTGAGCTCGTAAGATAACAAATATACCCTTAACTATTGAGCCTTTTGCCATAATCAAAATACCGGTTCGACTTTGGTGCCCACTGCACCAACAATCTCCCCCTTTTTGATTCATGGCAAACCGACACAAAAGTTAAGGAAAAATTAAGCATAATAAAGAAGCTAGCATAATGATTAAGCATGAATGAGCTAGCATAAAGATTAAATATGAATGAGCTAGCATAATGATTAAGCATGAATGAGCTAGCATAAAGATTAAATATGAATGAGCTAGCATAAAGATTAAATATGAATGAGCTAGCATAATGATTAAATATGAATGAGCTAGCATAATGATTAAGTATGAGTGAGAAATATTATTGTTTCAAGTTCTCCCCTTTGAGGTAACCTCCCCCTTGACCGAAGGTGAGTTCTTGAAAAATAATTTTTACTCCCCCTTAATAGTTGCTTAAGTAAACGGAATTACTTAATATAAAAGGTAATAATTTTGTTTACTTTCTTCCTTACTTTTGTGACTTTCTCCCCTTTTGCCTTAACTCAAAAAGTTTGTAAATATATTTTAGGGTTTGTAAGTCCAAGCAAGTTCCCAATATAAATATATATTTTTTTAAAATAATAATAAGCTTGAAAATATGTTCATCTAAAATGTACAACTCGGTTGGACTTGATTGATATAGAATGATCAATAAGTCTTGAAGGAGTTGATTAATTTTAAATAATTATACTCCATGGTTCATGTCGATGCAATCAATCTACATCTCGAACTGTGAGTAAGGTCCTAACATCTCACGCCCGTCACGTTGGCTAAGTACACAAACACATTAGTCCTATGTGTTGTGAGATGTGTTGGCTCCTTAAATCTATAGGTATATGATTTCTAAGGTAAGACTTAGGCTAATTTCATAAAAAGAAGCAAAAGTAGAGTACATATATAGAAAAATTTAAATCCTACTCTATTACGCACATACCTAACTTTCGTCTTAATAAACTAAATTCGGCTTCGGGTAGTGGTTTGGTGAAGATGTCCGCTAGGTTTGATTTGGACTCAACATACTCTAGTTGTATAGTTCCATTAGTTACATGTTCCCTAATGAAGTGGTGTTTAACTTCTATATGTTTTGTCCTAGAATGACATATTGGATTTTTAGTTAAGTTAATTGAACTAATGTTATCTATGTAGGTTTTAATGTTGTTAAAGATTAAGCTAAAGTCTTGGAGAGTGTGCTTCATCCACAGGGAGCCGAGAGACACACTCACCCATCGCAACGTGATTCTTGCCGGTGGTAGATAAGGCAGCTTTGCTTCTCGCACTAACTTACTAGACTCGAGCCGAGGATTTGACAACAACCACTCGTGCTCTTTCTATCGAGTTTACTACCGCATAGTCGAGTCGGAGTAGCCGATTAGATTAAACTCGTAGATCTAGGGTACCAAATACCTACGCTTTAGCGTGCCCTTTAGATATCTAAGGATACGCTTGACTAGGGTTAGGTGAGACTCCTTGGCACAGGTTTGTAACCTTGCGCACATACTACTTACCGCGAATAAAATGTCGGGTCGGCTCGCGGTTAAGTATAGGAGACTTCCTATTGCGCGCTCTATAGTATTTTTAGGTCAACGGGTTTTCCTTCTACATCTTCGCTTATATTAACATTAGTTGCCATAGGTGTATTGATTATTTTAGCATCTTGCATTCCAAATCGATTTATTAAGTCCTTAGTATATTTTTGTTGATGTAAATATATTCCATCTTTAGTTTGTTTAATTTGTAAACCTAAGAAGAAACTTAACTCTCCCACTAAATTCATTTCAAATTCACTTTCCATAAGTGAGATGAATTCGCTTAGCAGGATCGAGTTGGTAGTTCCAAAATTATATCATCTACATAGATTTGGGCTATAAAGATTTCTTTTCCTACGGTTTTTAACGAATAAGGTTGGGTCGACTAAACCTTGGTTGAATCCTTTGGACTTAAGATAGATCGAAGCCTTCGCATCAAGCTCTTGGGGCTTGTTTGAGTCCATATAGGGCTTTCTTAAGTCTAAGGACATGGTCGTTTATCTAGATTTTCGAATCTGGGAGGTTGACTGACGTAAACTTCTTCCTTAATGTATCCATTCAAAAATGCTGACTTGACATCCATTTGAAACAATTTAAAACCTCGATGTGCAGCATATGCTAACAACATTCGGATGGACTCTAGTCTGCTCACGGGGCGAGGTCTCATCGTAATCTAAACCTTCGACTTGACTAAACCCTTTGCGACTAACCTAGCTTTATTTCTAACTACTTCACCTTTATCATCAAGTTTATTTCAAATACCCACCTTGTTCCAATAATTGATTTTTCTTTAGGTGGTGGTACTAATTCCTGCACTTTCATTTCTAGTGAATTGAGCTAGCTCTTCTTGCATAGCAATAATCCAGTCGGGATCAAGAAGTGCTTGTTCAATAGTTTTGGGTTCGATTTTGGAAATTAACGAGATTTGACTAAGGTTTCGATATGAAGCTCTAGTTCGAACCCCTAAATTTGGATCACCTATAACTTGATTGATAGGATGACTTGGGTTAGGGTCATCTATCACTTGGTCGATAGGATGACTTGGGTGAGTTCTAGTTTGACTTGGGTTAGAGTCATCTATCACTTGGTCGATAGGATGACTTGGGTTAGGACGAGATTCAAGTTCAAGATCAGTCGGGTTAAGCTATAAGTTGATTTGCTAGTTGGTTTTGTTAAGGATTGAACGGGTTCGTGTCCTTCTTCGAAAACTATATTAATGGTTTCTTCGACTCTAAGAGTGTCGTGATTGTATACCCTATAAGCTCTACTGGTGGTTGAGTATCCTAGAAAGGTTCCAGTAGAGGTTTTGGATTTGAATTTCCCTAGGTAATCCTTAGTGTTTAAGATATGTACCTTGCATCCAAATACCCTAAAGTACTTGATGTTCGGTATTTTATCGTGATAAATCTCGTACGAGGTCTTTTGGTGCCTCTTTACCATAAGGATCCTATTTTGGACATAGCAAGTCGTACTAACTACCTCCGCCAAAATCTATCTGTAGGTTATACTGCTTAACATTGTCCTAGCGGCTTCTTGTAGGGTTCTATTTTTCCGCTCGACTAACCCATTTTGTTGTGGGGTTCTATTACATGAAAACTCGGGGTGTTATCCGTTTAGGTTTCAGATAGCTGTAAACCTGTGGTTTTCGATTTCACCACCATGATCGCTTCTAAGTCTTTTAATCTTAAGGTTCTTTTGATTTTCGATTAACCTACAAAGATTGATTAGTTGGTCTAGGGTATCATTTTTATGTTTGATAAACCTAACCCAAGTAAATCTAGAATAGTCGTCAATTATGACTAAGCAAAATTGACTACCATTGAGTGACTTAGCTCCATGTGAATCAAATAGATCCATGTGTAGGAGCTCAAGAACACTTTTGGTTCGTTCTTGATTAGTTAATTGACGTTGTGTCCTAGATTGTTTACCTTGTTGACAAGCATTACATATTTTATTATCCAAGTTGTTTAGTTTAGGCAAACCTATAACCAAGCCACTCTGACTCATCTTGTGGACGAGTCTTGGGTGCGAGTGTCCGAGTCTTCGATGCCATAACCAAGATTCCTCTTGCTGTGTCATAAGACACTTGGTTGAGGAGTTGGGTAAATTTATTGTGTAGATGTTGCTACTCCTAGTTCCTTTAAGTATTATTTTAGATGTTGCATTTATTTTGATTACGCATTCATTTTCTAGAAATATGACCTTATAATTGTTATCACACAATTGGCTTACACTAAGTAAATTATATTGAAAGTTTTCTACTAATAAGACATTTTGAATTGTAAAGTTAGAGTTGAGCTCAATATCACCTGATCCGATGATTTTGAGCTTGCCGTTATTTCCGAAGGCTACCGATCCTTGTCGTTTGAATCGTAACTTCGAAAATTTGAGTTGATCCCCGGTCATGTGTCGGGAGCAACCACTGTCCAACATCCATTGATCCTACACATAAGGTAGTTGGATCGGATATTGGAATTAATAAAGGGTTGTTTGTAAGTTTTTAAACCTAAATCATCTCACCAATATCTACATGATCAAAACATGTTATTCCTATGTGTTATTGTGAGATGACTATCAATTTTACTTGATTAATTTTAATGAATTTAAATTAACCAACATTAGGTTAGATTCGGATTTAGTCTAAGCTCATCAAGTAATCTTTTCAAGAGATTAGCTTCCAGGTCGTGGCGAGGCACAGAGGCCTTCTTTGATTGGAACAACGACCACTTCCTTAGACAAAGCTAATTTCAAGAAATTGATAACTCGACTTACTTGAGACTACGTCTTGGTCTAACTAGTTATTTTTGAAAAGAGGCTCCCCGAGGCTCAATCTTTTAAATAGGATTTTAGTTGGTTTATTTTTGAAAAGAGGCTCCCGAGGCTCAATCTTTTTCGAGGATTTTAGTTGGTTATGAGTCCTATCTAACCATTCTAAAAATAAAGGAAAAACTAAGCATGCAATTTCTAAGACTTAACAAAAATACATTTTGTATTGGCTCCCTGGACCATTGAATCAGTGGGTCTATTCACATAGTGAATTTGGTCCTTAGGAACCCAATACATGTTAGATCCTAAAGTTGAAATCAAAGTGGTCTTAGGGACCCATGCTTGGACATTTTTCTTATGTTGGTTTACTATAGACATATATGACTTATTGGTTGTATTTGAGTTAAACCGAGTCCGGCCTTGTTGTACACGGCCCTTTGTGATCCAAGTAAGAGGTCAAGTCCCTTGGATCCCAAAGTGAACCTTTCCAACGTGTTCCTAAGGTCTTGACTTGTGTTTTCAAAAGCGAGTTCTCAACTTCAAGCTTTTCAACAGGTTGAGTCCTCCTCTTGAATCTGAGTAGTCGAAGAGGTTAGGAGACCTCATGTTTGAGAAGGTTAACCTCCTCAATTAGGGTCTCGACCTTGGACTCGGACTTAGCTAGTTTCTTATTTAAAAATTTAATTGCACCATACAAAGTATTAAGTAACGACGACTTACCCTTAATGATTCTTTTGAACCGGATACGGATCCGTGGCTTGTCTTGAATGGAAGCTCATCGCCATTCGGACTCGGACTCTTCTTGATTTGAGTCGTGCTCGGTCGGCTTGGCCATTAGAGCTTGGATATCGTCTTCTTCCTCCGACAACTCCTCCCAAGTAGCGTTTAGCGCTTTCTTGGTCTTTGATCGTTATTCTTTAGCTTTGGGCACTCGGACTTGATGTGGCCAGAACTGTTGCACTCATAGCATCTAAAATTAGAAGTATTTGAATTAGGTTTAGGCTTACCTTGAGTTGTTGGTCGTTTCGTCTCTTGATCATCTTAGAACTAGATTGACTAGTTCGGATTCTATTCGAGTCTACTTCCGATTCGGACTCGTCTTCTTCCTTGGGGTGGCTTGCTTGCGGGCTTCTTCTTCTTGGAACGCAACTAACGCAATACTCTTCTCGGCGGACCACGTTAGTTTGCTCATGTAATTCAAGTTCGAAAACAATTCGTCTAACCTAATTTTAGAAAGGTCCTTGGAGACCTTGTAGGCATCGACCATGGATGCCCACAAGGTGGTCCTAGGAAGCGAGTTAAGAGAATACCTGATAAGGTCGCGATTCTCGACCTTTTGTCGATGGCATGGAGTTGGTTGACGATGTCTTGGATACGAGCATGTAGTTGAGTTGCGGTCTCGTTTTCCTGTATTTTCAAGTTATACAATTTATTTAAAAGTAAATCTCTTTTACATACCTTCGTGTCGTCGGTGCCTTCGTGTAGTTCCACTAGCTTGGTCCATAAGTCCTTTGCACTAATGAAGGGGCGGTTGAGCTCTTCCTTGGACAACCCACATTGCAAGATTTGAGTTGCCTTGGCATCGGCTTCTACTTGTTTTTCATGGAATTTGACCATTGATCGTAACCCAAAGATTCACCATCTTCATTAATAGGAAGTGTGAAACCGGTTTGGATTACGATCCACATCTCGATTTGGGTTTTAAGAAAGCATTCCATCCGACCCTTCCAATAACGAAAGTCATTACCGTTGTAAAACGGGGGTCGGGCGGTGCTAAACCCTTCGAGATGGGCCATTTAAAAACAAGAAGAAGAACGACGAAAAGAATCTTGCAAAACACACACGGAAAGAATATTCCAAGACTTTCGTCTTGGATTAGTAGTCTTGAGAAGTAAAAAGATATATAAAATGTAACTTGCAAAAAGAAATAAAAAATCAAATGCGAATGTCGTTGAAGTTCCGGAGGACAACCTTACTCGGGATCTAACCCGAAGGACAACCTTATCCGGATCCTAAAGCCTCTAATGCAATTCTATATGTAGGAGAAGATAAGCAAGTGAAATAATTATACGAAAACAGAAATAAATAAATAAAAAATCTGTAAATAAAGAAAAACAAAGCTAGATTGGTGGTTTCACCGAATCTTAGCGCCCGACTCGATACCAATTGTTGGATCGAAAGTGTCGCTAGAGGGGGGGGGGTGAATAGCGATACGGTGTCGTTAAAAACTTTTGCAATAAGTAAAAAGCAAGTAGAGAATGCACCGCGGAAATATAAAGTAGACAAGATATTTTTACGTGGTTCACAATCTTTCGATTGCTAATCCACGGCCCTAGTGATCCTTGATCACGTACGGAGGGCAATTCACTAAAACCACTCCTCCTCGTTGGAAGTAGGAGCAACGATCACAAAAAGAAATCAAGGCAAAGGGACACTCCCCCTTTCCTTGTTACGATTAAAGCACAAAGACAATTTAAAGAAGTAGAACTTAAATAAATATACCGACAACTCTTATAAGTAGAAGATGTAGCTTTCGTTGTCGGCGGCACTTCGTCGTAGCAAATGTGAGTAGTAGTAGCGGCGTTACGACGGCGTGTTGAGAGCTCTTGAATTCTTATCTTTGCTTGGAGTGAACATGTCTATTTATGGATATTGATCTATGAATTTAGACATAGGTAGTGTCCAAGGTGAGGTTCTTATCCCAACTCAAGGATGAGGTGTTTCATCCAACCACCTTGTGCCACCTCCAACCTTCTTGTGCGCCAACTTGAGGATGAGGTGTTTCATCCAACCACCTTGTGCCACCTCCAACCTCCTTGGGCGCCAACTTGAGGATGAGGTGTTTCATCCAACCACCTTGTGCCACCTCCAACCTTCTTGTGCGCCAACTCAAGGATGAGGTGTTTCATCCAACCACCTTGTGCCACCTCCAACCTTCTTGTGCGCCAACTCAAGGATGAGGTGTTTCATCCAACCACCTTGTGCCACCTCCAACCTCCTTGGGCGCCAACTTGTTGGAGCCATTCAACTTGTGCCACATCATGGGAGCCAACCATCTTGTGCCAACTCACCTTATTTTGGGCGTCCACCACAAGGAAGCTTGGTGATGGTTTGGATGTCCACCTTGATGCCACATCACCCTTTGTACCAAAACACGAGTCAAGTCCAAATTCACCCCCTTGAAATTCGAGCTCTTCTCGAGGCTGGAACTTGACTAGCAGTTGACTGTAGTCAAAGGGTTTTGGACTGCAGTACAAGTTAGCTTAAAATATAAAGTACGATGGTTCTAACCATCTGATCTCGACCTAGACCTTCCATTGGAGGTATTGGGTCGGATCTACGCTTAACGACCTTGCTTCGCTTTCACACGAGCTTACCTTGTAGCCTCGCTTCCGGTCTTTACCTGAGTACCTCGGCTTCCTCCGAAGTCCCTCTGGCGTTGCCCGACCACCTCGGTTCCCACCGGGTGTCGCAGACCTTCCGCTCAACTTTAGCATTTCTGCACACTTAATTAAGCTCGTAAGATAACAAATATACCCTTAACTATTGAGCCTTTTGCCATAATCAAAATACCGGTTCGACTTTGGTGCCCACTGCACCAACAATTTGTTCCTTTTAAGTATCTAAAGATTCATTTAACTAAGGTTAGGTATGATTCTTTGGCACAAGACTGAAATCTTGCACACATACTTACTGCAAAGAGTATATTAGGTCAGTTTGCAATTAAGTACAGAAGGCTACCTATTGTACTTCTATATATAGTATTTTAAATTTATAGTTTTTCCTTCTAAGTCTTCTCTAATGTTTACATTGGTTGCCATAGGTGTACTAATTTCTTTAGCATTTTACATACCAAATTTACTAATTAACTCCTTAGCGTATTTATGTTGATGCATGTAGATTCCTTCTCTTGTTTGTTTTATTTGTAACCCTAAGAAGAAGGTAATATCCCCTACTAAGTTCATTTCAAACTCACTTTTCATTAGAGAAATGAACTCGTTTAAAAGTGTTGTGTTTGTTGTTCCAAAAATTATATCATCTACATAGATTTGTGCTATAAAAATACCTTTTCCTATGGTTTTTACAAATAAAGTTGGGTCAACTACTCCTTGATTGAATCCTTTAAACTTAAGATAGATGGATAGCCTCTCATACCAAGCTCTAGGTGTTTGCTTTAATCCATATAAGACTTTTCTAAGTTTAAGTACATTGTTAGGTTGGTATAAGCTTTCAAATCGTGGTGGTTGGCTAACCTAGACTTCCTCTTTGATAAATTCATTTAGAAATGCTGACTTGACATCCATTTGAAACAATTCAAATCCTCGACGTGCAGCGTAGGCTAATAGCATTCTAATTGATTCGAGTCTAGCTACAGGTGCATATATTTCATCATAATCTAATCTCTCTACTTGACTAAACCGTTTAGCTACTAACCTAGCTTTGCTCCTTATAACTTCGCCTTTGTCATCAAGTTTATTTCGAAATACCCACCTTGTTGATCATTTTTCCTTTAGGTGGAGGTACTAATTCCCAAACTTGACTCCTAGTGAATTGAGCTAACTCTTCTTGCATAACATGACCCAATCTGGGTCAAGAAGAGCTTGCTCTATGGTTTTGGGTTCGATTTTAGATATAAGTGAGATTTGACTTAGATTCCTATAGGATGCTCTAGTTCGAATCCCTAAATTTGGATCACCTATCACTTTGTCAATTGGATGATTAGCTTGTAGTATAGATTGATTCAGATTAGAGTTTACACTAGATTCGTTTTGTGGGTTAGGTTCAGGTCTAACTTCATTTTCATTGTTCAATTTAATGTTTACTCTAGGTTTAGTAGACTTGTTTTCTTCATCAAAAACTACATTAATTGTTTCTTCAATTTTTAAGATTCCATTGTTATATACCCTATAGGCTTTACTAGTAGTTGAATATCCTAGAAATGTGCCGGTAGTTATTTTAGAGGTAAATTTTGTTGAGGATTCGGTGATCGCTAGAGGGGGGGGGGTGAATAGCGCGTTTCGATGCATCGATGGAATTCATTCGTGATTGTGTCTACAAATCGTGTTAGTGAGCAACGGAATAATAATAATAAAAACAATACACGAGACACAATCACAAACACTACACAAGATATAACGTTGTTCAGAACCGAATGGTTCATACTCCACGGATTGGGCTCGTAAGAGCCCTAGCAATGCAAACACGCACTACTAATCCAATAAACTCCTTCTCGACAAACAAGTCAGAGGTGGAGAAATATCGTACAATGAATTACAACAAGTAATACAAAGTAAACAAGCAAATACAAGATGAAAATACAAAACAATGTAAAGAAAACTTTACAACTATTGCTTTGGAATGCTTGCTTGTTGATTGCCTTGGACTAGCCTTGAAGACCCTGATTTGCAACAGTAAATTGCTCCAAATCGCCCAAGAAAATCACTGCTAAAATCCCTCTTCCGAGCTACTTTTATAACCTGTAATTGAGTTGGATTTTTGCCTTTCAGTCGACTACTCGGGACCATCAGTCGACTGATGCCACTATTGTCATGAGACAATGGCTACATCCACGTTGGAAAAATCCAACGGATACACCATCAGTCGACTGGTCATATCCATCAGTCGACTGATGTCTCAATCAGTCGAGTGGTCAGGCCAATCACTCGACTGGAGAACATTCTGTGTCTAAAATTTGGCCATCAGTCGACTGATCACCTTGATCAGTCGACTGCTCAGGCCAGCAGTCAACTACCCACCTCTGCAAGTCAACTGCTAGGACACTTCCCGCAGTCAAACCCTAGTTGACTCACACCAGTCGACTGCCACATGATACCAGTCGACTGATACACCTTAAACATGAGGTTTAACCCAAGTATGGTGCCCCCATACTTGCTAGACCACCCGTAGCCTAGACCTAAGCCTTCTAGCCACCTCCGTCAGCCTCACGCCTATCGAATCCCTCCAAGTCATCCATGACTTGTTCATCCATACACTAGCCTTCAGGTGCTTCCATCGGCTATGTCATGCTAACAGTGTCTACACTGCCAAGGCACATTGGACTTACGCTGCCAAGACTCCGCTTGGACTTTACGCCGCCAGCCATTAAACTTATGCTGGCAAGACTCTCGCTTGGACTTTACGCCGCTAACCATTGGACTTATGCTGCCAAGACTCCCGCTTGGACTTTACGCCGCCAATATCAAACCCCTTAGACTTTCCAAATGCCAAGTACTCATGACTTGGACTTTCACCGCTAAGACTACACCCTTGGACTTGCGTGGCCAAGACTACACCCTTGAACTTTCCAAATGCCAAGACTCAAGCTTGGACTTTCCCTTGCCAAGACCCATGCTTGGACTGTACTTGCCAAGTACTTAAGATTTGGACTTTCCCTTGCCATGGTCAACCCTAGTCAACCATCAAAATCCTTCTCGAGTCAAACTTGAGTCCGGTCAATCATGACCTGGGTTGATTGCACCAACAATCTCTACAAAAACATTATCAGACATCAATGTCAAACCTTCATGTCAAACATCAAAACATCGCTCAAGTCAAACTCGAGTCGGGTCAATCGTGACCTGGGCTGATTGCACCAACAATCTTCCCCTTTTTGATGTTTGACAAAACCGCATACCTTTGAGTTAGAACATTAACTCAAATCTTCTTACCAATTATCCCAAATTGGTAATCCCATAAATTCTCCCAAACATTCTCCTCAAACATTCTCCCCCTTTTTGACTAACATCAAAAAGGTTTTCTCCAAGGAGGTCAATGTCTCATGTCCCAATGAGATCTTATAATCTCCCCCTTGGTCCAAAAATGCCTAGGATGCCTACAATCTTCCTAGTGATAAGTCCCATATCACTCAAGAAAGGTAATCCTACAAACTCTCTCAATTTCCAAATTGGGTATCTTAAAATTCCCATTTTCTCCCTCATGAGGAAAAATACCATCCATCATCCCATGATAAATACCTCCCCCTAAAGGCTTGCTCCCCCTTTACCATTGCACCAACAATGTTTTTGAGAAGTCCCTAAGCCTATAGGAACTCTAAAACATCAAAATTAAGGTCCAAAGTTCAATATAGAACTCTCCCATACCTTAAATTTGATACATCACCCTAACAACTCTCCTAATCCATATCCAATAGATTTTCACCCTTTATAATGCTTCCTAAAGCATATCCTAGGGTTAGGAGTGGTTAGGGAACTTTACCGTAGCTGAAAATAGGCTAAACAATATTGTTTTTCTCGAAATAAGCTTGGTAGTCGACTTTATCAAGCATCAGTCGACTACCATGCCCATCAATCGACTGCCACCAAGGGCAGTCGATTGATAAATGAAAATTTCGATTTTCAGTTATCAGAAATGACATTCGAAAAAGCATAAGTAATTCTACGTATATCAAAAAATCATGAAAAATTCATACGTATATTACATATAAGCAATACAATGGGTGAAAAATGTTAGAAACATATTTTACCCATTAAAATAGGAGATTGATACAAAGTTCAAAAGTGAAGAAAAACATCAATGTTTTAACTCATTTTGTATCAATTTCATCAATGGTGATTGCTATCAAAAGATAGACTTCACCAAAGTTTTTGAAAATGATTTTAAAACCTTATATTGGATTATATTCTTTGGGCTTCATGTACATGACTTGTACAAAAGCTTTCCCAATGATCCATAAATAACATAAGATGAGTTATAGTTCATCTAGATGCAAAAACTATGCATCTTGAACTTAACTCATATCCTATCATCTCACATGTATCTAGGGTGTATAAATACACATACATGTCAATGTGATGTGAGATGTGGGTTTTGTTTTCCTAATCTAGGGGTTCAAGCATTTTCTAAGGCAACACTACTTGATTCTCTTATAAATGGGACTTCAAGTCATTCCATTGTCCTTAACTCAATTTTAATTAAATTAAATGCATGAAATGATCATGGCATAAATGATAGCATAAGTAAAGCATGGCCAATGATCATGATGTCATGAACTATGAATAAATCTAAATACACATGACATAAAAACCTAAATCCTAAGCATGATCATGACATATAAATGGTAAAAATAAACATGATGTCATGACATGGTATATGGCAAAAAAACATGGCAAATAAAATGTATAGGTATAATAATACCTAAATTTTAATATTAGTTGTCATTTGTTATAATTAATCTCATTTTGCCATATTATCAATTGTTCCCAAAGTGTGTCAAAAACCCAAAATGGCACCCTAAGACCTCTAAACCTAAATTGTGCCAATTTGATTGATTTTTCATAATCTTCAAAGTATATTGGCACATCCTAAAATCTTTTAGGATTTAGCTCCATACTTATTTCCAAAGCACCCATAACCTTGAAAATATCCTAAAGTGCCAACTTTGCTATGGTTGGGTTAGCTACCCTTCCAATCAAGGTTGACACACCTAAACCCATCTAGCGTGAGTCGATCACGCTCTTAGAAACCCAAAACCTATTTGAGCTCTTAGGATTTACTAGGTATTCCTTAGGGATGACCTCCCTAGATACCTTCCTAATGACCCTTCTAGGCTTGTTAGCCTTGGTCATTTGGATCTTTCCATGGTTAATTCTAGGGGTGACTCCCCTTGTAACCTTCTTAGTGACTTCCCTAGGTTTCCTTGAAACCCTAGCCACTAGGCACCTACCTTGGTCAACCTTAGGGATGACTTCCCTATTGACCTTGGTCTTCCTAGGCCTAGATTTAGTTCCATAATCAAATGGAACATTATGATAAGTTTCCTTGGGCTTAGGTTTGTGACCCAAACCTTGCTTGCCCTTGGATGACCCTTGTCTCCGAGGCCCTAGGTTTTGACTTTGACTTCTAGACCCTAGAGTTTGACCATTTGACCTTTGCATTTGATTTGACATTTTTGCAAGGGTCTTTTCAAGTTTCTCAAGCCTTGACCTCAAGGCTTGATTTTCAAACTCTAATTGCCCAATTTTTTAATTTTGATTTAATCTTTGGGCATTGTTCTTTCTAGGCATATGCCTAGTCCATTTGGGGTTAAAACCTAGGTGCTCTTGTACCTTTCTAATTGTCTCCCTAGGTAGAATTAGTCTAGAATTATTTGACCTAGATTTGTCTTTAGGTAAATTTATTTTAGGGACATTAGTCCCAAATTTCTCCTTATTCCTAAGGTTGACCTTCTTAGCTCATAAACAATATTCATTGTTCCTAGCATGCTTTTCATGTACAATAGCAAGATTGTTAAAATTATTCCTAGCATGCCTTTTGACATTTAAACTAGAAGGTGCATTATTAAAATATACCTTAGGGTTTGCCTTAGCTCCCTCTACATGTGATGCTTCTTCTTTTCTCCTAGGGCATTGGCTATTATAGTGTCCCGGTTGTCGGCATTTGAAGCACACCACATGCTCCTTGCTTTTCTTGGCGGGGACATCAACATCCTTGACTTTTTCATTGACTTTTGGTGTCGGAGGAGCTTTCCTTACTCTTTTCGAACACTTACTCTTGTAGTGTCCAGATTCCCTACACTCAAAACATATGATATGATTTTTATTATGAATTGATATGTTTGAGTTACCTAGGGTGGTGGTAGGTGCTGGAGTTTGACCTTCTTTATCTTGACCAGATGTGGAAGGCTCTTCTTGATGCTCCGGAGTGGAAGGTCTAATCTCCTCCCCCTCAATCTTAAAGGTGGAGGCTTCTTCCAAATCCACCTCTTCTTCCTCTTCCGATCGGGATCCGAATGTTGATTACCTATCAACTTATGAATCCTCACTTGCTTGTGAGGAAGAGCTTTCTTCTTTTTGTGCCGAGTGAGACTCCTCATGGAATCATGCCAACTTGCTCCATAGCTCCTTGGCATCCATGTAATCCTCTAACTTGCACAAAATGTCATTAGGTATCAAATCTTCTAAAAGCTTTGTTACCTTGACTTCGATCTTGAACTTAAGATGTTGCTCTTGTGTCCACTTCTTCAACTTCAAGACATTTCCCTTCTTATCTCTAGGAGGTTCAAAGCCTTCCATGATGATGAACCAATCTTCTATGTCCATCATCAGGAAGTTCTCCATCCTTGCCCTCCATGCCCAAAAATCCTCTTGGTCGTATGGTGGCGGTGTGTGGATGTCCCATCATAATTTTCCTTCAAATTCCATCTTGTTCCCTCTAGCGTGCTCCCTCGGATGTGAAGCCGTAGAAGAGCCCCGTGCTATGATACTAATTGTTGAGGATTCGGTGACCGCTAGAGGGGGGTGAATAACGCATTTCGATGCGTCAATGGAATTCGTTCGCGATTGCGTCTACAAATCGTGTTAGTGCGCAGCGGAATAATAATAATAAAAACAATACACAAGACACAATCACAAACACTACACAAGATATAATGTGGTTCGGAACCGAATGGTTCCTACTCCACGGATTGGGCTCGTAAGAGCCCTAGCAATGCAAACACGCACTACTAATCCAATAAACTCCTTCTCGACAAATAAGTCGGAGGTGGAGAAACCTTGTACAATGAATTACAACAAGTAATACAAAGTGAACAAGCAAATACAAGATGAAAATACAAAACAACGTAAAGAAAACTCTACAACTATTGCTTTGGAATGCTTGCTTATTGATTGCCTTGGACTAGCCTTGAAGACCCTGATTTGCAACAGCAATCACTCCAAATCGCTCAAGAAAATCGCTGCCAAAATTCCTCTTCTGAGCTGCTTTTATAACCTACAATCGGGCTGGATTTTCACCTATCAGTCGACTGCTCGGGACCATCAATCGACTGATGCCACTATTGTCGTGAGACAACGACTACATCCACACTGGAAAAATCCAATGGATACACCATCAGTCGACTGATCATACCCATCAATCGACTGATGTCTCAACCAGTCGAGTGGTCGGGCCGATCACTCGATTGGAGAACATTCTGTGCCTGAAATTTTGGCCATCAGTTGACTGATCACCTTGATCAGTCGACTGCTTAGGCTAGTAGTCAACTGCCCACCTCTGGCAGTCGACTGCTAGGACACTTCCCGTAGTCAAACCCTAGTTGACTCACACCAATCGACTGCCACATGATACCAGTCGACTGATACACCTCAAACATGAGGTTTTAACCTCAAACATGAGGTTTAACCCAAGTATGGTGCCCCCATATTTGCTAGACCACCCGTAGCCTAGACCTAAGCCTTCTAGACATCTCCGTCAACCTCGCGCCTATCGTATCCCTCCAAGTCATCCATGACTTATTCATCCATACGCTAGCCTTCAGGTGCTTCCATCGGCTATGTCATGCTAACGGTGTCTACACCGCCAAGGCACATTGGACTTGCATTGCCAAAACTCCGCTTGGACTTTACGCCACCAACCATTGGACTTTACGCCACCAACCATTGGACTTATGCTGCCAAGACTCCCGCTTGGACTTTACGCCGCCAATATTAAACCCGTTAGACTTTCCAAATGCCAAGTACTCATGACTTAGACTTTCACCGTCAAGACTACACCCTTGGACTTACGTGGCCAAGACTACACCCTTGGACTTTCCAAATTCCAAGACTCAAGCTTGGACTTTCCCTTGCCAAGACCCATGCTTGGACTTTACTTGCCAACATGGTCAACCCTAGTCAACCATCAAAATACTCCTCGAGTCAAACTCGAGTCCGGTTAATCATGACCCGAGTCGATTACACCAACAATCTCCCTAAAAACATTATCAGACATCAATGTCAAACATTAATGTCAAACCTTCTTATCAAACATCAAAATATCGCTCGAGTCAAACTCGAGTTCGGTCAATCGTGACCTGGGTCGATTGCACCAACAAATTTCCCTAAGTAGTCTTTTGTATTTAGTATGTGTACCCTACATCCAAAGACTCTAAAATACTTAATGTCAGATAACTTTTCATAATGAATTTCATAGGAAGTTTTTTGGTGCCATTTAATTATTAAAGTTCTATTTTGGACATAGTAGGCAGTATTGACTGCTTCTGCCCAAAACCTATTATGTAGACTATATTCATTTAGCATGTTCCTAGCAGCTTCTTGTATGATTCTATTTTTTTGTTCAACTAACCCATTTTGTTGAGGGATCATAGGGCAAGAGAATTCATGGTGATATCCGTTTTGATTACAAAAATTGGTAAACTTATGACTCTTGAATTATCCACTATGATCACTTTTAATTCTTTTAATCCTTAGATTTTTTTCATTTTCTATTAGTTTATATAAAATAGTAAGTTGATCTAAGGTTTATTTTTATGTTTTAAGAGTTTTTCTCAAGTGAACCTAGAGTAGTCATCTACTATTACTAAGCAATACTGACTCCCGTATAGTGACTTGGCTCTATGTGAGTCAAATAGGTCTAAGTGTAGGAGCTCAAGCAAATTTTTAGTTCTTTATTGATTAGTTAGTTTATGTGGAGCCCTAATTTATTTTCCTTGTTGACAAACATTACATATTTTATTTTCTAGGTTACCTAGTTTGGGTAGACTTCTAACTAGATCATTTTGACTTATTTTATATATGAGTTTTGGATGGGAGTGGCCGAGTCATCGGTGCCACAACCACGATTCCTCTTGCTGTGTCATTAGACACTTGGTTGAGGAGTTAGGTAGATCTATTGTGTAAATATTATGATTTCTAATTCTCTTAAGTATAGTTTTTGAGCAATCATTATTTTTAATTAAACATTCATTTGGCAAGAATATAACCTTATAACTATTATCACATAATTGATTAACACTTAGAAGATTAAACTCGAAATTTTCAACTAATATTACTTGGCGTATTATAAAGTTAGAGTTTAGCTCAATATCACCTGATCCGATGATTTTGAGTTTTCCATTATTTTCGAAGGCTACTGATCCTTGGTTTTGTTGGGATGTATACTGAAAAGTCTATCTTTTGTATGAACATCTTTATTTTTGAAATAAGAATCACATGATCATTGTATGCATATTTATGGTTATGCATATTGTCCAATACATTACATTGTAGATAATATGGTGTGTGGTGTCACACGGGAGATCATGTTATCGGCTCCTTGTAAAGTATAAGTAAAGGCTCACAACCGAGATGGCTTTGGATAAACCATTGGTATTGTTGTAGTATGATTTGGTATTGGTTTGTCTTGACCATAGAATCACACTAGTACACTTTGTGTGTATTGAGCAGGACCGACTTAGAGGTGATTTGATTTATTGCTGACTACATAATCGAATCGGACCTCAGATATTATATTGTACATGCTCTTAATCCCGATATAATAATGGGCACATATACTTAGTATTCATTTCTTTGATTTACCAATGGGCGAGATTTATAGATTAAATCGATAGGCTCGATAAGTTGGGAAATGATATTATTTATATGGTGTGCCGTTGATTATATGAGGAAATCGTGTCCTATATATTAGGATGATGATGTCCCCTTGAGGAGCTCATAAGGTTCATCATGTAAACCCTGCAGGTGGACTTGGTCCGGCATGATGAAAAGGTTGAGTGGTACTACTCATGGAATAAGATGTTGATTAATTAATGGTCAGTAAATTAATTAATCGACGGACATTCGAGATCTTAAACACGGGGAGAAAATGTACATATAATATATGAAGCCCATATTAACTTATGGGGGTTGGTGAGGTAGATCAATGATAATCCTCTAGTGGAATGGATAATCATTAATGGATCGGACTTTGTGTGGGCTTGATCCATTGGGTGGCCAAGATCCAACTCCTCCTCATGGTCCCTATTGTAGCCCATTAATACCTCATGAAGCATAGATCCAATGGATGAAAACAAAACTCTAGATCCAAATGTAGAGATTAAATCTCTAGATCCGATGGTTGAGATTAAATCTCTAGATCCGACGGTTGAGATTAAATCCCTAGAACCAATAGTGGAGATTAAAACAAGGCTTATCCCTAAACCTATAAAAAAGGGCTTAAGGGTTGGCGTGGAGAATAATTAGAAGCAAGGGAGGTTTGGAGTTGGCGGCAAGAGGCTTGGAGTTGGCAGCACCAAATAAGGAAATCTTTTCCTTATCTTCTTCTTCTTCCTTGGTGGCCGGCGTCCATACAGCTCTTCCCTCCTTTGGCCGACATCCAAACCAGCTTCTTCTCCTCTCCTTGGACAGTGGAAACAAGGCTTAGGGTCCTCCCTTGGAGCTCTTGGCCAACATCCATCATTCTCATCCCTTTTCCTTGTTGGCCGGCGACAATAATTTGCTTGGTGCTTGTTGGTTGGCTAAAGGAAGGAGAAGGGTCTGTTAGGGCAATCTCTTGTCATGATAAGGTTTTGATGTGTGTGGCAAAGGGTTTAAGTTAGGTTGTTATGTTGACTTGATATGTGCGTTGGAGTCTTGCAGGACTTAGTAATTCGCACATGGAGCCTTGGCGGGTTCACCCTCACAACCTCATGCCTGAGTCAGAGAAGGAGCATTGCAGAGCCGTGCGCTTGATGCTGCCGAGGGACTGCCAGATGAGATGACTTGAAGTGAAGCCAAGGAAGCAGACTTCGGAGGCAAGAGACGCAAAGGAGCATTGCAGAGCCGTGCGCCTGATGCTGCCGAGGGACGTGGCCGTGAATGAAGAGAGCTTCGGCGAGGGACTTCGAGTGAGATGAGAGAATGAGTGAAATGTAAGTAGCTCATTAAGTGAACTTGGCCAAATGGCTGAGTGTCGGAGACTTGATCGCAAGGGTTAAGGTTTACCCGACCGCCGGAAGCTCAAACTTATGTTAAGTTCGAGTTTCACAGGGCACCAGTCGACTGCCATGTAATAGCAGTCGACTGCTCTGAGTCGAATGTAGTTCGACTGGTTGGATTGTGGCCAGCAGTCGACTTCCATATGTGGGCCGATCGCTAAGATTATCACGATCCGCTAAGGCGGCAAATGACCGTCAATAGGGTTTTGCCATAAATCGCTCGTAGCCGATCGGGCGTCGACTTACGGAGGCAATGATCGATGAGGTCCATCAGTCGATTGCCAAGTGTTCCGTTGGACTACAACGGTCGGGATCCGACGTGTTCAGAGGCCGTTGGAGTGGCGGCAGTCAACTACCAAGGGCAGCAGTCGACTGGTGGCGGCCAACGGGAAGAAATCAACCCTCTCTATAAAAAGAGAGGGTGTGGAGCTTTGGGAGAAAAATGCTTAAGTTCTAAACGACCATCCAAGTGCTCCACAAGATTCAAACTCCTTCTCTTAGCTTTCTTTCACATCTATTGTAAAAGAAGGAGTGTGCTTGATTTGTAAAGGTTACCTCCACTTAGCTTGGTGCAAAGGAGAGACCAATAGTGATTGGCTTTGAAGGAGTGATTCACCTTGGACGAATCGGAATCGTGGATTAGTGGTGTAGCCGTGAACCATGTTACATCTTCTTTGTTAGCGTTTGTATTTTCGTTTATTGCTTTGTCTTTATTGTTTATGCTTCCGCTTGCGCTAACGATTGTGTAGACGAGCAAACGAACGAGAGAATTCCGACATCCATCGTAAGAGGGCTATTCACCCCCCCTCTAGTCAGCCAATCAATATCCAACAAGTGGTATCAGAGCCAAGGAAAGCTTGTCGAGGACTAACCGCCACAACAAGCAACATTCAAAATGGGCGACTCAAACATCCACCCACCGAAGTTTGAAGGAGAATTCGCTTGGTGGAAGAAGCGAATGGAGGTATTTTTCGATACGGATTTTGATATTATGATTACTATGGAATCCGGTTTCGTTTTGCCTAGGGATGAAGAGGGGAAGCCAATAGAAAAAGTCAAGATGGACCAAAAGGCAAAGAGAGGAGCACCTTGCAAACTCAAAAGCCAAGCACCATCTATACAATGTGCTTCCTCAACAAGAAATAAATAGAATTGGAGAATGCCTAAGTGCCAAGGAGATGTGGGAGAAGCTAGTAGAGCTTCATGAAGGCACTTCGGAGGCAAAGCTAGCAAGAAGAGACCTCCTCCGCTCCCAACTTTCAAATATCAAGCTTGAAAAGGGAGAAAAGGTAACTTCTTTGCATTCTAGATTCAAAGAAATTTTAATTGGACTAACAAGTGTAGGAGAAAGGCTCTCCAATCGCGATATGATAATGAAGGCCATAGATGCTTTCCCCCGATCATCCAAGTGGAGTTCAATGGTGGACTCATTTTACATTTCAAAGAATCTAGAGGTAAGTACTCTAGATGAATTTTTCTCCACTATGGAATTACATGAATCTAGGCTTGAAGGAATACAAGAAGAGCCAAAAGTACAACCCTCAAGAGGAGTAGCTTTGATGGCAAACAAGGGGAAGAAGAAGATAGAGATTCCCTCCTCCTCCGATGATGAAGCGTCTTCCTCCTCTTCCATGGATAGCATGGAAGAAGCATATATGGTAAGGAGGGTAAGACGTGCTTTAAAAGGTTTTAGATTTAACAAATCAAATGATAGGAATAGAAGACCAAGGGGGAAAATTATTTGCTACAATTGCCAAGGAGAGGGACACATAAGGGACAATTGTCCTCTCCTAAACAAGAGCAAAGAAGAGAGGAAGAAGAAAGAAGAAAGGAAGAAGAAAAAGGGGAGCAAGAAGAAAGAGGAGAAGAAGACAAAGGAAAAGGGAAAAGCCAAAGCTCTCAAGGCAAGGACTTGGGATGATCCATCCTCATCCTCTTCATCATCATCGGAAGAGGAGAATGCCTTTGTCACTAACCTAGCATTGATGGCCTTCGACGACTTGGATTGCTCCTCCACCGAAAATGAAGAATCAAGCTCAAGTGAAGGGGGAGCCTCCTCTACATCCTCATGCGAAGAAGAGGACTTGGTAAGTGAGGTAACTAATCTACCCCCTAAACAAATTATGTCCATGATTTCTAGCCTCACTAAGGACTTATTTAGAGCCAAGAAAAAGAACAAATGCATGCTTGAACAAATTAAGGATTTAGAACAAAAACTAGAAAAAGCATGTGTTAATGATGATAATGATGATGCTTGCTCATATGATAATTACATGCCATTAGATGTAAATGATGCATGCATAGAAGAAAATAGGGCATTAAGGGAAAAGGTAGACTATTTGACAAAAGCCCTAGAAAAGTTTACAATTGGCTCAAATACATTGAATATGATTATAGGGAGCCAAAAGGCAAGTTTTAATAAAAAAGGCCTAGGTTATAAAGAAAAGAAAAATGAAAAGACCTATAAATGTTTAATAGCTAGGGGACAAGATAAGAAGAAAGTAATAGCTAGGAAATGGATCCCCAAAGAGTATTTAGTGAACCCCATAGGCAAAAATCTATTTTGGGTTCCAAAATCCATCCTTAAGGGTTAGGAAAACCTTAGGGTAGTCAACCATATGCAATTGACCTATATCATATTTTGGTTGACTTAGGATGGCGGGACAACATTTTTAAATAGTGTTGGGTGATGATAACGTGCCCATAATTAGATAATAATGCTTAAATCATGATGATTAATGTAATTTCTATGTATGTTTGCAATCATGATTTATGACTTTGGAATTTGGCACATCATCATGAGAAATAGAGCTTAAATCATGCCTTAGGTGATATTTTGCTTAATATCATCATATAATACCTAATGCATGATTATAATTTGATGAATACATGTATTTCATGATCATAAATGTGAAATTAATTCATATATGTCATTATGATCATGTAGGTTGTTAGGTTGATACTTAACCATGATAGAATTGCATGAATATAATGGTTAAGTATATACAAATACCCCCTAGGATGCATCTAACACTCACCATAGGCTACCATGATTGAAAACATAGCATGAGTGAGATGTTAGGATGATACAAATATCCACTAATGCCTATGGCATTTAGATGGTCATTTAAGGTATCAAAATAACAATAATAGACCAATCATGGGGAAGACTTATGTTTAATTCATAGACATATTGCCCAAAGATCATGGTTGGATATTTCATATATATTCAAAACAATCTCTTAATCTAAAATCTATGTATTCATGTTTTGAAACAATTGGAACCAAAACTAGGTGTTAAAATGGATACTAACATGCTCAAAAACTAGTGGTTTTTAAAGCTTTTGGATTTTTGGCAAATCTCGGAAAATATAATGATTTTTCTTGAAAACCTATTTTTCATTGATAGATATACTTAAAATAAATATGTTCCTCAAATTTCATGATTTTTTGAATTTTCTAGAATTTATATTGTATTTCTGAATTTCACCTAAAATCGTAATTTCGAATTTTGTGCCACGATCGCCATACCGATAGCAATGACGCCCACCTGAAATACAGTCCAATATTTTCTGATTTCAATTTTAATCATGTTTTTGGGTATTTTCCTTCTATTAAACTTGATGCCATGGATTTATAACTTAGTGTTAATCTTTTTGATGGTGTCAAAGGGGGAGAAGTAATTATATTTAAGTAAATTATGATAGGGGGAGAAATATGTATGGGGAGTTTCATGGATTAAGGGGGAGTTGCATGTTGCTATATCATGTTTATGTTTACATGCTTTCTTACCTTAGAAATTTTTATCAAATGTTTTTACCTAACTTAAACGGATTGCCACACATCAAAAAGGGGGAGATTGTTAGGGCAATCTCTTGCCATGATAAGGTTTTGATGTGTGTGGCAAAGGGTTTAAGTTAGGTTGTTATGTTGACTTGATATGTGCGTTGGAGTCTTGCAGGACTTAGTAATTTGCACATGGAGCCTTGGCAGGTTCACCCTCACAACCTCGTGCCTGAGTCGGAGAAGGAGTATTGCAGAGCCGTGCGCTTGATGCTGCCGAGGGATTGCCGGATGAGATGACTTGAAATGAAGCCAAGGAAGCAGACTTCGAAGGCAAGAGACACGAAGGAGCATTGCAGAGCCGTGCGCCTGATGCTGCCGAGGGACGTGGCCGTGAACCAAGAGAGCTTCGGCGAGGGACTTCGAGTGAGATGAGAGAATGAGTGAAATGTAAGTATCTCATTAGGTGAACTTGGCTGAATGGCTGAGTGTCGGAGACTTGACCGCAAGGGTTAAGGTTTACCCGACCGTCGGAAGCTCAAACTTATGTTAAGTTTGAGTTTCACACGGCACACCGATCGCCATGTAATAGCTGATCGCGCTCGAGTCGAATGTAGTTCGACCGTATTCGACTAGTTGGATTGGGCGCAATGATCGCCATATGTGGGCGATCGATCTAAGATATATCGATCGCTAAGGCAGAATGATCGTCAATAGGGTTTTGGCCATTAATCGCTCGTAGCCGATCGGGCGCCGACTACGGAGGCGAGTCGATCGATGAGGTCCATCGATCGCCAAGTGTTCCGTTGACTACAACGGTCGGGATCCGACGTGTTCGAGGTCGTTGAGTGGCGGCAATGATCGCCAAGGGCGAATGACCGGTGGCGCTAACGGAAGAAATCAGCCCTCTCTATAAAAAGAGAGGGTGTGGAGCTTTGGGAGAAAAATGCTTAAGTTTTAAACGACCATCCAAGTGCTCCACAAGATTCAAACTCCTTCTCTTAGCTTTCTTTCACATCTATTGTAAAAGAAGGAGTGTGCTTGATTTGTAAAGGTTACCTCCACCTAGCTTGGTGCAAAGGAGAGACCAATAGTGATTGGCTTTGAAGGAGTGATTCACCTCGGACGAATCGAGAACGTGGATTAGCGGTGTAGCCGTGAACCAAGTTACATCTTCTTTGTTAGCGTTTGTATTTTCGTTTATTGCTTTGTCTTTATTGTTTATGCTTCCGCTTGCGCTAACGATTGTGTAGACGAGCAAACGAACGAGAGAATTCCGACATCCATCGTAAGAGGGCTATTCACCCCCCTCTAGCCGGCCAATCGATCTCCAACAGGGTCTTATTTCTATTCTTCCTCTTGTTTGGAGCGAGCAAGGAAGGAAGATTGGTGATCTAGGAGCTTCAACTTTTGGTAGATCATCGCCCACACGACATCCGAAAGGAGGAAGGTCATACAATAGAAGATCGAGAGCTATAACACTTATCTATCTTCATATGTAACATGTTTGTAATTGTTTTCAATTATATATGCATGATATATTCTGTTTTGTGGCTAAATATACTTGGACTTCGAACATAAACACAAAATCTGACGATCCGTACATCGTCTATTCCGTGGCTACTCGTAGGATAGAGGTTGGTTGCTTGAATAACAAGTTTGTTCAAGTGACTACTCTAATCGAATAGCACGACGATGATAAGGTTGCTTGGGCAATCCCTCTTGTCAAGGATAATTTTTTTTTATCCGGGGACGTAGAAGGGATCGCCATGAACAAGCGACCGAGTTGAAGTGGGAAGCAAAGTTTCCTACCTTCAAGTTGTATCAGAGCTTCGATTCCGGGACAAAAACCTTCAAGTGGTATCAGAGCCACGGTTTTTGATTTTGTGTGTTTAGATTCTGTTACTTTTATGCACTTTTCATATATTAAATGTGCCTGATAATAGTAGGATATGCGTAGGTTAACTCTTTGGTTGCAGGCATAGGATCCAACTATTATGACCATATGTGTGTAATTGTATATTTTGTTGAATCCTCGGGGTTGACGAGGCTAGTATTTAATTTTTGTAAATTAGATACGACATTGTTTAGCCACTCTTTCTATTTTAGTTTACTTTCGATCTAGATTTCATGTACACTCCCTCGTGGAGTATAGGATCGATGGATGTAAACTAAAATATTTTTTCTCGGCTTGGATCTCCGGATGGCTCGTACATGGCATAGGAGGAGCGGACTAGATGGCGATACGACGGGAGACATATTGAAGACAAAAGCCATAATAGTTGGAAAATTTGTATTGTTCATATTTATTGCTTATTGTTTGATATGCATGTCGTAGGCTAGAAAATTCCTCAATTTCAAATTACTAAGTGGGAGAGGGATATTTTTTTAAAATTCCCACGGCCTCCATTACGATTTGACAAGTGATGCAAACAAACTTGTGCGTCAGCTCTGAGTGCCTTCCTCCCCATTGGATGAGTTTGTTTGCGGATCACAAGGTCGAATATGGTTATAGGAAATTATTAAGGAGCATGTGTACTTCCCCATTGGAAGGCACATAACCCGAGATAATTGCCTTGGTATCGAGTAATGGTGAACACTTAGATACAAATATAAGTATCCTCCCCATCGGAGTCACTGCTTTTATTTGTAGGGCCGAAGAGGAACCAACTATTAATTTTACTTGTCAAAAAGTTAGGTTGACAAGATAGTAAAATTAATGGGTAAAATCTCCTCTTACAAATGTAGAATTCGTATACGTCCACACGATCGTGGCATACGATATTCTCGGTGTTTTAAGGTGTTGGTTGATTTTAAAATTTTATTGTTTGAGGAATCAATAATTTTTTGAAATCTAAAGTAATGATCTATGTGATTCTTAGGATTTTCAAAATGACTTTCAGTCCACTTGTTGTGATACTAAAGGAAAATAAACTTACTGTAAATAATTATGTTGATTGAAAAAAAGAATATAGATATTGTCTTAAATGCTGAGGAGTACAAGTGTCTACTCTTCGAAGAGTGTCCTCCTAAGCCTGTGAATGAGCTGGAAGTCCTTAGAGCTGAGATTGATGGGGAAACCAAGGTCGATATCATTCTCCAGTTGACAGAAAGACTTGCTCAGACTCAGGCCATGGTTTCTCAAAAAAAAAGGTTTCTACTTCTATGCCGAAAGGCAAGAAGAAGAAGAAACAAGGTGGTGCAAACTTGGTGGGAGGATCTCAGGGAGGAGTGAAGAAGACGAAAGTCAAGTACTTCACTTACAAGCAGGATGGACATTGGAAGAATGACTGTCCCAATCGGAAGTAGAAAAAAGGTATATCCTTTGGTCTAGTCGTTGAAACATGGTTAGCAGTGATATCTACTGGCACCTGATATGTAGATACAGAAGCCACTAATCATGTCTGCAATACTATGCAGGGGTTCCAGGAAACCCGATGACTAGCTGAGGGGGAGATTACCGTTTACTTAGGCAATGCCACAAAGGTGGCGGCTGTTGCAGTGGGAGACGTTTATTTATCTTTTGAGAAAAATAAAGTTTTGGTTCTTAAGAATTGCCTTTATGTACCTTTATTTAGAAAGAATTTAATTTTGGTTTCTAAATTATTTATGGATGGATAATCTATTTCTTTAAATGACAGAGTTGTTATAAAAAGGAATAGGGAGATTATCTGTTCTAGTGTATTGGTAGGCAATTTGTATACACTTGAACCAAAAGCTCCCACGATGCAAATAGAAGATAATAACTCATCTTCTAATTCCAATAAGAGAAAATAACCTTCGAAAATGAACCAAACATATCTTTGGCATCTTAGGCTTGGTCATATTGACCTAAGCAAAATTCAAAGGTTGATAGCTGATGGACCTTTAGGTTCATTAGTGGTGGAAGATTTCCCAACCTGTGAATCTTGCTTGGAGGGTAAAATGACCAAGAGGCCTTTTAAGGCCAAGGGGTATAGAGCCAAAGATGTGTTAGAATTGGTTCATTCTGATTTGTGTGGTCCTATGTCTATCTAGGCTAGAGGTAGTTTTAAGTATTTCGTCTCTTTTATAGATGATTATTTGAGATATGGATACATTTAATTGATGCGCCGCAAATCTGAATGCTTTGACAAGTTCAAAGAATTCAAGGCTGATGTGGAGAAACATCAAGGTAAAAGTATCAAAACACTACGATCTGATTGTGGTGGTGAGTACCTCTTAGGAGAGTTTAGGAATTACTTATCAAAGGCTGAGATTCAATCCTAATTGTCTGCACCTGGCACACCCCAGCAGAACGGTGTAGCAGAGCGAAGGAATAGGACTCTTATGGAGATGGTTAGATCAATGATGAGTTATTCTGAGTTTCCAGATTCGTTCTGGGGATATGCTCTAGATACGACAGTGTATATTCTGAACTTGGTCCCATCTAAATCAGTGCCTTCCACTCCTACAGAATTGTGGACTGGGCGAAAGCCTAGTCTAAGACATATTCGAATTTGGAGAGTCCAGCACATGTGCTGAAGGTGGATGCTGGTAAGTTAGAACCTTGTACAGAAGTACGCATGTTCGTTGGCTATCCTAGAGGAACGAAAGGTGGTTTGTTTTATAGTCCTAGAGATCAGAGGGTGATCGTTAGCACGAACGCCAGATTTCTAGAGGAAGACTATGTGATGAACCACAAGCCCATGAGTAAGATTGTTCTGGAGAAATTGAAAGGGGAAGTCACTTCTTTAGTACCACCGGTACAAGAGGATATACCACAAGTCACTGCACTGCGTGTCACAGAGGATACACAGGTGATACCTCATCGTAGTGGGAGGGTTGTGAGGCAACCTGATAGATTCATGTTCTTGGGAGAATCTTCTGATTTGGTCCCTGGCGAACATGAACCTGATCCCTGGACATATGACGAGGCAATCCAAGATAAAGATACGGTATCTTGGCAAAATGCAATGAATACTGAGATTGAATCTATGGATTCGAATTAGGTCTGGGAGCTAGTAGAACCACCTGATGGTATAAAAACCATTGGATGCAAGTGGATCTACAAAAGAAAGAGAGGAATAGACGGGAAGGTTGAGGCCTTCAAAGCGAGGCTTGTTGCGAAGGGGTATACTCAGAAAGAGGGTATCGATTATAAGGAGACCTTTTCGCTGGTAGCCATGCTTAAGTCTATCCGGATTCTCTTATGCATTGCAGCTCATATGGATTATGAGGTGTGGCAGATGGATGTCAAGACAGCTTTCCTTAATAGAAGTCTTGAGGGAAACATCTATATATGAAGCAACCAGAGGGATTCATTGCAAAGGGCAAAGAGCATCTTGTGTGTAAGCTTAATTGGTATATTTATGGATTGAAGCAAGCTTTGAGGTCTTGGAACATCCGCTTTGATGAGGTAATCCAGTCTTATGGATTTATTCAAAGTCCGGATGAGTCTTGTGTATACAAGAGATGTGACGAAAACATAGTGGTATTTCTTGTACTATACGTAGATGACATTTTTTTAATTGGCAACAATGTCAAGGTGTTATAGGACGTAAGGTTATGGTTATCCAAATAGTTTGATATGAAGGACTTGGGAGAAGTGAGACACATTCTTGGGATTAAGGTTATAAGGGATCACAGTAAAAGGATGTTGTGCTTATCTCAAGCTTCATACATAGACACAATTATGGATCGTTTTAGCATGCAAAACTCCAAGAAAGGTTTTCTACCTTTCAGGAATGGAGTTCCTTTATCTAAGGAGATGTGTCCTAGAACATCTGAGGGGATAGAAGAGATGAAGGCGGTTCCTTATGCTTCGGCAGTAGGAAGCCTCATGTATGCGATGCTATGTACGAGACCAGATATCTGCTTTGCCGTGGGCATGATTAGCAGATATCAGAGTAATCCAGGACAGGGACATTGGACTGCGATAAAGCATATATTGAAGTACCTGAGAAGGACTAGGAATTATATGCTAGTTTACCAGGCAGACCAATTACTCCCTGTGGTTTATACAGATTCCGACTTCCAATCAGACAGGGATAATAGTAAGTCTACCTCAGGTTTTGTGTTTACTCTGGGAGGTGGAGCCATTGTATGGAGGAGTGTCAAGCAGAAATGCGTGGTGGATTCCACCATGGAAGCTGAGTATGTGGCAGCCTCTGAGGTGGCCAAAGAAGCTGGATGGCTCAAGAACTTCTTGATGGACTTGGATGTGATTCCTAGTTTGCCTAGAACTATCACAATTTATTGTGATAATAGTGGTGCAGTTGCAAACTCGAAGGAACCACGAGCCCATAAGGCAAGTAAACACATAGAGCGCAAGTACCACCTGATACGCGAAATCGTAAAGGAGGTAGAAGTTGCTGTCGCCTAGATTACATCAGAGGATGACTTGGTAAACCCTTTCACTAAGGCCCTTCTAGCGAGAGCTTTGATAGGCATGTGGAGAGAAGGGGAATCAGATGTATGGCAGTATGAGGACAACATAGTCTTTTAGTATAAGTGGGAGATTATTGGGATGTATACTGAAAAGTCTATCTTTTGAAATAAGAATCACATGATCATTGTATGCATATTTATGGTTATGCATATTGTCCAATACATTACATTGTAGATAACATGGTGTGTGGTGTCATACGGGAGATCATGTTATTGGCTCCTTGTAAAGTATTAGTAAAAGCTCACAACCGAGATGGCTTTGGACAAACCATTGGTATGGTTGTAGTGTGATTTGGTATTGGTTTGTCTTGACCATAGAATCACACTAGTACACTTTGTGTGTATTGAGCAGGACCGACTTAGAGGTGATTCGATTTATTGCTGACTACATAATCGAATCAGACCTCAGATATTATATTGTACATGCTCTTAATCCCAATATAATAACGAGCACATATACTTAGTATTCATTTCTTTGGTTTATCAATGGGTGAGATTTATAGATTAAATCGATAGGCTCGATAAGTTGGGAAATGATATTATTTATATGGTGTGCCGTTGATTATAGGAGGAAACCGTGTCCTATATATTAGGATGATGATATCCCCTTAAGGAGCTCATAAGGTTCATCATGTAAACCCTGCAGGTGGACTTGGTCCGGCATGATGAAAAGGTTGAGTGGTACTACTCATGGAATAAGATGTGGATTAATTAATGGTCAGTAAATTAATTAATCGACGGACATTCGAGATCTTAAACACGGGGAGAAAATGTACATATAATATATGGAGCCCATATTAACTTATGGGGGTTGGTGAGGTAGATCAATGATAATCCTCTAGTGGAATGGATAATCATTAATGGATCGGACTTTGTGTGGGCTTGATCTATTGGGTGACCAAGATCCAACTCCTCCTCATGGTCCCTATTGTAGCCTATTAATACCTCATGAAGCTTAGATCCAATGGATGAAAACAAAACTCTAGATCCAAAGGTAGAGATTAAATCTCTAGATTCGACGGTTGAGATTAAATCTCTAGATCTGACGGTTGAGATTAAATCCCTAGAACCAATGGTGGAGATTAAAACAAGGTTTATCCCTAAACCTATAAAAAGTGGCTTAAGGGTTGGCGTGGAGAATAATTAGAAGCAAGGGAGGTTTGGAGTTGGTGGCACCAAATAAGGAAATCTTTTCCTTATCTTCTTCTTCTTCCTTGGTGGCTGGTGTCCATACCTCTCTTCTCTCCTTTTGCTGGCATCCAAACTAGCTTCTTCTCCTCTCCTTGGCCAGTGGAAACAAGACTTAGGGTCCTCCCTTGGAGCTCTTGGCCGACATCCATCATTCTCATCCCTTTTCCTTGTTGGCTGGCGACAACAACTTGCTTGGTGTTTGTTGGTTGGCTAAAGGAAGGAGAAGGGTCTTGTTTCTATTCTTCCTCTTGTTCGGAGCGAGCAAGGAAGGAAGATTGGTGATCTAGGAGCTTCAACTTTTGGTAGATCGTCACCCACACGACGTCCGAAAGAAGGAAGGTCATACAATAGAAGATCGAGAGGTATAACACTTATCTATCTTCATATGTAACATGTTTATAATTATTTTCAATTATATATGCATGATATATTCTGTTTTGTGGCTAAATATACTTGGACCCCGAACATAAACACAAAAGTCGGTGATCCGTACATCGTCTATTCCGCAGCTACTCGTAGGATAGAGGTTGGTTGCTTGAACAACAAGTTTGTTCAAGTGACTACTCTAATCGAATAGCACGACGATGACAAGGTTGCTTGGGCAATCCCTCTTATCAAGGATAATTTTTTTTCATCTGGGAATGTAGAAGGGATCGCCATGAACAAGCGACCGAGTTGAAGTGGGAAGCAAAGTTTCCTACCTTCAAGTGGTATCAGAGCTTCGGTTCAGAGATAAAAACCTTCGGGTTTTTAAATCTGAGCTTCGTAAACTTCAGTTGGTCTCCAATCATATGTCGGGAGCATCCACTATCCAATATCCATTGATCCTACACATATAGTAGTTGGATCGGATATTGGAATTTTAAAATAAGTTAGAAATTTTTAACCTAAGATTCATCTCACCCTTTCTACATGATCAATCATGTTATCTTTACATGTTTTTGTGAGATGACTTCAATTTTACTTAGTTAAATTTAATAATTTAAAGACTAATTAACCTTGGGTTAGATTTGGATTTAACCTTTAGTTAGTTAAGTGAACCTTTCAAAAGATGGCTTCCAGGTCATGGCGAGGCACAGAGGCCTTTTTTGATCGGAACAACGACCACTTCCTTACACAAAGCCAATCTTAATAAATTATACACTTAATTCACTTTAGGGTTATGTCCTAGTCTAACTAGTTTAGGATGTGGTGAGGTAGCTTCAGCCAGTTCCACTTAGTCAAGTGCACCAAGCTAGATACTCCTTATCTAACCCGGATACATGAGACCTTGTTTTCCTAATGTACTATCATCTCATCGCATCCTGATACTATGTTATCAAGGTTCATTAATCATTATTCCTATCTAACCTTCTAAAAATAAAAAAACTAAGCATGCAAAGCTAGATTAATCAAGAAATTATGCACACAAGTTTAGTATTAGCTCCCCCTAGATCATTGAATCGATACGGTCTATCCACATAGTGGATTTGATCTTTGGGGGCCCAATACTTGGTTGAACCTAGTTGTGAGTTTAAAATGTTCTTAGGGACCCATGCTTGGACTTTTCGATCATTACGATTAACGATTGACATGTAAGATTTATTTGTTGTTGTTGTTGTTCTAAACCCGAGTCCGACCTTGTTGTACATGACTTTTTACGATCCAAGAAGTAGGTCAAGACCATTGGACCCCAATGTGAACCTTTCCAATGACTTTCTAAGTTATTGAACTTGTCTTTTCAAGAGAGAATTCTCTTCCTCAAAATTTTTAACTTGAGTTGAGTTTCCCTCTCGAACTTGACTAGTTGAAGAGGTTAGGGTAGCCTCATGCTTGAGGAGTTTAACCTCCTTAAGCAATGACTCGACCTCAGACTCAGACTTAGCTAACTTTTTATTTAAGAGCTTAATGGCATTGTATAAAGTATTAATTAAAGACCGACTCACCTTAATTGACTCTTTTGAACCGGATGCGAATCCGTGGCTTGTCTTGAATTGTAGCTTGGTGTCGGATCTGGAGTCGAACTCGGACTCGGACTTGTAGTTGGCTTTGAGTTCGGACTTGGACTTGGACTTGGACTCGGTTTGTCTTGCCATGAATGCCAAATTGGTGATTTGATCTTCTTCTTTCTCAGAGGATTCTTTCCAAGTCGCGTTGAGTGCCTTCTTGGTTTGTGGTTGCTTGTTCTTTAGCCTCGAACACTTGGATTTGAAGTGACCTCTCTTATTGCACTCGTAGCACTTGTAGTTTTGATTTTGATCGAGTCTCTTCTCCTTATTTGGATTGATGGGTTGCCTTCTATTTTTGATCATCTTCCTAACTAGATTGACTAGTTCGACCTCCATTTCTTTGTCTACCTCCGATTCGTATTCGTCTTCTTCGGGAGGAGGCTTGCTTTTTACCTTTCTTCTTCCTGCATACAAAGTTATACCTTTTTCGATTGGGGCCGAATTAGATTTCTCATGAAGTTCGAATTCAGAAAACAATTCACCTAACCTAATTTTTGAAAGATCTTTAGAAACTTTGTAAGTATCAACCATGGATGCCCACAAAATTGTCCTAGGAAAGGCTCTTAGAGCGTACCTTATTATGTCGCAGTTCTCCACCTTTTGTCCGATGGCATGTAGACCGTTTAGAATGTCTTGAATATGAGCATGAAGTTGCTCGCGGTCTTGTTTTCCTGCATCTTTAGATTATACAATTTATTAACTAGTAAATCTCGTTTACATACCTTTGCATCGGATGCCCCTTCATGAAGCTCGATTAGCTTGCTCCAAAGGTCCTTGGCATTTATAAATGGTCCAATTTGGTTGAGCTCCTCTTTAGACAAGCCACATTGCAAAATTTGGGTCACTTTTGCATCGGCTTTGATTTGCCTCTTGGTTGCATTGGTCCATTTGTCAAAGTCCAATTGTTTCCCTTGATCGTTGGTGGGTAGAGCAAAGTCGGTTTAGATTATTATCCACATCTCAACTTGCATTTTTAAGAAACACTCCATCCGACCATTCCAATAACGGAAGTCATCTCCGTTAAAGAACGGAGGTCGGGCGGTGTTATACCCCTCAAGATGGGTCATTTTGAAATTCTAGCAAAAACATGAAAAACAAAAATTTCCAAGACTTTGTCTTGGACTAGTAGTTTGAGAAGAAAACTTAAATTAAATGAAAAAGCAAAAATACAAAAAGGAAAAAAAATTGCTCGACGATGGTTGTAGCGAATCTGAGTGCCCCTACTCTAATACCAATTGTAGCATCGAGAAACATTAGAGGGCGGGGGGTGAATAGCGTTCGAAAAACTTTTCTTTTCGTCATTAAAATGCAAAGTACATAGCGAAAATAAAGATAAATAAAAACAAAATGCAATTTTTTTTACTTGGTTCACAACCAACCGATGCCTAGTCCAAGGCCCCACGATCCTTGATCTCTTCCGATGGGAAATTCACTAAAATGATCTCTTCCTCGTTAGAGGTAAAAGACAAGTGATTACAAAAGAATGTAGAGGAAGAAGCAACACGCCTACCTCTCCTCTTTAGCAACAATAAGGACAAAGAGAATTAGCAACTAAGTGTTGGTGCAGTGGCACCTAAGTCGAACCTGAGTTTTGATTATAGCAAACGATACAAAGTTAAGCTCATTTTGTTATCTCACGAGCTAAATCAAGTGTGCAGAAAGTGCTAAAGCTAGAGTTGAAGGTCAGCGACACTCGGAGGGAACTGTGGTGGTCGGGCGACACCGGGAGGACTTCAGAGGAAGACGAAGAACTCAGGTGAAGATCGGAAGCAAAGCTTCAAAGGTAAAGGTTGAGGTAAGCTCATGTGAGTGAGTGTAAGTAAGGTCGTGTCCTCCATACAGGGACATCCTTAGGCGTCGATCCGACCAAGACTTCCCATGGAAGGTCTAAGTCGAGATCGGATGGTAAATGACCATCGAGCTTACTTATACTAACTTCATTTTCGACCTAACACTTCATTGCAGCTGGAAACCCTGCCATCAGTCGACTGATGGCTTGTATCAGTCAACTGATGCCTCCAGTAGTCGACTAATAGGGTTGATCAGTCGACTGCTGGTCAAGGATCAACCTCGAGGAGAGTCAAAGCTTATCGCCATTTCTCAAGGGCTAGGTGGCATCACCTCATGAAACCTCATCTCAACGATTAGGGTTTCACAAGGCTATAAAAGTAGGGGTTCTCCACCCATTTTCCATCATTCCAAGAGCCTCCAAGTGCTTCCAATACGCTGCGACATTCTGACGATCTTCCGATGACGAAGCGCTACAGAAACGATGACTCGAGCTCCAATCATCATCCTTTCAAGTTATCGATAACCTTTTAATTTATAATTCAGTTTCAAATTGTATTTCTTTTCAAGTTTTTATTATAACAAGGAGAGGGGGAGAGTCCCTCTACCTTGATCTCTTTTTGTAATCGCTTGTCTCCTACCTCCGACGAAGAGGAGATTATTTTAGTGCTTTTGCCCTCCGTGCCTAGTCTCGGACCACTAGGGCCTTGGAGTAGCAGCCGTAGGCTATGAACCAAGTAAACCCATTGTGTCATTTTACTTTCCCGCTGCATGCTTTGATTTTTGAATCATCAAAAATGAACAAATTGTCTTATCGCTATTCACCCCCCTTTAGCGATCCGTTATCGATCCAACAATTGGTATCAGAGCTAGGGGCGCTAAGATTTGGTGAAACCACCAATCTAGCCTTTTTATAGATTTGTTTTGAATTTTACGAGTCTTTTTTCGTTCGTTTAAATTTTCTCTCGCACTACTAATCCAAGATGCAAGTCTTGGTACATTTCGTTGTTTTTGTCATTGCTAGATTCTTTCTCTTCACTTGTTTTTTTGTCAATGACCCATCTCGAGGGTTTTAGCACCGTCCGACCTCCGTTTTACAATGAAGATGACTTTCGTTATTGGAAGGGTCGGATGGAGTGCTTCCTTAAGACCCAGATCGAGATGTGGATCATAATCTAAACAGGATTCACACTTCCGACTAATGAAGTGGGTGAATCCTTGGATTATGACCAATGGACCAATGCTACAAAAAGACAAGTCGAAGTCGATGCCAAGGCAACTCAAATCCTCCAATGTGGTTTATCCAAGGAGGAGCTCAATCGTGTTGGCCCCTTTATCAGTGCGAAGGACTTGTGGACCAAGTTAGTGGAACTACACGAAGGAACCGACGAAGCTAAGGTATGCAAATGGGACCTTCTTTTCAATAAATTATATAATGTAAAAATGCAGAAAAATGAGACGGCGACTCAACTACACGCCCGTATACAAGACATCATCAACAATTTGTATGCCATCGGACAAAAGGTCGAAAACCGCGACCTCATAAGGTATGTTTTGAATTTATTTCCTAGGACTACCTTGTGGGCATCTATGGTCGATGCCTACAAGGTTTCTAAGGACTTATCAAAAATTAGGTTAGATGAATTATTTTCAGAATTTGAACTCCACGAACAGTCTAATTCAGTACCCGAGAAAGGTATAGCCCTTTTTGCATGTCCAAAGAAGAAGCTCGCAAGTAAGCCACCCCCGAAGGAAGAAGAAGACGAGTATGAGTCGGAGGTCGATCCGGAGATGGAGACCGAACTAGTTAATCTAGTTCAGAGGATGATTAAGAGCCAAAGATGACCCATCACTCAACGCAAGGAAGGTAAATCTAAAGCTAGTTCTAACATTAGGTGTTATGAATGCAACAGGTTTGGACACATCAAGTCAGAATGTCTAAAGCTCAAGAACAAAGCATCGAAGTTCAAGAAGGTGTTCAACGCTATGTGGGAAGAGGCATTAGAGGAAGAAGATGATGACCTCATCTTCATGGCTAAACCAACCGAATCGGAGCTGGAGTCCAAACCTGAGCAAGAATCTGAACCCGAGGACGAGTCGGACTACAAATCACTATTCAAGACAAGCCATGGATCTGCATCCAGTTCAAGAGATACGCTCAAGGTAAGTTGGTCCCTCATTAGTACTTTATATAATGCAATTAAGTTTCTAACTAGGAAGTTAGCTAAGTTCAAGTCCAAGGTTGAGACCTTGGTTGAGGAGGTTAAACTGCTTAAACACAAGGTCTTCCTAACCTCTTCGACTAGTCAAGTTCAAGAGGAGGACTCAACTCGAGTTGAAAAGCTCAAAGTTGAGAACTCACTTTTGAAAAGTCAAGTCGAAGATCTTAGGAACATGTTGGAAAGGTTCACTTTGGGATCCAAGGGACTTGACCTCCTACTTGGATCGCAAAGGGTTGTGTACAGCAAGGCCAGGCTTGGGTTTAGCTTAAATACGACTAACAAGTCGTATATGTCGATTGTAAGTCGACATAAAAAACTTGTCCAAGCATGGGTCCCTAAGACCACTTTGATTTCTCAATTAGGGTCTAACCAATACAGGGTTCCCAAGGACCAAATCCACTATGTGGAAAGACCAAACCGATTCAATGGTCCAGGGGAGCCAGTACAAAATTTATTTGTGCTATTACTTAGAAATTGCATGCTTAGTTTTTTTTCTTTTTCTTTTTAGAATGGTTAGATAGGGACTATAACTCGTCAATACTTGATAACATAGTACCAGGACGTGGCGAGATGATAGTACACTAGGAAAGCGAAGTCTTGGGTACTCGAGCTAGATAAGACATCTAGTTCGGTTCACTTGACCGAGTGGAACTAGCTGAAACTACCTCGCTGTATCCTAGACTAGTTAGACTAGGAAGTGATCTTAGGTGAGTCAAGTTACTATTTTCTCGAAATTGGCTTTTTCTAAGGAAGTGGTCATTTTTTCGATCAAAGAAGGCCCCTGTGCCTCGCCATGACCTAGAAGCCATGATCTTGAAAAGGTGATTTGATGAGCTTAGGGTCAAATCCGAATCTAACGCAAGGTTGACTAGTTTCAAATCATTAAATTTAAATCAAGTAAAATTGGAGGCATCTCACAAGAACACATAAGGATAACGTGTTTGATCATGTAGAAATGGGTGAGATGATCTAGGTCTAATAATTTACAACCAAATCTTAAAATTCTAATATCCGATCCAACTAGCTTGTGTAGGATCAATGGATGTTGAATAATGGTTGCTCCCGACACATGACCGGGGATCAAATTAAGTTTTCGAAGCTTCGATTCAAACAACAAGGATCGGTAGCTTTTGGAAACAACGACAAGCTCAAAATCATCGGATCAGGTGATATTGAGCTCAACTCAAACTTTGTCATTCAAAATGTTTTACTAGTTGAAAATTTCGAATATAATTTACTTAGCATAAGTCAGTTGTGTAATAATAAATATAAGGTCATATTTCTAGAAAATGAATGCGTAATTAAAACAAATGAAACTTCTAAAACAATCCTTAAAGGAACTAGGAATAACAACATCTATACTATTAATCTACCTAACTCCTCAACCAAGTGTCTTATGACACAGCAAGAGGAATCTTGGTTGTGGCATCGATGACTCGGTCACTCACACCCAAGACTCGTCCACAAGATGAGTCAAAGTGACTTAGTCAAAGTTTTGCCTAACCTCAACAACTTAGGCAATAAAATTTGTAATGCTTGTCAATAAGGTAAACAATCTAGGACACAACATCAACTAACTAATCAAGAACGAACCAAAAGTGTTCTTGAGCTCCTACATATGGATCTATTCTATTCACATAGAGCTAAGTCACTTAATGGTAGTCAATTTTGCTTAGTCATAATTGACGACTATTCTAGATTTACCTGGGTTAGGTTCATCAAATACAAAAGTGATACCCTAGATCAACTAATCAGTTTGTTTAAACTAATCGAAAATCAAAAGAACCTTAAAATTAAAATACTTAGGAGCGATCATGGTGGTGAATTCGAAAACCACAGGTTTACAAATTTTTGTAACCTAAACGGATACCACCATGAATTCTCATGTCCCAAAATCCCACAACAAAATGACCTAGTCGAATGTAAAAATAGAACCCTACAAAAAGCCGCTAGGACAATGCTAAATGAATATAACCTACTTGATAGGTTTTGGGCAGAAGCCATTAGTACGACTTGCTATGTCCAAAATAGGATCCTTATGGTAAAGAGGCACCTTAAGAACTCGTACGAAATCTATCATGACAAAGTACCTAACATCAAGTACTTTAGGGTATTTGAATGTAAGGTACATATCCTGAACACTAAGGATTACCTAGGAAAGTTCACCTCTAAAACCTCTACTGGAATCTTCTTAGGATACTCGACTACAAGTAGAGCCTATAGGGTTTATAACCATGACACCCTTTGAGTTGAAGAGACCATTAATGTAGTGTTCGATGAAGGACACGAACCTACAAAACCCGTAGCAACACCAACTAGTGAATCGATTCATACCAGACTCAACTCCAACCTTGAGATCGAGTCTAGTATTAATCCTAACCCAAGTCCAACAAGTCATCCTATCGACCAAGTGATAGGTGATCCTAACCCAAGTCAAATTAGGATTCAAACAAATCATCCTATCGACCAAGTGATAGGTGATCCTAGCCTAGGAGTTCGAACTAGAGATTCATATCGAAATCTTAGCCAAATCTCCTTGATTTCTAAAATCGAACCCAAAACCATTGAACAAGCCCTTCTTGATCCCGATTGGATTATTGCAATGCAAGAAGAGCTAGCTCAATTCACTAGGAACGAAGTTTGGGAATGGTACCACCACTAAAGATAAAACAATCATTGGAACAAGGTGGGTCTTTCGAAACAAGCTTGATAATAAAGGTGAAGTAGTTAGAAATAAAGCGAGATTAGTCGCTAAAGGGTTTAGTCAAGTCGAAGGATTAGATTACGATGAGACCTATGCCCCAGTAGCTAGACTAGAATCCATCCGAATGTTGTTAGCATATGCTGTACATCGAGGATTTAAATTATTTCAAATGGATGTCAAGTCAGTATTCTTGAATGAATATATTAAGGAAGAGGTTTATGTTAACCAATCCCCCGGATTCAAAAGTCTAGATAAACCCAACAATGTCCTTAAACTAAAGAAAGCTCTTTGTGGACTCAAACAAGCTCCCCAAGCTTGGTACGAGAGGCTTTCAATTTATCTTAAGTCAAAAGGGTTTAACCAAGGCATAGTCGATCCGACCCTTTTCGTAAAAACCGTAGGTAAGGAAATCTTTATAACCCAAATCTACATAGATGATATCATTTTCGGAACAACCAATTCGATCCTACTAAACGAGTTCATTTCACTTATGGAAAGTGAATTTGAAATGAATTTAGTAGGTGAATTGAGTTTCTTTCTAGGACTACAAATTAAACAAACTAAGGATGGAATATATTTACATCAACAAAAATATACTAGGGAATTAATTAAACGTTTTGGAATGCAAGACGCTAAAACCATCAATACACCCATGACAACTAATGTTAATATAGGAGAGGACTTAGAAGGAAAGCCCATCGACCTAAAATACTATAAGAGTGCGATAGAGAGTCTTCTATACTTAACTGCGAGTCGACCTGATATTTTATTCGCAGTAAGTATGTGCGCAAGGTTTCAAACCTGTCCCAAGGAGTCTCACCTAACCCTAGTCAAGCATACCCTTAGATATCTAAAGGGCACACTAAGCGTAGGTATTTGGTATCCTAGATCTATCGAGTTCGAATTAATCGTCTACTCCGACGGACTATGCTGGTGGTAAACTCGATAGAAAGAGCATGAGTGGTTGTTGTCAAATTCTCAGCTCGAGTCTAGTGAGTTGGTGCAGTAAGAAGCAACACTGTGTTGCCTTGTCTACCACCAAAGCCGAATACGTCGCAATGGGTGAGTGTGTTATTCAGCTTCTTTGGATGAAGCACACTCTCCGAGATTTTAAGTTCGACTTCACAAATACTAAAATTCATGTAGATAATATTAGTTCAATTAACTTAATGAAAAACCCCGTATGTCATTCTAGGACCAAACGTATAGAGGTTAAACATCACTTCATTCGAGAACATGTGGCCAATGGAGCCATACAACTCAAATATGTGGAATCAAAGTCGAACTTAGCGGACCTTTTTACTAAACCCCTACCCAAAGCCGAATTTAGTCTATTAATACTAAAATTGAGCATGTGCGTAATAGAGTAGGATTTACAAATAATAACTTCTTATAACTCTATTATTTACTTTTCTTGTTAATGGAATTAGCTTAGGGCTTACCCTAGATATTATGTACCTATAGATTTAAGGAGCCAACACATCTCACAACACATAGGATTAATGTGTTTGTGTACTTAGCCATGTAGATGAGCGTGAGATGTTAGGACCTTACTCCTGGTTCCAGATGTAGAGCTAGTGCATCGCCATGAACCACGGAGTATAATCATCTATATTAACCGACTCTGATCAGGACTTATTGATCATTTCATATCAATCAAGTCAAAAAGAGTTGAACATACAAATAGATGAGCTTATTTTTAATATATTATTTTCAAAATTATGTGGAACATGCTTGGACTTGGAACTAAAACTTAAAACTATAATTAAAAAAAAACTATTCCAATTTATGGCAAAAGGGGGAGAAAAGGCCAAAGTTAAGGGATTTTTTTTGATAACTTAACTTAGTAACATAATCTATATTCTCATGGCCAAAAGTTAATGTTTACTTAACTTAATTTTTGCAAACTTAATTCTATTAGTTGAAAAAGGGGGAGAAAGGCCAAGTTAAGAAATCTTCTTAACTTAAACTTATTTTTAATATTAAGGCCAACTTTAAGTAATTGTTAATTACTTAAACTCATCCTAAGTAGCAAACATCAAGGGGGAGGTTTAAGACCTTCTTTCAAAAACTCACCCTCGGTCAAGGGGGAGGTTTCCTAAAGGGGGAGTACTTGAAAGAGAGTCTCTATTACTCCTACTTATTTTTCAAATTAAATTCTTCATTTAAATTTCATGATAATGCATATTACTTCCTTAACTTTGTATGGGTGTGTCATAGATAAAAAAGGAGGAGATTATTGGTGCAGTAGGCACCTAAGTCGAACCTGAGTTTTGATTATAGCAAACGATACAAAGTTAAGCTCATTTTGTTATCTCATAAGCTAAATCAAGTGTGCAGAAAGTGCTAAATCTAGACCTGAAGGTCAGCGACACCCGGAGGGAACCGTGGTGGTTGGGTGATATCGGGAGGACTTCGGAGGAAGCCAAAGAACTCAGGTGAAGACCGAAAGCAAATCTTCAAAGGTAAAGGTTGAGGTAAGCGCATGTGAGTGAGTGTAAGTAAGGTCGTGTATTTCGTACGAGGACATACTTAGGCATTGATCCGACCAAGACTTTCCATGGAAGGTCTAAGTCGAGATCGGATGGTAAATGACCATCGAGCTTACTTATACTAACTGCATTTTCGAGCTAACTCTTCATTGCAGCTGGAAACCCTACCATTAGTCGACTGATGGCTTGTATCAGTCAACTGATGCCTCCAGCAGTCGACTGATAGGGTTGATCAATCGACTGCTGGTCAAGGATCATCCTCGAGGAGAGTCAAAGCTTATCACCATTTCTCAAGGGCTAGGTGACATCACCTCATGAAACCTCATCTCAACGATTAGGGTTTCACAAGGCTATAAAAGTAGGGGTTCTCCACTCCTTTTCCATCATTCCAAGAGCCTCCAAGTGCTTCTGATACGCTGTGATATTCCGATGATCTTCCGACGATGAAGCGCTAC
Source organism: Wurfbainia villosa (assembly GCA_025175895.1). NCBI lineage: Eukaryota > Viridiplantae > Streptophyta > Magnoliopsida > Zingiberales > Zingiberaceae > Wurfbainia > Wurfbainia villosa. Next base: position 110,837,798 of record CM045987.1, on the reverse strand, counting down.
AGAAACGATGACTCGAGCTCCAATCTTCATCCTTTCAATTCGTCAGTAACCTTTTAATTTACAATTCAGTTTCAAATTGTATTTCTTTTCGATTTTTTATTATAACAAGGAGAGGGGGAGTGTCCCTCTACCTTGATCTCTTTTTGTAATTGCTTGTCTCCTACCTCAGACGAGGAGGAGACTATTTTAGTGTTTTTGCCCTCCGTGCGTGGTCTCGGACCACTAGGGCCTTGGAGTAGCAGCCGTAGGCTGTGAACCAAGTAAACCCATTGTGTTATTTTACTTTCCCACTGCGTGCTTTGATTTTTGAATCATCAAAAATGAACGAATTGTCTTATCGCTATTCACCCCCCTCTAGCAATCCGCTATTGATCCAACACTAAGTATACTGACTAAGAGGATGAAGATGCATGTGTTGTCGGCGTTATGACGTCGTTGCGTGTCAAAGAGCACTTGGATTGACGGATCACTTTGGAAGCCTTTCAAGATTGATAAAAATGAGTGATTTGTCTCTCCTTTTATAGCCTTTTGAACCCCAACTCATTAAGATTTAGATCTGGGTCAAACCTTCACATCACCCCTTCTTTGGTGGATCTTATCTTGACTCTCCTCGAAGTGATCAGCTTGACCAGCAGTCGACTGATGCCATATAGCAGTCGACTGATGGTAGTTCAGTCGATTGCCATTTCCCTCTAATCGACTGATAGCTTGATAACTCACTTATAATACATCATTAGCAAAAGAATCTTTATTGATGGTATAATCCAACGGTCCTGTATTGTGCAATCTTGACTTAGACCTTCCTCCGGAAGTCCTAGTCGGATCGCTACCTACAGTTGTCCCCGTATGGAGGACATGCCCTTACCATCACTCTTTACTCGGAGCTTACCTTTGGTTCTTCTGACCTGTTTCTTAGCTTCTGGTTACCACCGAGGTTCCTCGACTCCACGAGGTTCTCCTGGTGTCACCCGACCATCGAGGTTTCTCGTCTCAAGATTTTCCTTGCATCGTTGACCTTAACAAAGCCTAACACATTACCTGCACACTCAGCACAACATATGAGATAACAAGAATGGCTTAACTTGGAATCTTTGCCATTATGAAAACCTAGGTTTGATTATCTGGTGCCCCTGCACCAACACTGGGTTCATCTCAAGTTCCTCGAATCCAACATGGCCATATATGCACTCGAAGCATCTGAACCATGTCTAGTCGCCTTGACTCCTGGTTGCCTGGATCTCACCAAGGTGCCTGGAACTCTACAACACAATGTTAGCACAAGAAAACAAACTAGTGAAAGACAGTAGTAATACTATCCGATCTCGACCTTAGTATTCAAGTTGGACCTTAGTTGGATCGCCGCCTATCTCTGTCCTCACACGAGGACTCTGATGTAATTGAGAGGTGTTCTAAGGTAATCACTTTAGAAGTTATTAATAAAATTTACTATTTGAGTATACATTATCTATGTATTTGATTAGATCTTAAACTCATCTGCTGAAGTCCACAATACAATACATCACATGAGAGAAATTATTATTAGATCATAATTAGTTGGTATCTCATCATGTGTAATTATATACGTATTGAAACTATCCCTAGTTGATGAATTGATGAGATTGGACATTATCAACTCTGTGAGACTAGCATATGTTATGCTCCTTGGTTCATTCGAGTATTCAGTGTTAGGACCTCTTGGTGGCGCTAGAGGAGGGGGGGGGGGGAGGGTGAATAGTATTTGTCGATTTTGTTCGTTCGATCGATTTGTGTTCGTACTCATCTACACTAATGTTAGTGAGGAGTGAAAATAGAAATAAACATTAAAACAAAATATAAGACAAGCACACACAAACAAACACCCGATTTTACATGGTTTAGAACCCTAGTTTCTACTCCATGGTCGAGCTCTATAGTGAGCTTTAGTGATGCACACCACCACTAACCTTCTCCTTCTCAGAAATAATCCAGAGGTAGAGAAACCTCTTGCAATGGAGTTACTAAGAGAAACAACAAAACAAGCAAATAAAAGAAGAATGAAATACAAATGTAAAGAACACTTTACAAAGAGAACTTTTGATTGCTTATTGATTTTGTTGCTTTGGGATGTCTTAAAGGTCTGAAATCACAGCACCAACTCCCCTTAAAACTCTTAAAAATCGACAACTTCATTCTCCTTCGCAACCTCCTTTTAATGATCCACTCGGACTGATTTTTCCACTAGCAGTTGACTGCTTTTACCACCAGTCGACTGTCTGCTTGACCGTTGTCTTACAACGGACTAATCAACATTAGAAAATGCCTGATCAATTGAATTCCCTGATCCAACAGTTGACTGCCATAACCATTAGTCGACTATGAGATATTCTGTGCCATGTCCACTTAAGGCCAGTTGACTGCCAGTGACCAGTTGACTGGTCTAACCCACCAATCGACTACTAGAGCCACAATCAATAGTCGAGCCTTAGACGACTACATGACCAGTCGACTAAGTCATAACCTTAGTTGACTGCCTGAGTCAACTAAGCCCTCCGAGTGCTGGACACTCAACCAGTCGATTAGTCAATACCACCAGTCGAATGATAAACCTCAAGAGTGAGGGCTAACTAGAAGTGTGATCCTCTCATACTTGACACTTACCCTTAGCCTAGACCTAAGCCTTCAAGCCACTTCCATCAGTCTCACACTCTCAGGGTCCATCCAAGTCCTCCACAACTCCTTCACCCATCGTGCTAGCCTTCAAGTGTTTCCATCGGCTTTGTCATGCTAATGGGTACACTACCAAGACTCCACCCTTGGTCTTACATGACTACGACTACACCCTTGGACTTTCCTTTGCCAAGTATCTATACTTGGACTTTTGTCGCCAAGACTACACACTTGGACTTATACGACCAAGACTGCACCCTTGGACTTTTCCATTGCCAAGTCTTCAAACTTGGACTTTCTCCGCCAAGACTACACACTTAGACTTACACGACCAATACTACACCCTTGGACTTTTCCATTGCCAAGTATCCTTACTTGGACTTTTCTTTTCCAAGTCTCCAAACTTGGACTTCTCCTTTCCAAATCTCCAAACTTGGACTTATCCTTGTCAAGAATCCAAACTTGGACTTCCCACTTTAGTCTTACTCGAGTTTGGTCAACCTTGATCTGAGGTTGATTGCTCCAACAATCTTCCTCAAAACAATCTCCCTCACATGACCTTGGATGTCTCAAACTATCCACTAGTCATATGATCATACGTATGTCAAATGTATTATTAAACCCATTGTTGAACATCAAAAACCTACTCAAGTCCTACTCGAGCTTGGTCAACATTGACCTGGGGCTTATTGCACTAACAGTCTCCTCCTTTTTGATGTTTGACGATACCTTCAAGTTAGGCTAATCCATAAGCCCAACTATGCCTTTTCTTATGCCAAAGCATAATGAAAGTTTCCTAACTTAAACCCTTCATTTCCCCCCTTTGGCATACATCAAAAAGTCTACCAAGGTTTTTGATGCCTCATCTTCCAATGAGATCCTTCATTCTCCCCATTGGTCCAAGACTCATCATAAATGCCTTCATTTCAATGAAAGACAATTCTTCACTCTCTCCCTTTTTAACCTTCATCCATCATCCCTCGATTGACAAACTCCCTCTAAAGGCTTACTCCTCTTTGACCATTGCACCAACAATATCCTTGGAGAGTTTCTAATCCTATAGGAAATATAAAATATCAAAAAGAAGGGTGAAAGTTCAACCGAACTTTAACCTCCCTTAAACTTTGATTCTTATCCTAATTAACTCTCCTATTCATTTTCGATGAACATCTCACCCTTCCAATGCTTCTCTAAGCATATCATAGGATTATGAGTGGTTAGGGTACTTAGGGTGCTAATAAATAGCTAAACAACCCTTGTTCAGCCGAAAATCAGACCAATAGTCGATTGAATTCAGTGACCAGTCGATTGCCACTACTACCAGTCGACTGCTCCATGATGCAGTCGACTTGTTTCTACATTTGCAGAAATTAGTATTTTCAAATGAAATTAGAAAATGCATAAGTAATTATATAATTTTTAAACAATCATGAAATTTCATATGTACATTACTTATGTCAAATATAATGGGTGAAAAATAGTTTTATATTAAAATACTCATTATTTTGAAGGATTGATATAAGTTCAAAACCATTGAAAACTTCAATGTTTTTACCTAATTTGTATCAACATTCTCAATGGTGATTGCTATCAAAAGATAGACTTCATCAAAGTTTTTTAAAATGATTTTAAAATTATTTTAAAAATCTATTTTCAATCATGATCTATGAGCTAAGTATGCATGACCTGTACACTAGTTTTTCTCATGATTTAATCATATGATTGAAAGAGTTTTAGTTCATTTTGATGTAATATATAAGTAGATTGAGCTTAACTCAATTTCCTAACATCTCATATGTGTCTAAGGTGTATCAATACAAACATGTGTCATCTTATAGTCCTTGTGAGATGTGGGTTTTGGTTTTCCCTGAACTAAGGGTTCATGCATCATTACCTAGGCATATCCATTTAATTCCTTTATATCGAATAATGACATTTATCCTTAAATTCAATTTTATAACTCTAGTGCATGAATTATGATCATGGCATAAATGATTTCCATAAATTAAAAGCATTTGCCAATGATTTCATGATGTCATGATATAATAAACATAATCTAGGTATTAGCCATGACATTAACCAATCTAATCACTATCGTGACATTTTAAATGATCATATGAAACATGATGTCATGACATGGATTATGGAAATCAAAGAATGACAAATTTTATAATATCAAGGTATAAAAATACTTGCATTTTAAATCTAATTACCATTTGTTAAAAATTATACCAACTTTGCCATAATAACACTTAACTCCCTCAAGTGTGCCAAAAATCCCAAACTCGACACATTCTTGACTTTAACCTAATTGTGTCAATTTTGATCAATTTTCCATCTTCTATTAAATCCATTGACACATCCTCAATTCTTTTAGGATATACTTCTTATCTCATTTCTAAGGTATTACATTACCTTGAAAATATTATGAAGTGTCAACTCTACCATGATTAGGTTAACTACCCATCCATTCAAGGTTGACACACCCTAAACCCATTTAGTGTGAAAGGATCACACTCCTAGGAACCCAATACCTATTGGAGCTCCTTGGGTTTATAAGGTACTCACTAGGGAAAAGCTCCCTTAATACCTTTCTAATGACCCTCTTAGGTTTGGAAGCCTTGGTTGTTAGTAATATATGAGAGATGTCCTAAGGCAATCGCCTTATGTATGAACCATTTATATGATAAATGAAGATTCACTATTTGAGTATACATGTTTTATGTATTTGATTGGATCTTAAACTCATTTACTGAATGTCCACGATACGATTCACAGCAAGAGAGAATTTGTGATTGGATCACAACTAGTGAGTATCTCCACATGTGTAATTGTGATGTATCGGAATTATCCCTAGTCGATGAATTGATGGATCTGGACACCATCAATTCTGTTGAGACTAGCACGAGGTATACTCCTTGGTGTATCCAAGCAGCTGATTCTCACTGGCTGGAGACATAGTGATGTCCGGAGTTAATCGTGGATGCTAGTTATGGTAACTAGTTCATTGGAGTGACCACCGTAAGACTTCATATGGTTCTCTGCATATATAGATATGTCAATGAAGTTCTTACGTGGCTTAAGTGCGATGTTCCTTTGACTTGCGGTATTCAAGTCATCTTGATCATGGAGACTTATGCTTTGACATCTTAAGCAAACATCTCTAAGGAGATGTGGACCCGGATGATTGGGTATAAGTCAAGTGATCAAGGTGTTTGAATAGCCTATAAAGGATTCACCACTCCTTGCGAGGAGATGTATACCCATGGCCTCTCGTGGATTGTTACTAAAGTCTTTGGCCAAAGCATTACATGTTTAGAGTAAGGTACTCTTCGATACATGTGGAGTAACTAGAACTGTAGAGGACGAGGAAATGATACTTGGGCTAGGTGTGACGAGTCGACCTAGTGGGATCGACAATAGACCATGTCCTCAACCAAGTGGGTATAAGATGAGTGAAGGGAATGGGGCACGATTCATTCGAAGCATCAAGGGTTTCGTAAATAGTTCGGATCAACCGCTGATCTTTTGGTTAATTGGGGATCATGATGTACTACTAGGTGCCACTCATGATCGCTCTATAATTAATGGTTAATTATAGACGGCCAACATAAACCGAGAACCTATTTGGTCACACGCACAACGAGTGTAATCCAAAGGATTTAAAACGAGCTTGAGAATGGGATTCTCAGATCGAGAGAAACTATGTTTGGTTGGACCAAACATAAAGCGAGCATGAAATTGTTTCAGTCGCAATGGAAGCGTGGATGGGCAGTGTCTTATGAAGACATAATGGATGGACCAAAATGGTTTGGTTCTAATCCAATGGATGAGAATAAACCAAAGGGTTTGGTTTATATTAAACGAATGAACCAAAGATTGGTTCGGTTCGTTTTAACTTAAAATAAACCATCATGGTTTGGTTTATTTTAACTTATCTTAATGGAGCGGGTTAACGGGCTTTATGGATATGATCCATTAACCATTAAGAGAATTAGTTCTCTATAAAATAGGGCTTAAACCCTAACCCTAACACCTAATCAAGAGTTGCCGCCCAACATAGAGTTGCCGCCCACCCTTGTTGGTGAATTCGGCGCCCAACCCTAAGTGGGCCGCCCATCCTTTGTGCCCGTCAAGTCATTGCCGGCGACCAAGCTTCAGCCGGTGAACCTCCGGCGACCCTCCGGTGATCTCCTATAGGTTTGGCATCAAGGTGAGGCTTTTCTCTCCTTGTTTTGGCCGGCGCCTACTCCTCCACCAAGCTGTCCAGTTTTCTGGACAGCTTCTCCTCCTCGTCGGGCGTCGTTTGGGCGACGGTTAGTGCTCGACAGCGGCTAACTACGGGATTTGATCTCCGGTAATCCTCTGGTGGAGGGCGAAGGATTCGTCAAGCGGTTGTGAATACCTCTCCGGAGAAGCGAGTTTTGAGAACTCGTTTTGGATCGAATTTGGATTCGGATCGTGATCATCTCTCGATCACGTCGTCTTCAACACGAGGCTAGTAACCCGTCGAAGGCGAAGCTCGTGACTTAGCGAAGTCATCCCGAGGAGCTCGGCGTGGATACGGATAGAGACGATTCTTACGAGGATCGTTCCGGTTGATGCCGTTCCCGCTACACGTCATACGGAAGGTATAACGTAGTTTAATTTCCTTTTATTGCAAATTTTAATTTACGGTTATGTCTACACTTGTTGTAATAGCATGCGTGTGTTGTGTGTGTTGTAATAAATATAGATTTATTATTTTTAATTGCTTCCGCTGTGCTCATGTTTACGAAACATGATCGAACACACACACGCCGCGGTGCCGGAAACCCAACAGTGGTCATTGTAGTCTTATTAAGCTTAACCCTCGGGATATCTTCTCTTGTAACCTTTTTGGTGACTTTTCTAGGTTTTTTTGAAACCTTAGTCACTTGACTATTACCATGGTCAACTCTAGGGATGACTTCCCTTGTGACATTGGCTTTCCTAGACCTAGGGCTGGTTCCATAACTATATGGAACACTATGGTAGGTAGGCTTATCTACCTTGAACTTAGGCTTATGACCAAATCTTTCTTGTCAATAGATGCACCTTGCCTATTGACATTTAAACCTTGATATATTTAATTTCCATAAGTAGTTTTAAAGATTTAGGAAATTGGTTTCCTAAATAGATTTTCCTTAATCAAATAATTCTATGAATAAAATATGTGATTAGATTTGGAAATTTGTTTCCTAATTTAATTATGATTTGATTTGGAGAATCAAATCTTAAACATATTTTATTTCCATAAATAGTTATGACAAATAAGGAAATTATGTACATGACATAATTGTATGCCATGTAATTGCATTAGATGCATAACATTATGCCATGCGTGTCGTGACATGTAGATGTATGCCATGCCATGTAGATAATAGTTATTTGCATGCAAAGAGGATGAGACATAAAACCCTAACTCAATATTAAAGCCTACACCTTCCATTAATATGGTTAGAACCAGAGTTCTGTTTCTTGTTTGGGTTGTTGGACTCACTCCAAGCCCAGCTCGAACCTGAACATGTTCAAATCATTGGAATAGTTTAACTCTAATATGGTAAGAGTCAGCGGTCAATCGTTAGTTTGGGTTGTTGGACTCACTCCAAGCCTAGCTAATTGGTTGAATGCGCTCTAACCATATTAAAACTATTTCGCGATTAATGGGTCGGCTTTAACTTGGAGCATCGATTTGTTGGACTCACTCCAAGGTCGATGTGAAGAGAGGTGAAGTTGGGTGCTATGCATATGATGCATACTTGTTAATGTGTTAACAACCCAATGTATGTGTAAACATTCAATTAGTTGATAGCACATTGTGATAGTTACATATACATGATATGTAATCGGTATACTTGATACCCACCATCATAGCTAAGAATGGCTTGTTGGACTCACTCCAAGGTTGTTCTTATCTATGATGGATATCAGCCCATTCGGAGATGGACCTACGATCTCCCGAAGTGATTTTGGGGTTTTTGAATTCGAAAAATGAATGGGATTTATAAATGTATATTGATGCATTTTAAAATCATCTTTCTCATATATGCTCGTTTTGTATTTCTAAGTTAATATATTGATCATGATGTGTTTGAATTTGCGTTCCATTTTGGATTCAAATAAATTGACTGGGCCGAACTTCTTGGACTGACTTAGAAACTTGAGAATTGTTCTCAAGGTGAAAAGCTTGTGTATGTCCTCGAAGCGCCTCTTCCCTTGTCTAGTGACGATACAACTTTGGACCAATTGTTGGCCTATCGAAACATGTGAGTGATTACGAACAAATGAGTTGCATCATGCTATGCGATGGAACCCAAGCTCTGAAGCGGCATATGAGCATATGGATGCTCATATCGTAGTCCTTCATCTCTGTGAGTTGGTTGATGAGCAAGTGAGATTCGAAAGGTTCGAAGTCTCCAAGCTCCTCTTCACCTCTGAGATGCAAGGAGGTTCATCCGTAGTATGCTCAACATGTCAAGACTGTGGAGCCTTACGAGAAGCATGAGTAGGGCGTGTTGTTAGTTGATTCCTCGAAGAAAGGTTCTAAGAGGGAGTCAAAGGAACAACAGAAGGGGAAGAAGAAAAAGGCTAAAAGGCAGAACCAGCTCAAAAGGGCACTTGCCATCATTATGGCAAGGAGGGTCATTGGCGAAGAAATTGCAAGGTTGATCAAGAGTCCGTGAAGAAGGATAAGGCATCGGATGCCCCATCTTCTTCAGAAATCTTCTTTATTGATTGTCATTCTATTTCCTTAGACACTTGGGTATTGGATACTGGGTGTGGCTCACATATATGTAATGACATACATGGGCTAAGGAATAGAAGAAGACTCGTCAAGGGAGAGTCAAATTTACGTGTTGGGAATGAAGCAAAGGTTGCTGCACTCGCCATCGGAACGTATTTGTTGAAACTCCATGCAGGACTTGTCTTAGAACTGGACAATTGCTTTTATATTCCTTTGTTGATAAAGAACATCATTTCTATTTCTTGTTTAAATAGAAATGGTTTCCATTTGACGTTTAGTAACAATTGTTGTTACATAACTTTGAATGGGGTTCTTTATGGGACTGGAACTTTAAGCAATGGTGTTTATACGTTGGACGTATCCAGTGACATTTGCAATATCGCGAGCAACAAGCGTGCTCGAAAGGATAATCAAATAGACTCCTACATATGGCATTGTCGTCTTGGCCATGTAAGCAAGAAACGCATGTCCGAATTACACCGATGTGGAATTCTGGAATCGTTTGAATTGGATTCATACGATACATGCGAATCATGCTTAAAAGGCAAGATGACTAAGTTACCTTTTACGGGAAAAGGTGAATGAGTGGGAGAGTTACTAGGTCTAGTACATACTGATGTATGTGGACCTATGTCAACTCAAGCTTTAGGAGGCTATAACTACTTCATTACCTTCACCGATGATCACTCACGGTTTGGGTATGTGTTCTTGATGAAACACAAGTCTGAAGCCTTTGAAAAGTTCAAAGAATTCAGAAATGAAGTAGAGAAACAACATGACAAAAGTATTAAAATACTTCGATCGGATCGAGGTGGTGAATACTTAAGTCAAGAGTTTCTTGATTATCTAAGAGACAATGGCATATTGTCTCAATGGACTCCGCCCTATACACCACAACATAATGGTGTATCTGAGAGGCGTAACCGGACCTTGTTGGACATGGTCAGGTCAATGATGAATCATGCGACTCTTCCCAAGTCCTTTTGGGGTTATGCACTTCAGACAGCTGTTTACTTGTTAAACAGAATGCCTACCAAGGTAGTCTCTACTACTCCATATGAGATATGGGCAAGTAAGAAACCTCATGTATCTTACTTGAAGATATGGGGTTGTCCTGCTTATGTGAAGCGGATGATCGCATCAAATTGGATGCTAAGTCGATAAATGTCTATTTATTGGATACCCTAAGGAAACAAGGGGTTACCAATTCTATCATCTGTGGAACAAAAGGTGTTTGTTTCAAGGCATCGTGTTTCTAGAGAAAGAGTTTCTCTTGCAAGAAAACAGTGGGAGTGTCGTCGAGCTTGAGGAGGCTCGAGAGACTCAAATAGACATTGATGAGATACCTGGTGAAGCACAACAGCCGACAACTCATAGTTATGAGCAATCGGCTGGACCTATTGTAACACCACATCTTCGTAGATCTGGTAGAACACGCAATATTCCTGAGAGATATGGATTTCTAGTAAGTGAATCGAACGACGTGTTACTCATTGATGATGAGGAGCCTACCAGTTATGAAGAAGTGCTGACAAGTTCAGAAAGGGATAAGTGGCTTGGTGCCATGAAGTCGGAAATGGATTCCATGTACGAAAAACAAGTTTGGAACTTGGTTGACCCACCTGAAGGCATAAAGCCTATAGGGTGCAAGTGGGTTTTCAAGAAGAAAACCGACATGGATGGTAATGTGATTACCTATAAGGCTAGATTGGTGGCGAAAGGATATCGTCAAAAGCAAGGTGTTGATTATGACGAAACCTATTCGTCTGTAGCTATGCTTAAATCCATTCGTATGCTCCTGGCCATAGCGGCTCATTATGATTATGAGATATGGCAGATGGATGTGAAAACAGCTTTCCTTAATGGAAACCTGCTCGAGGACGTGTATATGATACAGCCTGAGGGTTTCACATCGGTTGATAAAACCAAGGTATGCAAATTGCGACGGTCCATTTATGGATTGAAACAAGCATCCAGGAGCTGGAATATCCGTTTTGATGAGACAATCAAAAGGTTTGATTTCTCACAAAATCCAGACGAACCTTGTGTGTACAAGAAGGTTAGTGGGAGTGCAGTCGTATTCCTAGTATTGTATGTCGATGACATATTACTTATAGGAAACGATGTTTCAATCTTATAGTCAATTAAGGTTTGGTTATCCAAGACATTCTCCATGAAAGACCTGGGAGAAGCAACCTACATCCTCGGGATTAAGATCTATAGAGATAGATCGAAACGGTTGCTTGGTCTTTCGCAGTCTACATATATAGACCGAGTGCTAAAGAGGTTTAGCATGTCGGAATCCAAGAAAGGTTTCCTACCCATCAGGCATGGGGTACACCTTTCGAAGTCTATGTGTCCGCGCACAGAAGATGAGAGGATTTGCATGAGTTAGATTCCCTATGCATCCGCAATAGGATCTATCATGTATGCTATGTTATGTACGAGGCCCGATGTATCGTATGCTCTGAGTGTCACGAGCAGATACCAGTCCGATCCAGGAATGGATCATTGGGAGACTGTTAAGACGATCCTTAAGTACTTGAGAAGAACTAAGGATGTGTTCCTAATATATGGAGAAGGGTACATGGTGATACGTGGGTATACGGATGCCAGCTCCAGACAGACAAGGATGATTCCATGTCTTTGTCTGGGTATGTATTCACCTGGAATGGAGGCGCAATAAGTTGGAAAGGTTCCAAGCTTGACACTATAGCGGATTCTGCCACTAAGGCAGAATACATTGCAGCTTTGGAAGCAGCAAAGGAAGCGGTTTGGATCAAGAAGTTCATCTCTGAACTTGATGTGGTCTCATCAATGATCCAAACATGTGCTTCGCTGCTATCATCTTATCAGAGAGATCATCAGTAGGAACGAAATACAAATCGAGAAAATTCCCACTGAAAGGAACTTAGCGGATCCTTTGACTAAGGCATTACCTCAAAGTAAGTTTGAGGGTCATGTTAGAGCTTATGGTATTGGATACCGTAGCGATTGGCATTAGGCCAAGTGGGAGTCTGTTAGTAATATATGAGAGAGATGTCCTAAGGCAATCGCCTTATGTATGAACCATTTATATGATAAATGAAGATTCACTATTTGAGTATACATGTTTTATGTATTTGATTGGATCTTAAACTCATTTACTGAATGTCCTCGATACGATTCACAGCATGAGAGAATTTGTGATTGGATCACAACTAGTGAGTATCTCTACATGTGTAATTGTGATGTATCGGAATTATCCCTAGTCGATGAATAGATGGATCTGGACACCATCAATTCTGCTGAGACTAGCACGAGGTATACTCCTTGGTGTATCCAAGCAACTGATTCTCACTGGCTGGAGACATAGTGATGTCCGGAGTTAATCGTGGATGCTAGTTATGGTAACTAGTTCATTGGAGTGACCAGCCGTAAGACTTCATATGGTTCTCTGCATATATAGATATGTCAATGAAGTTCTTACTGTGGCTTAAGTGCGATGTTCCTTTGACTTGCGGTATTCAAGTCATCTTGATCATGGAGACTTATGCTTTGACATCTTAAGCAAACATCTCTAAGGAGATGTGGACCCGGGATGATTGGGTATAAGTCGAAGTGATCGAAGGTGTTTGAATAGCCTATAAAGGATTCACCACTCCTTGCGAGGAGATGTATACCCATGGCCTCTCGTCGGATTGTTACTAAAGTCTTTGGCCAAAGCATTACATGTTTAGAGTAAGGTACTCTTCGATACATGTGGAGTAACTAGAATCCGTAGGACGAGGAAATGATACTTGGGCTAGGTGTGACGTAGTCAGCCTAGTGGGGACTGACACAATAGACCATGTCCTGAACCAAGTTGGTATAAGATGAGTGAAGGGAATGGGGCACGATTCATTCGAGCTACTGAAGGGTTTCAGAAATAGTTCTGGATCAACCGTTGATCTTTTCGGTTAATTGGGGATCATGATGTACTACTAGGTGCCACTCATGATTGTTCTATAATTAATGGTTAATTATAGACGGCCAACATAAACCGAGAACCTATTTGGTCACACGCACAACGAGTGTAATCCAAAGGATTTAAAACGAGCTTGAGAATGGGATTCTCAGACCGAGAGAAACTATGTTTGGTTGGACCAAACATAAAGCGAGCATGAAATTGTTTCAGTCACAATGGAAGCGTGGATGGGCAGTGTCTTATGAAGACATAATGGATGGACCAAAATGGTTTGGTTCTAATCCAATGGATGAGAATAAACCAAAGGGTTTGGTTTATATTAAACGAATGAACCAAAGATTGGTTCGGTTCGTTTTAACTTAAAATAAACCATCATGGTTTGGTTTATTTTAACTTATCTTAATGGAGCGGGTTAACGGGCTTTATGGATATGATCCATTAACCATTAAGAGAATTAGTTCTCTATAAAATAGGGCTTAAACCCTAACCCTAACACCTAATCAAGAGTTGCCGCCCAACATAGAGTTGCCGCCCACCCTTGTTGGTGAATTCGGCGCCCAACCCTAAGTGGCCGCCGCCCATCCTTTGTGCCACCGTCCAAGTCATTGCCGGCGACCAAGCTTCAGCCGGTGAACCTCCGGCGACCCTCCGGTGATCTCCTATAGGTTTGGCATCAAGGTGAGGCTTTTCTCTCCTTGTTTTGGCCGGCGCCTACTCCTCCACCAAGCTGTCCAGTTTTCTGGACAGCTTCTCCTCCTCTCGTCGGAGCGTCGTTTGGACGACGGTTAGTGCTCCGACAGCGGCTAACTTACCAGGGATTTGATCTCCGGTAATCCTCTGAGGTGGAGGACGAAGGATTCGTCAAACGGTTGACGAACACCTCTCCGGAGAAGCGAGTTTTGAGAACTCGTTTTGGATCCGAATTTGGATTCGGATCGTGATCATCTCTCGATCACGTCGTCTTCAACACGAGGCTAGTAACCCGTACGAAGACGAAGCTCGTGACTTAGCGAAGTCATCCCGAGGAGCTCGGCGTGGATACGGATAGAGACGATTCTTACGAGGATCGTTCCGGTTGATGCCGTTCCCGCTACACGTCATACGGAAGGTATAACGTAGTTTAATTTCCTTTTATTGCACATTTTAATTTACGGTTATGTCTACACTTGTTGTAATAGCATGCGTGTGTTGTGTGTGTTGTAATAAATATAGATTTATTATTTTTAATTGCTTCCGCTGTGCTCATGTTTACGAAACATGATCGAACACACACACGCCGCGGTGCCGGAAACCCAACAGTGGTCATTGTAGTCTTATTAAGCTTAACCCTCGGGATATCTTCTCTTGTAACCTTTTTGGTGACTTTTCTAGGTTTTTTTGAAACCTTAGTCACTTGACTATTACCATGGTCAACTCTAGGGATGACTTCCCTTGTGACATTGGCTTTCCTAGACCTAAGGCTGGTTCCATAACTATATGGAACACTATGGTAGGTAGGCTTATCTACCTTGAACTTAGGCTTATGACCAAATCTTTCTTGTCAATAGATGCACCTTGCCTATTGACATTTAAACCTTGATTTTGTCTACTAGACCCTTTAATCGAATTTGTCATTTTTCTAGGGGCCTTTTCCAATTTATCAAGTCTTGACTTCAAGACTTGATTTTCCTTTTCTGATATAACTACTTTTGATCTTTCACTATATTTTCGGACATTTTTCCTCTTCCTAGGCATGTGGCTATCTTTCTTAGAATTATTGCCTAGGTTTTTCTATCCTTATCCTTATGTAAGTTTGGTCTACCTCTAAAGGTTCTAGTATATTCCTTAGTCCTAATTTCATAAGATTTTGCACCTAAATAACAAAACTTATTTTTAGTATGCTTTTGATCATGAACAATTGCAAGTAAATTATAAGATAAATTACTATCATGCTTCTTATCATTTCATAAAGAAAGACCATTATTAAAATATACCTTAGGATTTGCCTTAGCTCCCCCTACATATAAAGCTCTTCTCATGTCCTCCCAAGGGTGACTCCCCCTTGACATTGGCTCCGGTAGTGCCCGTTTTGATTGCATCAGAAGCATACTATAGGCCCCTTGCCACTGCAAATTGGGGCTCCAGTATCCTTGGTCTTCACCTATTAGGTTATGACCGATGTGTAGATGTGCTTTTGTCGTTTCACAAACGAGCGTAGCAGAAGAAAAACATAATAATTTCCTAAATTATTACAACACTCACACCCACACATGCAGGATTACAACACGTATGGACATATCTTCCAAATAAAATTTTACATACAATAAGAAAAAAATAAATTTTACTCTAGGTATACCTTTCGGATGATGGCGAGCCAGAAGGGCATCAACCGTAGACGCTCACGGAGCTTCATCTCTACTTGCATCCACACTGAATCTTTAGAGGGATGACTTCTCAAAGCCACGAGTTTGACCTTCTCTTCGCTACTAGACAAACCAAGAAGGTCGGGTGATCAGAGAGCAATCACCGACTCATTTTGTGACACAAATGAGTCATCAAACAACCTTCATAAGGTTGTCGATTCGTGTTACAATTAGCCACTGTTTTTGAAGCTTCAATAAGCGATAATAACAAACCTAAAATCTAGAGTAGCCGACCTCTAAAGAGGTGGAAATAACCTTGTTTCCTTGATGGCCGACGGAACACCAAACCCTAATTCTCCTAGGTTTGGCCAAGGGCAAAAAGGAAGAAACCTTTGTTCCAAGCCTTGGCCGAATGGTCAATCCACCTTGAGAAAGACTTGGCAAGAGTTCACCACTTCCTTGGGGATGAGTTGGCCGGACCTAAACAAGAGGGAGCCTTGCTAGGGCTGGTGGTAAAGAAGAAGGAAGAGGGTAGAGAATTCGACTAGGTTGAGGAAGAGGGCCTTAAGGACTTCTATTCATTAGGTTTAGCCTTTATAACCCTTTATATAGGCACTAATCCTAATGGGTTATAGGTTAATGGATCAAATCCCTAAGCCCATAACCATTAAGGCTTAATCACATCCTTTAAATTCTAATTGGGCCCTTAACCAAAAGAGGACTCTTTTAATTAAAACCAAATGGGTTTGGTTTATAATTAAACTTTTTAAGGCCCAACCCATCTTCTTAAGACATTCTCCTTTTGCGTTTTTGACTTGAAAAATATTTCCATATTTATCATGTGTTTGGTCCAACCAAACTTGATCTCTCTCGATCTTGAGAATCCAATTCTCAAACTCGTTTTAAGTCTCTTCGAAGGATTCGTAGTACGTGTGACCTAATAGGTTCTTGGTTTATGTTGGCCGTCAATAATTAACCATTAATTATGGAATAATCATGAGTGGCACCTAGTAGTACATCATGATCCTCAATTAATAGAAAAATCAATGGTTGATCTTGGAACCATTTCCGAACCCTTCAGCAACTACAGTGAATTGTGCCTTGTTCCTTTTACTCATCTTATACCCATTTGGTTCAAGACATGGTCTATGTGTCAGTCCCCACTAGGTTGACTATGTTACACCTAGCCCATGTCTTACTTCCTCGTCCAATGGATTCTAATTACTTTGACATGTATCCAATAGTACCATACTCTTGACATGCAATACTTTGGCCAAAGACTTTGAGTAACAATCCTGACGGGTGACCATAGGGTATACATCTCCTCGCAAGGAGTGGAGAATCCTTTGTTGGCTATTCAATCACTTTCAAGCACTTTAACTTATACCCAATCATCCCGTACCCACATCCCCATAGAGATGTATCGACTAAGATGTTAAAGTATAAGTCTCCATGACCAAGATGACTTGAATACCTCAAGTCGAAAGAAACTCACACTCGAGATGCACTAAGAGCTTTACTGACATATCTTATATGCAGAGAACCATGTGAAGTCTTACAACAGGTGACTCCAATGAACTAGTTACCATAACTAGCATCCACGTTTAACACTAGACATCTCAATGTCTCCAACCAATGAGGAGCATTTGCTTGGATAAACCAAGGAGTATAACCCGTGCTAGTCTCCCAGAATCGATGATGTCCAAACTCATCAATTCATTGACTAGGGATTATTTCAATACATTCATAATTACACATGTAGAGATACTC
This sequence comes from Wurfbainia villosa, assembly GCA_025175895.1. Classification (NCBI taxonomy): domain Eukaryota; kingdom Viridiplantae; phylum Streptophyta; class Magnoliopsida; order Zingiberales; family Zingiberaceae; genus Wurfbainia; species Wurfbainia villosa. The sequence continues at coordinate 110,820,328 of CM045987.1, read as the reverse complement.
ACTAGCTGTGATCCAATCACAAGTTCTCTCATGCTATGAATCGTATCACGGACATTCAGTAAATGAGTTTAAGATCCAATCAAACCCATATGACATGTGCACTCAAAAAGTGAATCTTTATTTATCAAATAAATAATACAACCATAAGACAATTACCTTAGGACACCTCTCAAACACAACAGACTCCCAATTGGCCTAAACCCAATCGCCATGGTATCCAATACCATAGTCCTTGACTTGACTCTCAAACTTACTTTGTGATAGAGCCTTTGTCAAAGGATCCGCTAGGTTCCTTTCTATAGGAATCTTCTCGATTTGTATTTCTTTCCTACTAATGATTTCTCTGATTAGATGATATCGCCGAAGTACGTGTTTGGATTGTTTATGAGACCTGAGTTCCTTTGCTTATGTGATAGCTCCAGTGTTGTCGTAGTAAACTAGTAATGCTTTAACAATGGACGAAACCACCTCAAGTTCGGAGATGAACTTCTTGATCCAAACTGCCTCCTTTGCTACTTCAAAAGCTGCAATGTATTCTGCCTCCACGGTAGAATTGGCAATTGTATCTTGTTTGGAACTTTTTCAACTCACTGCACCACCATTCAGTGTGAATATGTACCCAGACTATGACTTGGAGTCATCCTTGTCGGTCTTGAAACTGGCATCCGTATACCTGTGTGTAATAATATCACATTCTCCAAATACCAAGAACATATCCTTTGTTCTTCTCAAGTACTTAAGGATTGCCTTGACAACCACCCAATGATCCATTCCTATATTAGACTAGTATCTGCTCGTGACACTCAGAGCATATGATACGTTGGGCCTTGTACATAACATATCATACATAATAGATCCTATTGCAGAAGCATAAGTAATCTTATTCATGCAAATCCTCTCATCTTCTATACGAGGACACATAGACTTTAAAAGGTGAATACCATGTCGCATGTGTATATAACCTTTCTTGGATTCAGACATGCTAAACCGCTTTAGCACTATGTCTATATATGTAGACTGCGAAAGACCAAACAACCTTTTAGATTTATCTCTATAGATCTTAATCCCGAGGATGTAGGTCACTTCTCCCATGTCTTTCATGGAGAATATTTTAGATAACTAACCTTTGACTGACTGTAAGACTGCTATATCGTTTCCTATGAGTAATATGTCATTGACATATAGTACTATGAATACGATCACACTCTTACTAACCCTCTTGTACACACAAGGTTCGTCAGGATTTTGTGAGAAATCAAACTCTTTGATTGCCTCATCAAAACAGATATTTCAACTCCTAGATGCTTGCTTCAGTCCATAAATGGTCCGTTGAAACTTGCATACTTTGGTTTTGTCAACTTATGTGAAACCATTGGGTTGTATCATATACACATCCTCATGTAGGTTTCCATTAAGGAAAACTATTTTCACATCTATCTTCCATATCTCATAATCATAATGAGCTGCTATGGCCAGGAGTATCCGAATGGATTTAATCATGGCAACTGGTGAGAAGGTCTTGTTATAGTCAACACCTTGCTTTTGACGATAATCTTTTGCCACCAATCTAGCTTTATAGGTAATCACATTACCATCCATGTCAGTTTTCTTCTTGAAAACTCACTTGCACCCAATAGGCGTGATGCCTTCAGGTGGATCCACCAAGTTCCAAACTTGATTTTCATATATGGAACCCATTTCTGACTTCATGGCTACTAGTCATTTATCCCTTTATGAACTTTTCAGAACTTCTTCGTAACTAGTAGGTTCCTCATCCTCAATGAGTAACCCATCATTAGATTCACTTATGAGAAATCCATATCTCTTAGGAATCTTATGTGACCTACCAGATCTGCGAAGATGTGGTGTAACAATAGGTTCAGTCATTATATCATCATCATGAATAATTGACTGTGGTTCCGGTATAGACGTCTCTTTAGTGTCTATTGGAGTTTCTTGAACTTACTCAAGTTCAACCTGACTCCCACTATTTTCTTGCAAGAGAAACTCTTTCTCTAGAAATACAACATTCCTTGAAACAAACACCTTTTGTTCCAAGGGATGATAGAATTGGTAACCCCTCGTTTCCTTAGGGTATCCAATAAATAGACACTTATCAGACTTAGCATCCAGCTTGTCTGATGTAGTCCTCTTCACGTAAGTAGGACATCCCCATGCCTTCAAATAAGACAACTGGGGTTTCTTACCAGTCCATATCCAATATGGAGTAGCAGAGACTGCCTTGGTCGGAACTCTATTCAGCAAGTGAATAGCTGTCTCGAGTGTGTTGCCCCAAGAGGATTTGGGAAGGCTTGCATGATTCATCATCGATCTCACCATGTCCAACAAGGTTCGATTTCACCTTTCAGATACACCATTATGTTGCGGTGTATAAGGTGGAGTCCATTGAGACAATATACCATTGTCTCTTAGATAATCCTGAAACTCTTGGCTTAAGTATTCGCCACCTCGATCGGATCGAAGTATCTTAATACTTTTACCAAGTTATTTCTCTACTTCATTTTTGAATTCTTTGAACTTTTCAAAGGCTACAGATTTATATCTCATAAGATATACATATCCAAATCATGAGTGAAAATCGATAAAGGTAATGAAGTAGCTGTAACCTCCTTGAGCATGAATTGACATTGGTCCACATACATCAGTATGTATGAGACCAAATAACTCTTCCACTTGCTTACCCTTTCCAGAAAAGGGCAACTTTGACATCTTGTCTTGTAAGCATGATTCACATGTATCAAATGAATCCAATTCAAATGATTCTAGAATTCCACTCTTGTGTAACTCTGACATGCACTTCTTGCTTGTATGGCCAAGGCGACAATGCCATGTGTAAGAGGTTTACTAATCATCCTTTCAAGCATGCTTGTTGCTCGCTTCGATATTGAATGCATCACTAGATGTATCTAACATGTAGATTCCATTGCATAAAGTTTCAGTGCCATAAAGACCGCCATTCAAGGTTATATAACAACAATTGTTACTAAACACCAAATGAAAACCCTTTCTATTTAAACAAGAAATAGAAACAATGTTCTTTATTAATGCAGGAACAAAATAATAATTGTCCAGTTCTAAGACAAGTCCACTAGGAAGCTTCAACAAATATGTTCCGACGGCGACAACTGCAATATTTGCTCCATTGCCGACTCGCAGAATCACTTCTCCCTTGACAAGTCTTCTACTATCCCTTAGCCCATGTATGTCATTACATATATGTGAGCCACATCCGGTATCCAATATCCAAGCGTCAAAGGAAATTGCATGATAGTTAATAACGAAGATATCTGAAGAGGATGGGGCATAAGATGTCGTCTTCTTCTTGATGGACTCAAGATAGATCTTGCAGTTCCTTCGCCAATGACCCCATCTTGCCATAGTGATGGCATGTGCCTTTTGAAGCTGACTCTCCAGTCTTGGCCTTCTTCTTCCTCCCCTTTGGCTGTTGCTTTGACTTCCTCTTAGAACCTTTCTTCGAGGAGTCAACCAACATCACCGTCTTCTGTTCTTTAATCATAGAAAGTTCTACAGTCTTGAGCATATTGATCAGCTTGAGAATGGTGGATTCAAGATTGTTCATCCGATAGTTCATCACAAATTATGAGTAACTCTTGGACAAAATATGCATAATTAAGTCAATACTTAATTCGTGATCCATCATAAACTCTAGTGATCCTAGCCACTCGATGTACCTGTTCATCTTCAGTACAAACTGTACTGCAGATGAACCCTCCTCCATCTTCGAGATAAAGAGAAGCTTCAAGACCTCGAATCTTTCAGATCTCGACTGCTCATTGAAGAGTTCACGAAGATGCTAAATGATCGTGTAAACATCCATATGCTCGTGATGCTTTTGCAGCTCAGGAGTCATCGTCGCTAGCATGATGCAACTGGCAAGCTCAGAATTAGTTGTATGCTTCGGATGGGCCAACATTTGGTTTGGAGTTGCATCATGGTCAAGACTGGTGGGAAGGGGCTCTTCAAGGACATAAGCAAGCCTCTCAACCTTGAGAATGATTCTCAAGTTTTGAAGCCAGTCCAAGAAGTTAGATCCAGTCAGTTTGTTCGATTCAAAAATCGAACACAGATTGACATACGATATTATCAAATGATTAACCTAGAAATACAAAATCCTGAATGTGAGAGAGATGATTTGATTTGTAAACAATTTAGATCTTAGGCTCCCACTCACTTTTCGAATTCAAGAGCCCTTACTTTGAATTCGGGAGATTGTAGGTTTTTCTCCGAGTGGGTTAATATCCACTATAGATAAGAACAACCTTGACATTAGGCCAATAAGCCATTCTTAGCTATAGTGGTTGGTATCAAGTATACTGATTACATATCGTGTATATGTAATTATTACATTATGCTATCAACTATTTGAATGTTCGCATAAACATCGAGTTGTTAACACATTAACAAATATACATCAAATGTATATCACCCAACTTCACCTCTATCCACATTGACATTAGCGTTAGGTCAACAAGCTAATGCTTCAAGTTAAAGCCAATCCGTTAATCATGAGATCGTATCTCTATGGTTCGAACATATCTAATTTCAAGTTGAGATTGACTTGGGCCAACAACTCAAACATGGAATTAGACTATGGTTCTTACCATATTAACGGTAGGTGTAAGCTTTAAAATTTGTATAAGGATTTTATGTCTCATCCTCATGCATATGTTTTACCTATATGACATTGCACACATGACATATATGATGACATGTTACAACACACGCATGACAAAATGCATCTAATCATGGCATATGATATGACATAATTATGTCATAGTTGTCATTATATTATTTTGGAATTAAAATATGTTTAGGAATTTGATTTCCATAAATCAACATTCCTTTGATTAAATTAGGAAATAATTTTCAAATTTAATCTCATATCTTTATTTGGGAAATATATTAAAGATAAAATATATTTTAGAATTTATATTTCATAAATCATGATTATTTAATTAAATAAGGATTTAAATTCGAATTTAATATTATATTTTATCTAGGAAATATATTAGAAATAAAATATGATTTAGAATCTTGATTTTCATAAATCATGATTCTCTAATTAAATAAGGAATTAATTTCAAATTTAATTTCATATTTTATTTGGTCAATATTTTCCAGAAATACAATATGTTATAGAATATTGATTTCTATAAATCAAAATTCCATAATTAAATTAGGAAACAATTTCCAATTTAATCACATGCTTTATTTAAGGAAATAAATACCTATCAGAAAATCTAATTAATTAGGAAATATTTTCCATATTAATATTTCTTGATCAAATATTTCTAGAAATATAATTTTCAAAATTATTTCTGAATTTTTCAAATCAAGATTTTTTTTCTAACAAATTAGAAAACTTTCCAAAAATGAAAATATTTCCAAAATAGAAAATTTTCCAAAATAATTCTATGACCAACTACGACTTCGTAAAACCTATTTTATGAATATGTCGAAGCACGGTCAGGCTCTGATACCACTATTGGGTTATGACCGATGCGTAGATGTGCTTTTGTCGTTTCACAAACGAATGAAGCGAAAGAAAAACATAATAATTTCCTAAATTATTACAACACTCACACCCACACATGCAAGATTACAACACGTATGGAAATATCTGTCAAATAAAATTTTACATATAACAAGAATAAAATAAATTTTACTCTAGGTATACCTTTCAGATGAAAGTGAGGCGGAAGGGCATCAATCGTACGACGCTCGCGGAGCTTCATCTCTACTCGTATCTACGCCGAATCTTCGAAGGGGACGACTTCTCAAAGCCACGAGTTTGACCTTCTCTTCGCTACTAGACGAAGCAAGAAGGTTGGGGGATCGGAGAGCAATCACTGACTCGTTTTGTGACACAAATGAGTCCTCGAACAACCTCCATAAGGTTGTCGATTTGTGTCGAAATTAGCCGCTATTTTTGAAGCTTCAATAAGAGACAATAACAACCCTAAAACCTAAAGTAGCCGACCTCTAAAGAGGTGGAAACAACCCTTTTTTCTTTGATGCCCTGCGGAACACCAAACCCTAATTCTCCTAGGTTCAACCAAGGGCACAAAGGAAGAAACCTTTGTTCCAAGCCTTGGCTGAATGGTCAATCCACCTTGAGGAAGACTTGGCCAGAGTTCACCACTTCCTTGGGGAGGAGTTGGTCGGACCTAAACAAGAGGGAGCCTTGCTAGGGCCGATGGCAAAGAAGAGGGTAGAGAGTTCGGCTAGGTTGAAGAAGAGGGCCTTAAGGACTTCTATTCATTAAGTTTAGCCTTTATAATCCTTTATATAGGCACTAATCCTAATGGGTTATAGGTTAGTGGATCAAATCCCTAAGCCCATAACTATTAAGGCTTAATCTCATCCATTAATTCTAATTGGGCCCTTAACCAAAAGATTGTTGGATCGAGAAGCGTCGCTAGAGGGGGGAGGGTGAATAGCGATCGTAAATCTTTTCTTTTTCGTTTGTTCGATACGCAAAGTAAGCACAGTGGAAAATAAATGAACACGTTTATTTTACTTGGTTTACAACCCAGCGGTTGCTACTCCAAGGCCCTATCGGTCCTAGACCACGTACGGAGGGCAAAGCACTATAACGTCTCCTCCTCGTTGGAGGTAGGAGACAACGATCACAAAACCGAATATATGAGGATGAGGCAACAAGCCTACCTCACCTCGTTATGAAGAAAAACAAAGAATACAATATCAAAAATATTACTTGATTCTGCTGCCGACGAAGAAGATCGAAACTTGACGTCGCGTCGGCGTTATGATGATGTTGGAGCGTTGGCGTTGTAGGAGCACTTGATGAATAAACTTGATGTGATTTGGAGATGGAATCCTCTCCTCCTTTTATAGACTTTGTCCTCTGAATTTGTCTCCTCTTATTTCGGAACGGATCATGAAGTTGTCCAAATTTTATCGTGAAGTGGCCGCGTCAAACGTTATCCGTTTTGACCTAGCGCAAAGTAATCGCGTCGCCATCGATCGATGATGCCTCCCATCACGATCGATGGGCATCAATCGCGATGGGCATCGATCGTTTCCATGTCCGCAATGATCACACTTGGCCACTTCCCTGCAATAAGAGGTTAGCTCGGAAAATGATAAATACGACGGTTTCTAACCATCCGATCTCGACCTAGACCTTCCACAGGAAGTCTTAGTCGAATCGCTGCCTACGATCGTCCCCGTAAAGAGGACACGACCTTACAATCTCTCACTCACACGAGCTTACCTCGATAGTAGCTCTCGCTTCCGGCCTTCCACTCGATTCCTTCGGCTCCCTCTGAAGTCACTCGAGTGTCGCCCGACCACTGCGGCTTCCTCCGGATGTCGCTAGCCTTCAGCTCCAGCTTTAACACTTTTCTGCACACTTGATTTAGCTCGTGAGATAACAATGTAGACTTAACTTTGTGTCTTTGCCATAATCAAAACACAGGTTCGATTATCTAGTGCCCCTGCACCAACAATCTCCCCCTTTTTGATCTATGGCAAACCAACACAAAGTTAAGGGAAATTAAAGCATAAACCAAGTATAGTAAATGATGAATGTCATTTTCAAAAACTCCCCCTTAACCAAAACTCCCCCTTAACCCTAGGTGAGTTTTGAAAGAGATACTTTAGTCCAAAATTAAATAAATTTTGTGTTACTCCCCCTTAACTTTTGCTCTTCTCCCCCTTTTGCCATAAATCAAAATAAATGTTGGGGTTTGTTATGTAAAATAGGAGTTTAAAAACAATATGGTATATGCATGCATCAAGATAAATCAGCTATGAGTCCAAGCATGCGTCTAGCAAGATTAGATAGATTGGTTCGAGGTGTGTCCCTCTGCACCAATAATCTAAAGGTTTGTAATATAACCCTTTAGGGTTAGTTTGCTCTCCCCCTTAGTCAAATATATGAAGTATAAGAGATGTAGGGGGCGTTAAACTTTGGCCTAAGAGTTGTTAAGTACAATAGTTGAGAAAATAAGTAGTATTTTGAAGAGGTTGTTTTAACTATATTTCAATTATCCTTAACATCTCACCTATGTCTATATGATCAAGCATGTTATACTTATGTGTTTTTGTGAGATGACTTCCAATTAAGTTGATTAAGTGCATTTAGGTTCAAGTAATTTTATGTTAGATTTGGATTTGACCCTAGGCTTGTCAAGTTTACCTTTTCAAGATCATGGCTTCCAGGTCGTGGCAAGGCACAGGGGCCTTCTTTTATCGGATCATCGACCACTTCCTTAGACAAAGCTATTTTCAAGAAAATGATGACTTGACTCACCTAAGACTATTTCCTAGTCTAACTGGTTATTTTTTTTTTGAAAAGAGGCTCCCCGAGGCTCAATCTTTTCGTAGGATTTTAGTTGGTAATGTACGTGTTCTAAGTGAGCTCACACGTTTTAAAGCACAAACTTTCTAAGTTAAAGGATGCAATTTCTAAGTTAAAGCACAAACATGTTTTGTACTGGCTCCCCCTAGACCGTTGAATCGGTTCGGTCTATCCACATAGTGGATTTGGTCCTTGGGAACCCAGTACGGGTTGGATCCTAGAGTTGAAATCAAAATGTTCTTAGGGACCCATGCTTGGACATGTTTCCTATGTCGACTTAATATCGACATATACGACCTATTAGTCGTGTTTGAGTTAAACCCTAGTCCAACCTTGTTGTACACGGCCCTTTGAGATCCAAGTAGGAGGTCAAGTCCTTTGGATCCCGAAGTGAACCTTTCCAATGTGTTCCTAAGATCTTCAACTTGACTTTTCAAGAGAGAGTTCTCAACTTCGAGCTTTTCACGGTTGAGGTCCTCTTCTCGAACTTGACTAGTCGAAGAGGTTAGGGAGACCTTGTGTTTGAGGAGTTTGACCTCCTCAACCAGGGTCTCGACCTTGGACTCGGACTTAACTAATTTCCTAGACAAAAATCTAACCGTATTATGTAAAGTATTAAATAAAGTTCGACTCACATTAAGGGTATCTTTTGAACCGGATGCGTATCCGTGGCTTGACTTGAAGGTAGCTTCGTAGTCCGAGTCATCCTCAGGTTCTGACTCAAGTTCAGGTTCGGTATTCGTGTCTGACTCAATTGATTTCGCCATGAAAGCTATGTCTTCTCTGTTGTTCCAAGTTGCATGGAACGCTTTCCTTGCTCCCTTTTTCTTTTGGTTCTCATTCTTCAATTTCCTCCTTTCTTGTCGAACTATTCTCCGCACAACGTTGACTATTATGGCCTCCTCTTCGGATTCGGATTCGTCTTCGGGTTCGAGTTCATCTACTTGCTTAGTAGGTGGCTTTCTTCTTTGTCCTGCAAGTAGAGCAATACCTCTCTCGGCCCGGACCACGTTAGTTTGCTCATGAAGTTCAAACTCGGAAAATAATTCGTCTAACCTAAGCTTCGAAAGGTCCTTAGAGACCTTGTAGACATCGACCATGGATGCCCACAAGGTAGTCCTAGGGAATGCATTTAAAGCGTACCTTATAAGGTCCTAGTTCTCTATGGCTTGCCCGATCGAATGAAGACCGTTGACGATATCTTGGATCCGCGCATGTAGTTGGGTGGCGGTCTCATGATCCTGCATCTTTAGATTGTACAGTTTATTTAAAAGTAAATCTCTTTTACATACCTTAGCATCGGCCGTCCCTTCGTGTAAATCAATCAATTTGTTCCAGAGGTCTTTGGCGCTAATGAATGGTCCGATGCGGTTGAGTTCCTCCTTGGACAAGCCGCATTGCAATATTTGGGTTGCTCTTGCATCGGCTTCGATTTGCCTCTTGGTTGCATTTGTCCACTTGTTGAAATCCAAGGCCTCTCCTTGATCATTGGTGGGTAGAGAAAAGCCGGTTTGGATTATTATCCAAGTCTCGACTTGTGTTTTTAGAAAACACTCCATCCGACCTTTCCAATAACGGAAATCATTTCCATTAAAGAATGAAGGTCGGGTGGTGCTATACCCCTCAATGTGAGCCATTAAATATCTTGCAAAATACGAATAAAAACCAAAGAGAATTCCAAGACTTGGTCTTGGATTAGTAGTGTGGGAAATAATAGGAAATAAACAGAAATAAATAAGGAGAATAAGAAACTAACAAAAACTCGAAACTTACGACCTTCGATGTCCCCGAAAGGGTACTAAACGTTAGATTTTGGGGCTGGAAACAGCTTGTTACGAGGGTAAACCCTGGTAAGAAATGTATATCTTTCAGAGAGCTTCGATTTGGTAGGTAGATCGTTATGTGAGTCCACTTGTGCGAAAAGTTATAGCCGTTTTACCATCGGCTACTCCAAGAGAGAAAACTTGCAAACACACAACCAAAAGAAACGTACCAAGACTTCGTCTTGGATTAGTAGTGCGGGAGGAAAAAGACCAAAAAAAATGAATCGAAAAATACGAATAGAAAACCAAAACATGCTAGATTGGTGGTTTCACCAAATCTTAGCGCCCCCGCTCTGATACCAATTGTTGGATCGAGAAGCGTCGCTAGAGGGGGGGGTGAATAGCGATCGTAAATCTTTTCTTTTTCGTTCGTTCGATACACAAAGTAAGCACAGCGGAAAATAAATGAACACGTTTATTTTACTTGGTTCACAACCCAGCGGTTGCTACTCCAAGGCCCTATCGGTCCTAGACCGCTGCGACGAGGGCAAAGCACTATAACGCCTCCTCCTCGCTGGAGGTAGGAGACAACGATCACAAAACCGAATATATGAGGATGAGGCAACAAGCCAACTCTCACCCCCCTCATACGCTATAATGAAAGTCACTAAAAGGAATAAATCAATAATAATAATTTAGAACTTTCGCCACCGACGACATGAAGGTTGGAGATTTGAACTTGTCGCCGCTATTTAGCAAGTATGACTCGGCTGCTCGGAGAGTCATTAGCAGTAGGAGCATCTTCGGAAGCTTCAATTTATTCAAAATCCTAGGGATCGCCTCCTTATAGCAATACGCAACAGCGGATCATGAAGTTATCCAAATTTTATCGCGAAGTGGCCGCGTCAAACGTTATCCGTTTTGACCTAGCGTAAAAGCTGAATCGTCGCCATCAGTCGACTGATGCCTCCCATCGATCGGTGATGGGCATCATCGATCGGCCCATTCCATGTCTGATCATTGCCGGCTTAACCACTTCCCTGCAATAAGAGGTTAGCTCGGAAAATGATAAATACGATGGTTTCTAACCGTCCGATCTCGACCTAGACCTTCCACAGGAAGTCTTAGTCGAATTGCCGCCTACGATCGTCCCCGTAAAGAGTACATGACCTTACAATCTCTCACTCACACGAGCTTACCTTGATAGTAGCTCTCGCTTCCGGCCTTCCACTCGATTCCTTTGGCTCCCTCTGAAGTCACTCGAGTGTCGCCCGACCACTGCGGCTTCCTCCGGGTGTCGCTAGCCTTCAGCTCCAGCTTTAACACTTTTCTGCACACTTGATTTAGCTCGTGAGATAACAATGTAGACTTAACTTTGTGTCTTTGCCATAATCAAAACACATGTTCGATTATCTAGTGCCCCTGCACCAACAAAGAGGACCCTTTTAATTAAAACCAAATGGGTTTGGTTTATAATTAAACCTTTTACGACCCAACTCGTCTTCTTAAGACGTGCTCCATTTGCATTTTTGACTTGACAAATATTTCCATATTTTTCATGTATTTGGTCCAACCAAACTCGATCTCTCTCGATCTTGAAAATTCAATTCTCAAACTCATTTTAAGTCTCTTCGAAGGATTCGTAGTGCGTGTGACCTAATAGGTTCTCAATTTATGTTGGCCGGCCAAAATTAACCATTAATTATGAAATGATCATGAGTTACACTTAGTAGTATATCATGATCCCCAATTAATCATAAAATAAACGGTTGATCTCGGAACCATTTCTGAACCCTTCAGCAGCTATAGTGAATTGTGCCTCGTTCCTTTCACTCACCTTATACCCACTTGGTTCATGACATGGTCTATGTGTCAGTCCCCACTAGGCTGACTACGTCACACCTAGCCTAAGTCTTACTTTCTCGTCCAGTGGATTATAATCACTTCGACATGTATCCAAGAGTACTATACTCTTGACATGCAATACTTTGGCCAAAGACTTTGAGTAACAATCTTGACGAGTGGCCATAGGGTATACATCACCTCACAAGGAGTGGTGAACTCTTTCTTGGCTATTCAATCACCTTCGGGCACTTCGACTTATACCCAATCATCTCGTACCCACACGCCCATAGAGATGTATCGACTAAGATGTCAAAGTATAAGTCTCTATGATCAGGATGACTTGAATACCTTAAGTCGAAGGAAACTCACCCTTGAGCTGCAGTAAGAGCTTTACTGACATATCTTATATGCAGAGAACCATGTAAAGTCTTATAGCAGGTCACTCCAATGAACTAGTTATTTACCATAACTAGCATCCACGTTTAACTCTCGACATCTCAATGTCTCCAACTTGTGAGGAGTAGCTGCTTGGATAAACCAAGGAGTATAACCCATGCTAGTCTCCCAGAATCGATGATGTCTGAAATCATCAATTCATCGACTAGGGTTTATTTCAATACATTCATAATTACACATGTAGAGATATTCACTAGTTGTGATCCAATCACAAGTTCTCTCATGCTATGAATCGTATCACGGACATTCAGTAAATGAGTTTAAGATCCAATAAAACACATATGACATGTGCACTCAAATGGTGAATCTTTATTTATCAAATAAATAGTACAACCATAAGGCAATTACCTTAGGACACCTCTCAAACATAACATCACCTTGGTCTTGGGTGCCACTTTAACCTTTTCCTTGATTTTTCATGGACATTTGCTCTTATAATGTCCTACTTCCCTACATTCAAAGCATGTTATGTGTTTTTTTATTTTTAATACCTATGCTTGAGTTACTTTCCTTATGTGTAGAGGTTGCATGGGAAGGTTCTTCATTTCTTTCGGAGGTAGAGGCTTCCTCTTGTTCCAATGTCGATTGTTTCTCCTCCCCCTCAATCCTAGAGGTGGAGACTTCCAAGATCTCTTCTTCCTCGGATGTTGAGCATATCTCAACTTTCGACTCCTCAAGCTCTTGAGATGATGAACTTGATGTAGGAATGTTGATGACGTGCTAGGGGGGGGGGTGAATAGCATTTTCTCATTGTATGATGGATTTTGTTCGTGTTCGTCTATAAAACTTGTTATGCACAGCGGAAATAATAAAGCATAAACTCAAAACAAAGACAAACACTCACATGCAATACACAAGCATATAACGTGGTTTGAAACCTAGGGTTCCTACTCTATGGGTCAAGCTCAAGTGAACTCTAGTGATGTACACCACGACTAATTAACTCTTTCTCGGAATAATCCAGAGGTGGAGAAACCTCGTACAATCTTTACAACAATAAACAAGATAAACACAAGAAAATATAATGAAATACAAGTAAAGAAAAATTTACAAAGAAGATTGCTTTTGCTTGCTTGTTTGGTTGCTTGGACTGCTCTTGAAGACCTCAAATCTTCTACGAGGATCATCGAGGACTCGAAGTGTGCACTCGCGCTCAATGCTCGCAAGTGTATGGATGTCATGTAATAAAAGATTATCGATCCCAACGAGACTGAGATTCGAATATCGTTTATCCAGTGGATGTTATTTTTTGGAGTTATAATCCTACGAGTTGTGGTTATGAGGCCGACGGTAGTCCTAACTCAAGTATGGTGTCACTTGGAGGAAGATAAGGTTGGTTCGAAGTTCTCTAAAGGATTCTAGGACTTCGATTTCACTTTTATTTCATGAGACATGCTATCAATTAGATGCTTTTGAGACCTCTAATTATTATCTTGTGAGATGATCATCATGCATTTGCCCGATGAACTTTTTCTTCTACTAGGAACTACCTATTCCTAACCAAGTTTCCCTGTCGGATCGTCAAAGCTCAGGGGGTTGATACCGTTGGGAGCCCTCTGTCACTAAGGTCACTTAACCCTTCTAGACTTAATCTCTCCTACTTTGGGCCTTCTTCTAATATAGGTTATTGGGGTACGAGGACGCCCTAATAATCCCTACGAAGAGGCGGATCGTATTCCATATCCTACTCTATCATATTCCATCTTCTACAATTACGGGAGGTAGGATGACCGTAAGGTCTATCCTTGGTTCTCCTAGATTTTTGATATGAAGGTTGTCACCCTTTGTATCGCCTATGTGTAGTATAAATAGAAACAAGACGTAATCCTCATCGAACTCAAAGACACACAATTGCAAATAGAATCAAAGAGATGACTATTTGATCTAGCATGCCCACGTACACAAATTACTCCCTAATCCTAGAATTTAAGTATCCACTCCATAGACAAATATGGATAAACACAAGACATCTTAGGAAAAGTAATTACAATGCAAGTAGAATGAGAAAATAAGGAGAGTACTTTTTGTCCTATCCAATTTACGTGTCTTGGTTGTTCTCCCCGGTGCTGAAGCTTCAAGAGGGATCTTTTAGCCGCTTCTTTCCTCTTCGTTGTGAGTCTCTAATGCTTTTTAGGGCACCTTCTTGCCATCCTAGTTGTCGGGCCTCCTCTCTAGGGTTTGGGCGTGGCTTCCTATTTATAAATGTGAAGTTGACTCTCCATAAATCCCATGAAAACCCTAATCGCGTCAAATCTGCCCAGTGCCAAACGACCGTGTGGGCACCAGAATTTCTTGCTTCGAGGGTTGGAAATGACCGTGTGAGATTCACATGGCCAGGTCGTGTCCTCCTCTGTATTGTCCAGTGCACACCGTCTTTTGCTCCGAGGCATGCCCGTGTTTTGGGAGAAACACGACCAGAGAATGCTCTCCTTCCTTTGGCTCCAAAAGTGTATTGTTTTACCTTCAAAATGTCATCCTACACATAAAAACAGCAAGAGTAGATCTTCGAACTAGAAAATAGGAAATGAATGTAAAACATGGAAAAAGATGCATGAAATAAGTACAAAATGCAATGAGATGTGTGCTAAAGCTACTCCTAAAACCCTATATGGTTTGCTCACATCAATTCTCCCAGACTTAGATCTTTGTTTGTCCTCAAGCAAACCTCAGTGCCATGAAATTTAAAAACATTGTTCCCATACCTAGCATGCTAACTAAATTATCAAGTGGTATTTTCAATCCAAGAAAATAGATATGTTCTGAAAGTTCACTAAGTTAGCTTTTTCGTACATGTGCTGAGAGAATTTTCCTAAGGGATACTCATTCCACAATGAGTTAAGTCATCATCTTATAGTTTTCCTAAAGTCTTCGGCGTTTTGGCACTTACCTGCCCTAAGTGAGGGTCATTCCCTAGAATTAGCATAAAGTCTCAAAGGCGTGCTCGGTATTGAGAGAAATTAGTAGGTGTTTCCCCAGTAACCTAACTCTGTCTCAAAGGGGCACCTAACCATTTCCACTCATGACAACTATTTTTAACTATTTTTTTTTTCTTTTTTTCCCTTTTTTCTCTCTCTCTCTTTTTTATTACTTTTTTATTTTTCAAGGAACTTTGTTCCTCTTTAGCTCACTAGTATTTTGATTTTTATCAAATGAGCTTACACAATCTGAGCATCTCCAGTAACTAAAATGCTAAATCTAGAGTCACCTATGGATTCCAAAGTACTAGACTACTGGGATGAATCATAACTCTGTATTTAATAGATTGTCCCTTTCAAAATATTCGTCAAGTGTAAGTGAAAGATAAAAGCTAACAAGTGTAAATCTAGAACATCCATCAGAGCAACTAAAAATAAAATACCACAGGATAAATGAAGTTAAGCTATCTATGGCATGGAAGCAAATCATGAAAAAGAAAATTTTGAAAGTATCATTGAGGTAGCTTAAAATGATAAACAACTAAGTGCTGAAAGGAAACTAAATACTCTATGCATGGACACATAAATGCAAATGATCTAAAACTAAACCTAAATGTCAAGAAAGAAGCTACTTCTAGAAGAAGGGTGTATCAAAATTTAGGGTCCTCCCCCTAGACTTAAACGAAATCGTACCTCTAGTATGGCGGTTGAGGTGGGAAATCCCGTAGTCTCGGCTTGTCGGGCTCCTGGGAGATCCTGGTGCTTAGCTATTGATGCCACATGTACATGGTCAATCTGGGAACTGGTGGATGCAGTGGCAACTCTGTGCTTCTCCTCCTTGGCCCACTGTGCCTGTGTAACATGCATGTGCTGCCGAATCTCCTGGCGATAGGCAGCCTCCACTTGAAAATAGGCTCGGGCCTCGCCGTAGAACTCCTCGACCCTTTGAAAATAGGTCCTATGCTCCTCCCATCGCTGCTGCTATGTTTGCTACTTGGCATAGATATCGTCGAGGCACGATCGGAACTCGGAGAATTCATAAGCCAACGTACCTATATCCTACTCAAAAGTGGAAAAAGAAGGAGGTGCAGGTGTAGACTCGCGGCGTGGACTAGGGGGGCTCCTATACATGGGTGGATCTACCGGTGAGTGATGAGTAGGAGGTGAGAGGGGTGCATGAGTGGAAGGCCCTGCATGTGGTGGGGACTCCACTATAAGATCCAACCGCTAATTGGCACGGTTGGTGATGGTGGTATGTTCAGTGTCGGGGAGCCTAAGGGATCCCAAGTTATTCCTCACAAAACAAAAATAGTGCCCCTCTCTCACTATCATTTTCATAGCCATGCATACCCCTAAATTTATGCTAGGGCTCCCTTTTACTGTATCCAAGGCGGTGCAATCGTACTCCATCCTATTGCAAATGTGGGTGATTAATCCCCCTAAAATAATTTCTCCCTTTGTTGCCTTACCCATCTTTACCAAGTGATGAATGAAATGGGACACTACATAAATGGTACTTCTCTCTTGTAGCATGTCCCATAGGCAAAGAAGCTCACTCATCCTCACTACTCCATCGCTCTCCCCTCTCCCAAAAATAGTACTTGCCATAACTCGGTGAATATATCGGAAAATGGGGGTTTGGAGGCATGAGGCTTTTGCCCTAGAAAGGTCATATGCACTCTCCCCTGTCAAATCTAACCAAAAGGTCCGAGCATTAAACTCATTGGGGGTCCTTCTCTCCCCCCCACTAGGCAGTCCAAAACATGAGTTCCATTGTTGCAAAGTCTACTCATGTTCAATGTTAAATAGCCTAAAATTGACCTTTCCCTATTCACTATCTCTCCCCGTCAAGATCTCCGCCTCCAATGAACTTAAAAATTTCAAAACTATCTTAGGGTAGGTTAGACATCTCACCCCCATAATCTTTCCCCAACCCATCTTTGCAAAAAGGCCTTGTACATCCCTAAGCAAACCTAGGGTTTCTAAAGAGATTCATCCAAATACCTAGTAGCAGTGATTTTTCGATTGAAAAAAAGCATGTTAAATCTATCCCTATGCTCATTATTACAAAATGTGATGTTTGGGGGGAGCATTACCTTCCTCCGGAGCTCTTGGGGCGCTCCTTCTCCTTGACTTTGGCTCCAAAGAAGTAGATCGCGTTGCCACATGCTTTGCCCTCCTCATTGTGGCTTCTTGAGAGCTTCTCGGAGGTTGGAGTGAGTGCTTGGAGGTTGGAAGAGAGGATTTCGCACGGGATAGGGTGGAGGGTTTGAGTCGCACGAGTGATTTAGGACAAACCGCACGACATCTCCCCTTTTAAAGAGATGCGACACGACCGTGTGGGATGTTGTGCTGCCGCTTGGAAAAAAGGTTTAGGAATTGGCACGGTCGTGTGCACCTCTGGTTTTCTCCTAGAGAGCAACATGGTCTGAGATTTTTCAAATGCCCCACCGTGTGCAGTTTTGATCTTGGGGCACAATCGTGTGGAATCCACACGGCCTCCCATGCTTCTCACTGAGGGTTCAAAAAGGAATCCCATTTCTACCTAACAAGTTCTTTCAGGCACTAAACTATTTCCAAAGATGCTAATGGCCATAAATTAAAGTCTAAATTATGAACATGAATTCAAAAAGATTAAAAACATATAAAATAAACATGGGTTGTCTCCCAAGTGTTGGGTTTCCGACACCGCGACGAATGTGTGTTCGAATATGTTTCGTAAACATGCATGCATAGTACAACATGTGTAGACATAACCGTAGTTTCAAATTTTTCAATAAAAGAAAATTATTCTACGTATACCTGACATATCACATGTAGCGGGAAAGACATCAACCGGAGCAACTCTCGCTAGAATCGCCTCTATCCGTATCCACGCCGAGTATCGTCGGGATGACTTCACAAAGCCACGAGCCTCATTTTTGTACGAGCCACTAGCCTCGTGTCGAAGACGATGTGATCGAGAGAAGATCACAATCCGAATCAAAATTCGGATTCAAAAATGAGTCCCCAAAACATGCTTCTCCGGAGAGGTATTCGTCAACCGTTTAACGAATCCTTTGTCCTCTACCTATGAGGATTACCAGAGATCGAATCCCCAGCAAGGTAGCCACTGTCGGAGCTCCAAACATCATCCAAACGACGCTCCGACACGAAGGAAACAAGCTGTTCAGAAACTGGACAGCTTGGTGGAGGATGTTGCACCGGCCAAAGAGGATGGCCGGGCAACCCTTGGTCGCCGGAACCAAGGTGAGTCGCCGGAGGAGTGGCCGGCAGCAGCTGGATGCCGACAGCAAGGGTTGACGGTGGCAAAAAGCTGGGCGGTGTGGAACCCTTGGGCGGCGGCAAGGAGAAGAGAGGGAGAGGGTTGGGCGGCTAGATTTTTCCAACAACCAAAAGTTATCCACAAAAAAACCTTTAAGCCATGTTTTTATAGAGAACACATTCTCCTAACAGTTATTGGTTCATAACCAAAAGCCGTTAACCCGATCCAATAGCTTAAGTTAAAATAAACCAAACTACATTGGTCTATTTTAAGTTAAAACGAACCGAACCAACTTTGGTTCATTCGTTTAAAACAAACTAAACCCCTTTGGTTTATTCTTCACAATTGGATTAGAACCAATCAAATTTGGTTCATCCATCATGTCTTCATAAGACATGTCCCATCCACGCTTCCATTGCGACTGAAACGATTTCATGCTCGATCCTTGTTTGGTCCAACCAAACCTAGTTTCTCTCGGTCTGAGAATCTCATTCTCAAGCTCGTTTTAAATCCTTCGGATTACGCTCGTTGTGCGTATTACCAAATAAGTTCTCTATTTATATTGGCCGTCTATAATTAACCATTAATTATAGAACGATCATGAGTGACACCTAGTAGTACATCATGATCCCCAATTAATCGAAAAGATCAACAGTTGATCCAGAACTATTTCTGAAACCCTTCAGCAGCTACAATGAATCGTGCCCCATTCCTTTCACTCATCTTATACCCACTTGGTTTAGGACATGGTCTATAGTGTCAGTCCCCACTAGGTTGACTACGTCACACCTAGCCCAAGTATCATTTCCTCGTCCTATGGATTCTAGTTACTGCACATGTATCCAAGAGTACCTTACTCTAAACATGTAATGCTTTGGCCAAAGACTTTAGTAACAATCCGACGAGAGGCCATGGGTATACATCTCCTTGCAAGGAGTGGTGAATCCTTTATAGGCTATTCAAACACCTTCGATCACTTCGACTTATACCCAATCATCCTGGGTCCACATCTCCTCAGAGATGCTTGCTTAAGATGTCAAAGCATAAGTCTTCATAACCAAGATGACTTGAATACCGCAAGTCAAAGGAATATCGCACTTAAGCTGCAGTAAGAACTTCATTGACATATCTATATATGCAGAGAACCATATGAAGTCTTACAACTGGTCACTCCAATGAACTAGTTACCATAACTAGCATCTACGATTAACTCCGGACATCACAATGTCTCCAGCCAGTGAAAATCAGCTGCTTGGATACACCAAGGAGTATACCTCGTGCTAGTCTCGACAGAATTGATGGTGTCCAAATCCATCAATTCATTGACTAGGAGTAATTCTGATACATCACAATAACACATGTAGAGATACTCACTAGTTGTGATACAATCACAAATTCTCTCATGCTGTGAATCGCATTATGGACATTCAGTAAATGAGTTTAAGATCTAATCAAATACATGAAAATATGTATACTCAAATAGTGAATCTTCATTTATCATATAAATGGTTCAAACATAAGGCGATTGCCTTAGGACATCTCTCATATATTACTAACAAACTCCCACTTGGCCTAATGCCAATCGCTACGGTATCCAATACCATAAGCTCTAACATGACCCTTAAACTTACTTTTAGGTAATGCCTTAGTTAAAGGATCAACTAAGTTCCTTTCACTGGGAATCTTCTCGATTTGTATTTCCTTCCTACTTATGATCTCTCTGATCAAATGATAGCAGCGAAGCACATGTTTGGATCATTGATGAGACCACATCAAGTTCAAAGATGAACTTCTTGATCCAAACTACTTCCTTTGTTTCTTCCGAAGCTGCAATTTATTCTGCCTTAGTGGCAGAATCTGCTATAGTGTCAAGCTTGGAACCTTTCCAACTTATTGCGCCTCCATTCCAGGTGAATGCATACCCAGACTTAGACTTGGAATCATCCTTGTCTATCTGAAAGTTGACATTCATATACCCACATATCACCATGACCCATTCTCCATATATTAGGAACGCATCCTTACTTCTTCTCAAGTACTTAAGGATCATCTTAACAGCCACCCAATGATCCATTCCCGGATCATACTGGTACCTGCTCGTGACACTCAGAGTATACGATACATGGGCCTCGTACATAACATAGCATGCATGATAGATCCTTTTGTGGATGCATAGGGAATCTTACTCATGTAAATCCTCTCGTCTTCTGTGCACGGATACATAGACTTCGAAAGGTGTATCCCATGCCTGATGGGTAGGAAACCTTTCTTGGATTCTGACATGTTAAACCTCTTTAGCACTTGATCTATATATATAGACTGCGAAAGACCAAGCAACCGTTTCGATCTATCCCTATAGATCTTAATCTCGAGGATGTAGGTTGCTTCTCCCAGGTCTTTCATGGAGAATGTCTTGAAAAACCAAATTTTAACTGACTGTAAGACTGAAACATTGTTTCCTATAAGTAATATGTCATTGACATACAATACTAGGAACACGACTGCACTCCCACTAACCTTCTTGTACACACAAGGTTCGTCCGGATTTTGTGAGAAATCAAACTTTTTAATTGTCTCATTAGAACGAATATTTCAGCTCCTGGATGCTTGCTTCAGTCCATATATAGACCATCGCAATTTTCATACCTTAGTTTTATCAACCGATGTCAAACCCTCAGGCCGTATCATATACACATCCTTGAGTAGGTTTCCATTAAGGAAAGTTGTTTTCACATCTATCTTCCATATCTCATAATAATAATGAGCCGCTATGGCCAGGAGCATCCGAATGGATTTAAGCATATCAACAGGCGAATAGGTTTTGTCATAATCAATACCTTGCTTTTGATGATATCCTTTTACCACCAATCTAGGCTTATAGGTAATCACATTACCATCCATGTCGGTTTTCTTCTTGAAAACCCACTTGCACCCTATAGGCTTTATGCCTTCAGGTGGGTCAACCAAGTTCCAAACTTGGTTTTCATACATGGAATCCATTTCCAACTTCATGGCGTCAAGCCACTTATCCCTTTCTGAACTTTTCAGAACTTCTTCATAACTGGTAGGCTTCTCATCATCAATGAGTAATACATCATTCGATTCACTTATGAGAAATCCATATCTCTCAGGAATATTGCGTGTTCTACCAGATCTACGAAGATGTGGTGTCTCAATAGGTCCAGTCGATGGTTCATCACTATGAGTTATTGGCTGTGGTGCTTCACCAGGTATCTCATTAATGTCTATTTGAGTCTCTCGAGCCTCCTCAAGCTCGATGACACTTCCACTATTTTCTTGCAAGAGAAACTCTTTCTCTAGAAACACATAATGCCTTGAAACAAACACCTTTTGCTTCATAGGATGATAGAATTGGTAACCCCTTGTTTCCTTAGGGTATCCAATAAATAGATATTTATTAGACTTAGCATCCAATTTATTTGATACAATCTGCTTCACATAAGTGGGACAACCCCATATCTTCAAGTAAGATACATGAGGTTTCTTACTATTCCATATCTCATATGGAGTAGTAGAGACTACCTTGGTTGACATTCTGTTTAACAAGTAAACAATTATTTGAAGTGCATATCCCCAAAAAGACTTGGGAAGATTCGTATGATTCATCATTACCTGACCATGTCCAACAATGTTCGGTTACGCCTCTCAGATACACCATTATGCTATGGTGTATATGGCGGAGTCCATTGAGACAATATACCATTGTCTCTTAGATAATCTAGAAACTCTTGACTTAAGTATTCACTACCTCGATCCGATCGAAGTATTTTAATACTCTTGTCATGTTGTTTCTCTACTTCACTTCTGAATTCTTTGAACCTTTCAAAGGCTTCAAACTTGTGTTTCATCAAGAACATATTCCCAAACTGTGAGTGATCATCGGTGAAGGTAATAAAGTAGCTATAACCTCCTAAAGCTTGAGTTGACATGGGTCCACATACATCAGTATGTATTAGACCTAGCAACTCTTCCACCCGTTCACCTTTTCTAGTAAAAGGTAACTTAGTCATCTTTCCTTTTAAGCATGATTCACATGTATCGTATGAATCTAATTCAAACGATTCCAGAATTCCACATCGGTGTAATTCGGACATGCATTTCTTGCTTGCATGGCCAAGACGATAATGCCACATATAGGAGTCTAATTGATTATCTTTTCTAGCATGCTTGTTGCTCGCTTCGATATTGAAAATATCACTGGATACGTCCAACGTATAAATACCATTGCTTAAAGTTTCAGTCCCATAAAGAACTCCATTTAAAGTTATGTAACAACAATTGTTACTAAAAGTCAAATGGTACCCATTTCTATTTAAACAAGAAATAGAAATGATGTTCTTTATCAACGAAGGAACATAAAATCAATTGTCCAGTTCTAAGACAAGTCCTATAGGGAGTTTCAATAAATACGTTCCAATGGCGAGTGCAGTAACCTTTGCTCCATTCCCAACATGTAAATTTGACTCTCCCTTGACGAGTCTTCTTCTATTCCTTAGCCAATATATGTCATTATATATATGTGAGCCACGCCCAGTATCGAATACCCAAGTGTCTGAGGAAATAGAATGACAATCAATAACGAAGATATATGAAGAAGATGAGGCATCTGTTGCCTTATTCTTCTTTACGGACTCAAGATAAATCTTACAGTTTCTTCGCCAATGACCCTCCTTGCCATAATGATGGCAAGTGCCCTTTTGAGCTGGTTCTGCCTTTTTAGCCTTTTTCTTCTTCCCCTTTTGCTGTTCCTTTGACTCCCTTTTAGAACCTTTCTTCGAGGAATCAACTAACAACACCGTCCCCTGCTCATGCTTCTCAGAAGGCTCCACAGTCTTCAGCATGTTGAGCAGTACCACAGATGAACCTTCTTGCATCTCAGAGGTGAAGAGGAGCTTGGAGACTTCGAACCTTTCGAATCTCACTTGCTCATCAAACAACTCATAAAGATGAAAGACTATGGTATGAGCATCCATATGCTCATGCTGCTTCTGCAGCTCGGGTACCATCGCGGCTAGCATGATGCAACTCACTTGCTCAGAATCACTCACATGTTTCTGATGGGCCAACAATTGGTCCGGTGTTGCATCATTGCTAGGATGGGCGGGAAGAGACGCTTCGAGGACATTCTCAAGCTTTTCTGCCTTGAGAACAATTCTCAAGTTTCTAAGCCAATCCAAGAAGTTCGGCCTAGTCAATTTATTCGAATTCAAAATAGAGCACAAATTCAAAGACATCATGATCAAGCGATTAACCTAGAAATACAAAACGAGCATATATGAGAAAGATGATTTAAAATGCATCCACATATATTTACAAAATCCCATTCATTTTTCGAATTCAAAAACCCTCAAAATCAATTCGGAAGATCGTAGGTCAATCTCCGAATGGGCTGATATCCAATATAGATAAGAACAACCTTGGAGTGAGTCTAACAAGCCATTCTTAGCTATGATGGTGGGTATCAAGTATACTGATTACATATCATGTATATGTAACTATCACAATGTGCTATCAACTAATTGAATGTTTACACATACATTGGGTTGTTAACACATTAACAAGTATGCATCATATGCATAGCACCCACCTTCACCTCTCTTCACATCGACCTTGGAGTGAGTCCAACAAATCGATGCTCCAAGTTAGAGCTGGCCCATTAATCACGAAATAGTTTTAATATGGTTAGAGCGCATTCAACCGATTAGCCAGGCTTGGAGTGAGTCCAACAACCCAAACTAACGATTGACCTCTAACTCTTACCATATTAGAGTTAAACTATTTCAATTATTTGAACATGTTCAGGTTCGAGCTAGGCTTGGAGTGAGTCCAACAACCCAAACAAGAAACAGAACTCTGGTTCTAATCATATTAATGGAAGGTGTAGACTTTAATATTGTATAAGGGTTTTAAAGTCTCATCCTCTTTGCATGCAAATAACTATTATCTACATGGCATGACATACATGACATACATCTACATGTCACAACATGCATGGCATAATGATATACATCTAATGCAATTACACTGCATATAATTATGGCATGTATTTAATTTTCTTATATGTCATAACTATTTATGAAAATAAAATATGTTTAAGATTTGATTCCCAAAATCAAATCAATATTAAATTAGGAAATAAATTTCCAAATCTAATCACATATTTTATTTATGGAAGGTCTCAATTAAAGAAAGTCAAATTTAATTTAGGAAACAAATTTCCTAAATTGTCAAAACTATTTATGGAAATCAAATATATTTTAGATTTGATTTCCCAAATAAAATCATAATTAAATTAGGAAATAAATTTCCAAATCTAATCAAATATTTTATTTATGGAAAGTGTTAATTTCCATAAATACTTCTAACTTTCCAAAAGTAGAAGATTTCCATAAATACTTCTAAACTTTCCAAAATTAGAAAATTTCCATAAATACTTCTAAACTTCCAAAATTAGAAAATTTTCATAAATACAATTACGACTATCGCAAAACAATTTTAAGATTATGTCAAAACACAACTTGGGCTCTAATACCACTGTTGGGTTTTCGGCACCGCGGCGAATGTGTGTTCGAATATGTTTCGTAAACATGTGCGCAACGGAAGAAATAAAAAACAATAAATCTAATTTATTACATTACACACACCACACGCATGCATAGTACAACATGTGTAGACATAACCGTAGTTTCAAATTTTACAATAAAAGAAAATTATTCTATGTATACCTGACGTATCACGTGTAGCGGAAAAGGCATCAACCGGAGCGACTCTCGCTAGAATCACCTCTATCAGTATCCACACCGAGTATCGTCCGGATGACTTCACAAAACCACGAGCCTCGTCTTCGTATGAGTCACTAGCCTCATGTCGAAGACGATGTGATCAAGAGAAGATCACAATCCGAATCAAAATTCGGATTAAAAAACGAGTCCCCAAAACTCGCTTCTCCGGAGAGGTATTCGTCAACCGTTTGACGAATCCTTCGTCCTCCACCTATGAGGATTACCGGAGATCGAATCCCCGGTAAGGTAGCCACTGTCGGAGCTTCAAACATCGTCCAAACGACCCTCCGACATGAAGGAAACAAGAGGTCTAAAAAACTGGATAGCTTGGTGGAGGATGTTGCGCCGGCCAAAGAGGATGGCCGGCCAACCCTTGGTTGCTGGAACCAAGGTGAGTCACCGGAGGGTCACCAGAAGAGTGGCCGGTAGAAGCTGGACACCGGCAGCAAGGGTGGATGGTGGCAAAAAGCTGGGCGACGTGGAACCCTTGGGCGGCGGCAAGGAGAAGAGAGGGAGAGGGTTGGGCGGCTAGATTTTTCCAATAACCAAAAGTTATCCACGAAAAAACCCTTAAGCCATGTTTTTATAGAGAACACATTCTCCTAACGGTTATTGGTTCATAACCAAAACCCGTTAACCCGATCCAATGACTTAAGTTAAAATAAACCAAACTGTGTTGGTCTATTTTAAGTCAAAACAAACCGAACCAATTTTGGTTCATTCGTTTAAAACAAACCAAACCCCTTTGGTTTATTCTTCACCATTGGATTATAACCAAACCAATTTGGTTCATCCATCATGTCTTCATAAGACACGGCCCATCCACGCTTCCATTGCGACTGAAACGATTTCATGCTCGCTTCTTGTTTGGTCCAACCAAACCTAGTTTCTCTCGGTCTGAGAATCTCATTCTCAAGCTCGTTTTAAATCCTTTGGATTACGCTCGTTGTGCGTGTGACCAAATAAGTTCTCGATTTATGTTGGTCATCTATAATTAACCATTAATTATAGAACGATCATGAGTGGCACCTAGTAGTACATCATGATCCCCAATTAACCGAAAAGATCAACAGTTGATCCAGAACTATTTCTGAAACTCTTTAGCAGCTACAATGAATCGTGCCCCATTCCTTTCACTCATCTTATACCCACTTGGTTGAGGACATGGTCTATAGTGTCAGTCCCCAATAGGTTGACTACGTCACACCTAGCCCAAGTATCATTTCCTCGTCCTACGGATTCTAGTTACTGCACATGTATCTAAGAGTACCTTACTCTAAACATGTAATGCTTTGGCCAAAAACTTTAGTAACAATCCAAGGAGAGGCCATGGATATACATCTCCTCGCAAGGAGTGGTGAATCCTTTATAGGCTATTCAAACACCTTCGATCACTTCGACTTATACCCGATCATCCTGGGTCCACATCTCCTCAGAGATGCTTGCTTAAGATGTCAAAGCATAAGTCTTCATGACCAAGATGACTTGAATACCGCAAGTCAAAGGAACATCGCACTTAAGCTGCAGTAAGAACTTCATTGACATATCTATATATGCAGAGAACCATATGAAGTCTTACAGCTGGTCACTCCAATGAACTAGTTACCATAACTAGCATCCACGATTAACTCCGGACATCACAATGTCTTTAGCCAGTGAGAATTAGCTGCTTGGATACACCAAGGAGTATACCTCGTGCTAGTCTCGACAGAATTAATAGTGTTCAAATCCATCAATTTATCGACTAGGGATAATTCTGATACATCACAATGACACATTTAGAGATACTAGTTGTGATCCAATCACAAATTCTCTCATGCTGTGAATCGTATCGTGGACATTCAGTAAAAGAGTTTAAGATCTAATCAAATACATGAAAACATGTATACTCAAATAGTGAATCTTCATTTATCATATAAATGGTTCAAACATAAGGCGATTGCCTTAGGACATCTCTCATATATTACTAACACCAAGAAGCGCTTGTTTAAGGTCTTTAGCTCGACCATACTCCTTTCCTTCAGCTCAGCTCCGGTGGATTCGTGAACCTCCATTCATTCGTTTCAGAATTTTCACCCTTGCTCTGCACCTTAGCTTTTTCAGGAATGATATACTTCCCTAAGGCGGGTTTCAAATCCCTAGCGTTGGAGAATTGATCGTCGCTAGAAGGGGGGGGGTGAATAGCTTTTCGTACGTCGAAGATGGAAATCGTTCGTGCTTGCCTATGATTGTTAGTACGCAGCGGAATATAAAAATAATACAAACAAATATACAAGCACAAGAACACAACAATATAACGTCGTTCGGAACCTCAAGGTTCCTACTCCATGGGTTGAGCTCAACGAGCTCTAGTGATGCACTCACCACTAATAAAACTTCTTCTCGACAACACGTCGGAGGCGGAGAGACCTCATACAAGTGTTTACAACAATAAAATAAATACAACAAGAAAATACAAATGAAATACACAAAAACACGTAAAGAAAACTTTACAAATACACTTTTGGATGCTCGCTTGTTTGGTTGCTTGAGCTTCACTTAGAGACCCTTAATTGCACTAGCAAATCGCCCTAAGAAACCATGGAAAAAACCTTTTCCATGAGCTACTTTTATAACCTGCATTCGAGCTAGATTTCGCCTAGTAGTCGACTGATAGAGACCATCAGTCGACTGCTCCTATAGCTGTTGTCTCATAATGAGCCATGACACGTTGGATACATTCCAATGGATAAACCATCAGTCGACTGATCATGCCCATTAGTCGACTGATCGAGCCATCACTTGACTGTCAAACCCTAACAGTCGACTCTGGAACCTTCTGTGTCCATGACATCGACCATCAGTCGACTGCCAGCCATAGCAGTCGATTGATCATGCCATCAGTCGATTGCCCAATGCTGACAGTTGACTGCTAGGCCATTTCCTATAGTTGAACTCTAGTCAACTCCCATCAGTCGACTAATCATAGTCCCAGTCGATTGATACAAGTCGACTCGGCTCTCAAGTGTCAAATCACTTGACCAGTCGACTGGTCCATAACCCCAGTTGACTGACAAACCTCAAATATGAGGTTTAACCCCAAGTATGATGCCCTCATACTTGCTATACCACCCTTACCTAGACCTAAGCCTTCTAACCACCTCCGTCAGCCTCACGCCTATCGGATCCCTCCAAGTCATCCATGACTTGTTCATCCATACGCTAGCCTTCAAGTGCTTCCATCGGCTATTGTCATGCTAAGCTGGTCTATACCGCCAAGGCACATTTGGGCTTACGCTGCCAAGACTATCACTTGGACTTTACGCTGCCAAACCATTGGACTTATGCTGCCAAGACTCAAGCTTGGACTTTCCCTTACCGAGACCCATGCTTGGACTTTTCATGCCAAGTACCCATGACTTGGACTTTCCCATTACCAAGTGTCCCACTTGGACTTTCCATGCCAAGTACATAAAACTTGGACTTCTCCATCTTATGGTCAACCCCATGTCATCCATATAGTCAAACCATCGTTAAACATCAAAATACCACTCGAGTTAGGTCAATCATGACCCGGGTCGATTGCACCAACAATCTCTCCAAAATATTATCAAACATCAAAACACTATTCGAGTCCAACTCGAGTCTGGTCAATCGTGACCTGGGCTGATTGCACCAATAATATCCCCCTTTTTGATGTTTAACAAAAACCACAAAACCATTGAGTTAGGCTACCTAACTCAAATATACTTATCAATTCTTCCAAATTGGTAATCCCATTAATTCTCTCCCTTTTTGACATACATCAAAAAGGTTCTTCCCAAGGAGGTCAATGTCTCATATCCCAATGAGATCTTTGTTGGATCGAAGCGGATCGCTATAGGGGGGTGAATAGTGATAAAAACTTTTCTTTCGTTTCGTTCGTTAAAATCTGAGTAGACAATTATTTGCAGCAGAAAGATAAATGATAAATAAAAGGAGACAAATATTTTTTTACTTGGTTCGTAGCCTTCGGCTACTACTCCAAGGCCCTAACGGTCCTAGACCGTGTACGGAGGGAAATTCACTAAAACACTCCTCCTCGTTGGAGGTAGGAGTTAGACGATTACAAAAACCTTCGAAAGCAAAAGATAGAGAGACAAACCCTCTCTAGGTTCGACTTAGGTGCCTATTGCACCAACAATCTCCCCCTTCATCAAATACTACATTGATAGTCTCCTCGACTCTAAGGGTGTCATAATTATATACTCTATACACTCTACTCGTAGTCGAGTATCCTAGAAAGATTCCGATCGAGGTTTTGGATGTAAATTTCCCTAGGTAATCCTTAGTGTTTAGGATATGTACCTTACACCCGAATACCCTAAAGTACTTGATGATAGGTACTTTATCATAGTAAATCTCGTATGAGGTCTTAAGGTGCCTCTTTACCATAAGGATCCTATTTTGGACATAGCATGCCGTACTTACGGCTTCTGCCCAAAACCTATCGTGTAGATTATACTCGTTTAACATTGTCCTAGCGGCTTCTTGTAGGGTTCTATTTTTATGTTCTACTAGGCAATTTTGTTGTGGGGTTCTAGGGCAAGAGAACTCATGGTGGTATCCATTTAGGTTACAGAATTATGTAAACTTGTGATTCTCGAATTCACCACCATGATCAGTCCTAAGTCTTTTAATTTTAAGGTTTTGTTGATTTTCTATTAGTTTAAATAGGCTCATTAGTTGATCTAGGGTATCATTTTTTTGTTTGATGAACCTAACCCAAGTAAATCTAGAATAGTCATCAATTATGACTAAGCAGAATTTACTCCCATTAAGTAACTTAGCTCCGTGTGAATCAAATAGATCCATGTGCAGGAGCTCAAGAACACTTTTGGTTCGTTCTTGATTAGTTAGTTGATGTTGTGTCCTAGATTGTTTAACTTGTTGACAAGCATTACATATTTTATTGTTCAAGTTATTGATGTTAGGCAAACCTCTAACTAAGTCACTCTAACTCATCTTGTGGATGAGTCTTGGGTGTGAGTGACCGAGTCGTCGGTGCCACAACCATGATTCCTCTTGCTGTGTCATAAAACACTTGGTTGAGGAGTTAGTTAGATTAATAGTGTAAATATTGTTGTTTCTGGTTCCCTTAAGGATTGTTTTAGAAGTTTCATTTGTATTAATTACACATTCATTTTCTAGGAATATGACTTTATAGTTATTATCACACAATTGGCTTAAACTAAGTAAATTATATTGAAAATTTTCTACCAATAAGACATTTTGAATAATAAAGTTAGAGTTGAGCTCAATATCACCTGATCCGATGATTTTGAGCTTGTCGTTGTTTCTGAAGGCTATCGATCCTTGTCGTTTGAATCGAAGCTTCGAAAACTTGAGTTGATCCCCGGCCATGTGTCGGGAGCAACCACTGTCCAACATCCATTGATCCTACATACAAGGTAGTCGGATCGGATATTGGATTTATTAAAGATTGGTTGAAGATTATTAACCTAAATCATCTCACCCATGTCTACATGATCAAACATGTTAACCCTATATGTTCTTGTGAGAGTACTTCCAATTTTACTTGATTTAAATTTAATGACTTGAACACTTGTCAACCTTGCGTTAGATTCAGATTTGACCTTAGGCTCATCAAGTCACCTTTTCAAGATCATGGCTTCCAAGTCATGGCGAGACACAGAGGCCTTGTTTGATCAGAACAATGACCACTTCCTTAGACAAAGTCATTTTCAAGAAAATAGAGACTTGACTCACCTAAGACCACTTCATGGTCTAACTAGTCTAGGATACAGCAAGGTAGCTTCAGCTAGTTCCGCTCGGTCAAGTGCACCGAACTAGATACGCCTTATCTAGCCCGAATACACAAGACTCCACTTTCCTAGCATACTATCATCTCGCCGCGTCCTGGTACTATGTTATCAAGTATTGATTAGTTATAGTCCTATCTAGCCATTCTAAAAAGAAAAATCAAACTAAATAAAGAACCTAAGCATGCAACTTCTAAGTTAAAATACAAACAAGTTTCATACTAGCTCCCCCTAAACTGTTGAATCGGTTCGGTCTCTCCACATAGTGGATTTGGTCCTTGGGAACCCAGTACTAGTTTGATCCTAAGTTTGAAATCAAGGCAGTCTTAGGGACCCATGCTTGGACACATTTTTTATGTCGACTTACAATCGACATATATGACTTGTTGGTCGTATTTGAGCTAAACCCTAGTCCGACCTTGTTGTACATGGCCCTTTGCGATCCAAGTAGGAGGTCAAGTCCTTTGGATCCCAAAGTAAACCTTTCCAATGTGTTTCTAAGATCTTCGACTTGACTCTTCAAGAGTGAGTTCTCAACTTCGGGCTTTTCAACCCGAGTTGAGTCCTCTTGAACTCGATTAGTCGAAGAGGTTAGGGAGACCTCGTGTTTGAGGAGTTTAACTTCCTCAACCAGGGTCTCGACCTTGGTTTCGGACTTAGCTAATTTTCCAGTTAAAATCTTAATTGCACTATAAAGTGTACTAATGAGGGATCGACATACCTTGAGTGTATCTTTTGAACCGGATGCATATCCGTGGCTTGTCTTAAATAGTGCTTCACAGTCCGACTCGTCTTCGGTTTCCGATTCATGTTCCGGTTCTGACTCCGTCTCCGATTCCACCGGTTTAGCCATGAGGACATGATCATTATCTTCTTCCTCAGATGCTTCTTCCCAAGTAGCGTTGAGTGCCTTTTTGTGTTTTAGTGCTTTGCTCTTGAATTTTGGGCATTCGGACTTGATGTGTCCAAACCTGTTGCATTCGTAACATCTAATATTTGAACTTTTAGGCTTACCTTCGTTGGGTCGAGTGACAGTTTATTTTCGGCCCTTGACTATCCTCCGAACTAGGTTGACTAGTTCAACCTCCATTTCCGAGTCGACCTCCGAATCGGACTCATCCTCTTCTTCCTTCTGAGGTCGCTTGCTTGCGGTTTTCTTCCTCGAACCTGCAAAAAGTGTTATACCCTTCTCGGGTTCCGAGTTAGACTATTCATGAAGTTCAAAATCGGAAAATAATTCATCTAACCTAAGCTTCGAAAGATCCTTGGAGACCTTGTAGGCATCGACCATGGATGCCCACAAGGTAGTCCTCGGAAAAGAGTTAAGAACATACCTTATAAGGTCGTGGTTTTCGACCTTTTGCCCGATCGCGTGTAGATTATTGACTATGTCTTGAACGCGGGCCTGAAGTTGTGTCGTTGATTCGTTTTCCTGCATTTTTTGATTATATAGTTTATTAAACAAAAGATTGCGCTTACATACCTTGGCTTCATCGGTCCCTTCGTGTAGCTCTACTAGCTTTGTCCAAAGGTCCTTTATGCTGATGAAGGGGTCGACGCGATTAAGCTCCTCCATGGACAAGCCGCATTGGAGGATTTGAG
This sequence comes from Wurfbainia villosa, assembly GCA_025175895.1. NCBI lineage: Eukaryota > Viridiplantae > Streptophyta > Magnoliopsida > Zingiberales > Zingiberaceae > Wurfbainia > Wurfbainia villosa. The sequence continues at coordinate 110,787,510 of CM045987.1, read as the reverse complement.
TTTCCTTGGCGTTGGCTTCGACTTGTCTTTTTGTCGCAATGGTCCATTGGTCATAATCCAAGGATTCACCCACTTCGTTAGTCAGAAGTGTGAATCCCGTTTGGATTATGATCCACATTTCTATTTGAGTTTTAAGAAAGCATTCCATCCGACCCTTCCAATAACGGAAGTCATCTCCGTTATAAAACGGAGGTCGGACGGTGCTAAAACCCTCAAGATGGGCCATTGAAACAAAATAAACAAGGAGATGATGACGAAAAAACTAGCAACGACACAAACACACGAAATGTACCAAGACTCGCGTCTTGGATTAGTAGTGCGGGAAAAAAAATTAACCAAATGAAATAAATTAAAAATAAAGAAAAAATCTGTAAAAAAAAAGATAGATCGGTGGTTTCACCAAATCTTAGCACCCCCGACTCTGATACCAATTGTTGGATCAAAGTGGATCGCTAGAGGGGGGGGGGGTGAATAGCGATAAAAACTTTTCTTTCGTTTCGTTAGTTAAAACCCGAGTAGACAATTATTTGCAGTGGAAATATAAATAATAAATAAAAGGTGATAAATGTTTTTTTACTTGGTTCGTAGCCTTCGGCTACTACTCCAAGGCCCTAATGGTCCTAGACCGTGTACGGAGGGCAATTCACTAAAACACTCCTCGTTGGAGGTAGGAGTTAGACAATTACAAAAACCTTCGAAAGCAAAAGATAGAGAGATAAACCCTCTCTTCTATTAATGTAAAATGCAACGATAAAAAACCTCGATAAAAAAGAATTACAGTATTAAAGAGATGACAAAATAAGATTATACCAACAACTAGGAAATATAAATTAAGCTAGGGTTGTTGGCAGCACTTCGTCATTGTAGAGTTGTCGGAGAGTCGTAGCGTTGTGGAGGCTTTTGAACACTTAGAGATTGATGAAAAACCCTAGGAGAGGCCCTCCTTTTATAGCCTTTGAGCCCCTTTTCGAGAGGAACTTCAACCAATAGGAATTGGGCACAAGACTCCTTGAAAAATGGTGATAAAGCTTGACTCCTCGAGGCTGATCATTGACCATCAGTCGACTGATGGCCATCATCAGTCGACTGATGGCAGCATCAGTCGAATGCTGACCGCAGGCAGTCGACTGATGGATGACAGTCGAGTCCTCCAAGCTGGCAGTCGACTGATGCTAGCTGCAAGGCAAAGTTAGCTTAACAAAAACATTATTTTGACGGCCTTCGACCGTCCGATCTCGACCTAGACCACCTATAGGATGTCTTTGGTCGGATCTACACTTAAGATCATCCCCGTAAAGAGGATACGACCTCACTTACTCTCGCACACACACGAGCTTACCTCGATACTTACTGTGTCACTTTCGCTTCTGACCTTCCACTCGATTCCTTTGGCTCCCTCCAAAGTCACTCGAGTGTCGTCCGACCACCGCAGCTTCCTCCGGGTGTCGTTATCCTTTAGCTCCAGCGATAGCAATTTTCTGCACACTCGATTCAGCTCGTGAGATAATGACATGAGCTTAACTTTGTATCGTTTGCTATAATCAAAACTCAGGTTCGACTTAGGTGCCTACTGCACCAACAATCTTACAATCTCCCCCTTGGTCCAAAAGCACCTAGGATGCCTTCACTCTTACTAGTGATAAGTCTCATATCACTCAAGAGAGGCAATCCTAACACTCTCCTAATTGAAGGTTAGTAGCCCCAATTTATTGGATGGCCGAATATCTGTTAGTTTTCATAATTATTCTACAGCAGTCACTACACCTGTGGAATATGATGACAAAGATGAGGAAGAATTGCGTGAACATATTATTTCTGTCCTAGTACAAGACGAAAATGATGAAAAGGAGGTATGGGATACTCTGGGACAGCCCAGTGGCAAATTTGATTATTATGTACGATATACACCACCAAAAAAAATAGAATGGGATATGAGCCTCATAAAACCATCTTGGGGTGATTCGGATGATGAAGATGACAAAGTCAACTGGATGATCAAGAACTAGAAAAACGAGAGTGTCATCAGATACGATTGGATGCTATCCAAGTGGCCCAGGAATATCAACATTTGCAAAAAGAAAAGCAAGAATTGGCAGCCAAGTATCAAGAACTCATTCAAGAAAATATGGAGTTCGACAGACTCATCCTAGAGAAGGAAGGAATAAAGAAGGAAATACAACAATTGCAACAGCAAAAACGAAAAGAGATTCTCCCTACTGAGGAAGAAGAACTTCATGTACTTCTCCAAGAATACCAAGTATGTTCACTCCCGGAACAACCAAGACAAGCGAAAAGTGGAAGAAATATGTTATATAACCTAAAGGTTAGTTTTGAGATACATACTTTACCTACCTTTCAGCTTAGTGCTATTCTCGACACAGGAGCCACAACATGTGTTGTCGATCAGAATTCCGTCCCTACAGCTGCATTGGAAGAAAACCCATTCACTGTTCATTTTAACGGTATTTCTTCAAAAGCAGTAGCTAAGAAAAAATTGAAGGGAGGTAAAATGACAATTGGATACAATACATTCCGAATTCCCTATACATATTCTTTCCCTATGCAACTTGGGGAAAATATTCAAATGATCCTCGGATGTAACTTCATCCGCGCCATGCAGGGAGGCCTTCGCATCGAAGGTAATCAGGTAACCTTTTATAAAAATCTGACAACAATAGAAACATCTCCTTATGTTTCTGCTGCAGCTATTCCTGAATTAGAAATGGAAGAAAATGAATACATTCAGATTCAAGATATGTTTAGCTATACAGCTCATGGATTTCTACGACCAAGTGATCTTCAAGGAGTAGCTAGCACTACTGGTGCACTTATTAAACAAAATAATTTGCAAATTCAGTTACTCATACAGATAGCTGAGGAAGTCAAAGGTATCCGCAGTGATTTGAAGACTCTCTTAGAGCGACAGCAAGAAAATACTGGCGGTGTTCTTCCCGATGCTTTATTAACAAAACTCCAAAATTTAACTCTTGGACCCAAAGAAGCTCCTAAAGAAGCACGAGGAAAAATTCTAGTTTTCAAGGATCCATTAAAATTTCTTGCAGAAGAGAAACAAAAGGCCAAGAAATGATGACCACTACCACAAATGAAGGGGCAACGGCACCAACTCCCTTAATTGAAGATCAAATTCGCAATTACCGACGAGGGCAACGAAGAATCTACAATGCCCAGCAAGCTGCCAGACGAGTTGGCAGAAGACTCACTGGACGATCAACAGCAGCTAACACCTTAGAACAGCAAATTGATCCCCAGGTACAATTGCAATTATCTATGCAGGAACGAGCTGCAATAGCACCAGCTGAGGTGTTATATCACTCCCGACAAGATGATGCACATCATCGAGTGTACATGCACAGATTCCAAATTGGGCATCCCACATTCTCAAAATTCTCCCCCTCATGAGGAAGAACACATCCATCATCCCATAATGGATACCTCCCCCTAAAGGCTTGCTCCCTCTTGACCATTGCACCAACAATGTCCTTGGAGAGTCCCTAATCCTATAGGAACACTAAAACATCAAAATTAAGGTCAAAAGTTCAACCTTGAACTTTCACACACCTTAAAATTTGATACACACCCAAACAACTCTCCTAATCTATATCCAATGGATTTTCATCCTTTCCAATGCTTTCCAAGGCATATCCTAGGGTTAGGAGCAGTTAGGGTAACCTAACATAACTGACACATGGGCTAAACATCCTTTTTACCCGAAATCATCTCTGGCAGTCGACTCTTATAGTCACCAGTCGACTACTGTTGACGTCAGTCAGTCGACTGATTTCTGCAAATGCAGAAATTCAGTTTTCAGAAATAATTTTTGAAAAATCATAAGTAATTATACATAAATAAAAAAATCACGAAAATTCATATGTATAATACTTATGACAATCATTATGGGTGAAAAATAAAATACCCATAAAAATAGGAGATTGACACAAAGTTCAAAATCATTGAAAAGTTCAATGTTTTGGCTCTACTTTGTATTAACTTTCTCAATGGTGACTTCTATCAAAAGATAGACTACACCAAAGTTTTCTAAAATGATTTTAAAATATTTTTGAAAATCTATATTGGATCATGATCAATGGGCTCCATGCACATGACTTGCACATTAGCTTTCCCCATGATCCACCATGGTATAAGATGAGTTTGAGTTCTTCTAGATGCAAGAACTATGGACCTTGAACTTAACTTATTTCCTAGCATCTCACATATGTCTAAAGTGTATGAAAACACATACAAGGCAATTTTATGTGAGATGTGGGTTTTGGTTATGCCTATACTAAGGTCTCATTCATTTTCTGGGCAACACTACTTGATTCCCTTATATATGGGACTTTAAGTCATGTCATAGTCCTTAAATCAATTTTAATTAATATATGAATGATCATGGCATAAATGATAACATAAATAAGCATGACCAATGATCATGATGTCATGACATAAAATATAAATCTAAATACATGACATAAAAACTAAAACCTAAGCATGATCATGACATTTTATATGATTAAAAAGAAATATGATGTCATGACATGACATATGACAAATCAATCATGGAAAATAAAATATAAAGGTATAACAATACCTAAGTGTTAAGCCCAAATTGTCATTTCTAGAATTAAATCTAATTTTACCTTAATGTTACTTATCCCCCAAGTGTGCTAAACACCCAAAATGGCACACCATGACCTCTAAACCTAATTTGTGCCAATTTGATTGATTTTTTATAATTCTCAAAATATATTGGCACATTCTAAAATCCTTTAGGATATATGAATTCAAACTTATTTCCAAGGTACCCATAACCTTGAAAATGACCTAAAGTGCCACCTTTACCATGGTTAGATTAACTACCCATCCATTTAAAGTTGGCACACCCTAACCCATTTAGCGTGAGACGATCACGCTCCTAGGTACCCAAAACCTATTTGAGCTCCTTGGGTTTACTAGGTATTCCTTAGGGATAGCTTCCCTAGATATCCTCCTAATAACCCTCCTAGGCTTGGTAGACTTGGTCATTTGGGTCATGCCTAGGTTAGCTCTAGGGGTGACTCCCCTTGTAACCTTCTTAGTGGCTTCCCTAGGTTTCTTCGAAACCTTAGCCACTAGGCATTTGCCATGATTAACCTTAGGGATAACTTCCCTAGTAACCTTGGTCTTCCTAGACCTAGGTTGTGTTCCATAATAGAATGGAACATGGTAGGTCTCCTTGGGCTTAGGTTTGTGACCCAAACCTTTCTTGCCTTTGGATGAACCTTGTCTCCTAGGACTTAGATTTTGACCATTTGACCCTTGCATTTGATTTTGCATATTTCTAAGAGTCTTCTCCAACTTCTCAAGCCTTGACCTCAAGGCTTGATTTTCAAACTCCAATTTTTCTAATTTAGTGGGCCAATTATTTCCTTGAGTATTTTTGCCCTTCCTAGGCATATGTCTAGAATTCTTGGAGTTAAAACCTAGGTGGTCTTATATTTTCCTAATACTTTCCTTGAGTAAAATTGTTTTAGACACATTAGTCCCAAATTTCTCCTTATTCCTAAAATGGCAAGACTTTGCACCTACGCAATAAAGTTTACTATTTCTAGCATGCTCTTTATGATAAATAGCAAGAGAATTAAAGGCATGCTTTTGGCTATTAATTGAAGATGAAGCATACTTAAAAGTTACCTTAGGGTTTGCGTTAGCTCCCCCTATATTTTATGCTCCTTCTTTTCTCCTAGGGCATTGGCTTCTATAGTGCCCCTTTTGTTGGCATTTGAAACACACCACGTTTTTCTTGTTGGGGAATCGAAACGGCCGGCTAGAAGGGGGTGTAGAGCCCTCAATCGTTGGATGTCGTATTTTGCTCATTCTCATTGCATTGCTTGTCTACGATTGTCGTTAGTGCAGCAGAAACAATAAAATAATAATAATACTAACAACAAATAAGCACACACAAACACACACGATATACGTGGTTCGGAACCGAATGGTTCCTACTCCACGGGCGAGCTCCTCGAGCACCAGAGATGCACACGACAATACTCAAACTCCTTCTCGACTACACGTCGGAGGTGGAGAAACCTCTCACAAGAAATTACAACAGTAATATACAAATACAATACAAAAGAAACACTTTTCAATGATTGCTTTTGATCACTTGTTTGTTGCTTGCTTTGATTGGCTCTTGAAGGACTGGAATGCAGCAGCAATTCCCCTCCAATAGCTCCACAAAAACCATGGCAAAATCCTCCAACTCGAGCTCCTTTTATAACCTGCATCAAGCTGTTTTCGCGCCCATCAGTCGACTGATCGTGACCATCAGTCGACTGGTCCCATAGCCGTTGTCTCACAACGGCCAGATCCACATTGGTTAAGTTCCAACGGATCACACATCAGTCAACTGATGGCACCCATCAGTCGACTGATCATCCATCAGTCGAGTGCTAGCGATCTCGACTCCATTCTGTGCCCGTGCATAGTGTCATCGATCATTGCCATCCCTTGGCGTCGGTGATTCTAACGATCATTGCCCTCCCTCGGCGATCGGTGATCGGCTGAACTTGGTTCAGTCAAACACTGGTTGAATCCATATGACCTAGAGTAGTCGACTGGCACCTATGCCAGTCGACTGATGTCGGCTAAAACCTCAAACACAAAGTTGTTTGAGCGTCCGACACTCAGTCTCAGCCACTTGGCCAAGTCCACCGTATCCCTCATGGAGTTCCCCACCGAAGCTCTCTTCCCTCGGCCTACGTCCCTCGGATGCGCCAAGCGCACGACTTCGCAACACCATCCTTCGCTTCTCATGCCCTAGAAGTATGCTTCCCTTTTGGCTCACTCTATTCGCTCCTCGTCCGGCGGTCCCTCGGATGCACCAAGCGCACGACTTCGCAATGCCATCCTTCACCGACTCAAGGACCCGAGCCTAGTGAACTTGCCAAGTCCTCAAGACTTTCCAAATGCACCAAGCGCACGACTTCGCAATGCATTTCTCACCAAGCACCAAGCACACGGCTTCGCAATGCTTTGGATTTCCCATGCCAAGCACCAAGCGCACGGCTTCGCAATGCTTTGGACTTTCCCATGCCAAGGCTTCCCCCTTGGACTTCCACACAAAGCTCCATGCTTGGATTTTCCATGCCAACCCCATGTTGGACTTTCCCATGACAATCCCATGTCATGAGTTTTGTCTATCATCAAAATACTATCAAGGTATTGCTCGAGTCAAACTCGAGTCAACCTGGGCCGATTGCACCAACAATCTCCCCCTTTTTGATGATTGACAAAACTATCATCTCAAGTCTACCAATTCTCCCATATTGGCAATTCTCATATCCCAATGAGAATTCCAATGAACCCTAATTGGTAACTTGGTAACTTCTCCCCCTTTTGACATTACATCAAAAAGGTCCTCCCCAAGGGTATGAATGTCTCATATCCCAATGAGATCTTACAATCTCTCCCTTGGAGGAACACATGCCTACAATCTTTTTAGTGATCCCATATCACTTAAAGAGAGGCAACCCAATTTTCCTCCCATGAGGAAATACACATCCATCTTCCCATGATGGATACCTCCCCCTAGAGGCTTGCTCCCCCTTGACCATTGCACCAACAATGTCCTTGGAGAGTCCCTAAGCCAATAGGAACATTAAACCAAACAGAATTAAGGCAAAGTTCAACAATGAACTCTCATCCACCTTAAAATTGATACTCACCCTCAACCCAACTCCTAATCCATATCCAATGGATTTCCACCCTCTCTAATGCTCTCCCAAGCATATCCTAGGGTTAGGAGTGGTTAGGGGACCAAAACATAGCTGAACATGGGCCTAACCAACAAGGTTTACCCGAAATCAACATTTTCAATCATTGCGTCGAAACGGTCGTGACACACTCATCGATCATTGGCCTCCCGGCATCTGATCGATAACATTTCTGATTTTTAATTTATGACTTTTCAAAATTTATAAGTAAATATACATAAGTAGATAAATCTTGAAATTTGGTATGTATACTACTTATCACAAACATTATGAGTGAAAAATATTAGAAAAATATTTTACCCATTAAACTAGGAGATTGATACAAAGTTCAAAATTTAAGAAAAACTTCAATAAAGAGCCCTCTTTGTATCATCTCATTCAATGGTGATAGCTATCAAAAGATAGGCTTCACCAAGGTTTTTCAAAATGTTTTCAAAATGTTTTTCAAACCTTTATTTTCTTTTCCTTAAACATCTCACCAATATCTAGATGTGTAAAACACATACAAGTCAAATTTTTAGTGTGATGTGGGTTTTGTTTTCTTTATGTTCTCATGCATATTTCTAGGCCACATAATTTGATTCCCTTCAAATTGTGCCATAGTCCTTAACTCCATTTTAAACTATGCATGATATGATTATGGCATAAATATGATTTAGATAAAACATATGCCAATATCATGATGTCATGGCATGTGAATGAGAACTAAGCATACATGACATCTAAAAATAATTCTAAACATGATCATGACATTTTATAGATAAAAATGAAAATGATGTCATGACATGGTAAGGCAAACAAATCATGGCAAGTAAAATATACTAAGGTATAGAATACCTAAGTGTGAAAATCAATTTGCCATTTTTAGGGATTAAATACATTTTGCCTTAATGCCATTATTTCCTTAGTGTGCCAAAAACCCAAAATGGCACACCAATACCTCTAAGACCTAATTGTGCCAATTTAAATCATTTTAAAACTTCTCAAACCATATTGGTACATCCTAATGTGTCAACTCATCATGGCTAGGTTAACTACCCATCCACCTAGGGTTGACACACCCTAACTCATCTAGCGTGAATCGATCACGCTTCTAGGAACCCAATACCTATTGGAGCTCCTTGGGTTAACAAGGTATTCCCTAGGGATAACTTCCCTAGATACCTTCCTAATGACCCTTTTTGGCTTTGAAGCCATAGTCAAATGGGTCTTACTTGGGTCAACTCTAGAGGTGACTCCTCCATTGACCTTCTTAGTGGCTACATTTGATTTCTTTGAGGTGTTAGCCACTAAACACATACCATGGCTAGACTTAGGGATGGCTTCCCTATTATCCTTGGTTTTCCTAGACCTAGATGTGGTTCCATAAATAAATGGAACATTATGGTAGGATATAGGTTTGTGACCCAAACCCTTCTTGCCCTTAGACATTTCTTGTTTTCTAGGTCTTGACTTTTGTACATTAGACCCCTTAACCGAATTTGATATTATTGCTAGGGTCTTTTCCAATTTTTCTAGCCTTGACCTCAAGGCTTGGTTTTCTAACTCTAATTTTCCCAATTTTTAATTTTCATTTATCTTTTGGGAAATGTTTTTCTTTTTAGGCATATGCCTAGATTTCTTGGGATTAACACCCAAGTTTTCTTCAATTCTTCTAATTGACTCCCTAGGTAAAATAGATCTAGTGTTTTGAGTCCTAGGTTTGTCCTTAGAGAAACTAACATGCTTAGCACCTAAGCAATAAGCCTTATTGTTTCTCCTAGCATGCTTTTCATTAATAATGGCAAGAGAACTAAAATAATTCTTAGCATGCTTTTTAATTCTAGAATTTGAAGGTGCATTATTTAAATGTACCTTAGGGTTAGCTTTAGAAACTCCCCCTACATGAGTCACACCTTCTTGCCCTTTCTTCCTTCCCCTAGGGCATTGGCTTCGGTAGTGTCCCCGTTGGTTGTACTTGAAGCACACAATGTGCTCTTTGCTCTTAATTGAGGGAACACCGGCATCGTTTGACTTTGGGTTGACTTTTAGTGTCGATGCCTTCTTCTTAGCCAATTTAGGGCATTTTCTCTTGTAATGCCCTTTCTCCCTACACTCAAAGCATATTATGTGATTTTTATTTAAAATAATAACACTTGAGTTACCTAGGGAGGTGGTGGAGGCCTCTTCACTTCTTCCGGAGGTAGAAGCTTCATTTTGATCTTGCTCCGGAATTGAAATCCTTTCCTCCCCCTCAACGCTAGAGGTGGAGGTCTCCACCAAATCATCAACATCATCAAAAGTAGATGGTCCTTCTTCTTCGGAACAAATCACTAAATAATTTGATTACCTCGAGATTTGTCTTGAAGTCCTTAATTTGGTCTTGGGTCCACCTTGACTTTTCAATTGGTTTGTTGTATTTGTCCCTAGGCATCTTAAAACCATTTTCTACAATAATCATATAATTAAAATTGGTTTCGAGATATACCTCCATCCGTTTCCTCCACCAAGCAAAATCTCCATCGAATTTCGGTGGATGGATGAAGTCGACCATTTTGTAGTGCTCTCGCGGTGGTTAGTCCTTGAAGAGCGACCTTTGCTCTGATACCACTTGTTGGGGAATCGAAACGGCCGACTAGAGGGGGGTGAATAACCCTCAATCGTTGGATGTCGTATTTTGCTCGTTCTCATTGCGTTGCTTGTCTACGATTGTCGTTAGCGCAGCGGAAACAATAAAACAATAATAATACTAACAACAAATAAGCACACGCAAACACACACGATATACGTGGTTCAGAACCGAATGGTTCCTACTCCACGGGCGAGCTCCTCGAGCTCTAGAGATGCACACGGCAATACTCAAACTCCTTCTCGACTACATGTCGGAGGTGGAGAAACCTCTCACAAGCAATTATAACAGTAATATACAAATACAAACAAGAATACAAATACAATACAAAAGAAACACTTTTCACCGATTGCTTTTGATCACTTATTTGTTGCTTGCTTTGATTGACTCTTGAAGGACTGGAATGCAGCAGCAATTCCCCTCCAATAGATCCAAAAAAACCATGGCGAAATCCTCCAACTCGAGCTCCTTTTATAACCTGCATCAAGCTGTTTTCGCGCCCATCAGTCGACTGATCGTGACCATCAGTCGACTGGTCCCATAGCCATTGTCTCACAACGACCAGATCCACATTGGTTAAGTTCCAACGGATCACACATCAGTCGACTGATGGCACCCATCAGTCGATTGATCATCCATCAGTCGAGTGCTGGCGATCTCGACTCCATTCTATGCCCATCGCAGTGTCAATCATTGCCATCCCTCGGCGATCGGATTCTCCAACGATCATTGCCCTCCTCGGTGATCGGTGATCGGCTCGAACTTAGTTCGGTCGAACACCGGTCGAACCCATGACCTGAGCGGTCGGTGGCACCTATCGTGATGTCGGCTAAAACCTCAAACACAAAGTTGTTTGAGCGTCTGACACTCAGTCTTAGCCACTTGGCCAAGTCCACCTTATCCCTCATGGAGTTCCCCACCGAAGCTCTCTTCCCTCGGCCTACGTCCCTCGGATGCGCCAAGCGCACGACTTCGCAACGCCATCCTTCGTGTCTCATGCCCTAGAAGTATGCTTCCCTTTGGGCTCACTCCATTCGCTCCTCGTCCGGTGGTCCCTCGAATGCACCAAGCGCACGGCTTCATAATGCCATCCTTCACCGACTCAAGGACCCGAGCCTAGTGAACTTGCCAAGTTCTCAAGACTTCCCAAATGCACCAAGCGCACGACTTCGCAATGCATTTCTCACCAAGCACCAAGCGCACGACTTCGCAATGCTTTGGATTTCCCATGCCAAGCACCAAGCGCACGGCTTCGCAATGCTTTGGACTTTCCCATGCCAAGGCTTCCCCCTTGGACTTCCACACCAAGCTCCATGCTTGGATTTTCCATGCCAACCCCATGTTGGACTTTCCCATGACAATCCCATGTCATGAGTTTTGTCTATCATCAAAATACTATCAAGGTATTGCTCGAGTCAAACTCGAGTCAACCTGGGCCGATTGCACCAACATTTCTTACTCTTAATGGTTGAGGCACCGGGTTCCTTGGTATTTTGCACCGGTAGAGCCTTCTTAACCTTCTTAGGACACTTGCTCTTGTAGTGCCCATATTCCCTGCACTCAAAACACATTATATGAATTTTATTATTAACATATGTGTTTGAGTTACCTAGGTCGGTGGTGGAAGCCTCTTGAGCTTGTTCATCTTCTCGACCGGAGGTTGATGGTTCCTCTTGAGGTTTCTCTTGTTCCGGAGTAGATGGCCTCTCCTCCCCCTCAAACCTTGAAGTGGAGGATTCCTCCAATTCTTCCTCTTCCACCGCCTCTTCCTCCTTGGACGTCGAACACTCCTCGACTTCCGAATCCATGCTTATACTCGGAAATTAGCCATTCTTCCAATGTCATCATTATGGAGATTAGCTGCCAACTCAAGTTGCTCGTCAATTTGTCGAGTGGCGGGGTACCAATCTCCCCACTAGTTGTCTTTAGTGCTTAAGGACTGGCATTGTCACTCACTTTCTTGTGAGGATGAGCTTGCTTCTTCGGCCTCTTCCTCCAATTGATCAGGTGATGGACCTTCATGAAGCTTTGCAAATTTTCTCCAAAGCTCCTTGGCATCTTGATATTCACCAAGTCTAGACAAAATATCATTAGGTATCAAACCTTCTACAAGTTTTGTTACCTTAACTTCGGTCTTGAATTTTAGGCATTGCTCTTGGGTCCACTTTTTTAATTTGAGGACACCTCCCTTCTTATCCCTAGGGGGTTCGAAGCCTTCCATGATGATGAACCAATCTTCTATGTCCATCATAAAAAATATCTCCATTCTTGCCCTCCACGTCGAAAAGTCTTCTTGATCGTATGGTGGAGGAATGTTGATGGCATACCCCAATCCATCCTTAGGTAGCTCCATTTCCTTCCCTCTAGCGTGCTCCCTTAGTTGTTAAACCTTGAAAAGCGGCCTCGCTCTGATACCACTTGTTGGGAATTGATCATCTCTAGAGGGGGTGAATAGATTTTTGTACGTCGAATATGGAAATCATTCGTGCTTGCCTATGATTGTTAGTATGCAGCGGAATATAGAAATAATACAAAAATACACAATCACAAATACAAGAACAAGAACACAACAATATAACGTATTTAGAAACCTCAAGGTTCTTACTCCATGGGTTGAGCTCAACGAGCTATAGTGATGCACTCACCACTAATAAAACTCCTTCTCTACAATACATCGGAGGTGGAAAAACCTCGTACAAGTGTTTACAACACTAAACTAAATACAACAAGCAAATACAAATGAAATACACAAAAACACGTAAAGAAAACTTTACAAATGTGCTTTTGGATGTTTGCTTGTTTGGTTGCTTGAGCTTCACTTGGAGACCCTGAATTGCACCACAAATTGCCTCAAATCACCCTAAGAAACCATGGCAAAAACCTCCTCCATGAGATGCTTTTATAACTTGCATTCGGGATGGGTTTCGCCTAGCAATCGACTAATCGAAACCATCAATCGACTGCTCCTGTAGCCGTTGTCTCACAACAACCCGAGCCACATTGGATAAGTTCCAACAGATAGACCATCAGTCGATTGATCATGCCCATCAGTCGACTGATCAAGTCATCACTCGATTGTCAAACCCTAACAGTCGACTCTGGAACCTTCTGTGTCCGTGACATCGACCATCAGTCGACTGCCAGCCATAACATGATCGATCGAGCCATCGATCATGCTCAATGCGGTCAACTCCCATCGATCGGTCATAGTCCCAGTTGGCTAATACAAGTTGACTCGGCTGCCAAGTGTCAAAACACCTGACTAGTTGACTGGTCCATAATCCCAGTCGACTGGTCCATAATCCCAGTCGACTGACAAACCTCAAACATGAGGTTTGCCCCCAAGTATGATGCCCTCATACTTGCTAGACCACCCTTACCTAGACCTAAGCCTTCTAGCCACCTCCATAAGCCTCACACCTATCAGATCCCTCCAAGTCATCCATGACTTGTTCATCCATATGCTAGCCTTCAGGTGCTTCCATCGGCTATTGTCATGCTAAGCTGGTTTATACCGCCAAAGCACATTTGAGCTTGCACTGCCAAGACTACCGCTTGGAATTTATGCTACCAAACCATTGGACTTATGCTGCCAAGACTCATGCCAAGAATCATGACCCGAGTGGATTGCACTAATAATCTCCCCAAAACATTGTTAAACATCAAAACACTAATCGAGTCCATCTCGAGTCTGGTCAATCGTGACCTGGGTCGATTGCACCAACACCCAGCACTAGCAAGCTAGAACTCTAAATTATTATCCCCTAACATCAGAGTCAGCTTATGATTCTTTACATCGATGACCATTCCTGCTATAGCTAAAAATGGTCGTCCAAGAATCACGAGGATTTTTGGGTCTTCCTCTATTTCCATGACCACAAAATCCGTAGGAAGTGTAAAATTTCCCACTCTAACTGATACATCTTCTAGAATCCCCCGTGGGTATCGGTATGAGTGATTGGCATGTTGTAATGTTATAGTGGTGAACTTCAAATTCTCCAACCCTAATTTTTTGCAAAAGGTATAAGGCATCAAGCTCACACTAGCACCCAAGTCACAGAAGGCCTTGCTAATTAGGGTCGTCCCTATATGACACGAAATATAGAAACTCCCCGAATCCTTTAATTTTTGAGTGGTCTCGTTCTGGAGATAAGCGCTCGATTCTTCCATAAGGGCCACTGTATTTGACCACTCGACCTTCCTGCGGTGTGCTTGAATATCTTTAATGAATTTTGCAAATTAAGGCATTTGGTGCAAAGCTTCGAGTATCAGCACCTCCATTGAGATCAATTTTAACATGTTCAGGAATTTTTCGAACTTAGCATCTCTCTTTGCATTGATCCACCTCTGCAGGAATGGTACTATCAAGGGTGGTTGAGTTTTTGTAGTAGGTTCATGCTCTATGTTTTCAACTTCTTCCTTCCCGATCTCCTCAGAAGGTTCCTTTACTTCGGATCCTTGTTTCGGTTCAACAACTAACCTGCTCGGTAATTCCTTCAGGATCCTCCTACTCCGTAACGTCATCGCCTTGCACTGCTCCACTGGATTAGCCTTTGATTTTCCTGGTAATTACCCTGGTGCTCTAGCAACCTGGATGGAAATCTAAGCTACCTAAATCTCTAGCATCTTTTGCCATCTATTGAGATCATTCACAAACAATTTTAATTCTTCAATCATTGTATCTGTTTGTGAATTCCACCACTAGAACTCAACGTTTGCCTCCTGTTGTGTCTGAATAAAGTTTCTATCATTTGCTCTTGTCGGTGGTTGGGTGGTTGTTGCTGCCCATTGCTCGGTTGCCCATATCCTCCTGATTGTTAGAAATTTACTGAATTGCCTTTGTAGGAAAAATTCGGATGGTTCCTCCATCCGGGGGTGCATGTGCTTGAATAAGGATTTTTGGGCCTCTGATTATACTTTCCCACTGCGTCAACATGCTCAACCTGATCCTCGAATATGCTTTGCTCTCCACAGTAGTCCTCCTGATATGCCACTACTCCATCACTAAAGGAGTTGGCCGCACATACAAAAGCAGAGGTTAGGGAGTCAAACCATCTACTTAGTGCATCCATCCTTGCCACTAGATGATCCACAGAGTTAACATCATATCTCCCTGCTGCAGGTGCTGGGTGACTCCTCTCGGAAGCCCATTGGTGGTGGTTCTGGGTCACCTCCTTGATCAACTCTTTTTCTTCCTCGATGGTCTTGTTCATTAATGCTCATCCTGCAGCAAAATTGAGGGAACCCTTAGTGGCATATGAGATCCCATTATAGAATATGTGGATCACCAGCCACCTCTCGAGACCATGATATGGGCATTGGTAGAGTAGCCCTTTGTAGCGATCCCAGGCTTCAAACAAGGACTCCCATTCCTTTTGGCGGAAGCTAGTGATCATGTGGTGCATGTGAGCAGTCTTACTTGGTGGAAAAAATTTATTCAAGAATTGCTTCTCACACTGCTCCCATGTTGTGATGCTTCCTAAAGGAAGGGAGTGTAGCCATGTCTTCGCCTTGCCCCACAATGAAAATAAAAATAGGCTCAGACGGATTGCATCGGTGGGTACTCCATTGAATTTCAATGTAGAGCATATTTCTAAAAATGGCTCTAGGTGCCGATTCGGGTCTTCAGTTGTAGCTCCTCCAAATTGACTCTGTTGGACCATGTATATGAGTGCTGGTTTTAACACAAAATTATTAGCTGTGATGGATGGTCCAGCTATACTCGGCTTATACCCTCTAGCACTGGGGGTTGCATAATCTCGCAGAGGTCGGCTACCTAAGTTCACCAAAGGACGTCTTGTTCCTCCATACTTTTCTATCTAGCTCTCCTACGATGGTAGGTTCGTTCTATTTCTAGGTCTATCGGAAGTAGAGTTTCTGATCCTAAGCGTCTATGCATAGGAACCAAGCTGCGCAATCGGGACTATAAATACTACTTATTAAAAGGAAATCAAATAACCTAAAGCACTAAACCAAATGAAGAAAAACTAAAAACTGAGCTAAAGCAAGATGTAATATAACTACTAAAATTAATCTAAACTGAATTTAAATAGAAAAAATTAAAACTAAGTAAACCAAAATAAAATGAAAATAAAATAAGAAAACAAATCTATCCTAGGTCCGATCCAAACTATCCACTTTCGATTCAATATCGAATCAATAGTCCCTGGCAACAGTGCAAAAAACTTGATGCATGCGAGAGCGACCTCAAATCTTCGATGAGGATCATCGAGGACTCGAAGTGCATGCTCGTGCTCAATGCCCGTAAGTGCAGGGATGTCATCAAGTAATAAAAGATTATCGATCCCACAAAGACTGAGATTCGAATACCGTTTGTCTAGTGAATGTTGTTGTTTGGAGTTATAATCCTAAGAGTTGTGGTTGCGAGGCTGACAGTAGTCCTAATTCAAGTATGGTGTCACTCGGAAGAAGAGAAGGTTGGTTCGAAGTTCTATAAAGGATTCTAGGACTTCGGTTTCACTTGTGTGTCGTGGGACATTCTATCAATTAGATGCTTTTGAGACCTCTAATTATAACCTTGTGAGAGGATCATCATTCATTTGCCCGATGAACTTTTGCTTCTATCGGGAACTACCTATTCCTAACCAAGTTTCCCTTTCGGATTGTCAGAGCTCAGGGGGTTGATACCGTTGGGAGCCTTTTGTCACTAAGGTCCCTCAACCCTTCTAGAGTTAATCTCTCCTACTTTGGGCCTTCTTCTAAGATAGGTTATTGGGGTACGAGGACGCCCTAATAATCCCTACGAAGAGGCGGATCGTATTCCATATCCTACTCTATCATATTCCATCTTCTACAATTACGGGAGGTAGGATGACCGCAAGGTCTATCCTTGGTTCTCCTAGATTTTTGATACGAATATTGTCACCCTTTGTATTGCCTATGTTCAGTATAAATAGAAATAAGACGTAATCCTTATCGAACTCAAAAACACACAATTGCAAATAGAATCAAATGAGATGACTATTTAATATAGCATGTCTACATACACAAGTTACTCCCTAATCCTAGAATCGAAGTATCTACTCCATAGACAAATATGAATAAACACAAAACATCTTAGGAAAAGTAATTACAGTGCAAGTAGAAAGAGAAAATAAAGAGAGTACTTTCTATCCTATCCAATTTACGTGTCTTGGTTGTTCTCCTCGGTGCCAGAGCGTCAAGAGGGATCTTCTAGCCGCTTTCTTCCTCCCTGTTGCGAGACTCCGATGCTTTTTAGGGCACCTTCTTGCCATCCTAGTCGTCGGGCCTCCTCTCTAGGGTTTGGGTGTGGCTTCCTATTTATAGATGTGAAGTTGGCTCCCCATAAATCCCATGAAAACCCTAATCACTAGGAGGCTATAACTACATAATGTTGTATGTGGACCTATGTCAACTCAAGCTCTAGGAGGCTATAACTACTTCATTACCTTCACCGATGATCACTCATGGTTTGGGTATGTGTTCTTGATGAAACAAAAGTTTGAAGACTTTGAAAGGTTCAAAGAATTCAGTAGTGAAGTAGAGAAATAACTTGGCAAGAGTATTAAAATACTTCGATCAGATCGAGGTGGTGAATACTTGAGTCAAGAGTTTCTAGATTATCTGAGGGACGATGGTATATTGTCCCAATGGACTCTGCCATATACACCACAGGATAATGGTGTATCTGAGAGGAAAAATTGAACTTTATTGGACATGGTTAGGTCGATGATGAATCACGCGAATCTTTCCAAGTCCTTTTGGGGCTATGCACTTCAGACTGCTGTTTACTTGCTAAACAGAGTTTTGACCAAGGTAGTCTCTACTACTTCATATGAGATATGAAATAGTAAGAAACCTCATTTATCTTACTTGAAGATATGGGGTTGTCTTGCTTATGTGAAGCGGACTGTGTCAGACAAGTTGGATGCTAAGTCTGATAAATGTCTATTTATTGGATACCCTAAGGAAACGAGGGGTTACCAATTCTATCATCCTATGAAACAAAAGGTGTTTGTTTCAAGGCATGTTGTGTTTCTAGAGAAAGAGTTTCTCTTGCAAGAAAATAGTGCGAGTGTTGTTGAACTTGAGGAGGTTCAAGAGACTCCAATAGACATTGATGAGATACCTGGTCAAGCACCTCAACCGATAACTCATAGTGATGAGACATCGGCTGAACCTATTGTGACAACACATCTTCGTAGATCTGGTAGAACACACAACATTTCCGAGAGATATGGATTTCTCGTAAGTGAATCGAATGACGTGTTACTCATTGACGATGAGGAGCCTATCAGTATTGAAGAAGTTCTGAAAGAGACAAATGACTTGAAGCCATGAAGTCGAAAATGGATTCCATGTATGAAAATAAAGTTTGGAACTTGGTGGACCCACCTGAAGGTATTAAGCCTATAGGGTGCAAGTGGGTTTTCAAGAAGAAAACTTACATGGATGGTAATGTGATTACCTATAAGGCTAGATTAGTGGCGAAATGCTATCGTCAAAAGCAAGGTGTTGATTATGACGAGACCTATTCATCAGTAGCTTTGCTTAAATCCATTTGGATGCTCCTGGTCATAGGGCCTCATTATGATTATGAGATATGACAGATGGATGTGAAAATGAATTTCCTTAATGGAAATCTACTCGAGGATGTATATATGATACAACTTGAGGGTTTCACATTGGTTGATAAAGACAAGGTATGCAAGCTTCGACGGTCTATATATGGACTGAAGCAAGCATCCAGGAGCTAGAATATCCATTTTGATGAGACAATTAAAAGGTTTGATTTCTCACAAAATCCAAACAAGCCCTATGTGTACAAGAAGGTTAGTGGGAGTGCAATCGTGTTCCGAGTATTGTATGTAGATGACATATTACTTATAGAAAATGATATATCTATCTTACAGTCAGTTAAAATGTGGTTATCCAAAACATTCTCTATGAAAGATCTGGGAGAAGCGACCTACATCCTCGGGATTAAGATCTATAGAGATAGATCGAAATGGTTTCTTGGTCTTTCGCAGCCTACATATATAGACCGAGTGCTAAAGAGGTTTAGTATGTCGGAATCCAAGAAAGGGTTTCTTCCCATCAGGCATGGGATGCACCTTTGGAAGTCTATGTGTCCGCGCACTAAAGAAGAATGGATTTGCATGAGTAAGATTCCCTATGCATCCGCAATAGGACCTATCATGTATGCTATGTTATATACGAGGCCCGATGAATCATATGCTCTGAGTGTCACAAGAAGATATCAGTCTGATCCAGGAATGGATCATTGGGCGGCTGTTAAGACAATCCTTAAATACTTAAGAAGAACTAAGGATTGTTGGAGTATCGGTGGACGGCTAGAGGGGGGTGAATAACCTAGATGTTCGTCAATGGTAATCGTTTGCTTAATCGTCAACAATCAACGGTTAGCGCAATGGAAATATAATGCTAAAGTAAAATAATTAAGACAATGCAAAGAAACAAAGAATGCAAACACTAACAAGACATGTAACATGGTTCACGACCCTTGCCGTTAATCCACGACCCGATTCGTTCCAGGTGAATCACGGCTAAACCAATTCCACTAGTCTCTCCTTTACACTAAGCTAGGTGGAGGTAAACCTTTCTTACATTCTCCCTCTTTACAATATGATTGAAATAATAGCAAGAAAGAGGGAAGAAAATGTTTAGGCACTTGGAGTATGTTTAGAGATGAAGCATTAACCTCACAAGATGACCCAAGGCCTCTTCTTATAAGAAAGAGGCCATTCTTCCCGTTGGGAAGCTAGCAGTCGACTGATTCAGCCATCAATCAATTGCTGCTATAGCCGTTTCCTCGCAACATCTTCATCCATGTTGGATTCCAACCAATGGCTCCCACATCAGTCGATTGATCTTCCCATCAGTCGACTGATGGAGCCAACAATCGAGTGGTCGACGCAATCACTCGACTGGAAAACCTTCGCGCTCGATTACTGATCACCGATCACGCTGCCCCTTGGCGATCATTAGTAATATATGAGAGATGTCCTAAGGCAATCGCCTTATGTATGAACCATTTATATGATAAATAAAGATTCACTATTTGAGTATACATGTTTCATGTATTTGATTGGATCTTAAACTCATTTACTGAATGTCCACGATACGATTCACAGCATGAGAGAATTTGTGATTGGATCACAACTAGTGAGTATATCTACATGTGTAATTGCGGTGTATCAGAATTATCCCTAGTCGATGAAATGATGGATTTGGACACCATCAATTCTGTCGAGACTAGCACGAGGTATACTCCTTGGTGTATCCAAGCAGCTGATTCTCACTGGCTGGAGACATTGTGATGTCCGGAGTTAATCGTGGATGCTAGTTATAGTAACTAGTTCATTGGAGTGACCAGCCGTAAGACTTCATATGATTCTCTGCATATATAGATATGTCAATGAAGTTCTTACTGTAGCTTAAGTGCGAGGTTCCTTTGACTTGTGGTATTCAAGTCATCTTGATCATGGAGACTTATGCTTTGACATCTTAAGCAAGCATCTCTAAGGAGATGTGAACCCGGAATGATTGGGTATAAGTCGAAGTGATCGAAGGTGTTTGAATAGCCTATAAAGGATTCACCACTCCTTGCAAGGAGATGTATACTCATGGCCTCTCGTCGGATTGTTACTAAAGTCTTTGGCCAAAGCATTACATGTTTAGAGTAAGGTACTCTTCGATACATGTGCAGTAACTAGAATCCGTAGGACGAGGAAATGATACTTGGGCTAGGTGTGACGTAGTCACCCTCGTGGGGACTGACACTATAGACCATGTCCAAACCAAGTGGGTATAAGATGAGTGAAGGAATGGGGCTCGATTCATTCGAGCTCTTGAAGGGTTTGTAAATAGTTCTGGATCAACCGTTGATCTTTTCGGTTAATTGGGGATCATGATGTACTACTAGGTGCCACTCATGATCGTTCTATAATTAATGGTTAATTATAGACGGCCAACATAAACCGAGAACCTATTTGATCACACGCACAACGAGCGTAATCCGAAGGATTTAAAACGAGCTTGAGAATGGGATTCTCAGACCGAGAGAAACTAGGTTTGGTTGGACCAAACAAGAAGCGAGCATGAAATCGTTTCAGTCGCAATGGAAGCGTGGATGGGCCGTGTCTTATGAAGACATAATGGATGAACCAAAATGGTTTGGTTCTAATCCAATGGAGGAGAATAAACCAAAGGGTTTGGTTTATTTTAAACGAATGAACCAAAAGTTGGTTAGGTTCATTTTAACTTAAAATAAACCATCATGGTTTGGTTTATTTTAACTTATATTAATGGAGCGGGTTAACGGGCCTCATGGTTATAATCCATTAACCATCAAGAGAATTAGTTCTCTATAAAAGAGGGCTTAAGGGATTGTTAAGCCCTAATCCAAAACCCTAGCCCTAAGTTGCCGCCCACCTCCATCCTTTGGAGATTCTCGGCGCCAACTCCTTGCCGCCGCCCACTTCTCCTCCAACCGGCGTCCAGAAGGAGCTTTCCTTCCCCCTCGCCGGCGTCGAGCTGCTGCCGGTTGGTACTCCGGTGATCTCCCTTGGGTTCGGCGATAAGGTGAGCACTTGGCTTCCCTTGGTTGGCCGGCGCCTACTCCTCCACCAAAGCTGTCCAGTTTTTCTGGACAGCTTGTTTTCCTCTCGTCGGAGCGTCGTTTGGACGACGGTTAGAGCTCCGACAGCGCCTTACTTACCGGGGATTCGATCTCCGGTAATCCTCTGAGGAGGAGGACGAAGGATTTGTCAAACGGTTGACGAATACCTCTCCGGAGAAGCGAGTCTTAAGGACTTGTTTTTGGATCCGAATTTGGATTCGGATCGTGATCATCTCTCGATAACATCCTCTTCAACACGAGGCTAGTAACCCGTACGAAGACGAGGCTCGTGACTTAGCGAAGTCATCCCGAGGATACTCGGCGTGGATACGGATAGAGACGATTCTAGCGAGGATCGTTCCGGTTGATGCCGTTCCCGCTACACGTGATACGAAAGGTATAACGTAGTTAAATTTCCTTTTATTGCAAATTTAAATTTACGGTTATGTCTACACATGTTGTACTATGCATGCGTGTGATGTGTGTGTTGTAATAAATGTAGATTTATTATTTTTATTCCTTCCGCTGTGCACATGTTTACGAAACATGTTCAAACACACACTCACCACGGTGCCGGAAACCCAACAGTAGTATCAGAGCCCAGGTTGTGTTTCGACATAATCGTAAAATGGTTTTGCGATAGTCATAATGATATTTCTGGAAATTTTCTAATTTTGGAAAATTAGAAGTATTTATGGAAAATTTTCAATTTTGGAAAGTCTAGAAGTATTTATGGAAATCTTCCACTTTTGAAAAGTTGGAAGTATTTATGGAAATTGATATTTTCCATAAATAAAATATTTGATTAGATTTTGGAAATTTGTTTCCTAATTTAATCTTGATTTGATTTGGGAAATCAAATCTTAAAATATTTTATTTCCATAAGTAGTTTTGATGATTTAGGAAATTGGTTTCCTAAATTGACTTTCCTTAATCAACTATTTCCACAAATAAAATATGTAATTAGATTTGGAAATTTATTTCCTAATTTAATCATGATTTGATTTGGAGAATCAAATCTTAAGCATATTTTATTTCCATAAATAGTTATGACATATAAGGAAATTATATACATGACATAATTGTATGCCATGTAATTGCATTATATGCATATCATAATGTCATGCGTGTTGTGACATGTAGATGTATGCCATGTATGCCATGCCATGTAGATAATAGTTATTTGCATGCAAAGAGGATGAGACATAAAAACCTTTAAACAATATTAAAGCCTACACCTTCCATTAATATGGTTAGAACCAGAGTTCCGTTTCTTGTTTGGGTTGTTGGACTCTCTCCAAGCCCGACTCGAACCCGAACATGTTCAAACCATGGAATAGTTTAATACTAATATGGTAAGAGTCAGAGGTCAATCGTTAGCTTTGGTTGTTGGACTCTCTCCAAGCCGGGATAATTGGTTGAATGCGCTCTAACCATATTAAAACTATTTCTCGATTAATGGGTTGGCTTTAACCTGGAGCATCGACTTGTTGGACTCTCTCCAAGGTCGATGTAAAGGGAGGTGAAGTTGGGTGCTATGCATATGATGCATACTTGTTAATGTGTTAACAACCCGATGTATGTGTGAACATTCAATAAGTTGATAGCATATTGTGATAGTTGCATATACGTGATATGCAATCGGTATAGTTGATACCTACCGTCGTAGTTATGAATGGCTTGTTGGACTCTCTCCAAGGTTGTTCATAACTATGATGGATATCAGCCCATTCGGAGATGGACCTACGATCTCCCGAAGTGAGTTTGGGGTTTTTGAAATTCGAAAAATGAATGGGATTTATAAATGTATATTGATGCATTTTAAAATCATTTTCTCATATATGCTCGTTTTGTATTTCTAGGTCAATAAATTGATCATGACGTCTTTGAATTTGCGCACTATTTTGGATTCAAACAAACTGACTGGGCATAACTTTCTAGACTGGCTTAGAAACCTGAGAATTGTTCTCAAGGCAGAAAAGCTTGCATATGTCCTTGAAGAGCCTCTTCCCAACCGTCCTAAGGACGATGCAACTCCAGACCAAATGTTGGTCTATCAGAAGCATGTGGCAGATTCTGAGCTGGCGAGTTGCATCATGCTAGCGGCGATGGTACCTGAGATGTAAAAGCAGCATGAGCATATGGATGCTAATACTATGGTCTTCCATCTTCATGAGTTGTTCAATGAGCAAGCGAGATCCGAAAGGTTCGAGGTCTCTAGGCTCCTCTTCACCACGAAGATGCAAGAAGGTTCGTCTGTAGTGCAGTTTGTGCTAAAGATGAATGGGTACATCGAGCGGCTAGCTACCCTCGGGTTTGTGATGGATCATGAGTTAAATATTGACTTAATTCTGTATTGTTTGCCCAAGAGTTTCTCACAATTTATGATGAACTATCAGATGAACAAATTAGAATCCACTATTCCCGAGCTCCTCAATATGCTGAAGACTGTGGAGCCTTCTGTGAAGCATGAGGAGAAGGTGGTTCTGTTAGTTGATTCCTCAAAAAAAGGTTCTAAGAGGAAGGCAAAAGAACAGAAGAAAGGGAAGAATAAAAAGGCAAAGAAGGCGGAACCAGCGCAAAAGGGCACTTGCCATCATTGTGGCAAGGAAGGCCACTGGCGAAGAAACTGCAAGATTTATCTTGAGTCAATGAAGAAGAAGAAGGCATCCGATGCCCCATCCTCTTCAGGTATCTTCGTTATTGATTGTCATTCTATTTCCTTAGACACTTGGGTATTGGATACTGGGTGTGGATCACATATATGTAATGACATACAGGGGCTAAGGAATAGAAGAAGACTCGTCAGAGGGGAGTCAAATTTGTGAGTTGGCAATGGAGCAAAGGTTGTTGCGGTCGCCATCGGAACTTATTTGCTGAAGCTCCCTAGTGGACTAGTCTTGGAACTGGACAATTGCTATTATGTTCCTTCTCTAATAAAGAACATTGTTTCTATTTCCTATTTAAATAGAAATGGTTTCCATTTGACGTTTAGTAACAATTGTTGTTATATAACTTTGAATGACGTACTTTATGGAACTGGAACTTTGAGTAATGGCATTTATACGTTGGACGTATCCAGTGACATTTTCAATATCGAAGCGAGCAACACGCATGCTCGAAAGGGTAATCAGTTAGACTCCTATATGTGGCATTGTCGTCTTGGCCATGTAAGCAAGAAACGCATGTCCAAATTACACCGATGTGGAATTCTGGAATCGTTTGAATTGGATGCATATGATACATGCGAATCATGCTTAAAAGGCAAGATGACTAAGTTACCTTTTACTGGAAAAGGTGAACGAGTGGGAGAGTTACTAGGTCTAATACATACTGATGTATGTGGACCTATGTCAACTCAAGCTTTAGGAGGCTATAGCTACTTCATTACCTTCACCGATGATCACTCACGGTTTGGGTATGTGTTCTTGATGAAACACAAGTCTGAAGCCTTTGAAAGGTTCAAAGAATTCAGAAATGAAGTAGAGAAACAACATGACAAGAGTATTAAAATACTTCGATTGGATCGAGGTGGGGAATACTTAAGTCAAGAGTTTCTTGATTATCTAAGAGACAATGACATATTGTCTCAATGAACTCTGCCATATACACCACAGCATAATGGTGTATCTGAAAGGCATAACCGGACCTTGTTGGACATGGTCAGGTCAATGATGAATCATGCCAATCTTCCCAAGTCCTTTTGGGGCTATGCACTTCAGACAGCTGTTTACTTGTTAAACAGAATGCCTACCAAGGTAGTCTTTACTACTCCATATGAGATATGGAATAGTAAGAAACCTCATGTATCTTACTTGAAGATATGGGGTTGTCCTGCTTATGTGAAGCGGACAGTATCAGACAAATTGGATGTTAAGTCTGATAAATGTATATTTATTGGATACCCTAAGGAAACAAGGGGTTACCAATTCTATCATCCTGTGGAACAAAAGGTGTTTGTTTCAAGGCATGCTGTGTTTCTAGAGAAAGAGTTTCTCTTGCAAGAAAACAGTGGGAGTATCGTCGAGCTTGAGGAGGCTCGAGAGACTCAAATATACATTGATGAGATGCCTGGTGAAGCACAACAGCCGACAACTCATAGTGATGAGCAATCGACTGGACCTATTGTAACACCACATCTTCGTAGATCTGGTAGAACACGTAATATTCCTGAGAGATATGGATTTCTCGTAAGTGAATCGAACGACGTGTTACTCATTGATTATGAGGAGCCTACCAGTTATGAAGAAGTGCTAACAAGTTCAGAAAGGGATAAGTGGCTTGGTGTCATGAAGTCGGAAATGGATTCCATGTATGAAAACCAAGTTTGGAACTTGGTTGACCCACCTGAAGGCATAAAGCCTATAGGGTGCAAGTGGGTTTTCAAGAAGAAAACCGACATGGATAGTAATGTGATTACCTATAAGGCTAGATTGGTGGCGAAAGGATATCGTCAAAAGCAAGGTGTTGATTATGACGAAACCTATTCGCCTGTAGCTATGCTTAAATCCATTCGGATGCTCCTGGCCATAGCGGCTCATTATGATTAGGAGATATGGCAGATGGATGTGAAAACAACTTTCCTTAATGGAAACCTTCTCGAGGATGTGTATTTGATACAGCCTGAGGGTTCACATCGGTTGATAAAATCAAGGTATGCAAATTGCGACGGTCCATATATGGATTGAAGCAAGCATCCAGGAGCTGGAATATCCGTTTTGATGAGACGATCAAAAAGTTTGATTTCTCACAAAATCCAGACAAACCTTGTGTGTACAAGAAGGTTAGTGGGAGTGCAGTCGTGTTCCTAGTATTGTATGTCGATGACATATTACTTATAGGAAATGATGTTTCAATCTTACAGTCAGTTAAGATTTGGTTATCCAAGACATTCTCCATGAAAGACCTGGGAGAAGCAACCTACATCCTCGGGATTAAGATCTATAGAGATAGATCGAAACAGTTGCTTGGTCTTTCACAGTCTACATATATAGACCGAGTGCTAAAGAGGTTTAGCATGTCGGAATCCAAGAAAGGTTACCTACCCATCAGGCATGGGGTACACCTTTCGAAGTCTATGTGTCCGCACACAGAAGATGAGAGGATTTGTATGAGTAAGATTCCCTATGCATCCGCAATAGGATCTATCATGTATGCTATGTTATGTACGAGGCCCGATGTATCGTATGCTCTGAGTGTCACGAGCAGATACCAGTCTGATCCAGGAATCAATCATTGGGTGACTATTAAGACAATCCTTAAGTACTTAAGAAGAACTAAGGATGTGTTCCTAATATATGGAGAAGGGGACATGGTGATACGCGGGTATACGGATGCCAGCTTCCAGACAGACAAAGATGATTCCAGGTCTCAATCTGGATACGTGTTCACCCTGAATGGGGGCGCAGTGAGTTGGAAAAGTTCCAAACAAGACACTGTAGCGGATTCTACCACTGAGGAAGAATACATTGCAGCTTCGGAAGCAGCAAAGGAAGCGGTTTGGATCAAGAAGTTCGTTTATGAACTTGGTGTGATTCCGGCCATTGTTGAAGCAATACCGGTCTACTGCGACAACAATGGAGCAATTGCACAGGTGAAAGAGCCAAGGTCTCATCAACGATCTAAACATGTGCTTCGCCGCTATCATCTTATCAGAGAGATCATCAGTAGGAACGAAATACAAATCGAGAAAATTCCCATTGAAAGGAACTTAGCGGATCCTTTGACTAAAGCATTACCTCAAAGTAAGTTTGAGGGTCATGTTAGTGCTTATATTATTGGATACCGTAGCGATTGGCATTAGGCCAAGTGGGAGTCTGTTAGTAATATATGAGAGATGTCCTAAGGCAATCGCCTTATGTATGAATCATTTATATGATAAATGAAGATTCACTATTTGAGTATACATGTTTCATGTATTTGATTGGATCTTAAACTCATTTACTGAATGTCCATGATACGATTCACAGCATGAGAGAATTTGTGATTAGATCACAACTAGTGAGTATCTCTACATTTGTAATTGCGGTGTATCGGAATTATCCCTAGTCGATGAAATGATGGATTTGGAGACCATCAATTCTGTCGAGACTAGCACGAGGTATACTCCTTGGTGTATCCAAGCAGCTGATTCTCACTGGCTAGAGACATTGTGATGTCCGGAGTTAATCGTGGATGCTAGTTATGGTAACTAGTTCATTAGAGTGACCAGCCGTAAAACTTCATATGGTTCTCTGCATATATAGATATGTCAATGAAGTTCTTACTGTAGCTTAAGTGCGAGGTTCCTTTGACTTGTGGTATTCAAGTCATCTTGATCATGGAGACTTATGCTTTGACATCTTAAGCAAGCATCTCTAAGGAGATGTGGACCCGGGATGATTGGGTATAAGTCGAAGTGATCGAAGGTGTTTGAATAGCCTATAAAGGATTCACCACTCCTTGCAAGGAGATGTATACCCATGGCCTCTCGTCGGATTGTTACTAAATTCTTTGGCCAAAGCATTATATGTTTAGAGTAAGGTACTCTTCGATACATGTGCAGTAACTAGAATCCGTAGGACGAGGAAATGATACTTGGCTAGGTGTGACATAGTCAGCCTAGTGGGGACTGACACTATAGACCATGTCCTGAACCAAGTGGGTATAAGATGAGTGAAGGGAATGGGGCACGATTCATTCGAGCTACTGAAGGGTTTCAGAAATAGTTCTGGATCAACCGTTGATCTTTTCGGTTAATTGGGGATCATGATGTACTAATAGGTGACACTCATGATCGTTCTATAATTAATGGTTAATTATAGACGACCAACATATACCGAGAACCTATTTGGTCACACGCACAACGAGCGTAATCCGAAGGATTTAAAACGAGCTTGAGAATGGGATTTTCAGACCGAGAGAAACTAAGTTTGGTTGGACCAAACAAGAAGCGAGCATGAAATCGTTTCAGTCGCAATGGAAGCGTGGATGGGCCGTGTCTTATGAAGACATAATGGATGAACCAAAATGGTTTGGTTCTAATCCAATGGAGGAGAATAAACCAAAGGGTTTGGTTTATTTTAAACGAATGAACCAAAAGTTGGTTCGGTTCGTTTTAACTTAAAATAAACCATCATGGTTTGGTTTATTTTAACTTATATTAATGGAGCGGGTTAACGGGTCTCATGGTTATAATCCATTAACCATTAAGAGAATTAGTTCTCTATAAAAGAGGGCTTAAGGGATTGTTAAGCCCTAATCCAAAACCCTAGCCCTAAGTTGTCGCCCACCTCCATCCTTTGGAGATTCTCGGCGCCAACTCCTTGCCGCCGCCCACTTCTCCTCCAACCGGCGTCCAGAAGGAGCTTTCCTTCCGCCACGGCGTCGAGCTGCCGGTTGTCCTACTGCGTGATCTCCCTTGGGTTCGGCGATAAGGTGAGCACTTGTCTTCTCTTGGTTGGCCGGCGCCTACTCCTCCACCAAAGCTGTCCAGTTTTTCTGGACAGCTTGTTTTCCTCTCGTCGGAGCGTCGTTTGGACGACGGTTAGAGCTCCGACAGCGCCTTACTTACCGGGGATTCGATCTCCGGTAATCCTCTGAGGTGGAGGACGAAGGATTCGCCAAACGGTTGATGAATAACTCTCTGGAGAAGCGAGTCTTGAGGACTTGTTTTTGGATCCGAATTTGGATTCGGATCGTGATCATCTCTCGATCACATCGTCTTCAACACGAGGCTAGTAACCCGTACGAAGACGAGGCTCGTGACTTAGCGAAGTCATCCCGAGGATACTCGGCGTGGATACGGATAGAGACGATTCTAGCGAGGATCGTTCCGGTTGATGTCGTTCCCGCTATACGTGATACGAAAGGTATAACGTAGTTAAATTTCCTTTTATTGCAAATTTAAATTTACGGTTATGTCTGTACTATGCATGCGTGTGATGTGTGTGTTGTAATAAATGTAAATTTATTATTTTTATTCCTTCCGCTGTGCACATGTTTACGAAACATGTTCGAACACACACTCGCCGCGGTGCCGGAAACCCAACATCGACTGATGGTGCAACAGTCAACTTCCATTCCTTGGAAGTCGACTACTAGGCCAGAAAGCCTCCATTCGAACACCGATCAAGTTCCAGCGACCTAGAGTAGCTGACTGCTACCTATAGCAGTCGACTGGTGTTGGGTAAAATCTCAAACCAACCTTTGGTTGAGCATTCGATACTTAGCCATTTGCCCAAGTTCACCTATGAGCTACCCCATCCCGGGTTACAATCACTCACTCTCATCTCCCTTGGAGTCCCTCGCCTCGAAGCTCTCTTTGTCCGGCCACATCCCTCAGATGCACCAAGCGCACGACTTTGCAATGTCATCATTCGCTTCTCACCCTGAAGTTTGCTTCCTTGGCTTCACTTCAATGCTCCTCACCCGGTGGTCCCTCGGATGCACCAAGCGTACGACTTCCGCAATATCATCCTTCACCGACTCAAGGATCGAGTCATGAGATGGTGAACTCACCAATGCTATCACCATGTGTGAATTACTAAGTCCTGCATGACTTCAACACACATATCAAATCCATAAACATCCTAACTTAAACCTTTGCCACACATATCAAAACCACATCATACATGGGTTGATTGCCCTAACAATCTCTCCCTTTTTGATGTGTGGCAACCATGTTTAAGTTAGGTAAAACATTAACATAAAACATAAGGCAAGAAATCATGTAAATAAATATGAGTATCAAACTCCCCCTTAATACATGCAACTCCCCCTTAACACATGCTAATTTCTCCCCCTAGCATGATTAACTTAAACTTAACCATTTCTCCCCCTTTGACACCATCAAAAACATCTACCATATGTTATATAAGCATAGCATCAAGTCTAAGGAACAAAAAATACCAAACTCAAACTCAAAAACTGATAAAATAGGTTACTATACTCGTGCACAGTACATCAGTCAACTGAATCAGAGCATCAGTCGACTGACACCTATATTTCAGAATTTCTGATTTCCGAAGTCCAACTTCAGAAATAGTAACCCAATGATCATAAAAATTATGAAAAATAGTTTTTCATAAAAATTAATTCTATTTTCGAAAATTAGGCAAAAACTCAAAAGTTACAAAAATTCTCAATTTTGTATCAACTTGAAAAGCTAGTTTTTCCTTAGAAATGATTCAAACCATGAACATACAGATTATCAAACATAAAATGTTTTTAAAATATTTGAAATATCCAACCATGATCTTTGGGCAATATGTCTATGAATTAAACATATGCTCTCCCCATGATTGGTCTATTATTGCTATCATGATACCTATAATGACTCATCAAAATGTTATAATCATAAGTGAGTCATTTGTATCATCCTAACATCTCACTCATGCTATGTTTTCAATCAAGTTAGCCTATAGTGAGTGCGAGATGTACCTAAAAGTATTTTTACTTAACCAAAATTTCATGCAATTCTACCCAAGATTAAGTATCATGTATAAAACTCCCATTATGATCATAATACAAGATTATCATTTAATTTGCATATTATGATCATGAATCAAATATTATTATCCAAATCATAAATCATGATTATTTATCAAGTATAAAATCAAGCATAAATCATTATTTAAGTATTTAATTCATGGGTTACACATTATCATCACCCAACACTAAATCAAAAATCATCACCCATGCTCATAAATCAAAAATGATAAGTCTAAAATTAACATCCTCATCATCCTAAGTCAACCATTTAACATGATATAAATAAAGTCCAATTATGGTTGACTACCTAGGTTTTCCTAACCCTTAAGGATGAACTTGGGAACCCAATATAGATTCTTTCCAATAGGGTTCACCAAATACTCCTTAGGGAGCCATTTCCTAGCTACCATTGTGGTTTTAGCTTGACCCCTAGCAATCAAACAATGGTAGGCCTTCTCATTCTTGGATCCCTTATATCCTAACCCCTTCTTGTTAAAACTAGCTCTTTGGCTCCCAATTATCATGTTCAATGTGTTGGAGCCTATGGTAAATTTTTCTAGGGCCTTAGTTAGAGAATCTACCCTTTCCTTCAAAACCCTATTTTCTTTTAAGCATGCATCATTGACACTAGAAAAAACACAATCATCATGTGAACATGCATTTTTCAATTTTTCTTCTAGTTTTTGAATTTCATTAAGCATTCTTTTATTTTCCTTTTTAGCCCTAAATACCTCCTTAGTCAAACTAGTAATCATGGAAATAACTTTCTTGGGAGGGAGATTCGTTACCTCACTTACCCAATCTCCTTCTTGTGATTCCGATGAAGATGAAGATGAAGCTCCCCTTTCACTTGAGCTCTCCTCATTTTAGCTTGTTTCTTCATTTTCGAAGGAGGTAGAGTCCAAGTCTTCTATTGTCATTAGGGCAAGACTTGTGAATGCTTGTTCTCCCTCCGATGATGATGAAGGATCATCCCACGTGGCTTTGTGTGCCTTGGCCTTCCCTTTTTCTTTCTTCTTCCTTTTTCTTGCTCCCCTTCTTCTTCTCTTCTTTATTTCTTCTTTCTTCCTTGCTTTTGTTCAAGAGGGGACAATCATCCCTTATGTGTCCCTCTCCTTGGCAATTGTAGCAAATAATCTTTCTTCTTGGCTTCTTCTCCTATCATTAGATTTGTTAAACTTAAAATTCTTTAAAGCATGCCTTACCTTCCTTACCATGTAGGCTTCTTCATTGCTATCCATGGAGGAGGAGGAGGATTCTTCATCCGATGAGGAAGGTGGAGTCTCCTTCTTCTTCTTTCCTTTTTTGGCTACAAGTGCTACTCCCCTTGATGGCTTGATTGGATCTTCCACTATGCCTTCAAGCCTAGTCTCATGCAACTCCATGGTAGAGAAAAATTCATCTAGAGTACTTATCTCTAGATTCTTTGAAATATAGAAGGAGTCCACCATAGAGCTCCATTTTGATGACCAGGGGAATGCATCTATCGCCTTCATTACCATATCTCGGTTCGAAAGCTTTTCTCCTACACTTGTCAAACCATTAATTATCTCTTTAAAACGAGAGTGAAGAGATGTTACCTTCTCCCCTTTATCGAGTTTGATGTTGTTCAAGTGAGAGCGGAGAAGGTCTCTTCTTGCTAGCTTGGCCTTGGATGTGCCTTCATGAAACTCTACTAGCTTCTCCCACATCTCTTTGGCACTAAGACACTCTCCAATTCTATTGATTTCTTGTTGAGGGAGCACATTGTAGAGATGATGCTTGGCTCTTGAATTTGCAATGTGCTCCTCTCTTTGCTTCTTGGTCCACCTTGATTTTTCTATTGGCTTCCCCTCTTCATCCCTAGGCAAATCAAAATAGGTTTCCATTGTAATCATAATATTAAAATCCATTTTGAAAAATACCTCCATTCTCTTCTTCCACCAAGAGAAGTCACCCTCGAACTTAGGTGGATGAATGTTGGAACCGACCATTGTCGTTGATTATTGTGGCGGTGAGTTTGGCAACAATCTCCTCGCTCTGATACCACTTGTTGGAGGATCGGTGGCCAGCTATAGGGGAGTGAATAGCCTAGATGTTCGCCAATGGTAATCATTTGCTTAATCATCTACAATCAACGGTTAGCGCAATGGAAATATAATGCTAAAGTAAAACAATTAAGACAATGCAAAGAAACAAAGAATGCAAACGCTAACAAGACATGTAATGTGGTTCATGGCCCTTGCCGCTAATCCACAACCCGATTCGTTCCAGGTGAAACACACCTAAACCAATTCCACTAGTCTATCCTTTGCACTAAGCTAGGTGGAGGTAAACCTTTCTTACAATCTCCCTCTTTATAATATGATTGAAATAATAGCAAGAAAGAGGAAAGAAAACATTTAGGCACTTGGAGTATGTTTAGAGATGAAGCATTAACCTCCTAAGATGACCCAAGGCCTCTTCTTATATGGAAGAGGCCATTCATCCCGTTGGGCAGCTAGCAGTCGACTGATTCAACCATCAGTCGACTGCTTCTGTAGCTGTTGCCTCTCAACGGCTTCATCCATGTTGGATTCCAACCAACAGCTCCCACACCAGTCGACTGATCTTCCCATCAGTCGACTACTAGGTCAGAAAGCCTCCAATCGAACATTGATCGAGTTCCATCGACCCAGAGCAGTCAATTGCTACCAATAGTAGTTGACTGGTGTCGGGTAAAATCTCAAACCAACCTTTGGTTGAGCATCCGACACTTATCCATTTGGCCAAGTTCACCTATGAGCTCACTCTCATCTCCCTTAGAGTCCCTCGCCTCGAAGCTCTCTTCGTCCGGCCACGTCCCTCGAATGCACCAAGTGCATGGCTTCGCAATGTCATCCTTCACGTCTCGCCCTGAAGTCTGCTTCCTTGGCTTCACTCTAATGCTCCTTGTCCGGGGGTCCCTTAGATGCACCAAGCGCACGACTTTCGCAATGCCATCTTTCACCAACTCAAGGACCGAGTCATGAGATGGTGAACTCACCAACACTATCACCATGTGTGAATTACTAAGTCCTGCATGACTTCAACACACATATCAAATCCATAAACATCCTAACTTAAACCTTTGCCACACACATTAAAACTACATCATACATGGGTTGATTGCCCTAACAAGGATGTGCTCCTAATATATAGAGAAGGTGATATGGTAATATGCAGGTATATGGATGCCAGCTTCCAGACAGACAAGGATGATTCCAGGTCTCAGTTTGGTTACGTATTTACCTTAAATGGAGGCACAATAAGCTGGAAAAGTTCCAAGCAAGACACTACAACGGATTCTGCCACTGAGACAGAATACATTACAACTTCGAAAGCAGCAAAGGAAGCGGTTTGAATCGAGAAGTTCATCTCTAAACTTGATGTGGTCTCATCAACGATCCAAATATGTGCTTCATCGCTATCATCTAATTAGAGAGATCATAAGTAGGAAGAAAATACAAATCGATAAGATTCCCACTGAAAGGAAATTAGCGGACCTTTTAACTAAGGCCTTACCTCAAAGTAAGTTTGAGGGTCATGTTAGAGCTTATGGTATTGGATATCGTGGCGATTGACATTAGGCCAAGTGGGAGTTTGTTTGTAATATATGAGAGGTGTCCTAAGACAATCGCCTTATCGTTGTACCATTTATTTGATAAATGAAGATTCACTATTTGAGTATACATGTTTTCATGTATTTGATTGGATCTTAAACTCATTTACTGAATGTCCACAATACGATTCACAACATGAGAGAATTTGTGATTGGATCACAACTAGTGAGTATCTCTACATGTGTAATTGTGATGTATTGGAATTATCCCTAGTCGATGAATTGATGGATTCAGATGTCATTGATTCTGTTGAGACTAGCATGAGGTATACTCTTTGATTTATCCAAGCAGCTGTTTCTCATTGGCTGGTGACATTGGGATGTCTGGAGTTGATCGTGGATGCTAGTTATGGTAACTAGTTCATTGGAGTGACCAGCTGTAAGACTTCATATGGTTATCTTCTTATATGGATATGTCAATGAAGTTCTTACAGTAGCTTAAGTGCGATGTTCCTTCGACTTGCGATATTCAAGTCATCTTGGTCATGAAGACTTATGATTTGACATCTTAAGCAAGCCTCTCTGAGGAGATGTAGACCCGAGATGATTGGGTATAAGTTAAAGTGGCCGAAGGTGTTTGAATAGCCTATAGAGGATTCACCACTCCTTGCTAGGAGATGTATACCCTATGGCCTCTCGTCGGATTGTTACTAAAGTATTTGGCCAAAGCATTGTATGTTTAGAGTATGGTACTCTTGGATACATGTGCAGTAACTAGAATCCGGAGGACGAGGAAGTAATACTTGGGCTAGGTGTGACGTAGTCAACCTAGTGGGGACTGACACAATAGACCATGTCCTGAACCAAGTGGGTATAAGATGAGTGAAGGGAATGGGGCACGATTCATTGTAGCTGCTAAAGGGTTTCAGAAAAGGCTTTGATACCACTACTGGATTTCCCCGGTGCCGCGGCGAGTGTGTGTTCATGTATGTGTTGTAATAAAATTAATTAATTACTTGTTTTTTCTTCCACTATGTGCATGTTTACGAAATGTGTTCTAACATACACTCGCCGCGGTGTCGGAGAAACCCAATAGTGGTATCAAAGCTTGGTTGTGTTTCGACATAATCGTAAAATTATTTTGCGATAGTCATAATTGTATTTATGGAAATATTCTACTTTTGGAAAGTTTAGAAGTATTTATGGAAATTTTAATTTGTAAAGAAATTCAAATTGGAAGTTTCTTAATATGATTAGAAAGTTATAATTTTGGAAATTTATTTCTTAAATTAGATTTGACTTTCCTTAATTAACACTTTCCATAAATAAAATATATGATTAGATTTGGAAATTTGTTTCTTAATTTAATCATGATTTGATTTGAGAAATCAAATCTAAAACATATTTTATTTCTAAAATAGTTATGACAAATAAGGAAACTATTTGTACATACTATAATTGTATGTCATGTAATTGCATTAGATGCATATCATTATGCCATGCGTGTCGTGACATGTAGATCTATGTCATGTGTGTCATACCATGTAGATAATAGTTATTTGCATGCAAAGAGGATGAGACATTAAAACCCTTACAAAATATTAAAGCCTACACCTTCCATTAATATGGTTAGAACCGGAGTTCTGTTTCTTGTTTGGGTTGTTGGACTAACTTCAAGCCCGGTTCGAACCTGAACATGTTCAAATAATTGGAATAGTTTAACACTAATATGGTAAGAGTCAGAGGTCAATCGTTAGTTTGGGTCGTTGGACTCACTCCAAGCCTGGCTAATTGGTTGAATGCACTCTAACCATATTAAAACTATTTCACGATTAATGGGTCAACTCTAACTTAGAGCATCGATTTGTTGGACTCACTCCAAGGTCGATGTGAAGAGAGGTGAAGTTGGGTGCTATGCATATGATGCATACTTGTTAATGTGTTAACAACCCAATGAAGGTGTGAACATTCAATTAGTTGATAGCACATTGTGATAGTTGTTGGTGCAATCGACCCAGGTCACGATTGACCATACTCGAGTTTGACTCGAGTAGTGTTTTGATGTTTGACATTGATGTCTGACATGTGTTGGGGAGATTGCTGATGCAATCGACCCAGGTCATACTTGATGTTTGATGATGGTTTGACCATTGTCATGGGAAAAGTCCAAGTCTTGTGTACTTGGCATGAAAAGTCTAAGCTTGAGTCTTGGCATGGAAAGCCCAACATGGGTTGGCAAGGAAAGTCCAAGCATGGGTCTTGGCAAAGGAAAGTCCAAGCATGCGTCTTGGCATGGAAAGTCCAATATGGGTTGGCAAGGGAATGTCCAAGTTTGAGTCTTGGCAATTGAGAAGTCCAAGGGCAATATTGGCGGCGTAAAATCCAAGGGTGCAGTCTTGGCAGCATAAGTCTAATGATTGGCGGCGTAAAGTCCAAGCGGAGTCTTGGCAGTGTAAGTCCAATGTGCCTTGGCAGTATGGATCAACTTAGCATGACATAGCCGATGGAAGCACCTAAAGGCTAGCATATGGATGAACAAGTCATGGATGACTTGGAGGGATCCGATAGGCATGAGGCTGACGGAGGTGGCTAGAAGGCTTAGGTCTAGGCTAAGGGTGGTCTAGCAAGTATGGGGGCACCATACATGGATTAAAACCTCATGTTTGAGGTGTATCAGTCATTGACTATGGTCGGTTGGTGATGGGAGTCGACGACTATTGCTGGAATTAGGCCTAGCGATCATTTGCATTGGACAATCGATTGATGGCACGAGCGAGGTGATCTAGATATCAATCATTCTTGAGTCGAGTTTTGAGGATAAGCTCTTCAATTGAGTGATTAGCCCGAGCACTCGACTGATTGAGACATCAGTTGACTGATGGGCATGATCAGTCGACTGATGGTCTATCCATTGGAACTTATGGCTTCATGAGATTGAGCAGCTGGATGGTCCCGATCAATCGACTGCTAGGCGAAAAATCAGCCCGAATGCAAGTTATAAAAGTAGTTCGTGGGGAGGATTTTTGGCAAGGTTTCTTGAGCTTATTTGGGGTGATTTGCTACTGCAATTCGGGGTCTCCAAGTGTAACTCAAGCAAGCATTCAAGTTCACAATTGTAAAGTGTTTCTTTACTTGTATTTATGTAGTTTACTTGTATTAGCTTGTATTTATCTTTATTACTGTTGTAATACATTGTACGAGGTTTCTCCACCTCCGAATTGTTCCGAGAAGGAGTTATTTGAGTAGTGGTGTGTGATTGACATCACTAGGGCTCTTACGAGCCCAATCCGTGGAGTAGGAACCATTCGGTTCCAAACCACGTTATATTGTGTGTTGTGATTGTGTGCTTGTATATTTTTTTATTGTTTTATTTCTACTATTATTTAGCAAACACGATCATTCCTCCGTAAAGCCGCTACTTCCTCTAAGCGGACAATGAGGTCCTAAAGCAGCAGTCTTCAAAGATTAACACAAGGAGCACCGAGAGAGAATAGTAATTTCAAGAGACTTTGGGATGGGACATCAACACTCCGATCCCGTACACCTTCTGTTGGTGCAGGGGCACTAGATAATCAAACCTGTGTTTTGATTATGGCAAAGACACAAAGTTAAGTTTACATCGTTATCTCACGAGCTAAATCAAGTGTGCAGAAAAGTGTTAAAGCTGGAGTTGAAAGCTAGCGACACCCGGAGGAAGCCGCGGTGGTCGGGCGACACTCGAGTGACTTCGGAGGGAGCCGAAGGAATCGAGTGGAAGGCGCCCGCGAAGCTACTATCGAGGCAAGCGGTGAGAGATTGTGGGTTGAGAGATTCTGAGGGCGACCGTGATAGATCATCAGGCTAAGACTTCCGTGGCTGTGGTCGAGATCGACGGTTAGAAGTCGTATTTATCATTTCGAGCTAACCTCTTCTGCGAAGTGGCGGTGGCATAAAAGCTTTGGGCGTTGGATTGATGCTCATCTCTTGATGGGAGTCATCGGTCGATTGATGGCGATTAATTCCTTTTTGGTAGGTCAAAGCGGATAACGTTTGTGCGGCCACTTTATAAATTTTGGACAATTTTTCTTCCTAAAGATGAGAGACAAATTTAGAGGACAAAATCTATAAAAGGTGGGAGGATTCAACTCCAAATCACATCAAGTTTATTCATCAAGTGTTCGATCTGGAGTTAGCTCCAATGGTCAGTGATTGGCATCAAGTTCGATCTTCTTGCCAATCATCAAGTAATATTTTTGATATTGTATTCTTTGTTTTTCTTCATAACGAGGTGAGGTAGGCTTGTTGCCTCATCCTTGTATATTCTATTTATGCTTGTCTGTACACTCTATCAACGAGGCGTTTCTAGGGATTGGACAAGAAGGCTTTAATCAATGGAAGGCGAGGATTGAAGATTTTATGATGATGATGGACTTAGATGATTGGGCCACTTTGATGGAAGGGTTCAAATTTCCAAGAGGGCCTAAGGGAGGGTTCCTCAAAATGAAGAAGTGGACCGAAGAACAACTCCAAGGATTCGAGAGGAGTAATAAGGTAATCAAATTTTTGAGTAATTTAATTCCTAACAATGTTGTATCCAAATTAGGAGAATATAAGGATACAAAGGAATTTTGGAGCGAATTGGCCAAGCTCCATGAGAACCCTCAACTGGTCCAAGAGCCCAAAGAAGAAGAATCCTCATCCTCACAAGCAAGTGAGGATTCGGAAGTTGAAGGGGAGTCAACATCTGGGTCAAAGGAAGAGGAAGAATTGGAGGAGACCTCCACCTCTAGGATTGAGGGGGAGGAGATTAGGGCATCCTCAATATCGGAGCAACAAGAAGAACCATCTACCTTCGATCGAGAGGAAGAGGAAGCTCGGGACTCTCCTACCATGGAAGGTAACTCAAGGATTTCAATAAATAATAAAATTCATATTATGTGCTTTGAGTGTAGGGAGTAAGGACACTACAAAAGTGTCCAAAAAGAGTTAAGAAGACTCCACTGGCACCAAAAGTCAATGAAAAATTAATGAAGCCGAAGT
Source organism: Wurfbainia villosa (assembly GCA_025175895.1). Taxonomy (NCBI): domain Eukaryota; kingdom Viridiplantae; phylum Streptophyta; class Magnoliopsida; order Zingiberales; family Zingiberaceae; genus Wurfbainia; species Wurfbainia villosa. The sequence continues at coordinate 110,747,458 of CM045987.1, read as the reverse complement.
CCCCACCAAGAAGAGCAAGGAGCATGTGGTGTGCTTCAAGTGCCATCAAAAGGGGCACTATAGGAGTCAATGCCCAATGGGAGGGAAGAAGACTCATGAAGGAAGAGCTACACATGTAGGGGGAGCTAAGGCAAACCCTAAGGTAACTTCTAATTTTGCCCCTTCCTTAATTAATAGGCAAAAGCATGTTAGGAGTAATCTTGCTATTTATCATAAAGAGCATGCTAGAAATAGGGAATATTGCTTAGGTGCTAAGAATGTCAACCTTAGGGATAAAGAGAAATTTGGGACTAATGTCCCTAAAAATATTCTACCTAAGGACAAACCTAGATCGACCAATTCTAGACCTATCCTTCCTAGGGAGACCATTAGGAAGATAGAGGATCACCTAGGCATCAATATTAAATGGACTAGACATATGCCTAGGAAGAACAATTCCCAAAGAACATATGAAAAATCTAAATTGGGAAGATTAGAGCTAGAAAACAAGCCTTGAGGTCAAGGCTTAAGAAACTAGAAAAGACCCTTGCAAATATACAAAATCAATTTAAGGGGTCAAATGGTCAAAGTCAAGGGCCTAGGAGACAAGGGTCAACCAAGGGCAAGAAAGGTTTGGGCCACAAACCTAAGCCCAAGGAGGTCTATCATAGTGTTCCATTTGATTATGGAACACGACCTTGGTCTAGGAAGACCAAGGTTACTAGGGAAGTCATCCCTAAGGGTAACCAAGGTGTGTGCCTAGTGGCTAGGGTTTCAAGGAAACCTAGGGAAGCCATTAAGAAGGTCAAAGGGGGAGTTACCTCTAGGGTTGACCTAGGCAAAACCCAAATGACCAAGGCTACCAAGCCTAGAAGGGTCATTAGGAGGGTATCTAGGGAAGTTATCCCTAGCGAATACCTAGTAAACCCAAGGAGCTCCAATAGGTATTGGGTTCCTAGGAGTATGATCGATTCACGCTAAATGGGTTTAGTTGTGCAAACTTTGAATGGATAGGTAGTTAACCTAACCATGGTAAAGGTGGCACTTTAGGTCATTTCCAAGGTCATGGGTACCTTGGAAATGTGTTTTGATTATAATCCTAAAAGATTTTAGGATGTGCCAATATAATTCATGGAACTATGAAAAATTGATCAAATTGGCATAACTTAGGTTTAGAGGTCTTAGTGTGCCATTTTGGGTTTTTGGCACACTTGGGAGATAAACTAATAATATGGCAAAATGAGCTTAATAATGACAAATGACAACTAATACTAAAATTTAGGTATTATATACCTTTATATTCTATTTTCCATGCTTGATTTGTCATATAACATGTCATGACAGTATATCTACTTTTAATCATTTAATATGTCATGATCATGCTTAGGATTAAGGTTAAATGTCATGTATGCTTAGATCCCATTTTATGCCATGACATCATGATTATGAGCACATTCTTATTTATATCATCATTAATGCCATAATCATTCATGCATTTATAAAAATTGAGTTGAGGACATATGACATGACTTGAAGTCCCATGTATAAGGGAATCAAGTAGTGTTGCCTTAGGAAAATGCATGAAACACTAGATTAGGATTAACAAAATCCACATCTCAAATTACATTGACAAGTATGTGTATTGATACACCCTAGATACATGTGAGATGTTAGGAAATGAGTTAAGTTCAAGGTGCATAGTTTTTGCATCTAGATGAACTCAAACTCATCTAAAATCACGCTATATATGAATCATTGGGAAAGCTTATCTTCAAGACATGTACATTAAGCCCAAAGAATATGATCCAATATAAGGTTTTTAAACCATTTTAAAATCATTTTGAAAAACCTTGGTGAAGGCTATCTTTTGATAGTAATCACCATTGATGAAGTTGATACAAAGTGAGCTCAAATATTGAAGTTTTTCTTCACTTTTGAACTTTGTATCAATTTCACTATATTATGGGTAAATTATTTTTCACATATTTTTCACCAATTTTATTTCTTATAAGTAATGTACGTATGAATTTTCATGATTTTTCGATATACGTATAATTACTTATGCATTTCTGAAATTAGTTTCTGATAACTGAAAATCAGAATTTTCAGTTATCAGTCGATTGCCTTGGCAATCGGCGATGAAATAAACAGATCATTGATCGATAGAGTCATTGCAGATCTGATTTTGGGTAAACAATGTTTGTTTAGAATAATTTCAGCTATGGTAAAGTTTCCTAACTACTCCTAACCCTAGGATATGCTTTGGAAAGCATTAGAAAGGGTGAAAATCCATTGGATATGGATTAGGAGAGTTGTTAGGGTGATTTATCAATTTTAAGGTGTGGGAAAGTTCAATGTTAAACTTTTAATATTATTTTTGATGGTTTAGTGTTCCTATTGGCTTAGGGACTCTCCAAGGATATTGTTGGTGCAATGGTCAAGGGGGAGCAAGCCTTTAGGGGGAGGTATCCATCATGGGATGATGGACATTATTTTTTCCTCATGAGAGGGAGAAATGAGAATTTGAGATGCCCAATTTGGAAATTGAGAGAGTTTGTAAGATTGTTTCTCTTAAGTAATATGAGACTTATCACTAGGAAGATTGTAGGCATCCTAGATGTTTTTGGACCAAGGGGGAGATTGTAAGATCTCATTGGATATGAGACATTGACCTCCTTGGGGTGAACCTTTTTGATGTATGTCTAAAAGGGGGAGAATGTATGGAATTACCAATTTAGGATAATTGGTAAGGGAATTTGAGTTAGAGGCCTAACTCAAAGGTGGTTTTGTCAAACATCAAAAGGAGGGAGATTGTTGGTGTAATCGATCCAAGTCACAATTGACCAGACTTGAGTTTGACTCGAGTAGTGTTTTGATGTTTGACATTGATGTCTGACATGTGTTGGGGAGATTGCTTATGCAATCGACCCAGGTCATACTTGATATTTGACGATGGTTTGACCATTATCATGGGAAAAGTCCAAGTCTTGTGCACTTGGCATGAAAAGTCCAAGATTGAGTCTTGGCATGGAAAGTCCAACATGGGTTGGCAAGGAAAGTCCAAGCATGGGTCTTGGTAAAGGAAAGTACAAGCATGGGTCTTGGCAAAGAAAAGTCCAAGCATGGGTCTTGGCATGGAAAGTCCAACATGGGTTGGCAAGGGAAAGTCCAAGCTTGAGTCTTGGCAATGTAGGTTTAATGTGCCTTGGCGGTATAGATCAACTTAGCATGACATAGCCGATGGAAGCACCTGAAGGCTAGCGTATGGATGAACAAGTCATGGATGACTTGGAGGGATCCAATAGGTGTGAGGCTGACGGAGGTGGATAGAAGACTTAGGTCTAGGCTAAGGGTGGTCTAGCAAGTATGGGGGTACCATACTTGGGTTAAAACCTCATGTTTGAGGTGTATCAGTCGACTAGGCCTGTGGTCAGTCGACTGATGGGAGTCGATTAGAGTTCAACTACCGGAATTGGCCTAGCAGTCGATTGCCAGCATTAGGCAATCGATGAGCCGAGCAATGATCGGCGATTTGAATATCGGGCCGACTCACCGTCGAGTTTCGAGACGAAAGCTCTCCGATCAGTGATCGGCCGAGCACTCGGATCGATTGAGACATCGATTGGTGATGGGCATGATCAGTCGACTGATGGTCTATCTGTTGGAACTTATCCAACGTGGCTCATGCTGTTGTGAGACAATGGCTACAAGGTCAGTCGACTGATGGTCCCGATCAGTCGACTGCTAGGCAAAAAATCAGCCCGAATGCAGGTTATAAAAGTAGTTCGTGGGGAGGATTTTTGGCAAGGTTTCTTGATCTTCTTTGGGGTGATTTTCTACTATAATTTGGGGTCTCCAAGTGTAACTCAAGAAATCACAAAGCAAGCATCCAAGTTCACAATTGTAAAGTGTTTCTTTACTTGAATTTGTGTAGTTTACTTGTATTAGATTGTATTTGTCTTTATTACTGTTGTAATACATTGTATGAGGTTTCTCCACCTCCGGATTGTTCCGAGGAGTTATTTGAGTAGTGGTGTGTGATTGGTATCACTAGGTCTCTTACGAGCCCAATCCATGGAGTATGAACCATTCGGTTTCAAACCACGTTATATTGCGTGTTGTGATTGTGTGCTTGTATATTTTGTTATTGTTTTATTTCTACTATTCCGTTGCACATAACATATTTTGTAGCAAGAACGATCGAATTCCTCCATCAATGTCGACATGCTATTCACCCCCCTCTAGCGGTGAACGAGGTCCTAACAATAGTTACATATACTTGATATGTAATCGATATACTTGATACCTACCATCATAGCTAAGAATGGCTAGTTGGACTCACTCAAAGGTTGTTCTTATCTATGTTGGATAACAACCCATGCGGAGATGGACCTACGATCTCCCGAATTAATTTTGAGTGTTTTTTATTTCGAAAAATGAATGGGATTTTGTAAATGTATGTGGATGCATTTTAAATCATCTTTCTCATATATGCTCGATTTGTATTTCTAGGTTAATCGCTTGATCATGATGTCTTTGAATTTGCGCTCTATTTTGGATTCAAATAAATTGACTGGGTCGAACTTCTTGGACTGGCTTAGAAACTTGAGAATTGTTCTTAAGGCTGAAAAGCTTGCGTATGTCCTCGAAGCACCTCTTCCCGCCTGTCCTAGTGATGATGCAACTCCGAACCAATTGTTGGCCCATCAAAAAAATGTGAGTGATTCTAAACTAGTGAATTGCATCATGCTAGCCGTGATGGTACCCGAGCTGCGGAAGCAGCATGAGAATATGGATGCTCATTCCATATTCTTTCATCTTTATGAGTTGTTTGATGAGCAAGTGAGATCCGAAAAGTTCAAAGTTTCCAAGCTCTTCTTCACCTCTGAGATACAAGAAGGTTCATCTTTGGTACTGCTCAACATGCTGAAGACTGTGGAGCCTTCTGTGAAGCATGAGTAGGGGACGGTGTTGTTAGTTGATTCCTCAAAGAAAGGTTCTAGGAGGAAATCAAAGAAACAACACAAGGGGAAGAAGATGGTAGAACCAGCTCAAAAGGGCACTTGCCATCATTGTGGCAAGGAGGGTCATTGGCGAAGAAACTGCAAGATTTATCTTGAGATAGTAAAAAATTCTTAGAATTAAGCTTCAAGAATCTAGGTTCAGTCGCCTTTGGAAACAACGACAAACTTCAGGTAATTGGATCAAGTAACATTGAATTAGAATCAAATTTTATTATACAAAAAGTTTTGCTTGTAGAGAATTTCAAATTCAATTTGCTTAGTATAAGTCAGTTATGTGATGCTAGTTATGAAGTAAAATTTCTATCAAATGAATATTTGATTAACAATATTGAAAACTCAAAAATATCACTTAAAGGAGTTAGGAATAAAAATATATATTCAATAAATTTAGAAAGATCCTTAATCAAGTGTCATTTGACACAACAAGAGGAAAGTTGGTTGTGGCATAGACGACTTGCTCACATCAACTTTAGAAATATAACGAAGTTAAGTGAAACTAACTTAGTTAGAGGTTTGCCCAAACTTAAAAATATTGAAAACAAAGTTTGTAATGGTTGCCAACAAGGAAAACAAACCAAGTCCCAACATAAATTAACTAATTAAAGTCGAACAAGATTAATACTTGAATTAATTCACTTAGACTTGTTCGATTCACATGGGGTAAAATCACTAAGTGAAAATTTACTGTTTTGTGATAATAGATGATTACTCTAGGTTTACATGGGTAAAATTCCTATAAAAAAAAGATGAAACATTTGAAGGATTTAAAAACTATAGTAAACAAATAGAAAATGAAAAAGATCTTAAGATAAAAAGAATAAGAAGTAATAATGGAGGCGAGTTTAAAAATCAAAAGTTTACAACAATGTGTCTAGAAAATGGATATCATCATGAGTATTTATGTCCTAGAACAGCTCAACAAAATGGAATTGTAGAAAGAAAAAATAGAACTTTACAAGAAGCTGCTAGGTCAATGTTAAATGAATATAATTTACCTAGCTACTTATGGGCCAAAGCTATAAACACTGCATTTTATGTGCAAAATAGAGTAATAATTAATAAATTGCTTAATAAAACATCTTATGAAAATTTTAATAATAAAATACCTTCAATAAAATATCTAAAAGTATTTGGATGCAAAGTATTTATTTTAAATACAAAAGACCATCTTGGAAAATTCTCTTCAAAAACCAATGAAGGAATATTTCTTGGATATTCAACCACTAGTAGGGCCTATAGGATTTATAATAAGAAAACTCTAAAAATAGAAGAAAAAACTAATGTAAAGTTTGATGAAGAAGAAATTACAAATGATCAAATAAACATATTAAAAGATAATCAAGATGGGGTAAATGAAAATATACATGATGAAGAAGAACAAACCCAATATCAAGACAACTTAAAGACATCTAGAATTAATCCTAACCATCCTCTTGAAAAATTATTAGGAAACCCAACTCTAGGAGTTCAAACTAGATTAGTCTTAAGAAACTTGAGTCAAATCACATTGATATCAAAGATAGAACTAAAATCAATAGATGAAGCTTTATCAGATACTGATATGATAATAGCCATGCAAGAAGAACTAGCATAATTCGATAGAAATAAAGTGTGAGACTTAGTACCTCCACCATCAAATAAATCAATAATAGACACTAAATGGGTATTTAGAAATAAATTAAACGATCAAGAAGAAATCATAAGGAATAAAGCTCGATTAGTAGCTAAGGGGTTTATTCAAGTAGAAGGGTTAGACTATGATAAAACTTATGTTAGTGATATATGAGAGATATCCTAAGGCAATCGCCTTATGGTTGTACCATTTATTTGATAAATGAAGATTCACTATTTGAGTATACATGTTTTCATGTATTTGATTGGATCTTAAACTCATTTACTGAATGTCCGTAATACGATTCACAATATGAGAGAATTTGTGATTGGATCACAACTAGTGAGTATCTCTACATGTGTAATTGTGATGTATTGGAATTATCCCTAGTCGATGAATTGATGTATTCAGACACCATCAATTCTATTGAGACTAGCATGAGTTATACTCTTTGGTTTATCCAAGCAGCTATTCCTCACTGGCTGGAGACATTGGGATGTCCGGAGTTAATCATGGATGCTAGTTATGGTAACTAGTTCATTGAAGTGACTAGCTATCAGAATTCGTATGGTTCTCTACATATATGGATATGTCAATGAAGTTCTTACTACAGCTTAAGTGCGATGTTCCTTCGACTTGCAGTATTCAAGTCATCTTGGTCATATAGACTTATGCTTTGACATCTTAAGCAAACATCTCCGAGAAGATGTGGACCCGGGATGATTGGGTATAAGTTAAAGTGGCCTAAGGTGTTCGAATAACCTACAGAGGATTTACCACTCCTTGCGAGGAGATGTATACCCTATGGCCTCTCATTGGATTGTTACTAAAGTCTTTGGCCAAAGCATTACATGTTTAGAGTATGGTACTCTTGGATACATGTGCAGTAACTATAATCAGTAGGATGAGGAAGTAATACTTGGGCTAGGTGTGACATAGTCAGCCTAGTGGGAACTGACACGATAGACCATGTCCTAAACCAAGTGGATATAAGATGAGTGAAGGGAATGAGGCACATTTCACTGTAGTTGCTGAAGGGTTTCAGAAGCATTCTGGGATCAACAATTGATTTTTCAATTAATTAGGGATCATGATGTACTTCTAGGTGTCACTCATGATTGTTCTATAATTAATGGTTAATTATAGACGACCAACATAAACTGAGAACCTATTTGATCACACATGCAACGAGCGTAATTCGAAGGATTTAAAATGAGCTTGAGAATAGAATTCTCAGATCGAGAGAGACTTGGTTTGGTGGGACCAAACAAAGAGCGATTATGAAATTGTTTCAATCGTATCAGAAGCATGGATGGGCCGAGTCATATGAAGATATGATGGATTAACTAAATTAGTTTGGTTCTAATCCAATGGTGAAAAATAAACCAAAGTGGTTTGGTTTATTTTAAACGAATGAACCAAATTGGTTCGGTTCGTTTTAACTTAAAATAGACCAATGCGGTTTGGTTTATTTTAACTTAATTTATTGGAGCGGGTTAATGGATTTTGGTTATGAACCAATAACCGTTAGGAGAATATGTTCTCTATAAAAACACGGTTTAAGGGTTTTTTTTTGTGAAAGAATCGGTTCAAGGTTTGTGAATCCCTAGACATTCTTCCTGTTAAATACTGAAATTTAAAATACCAAAATTTAAAGGTCAAATATTTTGAGAAATAATCTTGGAAATTTTTCGGGATTTTTAGTGAATTTTAGGAATTTTTTCGGAATTTTTCTGGATTTAAACGGACTCCGTACGAGATTTTTACGGGGATAAAGTAAACGGGCTTTAGAGGGGTCTATTTAAAGGGGATAAAATACGCACCATGGAAAACCTAATCTCTATTTTATTTTTCTATTTTCTTTCTTTTCCCACGAGCCTCTAGATTCCTTCGCCATGAGCCCTCTCCATCACGGCGATGCGCCTCCGCTCGACCGCCTCTTCTTCGCAACCCCCTTCTTCGAGCCCGACGCCGCCCGAGCCCGAGCCGCGCCCTTCTTCCCCCGCGGCCGAAACCGCCGCAGCCCACCTCGCCGGCCTCTTCTGCCCTAGACGACGATCGCCTCCTCCTCCCCGTTGTCGATCGCGACCGAAGCCACTGAGTCTTCTCCCACCGCGCCGCAGCGAGCACCGCCGCCCGACGCGACGTGAGCTCGCTGGCCCACCGCCCGCCCGCGCTGTGTTCCCCTTCACTGCCTTCCGCCGCCGCCCCGACCAGTCCTCGGCGTGCTCGCCGACTCCTCTGCCACCGGACCGCCCGAGCCTCCCTTTTTCCCTTTGCTGTGATTCTGGCCGGAGATTCGCCGTAGCCAGGGAATTAGGGAAGAGGCAGGTTTATTTCTCCGATGAACCAAGCGGCTATGAGGTTGCAACCGCAGGTATATTGTGGGTTATCTACTGTTGGTATGTTGGTTAATTGGGTTTAGGTAGATGGTGGCTGTGGGTGGATGTGTCGACTGTGAATTTAAGAAATTGAGTTGGGGGTATCGGCTGTCGGTGGACTTCCTAGGGCGGGTGAGCTTGATTGGTCGATTTGGGCTGATTCGGATGGTATTCGGTTGATCGGTATGATATTTGGAGGATTAGGAATTAATTGGGTTAATTGGGTTATAAAGGAAATCGATTAAGTATTCGATTTGTTGTTGAATTGGTTTTTGGTGCTTAACTATAGTTATGCTATATGCAGGTTTCGGTCACGAGGCAGGTCCCCGGTCGTGACATTTTCATTCTTGCGGATATATATTCAGGCGGGTATTTTGACTTGTCTTTTTGATATAGTCATGTTGATATGCTAGATAGTTATAGCTTGCAATAGTTTTCATGTTTATCTACCTTGCATGTTATTATGCCTATTTGACACATGCATTTGATCAGTTTATAGTTATACTTTCCCTGTTTTATTTGGATCATAGTACTTGGGTTAGGGATATGTACATACTGATTGTACATATTATTCGGATAGATATTTTGAGTAGGATTTACATGCTTTAGTATCATGCACCATCTTGCATGATTGCATGCTGGCTGGACGGGGTTCCATTATTGTTGAGCCCGCAGCTAGTTACATGGCCTGCACACACTGCCACTCATGGGTTAGTGGTACATCAGGAGGGTGTGTGCAGTTTGCTCTGTCAGGCTCCGCTGGACCGCTCATGGGTAGCGACGAGGCAGCGTGGTAGCGGGCAGGGATCCCTCCTCTGGTCTATGACACCGGGAGATGAGAGCTTAGCTCCCCCACTATGTTTGGGGCAGGAGGATAGGTGTACTCCGACAGCATCTTGTCCACTCGGTCACTCAGGAGCAGTGATGGCAGAGTGCACAGTTGTCATAGCCCTACCCACTCGGCTTCACCATTGCGTGTGAGGCGGCTGACTGGCGTCAGGGGTGACCATGTCATTGGCACGGCATGCATTTTTGCATGGATCGCATTTGTATTGTGTTTGCTGCATTTTATTGATGCCTTGGATGTTGCATATGATTGTCATGCATACAGGATTCATGTTCTTATATGGTGATGACTTTATCTCTTATAGTAGGGCACATGCTCCTATATCAGGGTAGGAGACTCAGGTGAGTACAGTCCTTTTGCATTTATTTCTTGCTTACCATATATATGAGACTGTACTGGCATGATTAGTATTGTTAGCTATACCTTACTTTGCATATCTACTATACCCGCAGAGTTCTTTGAACTCACCCCGTTGATTTATATCTATTTCAGGATGGAGCTGTCAGGAGAGTCCAGCTGCCAAACCCCCTCGTCGTGGAAGTGTATTTTGTTATTTGTGTTTACGGTTTTTGGGTATTTGGATTAGAATATATGTTTAGGACTGGAGTTGGATATCTGTACCTGTGGATGTTTTGGTATGTCCTTAGGGACCTTTGATCGGATTTTTATTTCGATTGGATTTCGGTTGAGTATTCCTGCCCAGATGGCAGAAGGGGTAAGTCTAGTTAGAGTAGACTTTTGTTTACCTAGATTTGTTGGCCTGAGGCCTTATTATTATCTGCGTGTGATGTGGTATGATTCCGGTCGTGTTGACCGATGTATAGTGGCCATGTAGGCCTTGTATAAAAATTGGTATTGTCACCCGTACAGGGGAGATGCTGCCGGATTTTCGTCTGGCGGGGACTCCCTCGGGGCGTGACAGGATCACTTGGTTACCAGGATTCATAAACTTTAGTACTTAGCCTGGAGGTCTAGAGTTCGAATCCTGGGGAAGGCAAAAACCCACTTCCAGGGGTGGGAAGACCAGGTGGGTAACGACGGGCCAACAGGCGCATGGCCAATAAAGTACGCCGAATTCCATCAGGCGCGATCGCCGACCAATAGGGGTCGCCGACCCGCCAATAGGGCGTTATAATAAAAGGCGCCTTACCCACTTCGGTGGGTGGAAGACCAGTGAGTAACGACGGCCAACAGGCGATGGGCCACACCAATAGGTCACCGAATTCCGCCAACAGGGGCGACGGTCGGCGACCAATAGGGGTCGCCGAATTCCGCCAACAGGGGCCCGGTCGTTACACTTCCCTCTTCTCCTCCTTGCTCTTGCCGCCCAAGCCAAGGAACCGCCCAGGTTGGTTGCCACCCAACCTTGCTACTGTCGCCTCCTTTCCGCCGGCGGTCCTCGGGCCACTCTCAGCCGTCGGCCAACCACCCTTGGCCGTCGGCGACAAAGGAGCAGCCGACCAAGCTTTGGCCAGCCATCCCTTCCTCCACAACAAGCTATCTAGTTTTGGATAGCTTGTTCTCCTCTTCGTGGAGAGGTCCTTTGGTCGAAGTTTTGCACTCCAACAGTGACCTACTTGCCGGGGATTGGATCTCCGGTAATCCCCTTTGGTGGAGGACCAAGGTTTTGTCAATTGGTTGATGAAATCCGCTTCCGAGAAGCGAGTTCGTGGAACTCGATTTTTGGATCCGAATTTGATTCGGAATGTGATCATCTCTCGATCACAATGTCTTCGATTCGAGACTAGTATCTCGTGAGAAGACGGGGCTCATAGCTTTGTGAAGCTATCCCGATGATACTCGGCGTGGATGCGGATAGAGGCGAGACTTGCAAGTGTCACTCGGTTGATGTCATTCCCACTTCATGTAATCCGTCAGGTATACCTAGAGTAGTTTTTCCTTTATTGTAAAATTTGAAATAGCGATTATGTCTACACTTGATATATCCTTTCATGTGTGTGGTGTGTATGTTGTAATAAGTTAGTTATTACTCATTTTATTTGCTTTTGCTGTGCATGTTTACGAAACATGTTCGAACGCACACCCACGTCGGTGCCGGAGAAACCCAACAGTGGTATCAGAGTCCAACTGTGTTTCGACATAATCGTAAAATTGTTTGCAATAGTCATAATTGTATTTTTGGAAATTTTCTACTTTTGGAATGTTTAGAAATAATTATGGAAATTTTAATCTATAAAGAAATTCAAATTGGAAATTTTCTAATGTGATTAGGAAATTACAATTTAGGAAATTTGTTTCCTAAATTAAATTTGAATTTCCTTAATTAATATTTTTGATAAATAGAATATGTGATTAAATTTGGAAATTTGTTTCCTAATTTAATCTGGATTTTATTTGGGAAATCAAATCGTAAACATATTTTATTTTCAAAAAAAATAATTTTGACAATATGGAAACTACTTGTACATGCATAATTGTATGCCATGTAATTGCATTAGATGCATATCATTATGCCATGCGTGTCATGACATGTAGATGTATGTCATGTGTGTCATGTCATGTAGATAATAGTTATTTACATGCAAAGAGGATGAGACCTTAAATCCCTTATACAATATTAAAGCCTACACCTTCCATTAATATGGTTAGAAATAGAGTTTCGTTTCTTGTTTGGGTTGTTGGACTCTCTCCAAGCTCGGCTCGAATCTGAACATGTTCAAACCATTGGAATAGTTTATTACTAATATGGTAAGAGTCAGAGGTCAATCGTTAGTTTGGGTTGTTGGACTCTCTCCAAGCCTGACTAATTGGTTGAATGCGCTCTAATCATATTAAAACTATTTCGCGATTAATGGGTCGACTTTAACTTGGAGCATCGATTTGTTGGACTCTCTCCAAGGTCGATGTGAAGGGAGGTGAAGTTGGGTGCTATGCATATGATGCATACTTGTTAATGAGTTAACAACCCAATGTATGTGTAAACATTCAATTAGTTGATAGCACATTGTGATAGTTGGATATATGTGATATGCAATTGGTATATTTGATACCTACCATTGTAGCTAAGAGCGGCTTGTTGGACTCTCTCCAAGGTCATTTTTATCTATGTTGGATATCAACCCATTCAAAGATGTACCTACGATCTCCCGAATTGATTTTGAGGGTTTTGATTTCGAAAAATGAATGTTGATGTATTTTATAATCATTTTTTCATATATGCTCGATTTGTATATCTAGGTTAATCGATTGATCATGATGTCTTTGAATTTGCGTTCCATTTTGGATTCGAATAAATTGACTGGGCCAAACTTCTTGGATAGGCTTAGAAACCTGAGAATTGTTCTCAAGGCTGAAAAGCTTGTGTATGTCCTCTAAGCGCCTCTTCTCGCCCGTCCTAGTGATGACGCAACTTCGGACCAATTGTTGTCCCATCAGAAACATGTGAGTGATTCTGAAGTAGTGAGTTGTATCATGCTAGTCGTGATGGTACCCGAGCTGCGGAAGCAGCATGAGCATATGGATGCTCATACCATAGTCTTTCATCTTTATGAGTTGTTTGATGAGAAAGTGAGATCCGAAAGGTTCGAAGTCTCCAAGCTCCCCTTCATCTCTGAGATGCAAGAAGGTTCATCTGTGGTACTGCTCAACATGCTGAAGATTGTGGAGCCTTTTGTGAAGCATGAGCAGGGGACGGTGCTGTTAGTTGATTCCTCGAAGAAAGGTTCTAAGAGGAAGTCAAAGGAACAATAAAAGGGGAAGAAGAAAAAGACTAAAAAGGCAGAACCAACTCAAAAGGGCACTTGCCATCACTATGGCAAGGAGGGCTATTAGCGAAGAAACTACAAGATTTTTCTTGAGTCCATGAAGAAGAAGAAGACATCTAATGCCCCATCCTTTTCAGGTATCTTCGTTATTGATTGTCATTCTATTTCCTTAGACACTTGGGTATTGGATACTGGGTGTGGCTCACATATTTGTAATGACATATATGGGCTAAGGAATAGAAGAAGACTCTCAAGGGAGAGTCAAATTTACGTGTTGGGAATGGAGCAAAGGTTGTTACACTCGCCATCAGAACGTATTTGTTGAAACTCCCTACATGACTTGTCTTAGAACTGGACAATTGCTTTTATATTCCTTCATTGATAAAGAACATCATTTCTATTTCTTGTTTAAATAGAAATGGGTACCATTTAACTTTTAGTAACAATTGTTGTTACATAACTTTGAATGACGTTATTTATGAAACTGGAACTCTAAGCAATAGTATTTATATGTTGGATGTATCCAGTGACATTTTCAATATCGAAGCGAGCAACAAGCATGCTCGGAAAGATAATCAATTAGACTCCTATATGTGGCATTGTCGTCTTGGCTATGTAAGCAAGAAATGCATGTCCGAATTACACTGATGTGGAATTCTAGAATCGTTTGAATTTGATTCATTCGATACATGTGAATCATGCTTAAAAGGAAATATTACTAAGTTACCTTTTACTTGAAAGGGTGAACCGGTGGGAATGTTGCTTGGTCTAATACATATTAATGTATGTGGATCTATATCAACTCAAGCTCTAGGAGGCTATAGCTAATTCATTACCTTCACCGATGATCACTCATGGTTTGGGTATGTGTTCTTGATGAAACACAAGTCTGAAGCCATTGAAAGGTTCCAAGAATTCATAAATGAAGTAGATAAACAACTTGGCAAGAGTATTAAAATACTTCGATCGGATTGAGGTGGTGAATATTTGAGTCAAGGGTTTCTGGATTATCAAGGGACAATGGTATATTGTCTCAATGGACTCTGCCGTATACACCACAACTTAATGGTGTGTCTAAGAGGTGAAACCGAACCTTGCTGGACATGGTTAGGTCGATGATAAATCACGTGAATCTTCCTAAGTCCTTTTGGGGCTATGCACTTTAGACTACTATTTACTTACTAAATAGAGTTCCGACCAAGGTAGTCTCTACTACTCCATGTGAGATATGTAATAGTAAGAAACCTCATTTATCTTACTTGAAGATATGGGGTTGTCCTACTTATGTGAAGCGGACTGTATCAGATAAACTGGATGCTAAGTCTGATAAATGTCTATTTATTGGATACTTTAAGGAAACGAGGGGTTACCAATTCTATCATCCTGTGGAATAAAAGGTGTTTGTTTCAATTCATGCTGTGTTTCTGGAGAAAGAGTTTCTCTTGCAAGAAAACAGTGGGAGTCACATTGAACTTGAGGAGATTCAAGAGACTCCAATAGACATTGAAGAGATACCTGGTCAAGCACCTCAATCGAAAACTCATAGTGATGAGCCATCGGCTGAACCTATTGTGACACCACATCTTCATAGATCTGATAGGACACGCAATATTCCTGAGAGATATGGATTTCTCGTAAGTGAATTGAATGACGTGTTACTCATTGACGATGAGGAGCCTACCAATTATGAAGAAGTTATGAAAATTTCAGAAAGGGACAAATGGCTTGAAGCCATGAAGTTGGAAATGGATTCCATGTATGAAAATCATGTTTGGAACTTGGTGGACCCACCTGAAGGAATTAAGCCTATAGGGTGCAAGTGAGTTTTCAAGAAGAAGATCGACATGGATGGTAATGTGATTACCTTTAAGGCTAGATTAGTTGCGAAAGGCTATCGTCAAAAGCAAGGTGTTGATTATGACGAGACCTATTCATCAGTAGCTATGCTTAAATCCATTCGATGCTCCTGGCCATAGCGACTCATTATGACTATGAGATATGACAGATGGATGTGAAAATGACTTTCCTTAATGGAAACCTCCTTGAGGATGTGTGTATGGTACAACCTGAGGGTTTCACATCGGTTGATAAAACCAAGGTATGCAAACTTCGAGGGTCTATTTATGGACTGAAGCAAGCATCCAGGAGCTGGAATATTCATTTTGATGAGACAATCAAAAGGTTTGATTTCTCGCAAATTCCAGACAAACCCTGTGTGTACAAGAAGGTTAGTGGGAGTACAGTTGTGTTCCTAGTGTTGTATATCGATGACATATTACTTATAGAAAACGATATATCTGTCTTACAATCAGTCAAAATTTGGTTATCCAAAACATTCTCCATGAAAAACTTGGGAGAAGTGACCTACATTCTCGGGATTATGATCTATAGAGATAGATCGAAATGGTTGCTCGGTCTTTCGCATTTTACATATATAGACCGAGTGTTAAAGAGGTTTAGCATGTCAGAATCCAAGAAAGGTTTCCTTCCCATCAGGCATGGGATACACCTTTCGAAGTCTGTGTCTATGCATAGAAGATGAGAGGATTTGCATTAGTCAGATTCCCTATGCATCCACATTAGGATCTATCATGTATGCTATGTTATGTATGAGGCCCGATGTATCTTATGCTCTGAGTGTCACGAGAAGATATTAGTCTGATCCAGGAATGGATCATTGGGAAGTTATTAAGACAATCCTTAAGTGCTTGAGAAGAACTAAGGATGTGTTCCTAATATATAGAGAGGGTGATATGGTGATACGCGGGTATACGGATGCCAACTTCCAGACAGACAAGGATGATTTCAGGTCTCAGTCTGGTTACATATTTACCTTAAATGGAGGCGCAATAAATTGGAAAAGTTCCAAGAAATATACTATAGTGGATTCTGCCACTGAGGCAGAATACATTGTAGATTCAGAAGCAGCAAAGGAAGCGATTTAGATCAAGAAGTTCGTCTCTGAACATGATGTGGTCTCATCAATGATCCAAACATGTGCTTCACTGCTATCATTTGATCAGAGAGATCATAAGTAGGAAGGAAATACAAATCGAGAAGATTCCCACTGAAAGGAACTTAGCGGATCCTTTAACTAATGCCTTACCTCAAAGTAAGTTTAAGGGTCATGTTAGAGCTTATGGTATTGGATACGGTGGCGATTGACATTAGGCCAAGTGGGATCTTGTTAGTGATATATGAGAGATGTCCTAAGGCAATCACCTTATGGTTGTATCATTTATTTGATAAATGAAGATTCACTATTTGAGTATATATGTTTTCATGTATTTGATTGGATCTTAAACTCATTTACTGAATGTCCGCAATAAGATTCACAGCATGAGAGAATTTATGATTGGATCACAACTAGTGAGTATCTCTACATGTGTAATTGTGATATATTGGAATTATCCCTAGTCGATGAATTGATGTATTTAGACACCATCAATTCTATTGAGACTAGCACGAGTTATACTTCTTGGTTTATCCAAGCAGCTATTCCTCACTGGTTGGAGACATTGTGATGTCCGGAGTTAATCGTGGATGTTTGTTATGGTAACTAGTTCATTGGAGTGACTAGCTGTAAGACTTCATATGGTTCTCTGCATATATGGATATATCAATGAAGTTCTTATGGCAGCTTAAGTGCGATGTTGCTTCGACTTGCGGTATTCAAGTCATCTTGGTCATGTAGACTTATGCTTTGTTATCTTAAGCAAACATCTTCGAGGAGATGTGTGTCGGTGCAGGGGCACTAGATAATCGAACCTGTGTTTTGATTATGGCAAAGACACAAAATTAAGTTTACATCGTTATCTCACGAGCTAAATCGAGTGTGCGGAAAAGTACTATAGCTAGATCTGAAGGCTAGCGACACCCGGAGGAAGCCACGGTGGTCGGGAGACACTCGAGTGACTTCAGAGGGAGCCGAAGGAATCGAGTGGAAGGCCGGAAGCGAGAGCTACAAAGTAAGTATCGAGGTAAGCTCATGTGAGTGAGAGATGGTAAGGTCGTGTCATCTTTACGGGGACGACCGTAGGCGGCGATCCGACTAAGACTTCCTGTGGAAGGTCTAGGTCGAGATCGGACAGTTAGAAACCGTCGTATTTACCATTTTCCATGCAGGAAGTGGGCGGGCAATGATCACGGACATGGGGCGATCGATCGATGCTCATCACGATCGATTGAGGCATCACGATCCGATGGTGACGAATCAACCTTTGCGCTTGGTCAAAACAGATAACGTTTGACACTGCCACTTCGCGATAAAATTTTGTACAACTTCGGGATATGTTCCAAAACATTAGGAGACATATTCAGAGGCCAAAATCTATAAAAGGAGGGGAGGATTCCAACTCCAAAGATCATCAAGAATCTCCCAAGTGCTTGTGCTCTCTACAACGCTACTCCGATCGTGCGCCATCTTCTAATTAATTGTCGGTATTATTATTATCTTTCTATACTTAATTTATATAAGGACCAGTAAGGTTGTTACCAGCCTTATAATCATTGTAATCGTCTTGTCTCTTACCTCCAACGAGGAAGAGACTTTTAGCGATTGCCCTTCGGAAGCGATCAAGGATCGCAGGGCCTTGGATTAGCAGCCGGTGGGCTGTGAACCAAGTAAAAAAGCTTTGTGTTTTTCTTGTGTTTGTCTTTTAGTTTTCCGCTATGTACTTGGTTTTAATCGTCAAAAAAGAAAAGTTTTTACGAACGCTATTCACCCCCCCTCTAGCTACGCTTCTCGATCCAACAATGTAGACTCAGGATGATTGGGTATAAGTCAAAGTAGCCGAAGGTGTTTGAATAGCCTATAGAGGATTCACCACTCCTTGCAAGGAGATGTATACCCTATGGTCTCTCGTCGGATTGTTACTAAAGTATTTTACCAAAGTATTACATGTTTAGAGTATGATACTCTTGGATACATGTGCAGTAACTAGAATCTGTAGGACGAGAAAGTAATACTTGGGCTAGGTGTGACATAGTCAGCCTAGTGGGGACTGACATGATAGACCATGTCCTGAACCAAGTGGATATAAGATGAGTGAAGGGAAAAGGGCATGTTTCACTGTAGCTGCTAAAAGGTTTCAGAAGCGTTCTGGGATCAACTATTGATTTTCCGGTTAATTGGGGATCATGATGTACTACTTGGTGTCACTCATGATCGTTCTATAATTAATGGTTAATTATAGACGACCAAGATAAACCAGGAACTTATTTCGTCACACGCACAATGAGCGTAATCCAAAGGATTTAAAACGAGCTTGAGAATAAGATTCTCAGATTGAGAGAGACTTGGTTTGGTTGGACCAAACAAAAAGCGAGTATCAAATTATTTCAGTCGCATTGGAAGCATGGATGGGCCGAGTCTTATGAAGATATGATGGATGAACCAAATCGGTTTGGTTCTAATCCAATGGTGGAAAATAAACCAAATTGGTTTGGTTTGTTTTAAACGAATGAACCGAAATTGGTTCGGTTCATTTTAACTTAAAATAGACCAATGCAGTTTGGTTTATTTTAACTTAAGTTATTGGAGCAGGTTAACAGATTTTGGTTATGAACCAATAACCGTTAGAAGAATATGTTCTCAATAAAAACACATCACAAGGGTTTTTTTCGTGAATGAATCGGTTCAAGGTTTGCGAAACCCTTGCCATTTTCCTTCTTCTCCTCCTTGCTCTCCGCCCAAGCCAAGGAGCCGCCCAAGTTGGTTGCCGCACAACCTTGCTACTGCCGCCTCCTTGCCGCTGGCCAACCACCAACCGTCGGCAGTCCTTGGGCCACTCTCAGCCGGCGGCGGCCAAGGAGCAGCCGACCAAGCTTTGGCCGACCATCCCTTCCTCCACAACAAGCTATCCAGTTTTGGACAGCTTGTTCTCCTCTTCATGGAGAGGTTGTTTGGTCGACGTTTTGCGCTTTGATAGTGACCTACTTGTCGAGGATTGTATCTCCGGCAATCCCCTTTGGTGGAGGACCAAGGTTTTGTCAATTGGTTGACGAAATCCGCTTCCGAGAAGCTAGTTTGTGGAACTCGATTTTTGGATCCGAATTTGATTCGGATTGTGATCATCTCTCGATCACAACATCTTTGATTCGAGACTAGTATTAAGTGAGAAGACGGGGCTCGTAGCTTTGTGAAGCTATCCCGATGATACTCGGCATGGATACGGATAGAGGCGAGACTTGCAAGTGTCGTTCGGTTGATGCCATTCTCACTTCACGTAATCCGTTAGGTATACCTAGAGTAGTTTTTCCTTTATTGCAAAATTTGAAATAACGATTATGTCTATACTTGATGTATCCTTGCATGTGTGTGGTGTGTGTGTTGTAATAAGTTAGTTATTAGTCATTTTATTTGCTTCCGCTGTGCATGTTTACAAAACATGTTCGAATGCACACCCACGTCGGTGCCGGAGAAACCCAACAACTTATGCCCCAGTAGCTAAGCTTGAGTCAATTAGGATGTTGCTAGCTTATGCAGCACACAAAGGATTCAAGCTATACCAAATGGATGTTAAATTCACCTTTTTAAACGGAGTAATAAAAGAAGAGGTATACGTAAGTCAACCCCCAGGTTTTGAGAGCTTAGAATACCCTAATCATATATGTAAATTAAAAAAGGCCTTGTATGGATTAAAATAAGCTCCTAGAGCCTGGTATGAGAGACTATCTTCATACTTAATCTCAAAAGGCTTCTGACATGGTCAAATTGACTCAATTCTCTTCGTAAAAACTTTGAACCAAGATATTTTTATTGCTCAAATATATGTAGATGATATAGTATTTAGATCAATAAATTTAAATTTCTTGAAAGAATTTATAAACTTAATGGAACAAGAATTCGAAATGAGACTAGTAGGTGAATTAAATTTCTTCTTAGGGTTACAAATAAAACAAAAAAAGAAGGTAACTATATATATAAAAACAAATATGGAAGAGAGTTGATTAAAAGATTTGGAATGGAAAATGCAAAAGACATAAAAACACCCATGACAACAAATGTTATATTAAATGATGACAAAGAAAGAAAATCTATAGATCTAAAGTACTATAGAACTGTCATAGGTAGTTTACTATACTTAATTGTAAGTAGACCCGATATACTATTTGTAGTAAGTATGTGTTCTAGATATAAGACTTGTACTAAGAAATCACATTTAACACATGTCAAAAGAATCCTAAAATACATTAAAGGAACAATTAATATAGGTATGTGGTACCCAAGATCTAATAACTTTGAGTTAGTAGGATACTCTGACTTAGACAAAGCGGGGTGCAAACTGGATAGAAAAAGTACTAGTGGAGGATGTCAACTCTTAGGAACATGCTTGGTACGCTAGTTCAGTAGGAAACAATATTGTGTTGCTCTTTCCAAAACTGAAGCCGAATACATAGCATTAGGTGAATGTGTGACACAATTATTATGGATGATGCACACATTTAAAGATATTGAATTAGATTACAAAAAGGTCAAAACATTAGTTGATAATATAAGTTCAATAAACTTAACTAAAAATCCAATCCATTACTCACGCACTAAACATATTGATGTTAAACAACACTTTGTGAGAGATCATGTGGCAAAGGATAGTATTGAACTCAACTATGTTGAGTCCAAGTCTAATCTTGCTGACATATTCACTAAACCACTTCCAGAGGCTGAGTTTAGTATGCTTAGAAGACAACTTGGATTATACTTAGTAGACTAGGATTCTTTGATGTTAAAAATCTATTAAATTATTTTGTACTGTCTTCTTAAAGGAAAACTAAAAAATAATCTAGCCTAGGTCATTTTAGACTTCATGATCCTATAGACCTAGATAAGCCTTTGCATCTCACAAACACCTAGGATTATCTGTTTGTGTATTGAGCCACGAAGATGGGCATGAGATGTTAGGACTGCACCCCAGATTCCAGATGTAGATTCAGTGCATCAATATGAACCAACATGGGGTTTAAAAAGTAAATCAATCACTTCGGTGACTAACTCTAATTCAAAGCTTGATGATAATTCTATATCACTTGAGCTAGTAACAAGTTGGAAATTTGCTTTAAAGATAATTTTTAGATGTGTATTTTAAATAAATAAATAAATATATATATATAGGAAATCAGGCTTGGATATTTTTTTTATCTCATTTGCATTATCTTAACTCAATTTTAGAAGAAATTTTGAAAATTTTGAAAACCTTATGTTTCATTTGAAATTTTTTAGTTTTTATCGAGGGGGAGTTTCAAAAATTTTAAAAATTAAGAATTTTGAAATTTTCAAAAATACTTTTTGAAGGGGAGTTTCAAAAGTTTTGAAAATTTCAAAAATATTTTTATTGAGGGGGAGTTTCAAAAGTTTTGAAAATCAAGATATTGAGAATTTTAAAAATTTCACAAATATTTTTAAAGGGGAGTTTTGGAAATTGAAATATTAAGAGTTTTGAAAACTTTGACTTTTGGATATTGAAAATTTTAGAAATTTGATTTAAAAATTTAATCTTTTGTAAAGGTTAAATACTTTTGAAAATTTTGATAAAAGTCATTCTTGAAAACGAAAGATAAAGGGGGAGATCCAATTTTTAAAAGGAAATTTATTACATGAATTTAGGGGGAGCATTGATAATGTTTTCAAAAAACACTTTTATAAATAGTTTTCAAAACTTGGCTGATTTTGAAAAACCTAAGATTTGGTGCTTTGAAATTTATAAGGCTTAGGCATTTTTGAAGCTTGTCAAGCAAGTGTTATAATCTTTGGTAATTATATTTGAAAAGCTTTAATCCTCATTTTTAAATAGTGGCATTTAAATGTTTAATAATGATTTTGTTGTATGCCAAAGGGGGAGAGAGGAGATTTAAAGTTAAAAAAATTTAAAGTAAAGAAAGTTTTTCATGCATATGAGCATCTCATGCATATACATTTTTAGCTCAATGCATTTCTGATATATGTTAAATTTGAATATTGCAAATTGATTCTCCTAACTTTAACTGATGTGTTGTCATATATCAAAAAGGGAGAGATTGTTAGTGCAGAAAGCACCACTCTTTAGTTTTGATGTATAAACCAAAGTAAAAGTTAGGATTTACTTGTATTCTGATAAGAGTGTTAAGTGTACAGGCTTAACAAGAAGTCCTAGTAGGTCAAGTTGACCGGATACTAGGCAGAAGTCTTGACAGATCAGGAGGATCGGACACTAGACATGAAGTTCAGATAGGTCGAGTGGATCGGACATCTGGCATGAGGGTCAGGAGACCAGACAATCGGTAAAAAGTCCAACTGGGTAAGGTAGATCAGACAAGTGGTGGAAGCCAGGGTGGGTCAAATCGGATGTCAAGAATGGTAAGTCCGATAGGGCAGCCAACAGGTAAGGCTTGAGTGAGAGGTGAGGTCGAGTCCCCTGTAGGGGGACAAAGCTAGGCATCGATTGATAACGGGCATTGTCATGGTACCGTTATAAATTAATTACCAAACCCTCTCTACGCTAATATAGCATAGGGAATGGCCCGGATCGTTTCCCAACGAGTGTAATGGATAGACTAGTAGGGTTAGGATCGATAATTATTGCTTTGGATTTTCTATTGAAAATGGGGGTTTGGAATATAAAAGGCTAATCTTACTGAACAGAAGACAATGCACATAATCAAACTCTAATCTAGCTAAACTACGATTGCAAAGAAATTAAACAAAATATAAAGTAAGCATTCAAAAGCATAAAGGAAGCGCAGGAATTTAAACAACAAGTGAAATGCAAAATAACATGAGAGTAAAGTAAAATAGGAAATTAAATCTAATCTAACCAACTACAATCTAATTACTCAAAGAAATATTTCATCAACCACTAAATAGGCATGAAATAAACAAACAACTACACAACTAAAGTTTATCCAATATCAAGTATAAGGAATTGACAACTATCAAATTAATGCACGAAATAGTAAGTAAACGATCATCCCACTGATGTACGCCTGAATAATGAGCAAAAAAACCCCAACGAGTTTGACGGAGCTCAATCAAGTCTCCGGAGCAAAAGGATGGTGCGGATGGCGCAAACTCCCAAATCTAGAAATCTAGTGGTGTCTCCTTGCTCTCTCGAATTCGGTGAAGCTAGGAGACTATCATCGAGGTGACACTCCTCCGTGAATCCACAGAAGGAGGGGACAACCAGCTGAAGGTGAAGAACTCGTCAGAGATTTCTGATGGAACGATTCTTCGTCGGATCTGATGAAGAAGGTGACGGTGGAAGGGCTATGACAGCGTGTGTGAGGGCTCTCGATGGGAAGATGACCGGCGACTAGCTGATTCTGGCGGAGCAGAAGTTGTAATCCCAGCTCCCGTTTCCTCCGCTCACACGAGGAAGAAGACGAAGTCCACCCGCAGTTGTGGATGAAGGAGAAGAGGGAATGCCACCGCCGGCCTTGGTGGAGGAAAGGAATGGTCGACGGTGCTTTGTGCGGATGAGGTGAAGGAGCTCACGCGGTGAAGACGCTGCGATCAGGGAATAAGAGCCCGACCCTCCTTTTACTCGCTCGAAGAGAAGGAATTAAGTGGATTCTCTCCACCGTTCGATTGCTTTGCCATCAAATCTCAGCCGTCCAATTGAAGCTAGGGTAAATTAATCTGATTAATCAAATAGCATCTGATGGCTATGATCAAGCCAATTTTGGATGGTCGGATCTGATCAATCTGAAGGAATAGTAGAGATCAAATGGTCCGGATGAACGACCAAGATGTGTGGATCTTAATGTATGGGCCGGATCGCTCCAGATCCAGATGGATGGCTCAGAATCGATCAGATCTCATCAAACTGTCAGAATTGAATATATCTGAACCTTTTGATTAAACTGCTTCTGATCTTGATAAAAGGTCCAGATTAATCCAGTTTGAAATGATCCTTCTAGCCCTAGATGAAGCCATATTTGATCCAACTTGAGTCTAGTCCAGTGCCCCATCTCGATCTCCTACAATTAAGATGTAAAATTTGCATATAAGCCCAAATTTTAGAAGAATTTACAATAAGGTCCAAAAGATGATCCAACTCATAAAACATATAAATAATCAACAATTAAACACATGAGAGGATTAAAATAGTGATATTAAGGACTAAAATAATACGACAAATTAATAGTTATCAATTCCTCCACACTTATTGTTACACTTCTCGAGCAAGGGAAGAAAACTAAAAGTAAACTGAAAGTATATTTCCCTAGCAATTCCCAAGCATACATAGAAGATCGTGAAAGAAAGTTACCTAGGATTGTCAAATCTCAAAGACTCAAGCAATCATGGACTCAAATCTTACATCAGTTAACAAACATGGTGACTTCAATTCATCCTGAATAGACTAAGAATGATTAAGCCTCACAAGGTAAGTGGTGGTTTCTCTCGCTCTCATAAGCATGTAATAGTAGAGTTCACTCGAGCTACTCATAGTTTATGCACTACCATATGCTTTCTTTTCTTCTACCCTTCACCACTATTATATACATAAGAATGCACAATTTTTGAAGGCTTATTAGGAATGTAAGGGAAACATGAAATAAAAGTAATGATGGTGTGTATACAAGAAAAAGAAATGAAAGAGACAAAGAAAATAGTGGAAGATATGAAAATAATGGAATGCTACATAGATGAGTACAAAAAAGCATTGTCCTAAAATTTTTTTCTTCCAACCCAATAAATATGTAAACAACCCTTATCACATTCTTCAATACAAATCCACTCATGATATGCAATAAATCTCTCAATGGTTGCAACAAGGGATGTCTATCACAAAAATATTATCACACATAAATAAAAGAATGACAAAACATGTCAAAATTTTCACAATACTATTTTTTTTATTTCATGGGCACCCAAATGTTTATTCTTTTTTTTTCGACATGTAGTGCACTTTTCTATGCTCCAACATCAAGCTCAGCTAAAAAGATAAAGAGCATGGCTAGCTCATGGTGATCAAGCACGACTTGCTTATGCTCACATTAAATTTCCCTGAGCTACTTGTCTCCCTCACACTTAAACTTTTGTTCATCTCGGGCAAAAACTCATCATGAAACATCCAATATTCCACATCCAACAAAATGGAAATATAAAAAAATGACATGATGAAAGCATAGAAAGACAGTAGAATGACTAATGATAATGGCATGGCGTATGATAAGAAAATTATTTGAGTAGCATGTGACAACAAAAGTAGTAAAGGGAAACAAGTGAGATAGCGTTCATAGAAATTATGCAAACCTATGGTTGTGTGGTCTCGAAAGAATCAAAGCAAGTTCTAGAGTTACAATAACCACAAGTGCACCACACACAAGCAAATAAAACAGGCACAATCCTCACTAGGAATGAAAAAATCATCTCAATCTATCAACATATAATCCATCACCAAGTAGTAACCACATGCATGTTGGGAGGGGAAACTTCGCTTCCCCTTTCGACTTAGTCGCTTGTTCATGGC
The DNA here is from genome assembly GCA_025175895.1 of Wurfbainia villosa. Taxonomy (NCBI): domain Eukaryota; kingdom Viridiplantae; phylum Streptophyta; class Magnoliopsida; order Zingiberales; family Zingiberaceae; genus Wurfbainia; species Wurfbainia villosa. Next base: position 110,721,441 of record CM045987.1, on the reverse strand, counting down.
GATCCCTTCTACGTCCCCGGATAAAAAAATTTATCCTTGACAAGAGGGATTGCCCAAGCAACATTGTCATCGTCGTGCTATTCGTTTAGAGTAGTCACTTGAACAAACTTGTTGTTCAAGCGACCAACCTCTATTCCATGAATAGTCGCGGAATAGACGATGTACGGATCACCGACTTTTGTGTTTATGTTCGGGGTCCAAGTATATTTAGCCACAAAATAGAATATATCATGCACATAATTGAAAAACAAATATAAACATGTTACAAAAGAGAATAGAGAATCGATATACCACTCGATCTTCTATTGTATGACCTTCCTCCTTTCGGACTTCATGTGGGCGACGATCTACCAAAAGTTGAAGCTCCTAGATCACCAGTCTTCCTTCCTTGCTCTTCCAAAGTAAGAGGAAGAATAGAAACAAGCATCTTTTCCTTCTTTCAACCCACCACCAAACTCCAAGGTTGGAGCTTGCCGCCGGCCAAGAAGGAAGAGGAGAATAGGTGAATGCCAACCAAAGCTCCAAGGGAGAACCCTAAGCCTAGATTTTACCGGCCAAAGAGAGGGAGAGGGGCTGCTTTGGATGCCGGCCAATGGCTGGAAAGTGCTGCTAGGTCGTCGGCCACATTGAGGGAAGAAGAAGAAAGGAAAGACCTTCCATATTTGGTGCCGCCAAGCCCTAAACCCTAGCCTCCAAGCCTTGCCACCCAAAAACCCTAATCCTATCTCTAGCTGGATTCAAGTTGCCGCCCACCCCTTGCCCTCCTTTTATAGTGTTAGGGATAAGCCTTGTTTTAATCTCCACCATTGGTTCTAGGGATTTAATCTCAACCGTCGGATCTAGAGATTTAATCTCAACCGTCAGATCTAGAGATTTAATCTCTACCTTTGGATCTAGAGTTTTGTTTCTATCCATTGGATCTAGGCTTCATGAGGTATTAATAGGCTACAATAGGGACCATGAGGAGGAGTTGGATCTTGGCCATCCAATGGATCAAGCCCACATAAAGTCCGATCCATTAATGATAATCCAATCCACTAAAGGATTATCATTGATCTACCTCACCAACCCCCATAAGTTAATATGGGCTCCATATATTATATGTACATTTTCTCCCCTTGTTTAAGATCTCGAATGTCCGTCGATTAATTAATTTACTGATCATTAATTAATCAACATCTAACTCCATGAGTAGTACCACTCAACCTTTTTATCATGCCGGACCAAGTCTACCTGCATGATTTACATGATGAACCTTATGAGCTCCTCAAGGGGACATCATCATCCTAATATATAGGACACGATTTCCTCCTATAATCAACGGTACACCATATAAATAATATCATTTCCCAACTTACCGAGCCTATCGATTTAATCTATAAATCTCGTCCATTGGTAAATCAAAGAAATGACTACTAAGTATATGTACCCATTATTATATCGGGATTAAGAGTATGTACAATATAATATCTGAGGTCTGATTCGATTATGTAGTCAGCAATAAATTGAATCACCTCTAAGTTGGTCCTGCTCAATACACACAAAGTGTACCAGTGTGATTTTATGGTCAAGACTAACCAATACCAAATCACACTACAACTATACTAATGGTTTGTCCAAAGCCATCTCGGTTGTGAGCTTATACTTATACTTTACAAGGAGCCGATAACATGATCTCCCGTGTGACACCATGCACCATGTTATCTACAATGTAATGTATTAGACAATATGCATAACCATAAAAATATTCAAACAATGATCATGTGATTCTTATTTCAAAATAAAGATGTTCATACAAAAGATAGACTTTTCAGTATACATCCCAACAATGCAATCTAATAATCCATTCAAGTCAATAAATCCCAAAATTCAACAATCAAATTTAACTAGCTTTCACGACTTCTAAAAAGATATAAAGGAATGAATAGGAAATTTATTTCAAAACACGACTAAATAAAAACTCGTAAAAAAAACTTTACAACTATAACTAAAATAAATAAAGTAAAAGAAACGTATATACAAAGGGAATAAAAGAAAATGAGATGGAGCAAACTCCCCTGAGGTCCTGGTGGTTGGAGAAGGTTCATTAAGAGAAGCCACGCAGGTCGAGGGGTGCTCCGAGAGAAATCTTGTCCCGGTGGTTGAAGAAGATTCAGGTTTAACATCCAAACCAGGAGTGGGATGGACTGAATGGGGGTGAGCGCCTTCACGATGTTATCAGGATAGTATTGTGCTACTCCCTCCAATATCATCGCCTCATCATATGTAATCTCTGGTGGTCGGAGGCGATTCAGAAAAAGTGTCCAGCCTTGGGGCTGGATTATTGCATTTTCTATTAGGGCCTTCATCAGCAGAATTGTCACGCTCCGAGAGTATGTCATGTCGAAAAGCAAACGGACGACATCTCCCCTATACGTGGCAACATATCGGGTTAATACAAGGCTCGTAGGCCTACAACAACAATATAATATAAAGATATCAACATACCAAACACAGAGGAAACATACTGACAGATAAAACAAGATACAAAGACCCAACTGTGCACTCTGGAGTGACTTTGACACATCAAGAATCATAATAGAAATCACATCAAAGTCCAAATACATACAACACATCTGTATATCGTAAATACGGAAACAATACAGGATAAAATCCCAACACAACAATACAATAGAATACCACGAATCATAATAAAGCTCTATCCATTCGGTGTGAGATGGGATCAGCTGGCGGAGCTCCGAACGTCCAAGGAAATCTTCTACCTGTTACCTGGGCGACAGGAAACCAAGTGTCCGGGGTGGTGAGTATAAACTCAGGGGTAATATATAGAAAGTGCATGAACAACATATAGGGATATAGATATCTACAAGTATACATGTGAAGATCTACAAGTATACAGCATGAGTCCAATAGACATACCTGACGGTCTGCAACACCATAAGCTATATCATCCTGAACAGATATACAATAACATAACCCATATAACGTAAAAAGTCAATCTCATACCTGACCAACACTCAGACATATGAACAGTATATAATCACATGTAATAACATCCTAGTCCATACCACACTATGACATGATGCTAATCAAATGCATACAACAGTCTGAACCAACATATATATCATGCTCAACACATAGCAGTATAAAATATGCATATGACATGTATCATGATGTACAAATATATACAACAATCATATCTCAATCAAATGCAGCTTCTCACAGGCATATGTAAAACATATATCAAATACATGCATACATATATATCAGCAATGCATATGCATGGCCATGTCTGCGGACCCATCCAACCACGACCCCAGTATGGCTAGGGTGGCACAACATGACAACTATCCCGACTCCAGCTGCCACCACTCTCAAGTGACCGAGTTGGGTAGTATGAAATAGTAGCTAGCCGCCATAGGGCTATATGCTACTCACACGGGGGTCCCTGCTGCTAGCCGCTCCATCCCTACCCATGAGTAGACGAGCACCGCACCCAGGACAACTGCACATCACACGACCACTGTCTATAGTGGGTGAGTGCACTAACTACCACTCCGCACAGTGGCCAAGTGCGCATCTCCAACTACCACCATCCATAGTGCCCGAGAACAGCATGCACAACAATGCTCTACACTCAACCTTGCAACCACTATCCTGAGTGGCCGGGGAGGCAGGATGACTAACGATCCTCTCAACCACAAGGTAGACCTAATCGCCAGCATGCATGCAATGTAATGATGCATAGCTCCATACATGTATCCTCGCTACACTCCCTATCCCACGGGGAGTCATGGTCAACCAAAAGTCAACTATGCAAGGACTACAATCCACAAGACTCTCTCTATCGCACAAAGAGTCATACACATCTGACAGTCAACCACGCTAAGACCTCTAGTCAGTAGCGAGATACTATCGATCATCCATATAACCATACACAGGCACACAATTCATAATGGATATACCATCACGCTAGGACCCCTAGTCCTTAGCCACATACTGACCACCACACACTTATCTATTCACAGACAACTAGATCCACCATAGATGCACAACTAATAAGTATATAATACAACAATCGACTCCATAATCTAATCCATCACTTAACCCTAGTGATGTAACACAGTAACCCAAATCTGAGGTCACGAAGATAACCCTAACCACCTGTACTTACTGAACATCCATCAGCTAACACATAATAGGGTTTATAGTTCCTATCCGTGCTAGATAATCAATGAAGTAACAACAATATATCTCAAAGGTCAAGATAGTACAAGCATATGATTAAATAAGAGTGGATCTAAGATCAAGGTAATAGCATAAGTCCAAATTCATGCACCAGATTCAGATCAAACTACCTGACTAGGGTAGATATTACCCACCTGATATGAAGCTCGGAATAATCCTCACAGTCGTGGACCTGCTTCATATCCCAAACCTGCACATAATAGCAAACAATGATTAAGTACAAGTGTCCGACCAATATACGAACTAAACACTACTTTGTTTCTATGTTTGCATCCTTTCCTCGTCTACGGGTTGAAACCTTGAGCACAACCACTCATAACCCCAAATCTATATTCATCCTTGGTCGATTTACCCAACCAAGCTCTCTCCCACCTCAACAAGATCACCATATAGATCTAAACAACATCTAAATCAACCTGCATATTCACAGATCTAATACCAAGCACAACCAATAAACAACACACAAATCTGAGCTGTAATGGCAGCTTACTACCATGAGATCAAACCACCACCTCAATCACAGCTTCCACAACAATAGATAGCAAAAGATGCAACAATCGGACTATATACTAACCATAGAAATCCACACAGTTATTGCCAGTCTAGATTTAATCTCCTCATCTACCAAAATCAATCCTCTAGGCCACTTGGTCACTCCCCCATCGGATCAATCAAACCCGGCTCCAACTTCCTCCACACACAGCCGACACAAAACGTAAAGCATCACCACATATCCTACAGCTATGGCAACTTACCTCAAGCTCAATTCCCAGTTCCAACATCACTAGATCTATGTCAACAACAATAAATGAAATCTAATCACATCTAAAATCAAAGTCGCAATTTAGCTCCCCTTCTCATCCCACATGCACCGATCGACTACCACCCCAAATCACAATCAGATACCACGCCAATCACAACCGCCAAACACCAATCCATTGACAGAAAAACTCATCGGATCCCCAAATACATGGACACACCACAAATGCACATTAATTACAGATGAAACAAAAGGGATAAACAAAACTTACCAGCCAACTCTTCACCGGCAGCCACCTCCTCCTTTAACCCCAACACCTGGAATCCACCGACGCTGCTCCTTCCCTAATCCCTTGCTCACCAAAGACAATCCAAGATCGCACACTGCCCAAAACCACAGGTTGATGCTAAATCGATGAATCCACAACAAGATCTAAGCTCACATCTCAAAGGAGGAAAGAAACCACTAACCTACAACAGTAGCTCACCGCTGCGACGGCAACGCCGCTGTCCTGACCATGCAAAGGACCGTCGAGACCTCGGAATGAAAGGTTTAGCTAGCTGCGACATCACCGAGCCGCTCTACCAAGGATGTTGGCGAGATGGAGAGGAAACAAGATTGGCGATGAGAAGGTCGAAGGCGAAGAAATCGCGAAGAAGGAAGGACAGGTCGCGGTGGAAGGAGCCAACGTTGAGGAAGAAGATGGAAATCACGATTTGAGGAAGTGATGAATCGGAAATCGACTTGTATAAGTTGTTCCGCCTCAAACTTGAACCCACCTTAGGTTAAAACCTAACCTAAGTTGAACCCAAACTAACCCAAATCGGTTGAGCTAGCCCAAGACTAACCTAAGGCTAACTTAGGCTTAACTCAAACACCCCATTAGGCTTTAATCTTCCTCGTATGAACTCCTTTTGAATCTGGAAAAAATTTTGTAAACTCCTGAGAAATTATATAAGATAATTTCTATATTAACAAGGGGTATTTTATTCTATTATTATTATTTTTTTTCCATATCATACAAGAATTGTTAGAGACTCCGGTTGTGATGGAAGTGTCCAGTCTGGAGGCCTCTAGCTATCCACTGTTAGGGCAATCTCTTGCCATGATAAGGTTTTGATGTGTGTAGCAAAGGGTTTAAGTTAGGTTGGTATTGTTATTTGATATGTGCGTTGGAGTCTTGCAGGACTTAGTAATTCGCACATGGAGCCTTGGCGGGTTGACACTCACAACCTCGTGCCTAAGTCGGAGAAGGAGCATTGCAGAGCCGTGCGCTTGATGTTGCCGAGGGACCGCCGGACGAGATGACTTGAAGTGAAGCCAAGGAAGCAGACTTCGGAGGCAAGAGACGTGAAGGAGCATTGCAGAGGCGTGCGCCTGATGCTGCCGAGGGACGTGGCCGCGAACGAAGAGAGCTTCAACGAGGGACTTCAAGTGAGATGAGAGAATGAGTGAAATGTAAGTAGCTCATTAGGTGAACTTGGCCGAATGGTTGAGTGTCGGAGACTTGACCGATTACGGAATGAGCAAGCAATGATCGGTGTCGAAGGATGTCACGCCATAACCGCCAGAGCCAATCGGGCAATGACATGGAGGCAAGAATGATCGTGAGGTCCATTGGCCGACCGCCAAGTGTTCCGCTGACTACAACGGCCGGATCCGACGACGTGTTCGGAGGTCCGTTGAGTGATGATACGATCGCCAAGGGCGAATCGAGTGGCGCTAACGGAAGAAATCAGCCCTCTCTATAAAAAGAGAGGGTGTGATCCTTTGAGAGGCTAATGCTTATGCTCTAAGTGATCTTCCTAGTGCCCCACAAGTTTTAAACTCTTTTTACTTGTTTTTACTTCAATCTTATTTTAAGAAGAGTGATCTTGGTTGTAAAGGTTACCTCCACCTAGCTTGGTGCAAAGGAGAGACCATTAGTGGATTGGTTTTGGCAGAGTGATTCACCGAGGACGAATCGGGGACCGTGGATTAGCGGCGTAGCCGTGAACCACGTTACACCATCTTGTTAGCATTTGATTTCTTGTATTTCTATTTGCTTGTCTTGCTGCTTAATCTCTTTGTAGACGAGCAAATACCGACATCCAACGTTCGAGGGCTATTCACCCCTCTAGCCGGCCATCCCGATCCCCCAACAAGTGGTATCAGAGCCAAGGAAAGCTTGTCGAGGACTAACCGCCACAACAAGCAACATTCAAAATGGCCGGCTCCAACATCCACCTACCAAAGTTCGACGGCGAATTCTCTTAGTGGAAAAAGAGAATGGAGGTATTTTTCAAAACGGATTTTGATATTATGATTACAATGGAATCCGGTTTCGTTTTGCCTAGGGATGAAGAAGGAAAGCCAATAGAGAAATCTAGGTGGACCAAAAAGCAAAGGGAAGAGCACCTTGCAAACTCAAAAGCCAAGCACCATCTCTTCAATGTTCTCCCCCAACAAGAGATCAACCGAATTGGGGAATGCTCAAGTGCCATGGAGATGTGGGAGAGATTGGTTGAACTTCATGAAGGCACTTCGGAAGCTAAACTTGCAAGGAGAGACCTCCTCCGCTCCCAACTATCAAATATAAAATTAGAAAAGGGAGAAAAGGTAACATCATTACATTCTAGGTTTAAAGAAATATTAATTGGGCTAACAAGTGTAGGAGAAAAGCTCTCCAACCGGGATATGGTAATGAAGGCCATAGATGCCTTTCCCCGGTCCTCAAGATGGAGCTCCATGGTGGACTCATTTTATATCTCCAAGAACTTAGAAGTAAGCACCTTGGAGGAATTCTTCTCAACCATGGAGCTTCATGAAACAAGGCTTGAAGGTATACAAGAAGAGCCTAGAATCCAACCTTCAAGAGGAGTAGCATTGATGGCCAACAAGGGGAAGAAGAAGATAGAGATCCCCTCCTCCTCCGATGATGAAGCCTCTTCCTCCTCCTCCATGGATAGCACGGAAGAAGCGTATATGGTAAGGAGGGTAAGGCGTACTTTAAAGGGTTTTCATTTTAATAAATCTAATGATAGGAATAGAAGACCAAGGGGGAAAATCATTTGCTACAATTGCCAAGGAGAGGGACACATAAGGGACAATTGTCCCCTCTTGAACAAAAGCAAGGAGGAGAAGAGAAAGAAAGAAGAAAAGAAGAAGAAAAAGGGTAGCAAGAAGAAAAAGGAAGAAGAAAAGAAGGCAAAGGAAAAGGGGAAGGCCAAAGCATTCAAGGCCAAGACATGGGATGACCCTTCCTCATCTTCTTCATCATCATCCGAGGAAGAAAATGCATTTGTCACCAACCTAGCATTGATGGATTTCGATGACTTGGATTGCTCCTCCACCGAAAATGAAGAATCAAGCTCAAGTGGAGAGAGCTCAAGTGAAGGGGGAGCCTCTACTTCCTCATCCTCCTCATCCGAAGAAGAAGAGGACATGGAAACTATGGTAACCAATCTTTCACCTAGTAAAATAGTTTCTATGATTTCTAGCTTAACTAAGGATTTATTTAGAGCTAAGAAGAAGAACAAAAGCATGCTAGATCAAATTAAGGACTTAGAAAGTAAGTTAGAAAAAGCATGCTTAAATGATGATAATATTTCTTCTAGCTTAAATGATGCATGCTCACATGATAACTATATGCCTTTAGATGTTAGTGATGCATGTATAGAAGAAAATAGGGCTTTAAAAGAAAAGGTAGACTATTTGACAAAAGCCCTAGAGAAATTCACAATTGGCTCAAACACCTTGAACATGATTATAGGGAGCCAAAGAGTTAGCTTCAATAAGAAAGGCCTAGGTTATAAAGAAAAGAAAAATGAAAAGGCCTACAAATGCCTAATTGCTAGGGGACAAGATAAAAAGAAAGTAATTGCTAGGAAATGGATTCCCAAGGAGTATCTTGTGAACCCCATAGGAAAGAACCTATTTTGGGTTCCAAAATCCATCCTTAAGGGTTAGAAAACCCCTAGGGTAGTCAACCATATGCAATTGACCTATATCATATTTTGGTTGACTTAGGATGGCGGGACAACATTTTGAAATAGTGTTAGGTGATGATAACGTGCCTATAAATAGATAATAATGCTTAAATCATGATAATTGATGTAATTGTTACACATGTTTGCAATTATGATTTATGATTTTGAAATTTGGCACGTCATCATGAGAAATAGGGATAAATCATGCTTTAGGTGATACTTTGTTTATTATCATGACATAATACCTAATGCATGATAACAATTCAATGAATACATGTGTTTCATGATCATAATGTAGAATTAATTGATATATGCCTTTATGATCATGAGGATTGTTAGGTTGATACTTAACCTTGATAGAATTGTATGAATATAATGGTTAAGTATATACAAATACCCTCTAGGATGCATCTCACACTCACCATAGGCTACTTTGATTGAAAACTTAGCATGAGTGAGATGTTAGGATGATACAAATGTCCACTAATGCCTATGACACTTAGATGGTCATTTAAGGTATCAAAATAGCAATAATAGACCAATCATGGGGAAGGCTTATGTTTAATTCATAGACATAATTGCCCAAAGATCATGGTTGGATATTTCATATGTTTTCAAAACAATTTCTTACCTTAAAATATGTGTATTCATGTTTTGAAACAATTGGATGCAAAACTAGGTGTTAAACTTGATACTAGAATGGTCAAAAACCTAGTGGTTTTTAAAACTTTTGGATTTTTGGAAAATATCTGAAAATATAATGATTTTTCATGAAAATCTATTTTTCATTGATAGATATACTTAAAATAAATATGTTCCCCAAATTTCATGATTTTTTGAATTTTCTAGAATTTTTAATGTATTTCTGAAATTCACCCAGAAAATCAAAATTTCGGAAACCATTGTGCCAGTCGACTGCCATATTGATAGCAGTCGACTGCTCACCTGATAAATAGTCTAATATTTTCTAATTTCAGATTTTAATCATGTTTTTGGTATTTTCCTTCTATTAGACTTGATGCCATGGGTTTATAACTTAGTATTAATCTTTTTTATGGTGTCAAAGGGGGAGAAATAATTGTGTTTAAGTAAATTATTATAGGGGGAGAATTTGTAGAGAGAGTTTCATGGATTAAGGGGGAGTTGCATGTTGTTATATCATGTTTATGTTTACATGCTTTCTTACCTTAGAAATTTATATCAAATGTTTTTACCTAACTTAAACGGATTGCCACACATCAAAAAGGGGGAGATTGTTAGGGCAATCTCTTGCCATGATAATGTTTTGATGTGTGTGGCAAAGGGTTTAAGTTAGGTTGGTATTGTTATTTGATATGTGCGTTGGAGTCTTGCAGGACTTAGTAATTCGCACATGGAGCCTTGGCGGGTTCACCCTCACAACCTCGTGCCTGAGTCGGAGAAGGAGCATTGCAGAGCCGTGCGCTTGATGTTGCCGAGGGACCGTCGGACGAGATGACTTGAAGTGAAGCCAAGGAAGCAGACTTCGGAGGCAAGAGACGCGAAGGAGCATTGCAGAGCCGTGCGCCTGATGTTGCCGAGGGACGTGGCCGCGAACGAAGAGAGCTTCGGCGAGGGACTGTTGGTGCAGTGGGCACCTAAGTCGAACCTAAGTTTTGATTATAGTAAACGATATAAAGTTAAGCTTATATTGTTATCTCATGAGCTAAATCAAGTGTGCAGAAAAGTCTCAATGCTGGAGCTGAAGGCTAGCGACACCCGGAGGAAGCCGCGGTGGTCGGGCGACACTCGAGTTACTTCGGAGGGAGCCGAAGGAATCGAGTGGAAGGCCGGAAGCAAAAGCGACACGTAAGTATCGAGGTAAGCTCGTGTGTGCGAGCGTAAGTGAGGTCGTATCCTCTTTACGGGGATGATCTTAGGCGACGATCCGATCCAAGACTTCCCATGGAAGGTCTATATTGAGATCGGACGGCAAGTGGCCGTCGAATCCACTTATATTTTGAGCTAACTCTTTATTGTAGTCAAAAATCCTGGCCATCAGTTCAACCGGCCAGTTCAACCGGCGCCAGTTCAACCGGCCAGTTCAACCGGTGGTCAAAAATCAGCCTCGAGGAGTCAAGCTTTATCACCATTTTTCAAGGAGTTTTGTGCCCATTTGTGATTGGTTGAAGACCCATTCGTTGAGGGGCTTAAAGGCTATAAAAGGAGGGTCAAACCTAGGGTTTCATCCTCAATTCTAAGTGCTCAAAAGCCTCCCAGATTCTGTTTGCAACTCTCAAACACTCTACAACAGCGAGTCTTTATCTTTTGCTTGATTAGACCGAGTTTAGCTACATCTTCATTACCGCCAGCCACAAGCCCTTATCTTGAGAAGCAATACGTAACTGAACGAAGTAGCTTCGAAGGCTTTTGTAATCGTAAAACTCCTACCTTCAACGAGGAGGAGTGTTTTAGTGAATTGCCCTCCGTACACGGTCTAGGACCGTTAGGGCCTTGGAGTAGTAGCCGAAGGCTACGAACCAAGTAAAAAAACTATTTGTCTCATTTAGTTTTTATTTACATTTCCACTGCGTTTAATTGTCTATCGAACGATTTAAAAGAAAAGTTGTTATCGCTATTCACCCCCCCTCTAGCGATCCGCTTCGATCCAACAATTGGTATCAGAGCCGGGGGTTGCTAAGATTTGGTGAAACCACCAATCTAGCCATTTTTCACAGATTTATTTTTCTTTTATTTCTGTTTATTTCTAATTTATTTCGCTTTGTTAAATTTACTCCCGCACTACTAATCCAAGACGCGAGTCTTGGTACCTTGTTTTTATGTTTTTATGCGTTGCTAGTTTCTTCTTTTGTTCTAATGGTCCATCTCGAGGGTTTTAGCACTGTCCGACCTCCGTTTTACAACGGAGATGACTTCCGTTATTGGAAGGGTCGGATGGAATGCTTTCTCAAAACCCAAATCGAGATGTGGATCATAATCCAAACGGGTTTCACACTTCCGACTAATGAAGTGGGTGACTCCTTGGATTATGATCAATGGACCATTGCGACAAAACGACAAGTTGAAGCCGATGCCAAGGCAACACAAATCCTCCAGTGTGGCTTGTCCAAGGAGGAGTTAAATCGCGTCGGCCCCTTCATTAGCACAAAGGACCTTTGGACAAAGCTGATCGAGTTACACGAAGGATCGGATCAAGCTAAGGTTTGCAAACGTGATTTGTTGTTCAATAAATTGTACACACTAAAAATGCAGGAACACGAGTCCGCGACGTAACTCCACGCCCGTGTCCAAGACATAGTCAACAACCTACACGCACTCGGGCAAAAGGTCGAAAACCGCGACCTTATAAGGTATGTTCTAAACTCTTTTCCGAGGACTACCTTGTGGGCATCCATGGTCGATGCCTACAAGGTCTCCAAGGACCTTTCTAAACTTAGATTAGATAAACTCTTTTCGGATTTTGAATTACATGAGCAGTCCAACTCGGAACCCGAGAGGGGTATAGCCTTGTTTGCAGGTTCAAAGAAGAAGAAAATCGCAAGCAAGCCACCACCAACCGAGGAGGAAGATGAGTCCGAAGAAGAAGTTGACCCGGAATTGACTGCCGAACTAATGAACCTAGCTCGAAGGATAGCCAAGGGACGAAAGCGAACCACAACTCGACCCAACCAAGGTAAGCCTAAAAGTTCTAATATTAGGTGTTATGAGTGTAACAGGTTTGGACATATAAAGTCCGAGTGCCCCAAGCTCAACCACCAAGCACCTAAGCACAAGAAGGCCCTCAATGCGACATGGGAAGAAGCGTCATCCGAAGAAGACGAAGACCACGTCTTCATGGCGAAATCGATTGAGTCCGACACGGAGACCAAACCTGAACTTGAGTCAGAACCTGAGGATGACTCGGACTACGAAGCTACCTTCAAGTCAAGCCACGGATACGCATCCGGTTCAAAAGATACCCTTAAGGTGAGTCGAACCTTATTTAATACTTTACATAATACGGTTAGGTTTTTGTCTAGGAAGTTAGCTAAGTCCGAGTCCAAGGTCGAGACCCTGGTTGAGGAAATTAAACTCCTCAAACACGAGGTCTCCCTAACCTCTTCGACTAGTCGAGTTCAAGAGAAGGACTCAACTCGGGTTGAAAAACTCGAAGTTGAGAACTCACTCTTGAAAAGTCAAGTCGAAGATCTTAGGAATACGTTGGAAAGGTTTACTTTGGGATCCAAAGGACTTGACCTCCTACTTGGATTGCAAAGGGTCGTGTACAACAAGGCCGGACTAGGGTTTAGCTCAAACACGACCAATAAGTCATATATGTCAATCGTAAGTAGACATAAAAAATGTGTCCAAGCATGGGTCCCTAAGACCACTTTGATTTCAACTCTAGGATCCAACTCATCGGGTTCCCAGGACCAAATCCACTATGTGGATAGACCGAACCGATTCAACGGTCTAGGGAGCCAAGACAAAACATGTTTGTGTTTTAACTTAGAAATTGCATGCTTAGATTTTTTTCTTTCGTGAACTCACTTAGAACACGTAAATAACCAACTAAAATCCTTGAAAGATTGAGCCTTCGGGAGCCTCTTTTCAAATAACCAACTAAAATCCTTGAAAGATTGAGCCTCGGGGAGCCTCTTTTCAAATAATCAACTAAAATCCTTCGAAAAGATTGAGCCTCGGGGAGCCTCTTTTCAAAAATAACTAGTTAGACGAGGAAATAATTTTAGGTGAGTCAAGTCATCATTTTCTTGAAAATGGCTTTGTCTAAGGAAGTGGTCGATGATCCGATAAAAGAAGGCCCCTGTGCCTCGCCACGACCTGGAAGCCATGATCTTGAAAAGGTAAACTTGACAAGCCTAGGGTCAAATCCAAATCTAACATTACTTAAACATAAATGCACTTAATCAACTTAATTGGAAGTCATCTCACAAAAAACACATAAGTATAACATGATTGATCATATAGACACAGGTGAGATGACCTAGGTTTAACAACTTACAACCAATTTTTTTAAAAAAAATCTAACATCCAATCCAACCACCTTGTGTGTAGGATCAATGGATGTTGGACAGCGGTTGCTCCCGACACATGACCGGGGATCAACTCAAATTCACAAAGCTTCGATTCAAACGACAAGGATCGGTAGCCTTTGGGAATAACGGCAAGCTCAAAATCATCGGATCAGGTGATATCGAGCTTAACTCGAATTTTGTTATTAAAAATGTATTACTTGTAGAGAATTTTGAATATAACCTGCTTAGCGTAAGCCAATTATGTGACAATAACTATAAGGTCGTATTTTTAGAAAATGAATGTGTAATTAAAACAAATAAAACAGCTAAAACAATACTCAAAGGAACTAGGACAAATAACATTTACAAAATTAACTTAATCAAATCCTCAGCCAAATGTCTTATGACACAGGAAGAGGAATCCTGGTTGTGGCACCGACGACTCGGTCACTCGCACCCAAGACTCGTCCACAAGATGAGTCAGAGTGGCTTAGTCAGAGGCTTACCCAACCTCAACAACTTGGTTAATAAAATCTGTAATGCTTGTCAACAAGGAAAACAACCTAGGACACAACACAAGTTAACTAACCAAGAACGAACCTCAAGTGTACTTGAGCTCTTGCATATGGATCTATTCGATTCACATGGAGCCAAGTCACTCAATAAAAGTCAATATTGCTTAGTCATAATTGACGACTACTCCAGGTTTACCTGGGTTAGGTTCATCAAACATAAAAATGATACCCTAGATCAATTAATCAATTTATTCAAATTAATTGAGAATAAAAAAAAACCTTAAGGTTAAAAGAATTAGAAGCGATCATGGTGGTGAATTCGAAAATCAAAGGTTCACCGACTTCTGTAACCTAAACGGATACCACCATGAATTCTCTTGCCCTAGGACCCCTCAACAAAATGGCCTAGTGGAGCGGAAAAACCGAACTCTACAAGAAGCCGCTAGGACCATGTTGAACGAATATGACCTACCCGATAGGTTTTGGGCAGAAGCCGTGAGTACGGCATGCTATGTCCAAAATAGAATCCTTATGGTAAAGAGGCACCTTAAGACCTCATACGAGATTTATCACGATAAAATACCTAACATCAAGTACTTTAGGGTATTTGGGTGTAAGGTACATATCCTAAACACTAAGGATTACCTAGGGAAATTTACATCCAAGACCACGATCGGAATCTTTCTAGGATACTCGACTACAAGTCGAGCTTATAGAGTATATAACCACGACACCCTTAGAGTCAAGGAGACTATCAATGTAGTATTTGATGAAGGACATGAACCTACAAAACCCCCGGCAACCCCAATTAGCGAGCCGATTCATACTAGACCTAACTCTGATCCGGAGATCAAGTCTAGTGTTAATCCTAACCTAAGTCAACCAAGTCACTCTATTGATCAAGTGATAGATGACTCCAATCAAACTAATGTTCAACCAAGTCACCCCATTGATCAAGCATTAGGTGACACAAACCCAACCCAATCTAGGATTCAGACTAACCACCCTATCGATCAAGTGATAGGAGATCCTAATCTAGGAGTTCGAACTAGAGCATCCTGTAGGAACCTTAGTCAAATTTCCTTAATTTCAAAGATAGAACCCAAATCAATTGAACAAGCTCTTCTTGATCCCGATTGGATTATTGCAATGCAAGAAGAGCTAGCTCAATTTACTAGGAATGAAGTGTGGGAATTAGTACCACCACATAAAGACAAAACGATAATTGGAACAAGGTGGGTGTTTTGAAATAAGCTTGATGATAAAGGTGAAGTAGTTAGAAAAAAGGCTAGGTTAGTCGCCAAAGGGTTTAGTCAAGTCGAAGGCTTAGATTATGACGAAACCTATGCCCCAGTAGCTAGACTCGAATCCATTCGAATGTTGCTAGCTTATGCCGCACATCGAGGATTTAAGCTGTTTCAAATGGATGTTAAGTCGGCATTCTTAAATGAATACATTAAAGAAGAAGTTTATGTTAGCCAACCCCCCGGGTTCGAAAATCTAGATAAACCCGACCATGTTCTAAAACTTAAGAAAGCTCTCTATGGACTTAAACAAGCTCCTCGAGCTTGGTACGAGAGACTTTCAATCCATCTTAAGTCAAAAGGGTTTAACCAAGGCTTAGTTGACCCAACTCTCTTCGTAAAAACCTTAGGTAAAGAAATATTCATAGCTCAAATTTACGTAGACGATATAATTTTTGGAACCTCTAACTCAGCCTTACTAAACGAGTTCGTTTCACTCATGGAAAGTGAGTTTGAAATGAACTTGGTAGGCGAGTTAAGTTTCTTTTTAGGTCTACAAATTAAACAAACTAAGGATGGTATATACCTATATCAACAAAAATACACTAAGGAGTTAATTAAAAGATTTGGTATGCAAGACGCTAAGATAATAAACACCCCAATGGCGATTAATGTTAACATAGGAGAAGACCTAGAAAGTAAGTCCATTGACTTAAAGTACTATAGGAGCGTGATAGGAAGTCTCCTATACTTAACTGCGAGTCGACCCGACATCCTATTCGCAGTAAGTATGTGCGCCAGGTTTCAAACCTGTGCTAAGGAGTCTCACCTAACCCTAGTTAAGCGTATCCTTAGATATCTTAAGGGTACACTTACCGCTGGTATTTGGTACCCTAGATCTACGAAGTTTGAACTAATCGGCTACTCCGATTCGGATTATGCCGGTAGTAAACTCGATAGAAAGAGTACGAGTGGTTGTTGTCAACTACTCGGCTCAAGTCTAGTGAGTTGGTGCAGTAGGAAGCAACATTGTGTTGCCTTATCTACCACCGAAGCCGAATACGTTGCGATGGGTGAGTGTGTAACTCAGCTTCTTTGGATGAAGCACACTCTCCGAGACTTTAGGTTGGACTTCACCAAAACTAAAATTTTTGTAGACAACATAAGTTCGATAAATCTAACTAAGAACCCTATATGCCATTCAAGGACAAAGCATATAGAGGTAAAACACCATTTCATTCGAGAACATGTAGCCAACGGCTCCATACAACTCGAATATGTTGACTTGAAATCTAACCTAGCAGACATATTTACTAAACCACTACCCGAAGCCGAATTTAGTCTCTTGAGACGAAGATTAGGCATGTGCGTAATAGAATAGGAACTTGCAAATTATATTTTCTTACTACTATTTCTTACTTTTTTTTCATGGAACTAGCATAGGACATACCTTAGATATCATGCACCTATAGATTTAAGGAGCCAATACATCTCACAACACATAGGACTAATGTGTTTGTGTACTTAGCCACGTAGATGGGCGTGAGATGTTAGAACCTTACTCTTGGTTCCAGATGTAGAGCTAGTGCATCGCTATGAACCACGGAGTATAATCATACCGACTCTGACCAGGACTGGTTGATCCTTCATATCAATCAAGTCAAATATGAGTCGAACATTTTATAGATGAACTTATTTTCAGTATATTATTTTTAAAAATAAAAATGTGGAACATGCTTGGACTTTAAATTTAACATTTATTTTGTTTTCCACACACCCCTTACTCTTTTCGATATACGGCAAAAGGGGGAGAAAAAGGACAAAATTTAAGGGGTCAAAAAAAAAAAATTTTGATAACTTAACTCTTACTTCATAATTAAACCAAAAGTTAACTTTAAGTTTTGAAAACTTATTTAAACTTTTAACAAAAGGCCAAGGTTAAGAAATCATTTGGTTTCTTAACTTAAAACTTATTTTAAACACTATGGCCAATATTAAGTAATTTCGGTTACTTAATTCTTTTTCTTAGTAGCACATACAAGGGGGAGAGTTAAAACCCTTTCTCAAGTACTCACCCTCGGTCAAGTGGGAGGATTCCTCAAGGGGGAGCACTTGAAAAAGAATTTTTATATACTCCTACTCATCCATGCATAATCTCATACTTATTTTTTTCTTAACTTTGTATGTGGGTTTGCCATAAATCAAAAAGGGGGAGATTGTTGGTGCAGTGGGCACCTAAGTCGAACCTAAGTTTTGATTATAGTAAACGATATAAAGTTAAGCTTATATTGTTATCTCACGAGCTAAATCAAGTGTGCAGAAAAGTCTCAATGCTGGAGCTGAAGGCTAGCGACACCCGGAGGAAGCCGCGGTGGTCGGGCGACACTCGAGTTACTTCGGAGGGAGCCGAAGGAATCGAGTGGAAGGCCGGAAGCAAAAGCGACACGTAAGTATCGAGGTAAGCTCGTGTGTGCGAGCGTAAGTGAGGTCGTATCCTCTTTACGGGGATGATCTTAGGCGACGATCCGACCCAAGACTTCCCATGGAAGGTCTATGTTGAGATCGGACGGCAAGTGGCCGTCGAATCCACTTATATTTTGAGCTAACTCTTTATTGTAGTCAAAAATCCTGGCCATCAGTTCAACCGGCCAGTTCAACCGGTGGTCAAAAATCAGCCTCGAGGAGTCAAGCTTTATCACCATTTTTCAAGGAGTTTTGTGCCCATTTGTGATTGGTTGAAGACCCATTCGTTGAGGGGCTTAAAGGCTATAAAAGGAGGGCCAAACCTAGGGTTTCATCCTCAATTCTAAGTGCTCAAAAGCCTCCATTACGCTGTAACTCTCCGACGACTCTACAACAACGAAGTGCTGCCAACAACCCTAGCTTAAAGTTTCTTTTGTTTAGTTGTTGGTATAATCTTAATTTGTTATTGCTTTCAATATTGCAATTCTTTTTAATCGAGGCTTTTCGTTGCATTTTACTTTAATAGAAGAGAGGGTTTGTCTCTCTATCTTTTTGCTTCGAAGGCTTTTGTAATCGTAAAACTCCTACCTCCAACGAGGAGGAGTGTTTTAGTGAATTGCCCTCCGTACACGGTCTAGGACCGTTAGGGCCTTGGAGTAGTAGCCGAAGGCTACGAACCAAGTAAAAAAACTATTTGTCTCATTTAGTTTTTATTTACATTTCCACTGCATTTAATTGTCTATCGAACGATTTAAAAGAAAAGTTTTTATCGCTATTCACCCCCCCTCTAGCGATCCGCTTCGATCCAACAAGGACTTCGAGTGAGATGAGAGAATGAGTGAAATGTAAGTAGCTCATTAGGTGAACTTGGTCGAATGGCTGAGTGTCGGAGACTTGACCGCAAGGGTTAAGGTTTACCCGACCGCCGGAAGCTCAAACTTATGTTAAGTTTGAGTTTCACACGGCACTCCGATCGCCATGTAATGGCAATGATCGCTTCCGAAGTCGAGTGGGTTCGACCGGTATCTCGATCGATGGGTTTATGCCGCAGTGATCGCCATGGAATAGCAATTGGCTGAGCCAGAGGATGTCGCGCATTGACCGCCGTAGCCGATCGGCGGCCGATTATAGAGGCAGCGATGACCGGGTGAGGTCCATCAGTCGACTGCCAAGTGTTCCGTTGGACTACAACGGTCGGGATCCGACGTGTTCAAAGGTCGTTGTAGTGACGGCAGTCGACTGCCAAGGGCAGCAATCGACTGGTGGCGGCCAACGGGAAGAAATCAGCCCTCTCTATAAAAAGAGAGGGTGTGAGCCTTTGAGAGGCTAATGCTTATGCTCTAAGTGATCTTCCTAGTGCCCAACAAGTTTTAAACTCTTCTTACTTATTTTTACTTCAATCTTATTGTAAGAATAGTGATCTTGGTTGTAAAGGTTACCTCCACCTAGCTTGGTGCAAAGGAGAGACCATTAGTGGATTGGTTTTGGCGGAGTGATTCACTGAGGACGAATCGGGGACCGTGGATTAGCGGCGTAGCCGTGAACCACGTTACACCATCTTGTTAGCGTTTGATTTCTTGTATTTCTATTTTCTTGTCTTGCTTTATTGTTTCCGTTGTGCTAATCTCTTTGTAGACGAGCAAATACCGACATCCAAAGTTCGAGGGATATTCACCCCCCTCTAGCCGGCCGTTCGATCCCCTACATCCACCACTTCCATGGAAATCAGCTCATCACAATTGCTTGTCGCCACTATCTCGTTTGTCTTTTGGTCTGGCTAGCAAGTCTGGGCACTGGTATTTGGCAACCTCTCTTTTTCTTCAATATAATCTAAAGCACAAATAACATCACAGAGTAAATTCAAGCCACTAGTATCATCCTGCAAGAAATCGACCAAAACAGCAACTTCATCATTGTCTGGAGCATTAGACAGTACATCATCATCATGCACATCAGCAGAGGAGTCCTGTAGAGGTACAGAAGAAGAAACATATCTATCACTAGTTGCCATCAGAAATGATGTCTGGGGAAAACTGGGTGGAAAATGTTGGTATTGTCCAGAAGCTCTGATACCACTTGTTGGAACCATGCAAGTCCTCGGAGGCTCATTGGCTCCCATGTCCCCGGATTAAAATTTTCACTAATGAAAACTAATTCGGATGGGATGAGTTTCCTAAGCACAACCAATTTCGTCGTCGTGCTAACAACTCGAGCGATCGCTTGAACAAACTAGTTGTTCAAGCAACCAACTCTTCTAGTCGTATAGCCGCGGAAGAGACGACGGACGGATCGCCGGTTTTTGTATTTTATCTTCGGGGTCCATGATTACACAAATACATGCAAATGTAAACTAGTATAATCAACATACACTAACATTAAGAACATAAGCTAGCATATCAAATAAGAACATGCAAAGAACAATAATAAAAGTTGTAAAACTTTTATACCTCTTGGTCTTCTACCGTATGTCCTAACCTCCTTGTAGACTTCGTGTGGGCGAAGATCCTCCACAAGTTGAAGCTTCCTAGATCTTCTTCAATCCAAAGAATGAAGAACTCTCTTTCCCTTCTTGCTTGAGCCAACCACCAATCCACGTAGGATTAATGCCACCGACCCCAAGAATAGAGAGA
This sequence comes from Wurfbainia villosa, assembly GCA_025175895.1. Classification (NCBI taxonomy): domain Eukaryota; kingdom Viridiplantae; phylum Streptophyta; class Magnoliopsida; order Zingiberales; family Zingiberaceae; genus Wurfbainia; species Wurfbainia villosa. Next base: position 110,700,619 of record CM045987.1, on the reverse strand, counting down.
ACATAATGGAAACAAAACTCATCTCTTATCTAGGACCAACCATCAAGCTCCAAGCATGATGTTTGCCGCCGGTCCAAAGAGAACAAAATGGAAACCAACCAAAAGAGAAACACCAAGGGTATGGGCACCGGCCAACACTTGGAGAAAGAAAAGGAAAACAATCCTCCTCCTTGTTGCCGCCCAAACCCTAGGAAAGGTCCTCCTAATTTCCGGCCAAGGATGAAGTGAAGGAGAATGGGTTGAGCTCCGGCCAAGGTAGAGGGTACAAGGATAGTGGCCGGCCAACACTTAGAAGGAAGAAGAAATGAATCTTCATCTCCTTGTTGCCGCCCAACCTAATCCCAAAACCCTAACCCTAGCCGCCCAACACCAATCCTATCCTCTATAGGATTTGGTTGCCGCCCAAGGGAGATTCTCCTAATGCCATCCAACCTAAGCCATAGAAAGGATGGAGAAGCTTGGGCGCCGGCCAAACTAAGGAGGAAAAGGGGGAAAAGGTTGCCGGCCATCATTGGGAAGAAGAAGAAGAGAACACTTCTTCATGTTGCCGCCCAACACCATGAACCAAACCCTAACCCTAGCCTCCTCCTATTTTCTTGCCGCCCAAGCCATCCAACTCCATCATTCAAAAAAAACTTGTTTTTGCCGCCCAACCCAAGCCACCCTTTTATAGAGTTAGGTTTAGGCCTTGGTTTAATCTCAACCATCAGTTCTAGGGTTTTAATCCCAACCGTCGGATCTAGAGATTTAATCTCAACCGTCGATTCTAGGATTTTAATCCAACCGTCGGATCTAGAGATTTAATCTCCGTCGTCGGTTCTAGGGTTTTAATCCCAACCGTCGGATCTAGAGATTTAATCTCAACCGTCGGTTCTAGGGTTTTAATCCCAACCGTCGGATCTAGAGATTTAATCTCAACCGTCGGTTCTAGGGTTTTAATCCTAACCGTCGGATCTAGAGATTTGTTTTCCATCATTTGATCTAGACTTCATGAGGTTTATGTAAGGCTACGATAGGGACCATGAGGAGGAGTTGGGTCTTGGCCACCCGATGGATTGGAACCACACAAACTTGATCCATCAATGATGTTCCATTCCACTAGAGGATCATCATCGAACTACCTCACCAACCCCCATAAATTAATATGGGCTCCATATATTATTTGTACATCCATCTCCCCGTGTTTAAGATATCGAATGCCCGTCAATTGATTTACTGACCATCAATCAATTAACATCTAACTCCTCGAGTAGTACCACTCAACCTTATCATCATGTTGACTAAGTCAACCTGCAGGGTTTACATGATGAACCTTATGAGCTCCTCAAGGGGACATCATCAATCGAATATATAGGACACGGTTTCCTCCTATAATCAACGACACACCATGTAAATAATATCATTTCCCAACTTACCGGGCATATTGATTTAATCCATAGAAATCTCACCCTCTGGTAAATCAAAGAAATAAATATTAAGTACATGTGCCCGTTATTATATCGGGATTAAGAGCATGTACAACATAATATCCGAGGTCCGATTCAATTATGCAGTCAGCAATAAATTGAATCACCTCTATGTCGGTCCTGCTCAATACACCTAAGTGTACTAGTGTAACTCTATGTTTAAGACAAAACAATACCAAGCTACACTACAACCATTCCAATGGTTTGTCCAAAACCATCTTGGATGTGAGCCTCTACTTATACTATACAAGGGACTGATAACATGATCTTCTGTGCCACACCCAGGCACCATGTTATCTGCAATGTAAAGTATTAGACAATATGCACATATATAAATATAAAGTGCAAATAATGATCATGTGATTCTTATTTCAAAATAAAGATGTTCATACAAAAAGAGCTAGGCTTTCAGTATACATCCCAACAATCTCCCACTTATACTAAAAGACTATGCTGTCCTCATACTGTCATACATCTGATTCCCTTTCCCTCCACATGCCTATCAAAGCTCTCGCCAGAATGGCCTTAGTGAAAGGGTCTACCAGGTCATCCTCTGATGCAATCTAGGCGACAGCAACTTCTACCTCCTTTACGATTTCTCGTATCAGGTGGTACTCGCACTCTATGTGTTTACTAGCCTTATGGGCTCGTGGTTCCTTCGAGTTTGCAACTGCACCATTATTATCACAATAAATTGTGATATTTCTTGGCAAACCAGGAATCACATCCAAGTCCATCAGAAAGTTCCTGAGCCACTCAGCTTCTTTGGCCGCCTCATAGGCTGCCACATACTCAGCTTCCATGGTGGAGTCCGCCACGCATTTCTGCTTGACACTCCTCCATACTATGGCTCCACCTCCCAAAGTAAACACAAACCCTAAGGTAGACTTACTATTATCCCTATCAGATTGGAAATCAGAATCCGTGTAACCCACAGGGAGTAATTGGTCCGCCAAAGAACTAGCATATAATCCCTAGTCCTTCTCAGGCACTACAATATATGCTTTACCGCAGTTCAATGTCCCTGTCCTGGATTACTCTGATATCTGCTGACCATGCCTACGGCAAAGCAGATATCTGGTCTCGTACATAGCATACATTAGGCTTCCTACTGCCGAAGCATAAGGAACTGCCTATATCTCTATCTCCTCAGATGATCTAGGACACATCTGCTTAGATAAAGGAACTCCATGCCTGAAGGGTAGAAAACCCTTCTTGGAGTTTTGTATGCTAAAACGATCCAAAACCATGTCAATGTATGAAGCTTGGGATAAGCACAACAACCTTGATCCCAAGGTTGTGACCCACTTCTCCCAAGTCCTTCATATCATACTGTTTGGACAACCATACCCTTACGTCTGATAACACTTCGATGTTGTCGCCAACCACCAAAATGTCATCTACGTATAGTACAAAAATACCACTACGTTTCCGTCACATCTCTGATATACACAAGACTTATCCGAACTTTGAATAAATCCATAAGACTGGATTTACCTCCTCAAAGCGGATGTTCCAAGACCTCGAAGCTTGCTTCAATCCATAAATGGACCGATTAACCTTACATACAATACGATCTTTGCCCTTAGCAATGAATCCGTCTGGTTGCTCTATATAGATGGATTCCTCAAGACTTCCATTAAGGAAAGCTGTCTTGACATCCATCTACCACACCTCAAAATCCAAATGAGCTGCTAAGGAGAAGAGCTCCCAGACCTGACTTGAATCCATAGATTCAATCTCAGTATTCATTGCACTTTGCAAAGGTGTTGTATCTATATCTTGGATTGCCTTGTCATATGTCTTAGGGATCAGTTCACGCTTGCTAGGACCAAATCGTAAGATTTACCCAAAAACATGAATCTTAGAGGTTGTCTAACAACCCTCCCACTACGACGAGGTATCACACTGTATCCTCCTGTGACACGCGGTGCAGTGACATGTGGTATATCCTCTTATACCGGTGGTACTAAAGAAGTGACTTCCCCTTTTAACTCCTCCAGAACAATTTTACTCTTGGGCTTGTGGCTCATCACATAGTCTTCCTCTAGAAATCTGGCATTCGTGTTAACGATCACCCTCTGATCTCTAGGACTACAAAACAAGTCAGAATAACTCATCATCGATCTAACTATCTCCATAAGAGTCTTATTCCTTCGCTCTGCTACACCGTTCTGCTGGGGCGTGCCAGGTGCAGTCAATTGGGATTGAATCCCATCCTCTGATAGGTAACTCCTAAACTCTCCCAAGAGGTATTCGCCACCACGATCAGATCATAATGTCATTCATATTTTGAACAATCATCTATGAAAAAGATGAAATGTTCAAAACTACCTCTTGCCTGGATAGACATAGGACCATACGAATCAGAATGAACCAATTCCAACACATCTTTGGATCTATACCCCTTGGCCTTGAAAGGCCTCTTGGTCATTTTACCCTCCAAGCAAGATTCGCAGGTTGGGAGATGCTCCACCACTAATGAACCCAAAGGTCCATCAGCTATCAACCTTTGAATTCTGCTTAGGTTAATATGACCAAGCCTAAGATCCCAAAGATATGTTTGGTTCATCTTCGAAGGTTCTTTTCTCTTATCGGAATTAGAAGATGAGTTAATAACTTCTATTTGCATCGTGGGAGCTTGTGGTTCAAGTTATAAATTTCCTATCTATGTACCTGAATAGATAATGTCCCTATTCCTTTTATAACAAATCTGTCATGAAAAGAAATAGATTATCCATCCCTAATTTAGAAATTGAAATCAATTCTTTCTAAATAAGGGTACATAAAGGAAATTCTTAAGAACCAAAACCTTTATTTTCCTCAAAAGATAAATAAAACATCTCCCACTGCAATAGCCGCCATCTTCATGGCATTGCCCAAGTAAATGGTAATATCCCCTTTAGCTAGTCGTCGGGTTTCCTGGAACCCCTGCAAAATATTACAGTCATGATTAGTGGTTCCTGTATCTACACTCCAGGTACCGGCAGATAACACCGCTAACCATGTTTCAACGACTAGTTCAAAGGATATACTTTTGTCCTGCTTTGAATTGGGGCAGTCCTCCTTCCAATGTCCATCCTGCTTGTAAGTGAAGTACTTGCCTTTCGGCTTCTTCACTCCTCCCTGAGATCCTCCCACCACATTTGCTCCACCTTGTTTCTCCTTCTTCTTGCCTTTCGGCTTAGAAGTAGAAACCTTTTTGAGCAACCATGGCTTGAGGACACTCTTTGAAGAGTGTATACTTGTACTTCTTAGCAGATAAGACAATATCTGGATTCTTTTCCAATCATTATTATTTGGGTACAGTAAGTTTATTTCCTTTAGTATCACAATAAGTGGACTGAAAGTCATTTTGAAAATCCTAAGAATCACAATGATCAAATACTTTAAATTTCAAATTTTATTGATTCCTCAAAACAATAAAACTCCGAAATCAACCAACACCTCAAAACACCGAGAATATCGCATGCCACGCAGTGTGGACGTATACGAATTCTACATTTGTAAGAGGAGGTTTTACCTATTAATTTTATTATCTTGTCAACCTTACTTTTTGACAAATAAAATTAATAGTTGGTTCCTCTTTGGCCCTACAAATAAAAGCAAAGGACTGATGGGGAGGATACTTTATATTTGCATCTAAGTGTGCACCATTACACGATACTAAGGGAATTATTTCGGATTATGTGCCTTACCGCTGTGGAAGTACACACGCTCCTAGATAATTTCCTATAACCATTATTTGACCTAGTGATCCGCAAACAAACTCATCCGCAGGGAGGAAGGCACTCAGAGCCGACACGCAAGTTTATTGCATCACACGTCAAATTATAATGGAGGCCGCGGGAATTAATTAAAATGTCCCTCTCCCACTTAGTAAATTGAAAATGAGGAATTTTCAGGCACACACAACATGCATATAAAACAAATCAGCAATAAATATGGAAAAATCAGAATTTTTCCAACTATTATGGCAATGTTCTCCAATATACGTCCCGTCGTGTCGCCACCTCGTCCGCTCCTCCTACGCCATGTACGAGCCATCCGGAGATCCGAGTCGAGAATAAAACCTATTTTATTTTACATCCATCGATCCTATACTCCACTAGGGAGTGTACATGAAATCTAGATCGAAAGTAAAATAAAATAAAGTGTGGCTAAACAATGCCGTATTCAATTACAAAAATTAAATACTAGTCTAGCCTCGTCAACCCCGAGGATTCAAATAATATACAATCACACACACATGCAATCACATACACACATATATAGCCATAATAGTTGGATCTTATGCCTGCAACCAAAAAGTTAGCCTCCGCACATCCTACTATTATCCGACATACACAATATATGATAAGTGCGTGAAAGTAATCGAATCCAAAACACACAAAACCGAAAACCGTGGCTCTGATACCAAATGTTGGTATTGTCCAGAAGCTCTGATACCACTTGTTGGAACCGTGCTAGTCCTCGGAGGCTCATTGGCTCCCATGTCCCCGGATTAAAATTTTCACTAATGAAAACTAATCCGGATGGGATGAGTTTCCTAAGCACAACCAATTTCGTCGTCGTGCTAACAACTCGAGCGATCGCTTGAACAAACTAGTTGTTCAAGCAACCAACTCTTCTAGTCGTATAGCCGCGGAAGAGACGACGGACGGATCGCCGGTTTTTGTGTTTTATCTTCGAGGTCCATGATTACACAAATACATGCAAATGTAAACTAGTATAATCAACATACACTAACATTAAGAACATAAGCTAGCATATCAAATAAGAACATGCAAAGAACAATAATAAAAGTTGTAAAACTTTTATACCTCTTGGTCTTCTACCGTATGTCCTAACCTCCTTGTAGACTTCGTGTGGGCGAAGATCCTCCACAAGTTGAAGCTTCCTAGATCTTCTTCAATCCAAAGAATGAAGAACTCTCTTTCCCTTCTTGCTTGAGCCAACCACCAATTCACGTAGGATTAATGCCACCGGCCCCAAGAATAGAGAGAACATAATGGAAACAAAACTCATCTCTTATCTAGGACCAACCATCAAGCTCCAAGCATGATGTTTGCCGCCGGTCCAAAGAGAACAAAATGGAAACCAACCAAAAGAGAAACACCAAGGGTATGGGCACCGGCCAACACTTGGAGAAAGAAAAGGAAAACAATCCTCCTCCTTGTTGCCGCCCAAACCCTAGGAAAGGTCCTCCTAATTTCCGGCCAAGGATGAAGTGAAGGAGAATGGGTTGAGCTCCGGCCAAGGTAGAGGGTACAAGGATAGTGGCCGGCCAACACTTAGAAGGAAGAAGAAATGAATCTTCATCTCCTTGTTGCCGCCCAACCTAATCCCAAAACCCTAACCCTAGCCGCCCAACACCAATCCTATCCTCTATAGGATTTGGTTGCCGCCCAAGGGAGACTCTCCTAATGCCATCCAACCTAAGCCATAGAAAGGATGGAGAAGCTTGGGCGCCAGCCAAACTAAGGAGGAAAAGGGGGAAAAGGTTGTCGGCCATCATTGGGAAGAAGAAGAAGAGAACACTTCTTCATGTTGCCGCCCAACACCATGAACCAAACCCTAACCCTAGCCTCCTCCTATTTTCTTGCCGCCCAAGCCATCCAACTCCATCATTCAAAAAAAACTTGTTTTTGCCGCCCAACCCAAGCCACCCTTTTATAGAGTTAGGTTTAGGCCTTGGTTTAATCTCAACCGTCGGTTCTAGGGTTTTAATCCCAACCGTCGGATCTAGAGATTTAATCTCAACCGTCGGTTCTAGGATTTTAATCCAACCGTCGGATCTAGAGATTTAATCTCCGCCGTTGGTTCTAGGGTTTTAATCCCAACCGTCGGATCTAGAGATTTAATCTCAACTGTCGGTTCTAGGGTTTTAATCCCAACCGTCGGATCTAGAGATTTAATCTCAACCGTCGGTTCTAGGGTTTTAATCCTAACCGTCAGATCTAGAGATTTGTTTTCCATCATTTGATCTAGACTTCATGAGGTTTATGTAAGGCTATGATAGGGACCATGAGGAGGAGTTGGGTCTTGGCCACCCGATGGATCGGAACCACACAAACTTGATCCATCAATGATGTTCCATTCCACTAGAGGATCATCATCGAACTACCTCACCAACCCCCATAAATTAATATGGGCTCCATATATTATTTGTACATCCATCTCCCCGTGTTTAAGATATCGAATGCCCGTCAATTAATTGATTTACTGACCATCAATTAATTAACATCTAACTCCTCGAGTAGTACCACTCAACCTTATCATCATGTTGACTAAGTCAACCAGCTGGGTTTACATGATGAACCTTATGAGCTCCTCAAGGGGACATCATCAACCTAATATATAGGACAGTTTCCTCCTATAATCAACGGCACACCATGTAAATAATATTATTTCCCAACTTACCGGGCATATTGATTTAATCCATAGAAATCTCACCCTGGTAAATCAAGAAATAAATATTAAGTACATGTGCAGTTATTATATCGGGATTAGAGCATGTACAACATAATATAAGTCCGATTCAATTATCACGATCATGTCGGTCCTGCTCAATACACCTAAGTGTACTAGTGTAACTCTATGTTTAAGACAAAACAATACCAAGCTACACTACAACCATTCCAATGGTTTGTCCAAAACCATCTTGGATGTGAGCCTCTACTTATACTATACAAGGGACTGATAACATGATCTTCTGTGCCACACCCAGGCACCATGTTATCTGCAATGTAAAGTATTAGACAATATGCACATATATAAATATAAAGTGCAAATAATGATCATGTGATTCTTATTTCAAAATAAAGATGTTCATACAAAAAGAGCTAGGCTTTCAGTATACATCCCAACAGAATCTTGTGGTTGTGTCTGGCTGATGGATGATGCAATTTAATCCAGCTGGATTTGCATGTTCAGTATCCGCTGTTGCTGCTGTTGATGTTTATAACTAATTTGTTGTTGGTGTTGTTGTAGCAATGATCCTAGTTGTAAAAGCTTTTCTAGTGTCTCTGTAGTTGACTCAGCTTGTTGGAATGGTTGTAGTTCATCACACACTATGTCATCTTGAAATCCTAATGGACTCTGATAAGCTAAAAAATTCTGAGCCTCTTCCTGATGTGTGTCTCCATAACTGTAACTTGATTGATCTCCCCAACTGGGAATGTAAGTATTGGTAGATGATGGGGGAGGTGGATAACACTGAGGTTGCTTAGAAATATACTGTTGTGTTTTCCCATATCCGAAATTTGAATTGAAATCATATGTACCAGAAATTGAATTATACCTTTCCTGCTAATAAGATTGATGATACTGAGGAACAGGTTGATGATATTCTTAGGTTTTTGTGATCAATCTGTGAGGGGAAACTTCGCTTCCCACTTCACCTCGGTCGTTTGTTCATGGCGATCCCATTGATGTCCTTAGATTAAAAAAAATTTAATCCTAGACAAAAGGGATTGCCCAAATAACCAAGTCATCGTCGTGCTATTCGTTTAGAGAGGTCACTTGAACAAACTCGTTGTTCAAGCGACCAACCTCTATTCTACGAGTAGCCGCAGAATAGACGATGTACGGATCGTCGGCTTTTGTATTTATGTTAGGGATCCAAGTATTATTTAGCCACAAACAGAATATATCATGCTTATAATTGGAAAAACAAATACAAGCAAGTAACAAAAGAGAATAGAGAATAGATATACCTCTTGATCTTCTAATGTATGACCTTCCTCCTTTCGAACATCGTGTGGGCGACGATCTACCAAAAGTTGAAGCTCCAAGATCGCCAATCTTCCTTCCTTGCTCATTCCGAGCAAGAGGAAGAATAGAAACAAGGTTCTTCTCCTTCCTATAGCCAACCAACAAGAAACAAGGGGAATCCTTGCCGCCGGCCAACTAGGAGGAGGAGATGATGATGGAAACGGACCAAGACACCAAGGGAAAGCCCCAAGTCTTGTTTCCACCACTCAAGGAGATGGAGAAAGAGGAGTTTTGATGCCGGCCAAGAGCTGGAAGAACTTGAATGGGCACTAGCAGCTAGAGGAAGAAGAAGAAGCAAGGAAAACTTTCCTTATTAGGTGCTGCCCAAGCCCAAACCCTAGCTCCTCTTCTTGTCGGCAACTCCAAAACCCTAACTCCTCTTGATTCAAACTCCACACCAACCCCTTGTCCTCCTTTTATAGAGTTAGGAATAAGCCTCCTTTTAATCTCCACCATTGGTTTTAGGGATTTAATCTCAACCGTCGGATCTAGAGATTTAATCTCAACCGTCGGATCTTAGAGATTTAATCTCTACCTTTGGATCTAGAGTTTTGTTTCTATCCATTGGATCTAAGCTTCATGAGGTGTTAATAGGCTACATTAGGGACCATGAGGAGGAGTTGGATCTTGGCCACCCATGGATCAAGCCCACATAAAGTCTGATCCACTAATGATAATCCAATCCACAAAAGGATTATCATTGATCTACCTCACCAACCCCCATACAATAATATGAGCTCCATATATTATTTGTACATTTTCTCCCCGTGTTTAAGATCTCGAATGTCCGTCGCTTAATTAATTTACTGACCATTAATTATTCAACATCTAACTCCATGAGTAGTACCACTCAACCTTTTCATCATGCCGGACCAAGTCCACCTGCAGGGTTTACATGATGAACCTTATGAGCTCCTCAAGGGGACATCATCATCCTAATATATAGGACACGGTTTCCTCCTATAATCAACGGCACATCATATAAATAATATCATCTCCCAACTTACCGAGCCTATCAATTTAATCTATAAATCTCGCCCATTGATAAATCAAAGAGATGAATACTAAGTATATATTCCCGTTATTATATCGGGATTAAGAGCATGTACAAAATAATATCTGAGGTCCGATTCGATTATGTAGTCAGCAATAAATCGAATCACCTCTAAGTCGGTCCTACTCAATACACACAAAGTGCACTAGTGTGATTCTAAGGTCAAGACAAACCAATACCAAATCACCCTACAACCATTCCGATGGTTTGTCCAAAGTCATCTCGGTTGTGAGCCTTTACTTATACTTTACAAGGAGCTGATAACATGATCTCCCGTGTGACACCACACACCATGTTATCTACAATGTAATATATTAGACAATATTGCATAACCATAAAAATGCAAACAATGATCATTTGATTCTTATTTCAAAATAAAGATATTCATACAAAAGATAGACTTTTCAGTATACATCCCTACAATCTTCCACTTATACTAAAAGACTATGCTGTCCTCAAACTGCCATACATCTGATCCCTATTCCCTCCACATGCCTATCAAAAACTTTCGTCGAAAGGGCCTTAGTGAAAGGATCTGCCAGGTTATCCTTTGATGCAATCTTGGCCACAGCAACTTCTCCTCTCTTTATGATTTCTCGTATCAGGTGGTACTTGCGTTCTATGTGTTTACTAGCCTTATGGGCTCGTGGTTCCTTCGAATTTGCAACTGCACCACTATTATCACAATAAATTGTGATAGTTCTGGGCAAACCAGGAATCACATCCAAGTCCATCAGGAGGTTCCTGAGCCATACAGCTTCTTTGGCCCCCTCAGAGGTTGCCACATACTCAGCTTCCATGGTGGAGTCCGCCACGCATTTCTGCTTGACACTCCTCCATACAATGGCTCCACCTCCCAAAGTAAACACAAAACCTGAGGTAGACTTACTATTATCTCTATCAGATTGGAAGTCAAAATCCGTGTAACCCACAGGGAGTAATTGTTCTGCCCGGTAAACCAGCATATAATCCCTAGTCCTTCTCAGGTACTTCAATATATGCTCTACCGCAGTCCAATGTCCCTGTCCTGGATTACTCTGATATCTGCTGACCATGCCCATGACAAAGCAGATATCGGGTCTCGTACATAGCATCACATACATGAGGCTTCCTACTGCCCAAGCATAAGGAACCGCCTTCATCTCCTCTATCTCCTCAGATGATCTAGGACACATCTCCTCAGATAAAGGAACTCCATGCCTGAAAGGTAGAAAACCCTTCTTGGAGTTCTGCATGCTAAAACGATCCATAATCGTGTCTATGTATGAAGCTTGGGATAAGCACAACATCCTTTTCCTGCGATCTCTTATAACCTTGATTCCAAGGATGTGTCCCACTTCTCCCAAGTCCTTCATATCAAACTGTTTGGACAACCATACCCTTACGTCCGATAACACCTTGATATTGTTGTCAATCAACAAAATATCATCTACGTATAGTACAAGAAATACCACTACGTTTCTGTCACATCTCTTGTATACACAAGACTCATCCGGACTTTGAATAATTCCATAAGACTGGATTACCTCATAAAAGCAGATGTTCTAAGACCTCAAAGCTTGCTTTAATCCATAAATGGACCGATTAAGCTTACATACAAGATACTCTTTGCCCTTCGCAATGAATCCCTTTGGTTGCTTCATATAGATGTTTTCCTCAAGACTTCCATTAAGGAAAGCTGTCTTGACATCCATCTGCCACACCTCATAATCCATATGAGCTGCTATGCATAAGAGAATCCGGATAGATTTAAGCATGGCTATCGGCGAAAATGTCTCCTCATAATCGATACCCTCTTTCTGAGTATACCCCTTCGCAACATGCCTTGCTTTGAAGGTCTCAACCTTCCCATCAATTCCTCTCTTTCACTTGTAGATCCACTTGCATCCAATGGTTTTTACACCATCGGGTGGTTCTACTAGCTCCCAGACCTGATTTGAATCCATAGATTCAATCTCAGCATTCATTGCACTTTGCCAAGATACTACATATTTATCTTGGATTGCCTCGTCATATGTCCAGGGATCAGGTTCATGTTCGTCAGTGACCAAATCAGAAGATTCTCCCAAGAACATGAATCTATCAGGCTGTCTCACAAGCCTCCCACTACGACGAGGTATCACCTGTGTATCCTCTGTGACACGCGGTGCAGTGACATGTGGTATATCCTCTTGTACCGGTGGTACTAAAGAAGTGACTTCCCCTTTTAATTCCTCCAGAACAATTTTACTCTTGGGCTTGTGGCTCATCACATAGTCTTCCTCTAGAAATCTAGCATTCGTGCTAACGATCACCCTCTGATCTCTAGGACTATAAAACAAACCACCCTTCGTTCCTCTAGGATAGCCAACGAACATGCGTACTTCTGTACGAGGTTCCAACTTACCAGCATCTGCCTTCAGCACATGTGCTAGACTCCCCCATATCTGAATATATCTTAGACTAGACTTTCGCCCAGTCCACAATTCTGTGGGAGTAGAAGACAATGATTTAGATGGAACCAAGTTCAGAATGTACACTGTCGTATCTAGAGCATATCCCCAGAACGAATCTGGCAACTCAGAATAACTCATCATCGATATAACCATCTCCATAAGAGTCATATTCCTTCGCTCTGCTACATCGTTCTGCTGGGGTATGCCAGGTGCAGTCAATTGGGATTGAATCCCAGCCTCTGATAAGTAGTTCCTAAACTCTCCCAAGAGGTACTCACCACCACGATCAGATCGTAGTGTCTTGATACTTTTACCTTGACGTTTCTCCACATCAGCCTTGAATTCTTTGAACTTGTCAAAGCATTCAGACTTGCGGCGCATCAGGTAAATATATCCATATCTTGAGTAATCATCTATAAAAGAGACGAAATACTCAAAACCACCTCTAGCCTGGATAGACATAGGACCACACAAATCAGAATGAACCAATTCTAACACATCTTTGCCTCTATACCCCTTTGCCTTAAAAGGCCTCTTGGTCATCTTACCCTCCAAGCAAGATTCACAGGTTGGGAGATCCTCCACCACTAATGAACCCAAAAGTCCATCAGCTATCAACCTATGAATTCTGCTAAGGTTAATGTGACCAAGCCTAAGATACCAAACATATGTTTGGTTCATCTTCGAAGGTTCTTTTCTCTTATTGGAATTAGAAGATGAGTTATTAATTTCAATATGCATCGTGGGAGCTTTTGGTTCAAGTGTGTACAAATTTCCTATCAATGCACCCGAACAGATAATGTCCCTATTCCTTTTTATAACAACTCTGTCATTAAAAGAAATAGAATATCCATCCATAAATAATTTAGAATCCGAAATTAAATTCTTTCTAAATAAGGGTACATAAAGACAATTCTTAAGAACCAAAAGTTTATTTTTCTCAAAAGATAAATGAACATCTCCCACTGCAACAGCCGCCACCTTCGTGGCATCGCCCAAGTACACGGTAATCTCCTCCTCAGCCAGTCGTCTAGTTTCCTGGAACCCCTACAAAGTATTGCAGACATGATTAGTGGCTCCCGTATCTACACACCAGGTGCCGGTAGATAACACCGCTAAACATGTTTCAACAACTAGACCAAAAGATATACCTTTGTTCTTGCGGTTGGGGCAGTCCTTCTTCAAGTGTCCAATCTGCCTACAAGTGAAGCACTTGTCTTTCGGCTTCTTCACTCTTCCCTGAGTACCTCCTACCGCCTTTGCCCCAGTTTGTTTCTTTTTCTTCTTACCTTTCGGCTTAGAAGTAAAAACCTTTTGGGTCACCATGGCATGTGCCTTAGCACTCTGACGAAATAGCCCCTCTGCCGCCTAGAGTTCTGTCAGAAGTTTCGCCAATGAATACAACCTCTTGTTCATGTTGTAGTTCAGGCGAAACTGCTCAAAACTCCTAGGTAAAGACTGGAGAATGATATCGACCTGGGTTTCCCCATCGATCTCAGCTCCGTGGACTTCCAACTCATTCAAATGATCCATTATCTTGAGAACGGGTGTTCCCTCGATCATGGTGGTCGTCATCAAGTTTCTCATGCCTTCTTGCCTCGCATCCCGATTCTAGTGTCTGAAAAGCTCTTTGAGATTGAGCATCATGTAATAAGTTGTGGGCATGGCTTGATGCTAATGTTGCAGTACATTTGACATAGATGCCAAAATGTAACACCATGTCATCTCATCGGCCTTTACCCACTTCTTATAACTCTCTCTCTCCTTTTCCCCAGAATCTTCTGTAGACTTAGGAGGGCACTCTTCGAGGAGTACATATTTTTATTCCTCAGCAGTCAAGACAATGTCTAGATTCTTCTTCCAATCAACATAGTTGGGTCTAGTAAGTTTGTTCTCTTTTAGTATCACACTAAGTGGGTTGAAAGTCATATTGAAAGAAAACCTAAGAATCGCATAAATCAAAACATTAGATTTCAAAAAATTATTGATTCCTCAAACAATAAAATTTTAAAATCAACCAACACCTCAAAACACCGAGAATATCGTATGCCACGATAGTGTATATACGAATTCTACATTTGTTAGAGGAGGTTTTACCCATTAATTTTACTATCTTGTCAACCTAACTTTTTGACAAGTAAAATTAATAGTTGGTTCCTCTTTGGCCCTACAAATAAAAGCAGTGACTCCGATGGGGAGGATACTTATATTTGTATCTAAGTGTTCACCATTACTCGGTACCAGACAATTATCTCGGGTTATGTGCCTTCTGATGGGGAAGTGCACACTCTCCTTAATAATTCCCTATAACCATATTTGACCTTGTGATCCGCAAACAAACTCATCCGATGGAGAGGAAGGCACTCAGAGCCGACGCGCAAGTTTGTTTGCATCACTTGTCAAATCGTAATAGAGGCCATGGGAATTTATAAAAAATTCCCACTCCCACTTAGTAATTTGAAATTGAGGAATTTTCCTAGCCTACGACATGCATATCATACAAAAAGCAATAAATATGAAAAATAAATTATTTTCCAACTAATATGGCTTTTGTCTTTAATATGTCTCCCGTCGCATCGCCTTCTCGTCCGCTCCTCCTACGCCATGTACGAGCCATCCGGAGATCCGAGCTGAGACTAAAATCTATTTTAATTTACATCCATCGATCCTATACTCCACGAGGGAGTATACATGAAATCTATATCGAAAGTAAACTAAAATAAAAAGAGTGACTAAACAATGCCGTATCTAATTTACAAAAATTAAATACTAGCCTCGTCAACCCCGAGGATTTAACAAAATATACACATACAATCACATACACACATATGGCCATAATAGTTGGATCTTATGCCTGCAACCAAAGGGTTAAACTACGCATATCCTACTATTATCCGGTACATATAATATATGAAAAGTGCATAAAAATTAACCGAATCCTAAACACACAAAACCGGAAACCTTGGCTCTGATACCAATTGTTAGGTTTTTGTGATCAATCCGTGAGGGGAAACTTCGCTTCCCACTTCACCTCAGTTGTTTGTTCATGGCGATCCCATCGATGTCCTCGGATTAGAAAAAATTTAATCCTAGACAAAAGGGATTGCCCAAGCAACCAAGTCATCGTCGTGCTATTCGTTTAGAGAGGTCACCTGAACAAACTCGTTGTTCAAGCGACCAACCTCTATTCTACGAGTAGCCGCGGAATAGACGATGTACGGATCACCGGATTTTGTATTTATGTTCAGGATCCAAGTATTATTTAGCCACAAACAGAATATATCAAGCTCATAATTAGAAAAACAAATACAAGCAAGTAACAAAAGAGAATAGAGAATAGATATACCTCTCGATCTTCTAATGTATGACCTTCCTCCTTTCGGACGTCGTGTGGGCGACGATCTACCAAAAGTTGAAGCTCCTAGATCGCCAATCTTCCTTCCTTGCTCGCTCCGAGCAAGAGGAAGAATAGAAACAAGGTTCTTCTCCTTCCTATAGCCAACCAACAAACAACAAGGGGAATCCTTGTCGCCGGCCAACTAGGAGGAGGAGATGATGATGGAAACCGACCAAGACACCAAGGGAAAGCCCTAAGTCTTGTTTCCACCACTCAAGGAGAAAGAGAAGGAGAAGTTTTGATGCCAGCCAAGAGCTGGAAGAACTTGAATGGGCGCCGGAAGCTAGAGGAAGAAGAAGAAGCAAGGAAAACTTTCCTTATTAGGTGCCGCCCAAGCCCAAACCCTAACTCCTCTTCTTGCCACCAACTCCAAAACCCTAACTCCTCTTAATTCAAACTCCACGCCAACCCCTTGTCCTCCTTTTATAGAGTTAGGGATAAGCCTCCTTTTAATCTCCACCAATGGTTCTATGGATTTAATCTCAACCGTCGGATCTAGAGATTTAATCTCAACCATCAGATCTTAGAGATTTAATCTCTACCTTTGGATCTAGAGTTTTGTTTCTATCCATTGGATCTAAGCTTCATGAGGTGTTAATAGGCTACATTAGGGACCATGAGGAGGAGTTGGATCTTGGCCACCCATGGATCAAGCCCACATAAAGTCCGATCCACTAATGATAATCCAATCCACCAAAGGATTATCATTGATCTACCTCACCAACACCCATACGATAATATGGGCTCCATATATTATTTGTATATTTTCTCCCCGTGTTTAAGATCTCGAATGTCCATTGATTAATTAATTTACTGACCATTAATTAATCAACATCTAACTCCATGAGTAGTACCACTCAACCTTTTCATCATGCCGGACCAAGTCCACCTACAGGGTTTACATGATGAACCTTATGAGCTCCTCAAGGGGACATCATCATCCTAATATATAGGACACGGTTTCCTCCTATAATCAACAGTGCACCATATAAATAATATCATCTCCCAACTTACCGAGCCTATCGATTTAATCTATAAAGTTCGCCCATTGGTAAATCAAAGAGATGACTACTAAGTATATGTGCCCGTTATTATATCGGAATTAAGAGCATATACAAAATAATATCTGAGGTCCGATTCGATTATGTAGTCAGCAATAAATCGAATCACCTCTAAGTCGGTCCTGCTCAATACACACAAAGTGCACTAGTGTGATTCTATGGTCAAGACAAACCAATACCAAATCACACTACAACCATTCCAATGGTTTGTCCAAAGCCATCTCGGTTGTGAGCCTTTTCTTATACTTTACAAGGAGCCGATAACATGATCTCCCGTGTGACACCACACACCATGTTATCTACAATGTAATGTATTAGACAATATTGCATAACCATAAAAATGCAAACAATGATCATATGATTCTTATTTCAAAATAAAGATGTTCATACAAAAGATAGACTTTTCAGTATACATCCCTACAATCTCCCACTTATACTAAAAGACTATGCTGTCCTCAAACTGTCATACATCTGATCCCCATTCCCTTCACATGTCTATCAAAAGCTCTCATCGGAAGGGCCAAAGTGAAAGGATCTTCCAGGTTATCCTTTGATGCAATCTTGGCCACAACAACTTCTCCTCTCTTTACGATTTCTCGTATCAGGTGGTACTTGCGCTCTATGTGTTTACTAGCCTTATGGGCTCGTGGTTCCTTCGAGTTTGCAACTGCACCACTATTATCACAATAAATTGTGATAGTTCTGGGCAAACCAGGAATCACATCCAAGTCCATCAGGAAGTTCCTGAGCCATACAGCTTCTTTGGCCGCCTCAGAGGCTACCACATACTCAGCTTCCATGGTGGAGTCCGCCATGCATTTCTGCTTGACACTCCTCCATACAATGGCTCCACCTCCCAAAGTAAACACAAAACCTGAGGTAGACTTATTGTTATCCCTATCAGATTTGAAGTCGGAATCCGTGTAACCCATAGGGAGTAATTGGTCTGCCCGGTAAACCAGCATATAATCCCTAGTTCTTCTCAGGTACTTCAATATATGCTTTACCGCAGTCCAATGTCCCTGTCCTGGATTACTCTGATATCTACTGACCATGCCCACGGCAAAGAAGATATCTGGTCTCGTACATAGCATCGCATACATGAGGCTTCCTACTGCCCAAGCATAAGGAACCGCCTTCATCTCCTCTATCTCCTCAGATGATCTAGGACACATCTCCTTAGATAAAGGAACTCCATGCCTAAAAGGCAGAAAACCCTTCTTGGAGTTCTTCATGCTAAAACGATCCATAATCCTGTCTATGTATGAAGCTTGGGATAAGCACAACATCCTTTTCCTGCGATCTCTTATAACCTTGATTCCAAGGATGTGTCTCACCTCTCCCAAGTCCTTCATATCAAACTGTTTGGACAACCATATCCTTACGTCCGATAACACCTTGATATTGTTGCTAATCAACAAAATGTCATCTACGTATAGTACAAGAAATACCACTACATTTCTGTAACATCTCTTGTATACACAAGACTCATCTGGACTTTGAATAAATCCATAAGACTAGATTACCTCATCAAAGCGGATGTTCCAAGACCTCGAAGCTTGCTTCAATCCATAAATGGACCGATTAAGCTTACATACAAGATGCTCTTTGCCCTTCGCAATGAATCCCTCTGGTTGCTTCATATAGATGTTTTCCTCAAGACTTCCATTAAGGAAAGCTGTCTTGACATCCATTTGCCACACCTCATAATCCATATGAGCTGCTATGCATAAGAGAATCTGGATAGACTTAAGCATGGCTACCGACGAAAAGGTCTCCTCATAATCGATACCCTCTTTCTGAGTATACCCCTTCGCAACAAGCCTTGCTTTGAAGGTCTCAACCTTCCCATCTATTCCTCTCTTTCTCTTGTAGATCCACTTGCATCCAATGGTTTTTACACCATCGGGTGGTTCTACTAGCTCCCAGACCTGATTTGAATCCATAGATTCAATCTCATCATTCATTGCACTTTGCCAAGATACTGCATCTTTATCTTGGATTGCCTCGTCATATGTCCAGGGATCAGGTTCATGTTCGCCAAGGACCAAATCAGAAGATTCTCCCAAGAACATGAATCTATCAGGCTATCTCACAAGCCTCCCACTACGATGAGGTTTCACCTATGTATCCTCTGTGACACGCGGTGCAGTGACATGTGGTATATCCTCTTGTACTGGTGGTACTAAAGAAGTGACTTCCCCTTTTAATTCCTCCAGAACAATTTTACTCTTGGGCTTGTGGCTCATCACATAGTCTTCCTCTAGAAATCTAGCGTTCGTGCTAACGATCACCCTCTGATCTCTAGGACTATAAAACAAACAACTCTTCATTCCTCTAGGATAGCCAACGAACATGCGTACTTCTGTACGAGGTTCCAACTTACCAGCATCTGCCTTCAGCACATGTGTTGGACTCCCCCATATCTGAATATGTCTTAGACTAGGCTTTCGCCCAGTCCACAATTCTGTGGGAGTAGAAGGCACTGATTTAGATGGAACCATGTTCAGAATTTACACCGTCGTATCTAGAGCATATACCCAGAACGAATCTGGCAACTCAGAATAACTCATCATCGATCTAACCATCTGTATAATAGTCCTATTCTTTCGCTCTGCTACACCGTTCTGCTGGGGTGTGCTAGGTGCAGTCAATTGGGATTGAATCCTAGCCTCTGATAAGTAGTTCATAAACTCTCCCAAGAGGTACTCACCACCACGATCAGATCGTAGTGTCTTGATACTTTTACCTTGACGTTTCTCCACATCAGCCTTGAATTCTTTGAACTTGTCAAAGCATTCAGACTTGCGACGCATCAGGTAAATGTATCCATATCTTGAGTAATCATCTATAAAAGAGATGAAATACTCAAAACCACCTCTAGCCTGGATAGACATAGGACCACACAAATCAGAATGAACCAATTCTAACACATCTTTGCCTCTATACCCCTTGGCCTTAAAAGGCCTCTTGGTCATCTTTCCCTCCAAGCAAGATTCACAGGTTGGGAGATCCTCCACCACTAATGAACCCAAAGGTCCATCAGCTATCAACCTTTGAATTCTACTTAGGTTAATGTGACCAAGCCTAAGATGCCAAAGATATGTTTGATTCATCTTCGAAGGTTCTTTTCTCTTATTGGAATTAGAAGATGAGTTATTAATTTCAATATGCACCGTGGGAGCTTTTGGTTCAAGTGTGTACAAATTTCCTATCAATGCACCCGAACAGATAATGTCCCTATTCCTTTTTATAACAATTCTGTCATTAAAAGAAATAAAATATCCATCCATAAACAATTTAGAAACCGAAATTAAATTCTTTCTAAATAAGGGTACATAAAGACAATTCTTAAGAACCAAAAGTTTATTTTTCTCAAAAGATAAATGAACAGCCACCTTCGGCACGCCTGAGTACACTGGTAATCTCCCTCACCCCGTCTGTTTCTGAACCCCTACAAAGTATTGCAGACATGATCAGTGGCTCCCGTATCTACACACCAAGTGCCGGTAGATAACACCGCTAAACATGTTTCAACGACTAGACCAAAAGATATACCTTTGTTCTTGCGGTTGGGGTAATGCTTCTTCCAGTGTCCAGTTTGCTTACAAGTGAAGCACTTGCCTTTCGGCTTATTCACTCCTCCCTGAGTACCTCCTACCGCCTTTGCCCCAGTTTGTTTCTTTTTCTTCTTGCCTTTCGGTTTAGAAGTAGAAACCTTTTGGGTCACCATGGCATGTGCCTAAGCACTCTGACGAAATAGCCCCTCTGCTGCCTGGAGTTCTGTCAGAAGTTCCACCAATGAATACAACCTCTTGTTCATGTTGTAGTTTAGGCAAAACTCCTCAAAACTCCTAGGTAGAGACTGGAGAATGATATCGACGTGGGTTTCCCCATCAATCTCAGCTCCGAGGACTTCCAACTCATTCAAATGAGCCATCATCTTAAGAACATGATCCCTCACAGGTGTTCCCTCGATCATGGTGGTCGTCATCAAGTTTCTCATGGCTTCTTGCCTCGTAGCCCGATTCTGGTGTCCAAAAAGCTCTTTGAGATTGAGTATCATGTCATAAGCTGTGGGCATGGCTTGATGCTGATGTTGCAGTACATTTGACATAGATGCCAAAATGTAACACTGTGCCATCTCATCGGCCATTACCCACTTCTTATAACTCTTTCTCTCCTTTTCCCCAGAATCTTCTGCAGGCTTAGGAGGGCACTCTTTGAGGAGTACATATTTGTATTCCTCAGCAGTCAAGACAATGTCTAGATTCCTCTTCCAATCAACATAGTTGGGTCCGGTAAGTTTGTTCTCTTTCAGTATCACAGCAAGTGGGTTGAAAGTCATTTTGAAAGAAAACCTAAGAATCACATAAATCAAAACATTAGATTTCAAAAAATTATTGATTCCTCAAACAATAAAATTTTAAAATCAACCAACATCTCAAAACACCGAGAATATCGTATGCCACGATAGTGTGGACGTATACGAATTCTACATTTGTAAGAGGAGGTTTTACCCATTAATTTTACTATCTTGTCAACCTAACTTTTTGACAAGTAAAATTAATAGTTGGTTCCTCTTTGGCCCTACAAATAACAGCAGTGACTCCGATGGGGAGGATACTTATATTTGTATCTAAGTGTTCACCATTACTCGGTACCAAGGCAATTATCTCGGGTTATGTGCCTTCCGATGGGGAAGTGCATACGCTCCTTAATAATTCCCTATAACCATATTTGACCTTGTGATCCGCAAACAAACTCATCTGATGGGGAGGAAGGAACTCAGAGCCGACGCGCAATTTTGTTTGCATCACTTGTCAAATCGTAATGGAGGTCGTGGGAATTTATAAAAATTTCCTCTCCCACTTAGTAATTTGAAATTGAGGAATTTTTCTAGCTTACGACATGCATATCAAACAAAAAGCAATAAATATGAAAAATAAATTATTTTCCAACTATTATGACTTTTGTCTTCAATATGTCTCCCGTCGCATCGCCTTCTCGTCTGCTCCTCCTACGCCATGTATGAGCCATCCGGAGATCCGAGCCGAGACTAAAATCTATTTTAATTTACATCAATCGATCCTATACTCCACGAGGGAGTGTACAAGAAATCTAGATCAAAAGTAAACTAAAATAAAAAGAGTGGCTAAACAATGTCGTATCTAATTTATAAAAATTAAATACTAGCCTCGTCAACCCCGAGGATTCAACAAAATATACACATACAATCACATACACACATATGGTCATAATAGTCGGATCTTATGCCTGCAACCAAAGAGATAAACTACGCATATCCTACTATTATCTAGCACATATAATATATGAAAAGTGCATAAAAATTAACCGAATCCTAAACACAAAACCGAAAACCTTGGCTCTGATACCAATTGTTAGGTTTTTGTGATCAATCCATGAGGGGAAACTTCGCTTCCCACTTCACCTTGGTCGTTTGTTCATGGCGATCCCATCGATGTCCCCGGATTAAAAAAAATTTCATCCTAGACAAAAGAGATTGCCCAAACAACCAAGTCATCATCGTGCTATTCGTTTAGAGAGGTCACTTGAACAAACTCGTTGTTCAAGTGACCAACCTCTATTTTACGAGTAGCCGCGGAATAGACAATGTACGGATCACCAACTTTTGTATTTATGTTCGGGATCCAATTATTATTTAGCCACAAACAGAATATATCATGCTTATAATTTGAAAAACAAATACAAGCAAGTAACAAAAGAGAATAGAGAATAGATATACCTCTCGATCTTCTAATGTATGACCTTCCTCCTTTCGGACGTCGTGTGGGCGACGATCTACCAAAAGTTGAAGCTCCTAGATCGCCAATCTTCCTTCCTTGCTCGTTCTGAGAAAGAGGAAGAATAGAAACAAGGTTCTTCTCCTTCCTATAGCCAACCAACAAGAAATAAGGGGAATCCTTGCCGCCGACCAACTAGAAGGAGGAGATGATGATGGAAACCGACCAAGACACCAAGGGAAAGCCCTAAGTCTTGTTTCCACCAATCAAGGAGAAGGAGAAGGAGGATTTTTGACACCGGCCAAGAGCTAGAAGAACTTGAATGGGCGCTGACAGCTAGAGGAAGAAGAAGAAGCAAAGAAAACTTTCCTTATTAGGTGCTGCCCAAGCCCAAACCCTAGCTCCTCTTCTTGCCGCCAACTCCAAAACCCTAACTCCTCTTGATTCAAACTCCATGCCAACCCCTTGTCCTCCTTTTATAGAGTTAGGGATAAGCCTCCTTTTAGTCTCCACCATTGGTTCTAGGGATTTAATCTCAACCGTCGGATCTAGAGATTTAATCTCAACTGTCGGATCTTAGAGATTTAATCTCTACCTTTGGATCTAGAGTTTTGTTTCTATCTATTGGATCTAAGCTTCATGAGGTGTTAATAGGATACATTAGGGACCATGAGGAGGAGTTGGATCTTGGCCACCCATGGATCAAGCCCACATAAAGTCCGATCCACTAATGATAATCCAATCCACTAAAGGATTATCATTGATCTACCTCACCAACCCCCATACGATAATATGGGCTCCATATATTATTTGTACATTTTCTCCCCGTGTTTAAGATCTCGAATGTCCATCGATTAATTAATTTACTGTCCATTAATTAATCAACATCTAACTCCATGAGTAGTACCACTCAACCTTTTCATCATGCCGGACCAAGTCAACCTACAGGGTTTACATGATGAACCTTATGAGCTCCTCAAGGGGATATCATCATCCTAATATATAGGACACGGTTTCCTCCTATAATCAATGGCACACCATATAAATAATATCATCTTTCAACTTACCGAGCCTTTCGATTTAATCTATAAATCTAGCCCATTGGTAAATCAAAGAGATGAATACTAAGTATATGTGCCCGTTATTATATCGGGATTAAGAGCATGTGAAAAATAATATCTGAGGTCCGATTCGATTATGTAGTCAACAATAAATCGAATCACCTCTAAGTCGGTCCTGCTCAATACACACAAAGTGCACTAGTGTGATTCTATGGTCAAGACAAACCAATACCAAATCACACTACAACCATTCCAATGGTTTGTCCAAAGCCATCTCGGTTGTGAGCCTTTACTTATAATTTACAAGGAGCCGATAACATGATCTCCCGTGTGACACTACACACCATGTTATCTATAATGTAATGTATTAGACAATATTGCATAACCATAAAAATGCAAACAATCATCATGTGATTCTTATTTCAAAATAAAGATGTTCATACAAAAGATAGACTTTTTAGTATACATCCCTACAATTGAGGCTAGTACTGATACTGTTGATATTCAAGCTGATTATACTTCTGTTGTCCAATGCCTGAATAATAAAGATCATTGAAATCTCTAAACCGCTGATAATATGGATCCATGTTTAAAGAAATTTCCTATTCTTTCCTGAAACACTAACAAGTAAATCAAAAGACACAGGAAGTATACATGATAAAATACATGGATATATAAGGGAATAAAAGAATGAATCCCTAATCAAAATTTTTGGATTTTGGATTTTTTTTCAGAAAAATGGGTAAACAATCCTAAGTCTACCAAACACCATTACACTCCCTGGTAACGGCGCCAAATTTGATAACAATCATTGTCATGGTACAGTTACAAATTAATTACCAAACCCTCCCTACGCTAATATAGCACAGGGAATGGCCCGGATTGTTTTCCAATGAGTGTAATGGATAGACTAGTAGGGTTAGGATCGATAATTATTGCTTTGGGTTTTCTATTGAAAATGGGATTTTTGAATATAAAAGGCTAATCCTACTGAACAGAATACAATGCACATAATCAAACTCTATTCTAGCTAAACTACGATTGCGAAGAAATTAAACAAAACATAAAGTAAGCATTCAAAAGCATAAAGGAAGCGTAGGAATTTAAACAACAAGTGAAATGCAAAATAACATGAGAGTAAAGTAAAACAGGAAATTAAATCTAATCTAACCAACTACAATCTAATTACTCAAAGAAACATTTCATCAACCACTAAATAGGCATGAAACAAACAAACAACTACACAACTAAAAGTTTATCCAATATCAAGTATAAGGAATTGACAACTATCAAATTAATGCACGAAACAGTAAGTAAACGATCATCCCATGGATGTACGCCCGAATAATGAGCAGAAAAACCCCAACGAGTTCGACGGAGCTCAATCGAGTCTCTGGAGTGAAAGGATGGTGTGGATGGCACAAACTCCCAAATCTAGAAATCTAGTGGTTTCTCCTTGCTCTCTCGAATCCGATGAAGCTAGGAGACTATCGTCTAGGTGACACTCCTCCGTGAATCCACAGAAGGAGGGGACAACCGACTGAAGGTGAAGAACTCGTTGGAGATTTCTGATGGAATGATTCTTCATCGGATCTGATGAAGAAGGTGACGGTGGAAGGGCTATGATAGCGTGTGCGAGGACTCTCGATGGGAAGATGACCGATGACTAGCTGATTCCGACGGAGCAGAAGCTGCGATCCTAGCTCCCGTTTCCTACGCTCGCACGAGGAAGAAGACGAAGTCCATCAGCAGCTGTGGATGAAGGAGAAGAGGGAATGCCACCGCCGGCCTTGGTGGAGGAGATGAATGGCCGGCGGTGCTTCGTGTGGATGAGGTGGAGGAGCTCACGCGGTGAAGATGCTGCGATTGGGGAAGAAGAGTTCAACCCCCCTTTTGCTCGCTCAAAGAGAAGGAATTAAGTGGATTCTCTCCGCCGTCCGATTGCTTTGCCATCAAATCCCAACCGTCCAATTGAAGCTAGGGTAAATTAATCTTATTAATCAAGTAAAAAGTTGTGCATCCCACGACTGTGATCAAGCCAACTTTGGATGGCCAGATCTGATCAATCTGAAGGAATGGTAGAGATCAAACGGTTCGTATGAAAGACCAAGATGTGTGGATCTTAATGTATGGGTCGGATCACTCCAAATCTAGATGGATGGCTCAGAATCGATCAGATCTCATCAAACGGGCATGATTGAATAGATCTGAACCTTTTGATTAAACTGTTTCTGATCTTGATGAAAGGTCCAGATTAATCTAGTTTGAAATGATCCTTCTAGCTCTAGATGAAGCCATATTTGATCCAACTTGAGTCTAGTCCAGTGGTTGATGTGTTGGGTTTCCGGCACCGCGGCGAGTGTGTGTTCGAACATGTTTCGTAAACATGTGCACAGCGGAAGGAATAAAATAATAAATCTAATTTATTACAACACACACACCACACGCATGCATAGTACATGTGTAGACATAACCGTAAATTTAAATTTTGCAATAAAAGGAAATTTATACTACGTATACCTGACGTATCACGTGCAGTGGGAAAGACATCAACCGGAGCGATCCTCGCTAGAATCGCCTCTATCCGTATCCACGCCGAGTATCTTCGGGATGACTTCACAAAGTCACAAGCCTCGTCTTGGTATGGGTTACTAGCCTCGTGTTGAATACGATGTGATCGAGAGAAGATCACGATCAGAATCAAAATTCGGATCCTAAACGAGTCCTCAAAAACTCGCTTTTCCGGAGAGGTATTCGTCAACCGTTTGACGAATCCTTCGTCCTCCACCTGTGAGGATTACCGGAGATCAAATCCCTGGCAAGGCTACCACTGTCAGAGCTCCAAACGTCGTCCAAACGACGCTCCGACAAGAAGGAAATAAGCTGTCCAGAAAACTGGAAAGCTTTGGTGGAGGAATAGAGGCCGACCAAATAAGGAAGGTTGAAGCTCACCTTGTCGCCGGACCCAAAGGAGATCACCGGAGCTCCTCCGGTAGCAGCTCGACACCGGCAAGGGGAGAGGACAGCAGCTGCTGGACACTGGCAAGGAGCTTTGGGCGGTGGTGGGCGGCGGCAAGAAGTTGGCGCCGACCACTTGGAGAAGAGGGAGAGGGTGGGCGGCAACTTTAGGGTTGCAAGGATTAGGGCTTAACAAAAACCCTTAAGCCCTATTTTATAGAGAATAAATTATCTTAATGGTTATCGGATCATAACCAAAAGCCCGTTAACCCGCTCCATTAATTTAAGTTAAAATAAACCAAACCATGATGGTTTATTTTAAGTTAAAACGAACCGAACCAACTTTGGTTCATTCGTTTAAAACAAACCAAACCCCTTTGGTTTATTCTCCTCCATTGGATTAGAACCAAACCAATTTGGTTCATCCATCATGTCTTCATAAGACACGGCCCATCCACGCTTCCATTGCGACTGAAATGATTTCATGCTCGCTCCATGTTTGGTCCAACCAAACCTAGTTTCTCTCGGTCTGAGAATCTCATTCTCAAGCTCATTTTAAATCCTTCGGATTATGCTCGTTGTGCATGTGACCAAATAGGTTCTCGGTTTATGTTGGTCGTCTATAATTAACCATTAATTATAGAACGATCATGAGTGGCACCTAGTAGTACATCATGATCCTCAATTAACCGAAAAGATCAACAGTTGATCCAGAACTATTTCTGAAACCCTTCAGCAACTCGAATGAATCGGGCACCATTCCCTTCACTCATCTTATACCCACTTAGTTCAGGACATGGTCTATAGTGTCAGTCCCCACTAGGTTGACTACGTCACACCTAGCACAAGTATCATTTCCTCATCCTACGGATTCTAGTTACTGCACATGTATCGAAGAGCACCTCACTCTAAACATGTAATGCTTTGGCCAAAGACTTTAGTAACAATCCGACGAGAGGCCATGGGTATACATCTCCTCGCAAGGAGTGGTGAATCCTTTATAGGCTATTCAAACACCTTCGATCACTTTGACTTATACCCAATCATCCCGGGTCCACATCTCCTCAAAGATGCTTG
The DNA here is from genome assembly GCA_025175895.1 of Wurfbainia villosa. Classification (NCBI taxonomy): domain Eukaryota; kingdom Viridiplantae; phylum Streptophyta; class Magnoliopsida; order Zingiberales; family Zingiberaceae; genus Wurfbainia; species Wurfbainia villosa. The sequence continues at coordinate 110,672,569 of CM045987.1, read as the reverse complement.
CTTAACATGTCAAAGCATAAGTCTTTATGATCAAGATGACTTGAATACCGCAAGTTAAAGGAACATCGCACTTAAGCTACAGTAAGAACTTCATTGACATATCTATATATGCAGAGAACCATATGAAGTCTTACGGCTGGTCACTCCAATGAACTAGTTAACATAACTAGCATCGATGATTAACTCCGGACATCACAATGTCTCCAGCCAGTGAAAATCAGCTGCTTGGATACACCAAGGAGTATACCTCGCGCTAGTCTCGACAGAATCGATGGTGTCCAAATCCATCAATTCATCGACTAGGGATAATTCCGATACATCACAATTACACATGTAGAGATACTCACTAGTTGTGATCCAATCACAAATTCTCTCATGCTGTGAATCGTATCGTGGACATTCAGTAAATGAGTTTAGGATCCAATCAAATACATGAAAACATGTATACTCAAATAGTGAATCTTCATTTATCATATAAATGGTTCAAACATAAGGCGATTGCCTTAGGACATCTCTCATATATTTCTAACAGACTCCCACTTGGCCTAATTCCAATCGCTACGATATCCAATACCATAAGCTCTAACAAGACCCTCAAACTTACTTTGAGGTAATGCCTTAGTCAAAGGATCTGCTAAGTTCCTTTCAGTGGGGATTTTCTTGATTTGTATTTCCTTCCTACTAATTATCTCTCTGATCAGATGATAGCGGCGAAGCACATGTTTGGATCGTTGATGAGACCTTGGCTCTTTCGCCTGTGCAATTGCTCCATTGTTGTCGTAGTAGACCGGTATTGCTTCGACAATGGCTGGAATCACACCAAGTTCATAAATGAACTTCTTGATCCGAACCGCTTCCGAAGCTGCAATGTATTCTGCCTCAGTGGTAGAATCCACTACAATGTCTTGTTTGAAACTTTTCCAACTCACTGCGCCCCCATTCAAGGTGAACACGTATCCAGACTGAGACCTAGAATCATCCTTGTATGTCTAAAAGCTGGCATCCGTATACCCGCGTATCACCATGTCCCCTTCTCCATATATTAGGAACACATCCTTAGTTCTTCTTAAGTACTTAAGGATTGTCTTAATAGCCACCCAATGATCCATTCCTGGATCAGACTGGTATCTACTCATGAGCATACGATACATCGAGCCTCGTACATAATATATCATACATGATAGATCCTATTGCGGATGCATAGGGAATCATACTCATGCAAATCCTCTCGTCTTCTGTGCGCGGACACATAGACTTCGAAAGGTGTATCCCATACCTGATGGGTAGGAAACCTTTCTTGGATTCCGATATGCTAAACCACTTTAGCACTCGGTCTATATATGTAGACTGCGAAAGACCAAGCAACTGTTTCAATCTATCTCTATAGATCTTAATTTCGAGGATGTAGGTTGCTTCTCCCAGGTCTTTCATGGAAAATATCTTAAATAACCAAATCTTAACTGACTGTAAGATTGAAACATCGTCTCCTATAAGTAATATGTCATCGACATACAATACTAGAAACACGACTGCACTCCCACTAACCTTCTTGTACACACAAGGTTGGTCTGGATTTTGTGAGAAATCAAACTTTTTGATTGTCTCATCAAAACAGATATTCCAGCTCCTGGATGCTTACTTCAATCCATATATGGACCGTCGCAATTTGCATACCTTGGTTTTATCAACCGATGTGAAACCCTCAGGCTGTATCATATACACATCCTCGAGCAGGTTTCCATTAAAGAAAGCTATTTTCACATCTATCTGCCATATCTCATAATCATAATGAGCCGCTATGGCCAAGAGCATCTGAATAGATTTAAGCATAGCTACAGGCGAATAGGTTTCGTCATAATCAACACCTTGTTTTGATCTGGGCTATATAGTGTACTTAAAAATGTCAATGTGGAAAATGCGTTTCGATCAATTACCATGAGTCAAAGGTTGATGCTTTCTTCTTGAAACCACTTGCAAAAGAGGCTTTGAGTAATACGTAACTGGGTCAACCAAGTTCCAAATTTGGTTTTCATACATGGAATCAATTTCCGACTTCATGGCATCAAGCCACTTATCTCTTTTTGAACTTGTCAGCACTTCTTCATAACTGGTAGGCTCCTCATCATCAATGGGTAACACGTTGTTCAATTCACTTACGAGAAATTCATATCTCTCAGGAATGTTGCGTGTTCTACCAGATCTACGAAGATGTGGTGTTTCAATAGGTCCAGCCGATTGCTCATCACTATGAGTTATTGGCTGTTGTGCTTCACCAGGTATCTCATCAATGTCTATTTGAGTCTCTTGAGCCTCCTCAAGCTCGACGACACTCCCACTGTTTTCTTACAAGAGAAACTCTTTCTCTAGAAACATAGAATGCCTTGAAACAAACACCTTTTGTTCCACAGGATGATAGAATTGGTAACCCCTTGTTTCTTTAGGGTATCCAATAAATAGAAATTTATCAGACTTAGCATCCAATTTGTCTAATACAGTCTGCTTCACATAAGCAGGACAACCCCATATCTTCAAGTAAGATACATGAGGTTTCTTACTATTCCATATCTCATATGGAGTAGTGGAGACTACCATGGTTGGCATTCTGTTTAACAAGTAAACAGCTGTCTGAAGTGAATAGCCCCAAAAGGACTTGGGAAGATTTGTATGATTCAACATTGACCTGACCATGTCCAACAAGGTCCGGTTTCGCCTCTCAGATACACCATTATGCTGTGGTGTATATGATGGAGTCCATTGAGACAATATACCATTGTCTCTTAGATAATCAAGAAACTCTTGACTTAAGTATTCACCACCTCGATCCGATCGAAGTATTTTAATACTCTTGTCATGTTGTTTCTCTACTTCATTTCTGCATTCTTTGAACCTTTCAAAGGCTTCAGACTTGTGTTTTATAAAGATCACATACCCAAACCGTGAGTGATCATCGGTGAAGGTAATGAAGTAGCTATAGCCTCCCAAATCTTGAGTTGACATAGGTCCACATACATCAGTATGTATTAGACCTAGCAACTCTCCCACTCGTTCACCTTTTCCTGTAAAAGGTAACTTAGTCATCTTGCCTTTCAAGCATGATTCGCATGTATCGTATGAATCCAATTCAAACGATTCCAGAATTCCACATCGGTGTAATTCGGACATGTGTTTCTTGCTTACATGGCCAAGATGACAATGCCACATGTAGGAGTCTAATTGATTATCTTTTCGAGCACGCTTGTTGCTCGCTTCGATATTGAAAATGTCACTGGATACGTCCAACGTATAAATGTCATTGCTCAAAGTTCCAGTTCCATAAAGTACGCCATTCAAAGTTATATAACAACAATTGTTACTAAACGTCAAATGGTAACCATTTCTATTTAAATAGGAAATAGAAACAATGTTCTTTATTAGAGAAGGAACACAATAGCAATTGTCCAGTTCCAAGACTAGTCCGCTAGGGAGCTTCAGCAAATAAGTTTCGATGGCGACCGCAATAACCTTTGCTCCATTGCCAACTCACAAATTTGACTCCCCTCTGAAGAGTCTTCTTCTATTCCTTAGCCCCTGTATGTCATTACATATATGTGAGCCACACCCAGTATCCAATACCCAAGTGTCTAAGGAAATAGAATGACAATCAATAACGAAGATACCTGAAGAGGATGGGGCATTGGATGCCTTCTTCTTCTTCATGGACTCAAGATAAATCTTGCAGTTTCTTCGCCAGTGGCCTTCCTTGCCACAATGATGGCAAGTGCCCTTTTGTGCTGGTTCTGACTTCTTAGCTTTCTTGTCCTTCCCTTTCTTCTGTTCCTTTGCCTTCCTCTTAGAACCTTTCTTTGAGGAATCAACTAACAAAACCGCCTTCTCCTCATGCTTCAAAGAAGGCTCTACAGTCTTCAGCATATTGAGGAGCTTAGGAATAGTGGATTCTAATTTGTTCATCCGATAGTTCATCACAAATTATGAGAAACTCTTGGGAAAACAATGCAGAATTAAGTCAATACTTAATTCATGATCCATCACAAACCCGAGGGTGGCTAGCCGCTCGATGTACCTGTTAGGAATATTGTAACGGCTAGAGGGGGGTGAATAGCATCAATGTAATTCTTTCGCGTTTGTTTCTACAATTTCATTAGCACAACGGAAATAGAAAAGTAATAATGATAACGAAATGCACAACACGCTAACACAACGATATAACATGGTTCGGAACCGCACGGTTCCTACTCCACGGATCGAGCTCTACGAGCTCTAGTGATGCACATGCAACCACTAATAAACACTCCTTCTCGGAAAAATCCGGAGGCGGAGAAACCTCGTACAATAATGATTACAACAATAATCAATTAGATACAAGTAAATACAATATGAAATACAAATGCAAGTAAAGGAAAAACACTTTACAAGAGCTTTGGATTGCTTGATCTTTGATTGCCTTGAACTAGCTTTGAAGAGTGAAAGCACCAACTTCCCCTTCAATTTCGCCCAAGAAAATCGCTATCTTTTCCTCCATCACGAGCTCCTTATATAGCTTCAACTGTCTTTGGAAAAGGTCGATCGATCATTGTCGGGACCATCGATCGTGATCACTATTCTTTGTGAGACAGCGGTGTAATCCATTGGAAAAATCCAGCGGCTAGGACATCGATCGGTGATCATGACCATCGATCGGTGATGAGCCATCACTCATTTGCTCGTCTCGGTCGAGTGAGACTCGATACGGCCGAAAATCCGAGCATCGATCGGTGATCACGCATAATCGATCATTTGCTCGAATCCATCGATCGGCCGCCTGGCGGTCGGCTGCTACCACTTCCATGATCAAACCCTAGTTGACTTGGTCGGTCATTGCCACATGGCATCGGTCATGGACACACCTCAATTATGAGGTTTTAACCCAAGTATGGTTCCCCCATACTTGCTAGACCACCCTTAGCCTAGACCTAAGCCTTCTAGCCACCTCCATCAGCCTCACGTCTCTCGGATCCCTCCAAGTCATCCATGACTTGTTCATCCATCGCGCTAGCCTTCAAGTGCTTCCATCGACTATGTCATGCTAACGGTGTCTACACCGCCAAGGCACATTGGTCTTACGCTGCCAAGACTCCGCTTGGACTTTATGCCGCCAATCATTGGACTTATGCTGCCAAGCTCCCGCCTGGACTTTACGCCGCCAATATCAAACCCTTGGACTTCTCAAATGCTAAGACTCAAGCTTGGACTTTCCCTTGCCAACCCATATTGGACTTTTCATGCCAAGACCCATGCTTGGACTTTCCATGCCAAGACCCATGCTTGGACTTTCCCTTGCCAACCTATGTTGGACTTCTCAAATGCCAAGACCATGCTTGGACTTTTCATGTGCCAAGTGTCCCACTTGGACTTTCCATGCCAAGTACTCAAGACTTGGACTTTACCAAATGACAATTACATTGTCATATGTTTTTGTCGAAACATCAAAACATCACTCAAGTCAAACTCGAGTCCTGGTCAATCGTGACCTGGGCCGGTTGCACCAACAATCTCTCCCTTTTTGATGTTTGACAAAAACCAAACAAATTATTGAGTTAGAACACTAACTCAAATCCTTTACCAATTATCCCAAATTCATAAATACTCTCCAAATGTTCTCCCCCAAACATTCTCCCCCTTTTTGACTAACATCAAAAAGGTTTCCTCTCCAAGGAGGTCAATGTCTCATGTCCCAATGAGATCTTACAATCTCCCCCTTGGTCCAAAAATACTTAGGATATCTACCATCTTCCTAGTGATAAGTCCAATATCACTCAAGAGAGACAATCCCATTTACCCTCCCAATTTCCAAATTGGGTTACTCAAAAATCCCATCAATTTCCCAATTGATGTCATATTCTCCCAATAACTTCTCTCGCCCTAAAGGCTTGCTCCCCCTCAACCATTGCACCAACAATGTCCTTGGGAAGTCCCTAAGCCAATAGGAACTCTAAACCATCAAAATTAAGGTTAGAAATTCAATATTGAACTTTCCAACACCTTAAAATTGATACAAACCCTAAACACTTCTCCTAATCCATATCCAATGGATTTTCACCCTTTATAATGCTACCCAAAGTATATCCTAGGGTTAGGAGTGATTAGGGACCATAACCGTAGCTGAAATCGGGTTAAACAACCTTGTTTACCATGAAATCAGGCTGCCAATCGAGTGATTCGTAAATCACGATCGGCACCTCCATCACCGATCGCCACCAATAGCAATGATCGATAATCAAATTTCCGAATTTCAGTTATCAGAGTTGAATTTCAGAAAATCATAAATAATTATATGTATATCGAAAAATCACAAAATTTGGTACGTATAATACTTATGACCAATACAATAGGTGAAAAAATTTAGAAAAATACTTTTACCATTAAAATAGGAGATTGGTACAAAGTTCAAAACTATTAAGAACTTTAAAGTTCTTGATCCACTTTGTATCAACTTCTACAATGATGATGGCTATCAAAAGATAGATTTTACCAAGGTTTTCCAAATTGATTTTAAAATATTTTTGAAAGCCTATTTTGAACCATAATTTATTGGATAAATATACATAGCTTGTATATTAGCTTTCCTTATGATTCTTGGTGATAATTAAAATAAGTTTGAGTTCATCTAGATGCACTACCCATGCATCTTGAACCTAACTTATTATCATAGCATCTCACATGTATCTAGGGTGTATAAATACACATACATGTCAATGTGATGTGAGATGTGGGTTTTGATTCACTTTATCTAGGGTTTCATGCATTTCCTAGGCAACCCTACTTGATTCCCTTATAAGTGAGACTTCAAGTCATGCCATTTTCCTTAAATCAATGTTCAATCAAATTAATGCATGAAATGATCATGGCATAGTGATGGCAAAATAAAAACATGACCAATGATCATGATGTCATGACATATGATGAACTTTAAGAACACATGACATCTAAAATAACCCTAAACAATGACATGACATGGTATATGATAGGATGCGATTTCATGTCATGATATATCAACTTTTATAAGCAATACAATAATACAAGTACTCATCCAGACACACAAGATTTTCAGAAACAAAAATTTCATTTAACTTAAAAATTTAGTCTTTTACATTCAAAATGGAGATTGGCTATGCTCAATCTCACTACAAAAACTGACAACCACAGAAAATCTAATATCCTCAATATCTAATCGTCTACAAGAGGTGGCGGTGGAGGAGGCTGCTGACTCAAGGTCCAGGCCCGCATCATCTCTAACATATCGAGCTGACACTGCTCGATGCGGCTCTGGGACTCCTCCATCCGATCAAGACGTGCGCCGAAGGATGCCTGGCCTGCCAATATCTCTGACAGCCTAGAGTCAACCGACTGCTGATAGTCCTGAAATCTGGACTCCAGCCGGCCACGACGATCTGATGGACCCGCCGCTGATGTGTCTGTCGGCATCTGATCATCCTCATCAGTGGCGTCTGCATCCTCGTAGTCCTCTGTCGCCTCTCTGGGTACCGGAGGAGGCTCTCTGCGTGCCCTGGGTGGTGGTCGAGGCGCCAACTCCATCTGTCTAGCCCCCATCCGTAGCTTTGCTAATGAGAAGTTACGAAATGATATACAGTCGTACACCTCCGATAGCGCTCTCAGAGAACCCCTGTGGATGTTAACGCCTACGGACTCTAGCCATGCTGTGATGATATGACCATATGGCATATGCACTTTCCCTTGTACAGGGGAAGTGAAATGCACAATGCAATGAAACATGTTTAGTGCAAAGTTAATGTCTAACCTATGACGCATGGCGTATAAAAGAAAGAGATGGGGAGGCCGAATCTTGGCGGACCCAGTGACGATAGGAAAACACCCAACAATGACCTTGTAAAGTACATTGTCATCAGTCGATAACTTCAGTGATAGGGAATAAATTTTGGGCCGGTGGACGAGGATAACCAAAGATATGCTCATGCATGGACTCCATAGAGATATGGTCAAAGGGCTCGGGTAAAGGAAAATCCATGGTAGGGAAAAAGATAAAGGTGTCATCTGAGGGCCTACACTCAAGAAACTCCTGCAGTATCGCAGAAGTGAACTCTAACTCACGTTTTGCAATGCGAGTAGTGTAGGTAGGGCCATCATCCACCTTTTTTAGGTTTTGATAAAATTCTTTAAGAAGGTCATCATTAATTGGATGCGTGCATAAGACGATTTTCATGAGATTGTAGTATGCAATTAATTCCATGACATCACTACAATGGCGATTGAAAAAATCCCTATCGATGTACCTAACCAACATAGGTTGGTACAATCGAGATTCACCCTCGGGTGGATCATTCCTACGGGCTCTCCTATTATGAATGCAATGTAATGATATGACATGCAAGGACATAATACATGATTAGAAAAAAAAACCAAATTATAATGGAAAGACAAATTAGGGCTTGGGTAAGAAGAGTGTTACTTAGGCGCCATTTGGAGGTGTGGCCGGAGGAAATGCTCAGATATTGCTGAGGAGTCGCCGGAAGGTTCGCCGGAAAACTCAGACGCCAGAACCCTAATCGGAGACAAGGAGATAAACCCTAGAACGAGTGAAACACGGCTTGAAATAAGTGAACTAAGGCAAATTAGGGCTCATCTAACAAACCTAACACCTTGGGCGGCTGGCACGGCCGGAAGGATCGGTCGGAGAAAAGGATGGCGATCGGAGAAGGAGAAAAGAACGAAGGCACGTCGAGTGAAGACGCCGAACCCTAGCGATTCGGCGTTATAAAATCACGATCATCGTGATGTGAGCATCACCATCGATCGCGGTTTATTATCTGGGTTTTACGAGCGGCGATCGGTCGATTCGGCTCGATCCTGAACCTTCGCGTGCGTACAGTAACATCGATCGACCGATGTTGCTCATTAGTCGATCGATGAGCGCATCACTCGACCGATCATCGAGCACTCGATCGATGACCCTCACCTCGGTGAACAATACTATCGATCGATGTTCAAGCAATGAGTCATGAAGCCGAACTCGACTAATGACCGTCGTATCGTGCCTGATGTTATCGATCGGCGATAAGCATTCGATCTTCTTCATCTAATTAATCCATTTTATCATGTTTATTCTTGTATATCGAATATATTGATGTTACACTTACATTCATGTATTTGTTAATGTGTTTTAATGTTTTATTTCATTTTTGCAAACATTAACATTCAATGATTTCCAAATCCTAACATCTCACCCTTTCTAAGTGTTGAAATACACAATCAAGGTAAAAGACTTGTTTTGTGAGATGCAATCCATCCTAGACATTCCTTCCATGCAAACATATGGTAAAACATATGAAGCATGGTGAGTACAAGACATCAAGTTGTGTGACACTTGAGTATCACTCTTGATGTTACTTTTACATGAACTTTTAAAGTGTGCCAACAATCAAAGTTACACACTATGACCTCTAAATCTAGATTGTGCCAATTTTATTGATTTTCATGTTTTTCAAAAACTATATTGGCACACCCTAAAATCCTTTAGGATTAAAGCTCAAATGTTTTTCCAAGGCACCCATAACCTTGAAAACAACCTAAAGTGCCATCTTTACCATGGTTGAGTTAACTACTCATCCAATCATGGTTGGCACATTCTAATCCATTTAACGTGAATCAATCACGCTCTTTGGAACCCAAAATCTATTTGAGCTTATTGAATTAATTAGGTATTCCTTAGGGATAACCTCCCTAGATACCTTCCTAATGACCTTTCTAGGCTTATTAGCCTTGGTCATTTTGGTCTTGCCTAGGTTAACCTTAGGGATTGCCTCCCTAACAACCTTCTTAGCGGTCACCCTAGGTTTCTACGAAACCTTGGCCACGAGGCACAAACCTTGGTCAACTCTAGGGATGACTTCCCCATTGACCTTGATCTTCCTAGACCTAGTTAGTGTTCCATAGTCAAATGGAACACTATGATAAGTCTCCTTGGACTTAGGTTTGTGACCCAAACCATTCTTGCCTTTGGTTGACTTTTGAATCTTAGGTCCTAGATGTTGACTTTGACTTCTTGACCTAGGAGTTTGACCATTAGACCCTTTAAATTGATTTTGCATAGTGTTGAGGGTCTTCTCAAGTTTTTCAAGCCTTGACCTCAAGACTTGGTTTTCTAATTCTAATTGCCCAATTTTAGAATTTTGATTTAAATCTTGGGCATTGGACTTTCTTGGCATATGCCTAGTCCATTTTGGATTAAAACCTAGATGTTCTTGTATTTTCTTAATAGATTCCCTAGGTATGGTTTTTCTAGGGACATTAGTCCCAAATTTCTCCTTATTACTAAAATGGACACTTTTAGCTCCTAAGCAAAAACATTTATTCCTATTAGCATGCTTTTTAACATTTAAATTAGAAGATGCACTACTAAAATGTACCTTAGGGTTAGCCTTAGCTCCCCCTACTTGTGATGCTTCTTCTTGGGTCTTTTTCCTCCCCCTAGAGCATTGGCTTCTATAATACCCCTTTTGATGGCACTTGAAGCATATAATATGCTTCTTGCTCTTTTGACTTGGAGAACCGGCATCCTTTGACTTTTGTTGACTTTTGGGTGCCAGAGAAGCTTTCCTAACCTTCTTTGGGCATTTGCTCTTGTAATGCCCATACTCCCTACACTCAAAACACATTATATGATTTTTATTTGAAAATAAAGTAGTTGAGTTACCTAGGGTGGTGGTAGGTGCCGGAGTTGAATTTTGAGCTTCTTCATCTTGATCGGATGTTGAAGGCTCTTCTTGAGGTTGCTCCGGTGTAGAGGATGGTCTCTCCTCCTCAATCCTAGAAGTAGATGCTTCTTCCACCTCTTCTACTTCTTCTTTCTCCGATCCGGAAGTTGACTCCATCTCAACTTCCGATTCCTCACTTTCACTTGAGGATGAACTCTCCTCATGGAGTCTTGCCAATTTTCTCCATAGCTTCTTGGCATACATGTAATCCCCTAGCTTGCACAAAACATCATTAGGGATTAAATCTTCCAAAAGTTTCGTTACCTTAACTTCGGTCTTGAGCTTTTGGCGTTGCTCTTGGGTCCACTTTCTCAATTTTAGGATATTCCCCTTCTTATCCCTAGGAGGTTCAAGGCCTTCAACGAGGATGAACCAATCCTCTATGTTCATCATAAAAAATGTTTCCATTCTTGCTCTCCACGCCGGAAAATCTTCTGGATTATATGAAGGTGGAGTATTGATATCCCATCCAAGCTTGTCTTGGAGTTCCATCTTCACCCTCTAGCCTTTTGTCTTAGCTCCCGGCGGTTAGTCCGTAGAAGAGGCTCGGGCTCTGATACCACTTGTTAGGAATATTGTAACGGCTAGAGGGAGGTGAATAGCGTCAATGTAATTCTTTCGCATTTGTTTCTACAATTTCGTTAGCGCAGCGGAAATAGAAAAGTAATAACGATAACGAAATGCACAACACGCTAACACAACGATATAACGTGGTTCAGAACCGCACAGTTCCTACTCCACGGATCGAGCTCTATGAGCTCTAGTGATGCACATGCAACCACTAATAAACACTCCTTCTCGGAACAATCCGGAGGCAGAGAAACCTCGTACAATAATGATTACAACAATAATCAATTAGATACAAGTAAATACAATATGAAATACAAATGCAAGTAAAGGAAAAAACACTTTACAAGAGCTTTGGATTGCTTGATCTTTGATTGCCTTGAACTAGCTTTGAAGGACTGGAAAGCACCAACTTCCCCCTTCAATTTCGCCCAAGAAAATCGCTATCTTTTCCTCCATCACGAGCTCCTTATATAGCTTCAACCTGTGCTGGACAAGGTCGATCAGTCGACTGATCGGGACCATCAGTCGACTGATCACACTGTTGTTGTGAGACAACGGTGTAATCCACACTGGGAAAATCCAACGGCTAGGACATCAGTCGACTGATCATGACCATCAGTCGACTGATGAGCCATCACTCGATTGCTCGTCTCGTGATCAGTGAGACTCCGATACGTGGTGAAAATACGAGCATCGGATCGTGATCACATAATCAATCGATCATTGCTCGTCCATCGATCGCCGCTATAACGATGGCGTCATTGCTAGGCACTTCCCATGATCAAACCCTAGTTGACTTGGTCCAGTCGACTGCCACATGGCATCAGTCGACTGACACACCTCAATTATGAGGTTTTAACCCAAGTATGGTTCCCCCATACTTGCTAGACCACCCTTAGCCTAGACCTAAGCCTTCTAGCCACCTCCATCAGCCTCACGTCTCTCGGATCCCTCCAAGTCATCCATGACTTGTTCATCCATCGCGCTAGCCTTCAGGTGCTTCCATCGGCTATGTCATGCTAACGGTGTCTACACCGCCAAGGCACATTGGTCTTACGCCGCCAAGACTCCGCTTGGACTTTACGCCGCCAATCATTGGACTTATGCTACCAAGCTTCTGCTTGGACTTTACGCCACCAATATCAAACCCTTGGACTTCTCAAATGCCAAGACTCAAGCTTGGACTTTCCCTTGCCAACCCATGTTGGACTTTTCATGCCAAGACCCATGCTTGGACTTTTCATGTGCCAAGTGTCCCACTTGGACTTTCCATGCCAAGTACTCAAGACTTGGACTTTACCAAATGACAATTACATTGTCATATGTTTTTGTCGAAACATCAAAACATCACTCAAGTCAAACTCGAGTCCTGGTCAATCGTGACCTGGGCCGATTGCACCAACAGTACTCGTTCATCTTTAGCACAAACTGCACTGCAGACGAACCTTCTTGCATCTTCGTGGTGAAGAGGAGCTTGGAGACTTCGAACCTTTCGGATCTCGCTTGCTCATCAAACAACTCATGAAGATGGAAGACCATGGTATTAGCATCCATATGCTCATGCTGCTTTTGCAGCTCAGGTACCATCGTAGCTAGCATGATGCAACTCGCCAGTTCAGAATCTGCCACATGTTTTCGATAGACCAACATTTGGTCTGGAGTTGCATCGTCCCTAGGACGGTTGGGAAGTGGCTCTTCAAGGACATATGCTAGCTTTTCCGCCTTGAGAACAATTCTCAAGTTTCTAAGCCAGTCCAGGAAGTTAGGCCCAGTCAATTTGTTTGAATCTAAAATAGTGCGCAAATTCAAAGACGTCATGATCAATCGATTAACCTAGAAATACAAAATGAGCATATATGAGAAAATTATTTTAAAATGCATCAACATACATTTATAAATCCCATTCATTTTTTGAATTTCAAAAACCCCAAAATCACTTCGGGAGATCGTAGGTCCATCTCCGAATGGGCTGATATCCATCATAGATATGAACAACCTTGGAGAGAGTCCAACAAGCCATTCATAACTACGATGGTTGGTATCAAATATACCGATTGCATATCATGTATATGCAACTATCACAATGTGCTATCAACTAATTGAATGTTCACACATACATCGGGTTGTTAACACATTAACAAGTATGCATCATATGCATAGCACCCAACTTCACCTCCCTTAACATCGACCTTGGAGAGAGTCCAACAAGCCGATGCTCCAGGTTGAAGCCAACCCATTAATTGAGAAATAGTTTTAATATGGTTAAAGCGCATTCAACCAATTAGCCCGGCTTGGAGAGAGTCCAACAACCAAAGCTAACGATTGACCTCTGACTCTTATCATATTAGTATTAAACTATTCCATGGTTTGAACATGTTCGGGTTCGAGCCGGGCTTGGAGAGAGTCCAACAACCCAAACAAGAAACGAAACTCTGGTTCTAACCATATTAATGGAAGGTGTAGGCTTTAATATTGATAAGGGTTTTTATGTCTCATCCTCTTTGCATGCAAATAACTATTATCTACATGACATACATCTACATGTCACAACATGCATGGCATAATGATATGCATCTAATGCAATTACATGGCATACAATTATGTCATGTACAAAATTTCCTTATATGTCATAACTAATTATGGAAATAAAATATGTTTAAGATTTGATTCTCCAAATCAAATTATGATTAAATTAGAAAATAAATTTCCAAATCTAATCACATATTTTATTTGTGGAAATAGTTGATTAAGGAAAGTCAATTTAGGAAACCAATTTCTTAAATCATCAAAACTACTTATGGAAATAAAATATTTTTAAGATTTGATTTCCCAAATCAAATCAAGATTAAATTAGGAAAAAAATTTCCAAATCTAATCAAATATTTTATTTATGGAAAATATCAATTTTCATAAATACTTCCAACTTTCTAAAAGTAGAAGATTTCCATAAATACTTCTAGACTTTCCAAAATTAAAAATTTTCATAAATACTTCTAACTTTCCAAAAGTAGAAAATTTTCAGAAATACCATTATGACTATCGCAAAACAATTTTATGATTATGTCGAAACACAACCTGGGCTCTGATACCACTGTTGGGTTTCCGACACCACGACGAGTGTGTGTTCAAACATGTTTCGTAAACATATGCACAGCGGAAGGAATAAAATAATAAATCTAATTTATTACAAGAGACACACCACACGCATGCATAGTACAACATGTGTAGACATAATCGTAAATTAAAATTTTGTAATAAAAAAAAATTTATACTACGTATACCTGACGTATCACGTGCAGCGGGAAAGGCATCAACCGGAGCGATCCTCGCTAGAATCGCCTCTATCCGTATCCACGCCGAGTATCTTCGGGATGACTTCACAAAGTCACAAGCCTCGTCTTTGTATGGGTTACTAGCCTCGTGTTGAAGATGATATGATCGAGAGAAGATCACGATCCGAATCAAAATTCGGATCCAAAACGAGTCCTCAAAAACTCGCTTCTCCGGAGAGGTATTCGTCAACCGTTTGACGAATCCTTCGTCCTCCACCTATGAGGATTATCGGAGATTAAATCCCCAACAAGGCTACCGCTGTCGGAGCTCCAAACGTCGTCCAAATGACGCTCTGACAAGAAGGAAACAAGCTGTCCAGAAAACTAGACAGCTTTGGTGGAGGAATAGGGGCTGGCCAAATAAGGAAGGTTGAAGCTCACCTTGTTGCCGGACCCAAAGGAGATCACCGGAGCTCCTCCGGCAGTAGCTCAACGCCGGCAAGGGGAGAGGATGACAGCTGCTGGACGCCGGCAAGGAGCTTTGGGCGGTGGTGGGCGGCGGCAAGAAGTTGGCGCCGACCACTTGGAGAAGAGGGAGAGGGTGGGCGGCAACTTTAGGGTTGCAAGGATTAGGGCTTAACAAAAACCCTTAAGCCCTATTTTTATAGAAAACAAATTCTCTTAATGGTTATCGGATCATAACCAAAAGTCCGTTAACCCGCTCCATTAATTTAAGTTAAAATAAACCAAACCATGATGGTTTATTTTAAGTTAAAACGAATCGAACCAACTTTGGTTCATTCATTTAAAACAAACCAAACCCCTTTGGTTTATTCTCCTCCATTGGATTAGAACCAAACCAATTTGGTTCATCCATCATGTCTTCATAAGACACAGCCCATCCACGCTTCCATTGCGACTGAAACGATTTCATGCTCGCTCCATGTTTGGTCCAGCCAAACCTAGTTTCTCTCGGTCTGAGAATCTCATTCTCAAGCTCGTTTTAAATCCTTCGGATTACACCCGTTGTGCGTGTGACCAAATAGGTTCTCAGTTTATGTTGGCCTTCTATAATTAACCATTAATTATAGAACGATCATGAGTGGCACCTAGTAGTACATCATAATCCCCAATTAACCGAAAAGATCAACAGTTGATCCAGAACTATTTCTGAAACCCTTCAGCAGCTCGAATGAATCATGCCCCATTCCCTTCACTCATCTTATACCCACTTGGTTCAGGACATGGTCTATAGTGTCAGTCCCCACTAGGCTGACTACGTCACACCTAGCCCAAGTATCATTTCCTCGTCCTACGGATTCTAGTTACTGCACATGTATTGAAGAGTACCTTACTCTAAACATGTAATGTTTTGGCCAAAGACTTTAGTAACAATCCGACGAGAGGCCATGGGTATACATCTCTTCGCAAGGAGTGGTGAATCTTTTATAGGTTATTCAAACACCTTCATCACTTTGACTTATACCCAATCATCCCGGATCCACATCTCCTCAGAGATGCTTGCATAAGATGTCAAAGCATAAGTCTTTATGATCAAGATGACTTGAATACCATAAGTCAAAGGAACATCGCACTTAAGCTGCAGTAAGAACTTCATTGAAATATCTATATATGTAGAGAACCATATGAAGTCTTACGGCTGGTCACTCCAATGAACTAGTTACCATAACTAGCATCCACGATTAACTCCGGACATCACAATGTCTCCAGCCAGTGAGAATCAGCTGCTTGGATACACCAAGGAGTATACCTCGTGCTAGTCTCGACAGAATCGATGGTGTCCAAATCCATCAATTCATCGACTAGGGATAATTTCGATACATCACAATTACACATGTAGAGATACTCACTAGTTGTGATCCAATCACAAATTCTCTCATGCTGTGAATCGTATCGTGGACATTCAGTAAATGAGTTTAAGATCCAATCAACTACATGAAAACA
The DNA here is from genome assembly GCA_025175895.1 of Wurfbainia villosa. NCBI lineage: Eukaryota > Viridiplantae > Streptophyta > Magnoliopsida > Zingiberales > Zingiberaceae > Wurfbainia > Wurfbainia villosa. Next base: position 110,655,993 of record CM045987.1, on the reverse strand, counting down.
TGTGTACTCAAATAGTGAATCTTCATTTATCATATAAATGGTTCAAACATAAGGCGATTGCCTTAGGATATCTCTCATATATTACTAACATGATGAACAGGTATTTGTGTCGTGGTACCATTTCAAATTAATTACCGAACCCCCTAACTACACTAATATAGCATAGTGGATGGCTCGGATCATTTCCCAACGAGTGTAATCGATAGAATAGTAAACTTACGATAACTAATTATTGCTTTGGATTTTCTAGTGAAGATGGGGGTTTGGATTTGAGCTCTAACCTACGGTTGCAAGGTAATTAAAATTCTAAACTAACATGCAACAACTAAATCAAACAAAGCAGAAATTAAAGCAATAAAAACTGAAAGAGGAACTAATCTGATCAACCCAAGATAGCCCCGGTGAATGAACAAGTTCCTCCAGCTAAGTCCGACGAAGTTCGATCGAGACTCTGTAAACGGTATTGGATGTGGGATGGTGCAAACTCCTGAATCCAATAGTTTGATGAATGCTCCGAACTCTCACGGATCTGGTTGAGCTCAAAAAAGTATCGTCGGGGCGGACTCCTCCTCGAATCTGAAAGAGAAGGTAGATGAGCTGTGAGATGGATGACGACACCGAAATCTCTTGATGAAGCGATTCCTCCTCGAATCCGTGGAGGATAGTGGATGGAAGCAAGGTGGAGGTGGCTGCTAGTGCTCAAGGGTAGAAAAGTTTTAACTAACAACTAAATGAAGTAAACAATATATCAACGAAATCTACTGCATGAACATGATGTAAAGTAAAGCATGAAACTAAATCTAATCTAATGAACTACAACCTAATTACTCTAAGAAGCATTTTATCGAACACCAACAAGGCATGAAACAAATTAAACTAAGTATGTGCAAATTAGACATAGAAGGTAAAATTGATTACAAACATTCCACTAACTAAGAGTAAAGAACAATTAAAATGAAGTCTTGCTGGAAAATAGGTGTTGATCGATGAAAAACTAAGCTGCCCAAAAGTGCTGGAATTTTTGCTGGAAATGAAGATGGAACTGCCGAAGCTGTGATGGGTTGGCGGATTGTGATCAGGCGGAGATGGTTGCAGGCGATGGAGAGATGACTGGCGACGCGACTGTTCTAGTGGAGTAGCAGCTGAGATCCCAGCTATCCGTTTCTCCGCTCGCGCGAGAAAGATGAATTCTACCCACCTACTGTCATGCGATGGAAGGGAGATGGAGTGGACCACCGGTCACCGAAGATTGGAGGAAATCCCCTTCCCTCTCAGACGACCGGCGAGGAAGGTGTCTGAGCACCGCGGAGCCGTCGGACGTCGCGTGCGAAGAGAAGAAGTCGGCTGTTGGATGAAGGTGATGTGGGTTTTATTAAATGCATTTCCTTAATCATCCGATTCAAGCACCCTTCAATCCCAGCCGTCCATTAGAGCTAGGGTTTAATTGCCTTGATTAATCCATTAAGCTAGCTGTGCATCCAACGGCTGAGAATTCTCTGACTTTGAATGGATGGATCTGATCAATCTGAAGGGATAATCATGATAAGTCGAATCTGGATGAATGGTCAAGATGTCCATATCTAAATTCATGGACTGGATCGCTCCAGATTCAGATGGATGGCTCAGATCAATTAGATCTCATCGGACAGTCAAGATTAAACAGATCTGAACCCTTGATTAAATTGACTCTGATCTTGATGAAGGGCTCAGATTCCTCCAGCTTGAAATTCCCATTATGACCCTTAGATGAAGCTATATTTGATCCAACTTGAGTCTAATCCAGTGGCTCATCTCGATCTCCTACAAACAAAGATAAAATTCGCATATAAGTCCAACATTTAGGAGAATTTACAATAAGGTCCATAAATAAATCCAACTCATAAAACATGATAATAATTGATAAATAATCACTCGAGAGGATAAAAACAGTGAGATTAAGGACCAAAATAACACGACAAAATGGTAGTTATCAATTCCCCCACACTTATTCTTGCACGTCCTGAGCAAGTAAATAAAACTAAAAATAAACTAAAAGTATATTTCTCTAGCAATTCCCAAGCATACATAGAAAATCATGAAAGAAAATTACCTAGGATTGTCAAATCTCAAAGACTTAAGCAATCATGGACTCAAATCTTACATAGGTTAACAAACATGGTGACTTCAATCCATCATGAATAGACTAAGAATGATTAAGCCTCACAAGGTATGTGGTGGTTTCTCTCGCTCTCATAAGCATGTAATAATGGAGTTCACTCAAGCTACTCATGGTTTATGAACTACCATATGCTTGTTTTTCTTCTACCTTCACCACTATATACACATAAGAATGCACAATCACTGAAGGTTTATTAAGAATGTAAGGGAATACGAAATGAAATAGCTAAAGAAATGTAAGTAGAAGATATGGAAATACTGGAATGTTACATAGATGAGTACAAGAAAACATTGCCCTAAAATTTTTCTTCCAACCCAATAAACATGTAAACAACCCTTATCACATTCTTCAATACAAAACTACTCATGATATACAATAAATCTCTCAATAACTACAACAAGGGATGTCGTTAATAAAAATACTATCACACATAAATAAAAATGAATGGCACCACATGTCAAAATTTTCACAATATTTTTTTTATTATTATTATTTCATAGGCACCCAATTTATTTTTTTTAACTTTTTTTTTCAGCTTTTTTTTTCAAACTTTTTTTTTCAACATGTAGTGCACTTCCCTATGCTCCAAGAAAGAAAACATCAAGCTCAGCTAAAAAGATAAAGAGCATGGCTAGCTCATGGTGATTAAGCACGACTTGCCTATGCTAACACTAAATTCTCCTAAGCTACTCTCTCCCCCACACTTAAATTTTTATCCATCCTGGGCAAAACACTCATCATGGATCATCTAAGTATTCCAAATCCAAAAATAGAAATGGAGAAGAAAGTAATGGAAGGAAAGAAAAAATGTAAGGATGAATGAATAGAATGTTATTCAAATAAGCATGTGATGATAAAAGAAGTGAAGGAAAACAAATGTGATTGCCTTCATAATAATCATGCAAACCTACTGTTGTGTGGTCTCAAAAGAATCAAATCAAGTTTTAGAGTTACAATAACCACAAGTACACCACACACAAGCAATAAAAATAGGCTCAATCCTCAGTAGATAAACAAAAATAATCAACTCAGTCTATCAACATAGAATCCATCACCAAGTAGTAACCACATGCAATCAAATAATCCATTCATGACAATAAATCCCTGAAACTCGACAATCAAATTTAACTAGCTTTCATGACTTCTAAGATGATATAAAGGAATGCATGGGAAATTTATTTGAAAAACTGACAAAATAAAAACTCAACAACCAAAACATAAAAATTAAAATAAAAACAAATGAAGTAAAAGAAACATATATACAAGGAAAAAGAAAAGAGATGAGATGGAGCAAACTTCCCTGAAGTCCTGGTGGTTGGAGAAGGTTTAGTAAGAGAAGATACTCAGGCAGTGGAGTACTCCGAGAGAAATCCCGTCCTGGTGGTTGAAGAAGATTCGGCTTTAACATCCACGTCGGGAGTGGGATGAACTGAATGGGGGTGAGCGCCCTCATGGTGTAATCATGATAATACTGTGTTGCTCCCTCCAATATGATCGCCTCATCATATGTAATCTCTAGCGTTCGGAGGCAATTCAGATAAAGTATCCAACCTTGAGGTTGGATTATTACATGGAATGTCAGGGCCTTCATCAACAGAGGTGTTGGAGTCTCTGGCTGAGATGGAAGTGTCCAGTCTGGGGGCCTCCATCTATCCACCACTTCCATGGGAATCAACTCATCAGAATTGCTTGCCGCCACTGTCTCACTTGTCTTCTAGTATGGCTGGCAAGTCTGGGCACTGGTATCTGGAAACTGCTCCTCTTCAGAATAATCTAGGGCACAAACAACATCACAGAGTAAATCTAAGCCTCTAGTATCATCCTGTAAGTCATCAACCATATAAACAACTTTATCAATATCTGGAGCATCATATAGTACATCATCATCTTGCACATCAATAGAGGAGTCCTGTAGAGCTACAGAGGTAGAAGCGTACATATCACCAGTGTTGGTGCAGGGGCACCAGATAATTGAACCTGTATTTTGATTATGACAATGACACAAAGTTAAGTTCACATCATTGTCCCACAAGCTAAATCAAGTGTGCAGAAAGGCTAAGCTAAGCCGAAGGTCAGCGACACCCAGAGGGAGCTGTGGTGGTCGGGCAACACCGAGGGAACTTCGTGGGAGTTAAAGAACCTAGGTGGAAGACCGGAAGCAAAGCGACAGATCTTAAAGGACCAGAGGTAAGCTCATGTGAGTGAGAGATGGCAAGATCGTGTCCTCTGTACGGGGACGACCGTAGGCAGTGATCTGACTAAGACTTCCTGTGTAAGGTCTAGGTCGAGATCGGACGGTAAGAAACCGTCGTATTTATCATTTTCCATGCTAACCTCTTATTGCAGGGAAGTAGCCAGCCGCAATCAATCGTCATTAAGGCCGATCGATGATGCTCACCGATCGATGGAAGGCATCAGTCGACTGATAGCGACGAATCAGCTTTTATGCTAGGTCAAAATGGATAATGTTTGACGCGGCCACTTCGTGATAAAATTTGGTATCACTTTGTGATCATTCCAAAAGATGAGGAGACTTATTCAGAGGCCAAAATCTATAAAAGGAGGGGAGAATTCCAACCCATTCATTCATCAAGATTATTCTCAAGTGCTCCTACAACGCCAAAGCTCCAACACCGTCATAACGTCGACGCGACAACAAGTTCTAATCTTCTTCGTCGATAGCAGCAACAAGTAATTGTTTTTGTTATTGTATTCTTTGTTTAATCGTAACGAGGTGAGGTAGACTTGTTGCCTCATCCTCGTACTTTCGATTTTGTGATCGTTGTCTCCTACCTCCAATGAGGAGGAGACCTTATAGTGCTTTGCCCTTTGTACGCGGTCTAGGACCGTTAGGGCCTTGGAGTAGCAATCGTTGGGTTGTGAACCAAGTAAAAATAAATGTGTCTTTTTATTTTTCCGTTGTGCTTGCTCGTGTATCAAACGAACGAAAATATTTACGCTCGCTATTCACCCCCCCCCTCTAGCGACGCTTCTCGATCCAACAACCAGCTCTGTAATCCATCTCCTCAAGCACATCACTACCATCAAAAATTATCTCTGAGGAAAACTGGGAGGAATCTTGTGCTTGTGTTTGGCTGATGGATGATACAATTTGATCCAGCCGGATTTGCATGTTCTGTATCTGCTGATGACTATCATTCATTTGTTGCTGATACTGATGTAGAAATGATTCTAGTTTTTCTAGTGTCTCTGTATTTGACTCAGCTTGTAGGAATAGTTGTAGTCCATCACACAATGTGTCATCTTGAATTCCCAATGGACTCTGATAAGCTGAAAAATTCTGAGCCTCTTCCTGATGTACTTCTCCATAACTGTAACTTGATTGATCTCCCCAACTAGGCATGTAAGTATCAATAGATGGTGGGGGTAGATAGCACTGAGACTGCTCAGGAGTGTACTGTTGTGTATGCCCATACCTGAAATCTGAATCAAAATTATGAAAAGATGTACCAGAAATTGAATTATACCTGTCCTATTGATAAGACTGATGATACTGAGGAGCAGGCTGATGATATTGTGATTGGTACTGATAATACTCATCTTCAGTTTGATAATACAATTGTTGCCCAGTACCTAAATAGTAAGCATCACTGAAGTCTCCACATGGCTGATAATATGGATCCATGCTGCAAGAGATTCTTAGTCTTTCCTGAAAATCTAACAAACACAATCAAAAGACACAGGAAATAGATATGACCAAGTACATGGATATGCAAGAAATAAAAGAATATAACCCTAAACACAAGTTTTTGAATTTTGATTTTTTTTTTTTGAAAATTGACAAACAATCCTAAGTCTACCAAGCATCATTACACATTCCCAGCAACGGAGCCAAAATTTGATGAATAGGTATTTGTGTCATGGTACCATTTCAAATTAATTACCAAACCCCCTAACTACACTAATATAGCATAGTAGATGGCCCGGATCATTTCCCAACGAGTGTAATCGACAGAATAGTAAACTTAGGATAACTAATTATAGCTTTGGATTTTCTAGTGAAGATGGGGGTTTGGATTTGAGCTCTAACTTACTGTTGCAAGGTAATTAAAATTCTAAACTAACATGCAACAACTAAATCAAACAAAGTATAAATTAAAGCAATAAAAATTGAAAGAGGAACTAATCTGATCAACCCAAGATAGGCCCGGTGAATGAACAAGTTTCTCCAACTAAGTTCGATGAAGCTCGATCGAGACTCTGCAAACGGCAGTGGATGTGGGATGGTGCAAACTTCTAAATCCAGTAGTTTGATGAATGCTTCGAACTCTTGCGGATCCGGTTGAGCTCGAAGAAGTATCGTCGGGGCGGACTCCTCCTCGAATCCGAAAGAGAAGGTGCATGAGTTGTGAGATGGAGGACGACGCCGAAATCTCTTAATGAAGCGGTTCCTCCTCGAATCCGTGGAGGATAGTGGATGGAAGCAAGGTGGAGGCGGCTGCTAGGGCTCAAGGGTAGAAAAGATTTAACTAACAACTAAATGAAGTAAGCAATATATCAACGAAATCTACTGCATGAACATGATGCAAAGTAAAGCATGAAACTAAATCTAATCTAATGAAATAAAACCTAATTACTCTAAGAAGCATTTTATCGAACACCAACAAGGCATAAAACAAATTAAACTATGTACGTGTAAATTAGACATAGAAGGTAAAATTGATTACAAACATTCCACTAACTAAGATTAAAGAACAATTAAAATGAAATCTTGCTGGAAAATAGGTGTTGATCGATGAAAAACTAAGCTGCATGAAAGTGCTGGAATTTCTGCTGGAAATGAAGATGGAACTGTCGGAGCTATGATGGGCTGGCGGAATGTGATCAGGTGGAGATGGCTGCCGGTGATGGAGAGATGACTGGTGACGACTGTTCCGGCAGAGCAGTAGCTGAGATCCCAGCTATCCGTTTCTTCGCTCACGCGAGGAAGATGAATTTCGTTCTCTGTCGCATGATGGAAGGGAGATGGAGTGGACCACCAGTCACCAGAGATTGGAGGGAATCCCCTTCCCTCTCCGACGACCGACGAGGAAGGTGGCTGAGCGCGGCGGAAGAAGGCGGTGGTGTCGGGCGTCGCGTGAGAAGAGAAGAAGACGGTTGTTGGATGAAGGTGATGTTGGTTTTATTAAATGCATTTCCTTAGCACCCTTCAATCCCAGCCTTGAAGGGTTTTGCTTCAGAAGCTCTCATACCAATTTAATTGATTTTAGCTTATCGAGTCCGTGAGGGGAAACTTCGCTTCCCACTTCACCTCGATAGCTTCCTTCATGGCGATCCCTTCTATGTCCCCGGATTAAAAAATTTAATCCTAGACAAAAGGGATTGCCAAAGCAACCAAGTCATAGTCGTGCTATTCGTTTAGAGAGGTCACTTGAACAAACTAGTTGTTCAAGCGACCATCCTCTATTCTACGAGTAGCCGCGGAATAGACGATGTCCGGATCGCTAGTTTTTGTGTTTATGCTCGGGATCCAAGTATTATTTAGCCATTTACAGATTTATAACATGCTTATAATTGAAAAACAAAACAAGAAACAAACAAAAGAAGAAAGTAGAATAGGTATACCTCTCGATCTTCTAATGTATGACCTTCCTCCTTTTGGACGTCGTGTGGGCGACGATCTACCAAAAGTCGAAGCTCCTAGATCGCAAATCTTCCTTCCTTGCTCTTCCAAAGCAAGAGGAAGAGTAGAAACAAGGTTTTTCTCCTCTCTAGAAACAACCAACAAGGAACTAAAACTATCCTTGCCGCCGGCCAACTAGGTGAAGGAGAAGATGGTGGAAAACAACCAAGACACCAAGGGAAGCCCTATATCTTGTTTCCACCACCTAAGGAGAAGGAGAAGGGAGCTTTTGGGTGACAACCAAGGCTGGAAAAGAGGCTGGAGAGGTGCTGGACGTTGGCAAAAAGAGGAAGAAGAAGAGAAGAATACCTTCCTTATTTGGTGCCACCCTTGCCTCCAAACCCTAATCCTAATCCTATCTCAACTAGGATTCCTTCTTGCCGCCCAAACCCTAGATCTCCTTTTATTATGTCACACCAACTCCATTGACATCCTTTTATAGAGTTAGGGATAAGTCATGAATTAATCTCATCCATTGGTTCAAGGGATTTAATCTCAACCGTCGGATCTAGAGATTTAATCTCCACCGTCGGATCTTAGAGATTTAATCTCTACCAATGGATCTTAGATTTTTGTTTCTATCCATTGGATCTAAGCATCATGAGGTGTTAATAGGCTACATTAGGGACCATGAGGAGGAGTTGGGTCTTGGACACCCATGGATCAAGCCCACATAAAGTCCGATCCACTAATGATGATCCAATCCACTAAAGGTTCATCATTGATCTACCTCACCAACCCCCATATGATAATATGGGCTCCATATATTATTTGTACATTTTCTCTCCGTGTTTAAGATCTCGAATGTCCGTCGATTAATTAATTTACTGACCATTAATTAATCAACATCTAACTCCTTGAGTAGTACCACTCAACCTTTTAATCATGCCGGACAAAGTCCACCTGCAGGGTTTACATGATGAACCTTATGAGCTCCTCAAGGGGACATCATCATCCTAATATATAGGACACGGTTTCCTCCTATAATCAACGACGCACCATATAAATAATATCATCTCCCAACTTACCGAGCCTATCGATTTAATCTATAAATATCGCCCATTGGTAAATCAAAGAGATGACTACTAAGTATATGTGCCCGTTATTATATCGGAATTAAGAGCATGTACAAAATAATATCTGAGGTCCGATTCGATTATGTAGTCAGCAATAAATCGAATCACCTCTAAGTCGGTCCTGCTCAATACACACAAAGTGCACTAGTGTGATTCTATGGTCAAGACAAACCAATACCAAATCACACTACAACCATTCCGATGGTTTGTCCAAAGTCATCTCGATTGTGAGCCTTTTCTTATACTTTACAAGGAGTCGATAACATGATCTCCCGTGTGCCACCACACACCATGTTATCTACAATGTAACATATTAGACAATATGCATAAAAATATGCAAACAATGATCATGTGATTCTTATCGCAAAAATAAAGATGTTCATAGAAAAGATAGACTTTTTAGTATACATGCCTATAATCTCCCACTTATATTAAAAGACTATGCTGTCCTCATACTGCCATACATCTGATTCCCCTTCCCTCCACATGTCTATCAAAGCTCTCGCTAGAAGGGCCTTAGTGAAAGGGTCTACCAGGTCATCCTCTGATGCAATCTAGGCGACAGCAACTTCTATCTCCTTTACGATCTCTCGTATCAGGTGGTACTTGCGCTCTATGTGTTTACTAGCCTTATGGGCTCGTGGTTCCTTCGAGTTTGCAACTGCACCACTATTATCACAATAAATTGTGATGATTCTGGGCAAACCAGGAATCACATCCAAGTCCATCAAGAAGTTCCTGAGCCATACAGCTTCTTTGGCCGCCTCAGAGGCCGCCACATACTCAGCTTCCATGGTGGAGTCCGCCACGCATTTCTGCTCGACACTCCTCCATACAATGGCTCCACCTCCCAAAGTAAACACAAAACCTGAGGTAGACTTACTGTTATCCCTATCAGATTGGAAGTCGAAATCCGTGTAACCCACAGGGAGTAATTGGTCTGCCCGGTAAATCAGCATATAATCCCTAGTCCTTCTTAGGTACTTCAATATATGCTTTACCGTAGTCCAATGTCCTTGTCCTTGATTACTCTGATATCGGCTGACCATGCCGACGACATAGCAGATATCTGGTCTCATACATAGCATCTCATACATGAGGCTTTCTACTGCCGAGGTATAAGGAACCGCCTTCATCTCCTCTATCTTCTCAGATGATCTAGGATACATCTCCTTAGATAAAGGAACTCCATGCCTAAAAGGTAGAAAACCCTTCTTGGAGTTCTGCATGCTAAAACGATCCATAATCGTGTCTATGTATGAAGCTTGGGATAAGCACAACATCCTTTTTCTGCGATCCCTTATAACCTTGATCCCAAGGATGTGTCCCATCTCCCCCAAGTCCTTCACATCAAACTGTTTGGACAACCATACTCTTACGTCCGATAACATCTTGATATTGTTGTCAATCAACAAAATGTCATCTACGTATAGTACAAGAAATACCACTACGTTTTCGTCACATCTCTTGTATACACAAGACTCATCCTGACTTTGAATAAATCCATAAGACTGGATCACCTCATCAAACCGGATGTTCCAAGACCTCGAAGCTTGTTTCAATCCATAAATGGACCGATTAAGCTTACATACAAGATGCTCTTTGCCCTTAGCAATGAATCCCTCTGGTTGCTTCATGTAGATGTTTTCCTCAAGACTTCCATTAAGGAAAGCTGTCTTGACATCCATCTGCCACACCTCATAATCCATATGAGCTGCTATGCATAAGAGAATCCGGATAGACTTAAGCATGGCTACCGGTGAAAAGGTCTCCTCATAATCGATACCCTCTTTCTGAGTATACCCCTTCGCAACAAGCCTCGCTTTGAAGGCCTCAACCTTCCCATCTATTCCTCTCTCTTGTAGATCCACTTGCATCCAATGGTTTTTACACCATCGGGTGGTTCTACTAGCTCCCAGACCTGATTAGAATCCATAGATTCAATCTCAGCATTCATTGCACTTTGCCAAGATACTACATCTTTATCTTGGATTGCCTCGTCATATGTCCAGGGATCAGGTTCATGTTCGCCAAGGACCAAATCAGAAGATTCTCCTAAGAACATGAATCTATCAGGTTGTCTCACAACCCTCCCACTACGACGAAGTATCACCTGTGTATCCTCTGTGACATGCGGTGCAGTGACATGTGGTATATCCTCTTGTACTGGTGGTACTAAAGAAGTGACTTCCCCTTTTAACTCTTCCAGAACAATTTTACTCTTGGGCTTGTGGCTCATCACATAGTCTTCTTCTAGAAATCTGTAGTTCGTGCTAACGATCACCTTCTGATCTCTAGGACTATAAAACAATCCACCCTTCGTTCCCTTGGGATAGCCAACGAACATGCGTACTTCTGTACGAGGTTCCAACTTACCAGCATCTGCCTTCAGCACATGTGCTGGACTCCCCCATATCTGAATATGTCTTAGACTAGGCTTTCGCCCAGTCCACAACTCTGTGGGAGTAGAAGGCACTGATTTAGATGGAACCAAGTTCAGAATGTACACCGTCGTATCTAGAGCATATCTCCAGAACGAATCTGGCAAGTCAGAATAACTCATCATCGATCTAACCATATCCATAAGAGTCCTATTCCTTCGCTCTGCTACACCGTTATGCTGGGGTGTGCCAGGTGCAGTCAATTGGGATTGAATCTCAGCCTCTGATAAGTAGTTCCTAAACTCTCCCAAGAGGTACTCACCACCACAATCAGATCGTAGTATCTTGATACTTTTACCTTGACGTTTCTCCACATCAGCCTTGAATTCTTTAAACTTGTCAAAGCATTCAGACTTGCGGCGCATCAGGTAAATGTATTCATATCTTGAGTAATCATCTATAAAAGAGATGAAATACTCAAAACCACCTCTAGCCTGGATAGACATAGGATCACACAAATCAGAATGAACCAATTCTAACACATCTTTGGCTCTATACCCCTTGGCTTTAAAAAGGCCTCTTGGTCATCTTACCCTCCGAGCAAGATTCACAGGTTGGGAGATCCTCCACCACTAATGTACCCAAAGGTCCATCAGCTATCAACCTTTGAATTCTGCTTAGGTTAATGTGACCAAGCCTAAGATGCCAAAGATATGTTTGGTTCATCTTCGAAGGTTCTTTTCTCTTATTGGAATTAGAAGATGAGTTATTAACTTCAATTTGCATCGTGGGAGGTTTTGGTTCAAGTGTCTATAAATTTCCTATCAATGTACCTGAACAGATATTCTCCCTATTCCTTTTTATAACAACTCTGTCATTAAAAGAAATAGAATATTCATCCATAAATTATTTAGAAACTGAAACTAAATTCTTTCTAAATAAAGGTACATAAAGGAAATTTTCCAGAACCAAAATTTTATTTTTCTCAAAAGATAAATAAAACATCTCCCACTGCAATAGCTGCCACCTTCATGGCATTGTCCAAGTAAATGGTAATCTCTTCCTTAGCTCGTCGTCGGGTTTCCTGGAACCCCTGCAAAGTATTACGGACATGACCAGAGGCTCCTATATCTACACACCAGGTGCTGGTAGATAACACCGCTAATCATGTTTTAACGACTAGTCCAAAGGATATATCTTTGTTCTGCTTTGGATTGGGATAGTCCTTCTTCCAATGTCCATCCTGCTTGTAAGTGAAGTACTTGCCTTTCGGCTTCTTCACTCCTCCCTGAGATCCTCCCACCACCTTTGCTTCACCTTGTTTCTTCTTCTTCTTGCCTTTCGGCTTAGAAGTAGAAACCTTTTTGAGCAATCATGGCTTGAGGACACTCTTCGAAGAGTGCATACTTGTACTCCTTAGCAGATAAGACAATATCTAGATTCTTTTCCAATCAATATTATTTGGGTATAGTAAGTTTATTTCCTTTAGTATCATAGTAAGTGGACTGAAAGTTATATTTGAAAATCCTAAGAATCACATAGATCATTACTGTAGATTTCAAAAATTATTGATTCCTCAAACAATAAAATTTAAAATCAACCAACACCTCAAACACCAAGAATATCGTATGCCATGATAGTGTGGACGTATACGAATTCTATATTTGTAAGAGGAGGTTTTACCCATTAATTTTACTATCTTGTCAACCTAACTTTATGACAAGTAAAATTAATAGTTGGTTTCTCTTCGGCCCTACAAATAAAAGTAGTGACTCCGATGGGGAGGATACTTATATTTGTATCTAAGTGTTCACCATTACTTGGTACCAAGGTAATTATCTCGGGTTATGTGCCTTACGATGGGCAAGTACACACGCTCCTTAATAATTTCCTGTAACCATATTCGACCTTGTGATCCGCAAACAAACCCATCCGATGGGGAGGAAGGCACTCAGAGCCGACGCGTAAGTTTGTTTGCATCACTTGTCAAATCGTAATGGAGGCCGTGGGAATTTATAAAAATATCCCTCTCCCACTTAGTAATTTGAAAATGAGGAATTTTCTAGGATACGACATGCATATCAAACAATAAGCAATAAATATGAAAAATAAATTATTTTTCAACTATTATGGCTTTTGTCTTCAATATGACTCTCGTCGTATCGCCATCTCGTCCGCTCCTCCTACGCCATGTACGAGCCATCCGGAGATCCGAGCCGAGACTAAAACCTATTTTAATTTACATCCATCGATCCTATACTCCACGAGGAAGTGTACATGAAATCTAGATCGAAAGTAAAATAAAATAAAGAGTGGCTAAACAATGCCGTATTTAATTTACAAAAACTAAATACTAGCCTCGTCAACCCCGAGGATTCAACAAAATAAATATTTACACACATACAATCACATACACACATATGGCCATAATAGTCGGATCTTATGCCTACAACCAAAGAGTTAAACTACGCATATCCTACTATTATCCGACACATATAATATATGAAAAAGTGCATAAAAATTAACCGAATCCTAAACACACAAAACCAGAAACCTTGGCTCTGATACCAATTTAAGGGTTTTGCTTCGGAAGCTCTCATACCAATTTAATGGATTTTAGCTTATCGAGTCCGTGAGGGGAAACTTCGCTTCCCACTTCACCTTGGTAGCTTCCTTCATGGAGATCCCTTCTATGTCCCCGGATTAAAAAATTTAATCCTATATAAAAGGGATTGCCAAAGCAACCAAGTCATAGTCGTGCTATTCGTTTAGAGAGGTCAATTGAACAAACTAGTTGTTCAAGCGACCATCCTCTATTCTACGAGTAGCCGCGGAATAGACGATGTCCGAATCGCCGATTTTTGTGTTTATGCTCGGGATCCAAGTATTATTTAGCCATTTACAGATTTATAACATGCTTATAATTGAAAAACAAAAACAAGCAACAAACAAAAAAAGAAAGTAGAATAGGTATACCTCTCGATCTTCTAATGTATGACCTTCCTCCTTTTGGACGTCGTGTGGGCGACGATCTACCAAAAGTCGAAGCTCCTAGATCACAAATCTTCCTTCCTTACTCTTCCAAAGCAAGAGGAAGAGTAGAAACAAGGTTTTTCTCCTCTCTAGAAACAACCAACAAGGAACTAAAACTATCCTTACTGCCGGCCAACTAGGTGAAGGAGAAGATGGTGGAAAACAACCAAGACACCAAGGGAAGCCCTATATCTTGTTTCCACCACCTAAGGAGAAGGAGAAGAAAAGAGGTCAGAGAGGTGCTGGACGTTGGCAAAAAGAGGAAGAAGAAGAGAAGAATACCTTCCTTATTTGGTGCCACCCTTGCCTCCAAACCCTAATCCTAATCCTATCTCAACTAGGATTCCTTCTTGCCGCCCAAACCCTAGCTCTCATTTTATTATGTCACGCCAACTCCCTTTACATCCTTTTATAGAGTTAGGGATAAGTCATGAATTAATCTCATCCATTGGTTCTAGGGATTTAATCTCAACCGTTGGATCTAGATATTTAATCTCCACCGTCGGATCTTAGAGATTTAATCTCTACCAATGGATCTTAGAGTTTTGTTTCTATCCATTGGATCTAAGCATCATGAGGTGTTAATAGGCTACATTAGAGACCATGAGGATGAGTTGGGTCTTGGCCACCCATGGATCAAGCCCACATAAAGTCCGATCCACTAATGATGATCTAATCCACTAAAGGTTCATCATTGATCTACCTCACCAACCCCCATATGATAATATGGGCTCCATATATTATTTGTACATTTTCTCCCCGTGTTTAAGATCTCGAATATCCGTCGATTAATTAATTTACTGACCATTAATTAATCAACATCTAACTCCTTGAGTAGTACCACTCAACCTTTTCATCATGCCAGACCAAGTCCACCTGCAGGGTTTACATGATGAACCTTATGAGCTCCTCAAGGGGACATCATCATCCTAATATATAGGACACGGTTTCCTCCTATAATCAACGAGGTACCATATAAATAATATCATCTCCCAACTTACCGAGCCTATCGATTTAATCTATAAATCTCGCCCATTGGTAAATCAAAGAGATGACTACTAAGTATATGTGTCCATTATTATATCGGGATTAAGAGCATGTACAAAATAATATCTGAGGTCCGATTCGATTATGTAGTCAGCAATAAATCGAATCACCTCTATGTTGGTCCTGCCAATACACACAAAGTGCACTAGTGTGATTCTATGGTCAAGACAAACCAATACCAAATCACACTACAACCATTCCGATGGTTTATGCAAAGTCATCTCGGTTGTGAGTCTTTTCTTATACTTTACAAGAAGCCGATAACATGATCTCCCGTGAGACACCACACACCATGTTATCTACAATGTAACATATTAGACAATATGCATAAAAATATGCAAACAATGATCATGTGATTCTTATCACAAAAATAAAGATGTTCATAGAAAAGATAGACTTTTAAGTATACATCCCTACAAGCCGTCCATTAGAGCTAGGGTTTAATTGCCTTGATTAATCCATTAAGCCAGTTGTGCATCCAACGGCTATGAATTCTTCGACTTTGAATGGATGGATCTGATCAATTTGAAGGGATAATCATGATCAGTCGAATCTGAATGAACGATCAAGATGTCCAAATCTAAATGCATGGATCGGATCACTCCAGATTTAGATGGATGCCTCAGATCAATTAGGTTTCATCGGACGGTCAGGATTAAACAGATCTGAACCCTTGATTAAATTGACTCTGATCTTGATGAAGGGCTCAGATTCCTCCAGCTAGAAATGCTCATTATGACCCTTAGATGAAGCCATATTTGATCCAACTTGAGTCTAGTCCAGTGGCTCATCTCAATCTCCTACAAACAAAGATAAAATTCGCATATTAGTCCAAAATTTAGGAGATTTTACAATAAGGTCCAAAAATAAATCCAACTCATAAAACATGAAAATAATCGATAAATAATCACTCGAGAGGATAAAAACAGTGAGATTAAGGACCAAAATAATATGACAAAATGGTAGTTATCAGTGGCCCATCTCGGTCTCCTACAATTAAGATGTAAAATTTGCATATAAGTCCAAAATTTAGGAGAATTTATAATAAGGTCCAAAAGATGATCCAACTCATAAAATATGCAAATAATCAACAATTTAACACATGAGAGGATTAAAATAGTTACATTAAGGACCAAAATAATACGACAAATTGACAGTTATCATCGATCCGACGGATAGTCCGTGTGGAACTTTGAATTCGAGATCGAGCAGTATTACTACTGCTATTGGATATTATATTGTTTGCTTCTACTAATCTTGTTTTGTAGGGATCAGTCGATTGAAAGGATTCCAGTCGACTGAAGTCCAGTCGATTGGATACCCAGTTCGCAAGATTAGATGGTGATCGATCAAGAATCTGACAGCCTAGATGGAAAGACTTCTAGTCGACTGGGGAGGTCCAGTTGACTGAAAAGGCAAACTTTCCGATGCAGAGCCAGGTGAGCTGGAGTCGACTGGAACAAGTCCAGTCGACTGGGAATGCCGAAGTATCATATCAATGGGCTGGTGTGGAGTCGACTGGAGGGCATTCCAGTCGACTAGAAAAGGCTTATAAAAGAAATGCATGACCAACTCTGAATACAACTCATCTACTATGTCCAAGTGCTACTACTAGTGTTCGTCGTCCACAAAAGCTTCAACCCTTTGCAATGACGCAATTCCGACACTCCGTGCCCTAATTCAATAGCTCAATAGTGTCGGTATATTTACTTGTCTTTATTTCGCTTTTGTGTACTTAATTTCAAAGAGAAGGTAGAGTGTTACCTATCTCTTAATCATTGTAAAAAAGCAAACCCCTTCGAAGTCGAGAGTTCTCGAGTCGGAGGACCTTGTAGTTCATTACCCATCGAGGTAGCTCTCGGAGAGCTACATGGCTTGGAGTAGCAACCCGTCTAGGATTGTGAACCAAGTAAATAAGCTAGTCTCTTTATTTTATTTAAATTTTGATGCATACTCTTTATTTCTAAAAGATTTCAAAAAATAAGTTTTTAATTTCTAAAGAAAATTTGTAACTTCCGAGATTCACCCCCCCCCCCTCTTGAAACATTTTGGTCCTACAGAGACTTCTGAGTAACAATCTTGATAAGAGGCCTAGGGTATATATCTTCTTTATATAAGGAATGGTGAATCCTCTTTGGGTTGTTCAAACATCTTCGATCACTTTGACTTATACCCAATAAACCCAGAGTTACACCTCCTATGGAGATGGTTGCAAATAAGTCAAAGTATAAGTCGCCATGATCAAGTTGACTTGAATACCTCGAGTCTAATGAAGCTCACACTCGAGCCGTAATGAAACATCAACGACATAAAGAACCATATGAAGTTCCATAGCAGGTCACTCCAATGAACAAGTTACCCTAACTAGCATCCACATGTTCACTCTCAACATCCGTATGCTTCTATTCAGTGAGTACTGAATACTTGGATAAACTAAGGAGCATAACATGTTTTAGTCTTATAGAATTGATGATGTCCAATCTCATCGATTCATCGACTAGGGAGAGTTTCAATACTTACATTTTTACACATAATGAGATGCCCACTAATTGTGATCCAATCAATATTTCTCAAATGCTATGTATCATATTGTAGACTTTAGTAGATGAGTTTAAGATTCAATCAAATACATAGACAATATATACTCAAATAGTGAATTTTATTAATAACTTCTAAAGCAATTGCCTTAGGACACCTCTCAATTACATCATTAGGTGTCACTCTTGATCTATTTATAATCAATGGTTGATTATGAATGCCTAACATAGCCGGGAACCTATTGGGTCACACACACAACAGTGTCTCAAGAAATGTATAACAAGTTAGAGAATAAGATTCTCAAAGAGAGAGAGGATGTATGGTAGGATTAGATATAAAATGGCATGAAACGGACCTTATAGGATCTAACACGATTGAGCTGAAGCTTCACATGTCATGCCACATGCAAACGAGTTGAAATGGAGCATACAACGCCCAACATGACCGTGCTGGGGCTAGCACGGTTATGCCAATGCTGGCACAACCATGCCAGGCTTTGCCCCTACCAACACAGTCGTACTTAGCCAACACAACCAGGCACTAACCATGGCAGAGGGATCCACAACTTAGCCGTGTATCCCTCCATGGTCGTGGAAGGCTCCACAACCAAGATGTGGAGCACACCACGACCGTGGATTGGGTCACCATTTTAGTTTTTGCATGTCAGGTTATATTTTGATGCATTTATATGATAAACATGGAAAGTGTTAATGCTCTAAGGATTCCCTAAATTATAGATGTATAAATACATCTCTTCATTGAACCCTAAGAGAGGTTTTTTTTTTAGTGGCTTTTGGATGTTTTGGAACTCCAAAGGTCATGGTGTGTTGTCTCCTCCTCATCTCCCCTCTTCCTCACCAAGCTCAGTTAACACTGATCAGAGAGAAAGGCTTGTGGCCTTTGGAAGGTTGTCTCACGAAGATCCAACGTGAATACCGATAGAGGCAAGGCCTGTTGGTCTTGCACATAATTTATACAGATTCAAAAAGAATCTCGAATGTATCATCAACTTTCTCTTCATCTCTATTTTTGTATGATTATGTTAAAAGCTGATATTCCTTGGCTAAAGGTATCTCTGGGATGTAGAATTTTTTAATTGTTTTATATTTCCACTATGCCCGTGTTTCTGGGATCCCACTAAAAGGGATCAAAAGCATTGCGAATACCCACCAAAAATCCCATCTGTGGTATCTGAGCCACCTTGCATTTTGACATAAGTTATATAGATTTAGAGTTTTATTTGCATGTATAATAAGTTTTGATATTTTATATGCCTGATTGTACATATCTGAGGATGCACCTAAAAGCATTAAAGGTGCTAGCCGCATGGCGTGAGGCCAAAGCATAGGTGATCCATGTGTTGGAATAGGTTGTGCATTCTGCGTGCCAAATTTCGCACGATGGGATGTGCAACCAATGGTTGGCTCATATACACATTTGAAAATTGTTTCCTAATGTGACCTTTGTTGTTATTAGTTAGTTTACAATGCAATACATAATTGTCTTGTAGTTAATATGATTATATATGTAAGTTAGCCATGTAAACTGCTTAAAAAAACATGAAGGCTTACCTTGTAGTAAATTGATGAGACTTAGGATAACCTGAAAATCTCTAGTGTAAATATTAGGGCTTACACCTTCCATTAATATAGTTGAACTAGAGTTCCTTTTCATGTTTGGATTGTTGGACTCTCTCCAAGCCTAGGATGACATTAAATATGTTCAAACCATTCACAATTCGATATTCCAGTAAATGGTAAGAATCAAAGTCTAAGTTTCTAGTTTGGATTGTTGGACTCTCTCCAAGCCTGGCTAGAAAATTAGATATGTTCGGACCATTTAATTTCAATCTGATGATTAATGTCCTAACCCTAATTGAAAGCATTTATTTGTTAGACTCTCTCCAAGGTCAATGTGGATAGAGGTGCAATTAAGTGATATGCATAGAATGCATATATGTTAATGAGTTAACAACCTAATGTACATATGAACATTCAATTAGTTGATAGCATAAAGTGATAGTTATATAAACATTATATAATTGGTATTGTTGATACCTATCACTAGAACTAAGAATGACTTGTTAGACTCTCTCCAAGGTTGTTCTTAGCAATAGCAAATATCTGCCCACTAGGAGAAAACCTACCATCTCTCAAATTCAAAGTTAGTGCTCTTGAATTCTAAACCTACAATTTACATTAACTGTAATTTACATGCTAGGTTGCTCTTTACATTATAGAGTTATAATTAATGTAAATTGTTTACATTACAAATTCATCTCTCTTATACACTCTAGTTGTATGTCTAGGTTGATAAAGCTAGAATAGCATGTCAACCTCCATTAACTTGCATTCAATTTTGGACAGAAATAAACTGATGGAATCAAACTTCTTGGACTGGTTATGAAACTTAAGAATTGTTCTCAAGGCTGACAAGATAGCCCATATCCTTGAAGAGGGTCTTCATGAACGCCCTACAAAAAATGCTTCTAGGGACCAAATGTTGGTCTATTAGAAACATGTTGTTGATTTGGAGCTAGCATGCTACATCATGCTGGCATCGATGTCTGCTGAACTATGGAAGTAACATAAGCATATGGATACTTACACCATTGTCTATCATCTTCGTGAGTTGTTTGACGAGCAAGCAAGATCCGAAAGGTTTGAGATCATGAAGCTCATCTTTCGCTCAGAGTGCAGGATGGTTCATCTATTGTGCAACATGCACTAAAAATGGGACATAGGAAAGGAAACTGTAAGAATCATCTAGAGTGCTTAAAGGAGAGGAAGTCACTTGATGCCCGATTTACTTTAATTATTTTCATTATTGAATGTCACACTGTATCTTCTAACACTTGGGTATTGGATACCAGGTGTTCCTTCCATATATGTAATGAAATACAGGGATTGAAGAATGGTAGATGGCTGGTTAAGGGAAAAGCAAATTTAAGGGTTGGTAATAGAGCAAAGGTTGTTGCTATAGCCATAGGGACTTATTTGTTGCATCTTCCTAATGGACTAGTTTTAGAGTTGGATGATTATTTTTATGTTCCTTTGTTAATAAAGAGCATTGTTTCTATTTGTTGTTAAATAGAAAAGATTTCCATTTGACTTTTAGTAACAATTATTGTTACATATTGTTGAATGGTTCTTTTAGGGAACATGAATATTAAATAATGGAATCTACATGTTAGATATATCGAACGAAGTATTCAATATCGAGTCGAATAGCAAACGTGCTAAAATAGATACTTAATTAACCTCCTATATGTGGCATTGTCGTCTTGGCCATATTAGTAAGGATCACATCACCAAATTGCATAATCTTGACATTTTGGGGTCTTTTGAATTGGATTCATATGACACATGCGATTCATATCTAAAAGGCAAGATGACAAAGTTACCTTTTAAGGGAAAAGGTGAACTAGAGCTTAATGTTTTGAGTCTTGTACATTTCGATGTATGTGGACCGATGTCAACTCAAGAACGAGGAGGTTATAGCTACTTCATTACCTTCATCGATGATTGTTCATGATTTGGGTATGTGTATCTATTGAGATACAAGTCTGATGCCTTTGAAAAATTTAAAGAATTCAGATATGAAGTAGAGAAACAATATGGGAAAAGTATCAAAGTACTTCGATCTGATCAAGGTGGAGAATACTTAAGCCAATGGTCTCCACCTTATGCACCAAAGCATAATGGTGTAGCTGAAAGGAGAAACCGAACCTTGTTGGACATGGTTAGGTTGTTGATACTTCATGCAAATCTTCCCAAATCTTTTTAGGGTTACACATTTGAGATCGTTGTTTACTTGATAAACAGAGTCCCAAAGGCACCCGAAGGCATTATGCCTATTGGGTGCAAGTGGATTTTCAAGAAGAAAATTGACATGGATGGTAATGTAATTACCTATAAAGTTAAATTAGTGGTAAAAGACAATCATCAAAAATAAGGTGTTGACTATGATAAAACATTTTCACCAGTAGCTATGCTTAAATCCATTCAGATACTCCTAGCCATAGTAGCTCATTATGATTATGAGATATGATGAATGAATGTGAAAATAGTTTTTCCTTAATGGGAACCTATCTGAGGATGTGTATATGATACAACCTGAGAGTTTTACATCTATCAACAAGAATAAAGTATGCAAGCTTCAGAGATCCATTTATGGATTGAAGTGAGCATCTAGGAATTTTAACATCCATTTTGATGAGACAATTAAATAGTTTGATTTCTCCCAAAATCTTGATGAAGCTTGTGGGTATAAGAAGGTTAGTGGGAGTGTGATAGTGTTTCTAGTGTTGTATGTCAATGACATACTGCTCATAGGAAATGGTGTGTCTGTCCTACAATTGATTAAAGTTTGGTTGTCCAAAATATTCTCCATGAAAGACATGGGAGAAGCAACCTATATCTTGAAGATAAAGATATATAAAGATAGATCAAATTGGTTGCTTGGTCTTTCACAGTCTACATACATAGATAGAGTGCTAAAACAGAGGCATGGGATTCACCTTTCAAAGTATATCTGCTAGCATACAAAAGACAAGAGGATTCGCATGACTCAGATCCCTTATGTTATGTTATGTACTAGCCCTGATGTATTATACGTTTTGAGTGTTACGAGCATATACTAGTCGAATCCTAGTATGAATCATTGGGTGACTATCAAGGCAATCCTTAAGTACTTGAGAAAAACTAAGGAGTTGTTCTTGGTATATGGATGAGGTGATATGATTATGAGTGGGTATACTAGTGCAAGCTTCCAGACGTATACAGATGATTCCAATTCCTATTTTGGATACATATTCACCTTGAATGGAGGTGCGGTGAGTTGGAAAAGGTTCAAACAAGATACAGTTGTTGATTCTACCATAGAAGCAGAGTACATTATGGTTTTTAAAGCAGCAAAGGAGACAATTTAGATCAAGAAGTTCATCACTGAACTTGGAGTGGTTTCAAGCATTATTGAAGTAGTATCGATCTACTGCGACAACAATGGTACCATTGTACAAGAAAAGGAACCATGGTCTCATCAGCGATCTAAGCATGTACTTCACCATTACCATCTAATCAGAAAGATCATAGGTAGAAGAGATGCACAAATAGAGAAAATTCTCACTAATAGAAATCTAGTAGATCCTTTGACAAAGCCTCTTCCCTAAAAAATTCGAGAGGCATATAGAGACCTATGGTATTAGATACCAAGGCGATTGGCTATAGGCCAAGTGGGAGTATATTGTAATTAAGAGGTGTCCTAAGGTAATCACCTTAGATGCTATTAATAAAATTCACTATTTAAGTGTATATTACATATGCATTTGATTAGATCTTAAACTCATTTACTGAAGTCCACAATACAGTACATATATAGCATGAGAGAAATTATGAATGGATCAGAATTAGTGGGTATCTCATGATGTATAATTATGTAAGTATTGAAACTATTCCTAAATGAATTAATGAGATTGGGCATCATCAATTCTGTGAGACTAACATATGTTATGCTCCTTGGTTTATCCAAGCATTTGATACTCACTGAATGGAAGCATAGGAAAGTTGAGAGTGAACATGTGGATGCTAGTTAAGGTAACTAGTTCATTGGAGTGATATGCTATGAGACTTCATATGATTATTCATGTTGATGAAGATCCCATTGCAGCTTGAGTGTGAGCTTCCTTAAACTTGAGTTATTCAAGTAATCTTGATCATGACGACCTATGTTTTGACTTCTTCGCAACCATCTCCATAAGAGGTATCACTTCGGGTTGATTGGGTATAAGTCAAAGTGATTGAAGATGTTTGAATAGCCAACAAAGGATTAACCACTTCTGTAAAGGAAATATTTACCCTAGGCCTCTCATCAGGATTTTTACGTAGAAGTATTTGCCCAAAGCACACATGTCAAGAAGAATGGTCTTCTTGGACACATGTACGGAGTAACTTGAATCCACAAGATAAGGAAACTATACTTGGGCTAGGTATGACGTAGTCTGCATAGTGAGGATGAGCGCATAAACCATGTTTTGAACGAAGTGGGTATAGGATGAGTGAAAGAAACAAGACACAAATTATTGTAGCTGCTAAAGGGTTCAGAATTATTCTGAAGTCAACATCGACTTTCCAATCAATTGGGGATAATGATATACTACCACTCATAATCTATTCATAATTAATGGTGGATTATGAATGACAAATATAGTCAAAAACTTATTGGGTCACATGCACAACGGTGTCTCAAGAAACAGAAAACATATTAGAGAATGAGATTCTCAAAGAGAGAGAGAATGTCTAGTTGGATTGGACATAAAATGGCATGAAACGAACCTTACAGAACCTAACACGGTTGTACTGAAGCTTAGCACGGTCGTGCCACATGAAAATGAGTTGAAACGGAGCATACATGGCCCAACATGGTTGTGACAGGGCCGACACAGTCGTGTCAGGCTCTACCCCTACTGACATAGTCATGCCTGACCAACATGACTAGGCATTGACCATGGCAGAGGGGTCCATGGCCTGGTCATGGATCCCTCCATGGTCGTGGAAAGCTCCACGACCAAGATGTGGAGCACACCACAACCGTGGATTGAGTCTCCGTTTTGGGTTTTGCGTGTTAGGTTATATTTTGCTATGTTTATATAATAAACATGGAAAGTATTAATGGTCTAAGGATTCCTAAATTATAGATGTATAAATGCATCTCTTCATGGAACCCTAAGAGAGGTTTTTCTGAATGGCTTTTGGATGTTTTGGAACTCCAAGGGTCATGGTGTGTTGTATCCTCCTCGTTTCCCCTCTTCCTCTCCACGCTTGGCTAGCACTAATCAGAGAGAATGGCTTGTGGACTTTGAAAGGTGGTCTCACGAAGATCCGACGTGAATATCGGTAGAGGCAAGGCTCGTTGGTCTTACTCGTGGTTTATACATATTCAAAGAAAAATCTCGAAGGTATGATCATCTTTCTCTTCATCTCTATTTTTGTATGATTATGTTAAAAGTATGTATTCCTTGGCTAAAGGGATCTATGGGACATGAAATTTTTTAGTTTTTTGTATTTTTGTTGTGCCCGCATCCCAGGGATCACGTTAAAAGGGATCAAAAGCATTATGAATGCCCACCAAAAATCCCATTAGGTTCACCAACCCCAGGGCAACTATGTCCAAGGCTAACCTAATATTCTACCACCTCTATTGATCTTCTCCTTCTCGGACTAAATCCGAAGGCAGAGAAACCATTTTACAACACTTTTACAAGAGGCTTACAAAAACTCAGCATGGAGAGATTTCAGGAGAAGGATTATAGTAATGTTTTGTGCACACTCTTTCTCTTGTTACTTGAAGATTTCTTGAAGATTGTTGAGCTTAAGAGTCTTGAACACAAAAACCACAATGGAACAGTGTATGAGTTATTTTTGTTCTGGAAATAAACTTTCCTTTTTAAATAGTTGAGAATAAGGTTGTTTCTGCTCATTTTCGTTGCCAGCAATGGATTGGTCAAGTTGAATAAGCGATTACTAACCGTCGATATACCATTCATTGGTCACTGACAATAGATCAGTAGCTAAGATCATCCCTGAATTTGAACATCAATCAATTTCCTTGATTACCCAATTGATTATTTAGGATTAGTCAAACTAGCCAGTCAATTTAGGATTCTTTTGTTGGCCTAACACTGCAACCAGTCAATTGCTTCACCATACCAATCGATTGATCACTAGTGGTCGAATTGGATAATTGATTCAAAGCAATCGATTGATCCTCAATGGTCGAACTGGATCAGTAATTGATTCTAGTATCCCAACAATCGATTGTTGGATCCCTGCGCACCAGGGCCTCATGGTTCGCTTGTCCCGAGCATCCAAGTCTTGAGCGCCTGACTGGAGCTTCCCACGCACCCGAGTCCCAAGCACCCAACAGAGTTTCCCGAGTGCCTGAATCCCTAGAACTTGATGGAGCTCCCTGAGTGCCCGAGTCCCGAGCACCCGACGGAGATTCCCAAGTGCCCAAGTCCCAAGCACCCAATGGAGCTTCTCGAGTGCTTGAGTCCTGAGCACCCGACTGTAGAAGCTTCCAAGGTATTAATCAATTGGTAGACATCAATATTCAATTGATACACTCATTTTAACCATTATAATGGAAGAAATATGCCTAAACTTCTCTACCCTCAATCCCTGGTTACCTCATGCCAGATGAATCTTCTGTTATCTGGTCGTTTGGTTCCTAGAACTTTCTTATCTCTGGGTCTTCATCCACCCTTGCATCTGATTTCGTGATCTACTTGGGCTTTTTTCTCTTCGCCAAGAATCTAGTCCTTGACTTTTTGGACTTTCGTGTCTTGCATATAATCTTCCAATCTACAGGCACTTCTTCTCACTAAAAATTCAGCCTTTTACTTTCTTGGATTTTCCTTGCCTTGCATCTGGTCTCTAGACTTGTGAGAACTTTTCCTGCATACTCGAAGCACACATGAGATCCAACTTATTAACCTAAACCTAATAGTTTGTCAACCATCGAAACTTCTCATCTCGGGTATGATTGTACACCAATAATCTCTTCCTTTTTGATGTTTGACAATCTTAGGCTAATTTTCAACAAATAATAAATATCGAATAAGCATGATGACAATATGACAGGAATATCATGTAATCAACATAGAGAATAGGGAAACATATTATATCAACTACCCACCCAAACATAAACTTAATTCCCTATTTCTCCCCCTTTGCCAAATATAAAAAAAAAGAAAAAAAATGACAAAACCTCCCCCTGCTACCATGCATAATCACAAAGGAGTAGGGCACACCCCTACAAATCACAGTATGAATGAGTAACTCACAAAAAGGCAATTATATGAAAATCTAGGTTTTATGCAAGAAGACATAATTTTATAAACAAGTTTATAGGAAACGACAAACATGATACAAAACATAACTATAGTACAAAAGAAACTAATCATCAAGATCTAATGGAGTCACATCATCAGCAGCAAAAGGTGGTAGTGAAGGAGGATGTCCTAACATCTAGGAGCGCATCATCTCATACATCTCAAGTTGGTGACTCTCAAGGACATCAAATCGTACATTTATCTGAGTTGTTTGATAGTGATGCGCTAAGCTCAACTCCTCTAATTGATTATCAATCGATTCCTGAAGTTCTTCAAGGTATGACTCAAAATGATCAATAAAATCCTCCTCTCGGATTCATCCGCGATCATAGGAGTTGAGACATCACCAACAACATGGCCAGCCAATCTCGGTGCTCCCCCTTCAGCCCACTATCGACCATTCACCCACTCTATAGAGTAGTCCACTTGCGTTAGGCCAGCTAGGGAGAATGTTCGTGCGGTGATATGATCATATTTTATGGTCATTGGTGGCAAGTTTCCCTGAGAGACATCCATTCCTAGAGAATCTAACCACTCATTAATGATATGTCCAAATAGCATGTAAATCTTACCTTGGATTGGTTTGATGAAAGAGTAATGCAATGGAACATGTTTAATGACATGTTGACATCGAAAGTATATCTAAATGCATACAAGCAAAAGAGATGTGGAGGTCGTACAATAGTGAGACCCCTAGTGACATTAGGTGTTAGTGCAAATAGGCCTCGGGTCAATGTTGACTAAACTCGAGTGGGACTCGAGTAGGATTTTGATGTTTTACAATGGGTTTGATCATTATTTGATAATACGGTTTGATCATATATTTACCATATGACTAGTGGATGATCGGAATATCCAAAGTCATATGGGGGAGATTATTTGAGAGAGATTGTTAAAGCAATCAACCTCGGAAGTCCAAGTTCGGAAGTCATATAGGGGAGATTATTTGAGAGAGATTGTTAAAGCAATCAACCTCAGAAGTCCAAGTTCGGATATTTGTCAAGGAAAGTCCAAATATGAATATTTGGAAAATGAAGTCTAAAGGTAAAGTCTTGACAACATAAGTCCAAGTGTGTAGTCTTGGCGGCGTAAAGTCCAAGTGAACTTTGGCAATTAGAAAGTTCAACATGGAGTTGGCAAGGAAAGTCCAAGCATGGTCTTGGCATGGAAAGTCCAAGCATGGTCTTGGCAATTAGAAATTCCAAGTATGGTTACTTGGCAATTGAAAGACCAAGTCATGGGTACTTAGCAAAGGGAAAGTACAAAGGTGAGATTTTGGCAGCGTAAAGTCCAAGCATATAGTCTTGGCGGAGTAAGTCCAAATGGATCTTGACAAGGAAGTCTAAGGGTGAGATTTTAGCAGCATAAAGTCCAAGCATGTGGTCATGGCAGCATAAGTCCAAATGAACCTTGGCAAAGGGCCCGATTAGCATGACATAGCCGATGGAAGTACCTGAAGGCTAACACAAAGGATGAAGAGTTATGGACTTGAGGGATCTGAGAGGCGTGAGGCTTATGGAGGTGGCTAGATGACTTAGGTCTAGGCTAAGAGTGGTCAATCATGTATGAGGGAATCATACTTGAGTTAAACCTTATGGTTGAGGTTTATCAGTCGACTAGGACTTTGGGTCAATCAACTGGTCGAGTGTTTAACACTCGAGAGCCTAGTCAACTTGGAGAAGTCGATTGAGATTATGACCAGTCGACTGGTCGAGGAGTCAACTAAGGCTCGACTGCTCAGCTAAGGTTGTAGCAGTCAACTACCATGTATGGGTAGTCGATTGGCCTTCGGTAGTCGATTGATGACACTGTAGCAGTCCACAGATTATTGCATAGCTGACTGGCCAATCGACGACTAGGTAGCAGTCGACTGTTGATGTATCCATTGGACAGATTCCAGTGTGGATGGAGTTGTTGTGAGATAATGATATTGAGGCCAGTCGACTGCTGGGCAAGAGCAGTCGACTGGAAGGCGAAAAATTAGCCCGAGCTCAGCTTTAAAAGGAGGCTTCATGGAGGATTTGTAGTTGTCAATTTTTGTTGATCTTGAAGGGGAATTGCTGTTGCATTCCAAACATTCCAAGCTCATCCAAAGCAAACAAAGTGCAAGCAATCAAAAGCTCTCTTTGTAAAGTGTTCTTCACTTATAATTGTTTGTATTTACTTTGTATTTCATTTTGGCTGTATTCTTATTTATGTAAGACCTTATAAGAGATTTCTCCACCTCCAGTGTCATAGCGAGAAGGAGAAGTTTGATAGTGGTGGTGTGCATCAATAGAGCTCAACTAGAGTTTGTCCCGTGGAGTAGGAACCTTAGTTCCGAATTACGTAAATACTCTTGTCTTTTGGTGTGTGCTTGTATTTGTTATTTTACTTTATTATTCCACTGCGTATTACTACCAAATTGCAGATAAGCATGCAATCCATCAAAGTGAGATCGAAATCGCTATTCACCGCCCTCTAGTGCGATGTTTATACACCCTACAATAGGTAGTATACACCGCAGGTAGGGTAGCGAGATGGGTACATCCTTCCACATGCGGCGACGCTAGAAGAGATGTGGGGTAGAGATAATTGAAGGAGAAGAGGAACTTCACAAACAAAGAGGATCCACCTCTAAGTTTAAACAAAATGAAATAAATTTCATTAATCCAAAACAAATCAATCTTTACGTAAGCCTTAGCCCGTGTTTAAATAGACTAGAAATTGAGAAAAGTTATAACAAACAAAAGAAATAATAATTTCTTAAAACTAAACAGAGAAATTTTAAAACTAAACTAAAAATTCAAACAAATAAAATAATAATAATAATAATAATTAACAAAACCCTAATTAGCGGTGATAGCATGCCACTGTCATAGAGGGATCCATTGCTCGGTCATGGTCTAGACCATGGTTGTGTAGGTGGTCACTGCCTGACTGTGGTCTAGACCACAATCGTGGAGGGGAACACGACTAAACCGTCTTCTCAACTAGAACTTCTGATTAAGTATCAGAATGGGGCACGATTGTGTTGAGATGTATACTGAAAAGTCTATTTTTTATATGAACATCTTTATTTTGAAATAAGAATCATATGATCATTGTTTGCATATTTTATGGTTATGCATTTTGTCTAATATATTACATTGTAGATAACATGGTGTGTGGTGTCACACGGGAGATCATGTTATCGGCTCCTTGTAAAGTATAAGTATAGGCTCACAACCGATATGGCTTTGGGCAAACCATTGGTATGGTTGTAGTGTGATTTGGTATTGGTTTGTCTTGACCATAAAATCACACTAGTACACTTTGTGTGTATTGAGCAAGACCGATTTAGAGGTGATTCGATTTATTACTAACTACATAATTGAATCAGACCTCAAATATTATATTGTACATACTCTTAATCCCGATATAATAACAGGCACATATACTTAGTATTCATTTCTTTGATTTACCAATGGGCGAGATTTATAGATTAAATCGATAGGCTCGGTAAGTTGAGAAATGATATTATTTATATGGTGTGCCGTTGATTATAGGAGGAAACCGTGTCCTATATATTAGGATGATGATCTCCCCTTGAGGAGCTCATAAGGTTCATCATGTAAACCCTGATGGTGGACTTGGTCCGGCATGATGAAAAGGTTGAGTAGTACTACTCATGGAGTTAGATGTTGATTAATTAATGGTCAGTAAATTAATTAATCGACGGACATTCGAGATCTTAAACACGAGGAGAAAATGTACATATAATATATGGAGCCCATATTAACTTATGGGGGTTGGTGAGGTAGATCAATGATAATCCTTTAGTGGATTGGATTATCATTAATGGATCGGACTTTATGTGGGCTTGATCCATTGGGTGGCCAAGATCCAACTCCTCCTCATGGTCCCTATTGTAGCCTATTAACACCTCATGAAGCCTAGATCCAATTGATGGAAACAAAACTCTAGATCCAAAGGTAGAGATTAAATCTCTAGATCCGATGATTGAGATTAAATCTCTAGATCCGACGGTTGAGATTAAATCCCTAGAACCAATGGTGGAGATTAAAATAAGGATTATCCCTAAACTCTATAAAAGGAGGCTTTAGGGTTGGCGTGGAGAGAAAGAGGCAAGGGGAGAGGCTAGGGTTTTGGGCGGCAAGGAGAATAAGGGTTGGCGACACCAAATAAGGAAACTATTTCCTTATCTTCTTCTTCCTCAAGCTTGCCGGTGCCCATACAGCCACTTCCTGACTTTGGCCGGTGTCCAAACTCCATCAATCTCTTCTCCTTGGCCGGTGGAACGAAGTCTTGGGGTCCTCCCTTGGAGCTTTGACCGACATTCATCTTTTCTCCCTTCTCCTTGTTGGCCGGCGGCAAGCAACTTGCTTGTTGCTTGTTTGTTGGCTAAAGGAAGGAGAAGAGTCTTGTTTCTATTCTTCCTCTTGCTTGGAACGAGCAAGGAAGGAAGATTGGTGATCTAGGAGCTTCAACTTTTGGTAGATCGTTGCCCACACGGCGTCCGTAAGGAGGAAGGTCATACAAAAGAAGATCGAGAGGTATATCGATTCTCTATTTTCATTTGTTACATGTTTATATTTGCTTTTCAATTATATGCATGATATATATTCTGTTTTGTGGCTAAATATACTTGGACCTCGAACATAAACACAAAAGTCGGCGATCCGTACATCGTCTATTCCGCGGCTATTCGTAGAATAGAGGTTGGTCGCTTGAACAACAAGTTTGTTCAAGTGACTACTCTAATTGAATAGCACGACGATGACAAGGTTGCTTGGGCAATCCCTCTTGTCAAGGATAAATTTTTTTTATCTAGGGACATAGAAGGGATCGCCATGAACAAGCGACCGAGTTGAAGTGGGAAGCGAAATTTCCCCTCCCTTTAAGTGGTATCAGAGCTACGGTTTCCGATTTTTTGTGTTTAGAATTCGGTTACTTTTATGCACTTTTCATATATTATATGTGCCGGATAATAGTAGGATATGCGTAGGCTAACTCTTTGGTTACAGGCATAGGATCCAACTATTATGGTCATATGTGTGTATGTGATTGTATGTGTGTAAATATTTATTTTGTTGAATCCTCGGGGTTGACGAGGCTAGTATTTAATTTTTTTGTAAATTAGATACGACATTATTTAGCCACTCTTTTTATTTTAGTTTACTTTCGATCTAGATTACATGTACACTCCCTCGTGGAGTATAGGATCGATGGATGTAAATTAAAATAGTTTTTAGTCTCGGCTCGGATCTCCAGATGGCTCGTACATGGCGAGGGAGGAGCAGACGAGATGGTGATACGACGGGAGACATATTGAAGACAAAAGTCATAATAGTTAGAAAATAATTATTTTTCATACTTATTGCTTATTTTTTGATATGCATGTCGTAGGCTAGAAAATTCCTTAATTTCAAATTACTAAGTGGGAGAGGGAAAATTTTATAAATTCTCACGGCCTCCATTACGATTTGACAAGTGATGCAAACAAACTTGTGCGCTGGCTCTGAGTGCCTTCCTCCTCATCGGATGAGTTTGTTTGCGGATCACAAGGTCGAATATGGTTATAAGAAATTATTAAGGAGCGTGTGTACTTCCCCATCGGAAGGCACATAACCCGAGATAATTACCTTGGTACCGAGTAATGGTGAACACTTAGATACAAATATAAGTATCCTCCCCATCGGAGTCACTGCTTTTATTTGTAGGGCCAAAGAGGAACCAACTATTAATTTTACTTGTCAAAAAGTTAGGTTGACAAGATAGTAAAATTAATGGGTAAAATCTCCTCTTACAAATGTAGAATTCGTATACGTCCATACTATCGTAGCATACAATATTCTCAGTATTTTGAGGTGTTGATTGATTTTAAAATATTATTATTTGAGGAATCAATAATTTTTTGAAATCTAATGTTTTGATCTATGTGATTCTTAGGTTTTCTTTCAAAATGACTTTCAACCCGCTTGTTGTGATACTGAAAGAGAATAAACTTACTGGACCCAACTATGTTGATTGGAAGAGGAATCTAGACATTGTCTTGACTGCTGAGGAATACAAATATGTACTCCTCGAAGAGTGCCCTCCTAAGCCTCCGGATGATTTTGGGGAAAAGGAGAAAGAGAGTTATAAGAAGTGGATAAAGGTCGATGAGATGGCGCGGTGTTACATTTTGGCATCTATGTCAAATGTACTGCAATATCAGCATCAAGTCATGCCCACTGCTTATGACATGATGCTCAATCTCAAAGAGCTTTTCGGACACCAGAATCGGGATGCTAGGCAGGAAGCCATGAGAAACTTGATGACGACCACCATGATCGAGGGAACACCCGTGAGGGATCATGTTCTCAAGATGATGGCTCATTTGAATGAGTTGGAAGTCCTTGGAGCTGAGATTGATGGGGAAACCCAAGTCGATATCATTCTCCAGTCTCTACCTAGGAGTTTTGAGCAGTTTCGCCAGAACTACAACATGAACAAGATGTTGTATTCGTTGGCAGAGCTTCTGACAGAACTCTAGGCGGCAGAGGGGCTATTTCGTCAGAGTGCTCAGGCGCATGCCATGGTGACCCAAAAGGTTTCTACTTCTAAGACAAAAGGCAAGAAGAAGAAGAAACAAACTGGGACAAAGGCGGTGGGAGGAACTCAGGGAGGAGTGAAGAAGCCGAAAGGCAAGTGCTTCACTTGTAAGCAGACTAGACACTGGAAGAAGGACTGCCCCAACCGCAAGCAGAACAAAGGTATATCTTTTGGTCTAGTCGTTGAAACATGTTTAGCGGTGTTATCTACCGACACCTAGTGTGTAGATATGGGAGCCACTGATCATGTCTGCAATACTTTGCAGGGGTTCCAAGAAACCAGACGACTAGCTGAGGGGGGAGATTACCGTATACTTGGGCGATGTCACGAAGGTGGCGACTGTTGCAGTGGGAGACATTTATTTATCTTTTAAGAAAAATAAAGTTTTGGTTCTTAAGAATTGCCTTTATGTACCTTTATTTAGAAAGAATTTAATTTCAGTTTTTAAATTGTTTATGGATGGATATTCTATTTCTTTTAATGATAGAATTGTTATAAAAAGGAATAGGGACATTATCTGTTCAGGTGCATTGATAGGAAATCTATACACACTTGAACCAAAAGCTCCCATGATGCAAATAGAAGTAAATAATTCATCTTCTAATTCCAATAAGAGAAAAGAACCTTCGAAAATGAACCAAACATATCTTTGGCATCTTAGGCTTGGTCATATTAACCTAAGCAGAATTTAAAGGTTGATAACTGATGGACCTCTGGGTTCATTAGTAGTGGAAGATTTCCCAACCTGCGAATCTTGCTTGGAGGGTAAAATGACCAAGAGGCCTTTTAAGGCCAAGGGGTATAGAGCCAAAGATGTGTTAGAATTGATTCATTCTGATTTGTGTGGTCCTATGTCTATCCAAGCTAGAGGTGGTTTTGAGTATTTCGTCTCTTTTATAGATGATTATTCGAGATATGGATACATTTACTTGATGCGCCGCAAGTCTGAATGCTTTGACAAGTTCAAAGAATTCAAGGCTGATGTGGAGAAACGTCAAGGTAAAAGTATCAAGACACTACGATCTGATTGTGGTGGTGAGTACCTCTTAGGAGAGTTTAGGAATTACTTATCAGAGGCTGGGATTCAATCCCAATTGTCTGCACCTGGCACACCCTAGCAGAATGGTGTAACAGAGCGAAGGAATAGGACTCTTATAGAGATGGTTAGATCGATGATGAGTTGTTCTGAGTTGCCAGATTCGTTCTGGGGATATACTCTAGATATGGCGGTGTACATTCTGAACTTGGTTCCATCTAAATCAGTGCCTTCTACTCCCACAGAATTGTGGACTGGGCGAAAGCCTAGTCTAAGATATATTCGGATATGGGGGAGTCCATCACATGTGCTGAAGGCGGATTCTGGTAAGTTGGAACCTCGTACAGAAGTACATATGTTCGTTGGCTATCCTAGAGGAACAAAAGATGGTTTGTTTTATAGTCCTAGAGATCAGAGGGTGATAGTTAGCACGAATGCCAGATTTTTAGAGGAAGACTATATGATGAACCACAAGCCTATGAGTAAGATTGTTCTGGAGGAAATAAAAGGTGAAGTCACTTCTTCAGTACCACCGGTACAAGAGGATATACCACAAGTCACTGCATCGCGTGTCACTGAGGATACACAGGTGATACCTCGTCGTAGTGGGAGGGTTGTGAGACAACCTGATATATTCATGTTCTTGGTAGAATCTTCTGATTTGGTCCCTAGCGAACATGAACCTGATCCCTGGACATATGACGAGGCAATCTAAGATAAAGATGTAGTATCTTGGCAAAGTGCAATGAATACTGAGATTGAATCTATGGATTCAAATCAGGTATGGGAGCTAGTAGAATAACCCGATGGTGTAAAAACCATTGGATGTAAGTGGATCTACAAAAGAAAGAGAGGAATAGATGGGAAGGTTGAGACCTTCAAATCGAGGCTTGTTGCTAAGGGGTATACTCAGAAAGAGGGTATCGATTATGAGGAGACCTTTTTGCCAGTAGCCATGCTTAAGTATATCCGGATTCTCTTATGCATTGCAGCTCATATGGATTATGAGGTGTAGCAGATGGATGTCAAGATAGCTTTCCTTAATGAAAGTCTTGAGGAAAACATCTATATGAAGCAACCAGAGGGATTCATTGCGAAGGGAAAAGAGCATCTTGTATGTAAGCTTAATCGGTCCATTTATGGATTGAAGCAAGCTTCGAGGTCTTGGAACATCCAATTTGAAGAAGTAATCCAGTCTTATGGATTTATTCAAAGTCCGGATGAGTCTTGTGTATAGAAGAGATGTGACAGAAATGTAGTGGTATTTCTTGTACTATACGTAGATGATATTTTATTGATTGGCAACAATATCAAGGTGTTATCGAACGTAAGGGTATGGTTATCCAAATAGTTTGATATGAAGGACTTGGGAGAAGTGGGACACATCCTTGGGATCAAGGTTATAAGGGATCGCAGGAAAAGGATGTTGTGCTTATCCCAAGCTTCATACATAGACACGATTATGGATCGTTTTAGCATGTAGAACTCCAAGAAGGGTTTTCTACCTTTTAGGCATGGAGTTCCTTTATCTAAGAAGATGTGTCCTAGAACATCTGAGGAGATAGAGGAGATGAAGGCGGTTCCTTATGCTTCGGCAGAAGGAAGCCTCATGTATGCGATGCTATGTACGAGACCAGATATCAGCTTTGCCGTGGGCATGGTCAGCAGATATCAGAGTAATCCAGGACAGAGACATTGGACTACGGTAAAACATATATTGAAGTACTTGAGAAGGACTAGGGATTATATGTTGGTTTACCAGGCAGACCATTTACTCCCTGTGGGTTACACAGATTCCGACTTCCAATTAGATAGGGATAACAGTAAGTCTACCTCAGGTTTTGTGTTTACTTTGGGAGGTGGAGCCATTGTATGGAGGAGTATCAAGCAGAAATGCGTGGCGGACTCCACCATAGAAGTTGAGTATGTGGCAGCCTCTGAGGGAGCCAAAGAAGTTGTGTGGCTCAGGAACTTCCTGATGGACTTGGATGTGATTCCTGGTTTGCCTAGAACTATCACAATTTATTGTGATAATAGTGGTGCAGTTGCAAACTCGAATGAACCACGAACCCATAAGGCAAGTAAACACATAGAGTGCAAGTACCACCTGATACGAGAAATCGTAAAGAGAGGAGAAGTTGCTGTGGCCAAGATTGCATCGGAGGATAACCTGGCAGATCCTTTCACTAAGGCCCTTCCGGTGAGAGCTTTTGATAGGCATGTGGAGGGAATGGGGATCAGATGTATGGCAGTTTGAGGACAGCATAGTCTTTTAGTATAAGTGGGAGATTGTTGGGATGTATACTAAAAAGTCTATCTTTTGTAAAAACATCTTTATTTTAAAATAAGAATCACATGATCATTGTTTGCATATTTTATGGTTATGCATTTTGTCTAATACATTACATTGTAGATAACATGGTGTGTGGTGTCACATGGGAGATCATGTTATCGACTCCTTGTAAAGTATAAGTATAGGCTTACAACCGAGATGACTTTGGATAAACCATTGGTATGGTTGTAGTGTGATTTGGTATTGGTTTGTCTTGACCATAAAATCACACTAGTACACTTTGTGTGTATTGAGCAGGACCGACTTAGAGGTGATTCGATTTATTGCTGACTACATAATAAAATCAGACCTCAAATATTATATTGTACATACTCTTAATCCCGATATAATAACGGGCACATATACTTAGTATTCATTTCTTTGATTTACCAATGGGAGAGATTTATAGATTAAATCGATAGGCTCGGTAAGTTGGAAAATGATATTATTTATATGGTGTGTCATTGATTATAGGAGGGAACCGTATCCTATACATTAGGATGATGATGTCCCCTTGAGAAGCTCATAAGGTTCATCATGTAAACCCTGCAGGTGGACTTGGTCCGGCATGATGAAATGGTTGAGTGGTACTACTCATGGAGTTAGATGTTGATTAATTAATGGTCAGTAAATTAATTAATCGACGGACATTCGAGATCTTAAACACGGGGAGAAAATGTACATATAATATATGGAGCCCATATTAACTTATGGGGGTTGGTGAGATAGATTAATGATAATCCTTTAGTGGATTGGATTATCATTAATGGATCGGACTTTATGTGGGCTTGATCCATTGGGTGGCCAAGATCCAACTCCTCCTCATGGTCCCTATTGTAGCCTATTAACACCTCATGAAGCCTAAATCCAATGGATGGAAACAAAACTCTAGATCCAAAGATAGAGATTAAATCTCTAGATCCGACGGTTGAGATTAAATCCCTAGAACCAATGGTGGAGATTAAAACAAGGCTTATCCCTAAACTCTATAAAAGGAGGCTTTAGGGTTGGCGT
This sequence comes from Wurfbainia villosa, assembly GCA_025175895.1. Lineage (NCBI taxonomy): Eukaryota > Viridiplantae > Streptophyta > Magnoliopsida > Zingiberales > Zingiberaceae > Wurfbainia > Wurfbainia villosa. Next base: position 110,618,268 of record CM045987.1, on the reverse strand, counting down.
GGAGAGAAAGAGGCAAGGGGAGAGGCTAGGGTTTTGGGCGGCAAGAAGAATAGGGGTTGGCGACACCAAATAAGGAAACTATTTCCTTATCTTCTTCTTCCTCAAGCTTTCCGGCGCCCATACAACCCCTTCCTGACTTTGGTCGGCATCCAAACTTCCTCAATCTCTTCTCCTTGGCCGGTGGAACCAAGGCTTAGGGTCCTCCCTTGGAGCTTTGGTCGGCATTCATCTTTTCTCCCTTCTCCTTGTTGGTCGGCGGCAAGCAACTTGCTTGTTGCTTATTGGTTGGCTAAAGAAAGGAGAAGAGTCTTGTTTCTATTCTTCCTCTTGCTCGGAACGAGCAAGGAAGGAAGATTGGTGATCTAGGAGCTTCAACTTTTGGTAGATCGTTGCCCACACGACGTCCGAAAGGAGGAAGGTCATACAATAGAAGATCGAGAGGTATATTGATTCTCTATTTTTATTTGTTACATGTTTATATTTTCTTTTCAATTATATGCATGATATATATTCTATTTTGTGGCTAAATATATTTGGACCCCGAACATAAATACAAAAGACGGCGATTCGTACATCGTCTATTTCTTGGCTATTCGTAGAATAGAGGTTGGTCGCTTGAACAACAAGTTTGTTCAAGTGACTACTCTAATCAAATAGCACGATGATGACTAGGTTGCTTGGGCAATCCCTCTTGTCAAGGATAATTTTTTTTTATCCAAGGACATAGAAGGGATCGCCATGAACAAGCGACCGAGTTGAAGTGGGAAGCGAAGTTTCCCCTCCCTTCAGATTGTGGAGATGACCATAGTTTGCCTGTGTTGGCCTTTAAAAATTCTATTTTATTTTGTTTTGGTCCAGGATGACATATGTTGGTATCAAAGGACATGAGCATGTCGTATTATGTTGGATGTGTTTGTATCAAAAGTCATCTTTAGTTGTCTTATTATAGAGGAGGACCAAGAAAAGTCAAGCAAAGAAAATAGAGTTTTTGTGATTTATTTGTGATATCTTATCTTGTACATTTCCATATTGGGTGCTAAAATATTTAAACCAACCAATAGCTATTTCAAAGGCATCACAAATATACATTATATTGTGACCTATTACTGACATTGCAAATTCGGTCATAGAAAATCAATCTAAATGTCATCTAACTTCTATTAGTTTTACTTTTTTTTTTCCCACAATGACAATTAAAACTAATTGTTAAATAATTTTTAAAAATGTCATGGATAATATATTTAAAATAATCAATAAAAAATTTAAAAATTCTAAGACATCTTACAATTATTTTTATATAATACTCGATAACAAAATGCAATAATAAAATACTTAAATAAAAAAATAAGAATATTAAAATTTAAATTTTAATAGGGACGAATATTTTGAATGCCAATCTTTTAATACGAGTTTGATATCCTGAGTGTCGTCCACTGTGCAACTCGTGCACGACGATTTCTCCATCATTCGATCGATCGCAAATGTACAGTGAATAGGAAATACACAGTGTTTCATCTGCCGCAATTTCACCCTTCCACAGCTCAGATTCACCAGTGTTTCGTCGCGATCCGGGCGGACTTTGGTGCCGGGCGGAATCTGACTGGATTACATTCGAAAACGGTTGCGATTGCGACCGCCATTCTAGTTCGACCATCATCGGATTCTAACCGGATCATGGTCGGAATCCGATCTCCCATCGATAAGTTTTGTAGAAGATTTGACGCCGCTAGAGGGGGGTGAATAGCGTAGAATTCGTTCGTAGATGGAATTTGTTCGAGTTTGTTTCTACAATTTCGTTAACGCAACGGAAATAGAAAAGTAATAACGATAACGAAATGCGCAACACGCTAACACAACGATATAACGTGGTTTGGAACCACACGGTTCCTACTCCACGGATCGAGCTCTACGAGCTCTAGTGATGCACATGCAACCACTAATAAACACTCCTTCTCGGAACAATCCGGAGGCGGAGAAACCTCGTACAATAATGATTACAACAATAATCAATTAGATACAAGCAAATACAATATGAAATACAAATGCAAGTAAAGGAAAAACAATTTACAAGAGCTTTGGATTGCTTGATCTTTGATTGCCTTGAACTAGCTTTGAAGGACTGGAAAGCACCAACATCCCCCTTCAATTTCGCCCAAGAAAATCGTTGTCTTTTCTTCCATCACGAGCTCCTTATATAGCTTCAACATGTGCTGGAAAAGGTCGATCAGTCGACTGATGCCACTGTTGTCGTGAGACAACGGCTAGATCCACGTTGGATAAGTCTAACGGATATACCATCAGTCGACTGATGGAGTCCTCACTCGACCAGTCGAGTCTCGACTCCATTCTGTGGCCGATTTCTCGAGCACCAGTCGACTAATCACACGATCGGGCCGATCGCTGAGCCATCACCGATCGCCCACCTCCGCGCAATGATCGCTAGGCCATAACCCGCAATAAACCCTAGTTGACGGACTACCGATCGCCACATGGCACTGGGCCGACCGGCACACCTCAAACATGAGGTTTTAACCCAAGTATGGTTCCCCCATACTTGCTAGACCACCCTTAGCCTAGACCTAAGCCTTCTAGCCACCTCCATCAACCTCACGCCTCTCGGATCCCTCCAAGTCATCCATGACTTGTTCATCCATCACGCTAGCCTTCAGGTGCTTCCATCGGCTATGTCATGCTAACAGTGTTTACACCGCCAAGGCACATTGGACTTACGCCGCCAAGACTCCGCTTGGACTTTACGCCTCCAACCATTGGACTTATGCTGCCAAGACTCCCACTTGGACTTTACGCCGCCAATATCAAACCCCTTGGACTTCTCATGCAAATACCAAGTGTTCAACTTGGATTTCCCATGCCAAGCACTCAAGACTTGGACTTCCCTATGACAATTACATTGTCATATGTTTTTGTCGAACATCAAAATATCACTCGAGTCATGGTCAATCGTGACCTGGGCTGATTGCACCAACAATCTCCCCCTTTTTGATGTTTGACAAAAACCAAACAAATTATTGAGTTAGAACACTAACTCAAATCCCTTACCAATTATCCCAAATTGATAAATACTCTCCAAATGTTCTCCCTCAAACATTCTCCCCCTTTTTGACTAACATCAAAAAAGGTTTCCTCTCCAAGGAGGTCAATGTCTCATGTCCCAATGAGATCTTACAATCTCCCCCTTGGTCCAAAAATACTTAGGATGCCTACCATCTTCCTAGTGATAAGTCCAATATCACTCAAGAGAGGCAATCCCATTTACTCTCCCAATTTTCAAATTGGGTCTCTCAAAAGTCACATCAATTTCCCAATTGATGTCATATTCTCCCAATAACTTCTCCTCTTCAAGGAGAAAAAAAACACATCCATCATCCCAAGATGGATACCTCCCCCTAAAGGCTTGCTCCCCCTTGACCATTGCACCAACAATGTCCTTGGGAAGTCCCTAAGCCAATAGGAACTCTAAACCATCAAAATTAAGGTTAGAAATTCAATATTGAACTTTCCAATACCTTAAAATTGATACAAACCCTAAACACTTCTCCTAAACTATATCCAATGGATTTTCACCCTTTATAATGTCACCCAAAGCATATCCTAGGGTTAGGAGTGATTAGGGACCATAACCGTAGCTGAAATCGGGTTAAACAACCTTGTTTACCTCGAATAGTCGCCAATGAGTGATTCAGAAATCACGATCGGGCACTTTCCATCACCGATCGCCACCAATGGCAGTCGACTTATCAGAGTTGAATTTCAGAAAATCATAAATAATTATACGTATATCAAAAAATCACGAAATTTGGTACGTATAATACTTATGACCAATACAATGGGTGAAAAATTTTGGAAAAATATTTTTACCATTGAAATAGGAGATTGGTACAAAGTTCGAAACTATGAAAAACTTTAAAGTTTTTGATCCACTTTGTATCAACTTCTACAATGATGATGGCTATCAAAAGATAGATTTCACCAAGGTTTTCCAAATTGATTTTAAAATATTTTTGAAAGCCTATTTTGAACCATAATTTATTGGCTAAATATACATAGCTTGTATATTAGCTTTCCTTATGATTCTTGGTGATAATTAAAATAAGTTTGAGTTCATCTAGATGCACTACCCATGCATCTTGAACCTAACTTATTATCCTAGCATCTCACATGTATCTAGGGTGTATAAATACACATACATGTCAATGTGATGTGAGATGTGGGTTTTGATTCACTTTATCTAGGGTTTCATGCATTTCCTAGGCAACCCTACTTGATTCCCTTATAAGTGAGACTTCAAGTCATGTCATTTTCCTTAAATCAATGTTCAATCAAATTAATGCATGAAATGATCATGACATAGTGATGGCAAAATAAAAAACATGACCAATGATCATGATGTCATGACATATGATGAACTTTAAGAACACATGACATCTAAAATAATCCTAAACAATGACATGACATGGTATATGATAGGATGCAATTTCATGTCATGATATATCAATTTTCATAAGCAATACAATAATACAAATACTCATCCAAACACACAAGATTTTCACAAACAAAAATTTCATTTAACTTAAAAAAAATTTTAGTCTTTTACATTCAAAATGGAGATTGGCTATGCTCAATCTCACTACAAAAACTGACAACCACAGAAAACCTAACATTCTCAATATCTAATCGTCTGCAGGAGGTGGCGGTGGAGGTCACGACTCAAGGTCCAGCCCGCATCATCTCTAATATATCGAGCCGTGCCAATGTGGCTCGGGACTCCTCCATCCGATCAAGACGCGGCGCCAAGGATGCTTGGCTCGCCAATATCTCTGATACTTAGAGTCAATCGATCGGATAGTCCCGAACCGGACTCACCGCCAAGACGATCTGATGGACCCGCCGCTGATGCATCTGTCGGCATCTGATCATCCTCATCAGCGGCGTCTGCATCCTCGTAGTCCTCTATCGCCTCTCTGGGTACCGGAGGAGGCTCTCTGCGTGCTCTGGGTGGTGGTCCAGGCGCCAACTCCATCTGTCCAGGCCCCATCCGTAGCTTTGCTAACGAGAAGTTACGAACTGATATACAGTCGTACACCTCAGATAGCGCTCTCAGAGAACCCCTATGGATGTTAACGCCTACGGACTCTAGCCATGCTGTGATGATATGACCATATGGCATATGCACTTTTCCTTGTACAGGGGAAATGAAATGCACAATGTAGTGAAACATGTTTAATGCAAAGTTTATGTCTAACTTATGACGCATGGCGTATAGAAGAAAAAGATGGGGAGGTCGAATCTTGGCCAGACCCCGAGTGACGATGGGAAGAAAACATCCAACAATGACCTTATAAAGTACATTGTCAGGTGCAGATAACTCAGTGATAGGGAATAAATTCTGGGTCGGTGGACGAGGATAACCAAAGATATGCTCATGTATGGACTCCATAGAGATATGATCAAAGGGCTCGGGTAAAGGGAAATCCATGGTAGGGTAAAAAATAAAGGTGTCATCCGAGGGCTTACACTCGAGAAACTCCTGCAGTATCGCAGGAGTGAACTCTAACTCGTGTTTTGCAATGCGAGTAGTGTAGGTAGGGCCGTCGTCTACCTTTTTCAGGTTCTGATAAAACTCCTTAAGGAGGTCATCATTAATGGGATGCGTGCATAAGACAATTTTCATGAGATTATAGTATGCAAATAATTCCATGACATCACTACAATGGCGATTGAAAAAGTCCCTATTGATGTACTTAACAAACATAGGTTGGTACAATCGAGATTCACCCTCGGGTGGATCATTCCTACGGGCTCTCCTATTATGAATGCAATGTAATGATATGACATGCAAGGACAATAATACATGATTAGATAAAACTAAGTGATAATGGAAAGGCAAATTAGGGCTTGGGTAAGAAGAATGTTACTTAGGCGCCATTTGGAGATGTGGCGATGGGATGCTCAGATATCGCTGAAGGGGTCGCCGGAGGATTCAAACGTCGGAACCCTAATCGGAAACAAGGAACCAAACCCTAGAACGAGTGAAACAAGGCTTGAAATAAGTGAAAAACGCAAGAAAAGGGGTTTATCTATCAAACCTAAAAGCTTGAACGTCCGGAACATCCGGAAGGGTTGGTCGGAGAAGGAGATGGCGATCGGAGAGGAGAGGAAAAGCCGAAGGCGCGTCGCGTGAAGACGCCGAACCCTAGCGGTTCGGCGTTATAAAATTGCGATGCAGATGACTGATGTGCAGCATCAGTCGACTGATCGCGGTTTATTATCGGGTTTACCGAGCCGATACGATCGATCCGGCTCGCAATCGATCACGAACCTTCGTGATGTGTTATAGAATATCGGGCCGATCGATGTTGTTCATCAGTCGACTGATGTGTGCATCACTCGACTGCTCGTCAAGCACTCGACTGATGACCCTCACCTCGATGAAGCGTACCATCCGATCGATGTGATGTTCAAGCGATGAGTCATGAAGCTAGCACTCAACTGATGACCGCATCGTATCGTGCTACAGTGTTATCAGTCGACTGATATCTGATTTCCAGTTCTGAAATTCTGAAAATCTCGATTTCTTCATTAATTTATTCCATTTTATCGTGTTTATTCTTGTATATCGAACATATTGATGTTATAATTATATTCATGTATTCGTTAATGTATTTTAATGTTTTATTTCATTTTTGCAAACATTAACATTCAATGATTTCCAAATCCTAACATCTCCCCCTTTCTAAGTGTTAAAATACACAATCAAGGTAAAAGACTTGTTTTGTGAGATGCAATCCATCCTAGACATTCCTTTCATGCAAACATATGGCAAAACATATGAAGCATGGTGAGTACAAGACATCAAGTTGTGTGACACTTGAGTATCACTCTTGATGTTACTTTTACATGAACTTTTAAAGTGTGCCAACAATCAAAGTTACACACTTTTAGGATTAAAGCTCAAATGTTTTTCCAAGGCACCCATAACCTTGAAAATAACCTAAAGTGCCACCTTTACCATGGTTGAGTTACCTACTCATCCAATCATGGTTGGCACATTCTAATCCATTTAACGTGAATCAATCATGCTCTTTGGAACCCAAAATCTATTTGAGCTCATTGAATTAATTAGGTATTCCTTAGGGATAACCTCCCTAGATACCTTCCTAATGAGCCTTCTAGGCTTATTAGCCTTGGTCATTTGGGTCTTACCATGGTTAACCTTAGGGATTGCCTCCCTAGTAACCTTCTTAGTGGCCACCCTAGGTTTCCTAGAAACCTTAGCCACTAGGCACAAACATTGGTTACTCTTAGAGATAACTTCCCTAGTAACCTTGGTCTTCCAAGACCTAGATTGTGTTCTATAATCAAATGAAACACTATGGTAAGTCACCTTAGGCTTAGGTTTGTGACCCAAACCTTGCTTGCCATTGGTTGACTTTTGACTCTTAGGTCCTAGGTGTTGACTTTGACTTTTGGACCTAGACTTTTGATCATTTGACCCTAGGCTTTGACTTCTAGACCCTTGAAATTGATTTTGCATTTTTGCAAGGGTTTTCTCCATCTTTTCAAGCCTTGACCTCAAGACTTAATTTTCCTTTTCTAGTTGCTCAATCTTAGAATTTTTATTTAAACTTTGAGCATGGTTCTTTCTAGGCATGTGCCTAGTCCACTTAGAGTTAAGACCTAGATGTTCTCCTATTTTTCTAATTGATTCCTTAGGTAAAATATTTTTAGGGACATTAGTCCCAAATTTCTCCTTACTCCTAAGGTAAACATTTTTAGCACCTAAGCAAAATTCCTTACTTCTAGCATGCTCTTTATGAATTGCACGGGAATTAAAATTCCTAGCATGCTTTTGACTATTAAATCTAGAAGGTGCATTATTGAAGTATACCTTAGGGTTAGCCTTAGCTCCCCCTACTTGTGTAGCTCCCTCTTGAGTCTTCTTCCTCCCCCTAAAACATTGATTTCGGTAATGTCCCGGTTGCCGACATTTGAAGCAAATGATATGCTCCTTGTCTTTAGATGATAGGGAAATGGCATCCTTTGACTTTTGTTGACTTTTGGATGCCAGAGGAGTCTTCTTAATCTTCTTTGGGCACTTGCTCTTGTAGTGCCCATACTCCCTACACTCAAAACACAATATATGGATTTTATTTGAAATTTGAGTGTTTGAGTTACCTAGTTCAGTGGTGAGGATCTCTTGAGCTTGTTCTTCCTCTTCGCCGGATGTAGATGTTACTTCTTGTTGCTCCGGTGTTGAGGATGCTCTAATCTCCTTAATCCTAGAAGTGGATACTTCTTCCACTTCTTCCACCTCTTCTTTCTTCGATCCGGAGGTTGACTCCTCACTTTCTTGTGAGGATGATGAATTAGCCTCTTCGGTCTCTTCCTCTTGGATCGGTTATGAGCCGTCATGATATTTTGTCACTTGACTCCAAAGCTCTTTGGCATCCTTGTATTCACCTAACTCACACATAATTTTATTAGGAATCAAATCAACCAAGAATTTAATTACCTTTCTATTCTTTTCGAACTCTTGGATTTGTTCCTCGGTCAACTTCTTCATCTTGAGAATTCCTCCCTTGGGCCCTTTTGGATATTGAAATCCCTCCATCAAAATGCCCCACTCTTCAAAGTCCTTCATCATCAAGAATTCTTCAATCCTCACCTTCCATTGATTGAATCCTTCTTGTCCATAGAAGGTATAAGGGATAGGTGTGTTGATATCCCATCCAAGCTTGTCTTGGAATTCCATCTTCACTCTCTAGCATCTTGCTCCCAGTTGTTAATCCGTTGAAGAGCTACCAGGTTCTGATACCAATTGTAGAAGATTTGACGCCGCTAGAGGGGGGTGAATAGCGTAGAATTCGTTCGTAGATGGAATTTGTTCGCGTTTGTTTCTACAATTTTGTTAGCGCAGCGGAAATAGAAAAGTAATAACGATAACGAAATGCACAACACGCTAACACAACGATGTAACGTGGTTCGGAACTGCACGGTTCCTACTCCAAGGATCGAGCTCTAGTGATGCACATGCAACCACTAATAAACACTCCTTCTCGGAACAATCCGGAGGCGGAGAAACCTCGTACAATAATGATTACAACAATAATCAATTAGATACAAGCAAATACAATATGAAATACAAATGCAAGTAAAAGAAAAACACTTTACAAGAGCTTTGGATTGCTTGATCTTTGATTGCCTTGAACTAGCTTTGAAGGACTGGAAAGCACCAACTTCCCCCTTCAATTTCGCCCAAGAAAATCGCTGTCTTTTCTTCCATCACGAGCTTCTTATATAGCTTCAACCTATGCTGGAAAAGGTCGATCAGTCGATTGATCGGGACCATCAGTCGACTGATGCCACTGTTGTCGTGAGACAACGGCTAGATCCACGTTGGATAAGTCCAACGGATCTACCATCAGTCGACTGATCATACCCATCAGTTGACTAATGGAGTCCTCACTCGACCAGTCAAGTCTCGACTCCATTCTGTGGCCGATTTCTCGAGCACCAGTCGACTGATCACACGATCAGTCGACTGCTCGAGCCATCAGTTGACTGCCACCTCTGGCAGTCGACTACTAGGCCATAACCCGCAGTCAAATCCTAGTTGACTCGGTCCAGTCGACTGCCACATGGCATTAGTCGACTGGCACACCTCAAACATGAGGTTTTAACCCAAGTATGGTTCCCCCATACTTGCTAGACCACCCTTAGCCTAGATCTAAGCCTTCTAGCCACCTCCATCAGCCTCACGCCTCTCGGATCCCTCCAAGTCATCCATGACTTGTTCATCCATCGCGCTAGCCTTCAGGTGCTTCCATCGGCTATGTCATGCTAACAGTGTCTACACCGCCAAGGCACATTGGACTTATGCCGCCAAGACTCCGCTTGGATTTTACACCGCCAACCATTGGACTTATGCTGCCAAGACTCTCGCTTGGACTTTACGCCGCCAATATCAAACCCCTTGGACTTCTCATGTAAATGCCAAGTGTTCAACTTGGACTTCCCATGCCAAGTACTCAAGACTTGGACTTCCCTATGACAATTACATTGTCATATGTTTTTATCGAACATCAAAATATCACTCGAGTCAAACTCGAGTCCTGGTCAATCATGACCTGGGCCGATTGCACCAACAAATTTGAGCAAGTATCAGACGTAATTGTTAGGGCAATCAACCAATGATGTGGTTTTGATGTGTGTGACAAAGGGTTTACGTTAGGTTGTTATGGTTATGATATGTGCGTTAGAGTCTTGTAGGACTTAGTAATTCGCACAAGGTTAGCTTGACAAAGCATCGACAAGTCACCATCTCATGACTCGGTCCTTAAGTCGGTGAAGGAGCATTGCGGAAGCCACGCGCTTGGTGCATCCGAGGGACCGTCGGACGAGGAGCATTAGAGTGAAGCCGAAGGAAATAGACTTCAGGGCGAGACGCGAAGGATGACGCTACGAATCCATGCGCTTGGCGCATCCGAGGGACGTGGTCGGACGAAGATAACTTCAAAGACGAGGGACTCCAAAGGGATGAGAGTGAGCGAATGTAACCCAGGTCGGGTAGCTCGTAGGTGAACTTGGCCGGATGGCTAAGTCAAGAGTCGGAGGCTCATCCGAGTTGGTTGAGGTGAACCCGACGGTCGGATGTACCCAAGTTTGAGGGTTTTTCCGACATCAGTCGACTGTCATGTCATGACAGTCGACTGTTCCAAGTCGACTGGAGACTCAACTGGTGTTCGAGTCTCCGTTCTGGCCGAACAGTCGACTGCCAAGGCGAGCAGTCAACTGGTATCGAGGGTTTCGGGCACAGAACCTTCTCCAGTCGAGTGATCGCATCGACCACTCGACTGATGACACCATCAGTCAACTGATGGTCACGATCAGTCGATTGATGTGGAAGCCGTTGGTTGGAAACTAACGTGGATGAAGTCGTTATTGGGCAACGGCTACAGCAGCAGTCGACTGATCGGGGCATCAGTCGACTGCTGCTGTGTTAACGGGAAGATTAGGCTCTTCTCTATAAGAAGGAGCCTTTGGACACTTGGGGAGCCTAATGTTTAACTCCTAAACATCCTCGCAAGTGCCCAAATGATTTCCACTCTTCTTACTTACATTTATTTCAATCTTATTGTAAGAAGAGAGATCTTGTAAGAAAATGTTACCTCCACCTTGCTTGGTGTCAAAGAGAGAATAGTGAAGCTTAAGGCGTAATTCACCTTGAATGAATCGGTCTGTAGATTAGTGGCAAGGCCGTGAAACACGTTACATCTTGATGTTAGCGTTTGATTTCCTTTACTTATTGCTTTGTCTTTATTGTTTACATTTCCGTTTGCGCTAACGAGTTTGTAGACAAGTAATCAATGAGTAAATTCCACCGTACAATGACAGAGGGCTATTCACCCCCTCTAGCTGGCCATCTACGTTCCAACAGGACGCGCAATAACGGAATATATATATATATATATATATATATATATATATATATATATATATATATATATATATATATATATATATATATATATATATATATATATTTGAAATTATATTATCTTTGAAAAAAAAAACAGCTAACTTTTATTCTTAAAAAAATAATAAATCTGGACTGTCGAACAAAAGTAGGAATTAATATGTTTATCCAGCTGCTCCTACTCCCCTTGCGAGCCTACCGGTTCAGTTGAATAACCAAACTCACTCGGAAGAGGAACAGTAAGGAGATTAGAAAGACGAGGAGTTTCTCCAAATCCATTAGAGAGCTAATCTACCAATTACTTAACTACTCTCCTTCTCATGCCTTAGTATAAATCTTGCTCCCCTCATCCATGCATCTCAACGCAGCTGTGATTACCAAACCACACACAACACTCTTCTCAGTGCCTTCCACCGAACCAGCCATGGCTTTTCTACGTTACCTCTTTCTCTCCCTCGTCATCTCCTCTCTCTTCCTGCTATCCGCAGCACAACTCGGCGACACGGAGGACGAGGTAACCACCGATACCTCCGTGCCGGCCCCTGTCCCAGCCACCGAGGTAAGCACCGATACAGCATCCGTGCCGGGCCCTGTCCCAGCCACCGAGGTAAGCACTGATACAGCCTCCGTGCCGGCCCCTGCCTCTATCGTCGCCGCCGCGCCCGGAACAATTCAGAGGACGACCAAGGAGCAAATCCTTGCAAGTATCCCTCCTAACCCGACAGAGAACACGGTTCACTTTCTCACGTCCCCTTCAGGCAAGTACACCGCGTCTCTCCTCCGCCGTGAGACAGCCCCCGGTGCCGGCGGCTTCGGAAATGATTTCTGCTACATCCAGGTGGTGGACACCAGCACGGGGCATAGCATGTGGGAGTCTCAGTGCGGTCCGGTGAGCTCCGAGAATGCGTGCTCGGTGGTATTCACCGCGTACGGACTACAGGTGTTCGACGGCAGCAAGCCGGTGTGGGACACGGGCGCACAGTCCGCCGGCGACAACTACCTTGCCACGCTGGAGCTGGTCGACCAGGGCGATATGCGCATACGCGATAAGGATGGTGAGCTGGCGTGGAAGGCTAGCCAAGACGCGCGCGCCAACCAGAACTGCGGCCTCCCGGGATCTCCGGGGCTTGCTCCCGCCCTGCCTCCCTTTGCGCAGCCCATCGGTGGGAACGACAAGAACCTTCCCTTCGGGCGGCCGGCCGGGGCTGGGGCAGGGTCGGTCGTGCCGAGGCCCAACACGGCGTACGGTTCAGGACTGCCGGAGCAGCACACGGTGGATGGGGCGAGTTCGACCCCAGCTTTCGGCTTCAACAGCCAGCCACTGGTGGACAACTCACCGTACGACAGTGGGTGCACCGGATGGGCCGTCGGCCTTTTGGTCAGAATTGGAGTTTCCCTGTTGGTTGCTGCTGCATTGGCTTAAGGATTTAAATCATTCTGCTTAATATATACTCTGTGTGCGTGCTAGCTCCATGCTTTAAGTGTTGATGTTGTGCTATTATTCTTGTTAGACGACATGTAATCACTCGATGATCATTTCTCTTTGCTTCTTGTTGAAGATAATTTGAAAATGCTTTCTTGACACTACAATAATAATTATTTTAAAAGATATCTTTATAATATATTTACAGTGACAGCAATAAAAAAATAGCTTATAAAGAAATGTCATTTTAGACTTTGTTCATAATTTTGACATTTTATAATGTCATTATATAATATTATTGTTACGATTAAAAATGTCTCAATTTAGATATATAAAGACACTTTAAAATATATATAAAAAAATTATATTTTAAAAATATTTATATATGTCTTATTATCATCATAATAAGAACAAAGCTAAATATTATCTAAACATATTTATTTTGATATTTACAAATATCTTATATTTTTTTTATATGGACAATAAAAGTTATTAGTAGAAATAATTTTAAAAAGTCACATTTAACTCATCTATATGATATTAATAAATATCATTATACTAATTTATAAAGACATTAAAAAGATCACTAATATTTATTTAAAATATATAACATGAATTCAATATATAAACATCATCACAATTAATCCATCATTTAGAATAGAAAAAATTATAAAATATAATTTAAAATGTTAAAAGAAAATATAAATTCATCCAACAATCATTTGAATCAAAGTTATAAATGCAATACTATTTATTAATTGTTGGTGCAATCAGCTCGGATCATGATTGATCGAGTTCGAGTAGGACTCGAGTAGTGTTTTGATATTTGACAAATGGATTGACAATATGATTTTCATGAGAAAGTGTAAGTATGGATACTTGACAAGAGAAAAGTCCAAAGGTGAAGTCTTAATAGCATAAGTCCAAGTGTGTAGTCTTGGCGGCGTAAAGTCCAAGTGAACTTTGGCACTTGGAAAGTCCAACATGGAGTTGGTAAGGGAAAGTCCAAGCATGAGTCTTGACATTTGTGAAAGTCCAAGTATGGGTCTTGGCAATTGGAAAGTCTAAGGGTGTGTTGCTGATAGCGTAAAGTCCAAACATGTAGTCTTGGTGGCTTAAGTCCAGTGTTGGCAGCGTAAAGTCCAAGCATGTAGTCTTGGCGACTTAAGTCCAGTGTTTTGTTTTGGCAGCGTAAAGTCCAAGCATAGAGTCTTGGCGGTATAAGTTCAAATGAATCTTGACAAAGTAGACCCGGTTAGGATTACAATATCCGATGGAAGCATCTAAAGGCTAGCGTATGGATGAATGAGTCATGGAGGACTTGGAAGGATCCTATAGGCGTGAGGCTGATAGAGGTGGCTAGAAGGCTTAGATCTAGGCTAAGAATGTTCTATCAAGTATGAGGGGATCATACTTAGGTTACACGTCATGTTTGAGGTTTACCAGTCGACTGATGGTTTTGACCAGTGGACTGATCGAGTGTGTAAGCACTTGGAGCCTAGTTAACTCGGAGCAGTCGACTAGGATTATGACCAATCGACTGGTCGAGTAGTCGACTAATGCTTGATTGCCGATTAAGTATGCTGGTAGTCAACTGAAGGTTATTCTAGTCGACTGGTGGCTAGTCGACTGGTGGTTGTGGACACGAGCACATAATGTACCATAGTTGACTACTGGATTGACAGTCGACTTTTGGTAAGGGTGGCCTACTACTAAGATATCCGTTGGCTGGAATGTCAACGTTGATTAGTCCGCTGTGAGACAATGACACTGTGAGCAATTGATTGGAGCCTTTTGATAGTCAACTGCGAGGTGAAAATTCAAATCACAAGAAGGCATAAAAGGAGCTCGACGGGGAGGATTTCGCAATTGGTTTTTAGTGATCTTGAAGGGGAATTACAGTTGCATTTCAGACCTTCCAAGCTCGTCCAAGCAACCATATCAATAAGCGTTCAAAGCTCTCATTTGTAAAGTGTTTCTTTGCATTTTATTTGTAATCTTGTTGTTCTTTAGTTGTATCTTTATTATTCCTATTGTAATTTATTGTAAGAGGTTTCTCCACCTCCAGTGTGTCATCGAGAAGGAAAAGATTTAGTGGTGATGTGCATCACTAGAGCTCACTTGTGCTTGACCTGTGGAGTAGGAACCCTAGGTTTCCTAGGTTCCGAACCATATTATATCCTTGTATTGTGTGTTTGTTCATTTCGTTCATGCTTTACTTTATTTCCGTTGCGCACTAACGATTATAGATAAGCACGACATGATCAAAGAGTAGAAATCATGAAGACGCTATTCACTCTCCCTCTAGCACGGTCATCGATCCCTAACAAGTGGTATCATAGCAAGGTTTCTCTTTAAGGATTAACAACCGAGGGTGCACATGCTAGAGGAAAAAAGAAAGCAATGGAGTTGCCAAACCTTGGACTTGGACACGACATCAACACTCCTCCGCCCTATGAACTTTATGGAGCTAAAGAATTTGACCAATGGAAGGCAAGAATTGTCACGCCAGCCCTTTCCTAGGGTCCGGAGGGGCGGCGCGTGACGCGACCGTACATGCATACATCGTACTACTTACAGCGGAAGACTATACATATCGTACTTCTTACAACGGAAGACTTTAGACATATATTTTTTTCTTTTAAACATAACATGCATCGTCATTTCATAGGTACTTCTTCTTAACATAGAGCATGCATCATTATTTCATAAGTACTTAGTGCTTAATTCAAAACCATAAACAAAACATCTTAAGGAAAACATGCATAAGGGACATAACAGATCTGTTCCACCATGCCACTACCATGCCACTGCTACACACACACTTGCCCCTCCTGCTGCTCCCTTTAGTTTATCCACCCTTTACCCTTATCTGCAGTACAAGGTAAAATAAACTATAAGAACATAGGCTTAGTAAGATCCTGTCCTACTCACAAAATCATACATCGACATTAAGCATAGCATGTAACACTCATAATATATAAGCAACATAACATGTAACATATGTGACATAAGCAAACATAACATGTAACATAAATAACATAAGCAAACATAACATGTAGCATAAGTAACATAAACAAACATAACATGTGACATATATAACATAAGCAAACATAACATGTAGCATAAGTAACCTAAGCAAACATAACATGTAACATATACAACATAGCAACATATCATGTACATATATGGCATAATCAAACATAACATGCAACATATATATCATAACAACATAACATGTAAACACAAATATAACATGGTAATCATAACATGTAAACATATGCAGGATGCTCTTTGAAAACATATAATATAGGTACGTAAACATAAATCTCAACATATTGGGCCCGGCATTGTACCACATCATCATCATCATAGCGCGCATCACTAAATAGACCTGAGGTAGCAAGTCTCAAACCAACTAGGTTACTAGATCCGATCTTAATTTGTCGACCTAGGGGCCATCGTCATAGCGTAGAAGCCCATCCTAGGCCCTATCTTAGTCCATCGACCTAGAGCATCTGGGATCCCATCCCGTACTAGGCCCGATCTTAGTCCGTCGACCTAGGGGCAATCATACATAGAAGCCCATCCTAGGCCCAATCTTAGTCGGTCGGCCTAGGGCAACTTAGGAGCTCATCCCTTTGGACCTTGTTAGGGTCCTGGTACAAGCCATGCAGAAGGTAAAAAACTTATATGCTTTTTATCATAACATATCTTATTTAATTTTGCAAACATATCATACTTCATTTCATAACATATCATATTTCACTTCATGAACATATCATATTTCATTTCATAAACATATCATACTTCATTTCATAACATATCATATTTCACTTCATGAACATATCATATTTCATTTCATAACATATCATATTTCACTTCATGACATATCATATTTCACTTCATGAACATATCATATTTCACTTCATGAACATATCATATTTCATTTCATAACATATCATATTTCACTTCATGAACATATCATATTTCATTTCATAAACATATTACATTTCATTTCATAAACTTATCATATTCTGTTTCATAAACTATCATAAATCACTTCATAACATATCATATTTTACTTCATGAATAGATCATACTTCATTTCATAACCATATCATATTTAATTTCATAAACATATCATGAATCACTTCATAAACATATCATATTTTACTTCATGAACATATCATACTTCATTTCATAACCATATCATATTTCATTACATAACATATCTCAGATATCAGTCACATATAGGGCATGACATAAGGCATAAACATCAAGAGCAAGTAAGCACTAACCTAGAGCATGTTATCTTCATCTAGCATCATTTAACATCACAAGTTAACATGAACTCACCTAAGCATAAACACATGTTAACCTAACCTAGAGCATGTTATCTTCATCTAGCATCATTTAATATCACCTAAACATAAAACACATGTTAACCTAACCTAGAGCATGTTATCTTCATCTAGCATCTTAACATCATCATATACATACAAGATATGGTATAAAACTTCATTGAAATCTCAAGAACAAGGTTTAGTCGAATGGTTCATGGGGGCCTTTAGGGTTAAACTTTTAACCTAATCCATCTAACATCCTAACATCATCATATACATACAAAATATGGTATAGAATTTCATTGAAACCTCAAGAACAAGGTTTGGCCGAATGGTTCATGGGGGCTTTTAGGGTTAAACTTTTAACCTAATCCATCTAACATCCTAACATCATCATATACATACAAAATATGGTATAGAATTTCATTGAAACCTCAAGAACAAGGTTTGGCCAAATGGTTCATGGGGGCTTTTAGGGTGAAACTTTTAACCTAATCCATCTAACATCCTAACATCATCATATACATACAAAATATGGTATAGAATTTCATTGAAACCTCAAGAACAGGGTTTGGCTGAATGGTTCATGGGGGCTTTTAGGGTTAAACTTTTAACCTAATCCATCTAACATCCTAACATCTGTTGTAGGATCGGGACGGCCGGCTAGAGGGGGGTGAATAGCCCTCGAACGTTGGATGTCGGTATTTGCTCGTCTACAAAGAGATTAGCGCAACGGAAACAATAAAGAAAGACAAGCAAATAGAAATACAAGAAATCAAATGCTAACAAGATGGTGTAACGTGGTTCACGGCTACGCCGCTAATCCACGATCCCCGATTCGTCCTCGGTGAATCACTCCGCCAAAACCAATCCACTAATGATCTCTCCTTTGCACCAAGCTAGGTGGAGGTAACCTTTACAACCAAGATCACTCTTCTTACAATAAGATTGAAGTAAAGACAAGTATGAAGAGTTTAAAGCTTGTGGGGCACTAGGAAGATCACTTAGAGCATAAACATTTTTCTCTAAAAGGCTCACACCCTCTCTTTTTATAGAGAGGGCTGATTTCTTCCCGTTGGCCGCCACCAGTCGACTGCTGCCCTTGGCAGTCGACTGTCGTCACTACGACGGCCTCCAAACACGTCGGATCCCGACCGTTGTAGTCCAACGAAACACTTGGCAGTCGACTGATGGACCTCACCGATCATCGCCGCCTCCGTAGTCAATCGCCCGACGGCGGTTCTGGCGGTTCGCCGCGACATCCTCGGCATGATCGCATTCCATGGCAGTCTACTACTGGGCATAAACCCATCAGTCGGATACCAATCGAACCCACTCGACTCAGAGCAGTCGACTGCTATTACATGGCAGTCGACTGGTGCCGTGTGAAACTCAAACTTAACATAAGTTTGAGCTTCCGGCGGTCGGGTAAACCTTAACCCTTGCGGTCAAGTCTCCGACACTTAGCCATTCAGCCAAGTTCACCTAATGAGCTACTTACATTTCACTCATTCTCTCATCTCACTCGAAGTCCCTCGCCGAAACTCTCTTCGTTCGCGGCCACGTCCCTCGACAGCATCAGGCGCACGGCTCTGCAATGCTCCTTCGCGTCTCTTGCCTTCGAAGTCTGCTTCCTTGGCTTCACTTCAAGTCATCTCGTCCAGCGGTCCCTCAGCAGCATCAAGCGCACGGCTCTGCAATTCTCCTTCTCTGACTCAGGCACGAGGTTGTGAGGGTGAACCCGCCAAGGCTCCATGTGCGAATTACTAAGTCCTGCAAGACTCCAATGCACATATCAAATAACAATACCGACCTAACTTAAACCCTTTGCCACACACATCAAAACCTTATCATGACAAGAGATTGCACTAACAATCTTCCCCTTTTTGATGTGTGGCAATCCGTTTAAGTTAGGTAAAAAACATTTGATAGAAATTTCTAAGGTAAGAAAGCATGTAAACATAAACATGATATAACAACATGCAACTCCCCCTTAATCCATGAAACTCTCTCTACAAATTCTCCCCCTATCATAATTTACTTAAACACAATTATTTCTCCCCCTTTGACACCATCAAAAAGATTAATACTAAGTTATAAACCCATGACATCAAGTCTAATAGAAGGAAAATACCAAAAACATGTTTAAAATCTGAAATCAGAAAATATTAGACTTTTTTTCAGTGGCGATCACTACGATCGGTATAAGATGGCATTATCGAATGCATTAAAAATTCTAGAAAATTCAAAAAATTATGAAATTTGGGGAACATATTTCTTGTAAGATTCTTTATCAGTGAAAATAGGTCTTCATGAAAAATCATTATATTTTCACGTATTTGCCAAAAATCCAAAAGCTTTAAAAACTACTAGGTTTTTGATTATGATAATATCCATTTTAACACCTAGTTTCAGTTTGAATTGTTTCAAAACATGAATACACATATTTTAAGGTAAGAAATTGTTTTGAAAACATATGAAATATCCAACCATGATCTTTGGGCAATATGTCTATGAATTAAACATAAGCATTCTCCATGATTGGTCTATTATTGCTATTTTGATACCTTAAATGACCATCTAAGTGCCATAGGCATTAGTGGACATTTGTATCATCCTAACATCTTACTCATGCTAAGTTTTCAATCAAAGTAGCCTATGGTGAGTGTGAGATGCATCCTAGAGGGTATTTGTATATACTTAACCATTATATTCATACAATTCTATCAAGGTTAAGTATCATCCTAACACTCAACATGATCATAATGACATATATGAACTAAATTCATATTATGATCATGAAATACATGTATTCATCATATTGTAATCATGCATTAGGTATTATATCATGATAATAAACAAAATATCACCTAAGGCATGATTTAAACCCTATTTCTCATGATGATGTGCAAAATTTCAAAATCATAAATCATGATTGCACATATACATAGCAATTACATTGATTATCATGATTTAAGCATTATTAACTATTTATAGGCACGTTATCATCACCTAACACTATTTCAAAATATTGTCCCGCCATCCTAAGTCAACCAAAATATGATATAGGTTAATTTCATATGGTTGACTACCCTAGGGGTTTTCTAACCCTTAAGGATGGATTTTGGAACTCAAAATAAGTTCTTGCCTATGGGGTTCACTAGATATTCCTTAGGAATCCATTTCCTAGCTATTACTTTCTTCTTATCTTGTCCCCTAGCAATTAGGCATTTGTAGGCATTTTCATTTTTCTTTTCTTTATAACCTACGCCCTTTTTGTTGAAGCTAGCTCTTTGGCTTCCTATGATCATGTTCAAGGTGTTTGAGCCAATTGTAAACTTTTCTAGGGCTTTGGTTAAATAATCTACTTTCTCTCTTAAAGCCCTATTTTCTTCTATACATGCATCACTAACATCCAAAGGCATATAGTTATCAAGTGAGCATGCATCATTTAAGCTAGAAGAAATATTATCATTTAAGCATGCTTTTTCTAGCTTATTTTCTAAATCCTTAATTTGATCTAACATGCTCTTATTTTTCTTCTTTGCTCTAAATAGGTCCTTAGTGAGGCTAGAAATCATAGAAACTATTTTACTAGGTGAAAGATTAGTTACCATAGTTTCCATGTCCTCTTCTTCTTCTTCGGATGAGGAGGATGTAGAGGCTCCCCCTTCACTAGAGCTCCCTCCACTTGAGCTTGATTCTTCATTTTCGGTGGAGGAGCAATCCGAGTCATCAAATGCCATTAGAGCAAGGTTGGTGACGAAAGCGTTCTCCTCTTCCGATGATGATGAAGAGGAAGAGGAAGGGTCATCCCATGTCTTTGCTTTAAATGCCTTGGCCTTCCCCTTTTCCTTTGTCTTCTTCTCCTCTTCTTTTTTCTTCTTGCTCCCCTTTTTCTTCTTATTTTCTTCTTTCTTTTTCTTCTCTTCCTTGCTCTTGTTTAGGAGGGGACAATTATCCCTTATGTGTCCCTCTCCTTAGCAATTGTAGCAAATGATTTTCCCCCTTGGTCTTCTATTCCTATCATTTGATTTGTTAAATCTAAAACCTTTTAATGCACGTCTTACCCTCCTTACCATATAAGCTTCTTCCGTGCTATCCATGGAGGAGGATGAGGATGCTTCATCATCGGAGGAGGAGGGGATTTCCATCTTCTTCTTCCCCTTGTTTGCCATCAAAGCTATTGCTCTTGAAGGTTGGATTCTAGGCTCTTCTTGTATTCCTTCAAGTCTTGTTTCATGAAGCTCCATGGTTGAGAAGAATTCCTCTAAGGTGCTTACTTTTAAATTCTTGGAGATATAAAATGAGTCCACCATGGAGCTCCATTTTGAGGATCGCGGAAAGGCATCTATAGCCTTCATAACCATATCCCGGTTTGATAGCTTCTCACCTACACTTGACAAACCGGTTATAATTTCCTTGAAACGAGAATGTAAGGAAATTACCTTTTCTCCCTTTTCTAGTTTAATGTTGTTGAGTTGGGAGCGGAGGAGGTCTCTCCTTGCTAGATTTGCCTCGGATGTGCCTTCATGAAGCTCAATTAGCTTCTCCCACATCTCCTTGGCACTTAGGCATTCTCCAATTCGGTTGATCTCTTGTTGGGGGAGCACATTGAAGAGATGGTGCTTGGCTTTTGAGTTTGCAAGGTGCTCTTCCCTTTGCTTTTTGGTCCACCTAGATTTCTCTATTGGCTTCCCTTCTTTATCCCTAGGCAAAACGAAACCGGATTCCATTGTAACCATGATATCAAAATCCATTTCGAAAAATACCTCCATTCGCTTCTTCCACCAAGCGAATTCTCCTTCAAACTTCGGTGGATGGATGTTGGAGCCGGCCATTTTGAAAGTTTCTTGTTGTGGCGGTTAGTCCTCGACAAGCTTTCCTTGGCTCTGATACCACTTGTTGTAGGATCGGGACGGCCGACTAGAGGGGGGTGAATAGCCCTCGAACGTTGGATGTCGGTATTTGCTCGTCTACAAAGAGATTAGCGTAACGGAAACAATAAAGCAAGACAAGCAAATAGAAATACAAGAAATTAAATGCTAACAAGATGGTGTAACGTAGTTCACGGCTATGTCGCTAATCCACGGTCCCCAATTCGTCCTCGGTGAATCACTCCGCCAAAACCAATCCACTAATGGTCTCTCCTTTGCACCAAGCTAGGTGGAGGTAACCTTTACAACCAAGATCACTCTTCTTACAATAAGATTGAAGTAAAGACAAGTAAGAAGAGTTTAAAGCTTGTGGGGCACTAGGAGGATCACTTAGAGCATAAGCATTTTTCTCTCAAAGGCTCACACCCTCTCTTTTTATAGAGAGGGCTGATTTCTTCCCGTTGGCCACCACGATCATTGCGCCCTTGGCGATCGGCTCCTCTAACGACCTCCGAACACGTCGGATCCCGGCCGTTGTAGTCAATCGGAACACTTAGCTGATCGGCCGATGGACCTCACGATCATTCGCCTCGCGTAGTCGATCGCCTATCGGCTCACCCAGCGATCTTGCGCGACATCCTTCACGGCGATCGGCCGCCATTCCATGGCGATCCAACGCTGGCATAAACCATCGATCGGATACAACTTAACATAAGTTTGAGCTTCCGACGGTTGGGTAAACCTTAACCCTTGCGGTCAAGTCTCCGACACTCAGCCATTCGTCCAAGTTCACCTAATGAGCTACTTACATTTCACTCATTCTCTCATCTCACTCGAAGTCCCTCGCCGAAGCTCTCTTCGTTCGTGGCCACGTCCCTCGGCAACATCAGGCGCACGACTCTGCAATGCTCCTTCGCGTCTCTTGCCTCCGAAGTCTGCTTCCTTGGCTTCACTTCAAGTCATCTCGTCCAGCGATCCCTCGGCAGCATCAAGCGCACGGCTCTGCAATGCTCCTTCTCTGATCAGGCACGAGGTTGTGAGGGTGAACCCGCCAAGGCTCCATGTGCGAATTACTAAGTCCTGCAAGACTCCAACGCACATATCAAATAACAATACCGACCTAACTTAAACCCTTTGCCACACACATCAAAACCTTATCATGGCAAGAGATTGCACTAACAATCATCATATTCATAAAAGTATGGCATAGAACTTCATGGAAACTTCAAGAAAAGGGTTTGGCCGAATGGTCAAGGGGGGGGGGGGTTTGACACAAAAACTTCAATCGAAAAGCTACTTGTATGCAGGTGAGGGGATACTTACATCCTTCGCTTTGTTTTTTGGTTGGAAGATGACCTAAGGGAAGCAACCTAGCCTTTCTTCTTGCTTGGATGACCTTCGAACAATGGATGAGAAGGGGGAGGAGAAGTGGATCTCGGTGAGGAAGAGGATGAGAGGAGAGAAAATCAACTTGATAACTCATGTCTCCTCATTCCCGCCTATTTATTCATTTGAAGAGTCCCTTGGTCTCCCTTACCCCTAACTATAATTTCCCATATTCCTCTAATAATACAATCTTGTTGGGCTTCTGGTTAGTGGATGCATCTATAGGGCTTGGCTATCTCTAGAGGTTTGGGGTTCAATTCCTAGGCCTTGCATCCTTTTTGGCTCATTTTCTTTTATTTTTGAAAAGCCCACATAAAGCCCATCATAATCAAGCCAAAAATTCTTGTAAAATTGCTAGAAATTTTACGTGCGTTACAATCCTTCATACCTTTTAAAAGTTTCGTCCTCGAAACTTAGAACAATCTAGGTATACGCTTCATGTCCTCCTCGCGTTCCCAGGTAGCTTCTTCGTACCGTTGATTCTGCCACAGGACCTTTACTAAGGGCACCTCTTTGTTCCTTAGTCTCTTGACTTCTCGGTCTAGTATCTGGATAGGCTGACTTTCATAACTTAGGTCCTCTTGAACTTGTACTGTTTGTGGCTCGATCACTTGGTCCGCACTGGAATGCATTTCTTGAGCACAGAGACATGGAACACGTTGTGAATAGCCGACATCTCTTGAGGCAGCTCCAGTTTGTAAGCTACCTTACCAATCCTCTGCAATATCGGATACGGTCCCACATAGCGCGGACTCAGCTTACCCTTCCTTCCGAATCTCATCACTCCCTTCATAGGGGCCACCTTGAGGAATACCAGGTCCCCGACTTTGAATTCTAACGGTCTACGCCACATATCCGTATAGCTCTTTTGTTGGCTCTGAGCAGTTTCAATTCTCTGACGGATGTTCTGTATAGCTCGGGTGGTGTCGTCGATGAAGTTCGTCTGGAGTCCCATCCCCTTCTTTTCACCACCCTCGTACCAGCATATGGGAGATCTACATTTCCTCCCGTATAGAGCCTCGTAGGGTGCCATTCTAATAGTAGCTTGGTAGCTATTGTTGTAGGCAAATTCTGCCAAACATAAGTATCGACACCAGCTACCTTTGAAATCCAGGGCGCAAGCTCGTAACATATCCTCCAATACTTGATTTACTCTTTCGATGCATCAGTCATGTACGAGGATGGAAGGCGATCTTGAACAATAACCGTGCCTAGGGCCTTACAGACACATTCCCAGAAATGGAAAATAAAGCGACCATCTCTGTCAGAAATGATGGTCTTAGGAATTCCATGTAGTCTGATAATTTCCCTAGCATATAACTGAGCCAGTTGCTCTGTCGAATAGGTCATCTTGATTGCTAAGAAGTGGGAGGACTTCGTCAATCTGTCCATAATCACCCATATAGCATCGTAACCATTTGTCGTCTTAGAAATCCTGAGATGAAATCCATAGAAATGTCTTCCCATTTCCATTCTGGAATCTGGATCGGCTGCAGTGTTCCTCCAGGTCTCTGGTGTTCTGCTTTAACCCTCTGGCAGGTCAGGCAGGTACTGACATACTGAGCCACATCTCTTTTCATTCCGAACCACCAGAATTTTCTTTTCAGGTCTTGGTACATCTTGGTGGTTCCAGGATGCATCGCATAAGGAGTTCCATGAGCTTTCTCAAATATCTTCTTCCGTAATTCTGGATCGTCGAGAATACACAAGCGATCCCTGAGGTAGAGTACTCCACTATCAGAGATACGAAACCCGTCGTCCTTTCCTTCTAGGACCTCTTGCTTGATCCTCTGAATGCTTGGGTCACGGGCTTGCTTTTCCAGTATATCATCGAACAACGTCGGTGCTATCGTCATGGTCGAGAGCTGTCCGGAAATGATTTCAACCCCGTAACGCATAATCTCCTTTTCTAAGGGTCGAGATAACACTGATAGAGACATCAAGGTGGCACAGGACTTCCTGCTGAGTGCATCAGCCACCTTGTTTGCTTTCCCCGGATGGTAGAAGATCTCGCAGTCATAATCCTTGACGAGCTCGAGCCATCTGCGTTGTCTCATGTGTGAAGAAATATTTCAGACTCTGGTGGTCTGTATAAATCCTACACTGAGCTCCATATAGATAATGCCTCCATGTTTTGAGAGCAAAGACCACGGCCGCTAGCTCTAAATCGTGGGTGGGATAATTCCTTTCATGTTCTTTGAGTTGCCTAGAGGCGTAGGAGTACAGCTCCGAGTCCCAACTTGGAAGCGTCACAGTACATGTCGAAGCCTTCGTTACTGTCCGAAAGAGCAAGGATTGGAGCGCTGGTCAACCTCCTTTTCAATTCTGTGAAACTCCTCTCACAGGCGTCCGTCCACTCATATTTCTTGTTCTTTCTGGTGAGGACTGTCATAGGGGCTACAATCCTGGAGAAGTTCTCTACAAACTTCCTGTAGTAGCTTGCTAGCCCAAGAAAGCTTCTGATCTCGCTGGCATTCTTTGGTCGGTTCCAGTTACTCACGACTTCAATCTTTATTGGGTCTACCATCACTCCATGCTTGGATATAACGTGACCCAAAAACGATACTTGTTCGAGCCAGAACTCGCATTTGGAGAACTTTGCAAATAGCTGCTTTTCCCGAAGAATCTGCAATATCACATTCAGGTGTTCTGCGTGCTCTTCTGGGGTTCTCGAATATATCAGTATGTCTTCGATGAAGACGATCACGAACTTGTCGAAGAATGCCAAGAATACCCGATTCATCAAATCCATGAATAGAGCAGGTGCATTCGTCACTCCGAAGGGCATAACTACGAACTCGTAATGTTCGTATCTTGTCTGGAAGGCCGTCTTTGGTATATCATCTGATTTCACTTTTACTTGATGATAGCCAGACCTCAGTTCAATCTTAGAGAAGACGGTGGCACCCTTTAGTTGGTCGAACAGGTCATCAATCCATGGCAAAGGGTACCGGTTCTTGATCGTCACATTATTCAGTGCTCGGTAGTCTATACACATTCGCATAGACCCATCTTTCTTCTTTACCAACAGCACTGGAGCTCCCCATGGAGAGCGACTTGGGCAAATAAGTCCCTTGTCGAGTAACTCCTGTAGCTGTCCCTGAAGTTCCTTCAATTCAGCCGGTGCTATACGGTAAGGTGCTTTAGAGATCGGGTTAGTACCAGGAATCAGTTCGATCTCAAATTCAATTTCTCTATCTAGGGCTAACCCTGGTAGTTCATCTGGGAATACCTCTGGGTAGTTGCATACAACTCTAACATCTTCTAGCTTCTGATCCTTAGCTTGACTTGTATCAACTATATGTGCCAGAAACCCAGTAAACTCGTCGTAATGCTTGTTGGTTACCCTCATGTGGAAGAATTCTTCGAAAAATTCATACTCGAAATCTGTCCATCTCATCTGGTTCACTTGCCTCTTTGCTTTAACCCGTTCCCACCACATCCGAGCATCTCTCGAAAGGCAGAATGATGCACACTTAATCTTCTCGCATTCGGGCCAGTCCAGTAGCTCCACGATGCTTTCCACCGTCTTGAACCAGGCCTGGGCATCCCATGGTTCACCAGTACCAGAGAAATTTTTCGGCTTCAGCCTCTGCCACTGGATCAGGTAAGCTTCCTGTCGAACCATCGGGCCAGGGCACGCTAGTGGGGTAGTAGGGTTTCCTCGCTGATTCATTAGGGCATTTATTACTTGCTGTTGTTCTGTGACTTGTCGCTGGAGTTCAGTAACTACGTGTGTAAGGTCATGCGGGGGTGCTATCTCATCAGCTCTATTACTGCGTCTTCTAGACATGTTTATCTTCATATATTAAAGTAAAGCTAGTATAAGTTTATTGTTCGTTTATATACGAATAATTAAACTAAAAGCTAGCATAAAGTGATCATTCATGTTTTCATGCATATTTTAAGCTAAAGTCATTTCATATCATACATGAACAAAATTAACAAAATTAGAGTATACATAGAATTCTTACTTGGAGCGGCAAGATTTGGAGCTTGATGTGTGTGTAGTGGAAAGGCATATCTGCTCTGATACCAACCTGTCACGCCCGCCCTTTCCTAGGGTCCGAAGGGGTGGCGCGTGACGCGACCGTACATGCATACAT
The DNA here is from genome assembly GCA_025175895.1 of Wurfbainia villosa. Lineage (NCBI taxonomy): Eukaryota > Viridiplantae > Streptophyta > Magnoliopsida > Zingiberales > Zingiberaceae > Wurfbainia > Wurfbainia villosa. The sequence continues at coordinate 110,590,633 of CM045987.1, read as the reverse complement.
CGTACTACTTACAGCGGAAGACTATGCATATCATACTTCTTACAGCGGAAGACTTTAGACATATTTTTTTTTCTTTTAAACATAACATGCATCGTCATTTCATAGGTACTTCTTCTTAACATAGAGCATGCATCATTATTTCATAAGTACTTAGTGCTTAATTCAAAACCATAAACAAAACATCTTAAGGAAAACATGCATAAGGGACATAACAGATCTCTTCCCCCATACCACGGCCACACACACACTTGCCCCTCCTGCTGCTCCCTTTAGTTTATCCACCCTTTACCCTTATCTGCAGTACAAGGGAAAATAAACTATAAGCACATAGGCTTAGTAAGATCCTGTCCTACTCACAAAACCATACATCGACATTAAGCATAGCATGTAACACTCATAACATATAAGCAACATAACATGTAACATATGTGACATAAGCAAACATAACATGTAGCATAAATAACATAAGCAAACATAACATGTAGCATAAGTAACATAAGCAAACATAACATGTGACATATATAACATAAGCAAACATAACATGTAGCATAAGTAACCTAAGCAAACATAACATGTAACATATACAACATAGCAACATATCATGTACATATATGGCATAATCAAACATAACATGCAACATATATATCATAGCAACATAACATGTAAACACAAATATAACATGGTAATCATAACATGTAAACATATGCAGGATGCTCTTTGAAAACATATATTATAGGTACGTAAACATAAATCTCAACATATTGGGCCCGACATTGTACCACATCATCATCATCATAGCGCGCATCCCTAAATATACCTGAGGTAGCAAGTCTCGAACCTACTAGGTTACTAGGCCCGATCATAGTCCGTTGACTTAGGGGCCATTGTCATAGCGTAGAAGCCCATCCTAGGCCCGATCTTAGTCCATCGACCTAGGGCATCTGGGAGCCCATCCCGTACTAGGCCCGATCTTAGTCCGTCAACCTAGGGGCAATCATACATAGAAGCCCATCCTAGGCCCGATCTTAGTCCGTCGGCCTAGGGCAACTTAAGAGACCATCCCTTTGGACCTTGTTAGGGTCCTGGTACAAGCCATGCAGAAGGTAAAATACTTATATCCTTTTTATCATAACATATCTTATTTCATTTCGCAAACATATCATACTTCATTTCATAACATATCATATTTCACTTCATGAACATATCATATTTCATTTCATAAACATATCATACTTCATTTCATAATATATCATATTTCACTTCATGAACATATCATATTTCATTTCATAACATATCATATTTCACTTCATGACATATCATATTTCATTTCATAACATATCATATTTCACTTCATGAACATATCATATTTCATTTCATAAACATATTACATTTCATTTCATAAACTTATCATATTCCATTTCATAAACTATCATAAATCACTTCATAACATATCATATTTTACTTCATGAACAGATCATACTTCATTTCATAACCATATCATATTTCATTTCATAAACATATCATGAATCACTTCATAATCATATCATATTTTACTTCATGAACATATCATACTTCATTTCATAACCATATCATATTTCATTACATAACATATCTCAGATATCACACACATATAGGGCATGGCATAAGGCATAAACATCAAGAGCAAGTAAGCACTAACCTAGAGCATGTTATCTTCATCTAGCATCATTTAACATCACAAGTTAACATGAACTCACCTAAGCATAAACACATGTTAACCTAACCTAGAGCATGTTATCTTCATCTAGCATCATTTAATATCACCTAAACATAAAACACATGTTAACCTAACCTAGAGCATGTTATCTTCATCTAGCATCTTAACATCATCATATACATACAAGATATGGTATAAAACTTCATTGAAATCTCAAGAACAAGGTTTGGCCGAATGGTTCATGGGGGCCTTTAGGGTTAAACTTTTAACCTAATCCATCTAACATCCTAACATCATCATATACATACAAAATATGGTATAGAATTTCATTGAAACCTCAAGAACAAGGTTTGGACGAATGGTTCATGGGGGCTTTTAGGGTGAAACTTTTAACCTAATCCATCTAACATCCTAACATCATCATATACATACAAAATATGGTATAGAATTTCATTGAAACCTCAAGAACAAGGTTTGGCCGAATGGTTCATGGGGGCTTTTAGGGTGAAACTTTTAACCTAATCCATCTAACATCCTAACATCATCATATACATACAAAATATGGTATAGAATTTCATTGAAACCTCAAGAACAAGGTTTGGCCGAATGGTTCATGGGGGATTTTAGGGTGAAACTTTTAACCTAATCCATCTAACATCCTAACATCATCATATACATACAAAATATGGTATAGAATTTCATTGAAACCTCAAGAACAAGGTTTGGCCGAATGGTTCATGGGGGCTTTTAGGGTGAAACTTTTAACCTAATCCATCTAACATCCTAACATCATCATATACATACAAAATATGGTATAGAATTTCATTGAAACCTCAAGAACAAGGTTTGGCCGAATGGTTCATGGGGGCTTTTAGGGTGAAACTTTTAACCTAATCCATCTAACATCCTAACATCATCATATACATACAAAATATGGTATAGAATTTCATTGAAACCTCAAGAACAAGGTTTGGCCGAATGGTTCATGGGGGCTTTTAGGGTTAAACTTTTAACCTAATCCATCTAACATCCTAACATCATCATATTCATACAAGTATGGCATAGAACTTCATGGAAACTTCAAGAAAAGGGTTTGGCCGAATGGTCAAGGGGGGGGGGGGTTTGACACAAAAACTTCAATCGAAAAGCTACTTGTATGCAGGTGAGGGGATACTTACATCCTTCGCTTAGTTTTTTGGTTGGAAGATGACCTAAGGGAAGCAACCTAGCCTTTCTTCTTGCTTGGATGACCTTCAGACAATGGATGAGAAGGGGGAGGAGAAGTGGATCTCGGTGAGGAAGAGGATGAGAGGAGAGAAAATCAACTTGATAACTCATGTCTCCTCATTCCCCCCTATTTATTCATTTGAAGAGTCCCTTAGTCTCCCTTACCCCTAACTATAATTTCCCATATTCCTCTAATAATACAATCTTGTTGGGCTTCTGGTTAGTGGATGCATCTATAGGGCTTGGCTATCTCTAGAGGTTTGGGGTTCATTTCCTAGGCCTTGCATTCTTTTTGGCTCATTTTCTTTTATTTTTGAAAAGCCCACATAAAGCCCATCATAATCAAGCAAAAAATTCTTGTAAAATTGCTAGAAATTTTACGGGCGTTACAAGAATGAAGAACTTCCTCATGAAGGACATCGAGCAATAGTTCATCTTAATGGACGGATTCGAATTTCCAAAGGGTCTAAAGGGAGGATATCTCAATAGGAAGAGATGGACTGAGGAGCAATGTCAAGCCTTTGAGATAAATGAAAAGGTAACGAAAACTCTAATTAATATAATTTCTAATGATTTATTGTGTAAGATAGGAAATTTCGAGGATGCTAAGGATTTATGGAGTAAGCTAGTCAAGCTCCATGAAGAGCCCTCAACGACCCAAGAAATATAGGAGGAGTCCAAGGATGAGTGTTCATCCTCTCAATCTCAAGAAGAAAGTACATCATCATCATCCCAAGAGATTGAGAATTCAAAGGTTAAAAGGGAATCAACATCCGGGTCGATAGAAGAGATAGAAGAATTGGAGGAAGCCTCCATCTCTAGGATTGAGGGAGAGGAGAGACCTTCCACATCGGAGGAAGAGCAAGAAGAAGCTTCTACATCCGGAAGAGATGAAGAGAAAGCTCACGATTCTTCTACTCCTATAGGTATCTCAAGTGCATTGGTTAAAAATAAAAATCATATAACTTGTTTTGAGTGCAAGGAACAAGAGCACTATAAGAGCAAGTGCCTAAAAAGAGTCAAGAAAGCTCAACAGGCAAAAGTCAATGAGAAGCCAAAGGAAGCCGGTGCCCGAAGTCAAAAGAGCAAGGAGCATATTATTTGCTTCGAATGCAATCAAAGGGGTCACTATAGGAGCCAATTCCCTAAGGGAAGACACCCTAAGAAGGTCAAAGGGGGGAGCTAAGGCAAACCCTAAGATATCATTTAATAATGCTCCTTATTTGCGTAACAATCAAAAGCACGCTAGGAATTTTATTGCTATTATTAATTATGAAAAGCATGATAGAAATAAGTACTTTTTCTTAGGTGCTAAATCTTGCGATATTAGGATTAAGGACAAGTCTAGAACAATTACCCCTAAAACTATCACACCTAAGAATGACAATAACCTAGGTAATAATCCCAAGAAATCTAGACATATGCCTAGGAAGAACAAGAATGTCCAAAAATATAATGGACAATCAAAATTGAACAAATTGAAATTATAAAATCAAGCTTTGAGGCCAAATCATGAGAAATTAGAAAATACCCTCAATAAGATGAAAATTTCAATTCTAAGGTCTAAGGGTCAAAGTCTTGGGGTGGGTAGGAAGGAACCAACTATGGACAAGAAAGGCTTGGGTCACAAACCTAAGTCTAAAGTAGATAAGCCTACCTATTACAATGTTCCATTTAATTATGGAACTACTCCTAAGTCTAGGAAAGTCAAGGTTACTAGGAAAGTCATCCCTAAGGTTAATCTTGACAAGTGTTAAGTAACTAAGGCTTCGAAGAAGTCTAGGAAAGTCACTAGCAAGGTTATAAGGGGAGTTAGCCCTTGAGTTTACCTTGACAAGATCCAAATGATCAAGCCTTCAAAGCCTAGGAGGGTCATTAGGATGGTATCTAAGGAGGTCATCCCTAGTGAATACCTAGTTAACTCAAGGAGCTCAAATAGGTTTTGGGTTCCTAGAAGCGTGATTCTCTCATGCTAGATGGGTTAGGGTGTTTCAACTTGAATTGGTAAGCTAGTTAACCTAATCATAGAAAAGTTGACTCCTTAGGTCATTTTCAAGATTATGTGATACCTTGGAAATAAGATTGATAATTTAATCCTAAAGGCTTTTAGGATGTGTCAATAGAAATTTAAAAAGTTTGAAAAATCAATTAAAATTGACACAATTAGGTTTAGAGGTCATGGTGTGCCATTTTTTTTTATTTTTGGCACACTTGTGAAATCTAGGTATTATGGCAAAATTTGAATAATCCTAGAAAATGACATTTTGGGTTAAAAATTAGGTATTTTTATACCTTGAATCCATTTTATTTGCCATGGGTTGTTTGCCTTGCCATGTCATGACACCATACTTCATATTAATCATTTAAAATGTCATGATTAATATTTAGGTTATTATATCATGTTTGTATTTAGGTCATTTTTATGTCATGACATCATGATTAATGGCAAATGCTTTAAATTATGCACATTCTTATGCCATGATCATCATTCATGTATTTAGGTTAATAAAATTGAATTAAGGACAATGACATGATTTGAAGTCCCATTATAAGGGAATCAAATAGAGTTGCCTAGACAAATGCATGAGACCTTAGATTAGGGAAGAACCAAAACTCACATCTCACAAAAATATTAAATTGACATGTGTGTATATTAATACACCCTAGACACATGTGAGATGTTAGAAAAATGAGTTAAGTTCAAGGTGCACAGTTGTTGCATCTAGATGAACATAGACTCATAATAAGACACTGATGAATCATGAGGAAAGCTAATGTACAAGTCATGTACATCCAGCCTATAGACCATGGTTCAATATAAGATTTTAAAATCATTTTGAAAATCCTTGGTAGAGTCTATCTTTTGATAGCAATCACCATTGAAGAAGTTGATACAAAGTAGGCCAAAATCATGAAGTTTCAATGGTTTTGAGCTTTGTATCAATCTTGTAATTTAAAGAGTATTTTAATTTAAAATTATTTTTCACTCATTGTATTTGATGTATGTAATATACGTATGAAGTTTTAGGATTTTTTTAAATTACGTATATTTAATTATGAATTTTCAAAATTTAACTTAAAAACTCTGATTTCTGAAAAATTAGAGTTCAGTCGACTGCTCTTTGTCGACTATAGTGTTTTCAGTCGACTGGTAGCTAAAACAAATCATCCGTTGTGTCTAATAGTGGATGAATAAGGGTTGTTTAGTCAATTATCAACACTCTTAGGTTACCCTAATGTCTCCCAACTCTAGGATATGCTTTGAAAAGAATGGGAAGGGAGAAATATCATTGAAAATGATTAGGAGAGGTGTTTAGGGTGAAGTATCAATTTTTAAGGGGTGTGAAAGTTCATGTTTGAAATTTTATCCTTATTTTTGATGATGTAAGTTTCCTATTGGCTTAGGAACTCTCTAAGGACATTATTGGCGCAATGGTCAAGGGGGAGTAAGCCTTTAGGGGGGAGGTTATCCATCAAGGGATGATAGACAGTTTTTTCTCAAAGGGGGAGAAATGAAGGATTTGTGTTAGGAAACCCTCATTGTGCTCACCAAAGTGTTGGTGCAGGAGTACCAGATAATCGAACCTAGGTTTTGATTATGGCAAAGATTCAAAGTTAAGGTCATATTGTTATCTTATGAGCTGAATTAAGTATGCAGGAAATAGTTAAGCTAAGCCGAAGGTCAGCAACACCCAGAAAATCTCGAGTCGAGAAACCGTTGTGGTCGGGTGACACCAGGAGAACTTTGTGGGAGTCGAAGAACCTAGGTAGAAGACCGGAAGCAAAGCGACATGTCATAAAGGACCAGAAATAAGCACGAGTGCGAAGAGAGATGGTAAGGTCGTGTCCTCTGTACGAGGATGACTGTAGGCGGGGATCCGACTAAGACTTCCAGTGGAAGGTCTAGATCGAGATCAGACAATAAGAAACCATTACATTTACTATTTTTCGTGCTAACCTCTTACTGTAGGGAAGTGGCCAGGCTAATAGTCAACTGCTGGCTATTGGCAGTCGACTGTTGCACATCAGTCGACTGATGAAGGGCATCAGTCGACTGATTGCGACGAATTAGCTTTTTGCTCTAGGTCAAACAGGATAACATTTGACGTTGCCACTTCGCGATAAGATAAGGTGTCACCTCATGATAAGTTCCAAAAGTTGAGGATCTGCATCTAGACTTATTCCAAGGAACAAATCTATAAAAGAAGGGGAGGACTCCAACCCAAAGATCATCCGTCTTGCTCTCAATGTGCTCCCACAACACCAAATCTCTAACGCCGTAACACCATCATAACGCCAAGTTCAAATTCTCTTCGTTGGCAGTAAGTATTGTTTTTATTTATTGTATTCGTGGTTTTAATCGTAACATGGTGAGGTAGATTTGTTGCCTCATCTTCGATCTTTCAATTTTTGTGATCGTTGTCTCCTACCTCTAACGAGGAGGAGACTCTATAGTGGATTGCCCCTTCTTACGCGGTCAAGGATCGTGGGGCCTTGGAGTAGCAACCATTGGGTTGTGAACCAAGTAAAAACAAATTGTCTACTTATTTTATTATCTTTATTTCCTCTGTGTTTGCTCTTATTTTAACGTCGAGAAAAAAATTTCACGCTCGCTATTCAGCCCCCCTCTAGTGACGCTTTCGATCCAACAATTGGTATTAGAGCGGGGGTGCTAAGATTTGGTGTAACCACCAATCTAGCACTTTTTGACTTTCTTTTTGTATTTTTCGATTCGTTAATTATTCCTATTATTTCTCCGGCACTACTAATCCAAGATGAAAGTCTTGGTACCCTTTTTTTTTATTGTGTATTGATAGTCGTATTTTTATCGCGTGATTTTTATTCACATTTGGGAATTTTAGGCTCTTTGATTTGGGTAATTACGGCTATTCATGACGTCTTTTGCATATTGGATTTAATTGAAATTAATTGTTTATTCCCTATAATTTTAGTATTATTGTTCACTGGTGAATGTGATTTTGTAGGGAACATGAAACAGTTAAATCGGAGCAATCACAGTCGTCGATCCGGATCAAATCGATCGCAACCATCGGATTTGATTGATCAGCACTTAGGGATGATTAATTGGATTCATTTAACCTTAGCTCTAAATGGGAGGCTGAGATTAGAGATGGCTCGATCGAACGACTGAGGAAAAGCCATTTAAAAACATCACATTTTCCCATCGTGTGATCTGAGAGAGAATCAGCGACCGAAACGGCGGCCAGGCGACATCGTCTTCTCTCGAGGCGCTTGGTGTGACTCCACCAGCCTCCAGCGTCCATTCCAGCAATCCCAGGGTCTTCCCCAGTCCATTCCACCCGGCGGACTTTTCCCTCTTCAGTCCGGCGGAGCTCGCAGTAGCATTTGGGTGGCGACACTCCATCGACTGAGCAGTGGAATTTGCCTGTCCTCACCAGTGGAGTTGAGCTACCCTAGTGGGACGTGGTCACGTGAAGCTAGGGGTGACTTGCTACTGTTGGGATCCCGCAATCGATTTCGGCTCGGCCCGGCGACATTACTTCAAATTTGGGCGGTCTTGGCGGCCGGTGGCGGCGATGTCGGTTCCCATATCCGATTCCATCCAGATTGATTGCTCGTGGTCACGGCAGTCCCGCATCCACATCGAAGCTGTGAACTACTGCATTGATCCAACTCTCATCGGAATCCGATGAGAGATCCGCATCCTGAGACCCTTGGAGTGTTCGGTATTATCGTAGGTCACCGGAGAGGGTGGTACCTTTCCGGTGTTTGTGGATGACTGTTGATTTACTTTATTGATCTACTGTTGATTCAGTATTGTGTTTGTTACTGTTTTACTGTGTTACCTTGTTACTTTGTGTGATTTCAGTTTGTGGTTCAGTTTATGGTTCAGTTTGTATTTTCATTTTTATTTGCACTTGTGTTTTCCTTCGTATTTGCACTTGTGTTTTCATTTGTGTTGTCACTAGTGTTATTATATTGTGTTTGCATTAGTGTTTTCAATTGTGTTTTTGCTAGTGTTTTTAATATGTGGTTTCACCAGTGGCCTTGAATTGTGTTTTTACTAGTGTTCGTAACCTGTGTTTTCACTAGTATTTTAATCTGTGGTTTATCTTATATTTTATTCTGTATTCTAACTTGTGTTTAATTCGAGTCGTAGTTAGAGTTTTATTTGTGTTATGCTTTAGTTGTTATGTTAGTTTCATTTACATTCGACCAATGTTTCATATAGTGACAGTGCGGTGCTTGGTTGAATTGTTTTCGTTTATTGCATTTCATTTATTGCAGTTTTTAGTGACTGTTTGACTACTGTGTCGTATAGTGACAGTGCGGTGCACGATTGAATTGTTCACATTTGTTTGATCATTGTACCGTATAGTGACAGTGCGGTGCTTGGTCGATTTCTTTTCTATCTGTTAGTTTAGTTTTTCAGTGACTGTTTGATCATTGTGTCATATAGTGACAGTGCGGTGCTTGGTTGAATTGTTCACATTTGTTTGATCATTGTATCGTATAGTGACAGTGCGGTGCGTGATCACTTACTTTTGTGCATTAGGATAGTGACTTGTTACTTGTTGTTTGGTAGTTAGATTTACTTCCTGCAGTTTTAATTTCCATGTTTGTTTGTTTACTAGAATTGTTTGACCATTGCATCGTATAGTGACAATGCGGTGCAAGGTTGAATTGTTCTTGCATTAGGTTAGATTTGAATAATTGTTTTGATAACTGTAAAAACACCCATTGTTTACTTCTGTTTAAAAACAAACGTCTAGCCATTACGTTCGTTGGGAGACGATCCGAGTCAATCCTATACTACATTAGTGTAGTTAGGGGGTTCAGTAAATAATTTGGGAACAGTATTGCGACAAATAAAAATCGTTCGATCATGTATTTGCCAAATTGGACCGTTCATTAGCACCAAAGACCTCTGGACTGTTGGGATGTATACTAAAAAGTCTATCTTTTGTATGAACATCTTTATTTTGAAATATGAATTATTTGCATATTTATGGTTGTGCATATTGTCTAATACATTACATTGTAGATAACATGGTGTGTGGTGTCACAGGGGAGATCATGTTATCGGCTCCATGTAAAGTATAAGTAAAGGCTCACAACCGAGATGACTTTGGACAAACTATTGGTATGGTTGTAGTGTGATTTGGTATTGGTTTGTCTTGACCATAGAATCACACTAGTACACTTTGTGTGTATTGAACAGGATTGACTTAGAGGTGATTCAATTTATTGCTGACTACATAATCGAATCGGACCTCAAATATTATATTGTACATGCTCTTAATCCCGATATAATAACGGGCACATATACTTAGTATTCATTTCTTTGATTTACCAATGGGCGAGATTTATAGATTAAATCAATAGGCTTGGTAAGTTGGGAAATGATATTATTTATATGGTGTGCCGTTGATTATAGGAGGAAACATGTCCTATATATTAGGATGATGATGTCCCCTTGAGGAGCTCATAAGGTTCATCATGTAAACCCTGCAGGTGGACTTAGTCCGGCATGATGATAAGGATGAGTGGTACTACTCATGGAGTTAGATGTTGATTAATTAATGGTCAGTAAATTAATTAATCGACGGACATTCGAGATCTTAAACACGGAGAGAAAAATGTACAGATAATATGTGGAGCCCATATTAACTTATGGGGGTTGGTGAGGTAGATCAATGACAATCTTTTAGTGGATTGGATTATCATTAATGGATCGGACTTTATGTGGGCTTGATCCATTGCGTGGCCAAGATCCAACTCCTCTTCATGGTCCCTATTGTAGCCTATTAAAACCTCATGAAGCCTAGATCCAATGGTTGAAAACAAAACTCTAGATCCGACGGTGGAGATTAAATCTTTAGATCTGACGGTTGAGATTAATTCTCTAGATCCGAAGGTTGAAATTAAATCCCTAGAACCGATGGTGGAGATTAAAAGGAGGCTTGAGCCCAACTCTATAAATAGAGGCTTATGGCTTGGGTGGCAAGAGAGAGGAAGGAGATTAGGGTTTGCTTCCCTTTAGCTTGGGCGGCAAGGAATCCTAGGGAGGTTAGGGTTTAGTTGGGCGGCTAGGGTTTGGGATATGGGGTGGGCGACAACAATTGGAGAAGTTTTTCTTCTTCTTCCTTGGTGGCCGGCACTTATCTCTCTCCCATACACCTTTCCCGGAGCTCAACCTACTCCTCATCTTCTCCTAGGCCGGTGGAAACAAGAGCTAGGGACTCTTCCCTTGGAGCTTTTGGCCGGCGCCTTCACTTCTATCTTCATCTCTTTGGGCCGACGGCAAGCATCAAGCTTGGAGCTTGATGGTTGGTCCTAGATAAGAGAAGAGTTTCATTTCTATACTTCCTCTGGTTCGGAGCGAGCAAGGAAGGAAGATTGGTGATCTAGGAGGCTTCGACTTTTGGAAGATCGTCGCCCATACGACGTCCAAAAGGAGGAAGGACATACAATAGAAGATCAAGAGGTATAACAAGAGGTATAATCTTGTTTATTTTGATTAGTGTTCTTTTGTATTATGTATGTGATTGTTTACTTTATCATGTGGCTAAATATACTTGGACCTCGAATATAAACACAAAAGTCGGCGATCCATACATCGTCTATTCCGCGGTTATTCGTAGAATAGAGGTTGGTTGCTTGAACAACAAGTTTGTTCAAGTGACCACTCTAATCGAATAGCACGACGATTAAACGGGAGCTTGGGTAATCCCTCTTGTTAAGGATAAATTTTTTTATCCGGGGACGTAGAAGGGATCGCCATGAACAAGCGATCGAGTTGAAGTGGGAAGCGATGTTTCTCCACCTTCATGTGGTATAAGAGCTTCGGTTCTGGGCAATACCCTTCAAGTGGTATCAAAGCCACGGTTTTCGGTTTTGTGTGTTTAGGATTCGGTTACTTTTATGCACTTTTCATATATTATATGTGGCGGATAATAGTAGGATATGCGTAGGTTAACTCTTTGGTTGCAGGCATAAGATCCAACTATTATGGCCATATGTTTGTATGTGATTGTATGTGTGTAATTATATTTTTGTTGAATCCTCGGGATTGACGAGGGTAATATTTAATTTTTGTAATTAGATACGACATTGTTTAGCCACTCTTTTTATTTTAGTTTACTTTCGATCTAGATTTCATGTACACTCTCTCATGGAGTATAGGATCGATGGATGTAAATTAAAATAGTTTTTAGTCTCGGCTCGGATCTCCGGATGGCTCGTACATGGCGTAGGGAGGAGCAGACGAGATGACGATACGATGGGAGACATATTGAAGACAAAAGCCATAATAGTTGGAAAATATTTATTTTTTATATTTATTGCTTATTGTTTCATATGCATGTCGTAGGCTAGAAAATTCCTCAATTTTAAATTACTAAGTGGGAGAGGGATATTTTTATAAATTCCCACGGCCTCCATTACGATTTGACATGTGATGCAAACAAACTTGCGTGTTGGCTATGAGTGCCTTCCTCCCCATCGGATGAGTTTGTTTGCAGATCACAGGGTCGGATATGGTTATAGGAAATTATTTAGGAGCGTGTGTACTTCCCCATCGGAAGGCACATAACCCGAGATAATTTCCTTAGTACCGAGTAATGGTGAACACTTAGATACAAATATAAGTATCCTCCCCATCGGAGTCACTGCTTTTATTTGTAGGGCCAAAGAGGAACCAACTATTAATTTTACTTGTCAAAAAGTTAGGTTGACAAGATAGTAAAATTAATGGGTAAAACCTCCTCTTACAAATGTAGAATTCATATATGTCCACACTATCGTGGCATACGATATTCTCTGTGTTTTGAGGTGTTGGTTGATTTTAAAATTTTATTGTTTGAGGAATCAATAATTTTTTGAAATCTAAAGTTTTGATCTATGTGATTCTTAGGTTTTTCAAAAATGACTTTCATTCCACTTTCTATGATACTAAAGGAAAATAAACTTACTGTACATAATTATGTTGATTGGTAAAAGGAATCTTGACATTGTCTTAACTACTGAGGAGTACAAGTATGTACTCTTCGAAGAGTGTCCTCCTAAGCCTGCGAATGAGCTGGAAGTCCTTGGAGCTGATATCGATGGGGAAACCCAGGTCGATATCATTCTCCAGTCGACAGAAAGGCTTGCTCAGGCTCAGGCCATGGTTGCTCAGAAGGTTTCTACTTCTAAGCCGAAAGGCAAGAAGAAGAAGAAACAAGATGGAGCAAAGCTGGTGGGAGGATCTTAGGGAGGAGTGAAGAAGCCGAAAGGCAAGTGCTTCACTTGCAAGCAGACTGGACATTGGAAGAAGAACTGTCCCAATCTGAAATAGAACAAAGGCATATCCTTTGGTCTAGTCGTTGAAACATGTTTAGCAGTGTTATCTACCGACACTTGGTGTGTAGATACGGGAGCCACTGATCATGTATGTAATACTTTGCAGGGGTTCCAAGAAACCCGATGACTAGCTAAAGGGGAGATTACTGTTTACTTGGGCAATGCCACGAAGGTGGCGGCTGTTGCAGTGGGATATATTTATTTATCTTTTGAGAAAAATAAAGTTTTGGTTCTTAAGAATTGTCTTTATGTATCTTTATTTAGAAAGAATTTAATTTCGGTTTCTAAATTATTTATGGATGGATATTCTATTTGTTTTAATGACAGAGTTGTTATAAAAAGGAATAGGGAGATTATCTGTTCCGGTGCATTGATAGAAAATTTATACACACTTGAACCAAAAGCTCCCACGATGCAAATAGAAGTTAATAACTCATCTTCTAATTCCAATAAGAGAAAAGAACCTTCGAAGATGAACCAAACATATCTTTGGCATCTTAGGCTTGGTCATATTAACCTAAGCAGAATTCAAAGGTTGATAGCTGATAGACCTCTGGGTTCATTAGTGGTGGAAGATTTTGTTGGTGCAATCGGCCCAGATCACGATTGACCAGACTCGAGTTTGACTCGAGTGATGTTTTGATGTTTGACAAAGGGATTTGACAAAGTGGTTTGGCATTGATGTTTGACATTAATGTCGGTTAATATGTTGGGGAGATTGTTGGAGCAATCGACCCGGGTCATGTTTGACCGGACTCGAGTTTGACTGGAGGAAGACCTTGATGGTTGACTGGGGTTGACTAGGTGATTATGGGAAAGTCCAAGCATGGGTCTTGGCAAGGTAAAGTCCAAGTCATGGGTACTTGGCATGGAAAGTCCAAGTGGGACACTTGGCATTTGGTAAAGTCCAAGTCATGGGTACTTGGCATGAAAAGTCCAAGTGGGACACTTGGCGCATGGAAAGTCCAAGTCATGGGTACTTGGCTTTTGGGAAAGTCCAAGTCTTGAGTACTTGGCATGAGAAGTCCAAGCATGGGTCTTGGCAAATGAGAAGTCCAAGCATGGGTCTTGGCAAATGGAAAGTCCAAGCATGGGTCTTGGCATGGAAAGTCCAACATGGGTTGGCAAGGGAAAGTCCAAACTTGAGTTTTGGCATTTAGGAAGTCCAAGGGGATTGATATTGGCAGCGTAAAGTCCAAGAGGAGTCTTGGCGGCGTAAGTCAATTGTGCCTTGGCGGTGTGAACAGATTAGCATGACATAGCCAGGAAGCACACGGAGGCTAGCGCGATGGATGAACAAGTCATGGATGACTTGGAGGGATCAGGCGTGAGGTGATGGAGGTGGCTAGAAGGCTTAGGTCTAGGCTAAGGGTGGTCTAGCAAGTATGGGGCACCATACTTGGGTTAAAACCTCATCTTTGAGGTTGGCGATCAGCCGGCATTATGGCGGTTCATTGCCGTGAGTCGACGAGTTCGATTGCCATTTAAAACTAGAACTGCTCACGGTAGATCATTGCTCATTGGAAGCGATCGAGCGATGTCTCTGGCGATCAGCCAAAAGTCGTGATCATTGCTAAGTTACGTGTCGAGCCGAGCAACCGTAACCGGCCAGCTGGTCGACTACGAGCGTTAGCGATCAGCGCCAATGTTGGCGATCGTGCCAAGAGATCCATTGGAGTTTTTTCAGCGTGGATCGAGCCGTTGTCTCACGACAACGATGGCATCGATCGGACCGGTGACTTATGCGATCGATTGATGGGCGGAAATCCGGTCGCGCAAGGATAAAAGGAGCTCGGCGGGAGGTTTTTGCAGCGATTTTCTTGGAGCGTTTGAAGCGATTTCGTGCTAGTCCAAGGCAATCAACAAGCAAGCTTCTAAAGAGTTTTTGTAAAGTGTTCTTTACTTCTCTTGTTGTATTTCTTCTTATATTTGCTTGTTGTATTTAGATTATTGTTGTAATCTTATTGTAAGAGGTTTCTCCACCTCCGACTTGTGTTGAGAAGGAGTATTTATCATAGTGGTGTGTGATTTGCATCGCTAGGGTTCATACGAATCCAATCCGTGGAGTAGGAACCGTTTCGGTTCCGAACCACGTTATATCCTTGTGTTCGTGATTGTATCTTTTTGTTATTGCTTTTATTATTTCTATTCCGCTGCGCATAACGAGTTTTGTAGAGACGATCGCGAACGATTTCCATCTACGTACGAATTCAATGCTATTCACCCCCCCTCTAGCGGCCTCAAATCTCCAACAAGTGGTATCAGAGCCCGGGGCTCTTCTATGGACTAATCGCCGGGAGCTAGGACAAAGAAGCTAGAGGGTGAAGATGGAAGAACAATTGGGATGGAACATTAACACACCAATCCCTTACTCCTTCTATGGACAAGAAGGGTTTAAGCAATGGAATTCAAGAATTGAAGACTTCCTAATGATTAGGGACTTCGAAGAATGGTCTATCTTGATGGAGGGTTTTAGCTATCCAATAGGACCAAAGGGAGGATTCCTCAAGAAGAAGAAGTGGAGTGAAGATCAACTCCAAGCCTTCGAGAAAAACATGAAGGTAGTAAAATTTATTCTTGATTTGGTCCCTAATGAAATTGTGTGTATGGTAGGGGACTATATGGACGCTAAGGAGTTGTGGAGCCAAGTGGCAAAGCTCCATGAAAACTCATCATTAGCCCAAGAAGAAGAAGAAGAAGAAGAAGAATGCTCATCCTCTGATGCTCAAAAAGAAGCAAGTACATCTTCATCCAAAGAGCTTGAGGATTCGGAGGTTGATAGGGAATCAACATCTGGATCGGAAGAGGTGGAGGAAGTGGAAGAAGCATCCACTTCTAGGATTGAGGAGGAGATTAGAGTTTCCTCAACACCGGAGCATCAAGAAGAAGCTTCCACATCCGGTCAAGATGAAGAAGTTTCAATTCCAACACCTTCCACCACCATAGGTAACTCAAACATGTCAATTAATAATAAAATGAATATTATATGCTTTGAGTGTAGGGAGAAAGGACACTACAAGAGTAAGTGTCCTAAACGGGTTAAGAAGACTCCACCCGTGCCAAAAGTCAAGGAGACCGGTGCCTCAATGAAAAAGAGCAAGGAGCAAGTGATTTGCTTCAAATACTAGGGTCATTACTGAGTCAATGCCCGAAGGGGGAGAAGAAGGGGCAAAGGGGAGCATCACAAGTAGGGGGAGCTACTAAGGCTAACCCTAAGGTATATCAAGTTAATAATGCTCTTTCTTTAGTTAATAGACAAAAGCATGCTAGAAATTTCAATTCCCTAGCAATTTTCCATGAAAAGCATGCTAATAGAAATAAATACTTTTGTTTAGGAGCTAAAAATATTCACTTAGATAATAGGGAGAAATTTGGGACTAATGTCCCTAAAAACATTTTACTTAAGGGCAAACCTAGGTCAAATAACTCAAGATCAATTTTACCTAGGGAGACAATTAGAAAGGTGCAAGAGCACCTAGGTCTAAACCCTAAATGGACTAGGCATATGCCTAGGAAGTCCAATGCCCAAGATTTAAATCAAAATTCTAAATTTGGGCAATTAGAAAAGGAAAATCAAGTCTTGAGGTCAAGGCTTGAAAAACTTAAAAAGACCCTAAATAAGATACAAAATCAATTTAAAGGGTCTAGTGGTCAAAATCAAGGGTCCAAAAGTCAAAGTCAACACCTAGGACCTAAGAGTCAAAAGTCAACCAAGGGCAAGCAAGGTTTGGGTCACAAACCTAAGCCTAATGTGGCTTATCATAGTGTTCCATTTGACTATGGAACACAAACTAGGTCTAGGAAGACCAAGGTCAATAGGGAAGTCATCCCTAGAATTGACCAAAGGGTGTGCCTAGTGGCTAGGGTTTCAAGGAAACCTAGGGTGGTCACTAAGAAGGTTGCAAGGGGAGTTACCCCTAGAGTCAACCTAGGTAAGACCCAAATGACCAAGGCTAACAAGCCTAGGAGGGTCATTAGGAAGGTATCTAGGGAGGTTATCCCTAAGGAATACCTAATTAACCCTAGGAGCTCAAGTCGATTTTGGGTTCCTAAGAGCGTGATTGATTCGCGCTAGATGGGTTTAGGGTGTGCTAACCTTGATTGGATGGGTAGTTAACTCAATCATGGTAAAGGTGACACTTTAGGATGTTTTCAAGGCTATGGTTACCTTGGAAATAGATTTGAATCAATATCCTAAAAGATTTTAGGATGTGCCAATGCACTTTTGATTTTAAGAAAAATAAATTAAATTGGCACAATTTAGGTTTAGAGGTTAGTGTGCCACTTTGGGTTTTTGGCACACTAGGGAGATTAAGGTTAATATGGCAAAATATATCTAATTGTATCAAATGGCAATTAATATTAAAATTTAGGTATTACCATACCTATACATTTTATATGTCATGCTTTGATTGCCATATGCCATGTCATGACATCATGCCTAGTTCAATGATTTTATATGTCATGTTCATGTTTAGTATTAAGGTTTCAAATGTCATGTGTTTTTAGATTTCATCTTATGCCATGACATCATGATTATGAGCATATGCTTATTTATAACATTTCTAATGCCATAATCATTCATGCATTTAAGACAATTTGGTTGAAATTGAATTAAGGACTATGGCATGACTTGAAGTTCCATTTATAAGGGAATCAAGTAGGGTTGCCTTAGAGAATGCATGAAACCCTAGATTAGGATGAACAAAACCCACATCTCACATCCAATTGACATGTATGTGTATTTATACACCTTAGATACATGTGAGATGCTAGGATATGAGTTGAGTTCAAGGTGCATAGTTTTTGCATCTAGATGAACTAAAACTCATCTTGTTTCATTTGTGGATCATTGGGAGAGCATGTGTACAAGTCATGTACATAGATCCCAAGGAATATGATCCAAAAGAAGGTTTTGAAAACATTTTAAGATCATTTTGAAAAACCTTGGTGAAGTCTATCTTTTGATAGCAATCACCATTGATAGAGTTGATACAAAATAGGGACAAAACATTGAAAATTTCAATGATTTTGAGTTTTGTATCAAACTCACTATTTTATGGGTAAAATAATTTTCAAATATTTTTCACCCATTGTGTGTGTCATAAGTATTATATGTATGAATTTTCATAATTTTTCAAATTACGTATAATTATTTATGAATTTCCAAAATTCATTTCTGATAGCTGAAAATCGAGATTATCGATTATCGATCACTTATGGCGATCATCGGTGATAATGATGTGATCGTGATTCTTGTCGAGTCATTGCAGTCTGATTCGGTTTAACAAGGTTTGTTTAGCCCGTGTTCAGCTATGGAAAAGGTTCCTAATCACTCCTAACCCTAGGATATGCTTTAGGAAGCAGTATAAAGGGTGAAAATCCATTGGATATGGATTAGGAGCTGTGTTAGGTCAAAGTATCAAATTTAGGGTGAGTGAAAGTTCTATGTTGAACTTAGAACTTTAATTTTGATGGTTTAGAGTTCCTATTGGCTTAGGGGCTTCCCAAGGACATTGTTGGTGCAATGGTCAAGGGGGAGCAAGCCTTTAGGGGGAGTTATCCATCTTGGGATGATGGATGTGTTTCTCTTCTTGAAGGGAGAGAAGTTATCGGGAGAATATCATCAATTAGGAAAATTGATGGGTTTTTGATACCCAATTTGGAAATTGGGAGAGAGTATAGGATTGTCTCTCTTGAGTGATATGTGAATTATCACTAGGAAGATGGTAGACATCCTAGGTATTTATTTTTGGATCAAGGGGGAGATTGTAAGTTCTCATTGGGACATGAGACATTGACCTCCTTGGAGAGAAAACCTTTTTGATATTAGTCAAAAAGGGGGAGAATGTTTGGGGGAGAACATTTGGAGAGTGTTTACCAATTTGGGATAATTGGTAAGGGATTTGAGTTAGTGGTCTAACTCAGATGATTTGTTTGGTTTTTGTCAAACATCAAAAAGGGGGAGATTGTTTGTGCAATCGGCCCAGGTCACGATTGACCAGACTCGAGTTTGACTCGAGTGATGTTTTGATGTTTGACAAAGGGATTTGACAAAGTGGTTTGGCATTGATGTTTGACATTAATGTCGGTTAATATGTTGGGGAGATTGTTGGAGCAATCGACCGGTCATCATGTTTGACGGACTCGAGTTTGACTCGAGGAAGACCTTGATGGTTGGTAGGGTTGACGGTGATTATAGGAAAGTCAAGCATGGGTCTTGGCAAGGTAAAGTCAAGTCATGGGTACTTGGCATGGAAAGTCCAAGTGGGACACTTGGCATTTAGTAAAGTCAAGTCATGGGTACTTGGCATGAAAAGTCCAAGTGGGACACTTGGCGCATGGAAAGTCAAGTCATGGGTACTTGGCTTTTGGGAAAGTCAAGTCTTGAGTACTTGGCATGAGAAGTCAAGCATGGGTCTTGGCAAATGAGAAGTCAAGCATGGGTCTTGGCAAATGGAAAGTCAAGCATGGGTCTTGGCATGGAAAGTCAACATGGGTTGGCAAGGAAAGTCAAGCTTGAGTCTTGGCATTTGGGAAGTCAAGGGGATTGATATTGGCGTAAAGTCAAGCGGAGTCTTGGCGGCGTAAGTCCAATGTGCCTTGGCGGTGTAGACACAGATTAGCATGACATAGCAAGCACACGGAGGCTAGCGCGATGGATGAACAAGTCATGGATGACTTGGAGGATTCGAGGCGTGAGGTGATGGAGGTGGCTAGAAGGCTTAGGTCTAGGCTAAGGGTGGTCTAGCAAGTATGGGGCACCATACTTGGGTTAAAACCTCATCTTTGAGGTTGGCGATCGGCAGCATTATGGCGGTTCATTCTAGTGAGTCGGTTATTTGGTTGATAAGAGCTGAATCGCGATCGTCGGCTCATCGAGCGATCGAATCGATGCTCTCTGCGATCGGCGCAAGGTCGGTGATATCGCTAAGCGTGTTCGAGCATAGAGCCGCCGTGCCGATCGGTCGACTACGGGGCATTGGCGATCGGCGCCAATGTTGGCGCGATCGCGCCAAGAGATCCGTTGGAGTTTTTCCAGCGTGGATCGAGCCGTTGTCTCACGACAACAGTGGCATCAGTCGATTGGTGACTTATGGCAGTCGATTGATGGGCGAAAATCCAGGTCGCGCGCAAGGATAAAAGGAGCTCGACGGGAGGGTTTTTGCAACTGATTTTCTTGGACGTTTTGAAGCGATTTGCTGTTGCAAATCAGAGCTTTCAAGTGCTAGTCCAAGGCAATCAACAAGCAAGCTTCTAAAGAGTTTTTGTAAAGTGTTCTTTACTTCTCTTATTGTATTTCTTCTTATATTTGCTTGTTGTATTTAGATTATTGTTGTAATCTTATTGTAAGAGGTTTCTCCACCTCCGACTTGTGTCGAGAAGGAGTATTTATCATAGTGGTGTGTGATTTGCATCGCTAGGGTTCGTACGAACCCAATCCGTGGAGTAGGAACCGTTTTGGTTCCGAACCACGTTATATCCTTGTGTTCGTGATTGTATCTTTTCGTTATTGCTTTTATTATTTCTATTCCGCTGTGCATAACAAGTTTTGTATAGACGATCGCGAACGATTTCCATCTACGTACGAATTCAACGCTATTCACCCCCCCTCTAGCGGCCTCAAATCTCCAATAGATTTCCCAACCTGCGAATCTTGCTTGGAGAGTAAAATGACCAAGAGGCCTTTTAAGGCCAAGGGGTATAGAGCCAAAGATGTGTTAGAATTGGTTCATTCTGATTTCTGTGATCCTATGTCTATCCAGGCTAGAGGTGGTTTTGAGTATTTTGTCTCTTTTATAGATGATTATTCAAGATATGGATACATTTACCTGATGTGCCACAAGTCTGAATGCTTTGACAAGTTCAAAGAATTCAAGGCTGATGCGGAGAAACATCAAGGTAAAAGTATCAAGACACTACGATCTGATCGTGGTGGTGAGTACCTCTTGGTAGAGTTTAGGAATTACTTGTCAGAGGATGGGATTCAATCCCAATTGTCTGCACCTGGCACACCCCAGCAGAATGGTGTAGCAGAGAGAAGGAATAGGACTCTTATGGAGATGGTTAGATCAATGATGAGTTATTCTGAGTTGCCAGATTCGTTCTGGGGATATGCTCTAGATACGACAGTGTATATTCTAAACTTGGTCCCATCTAAATTAGTGCCTTCTACTCCCACAGAATTGTGGACTGGGCAAAAGCCTAGTTTAAGACATATTCAGATTTGGGGGAGTCCAACACATGTGCTGAAGACAGATGCTGGTAAGTTGGAACCCCATACAGAAGTGCGCATGTTCGTTGGCTATCCTAGAGGAACGAAAGGTGGTTTGTTTTATAGTCCTAGAGATCAGAGGGTGATCGTTAGCACGAATGCCAGATTTCTAGAGGAAGACTATGTGATGAACCACAAGCCCATGAGTAAGATTTTTCTGGAGGAATTGAAAGGGGAAGTCACTTCTTCAGTACCACTGGTACAAGAGGATATACCATAAGTCACTGCACCGCGTGTCACAGATGATACACAGGTGATACCTTATCGTAGTGGAAGGGTTGTTAGACAGCCCGATAGATTCATGTTCTTGGGAGAATCTTCTGATTTGGTCCCTGACGAACATGAACCTGATCCCTGGACATATGACGAGGCAATCCAAGATAAAGATGCAGTATCTTGGCAAAGTGCAATGAATGCTGAGATTGAATCTATGGATTCAAATCAGGTCTGGGAGCTAGTAGAACCACCCGATGGTGTAAAAACCATTGGATGTAAGTGGATCTACAAAATAAAGAGAGGAATAGACGGAAAGGTTGAGACCTTCAAAGTGAGGCTTGTTGCGAAGGGGTATACTCAGAAAGAGGGTATTGATTGTGAGGAGACCTTTTCACCGGTAGCTATGCTTAAGTCTATCTGAATTCTCTTATGCATTACTGCTCATATGGATTATGAGGTATGACAGATGGATGTCAAGACAGCTTTCCTTAATGGAAGTCTTGAGGAAAACATCTATATGAAGCAACAAGAAGGTTTCATTGAAAAGGGCAAAGAGCATCTTGTGTGTAAGCTTAATCAGTCCATTTATGGATTGAAGCAAGCATCGAGGTCTTGGAACATCCGCTTTGATGAGGTAATCCAGTCTTATGGATTTATTCAAAGTCCGAATGAGTCTTGTGTATACAAGAGATATGACAGAAATGTAGTGGTATTTCTTGTACTATACGTAGATGACATTTTGTTAATTGGCAACAATGTCAAGGTGTTATCGGATGTAAAAGTATGGTTGTACAAACAGTTTGATATGAAGGACTTGGGAGAAGTGGGACACATCCTTGGGATCAAGGTTATAAGGGATCGCAGGAAAAGGATGTTGTGCTTATCTCAAGCTTCATACATAGACACCATTTTGGCTCGCTTTAGCATGCAAAACTCCAAGAAAGGTTTTCTACCTTTCAGGCATGGAGTTCCTTTATCTAAGGAGATGTGTCCTAGAACATCTGAGGAGATAGAGGAGATGAAGGCGGTTCCTTATGCTTCGACAGTAGGAATCCTCATGTATGCGATGCTATGTACGAGACCAGATATCTGCTTTGCCATGGACATGATGAGCAGATATCAGAGTAATCCATGACAGGAACATTAGACTGCGGTAAAGCATATATTGAAGTACCTGAGAAGGACTAGGGATTATATGCTAGTTTACCAGGCAAATCAATTACTCCCTGTGGGTTATCTGATTCGACTTCAATCGAGACAGGATATGATGAAGTCTACCTCAGGTTTTGTGTTTACTTTGGGAGGTGGAGCCATTGTATGGAGGAGTGTCAAGCAGAAATGCGTGGTGGACTCCACCATGGAACCTGAGTATGTGGCAGCCTCTGAGGTGGCCATAGAAGTTGTATGGCTCAGGAAATTCTTAATGGGCTTGGATGTGATTCCTGGTTTGTCCAGAACTATCATAATTTATTGTGATAACAATGGTGCAGTTGCAAACTCGAAGGAACCACGAATCCAAAAGGCAAGTAAATACATAGAGCGCAAGAACCACCTGATATGAGAAATCCTAAAGGAGGTAAAGGTGCTATCGCCTAGATTGCATCAGAGGATACCCTAGTAGATCATTTCACTAAGGCCTTTCTAGCGAGAGCTTTTGATAGGCATGTGGAGGGAATGAGAATCAGATGTATGACAGTATGTGTAGGGGATCGATGTGTATGTGTTGGCCGACTAGAGGGGGGTGAATAGCCCTCAATCGTCGTACGGTGGAATATGATAGTTTTCGTTGCGTGCTCGTCTACAATTGTCGTTAGTGCAGCGAAAACAATAGAAACAATAATAATACTAACAACAATACAAGCATATGCAAACACACATGATATACGTGGTTCGGAACTGAATGGTTCCTACTCCATGGGCGAGCTCTCCGAGCTCTAGTTATGCGCATGACACTAACTAAACTCCTTCTCGACTACACGTCGGAGGTGGAGAAACCTCGTACAAGCTATTACAATAGTAATACTACAAGAAATACAAAGACACAAGAAATACAAGTAAAGAACACTTTACAACTCTTTGCTTTGAACCCTTTCTTGATGTTTGCTTTGGATGGCTCTTGAAGGACTGGAATGCAGCAGCAATTCCCCTCCAATCTCTTCCTTAAAGTCTTGGCAAAATCCTCCCTCTTGAGCTCCATATATAACCTGCATCAAGCTAATTTCGCACGCATCAGTCGACTGCCAAAAGGCCCTAGTCGACTGCCCCTGTAGCTGTTGTCTCACAATGACCAGATCTACATTGTACAAGTTCCAACGGATCACCTACCAGTCGACTGATCATGCCCATCAGTCGACTGGTGACCTAGTAGTCGACTGCCCAGTCGGCTATGGAGCGTTCTATGCTCACGAGATTCCCATCAATTGACTGCCATCCCTCGACAGTCGACTGCTGTCGACATCAATCGACTGCCAATCCGTGGCAGTCGACTGCCAGCCACAAAACTATAGTCTAACACCAGTCGAACCCTAGTCGACTTGGATCAGTCGACTGACACCTATGCCAGCCGACTGCTGTCGGGCAAAACCTCAAACACCAAGTTGTTTAGCATCCGACCGTCGGGTAAACCCTCAAACATCAAGTTTGAGCCTCCGACACTCAGTCTTAGCCACTTGGCCAAGTCCACCTTATCCCTCTTGGAGTTCCCTACCGAAGCTCTCTTCCCTTGGCCTACGTCCCTCGGATGCACCAAGTGCACGACTTTGCAACGCCATCCTTCGCGTCTTATGCCCTCGAAGTATGCTTCCCTTGGGCCTCACTCCATTCGCTCTCCGTCCGGCGGTCCCTCGGATGCACCAAGCGCACGGCTTCGCAATGCCATCCTTCACCGACTCAAGGACCCAGAGCTAGTGAACTTGCCAAGTTCTCAAGACTTCCCACATGCACCAAGCGCACCGCTTCGCAATGCATTTCTCACCAAGCACCAAGCGCACGGCTTCGCAATGCTTTGGACTTTTCCACACCAAGCTCCATGCTTGGATTTTCCATGCCAACCCTATGTTGGACTTTCCCACACCAAGCTCCATGCTTGGATTTTCCATTCCAACTCCATGTTGGACTTTCCCACACCAAGCTCCATGCTTGGATTTTCCATGTGAACTCCATGTTGGACTTTCCCATGACAATCCCATGTCATGAGTTTTGTCTATCATCAAAATACTATCAAAGTACTGCTCGAGTCAAACTCGAGTCAACCTGGGCCGATTGCACAAATAATCTCTCCCTTTTTGATGATTGACAAAACTACCATCTCAAGTCTACCAATTCTCTCATATTGGCAATTCTCACATCCCAAATGAGAATTCCAAACCTAAATGGTAACTTGGTAACTTCTCCCCCTTTTTGACATTACATCAAAAAGGTCCTCCCTAAGGGTATGAATGTCTCATATCCCAATGAGATCTTACAATCTCTCCCTTGGAGGAACACATGCCTACAATCTTTCTAGTGATCCCATATCACATAAAGAGAGGCAACCCAATTTTCCTCCCATGAGGAAATACACATCCATCTTCCCATGATGGATACCTCCCCCTAGAGGCTTGCTCCCCCTTAACCATTGCACCAACAATGTCTTTGGAGAGTCCCTAAGCCAATAGGAACATTTAACCAATCAAAATTAAGGCAAAGTTCAACAATCAACTCTCATCCACCTTAAAATTGATACTCTCCCTAAACACTTCTCCTAATTCATGTCCAATGAATTTTCACCCTTTCTAATGCTCTCCCAAGCATATCCTAGGGTTAGGAGTGGTCAGGGGACCTTAACCTAGTTGAACATGGGCCTAACCAATAATTCAAATCACGATTATCGATCAATGACTAGCCACCGTAGCGGTCGATCATAATCTTGATTTTCTCAATTTCAGAAATGACTTTCCAAAATTCATAAGTAAATATACATAAGTTTAAAAATCTTGAAATTTGGTATGTATATTACTTATCATAAACACTATGGGTGAAAAATATTTGAAAATTATTTTACCCACTAAATTAGGAGATTGATACAAAGTCCAAAAGTTAAGAAAAGCTTCAATAAAGAGCCCTCTTTGTATCATCCCATTCAATGGTGATAGCTATCAAAAGATAGACTTCACCAAGGTTTTTCAAAATATTTTCAAAATGTTTTTGAAACCTTTAATTCCTTTTTCCTAAACATCTCACTTGTATCTAGATGTGTAAAACACATACAAGTCAAGTTTTTAGTGAGATGTGGGGTTTTAATCTTTAATGGTCTCATGCATATTTCTAGGAAATATTATTTGATTCCCTTCAAATCATGCCATAGTTCTTAAATCCATTTTAATTATATGCATGATGATGATTATGGCATAGATATGATATAGATAAAAGCATATGCCAAAATCATGATGTCATGACATGTGAGAGAAATCTAAGCATACATGACATCTAAAATTAATTCTAAGCATGATCATGACATTTTTATAGATAAAAATGAAAATGATATCATGACATGGCAAGAAAAATAAATCATGGCAAGAAAAATATACTAAGGTATAAAATACCTAACTGTTAAATCCAAGTTGCCATTTCTACGAATTAATTCCATTTTGCATTAAAGCCATTTATCCCCCTAGTGTGCTATAAACCCAAAATGACACACCAATACCTCTAAGACCTAATTGTGCCAATTTAATCATTTTTCAACTTCTCAAAGAATATTGGCACATTCTAATGTGTCAACTCACAATGGCTAGGTTAACTACCCATCTACGTAGGGGTGACACACCCTAACCCATCTAGCGTGAATCGATCATGCTCCTAGGAACCCAATACCTATTGGAGCTCCTTGGGTTCACAAGGTATTCTCTAGGGATAACTTCCCTAGATACCTTCCTAATGACCCTTTTAGGCTTTAAAGTCATAGTCTTTTGTGTCCTTCCTAGGTCAACTCTAGAGGTGACTCCTCCAATGACCTTCCTAGTGGCTTTCTTAGATTTTCTTAAGTCCTTAGCCACTAAGCAAACACCATGGCTAGTCTTAGGGATAACTTCCCTATTAGCCTTGGTTTTCCTAGACCTAGAAATTGTTCCATAATCAAATGGAACATTATGATAAGTCTTCTTGGACTTAGGTTTGTGACCCAAACCTTCCTTGCCCTTAGACCGTTTTTGAATCTTAGGTCTTGACTTTTGGGCATTTGACCCTAGAATTGAATTTTCTATGATTCTAAGGGTTTTCTCCATTCTCTCAAGTCTTGACCTCTAGACTTGGTTTTCTAGCTCTAATTTTCCCAATTTCGAATTTTCATTTGATTTTTGGGAATTGTTTTTCTTTTTAGGCATATGCCTAGATTTCTTGGGGTTAATGCCCAAGTTTTATTCAATTCTCCTAATTGATTCCCTAGGCAAGATTGGTCTAGTGTTATTGGTCCTAGGTTTGTCCTTAGAGAAACTAACATGCTTAGCACCTAAACACACATATTTATTCCTACTAGTATGCTTTTCATTAATGATTGCAAGAGAGATAAAATAATTCTTAGCATGCTTTTTATCTTTAGGAATTAAAGGTGCATTATTTAAATATACCTTAGGGTTAGCTTTGGAAGCTCCCCCTACATGAGATACACCTTCTTGCCCTTTCTTCCTCCCCCTAGGGCATTGACTTCGGTAGTGCCCCTTTTGATTGCATTTAAAGCACACAATGTGCTCTTTGCTTCTAGTTGTGGGGACTCCGACATCCTTTGACTTTGAGTTGACTTTTGGTGCCGATGCCTTTTCCTTAGTCAATTTAGGGCATTTTCTCTTGTAATGCCCTTTCTCCCTACACTCAAAGAATATTATGTGATTTTTATTTAAGATAACAACACTTGAGTTACCTAGGGAGGTGGAGGATGCCTCTTCTTGATCTTCGCTTTTCCCGGATGTGGATGTTTCTTGTTCTTGCTCTGGGATGGAAGATTGCCTCTCCTCTGTTGGTGCAATCGACCCAGGTCACGATTGACCAGGACTCGAGTTTGACTCGAGTGATGTTTTGATGTTTAAAAAAAAACATATGACAATGCAATTGTCATGGTAAAGTCCAAGTCATGGGTACTTGGCATGAAAAGTCCAAGTGGGACACTTGGCATTTGGGAAAGTCCAAGCATGGGTCTTGGCATGTAAAGTCCAAGTCATGGGTACTTGGCATGGAAAGTCCAACATGGGTTGGCAAGGGAAAGTCCAAGCTTGAGTCTTGGCATTTGAAGTCCAAGGGGTTTGGTATTGGCGGCGTAAAGTCCAAGCGGAGTCTTGGCGGCGTAAGTCCAATGTGCCTTGGCGGTGTAGACACCGTTAGCATGACATAGCCGATGGAAGCACCTGAAGGCTAGCACGATGGATGAACAAGTCATGGATGACTTGGAGGGATCCGAGAGGCGTGAGGCTAATGGAGGTGGCTAGAAGGCTTAGGTCTAGGCTAAGGGTGGTCTAGCAAGTATGGGGGCACCATACTTGGGTTAAAACCTCATGTTTGAGGTGTGCCAGTTGACTGGTGCCATGTGGAAGTCAACTGGACCGAGTCAACTAGGGTTTGACTGCGGGAAGTGGCCTAGCAGTCGACTTCCAGAGAATGGCAGTCGACTGATGGCTCGAGCAATCGACTGATTGCATGATCAGTCGACTGGTGCTCGGGAATTCGGCCACAGAGTATAGTCTCACTCGACCGTGGGACCAGCAGTCGAGTGAGGACACCAATAGTTGACTGATGGGTTTGATCAGTCGACTGATGGTAGATCCGTTGGACTTATCCAACGTGGATCTAGCCATTGTCTCACGACAACAGTGGCATCAGTCGACTGATGGTCCCGAGCAGTCGACTGATCACCTTTTTCTAGCATAGGTTGAAGCTTTATAAGGAGCTCGTGATAGAGGAATTTGGCATCGATTTCTTGGACGTCTTGAGGCGATTTGCTGTTGCAAATCAGGGTCTTCAACCATGATTCAAGCAATCAACAAGAAAGCAATCCAAAGGCATTTGTAAAGTTATTTTCTTTACTAGTTTTGCATTGTATTATTGTATATTGCTTGTATTCATCTCTTATTGTTGTAGGAGTAGTTTGTAAGGGGTTTCTCCGCCTCCGACTTGTGTCGAGAAGGAGTGTTTTATAGTGGTGTGTGATTGGCATCGCTAGGGTTCGTACGAACCCGATCCGTGGAGTAGGAACTGTGCGGGTCTGAACCACGTTAAACAATTGTGTTCGTGTGTGATTGTTTATTTCGTTATTGTATTATTTCTATTTCCGCTGCGTACTAACAAAATTGTAGAGACGATCACGATCGAATTCCATCAAC
This sequence comes from Wurfbainia villosa, assembly GCA_025175895.1. NCBI lineage: Eukaryota > Viridiplantae > Streptophyta > Magnoliopsida > Zingiberales > Zingiberaceae > Wurfbainia > Wurfbainia villosa. The sequence goes on along the minus strand of CM045987.1, from coordinate 110,561,544 downwards.
GAACGAACATGCGTTATTCACCCCCCTCTAGCCATTACAAAGATCCTAACAAGTGGTATCAGAGCCCGGGGCTCTTCTACGGATTAACAACCAAGGGAGCACGCTAGAGGAACAAGATAGAATTCAAGGAGAGATTGGGTGACGACATCAACGTTCCACCTTCCTTCGACCGTGAACATTTCGCGTATTGGAAAGTTAAAATGGAATATTTTCTAATGATGAATATAGAAAATTGGTTTGCCGTGATTATAGGTTTTGATGCTCCGAGAGGAGAGAACGGCGAAATCTTCAAAATGAAGCGATGGACCGAGGAGCAACGTCAAAAATTCAAGACAACTGTTAAGATAACAAAAATGTTGATTAATTTGATACCTAACGACATTTTGTCTAGATTAGGAAGCTATAAGGATGCCAAGGAGTTGTGGAACAAGTTGGTCAAGTTCTACGACAATCCCGAATCGGTCCAAGAAGACTTGGAAGAGGAGGAGACCGAAGAGGAAGCTTCATCATCCTCACAAGAAAGTGGGGATTTGGAGGTTGATAGGGAATCAACTTCTGAATCGGTGGAAGAGGAGGTGAAAGAATTGGAGGAGACCTCCACCTCTAGGATTGAGGGGGAGGAAGTTAGACCATCCACTTCGGAGCAAGAGTCAAGTCAAGAAGAAGCCTCTACTTCCGGTCAAGAGGAAGAGAAAGCTCGAGTTTCCACCACGACCCTAGGTAACTCAAACACATCAATTTCTAATAAAAATCATATCATGTGTTTTGAGTGTAGGGAATTTGGGCATTACAATAGCAATTGCCCAAAGAAGGTTAGGAAAGCTCCACCGGCACCAAAAGTCAAGGATGCCGGTTCCCCAATATCTAAAGGCAAGGAGCACATCATATGCTTCAAGTGCAATTCAAAAGGACATTATAGGAATCAATGTCCTAGGGGGAGCAAAAAAACCAAAGAGGGAGCTACACATGTAGGGGGAGCATCCAAGGCAAACCCTAAGGTATATTTCAATAATGCACCTTCCTTAGTTAATAGGCAAAAGCATGCTAGAAGATTTAATTCTCTTGCTATTGTACATGAAAAGCATGCTAGAAGTAATAGACATATTTGTTTAGGTGCTAAAATGGTCCACTTAGGAAATAAGGAGAAATTTGGGACTAATGTCCCTAGAAAAACCTTACCTAAGGAATCTATTAGGAAAATACAAGAACACATAGGTTTTAACCCTAAATGGATTAGGCATATGCCTAGAAAGTACAATGCCCATGGTTTAAATCAAAACTAAAAAATTGGGCAATTAGAATTGGAGAACCAAGCCTTGAGGTCAAGGCTTGAGAAACTAGAAAAAACCCTTAGGAATATACAAACTCAATTTAAAGGGTCTAATGATCAAAAGTCTAGGTCTAGATCTCAAAGTCAACACCTAGGACCTCAAAGTCAAAAGCCAACCAAGGGCAAGCAAGGTTTGGGTCACAAACCTAAGCCTAAGGTGGCTTACCATAGTGTTCCATTTGATTATGGAACACAAACTAGGTCTAAGAAGACCAAGGTTACTAGGGAAGCTATCCCTAAGAGTAACCATAGTTTGTGCCTAGTGGCTAGGGTTTCTAGGAAACCTAGGGTGGCCACTAAGAAGGCTGCAAGGGGAGTTACCCCTAGAGTCAACCTAGGTAAGACCACAATGACCAAGGCTAACAAGCCTAGGAGGGTCATTAGGAAGGTATCTAGGGAGGTAATCCCTAAGGAATACCTAATTAACCCTAGGAGCTCAAATCGATTTTGGGTTCCAAAGAGCGTGATTGATTCACACTAGATGGGGTTAGGATGTGCCAACCTTGATTGGATGGGTAGTTAACTCAACCATGGCAAAGGTGGCACTTTAGGTTATTTTCAAGGTTATGGTTACCTACGGAATATATTTGAGCTTTAATCCTAAAAGATTTTAGGATGTGCCAATATTAATTGAGAAGTTTGATAAAATGATCAAATTGGCACAATTTAGGATTAGAAGTTAGTGTGCCATTTTGGGTTTGTGGCACATTTGGGAGAAAAGTAGAAATATGACAAAATATAATTAATTATATCAAATGACAATTAATATTAAAATTTAGGTATGCTTATACTTATACCTTTTATTTGCCATGTCCTGTTTGCCATATAACATGTCATGACATCATATTTATTTTTATCATTTAAATGTCATGATCATGTTTTAGGATTAAGTTTTTAAATGTCATCTGTGTCTAGATTTTATCATATGCCATGACATCATGATCATTGGCCATGTTTTAATAATGCTATTATTTATGCCATGATCATACATTTCATGCATTTAATTGATTAAAATTGATATAAGGACTATGGCATGACTTGAAGTCCCATGTATAAGGGAATCAAGTAGGGTTGCCTTAGGAAATGCATGAAACCCTAGATTAAATGAACCAAAACCCACATCTCACATCCAATTGACATGTATGTGTATTTATACACCCTAGATACATGTGAGATGCTAGGATATGAGTTAAGTTCAAGGTGCATAGTTTTTGCATCTAGTTGAACCCAAACTCATCTTAACTCAACAGGTGGATCATTAGGAAATCTTGTGTACAAGTCATGTACATAGAGCCCAAAGAATATAATCCAAAATAGGGTTTCGAAAACATTTTAAAATCATTTTGAAAAACCTTGGTGAAGTCTATCTTTTGATAGCAATCACCATTGATGAGATTGATACAAAGTGAGCTTAAACTTTAAAGTTGTTAGTCACTTTTGGATTTTGTATTAATTTTTCTATTTTATGGGTAAAATATTTTTCAAACATTTTTCACCCATTGTATTGGTCATAAGTATTATACATATCAAATTTCGTGATTTTTCGATATACGTATAATTAGTTATGATTTTCTAAAACGTGTTTCTGATAACTGAAAATTGAGATTTTCAGTAATCAATCAACTGCCCCTGGGTGGCAGTCGACTGATGAGCGTGTCAATTGACTAATTTCTGAATCACTCGACTGATAGCCTGATTTTGGGGTAACCAAGGTTGTTTAACCCGATTTCAGCTGCGGTTAAGGTCTCTAACCACTCCTAACCCTAGGATATGCTTTGGGAAGCATGATAAAGGGTGAAAATCCATTAGATATGGATTAGGAGAGGTGTTTAGGGTTTGTATCAATTTTAAGGTGTTGGAAAGTTCAATGTTGAATTTCTAACCTTAATTTTGATGGCTTAGAGTTCCTATTGGCTTAGGGACTTCCCAAGGACATTGTTGGTGCAATGGTCAAGGGGGAGCAAGCCTTTAGGGGGAGGTATCCATCTTGGGATGATGGATGTATTTTTCTCCTTGAAGAGGAGAAGTTATTGGAAGAGTATCATCAATTTGGGAAAATTGATGGGTTTTTGATACCCAATTTGGAAATTGAGAGAGGAAATAGGATTGCCTCTCTTGAGTGATATGGGACTTATCACTAGGAAGATGGTAGGCATCCTAGGTATTTTTAGACCAAGGGGGAGATTGTAAGATCTCATTGGGACATGAGACATTGACCTCCTTGGAGAGTAGACCTTTTTGATGTTAGTCAAAAAGGGGGAGAATGTTTGGGGGAGAACATTTGGAAAATGTTTAAGATTACCAATTTGGGATAATTGGTAAGAGATTTGAGTTAGTGTTCTAACTCAATGTTTTGTTTGGTTTTTGTCAAACATCAAAAAGGGGGAGATTGATGGTGCAATCGGCCCAGGTCACGATTGACCAGGACTCGAGTTTGACTTGAGTGATGTTTTGATATTTCGACAAAAATATATGACAATGCAATTGTCATGGTAAAGTCCAAGTCATGGGTACTTGGCATGAAAAGTCCAAGTGGGACACTTGGCATTTGGGAAAGTCCAAGCATGGGTCTTGGCATGTAAAGTCCAAGTCATGGGTACTTGGCATGGAAAGTCCAAGCTTGAGTCTTGGCATTTGAAGTCCAAGGGGTTTGGTATTGGCGGCGTAAAGTCCAAGCGGAGTCTTGGCGGCGTAAGTCCAATGTGCCTTGGCGGTGTAGACACCGTTAGCATGACATAGTCGATGGAAGCACCTGAAGGCTAGCGCAATGGATGAACAAGTCTTGGATGACTTGGAGGGATCCGAGAGGCGTGAGGCTGATGGAGGTGGCTAGAAGGCTTAGGTCTAGGCTAAGGGTGGTCTAGCAAGTATGGGGGCACCATACTTGGGCTAAAACCTCATGTTTGAGGTGTGCCAGTCGACTGGTGCCATGTGGCAGTCGACTGGACCGAGTCAACTAGGGTTTGACTGCGGGAAGTGGCCTAGCAGTCGACTGCCAGAAGATGGCAGTCGATGGCTGAGCAAAACGATCGGTGATTGCATGATCGGTCGGTGCTCGAGAATTCGCAGAGTATAGTCTCACTCGAGGGACCAGAATGAGTGAGGACACCATCGTTGGTGATGGGTTTGATCAGTCGACTGATGGTAGATCCGTTGGACTTATTCAGCGTGGATCTAGCCGTTGTCTCATGACAACAGTGGCATCAGTCGACTGATGGTCCCGAGCAGTCGACTGATCGACTTTTTCCAGCACAGGTTGAAGCTTTATAAGGAGCTCGTGATGGAGGAATTTGGCATCGATTTCTTGGACGTCTTGAGGCGATTTGCTGTTGCAAATCAGGGTCTTCAACCACGATTCAAGCAATCAACAAGCAAGAAATCCAAAGGCATTTGTAAAGTTGTTTTCATTACTAGTTTTGCATTGTATTATTGTATATTGCTTGTATTCATCTCTTATTGTTGTAAGAGTAGTTTGTAAGGGGTTTCTCTGCCTCCGACTTGTGTCGAGAAGGAGTGTTTTATAGTGGTGTGTGATTGGCATCGCTAGGGTTCGTACGAACCCGATCCGTGGAGTAGGAACCGTGCGGTTCCGAACCACGTTAAACAATTGTGTTCGTGTGTGATTGTTTATTTCATTATTGTATTATTTCTATTTCCGCTGCGTACTAATGAAATTGTAGAGACGATCACGATCGAATTCCATCAACGAACGAACATGTGCTATTCACCCCCCCTCTAGCCATTACAAAGATCCTAACATCCTCCCCCTCAATGCTAGAGGTGGAGGTTTCCATCAAATCATCCACGTCTTCGAATGTGGATGGCAATTCTTCCTCGGCATTCTCCTCTACTTGTGCCGATTGGGAATTTTCTTGGAATTTCATTACTTTATCCCATAATTCCTTTGCATCCCTAAAATTACCCAACCTAGACCAAATATTGTTAGGAATCAAATCACTAAGTAATTCGATTACCTTGAGATTTGTCTCGAAGTCCTTGATTTGGTCTTGGGTTCACCTTGACTTCTCAATTTGCTTGTTGTCTTTATCCCTAGGCATCTCAAAATCGTTTTCTACAATAATCATAAAATCAAAGTCGGTTTCGAGATATACCTCCACCCTTTTCTTCCACCAAGAAAAATCTCCATCGAATTTCGGTGGATCGATGTTGTAGCCGGCCATCTTGTATTTCTTGTGTCGGCGGTTAGTCCTCGACAAGCGCCTTGGCTCTGATACCACTTGTAGGGGATCAATGTGTATGTGTTGGCCGGCTAGAGGGGGGTGAATAACCCTCAATCGTCGTACGATGGAATACGATAGTTCTCGTTGCATTCTCGTCTACAATTGTCGTTAGCACAGCGAAAACAATAGAAACAATAATAATACTAACAACAATACAAGCATACGCAAACACACACGATATACGTGGTTCGGAACCGAATGGTTCCTACTCCACGGGTGAGCTCTCCGAACTCTAGTTATGCGCACGACACTAACTAAACTCCTTCTCGACTACACGTCGGAGGTGGAGAAACCTCGTACAAGCTATTACAACATTAATACTACAAGAAACACAAAGACACAAGAAATACAAGTAAAGAACGCTTTACAACTCTTTGCTTTGAACCCTTTCTTGTTGCTTGCTTTGGATGGCTCTTGAAGGACTGGAATGCAGCAGCAATTCCCCTCCAATCGCTTCCTTAAAGTCTTGGCGAAATCCTCCCTCTTGAACTCCTTTTATAACCTGCATCAAGCTGATTTCGCGCGCATAAGTCGACTGCCAAAAGGTCCCAGTCGACTGCCCCTGTAGCCATTGTCTCACAACGACCAGATCCACGTTGGACAAGTTCTAACGGATCACCTACCAGTTGATTGATCATGCCCATCAGTCGATTGGTGACTTAGTAGTCGACTGCTCAGTTGGCTACAGAGCGTTCTGTGCTCGCGACATTCCCATCAGTCGACTGCCATCCCTCGACAGTCGACTGCTGTCGACATCAGTCGACTGCCAATCCATGGCAGTCGACTGCCAGCCACAAAACTGCAGTCTAACACCAGTCGAACCCTAGTCGACTTGGATCAGTCGACTGGCATCTATGCTAGTCGATTGCTGTTGGGAAAAACCTCAAACACCAAGTTGTTTGAGCATCCGACCATCGGGTAAACCCTCAAACATCAAGTTTGAGCCTCCGACACTCAGTCTTAGCCACTTGGCCAAGTCCACCTTATCCCTCATGGAGTTCCCCACCGAAGCTCTCTTCCCTCAGCCTATGTCCCTCGGATGCGCCAAGCGCACGGCTTCGCAACGCCATCCTTCGCGTCTTATGCCCTCAAAGTATGCTTCCCTTGGGCCTCACTCCATTCGCTCCCCGTTCGGAGGTCCCTCGGATGCACCAAGCGCACGGCTTCGTAATGCCATCCTTCACTGACTCAAGGACCCCGAGCGTAGTGAACTTGCCAAGTTCTCAAGACTTCCCACATGCACCAAGCGCACGACTTTGCAATGCATTTCTCACCAAGTACCAAGCGCACGACTTCGCAATGCTTTGGACTTTTCCACACCAAGCTCCATGCTTGAATTTTCCATGCCAACCCAATGTTGGACTTTCCCACACCAAGCTCCATGCTTGGATTTTCCATGCCAACTCCATGTTGGACTTTCCCATGACAATCCCATGTCATGAGTTTTGTCTATCATCAAAATACTATCAAAGTACTGCTCGAGTCAAACTCGAGTCAACCTGGGCCGATTGCACCAACAGTATAAGGACAGTATAGTCTTTTAGTATAAGTGGGAGATTGTTGGGATATATATTGAAAAGTCTATCTTTTGTATGAACATCTTTATTTTGAAATAAGAATCACATGATCATTGTTTGCATATTTATGGTTATGCATATTATCTAATATATTACATTGTAGATAACTGTTGGATCGATGCGGTTCGCTAGAGGGGGGGTGAATAGCGATAAAAACTTTTTCTCGTTTCTTTCGTTAAACCTCGAGAGAAAATTAATTGCAGCAGAAATGTAAAGTAAATAGAGACAAATAGGTTTTACTTGGTTCGTAGCCTTCGGCTACTACTCCAAGGCCCTAATGGTCCTTGACCACGCACAGAGGGAAAATACTAAACGAACTCCTTCTCGATGGAGATAGGAGTTAAACGATTACAAAAACTCAAGAAAGACTCAAGGTAGAGGGACACTCCCCCTCTCCTTGATATGATTTAAAGCTCGAAATAAAAACAACTTATACAAATTTAAAGATTATACCGACGACTTCAAAGATTAGAGGTTGAAGCTCTAGTCGTCGTCTCGGCAGCGCTTCGTCGTAGGGATGTCGGAGAGTCGGAGCGTATTGGAAGCACTTGGAAGCTTTTGAATTGATGAAAAACCCTAGGTTTGGCCCTCCTTTTATAGCCTTTAAGCCCCTCATCGAATGGGTCTTTAGCCAATCACAAATGGGCACAAAACCCCTTGAAAAATGGTGATAACTCTTGACTACTCGAGGCTGATCCTTTGACCCGATCGTGATGGCCATCACCCGATCATGATGGCGGCGTCGATCGAGTGCTAGCCATAGTCACTCGACTGATGGACGATAGTCGAGTCCTTGAGTTGGCGGATCGATGATCTTGGTTTGCAAGGCAAAGTTAGCTTAAGAAAAACATTGTTTTCGTCGTCGGCCCGTCGATCTCGACCTAGACCATCTATAAGAAGTCTTTGGTCGGATCTATTAAGATCATCCCGTAAAGAGGATACGACCTTACTTGCCGCTACTACACACGAGCTTACCTCGATACTTACGTGTTGCTTCGGCCTTCCACTCAATTCCTTGGCTCCTCCAAGTCTCTTGAGTGTCGCCCGACCACCGCGGCTTCCTCCGGGTGTCACTAGCCTTCAGCTCCAGCGTTGAGACTTTTCTGCACACTTGATTTAGCTCATGAGATAACAATATATGCTTAACTTTGTATCATTTGCTATAATCAAAACTTAGGTTCGACTTAGGTGCCTACTGCACCAACAATCTCCCCCTTTTTGATTTATGGCAAACCCACATACAAAGTTAAGTAAATAGCAAGCATGAAGAGTAATAATGTGCATGAGAAACAAAAAATATGAAGATCAAGTTGGAGTAGTAAGGATTTTCTTCAAGTACTCCCCCTTGAGGAAACCTCCCCCTTGACCGAGGGTGAGTCTTGAAGAAAGACCTTAATCCTCCCCCTTGAGGGTTGCTTTAAGTAATTACTTAAAGTTGGCTTTAGTAAAACATTTTATTTAAGCCCTTTCTCCCCATTAAGTAAAACATTAACGACATAAAGTTTTTAAAAAATAAGTTTAAGTAAAACGTAGACGGCACAAATAAGTTTAAGAATTCTTTGGCCTTTTGGTAAAAGTTAACTAAGTTTTAACTTTTGGTTTAAATATGAAGTAAGAGTTAAGTTATCAAAAAATTTTGACCCCTTAACTTTGGCCTTTTTCTCCCCCTTTTGCCGTATATCGAAAAGAGTAAGGGGTGTGTGGAAAACAAAATAAGTATTAAATTTAAAGTCCAAGCATGTTCCCCATTTTTTATAAAATAAAAAAAAATAATATACTGAAAATAAGCTCATCTATAAAATGTTCGACTCATATTTGGCTTGATTGATATGTAAGATCAACCAGTCCTGGTCAGAGTCGGTTAGTATGTATGATTATACTCCGTGGTTCATAGCGATGCACTAGCTCTACATCTGGAACCAGGAGTAAGGTCCTAACATCTCACGCCCATCTACGTGGCTAAGTACACAAACACATTAGTCCTATGTGTTGTGAGATGTACTGGCTCCTTAAATCTATAGGTGCATGATATCTAAGGTATGTCCTATGCTAGTTCCATAAAAATGAAATTAAAGAAATAGTAGTAAGAACATATAATTTGCATGTACCTATTCTATTACGCACATGCCCAATTTTCGTCTTAATAGACTAAATTCGGCTTCGGGTAGGGGTTTAGTAAATAGGTCTGCTAAGTTAGACTTCGATTCGACGTATTCGAGTTGTATTGCTCCGTTGGCCACATGTTCTCGAATGAAATGGTGTTTGACCTCTATATGTTTGGTCCTAGAGTGACATATCGGATTCTTTGTAAGATTAATTGAACTAATATTATCTACATGAAGTTTAGTATTCGTAAAGTCTAACTTAAAGTCGCGGAGGGTGTGCTTCATCCAAAGAAGCTGCGTGACACACTCACCCATCGCGATGTATTCGGCTTCGGTGTTAGATAAAGCAACACAGTGTTGCTTCCTACTGCACCAACTCACTAGACTCGAGCCAAGAAGTTGACAACAACCACTCGTACTTTTTCTATCGAGCTTACTACTGGCATAATCCGAATCGGAGTAGCCGATTAGTTCGAACTCCATAGATCTAGGGTACCAAATACCAACGTTAAGTGTACCCTTAAGATATCTAAGGATACGCTTAACTAGGGTTAGGTGAGACTCCTTAGCACAGGTTTGAAACCTGGCGCACATACTTACTGTGAATAGAATGTCAGGTCGACTCGCAGTTAAGTATAGGAGACTTCCTATTGCGCTCCTATAGTACTTTAAGTCAATGGACTTACTTTCTAGGTTTTCTCCTATGTTAACATTTATCGCCATTGGGGTGTTTATTACCTTAGCATCTTGCATTCCAAATCTTTTAATCAACTCCTTAGTGTATTTTTATTGATATAGGTATATACCATCCTTAGTTTGTTTAATTTGTAGACCTAAAAAGAAACTTAACTCGCCTACCAAGTTCATTTCGAACTCACTTTCCATGAGCGAAACGAACTCGTTTAGTAAGGCTGAGTTAGAGGTTCCAAAAATTATATCGTCTACGTAAATTTGAGCTATGAATATTTCTTTACCTAAGGTTTTTACAAAGAGAGTTGGGTCAACTAAGCCTTGGTTAAACCCTTTTGACTTAAGATGGATTGAAAGTCTCTCGTACCAAGCTCAAGGAGCTTGTTTAAGTCCATAGAGAGCCTTCTTAAGTTTTAGAACATGGTCGGGTTTATCTAGATTTTCGAATCCGGGGGGTTGGCTAACATAAACTTCTTCTTTAATGTATCCATTTAGGAATGCCGACTTAACATCCATTTGAAACAGCTTAAATCCTCGATGTGCGGCATAAGCTAGCAACATTCGAATGGATTCGAGTCTATCTACTGGGGCATAGGTTTCGTCGTAATCTAAGCCTTCGACTTGGCTAAACCCTTTGGCGACTAACCTAGCATTGTTTCTAACTACTTCACCTTTATCATCAAGCTTATTTCGAAACACCCACCTTGTTCCAATTATCGTTTTGTGTTTAGGTGGTGGTACTAATTCCCACACTTCATTCCTAGTAAATTGGGCTAGCTCTTCTTGCATTGCAATAATCCAATCGGGATCAAGAAGAGCTTGTTCAATTGATTTGGGTTCTATCTTTGAAATTAAGGAAATTTGACTAAGGTTCCTATAGGATGCTCTAGTTCGAACTCCTAGATTAGGATCTCCTATCACTTGATCGATAGGGTGGTTAGTTTGAATCCTAGATTGGGTTGGGTTTGTGTCACCTAATGCTTGATCAATGGGGTGACTTGGTTGAACACTAGTTTGGTTGGAGTCATCTATCACTTGATCAATAGAGTGACTTGGTTGACTTAGGTTAGGATTAACACTAGACCTGATCTCGGGATCAGAGTTAGGTCTAGTATGAATCGGCTTGCTAATTGGGGTTGCCGGGGGTTTTGTAGGTTCGTGTCCTTCATCGAACACTACATTAATGGTTTCCTCGACTCTAAGGGTGTCGTGGTTATATACTCTATAAGCTCTACTTGTAGTCGAGTATCCTAGAAAGATTCCGGTCGTGGTTTTGGATGTAAATTTCCCTAGGTAATCCTTAGTGTTTAGGATATGTACCTTACACCCAAATACCCTAAAGTACTTGATGTTGGGTACTTTATCGTGATAAATCTCGTATGAGGTCTTAAGGTGTCTTTTTACCATAAGGATCCTATTTTGGACATAGCATGCCGTACTCACGGCTTCTGCCCAAAACCTATCGGGTAGGTCGTATTCGTTCAACATGGTCCTAGCGGCTTCTTGTAGAGTTCGGTTTTTCCGTTCCACTAGGCCATTTTGCTGAGGGGTCCTAGGGCAAGAGAATTCATGGTGGTATCCGTTTAGGTTACAGAAGTCGGTGAACCTTTGATTTTCGAATTCACCACCATGATCGCTTCTAAGTCTTTTAACCTTAAGGTCTTTTTGATTCTCGATTAATTTAAATAGATTAATTAATTGATCTAGGGTATCATTTTTATGTTTGATGAACCTAACCCAGGTAAACCTGGAGTAGTCGTCAATTATGACTAAGCAATATTGACTTCTATTGAGTGACTTGGCTCCATGTGAATCGAATAGATCCATATGCAGGAGCTCAAGTACACTTGAGGTTCGTTCTTGGTTAGTTAACTTGTGTTGTGTCCTAGGTTGTTTTCCTTGTTGACAAGCATTACAGATTTTATTAACCAAGTTGTTGAGGTTGGGTAAGCCTCTGACTAAGCCACTCTGACTCATCTTGTGGACGAGTCTTGGGTGTGAGTGACCGAGTCGTCGGTGCCACAACCATGATTCCTCTTCCTGTGTCATAAGACACTTAGTTGAGGAGTTAGTTAAGTTGATCGTATAAATGTTGTTATTTCTAGTTCCTTTAAGAATTGTTTTAGCGGTTTCGTTGGTATTAATTATGCATTCATTTTCTAGAAATATGACCTTATAGTTATTATCACACAATTGGCTTACACTAAGTAAATTATATTGAAAATTTTCTACTAGTAAAACATTTTGAATAACAAAATTTGAATTGAGCTCAATATCACCTGATCCGATGATTTTGAGCTTGCCGTTATTTTCGAAGGCTACCAATCCTTGTCATTTGAATCGAAGCTTTGAAAACTTGAGTTGATCCCCGGTCATGTGTCAGGAGCAACCACTGTCCAACATCCATTGATCCTACACACAAGGTGGTTGGATTGGATGTTAGATTTTTTAAATTGGTTGTAAGTTGTTAAACCTAGGTCATCTCACCTGTGTCTATATGATCAAGCATGTTATACTTATGTGTTTTTTGTGAGATGATTTCCAATTGATTAAGTGGATTTAGGTTCAAGTAATTTTATGTTAGATTTGAATTTAACCCTAGGCTTGTCAAGTTTACCTTTTCAAGATCATGGCTTCCAGGTCGTGGCGAGGCACAGGGGCCTTCTTTTATCGGATCATCGACCACTTCTTTAGATAAAGCCAAGTTCAAGAAAATAACGACTTGACTCACCTAAGATTATTTCCTAGTCTAACTGGTTATTTTTGAAAAGAGGCTCCCCGAGGCTCAATCTTTTCGAAGAATTTTAGTTGGTTATGTTCTTGAAAAGAGGCTCCCCGAGGCTCAATCTTTTCGAAGTTGATTATGTTCATGTTCTAAGTGAGTTCACAAGTTTTAAAGTACAAACTTTCTAAGTTAAAGCACAAATATTCTAAGTTTAAAACATGCAATTTCTAAGTTAAAGCACAAACATGTTTTGTACTGGCTCCCCCTAGACCGTTGAATCGGTTCGGTCTATCCACATAGTGGATTTGGTCCTTGGGAATCCAGTACGGGTTGGATCCTAGAGTTGAAATCAAAAGGTTCTTAGGGACCCATGCTTGGACATGTTTCCTATGTCGACTTACAATCGACATATACGACCTATTAGTCGTGTTTGAGTTAAACCCTAGTCCAGCCTTGTTGTACACGGCCCTTTGAGATCCAAGTAGGAGGTCAAGTCCTTTGGATCCCGAAGTGAACCTTTCCAACGTGTTCCTAAGATCTTCGACTTGACTTTTCAAGAGAGATTTCTCAACTTCGAGCTTTTCAACTCGAGTTGAGTCCTTCTCTTGAACTCGACTAGTCGAAGAGGTTAGGGAGACCTCGTGTTTGAGGATTTTAACCTCCTCAACAAGGGTCTCGACCTTGGACTCGGATTTAACTAATTTCCTAGACAAAAACCTAACCGTATTTTGTAAAGTATTAAATAAAGTTCGACTTACTTTAAGGGTATCTTTTGAACCGGATGCGTATCCGTGGCTTGACTTGAAGGTAGCTTCGTAGTCTGAGTCATCCTCAGGTTCTGACTCAAGTTCGGTCTCCATGTCTGACTCAATTGATTTCGCCATGAAGACGTGGTCTTCGTCTTCTTCGGATGACGCTTCTTCCCATGTTGCGTTGAGGGCCTTCTTGTGCTTAGGTGCTTGGTGGTTGAGCTTGGGGCACTCAGACTTGATATGTCCAAACCTGTTGCACCCATAACACCTAATATTAGAACTTTTAGGCTTACCTTGGTTGGGTCGAGTCGTGGTTCTCTTTCGTCCCTTGGCTATCCTTCGAGCTAGGTTCATTAGTTCGGCAGTCAACTCCGGGTCAACTTCTTCTTCGGACTCGTCTTCCTCCTCGGTTGGTGGTGGCTTGCTTGTGATTTTCTTCTTCTTTGATCCTGCAAACAAGGCTATACCCCTCTCGGGCTCCGAGTTAGACTGCTCATGAAGTTCAAAATCCGAAAAGAGTTCATCTAACCTAATTTTAGAAAGGTCCTTGGAGACCTTATAGGCATCGACCATGGATGCCCATAAGGTAGTCCTCGAAAAAGAGTTTAGGACATACCTTATAAGGTCGCGGTTTTCGACCTTTTGCCCGATTGCGTGTAGGTTGTTGACGATGTCCTGGACTCGGGCGTGAAGTTGTGTCGCGGACTCGTGTTCCTGCATTTTTAGGTTATATAGTTTATTGAAAAGAAGATCACGCTTACATACCTTGGCTTCGTCGGTCCCTTCGTGTAGCTCCACTAGTTTTGTCCAAAGATATTTTGCGCTTATGAAGGGACCGACGCGATTTAGCTCCTCCTTGGATAGGCCGCATTGAAGGATTTGCGTTGCCTTAGCGTCGGCTTCGACTTGTCATTTTGTTGCAATGGTCCATTGATCATAATCCAAGGAGTCACCCACTTCATTAGTCGGAAGTATGAAACCCGTTTGGATTATGATCCACATCTCGATTTGGGTTTTGAGAAAGCATTCCATCCGACCCTTCCAATAACGGAAGTCATCTCCATTGTAAAACGGAGGTCGGACGGTGCTAAAACCCTCGAGATGGGCCATTAGAACAAAAGACACAAATAGACGGAGACGAAGAAACTAACAATGACAAAAACACGAAAACAAGTACCAAGACTCGCGTCTTGGATTAGTAGCGCGGGAGAAAAACTTAATAAGGCGAAATAAATAAAAAAAAGAATTAAAAGAAAAATAAATCTGTAAAAAGGCTAGATTGGTGGTTTCACCAAATCTTAGCAACCCCGGCTCTGATACCAAGTGTTGGATCGATGCGGTTCGCTAGAGGGGGGGGTGAATAGCGATAAAAACTTTTTCTCGTTTCTTTCGTTAAAACTCGAGAGAAAATTAATTGCAGCGGAAATGTAAAGTAAATAGAGACAAATAGGTTTTACATGGTTCGTAGCCTTCGGCTACTACTCCAAGGCCCTAATGGTCCTTGACCACGCACGGAGGGCAAATACTAAACGAACTCATTCTCGATGGAGATAGGAGTTAAACGATTACAAAAACTCAAGAAAGACTCAAGGTAGAGGGACACTCCCCCTCTCCTTGATATGATTTAAAGCTCGAAATAAAAACAACTTATACAAATTTAAAGATTATACCGACGACTTCAAAGATTGGAGGTTGAAGCTCTAGTCGTCGTCTCGCGTGCACCGTCGTAGGGATGTCGGAGAGTCGGAGCGTATCGGAAGCACTTGGAAGCTTTTGAATTGATGAAAAACCCTAGGTTTGACCCTCCTTTTATAGCCTTTAAGCCCCTCATCGAATGGGTCTTTAGCCAATCACAAATGGGCACAAAACCCCTTGAAAAATGGTGATAACTCTTGACTACTCGAGGCTGATCCTTTGACGGATGATCGATGGCCATCACGATCATTGTGGCGACATCGGATTGAGTGCTAGCTGTAGTCACTCGGTGATGGACAGCGGATCGAGTCCTTGAGTTAGCGGTCGGCGATGCAAGGCAAAGTTAGCTTAAGGAAAACATTGTTTCGACGGTCGTCGACCGTCCGATCTCGACCTAGACCATCTATAAGAAGTCTTTGGTCGGATCTATGCTTAAGATCATCCCCGTAAAGAGAATACGACCTTACTTACGCTCGCACACACAAACTTACCTCAGTACTTACGTGTTGCTTCCGACCTTCCACTCAATTCCTTCGGCTCCCTCCGAAGTCTCTTGAGTGTCACCCGACCACCGCGGCTTCCTCCGGGTGTCGCTAGCCTTCAGCTCCAGCGTTGAGACTTTTCTGCACACTTGATTTAGCTCATGAGATAACAATATATGCTTAACTTTGTATCGTTTGCTATAATCAAAACTTAGGTTCGACTTAGGTGCCTACTGCACCAACAATAACATGGTGTGTGGTGTCACATGGGAGATCATGTTATCGACTCCTTGTAAAGTATAAGTAAAGGCTTACAACCGAGATGGCTTTGGACAAACCATTGGTATGGTTGGTTTGTGATTTGGTATTGGTTTATCTTGACCATAGAATCACACTAGTACACTTTGTGTGTATTGAGCAGGACCGACTTAGAAGTGATTCGATTTATTGCTGACTACATAATCGAATCGGACCTCAGATATTATATTGTACATGCTCTTAATCCTGATATAATAATGGGCACATATACTTTGTATTCATTTCTTTGATTTACCAATGGGCGAGATTTATAGATTAAATCGATAGGCTCGGTAAGTTAAGAAATGATATTATTTATATGGTGTGCCGTTGATTATAGGAGGAAACTGTGTCCTATATATTAGGATGATGATGTCCCCTTGAGGAGCTCATAAGGTTCATCATGTAAACCCTATAGGTGGACTTGGTCCGGCATGATGATAAGGATGAGTGGTACTACTCACGGAGTAAGATGTTGATTAATTAATGACCAGTAAATTAATTAATCGACGGACATTCGAGATCTTAAACACGGGGAGAAAAATATACAGATAATATATGGAGCCCATATTAATTTATGGGGGTTGGTGAGGTAGATCAATGATAATCCTTTAGTGGATTGGATTATCATTAATGGATCGGACTTTATGTGGGCTTGATCCATTGGGTGGCCAAGATCAAACTCCTCCTCATGGTCCCTATTGTAGCCTATTAAAACCTCATGAAGCCTAGATCCAATGGTTGAATACAAAACTCTAGATCCGACGGTGGAGATTAAATCTCTAGATCCGACGGTTGAGATTAATTCTCTAGATCCGACGATTGAGATTAAATCCCTAGAACCGATAGTGGAGATTAAAAGAAGGCTTGAGCCCAACTCTATAAATAGAGGCTTATGGCTTGGGCGGCAAGAGAGAGGAAGGAGATTAGGGTTTGCTTCCCTTTAGCTTGGGCGGCAAGGAATCCTAGGGAGGTTAGGGTTTAGTTGGGTGGCTAGGGTTTGGGATATGGGGTGGGCGGCAACAATTGGAGAAGTTTTTATTCTTCTTCCTTGGTGGTCGGCGCCTATCTCTCTCCCATACACCTTGGCCAGAGCTCAACCTACTCCTCATCTTCTCCTTGGCCGGTGGAAACAAGAGCTAGGGACTCTTCCCTTGGAGCTTTTGGCCGGCGCCTTCACTTCTATCTTCATCTCTTTGGGCCGGTGGCAAGCATCAAGCTTGGAGCTTGATGGATGGTCCTAGATAAGAGAAGAGTTTCGTTTCTATAATTCCTCTTATTCGGAGCGAGCAAGGAAGGAAGATTGGTGATCTAGGAGGCTTTGACTTTTGGAAGATCGTCGCCCACACGACGTCCAAAAGGAGGAAGGACATACAATTGAAGATTAAGAGGTATAATCTAGTTTATTTTGATTAGTGTTCTTTTGTATTATGTATGTGGTTGTTTACTTTATCATGTGGCTAAATTTACTTGGACCCCGAATATAAACACAAACGCCGACGATTCGTACATCGTCTATTCCGCCGCTATTCGTAGAATAGAGGTTGGTTGCTTGAACAACAAGTTTGTTCAAGTGACCACTCTAATCGAATAGCACGACGATGAAATGGGAGCTTGGGTAATCCCTCTTGTCAAGGATAAATTTTTTTATCCGAGGACGTAGAAGGGATCACCATGAACAAGCGACCGAGTTGAAGTGGGAAGCGAAGTTTCTCCACCTTCATGTGGTATAAGAGCTTTGGTTCCAGGCAATACCCTTCATGGACCAAATTAATCAAGCTACATGAAGGGACATCCGATGCTAAGGTATGCAAAAGAGACTTGCTATTGAATAAATTGTATAATCTAAAGATGCAGGATCATGAGACTGCTACACAACTTCATGAGCAGATCCAAGACATATTGAACGGCCTACACGCCATCAGACAAAAGGTAGACAATCGAGACACAATAAGGTACGCACTCAATGCATTTCCTAGGACCACCTTGTGGGTAACTATGGTTGATGCCTACAAGGTATCTAAAGATTATATTAGATGAATTATTTTTTGAATTTGAACTTCACGAACAAACTAATGCAGTTCGGGCCGAGAAAGGAGTTGCCTTGCTTATAGGTCAAAGAAGAATGGAGAAGAGCAAGCCATCTCCCGAGTTAGAAGAAAGATTTGAACCCGAGGATGAACCCGAGTTCGAATCCGAAGAGGAGGCCGCAATAGTGAACATGGTACGGAGAATAATTCAAAAATAAAGGGGTAAATCTAAGAACAAGAAGAAGGGGCAATTCAAACCAAAGCAAAAAGGAGCAAAGAAGGCTTTTCATGCAACATGGGAGGAACAAAAGGATCAAGACGATGACTTAGAATTCATGGCAAAGCCAGTAGAGTTCGAGTCCGAGTCCGAAGCTGAATATGAATCCAACTCTGACTCTGACTCCGAGGATGAATTCAAGTCAAGACTCAAAGCTGGATCAAAAGAAAATATTAAGGTAAGTTATTCGTTAATTACAAACTTATATCGTACAATTATGTTGCTAAATAGGAAATTGACTAAGTCCGAGTCTAGAATTGAGTTGTTACTTGAGGAAGTTGAAACCATCAAGAAAGAGGCTACTCTATCCTCTTCAACTAGTCAAGTTCAAGAGGAAAACTCAACTCAAGATGAAAAACATGAGGAGGAGAATTCTCTCTTGAAAGGATGAGTTCAAGAGGTCGAGGCTAGGTTGGAAAGGTTCATGTTGGGATCCAAGAATCTTAACCAACTACTTGGAACTCAAAGAGCCGTGTACAACAAAGTCGGACTCGGATTTAGGTCAACGATTACGAATAAAGTGTACATGTCTATTGTGAATCGTAGTCATCAAAGAGTCCAAGCATGGGTCCCAAATTTTTTATTAAATTCACATATAAGGACTAATAGGTATTGGATTCCCCAGGATCAAGTCCACTATGTGGATAGACCAAATTGGTTCAATGGTCCAGGGGGAGCTGGTACTAAAATTGTGTACCCACTCTCTTAGAATCTTTACATGTTTAAATTCTTCTTTTAAATTATAGAATGGTTAGATAGGACCAATAGTTAGTCAACCTTGATAACATAGTATCAGGATGCGGCGAGATGATAGTACATTAGGAAAACAATGTCTCGTGTATTCGAGATACATAAGGCGTATCTAGCTTGGTGCACTTGGCTGAGTTGAACTAACTGAGCTACCTCACCGTATCCTAAACTAGTTAGACCAGGAAATAATCCTAAGTGACTTAAGTGATATTTTCTTGAATTTGGCTTTATCTAAGAAAGTGGTCGTTGTTTCGATCAAAGAAGGCCCTTGTGCCTTGCCATGACCTGGAAGCCAGTTTCTCGAAAAGTTACTTAATGATCTAAAGGTTAAATCCAAATCTAACCCAAGGTTGACTATATTTAATCAAGTTCAAATCATCTCACAAAATATATAAGGTAAACACATTCTGAGGCACATAGAATGGGTGAGATATTAAGGATAATTGAAATATACTTAACATAACCTTTTCAAAATGGTACCTATTTTCTCAACTATTGTACTTAACGAATATTTACAATGTTGGTGCAATCGGCCCAGGTCATGATTGATCGGACTCGAGTTTGACTCGAGCGATATTTTGATGTTCGACAAAAACATATGACAATGTGATTGTCATGATAAAGTCCAAGTCATGAGTACTTGGCATGTAAAGTCCAAGCATGGGTCTTGGCAAGGAAAAGTCCAACATGGTTTGACAAGGAAAGTCTAAGTCATGGGTACTTAGCATGGAAAATCCAACATGGGTTGGCATGTAAAGACCAAGAGTATAGTCTTATCCACGTAAGTCCAAGGGCGTAGTATTGGCGGTGAAAGTCCAAGTCATGGGTGTTGGTGCAGGGGCACCTAAGTTGAACATGTATTTTGATTATGGCAAAAGACGCAAAGTCAAGGATATATCATTATCTCATGAGCTGAATCGAGTGTGCAGAAAAGTGCTAAAGCTGAAGCTGAAGGCTAGCGACACTCGGAGGAAGCCACGGTGGTCAGGCGACACTCGAGTGACTTCGGAGGGAGCCGAAGGAATTGAGTGGAAGGCCAAAAGCGAAAGCGACGCAGTAAGTATCGAGGTAAGCTCGTGTGTGTGAGCGTAAATGAGGTCGTATCCTCCTTACGAGGATGGTCTTAAGCGTAAATTCGACCAAAGACATCCCATTGATGGTCTAGGTCGAGATCGGACGGTCGACGATCATTGAAATTATGTTTTTGTTGAGCTAACTTTGACTTGCATCGATCATTGCCCGGCTTGGAGGACTCATTGCCATCAATCGATCATTGCGGAGGTCGGCACTCGGCGATCATCGCCATCGATCGTGATGGTCAAGGATCAGCCTCGAGGAGTCAAGGCTTATCACCTCTTTTCAAGGAGGTTTTGTGCCCATTTGTGATTGGTTGAAGACCCATTCGATGAGGGGCTCAAAGGCTATAAAAGGAGGGCTTGTCCTAAGGTTTTTTCATCAATTAAAAAGCTTCCAAGTGCTTCCGGTAGGCTACAAATCTCCGACATTCCTACGACGAAGCTCTGCAGACACGACGACTAGGGTTTCATCTTTCCATCTACGAGTCGTCAGTATAATCTAAGTTTAATTCAATTTTGTACTTCTTTTTATTTTGGTTTTATCGTAACGAGAAGAGGGGGAGTGTCCCTCTATCTCGAGTCTCTTTCGTGGCTTTTGTATCCGATTAACTCCTACCTCCAAAGAGGAGGAGTTCATTAGTGATTTTCCCTCCGTGCGTGATCAAGGATCACTAGGGCCTTGGAGTAGTAGCCGAAGGCTACGAACCAAGTAAAAAATCTACTTATCTCTTTTATTTTTTATTTATCTTTCCGCTGTATATAAGTGTTTTGAAACGAATTCGTACGAAAAAGTTTTATATTCACCCCCCCCTCTAGCGATCCGATCGATCCAACAATGGGTACTTGGCATTTAGAAAGTCCAAGGGGTTTGAAATTGGTGGCATAAAGTCCAAGGGTGAAGTCTTGGCAGCATAAGTCCAATTGTTGGCGGCGTAAAGTTCAAGCGGAGTCTTGGCAGCGTAAGTCCAATGTGCCTTGGCGGTGTAGACACCGTTAGCATGACAATAGCTGATGGAAGCACCTGAAGGCTAGCGTATGGATGAACAAGTCATGGATGATTGGAGGGATCCAATAGGCGTGAGGCTGACGGAGGTGGCTGGAAGGCTTAGGTCTAGGCTAAGGGTGGTCTAGTAAGTATGTGGGTATCATACTTGGATTAAAACCTCATGTTTGAGGTGTATCAGTCGACTGGGACCATGGGTTAGTCGACTGGTGTGAGTACACTAGGGTTTGACTGCGGGAAGTGCCCTGGTAGTTGACTGCCAGAGGTGGGCAGTCAACTGTTGGCCTGAGCAGTCGACTTATCTGGTGATCAGTCGACTGATGGTCGGGATTTCAGGCACAGAAAGTTCTCCAGTCGAGTGATCGACCCGAACACTCGACTGATTGAGACATCAGTCGACTGATGGTGTATTCGTTGGATTTTTCCAGCGTGGATCAAGCCGTTGTCTCATGACAACAGTGTCATCAGTGGACTGAGGGTACCGAGTAGTCGACTGATAGGTGAAATCTAGCCCAGGCAGCAGATTTAAATGGAGCTAGTGGAGGAGGGATTTGGCATCGGTTTCTTGGACGTTCTTGAGGCAATTTGCTGCTGCAAATCAAGGTCTTCAACCACGATTCAAGCAATCACAAAGCAAACATCCAAAGATCTCTTGTAAAGTATTTTTCTTTACTTGTATTGTACTTCATCTTGTATTTGCTTGTTTTACTTTGTATTACTTATTGTAATTCATTGTACAAGGTTTCTCCGCCTCCGACGTGTTATTGAGAAGGAGCTTTATTAGTGGTGTTGTCATCACTCGAGCTCGTAGAGCTCAATCCGTGGAGTAGGAACCATTTGGTTCCGAACCACGTTATATTTGGTCTTATGCTTGTGTATTTGTGTTTGTATTGTATTTCCTATTATTTCTGCTGCATACTAATACAATTGTAGCAAGCACGATTGAATGAATTCCATCAAGCAACATTGACATTATTAACCCCCCTCTAGCGGGCGCAACGTTCCTAACAATTGGTATCAGAGTGAATCGCTAGGGTTTGACTTCTTCACGCTCTCGTCTCGTGCGATTTCTTCTCTGATCGTTCCAAAATTTTCCGACCAACCTTCTCGCGTCCACGCCGGTGACCAAAAGCTTTTAGGTTTGGAACCTATCCCTATCTTTCGTGTTTTTGGTCTTTCTATCACAAAAATATCATCTCACAACCTTTCATCCTCCTCCGGGGTTAGGGTTCCGGCGAGACCTTCCTTCCGGCGATCCTCCGACGTGCTCTTTAACAAGTAGGATACTTAGTTCGTCCCTCACAACCCTCAACCCAGCAATGGCGCCAAAGTATACCTCTAAACCCTCAAACCCTATTTTCTACATATACCACATTTTTGATCTAATCATATTATTTGTGTCATCACATTGCATTGCATTCATCATAATCATGTAGAAGACAAAGTAGGAATAAGCCAAATGAGGGTATATTGCGTTCGTACCAACCAATGGCGATTAGGTACATAGATGAGCAATTTTTTAGATTCTATTGTGGCGTCGTAATTGAGATTTTATTGCATTACCAGTTAATGAAGATCGCCCTTTGCAACCATGCCATTAATGATGACCTACTCAAAGAATTTTACAAAAATTTGAGGAAGGTCGACGATAGCCCTACCTACACAACTCGCGTTGCAAAATGCAACCTGGAGTTCACTCCTGCGATCTTACAGGAGTTCCTAGAGTGTAGGGCATCGGATGACACTTTCATCTTTTATCCTACTTTTGATGCACCTTTTCCGGCTCCATTTGACCATATCTCATTAGACTCCATGCATGAGTATTTTTTCCGTCATCCTCGTCCACCAGCTCAAAACTTATTTCTTATCAATGAATTATCTGCACTTGACAATGTTCTTTACAAAGTCATTGTTGGGTGATTCCTTCTGATCGTGACTCGGAGTCAGGGCAAGATCCGGCCTCCCCATCTCTTTCTTATGTATGCCATGCATCATCGGTTGGACGTGAACATTGCATTGAGCATTTTTCATTGCATTGTCTATTTCATATCCCCTGTACAAGGGAAGTTCATATTTCCTTTGGACACATTATCACTGCATGGTTAGAGTCCATTGGCATTAACATATCTAGGGGATCATTGAGGGCGCTATCAGAGGTATATGATTGCTTCTCAGTGCGAAACTTCACACTGGCTGGGATGCGGACTGGCGCTGGACAGATGAAGTTGGCGCCTCAGCCTTAGCTCGTGGGGCAAGAGGAGCCGACCATAGAGCCTGGAGAGCATGCAACACAACATGAGGGGTCTGATGCTCAGGAGCATGACCCTGTGGAAGCAGATGCACCAGCAATAGGTCTCTTAGAGTGTGTTGCACATTTGGAGGTCAACTTTGAGGACTACCAGCAGACTGCTGACTCACGACTGGCAGAGATCAGATCGGAGCAGCCCTCTATGGGTCAGCAGCTCAGCCGGATGGAGCATCGCCCGATTGACATGTATGAGATGATGCGGACCTGGATGCTGAGCCAGCAGCCTCCACCGCCTCCACCATCTGTCGGAGATGATAGCCAGGCATAGATTAGGGATCTTGTCTTTATTTTCGTAGTGAGGTTGAGAGCTTCTTAGACATCTATTTTGCTTATAAAAACTAAATTTATATTTGAATGAAATATTTTGTTTATATAAAAAAAAATTCATGTGTCTTTGTCTGATTGTGTGGGTGTTAATGTGTTTATATATTCAAATTTACCATGTCATGACATCACATTTTATTTTATCATATGACATGTCATGATATTGTTTAGGATTATTTTTTATGTCATGTTCATTTTTAGAGCCTATTCATATGCCATGACATCATGATCATTGGTCATTCTTATTTATGATTATCATTTATGCCATGATCATTCATGCATTAATTAAAATTGAGTTAAGGACTATGACATGATTTAAAGTCCCATTTATATGGGAGTCAAATAAAGTTGCTTAGAAAATGCATGATGCCATAAT
Source organism: Wurfbainia villosa (assembly GCA_025175895.1). NCBI lineage: Eukaryota > Viridiplantae > Streptophyta > Magnoliopsida > Zingiberales > Zingiberaceae > Wurfbainia > Wurfbainia villosa. The sequence continues at coordinate 110,537,506 of CM045987.1, read as the reverse complement.
AACCCTAATCCCACATCTCACAATTACATTGACTTGTGTGTGCTTAATACATCTTAGATACATGTGAGATGTTAGGAAAATAAGTTAAGTTCAAGGTGCATATATAGTGCATCTAGGTAAACTTAAACTTATCTCAATCATAAATATGGATCATGAGGAAAGCTAATGTACAAGTCATGTACATCTAGCCAATAGTCCATGATTCAAAATAGGTTTTCAAAATCATTTTAAAATCCTTTTAGAAAACCTTGGTGAAGTCTATCTTTTGATAGCAATCACCATTGAAGAAGTTGATACAAAGTAGATCGAAAACATTAAAGTTTTAATGGTTTTTGAACTTTGTATCAATCTCCTATTTTAATGGGTATTTTATTTTCAAACTATTTTTCACCCATTATATTTCATGTAAGTAATGTGCGTATGAAATTTCAAAATTTTTCGAAATACATATATTTACTTATGTATTTTCAAACTTCATTTTCGAAAACCTAATTTCTAAAAATCAGAGATCAGTCGATTGTTACAGAGTCGACTGATGATAATTTCAGTCGACTGTTCTCTAAAAGAGTCGACTGATATACTGATTTCGGAAAAACAAGATATGTTTAGCCCATTTTCAGCTATGTTAGGGTTCCCTAACTACTCCTAACCCTAGGATATGCTTTGGGAAGCATTATAAAGGGTGAAAATACATTCAATATAGATTACGAGAGTTGTTAGGGTGATATATCAAATTTAAGGTGAGGCAAATTTCAATGTTGAACTTTGAACCTTATTTTTGATGGTTTAGAGTTCCTATTGGCTTAGGGACTTTCCAAGGACATTGTTGGTGCAATGGTCAAGAGGGAGCAAGCCTTTAGGGGGAGGTATCCATCATGGGATGATGGATGTTATTTTTTCCTCATGAGAGGGAAAAATGGGAATTTGAGATGCCCAATTTGAAAATTGGGGGAGTTTGTAGGATTGCCTCTCTTGAGTGATATGGAACTTATCATTAGGAAGATTGTAGGCATCCTAGGTATTTTTGGACCAAGGGGGAGATTGTAAGATCTCATTGAGATATGAGGCATTGACCTTCTTGGAGAGAACCTTTTTGATGTTAGTCAAAAAGGGGGAGAAAGTAAAATTACTAATTTTGGATAATTGGTAAGGGAATTTGAGTTAGGGGCCTAACTTAAGGGTGTTTTTTTGTCAAACATCAAAAAGGAAGAGATTGTTGGTGCAATCAGCCTAGGTCATGATTGACCAGACTCGAGTTTGACTCGAGCGATATTTTGATGTTCGACAAAAACATATAATGTGATTGTCATGGTAATGTCCAAGTCATGAGTACTTGGCATGTAAAGTTCAAGCATGGGTCTTGGCAAGGAAAAGTCCAACATGGTTTGGCAAGGAAAGTCCAAGTCATGGGTACTTGGCATGGAAAATCCAACATGGGTTGGCATGTAAAGACCAAAGGTGTAGTCTTGACCACGTAAGTCCAAGGGTGTAGTCTTGGCGGTGAAAGTACAAGTCATGGGTACTTGTCATTTGGAAAGTCCAAGGGGTTTGATATTGGCGGCGTAAAGTCCAAGGGTGAAGTCTTGGCAGCATAAGTCCAATGGTTGGGAGCGTAAAGTCTAAGCGGAGTCTTAGCAATGTAAGTCCAATGTGCCTTGGTGGTGTAGACACCGTTAGCATGACAATAGCCGATGGAAGCACCTGAAGGCTAGTGTATGGATGAACAAGTCATGGATGACTTGGAGGGATCCGATAGGCTGACGGAGGTGGCTAGAAGACTTAGGTCTAGGCTAAGGGTGGTCTAGCAAGTATGGGGGCACTATACTTGGGTTAAAACCTCATGTTTGAGGTGTATTAGTCGACTGAGACCATGTGTCAGTCAACTGGTGTGAGTCAACTAGGGTTTGACTGCGGGAAGTGCCCTGACAGTCAACTACCAGAGGTGGGCGGTCATTCTTGCGGCAACAATCGGCGATCGGTGATCGATCGGTGATGGTGGATTTCGACCCGAAGGTTCTCCAGTCGAGTGATCAGCCAGAACACTCGACTGATTGAGACATCAGTCAACTGATGTGTAAGATCAATCGACTGATGGTGTATCCGTTGGATTTTTTCAGTGTGGAACAAGCCATTGTCTCACGACAATAGTGGCATCAGACGACCGAGGGTCCCGAGCAGTCGACTGATAGGCGAAATCTAGCCCAGACAGTAACTTTAAATGGAGCTCATGGAGGAGGGATTTGGCATCGGTTTTTTTAATGTTCTTGAGGCGATGTACTGCTGCAAATCAGGGTCTTCAGCATGGTTCAACCAATCATAAAGCAATCATCCAAAAATCTCTTGTAAAGTGTTTTTCTTTACTTGTATTGTACTTCATATTGTATTTTTTTTGTTTTACTTTGTATTTCTTATTGTAATTCATTGTACGAGGTTTCTCTGCCTCCGACGTGTTGTCGAGAAGGAGCTTTATTAGTGGTGTTGTCATCGCTCGAGCTCGTAGAGCTCAATCCGTGGAGTAGAAACCATTCGGTTCCGAACCATGTTATATTTGGTCTTGTGCTTGTGTATTTGTGTTTGTATTGTATTTCCTATTATTTCCGCTGCGTACTAATACAATTGTAGCAAGCACGATCGAACGAATTCCATCAAGCAACGCCGACGCTATTCACCCACCTCTAGCGGGCACAACGTTCCTAACATACAACTCTCTAGGTCAAAGTTTAGCACCCCCTACATATTTTATACTTCATATATTTGACTAAGGGGGAGAGAAAACTAACCCTAAGGGTTATATTACAAACCTTTAAATTATTAGTGCAGAGGGACACACCTCGAACCAATATCGATTGTTGGCTATTGGCGGTCGGCTGGCGCGACAATCGGCCCGATGAAGGGCATCGATCGTGATGTGACGAATCAATCAACTTTTTGTGCTAGGTCAAATAGGATAACGTTTGACGCCGCCACTTTGCGATAAGATAAGGTGTCACCTCGTGATAAGTTCCAAAAGTTAAAGATCTGCATCTAGACTTATTCCAAGGCACAAATCTATACAAGGAGGGGAGGACTCCAACCCAAAGATCATCCGTCTTACTCTCAAAGTGCTTTCACAATGCCAAAGCTCTAACACCGTAACGCCGTCATAATGCCGACGCAATGCCAAGTTCAGAATCTCTTCATCAGCAGCAAGTATCATTTTTATTTATTGTACTCATGGTTTTAATCATAACGAAGTGAGGTAGATTTATTGCGTCATCCTCGAGCTTTCGATTTTTGTGATCGTTGTCTCCTACCTCAAATGAGGTGGAGACTCTATAGTGGATTGCCCCTTCGTATGCAGTCAAGGATCGTGGGGCCTTGGAGTAGCAACCATTGGGTTGTGAACCAAGTAAAAACATATTGTCTACTTATTTTATTATCTTTATTTCCGCTGTGCTTGCTCTTATTTTAACGTCGAGAAGAAAGTTTCACGCTCGCTATTCACCCCCCCTCTAGCGACGCTTTCGATCCAACACAAAGGGGGAGAAGTGAAGGTTAGGTAAACCTTCATTATGACTTGCCTCTCATTTAGTGATATGAGACTTATCACTATGAAGAGTGAAGGCATCCTAAATGATTTTGGATCAAGGGGGAGAATGTGAGATCTCATTGGTGTATGAGATATTGATACCCTCAGTTGTCTTTTTGATGTATGCCAAAGGGAGAGAAATGAATTATTTAATTTAGATAAATCTTCATTATTCTTTGGTTTAAGAAGTCCAAGTATGGATACTTGGCACGGGGAGTTGGGATTATGGGATAGCCTAACTTAAATGTGTTGTCAAACATAAAAAAGGAGGAGATTATTGGTGCAATCGGCTTGGGTCATGATTGATCCGAATCAAGTGGGACTCGAGTAGTATTTTGATGTTTGACAAATGGATTGACAATGTGATTGTCATGGGAAGTTCAAATATGGATACTTGGCAAGGGAAAAGTTAAAAGGTGAAGTCTTGGCAATGTAAGTCTAAGTGTATAATCTTGGCGATTTAAAGTCCAAGTGAACTTTGGCAATTGGAAAGTCCAACATGGAATTGGCAAGGGAAAGTCCAAGCATGGGTCTCAGCATTTGTGAAAGTCCAAGCATGGTTCATGGCAATTAGAAAGTCCAAGGGTGTGGTGCTGGCAACGTAAAGTCCAAGCATGTAGTCTTGGCGGCTTAAGTCTAGTATTGGCAGCATAAAGTCCAAGCATGTAGTCTTAGCAGCTTAAGTCTAGTGTTTTATTTTGGTAGTGTAAAGTCCAAGAATAAAGTCTTGGTGGCATAAGTCCAAATGAACCTTGACAAAGTAGATCCGGTTAGCATGACAATAGCCGATGAAAATACCTAAAGGCTAGCATATGGATGAACGAGTTGTTGGGTTTCCCCCGCACTGACGTGGATGTGTGTTCGAACACATTTTATAAACATGCACACAGCGAAAGCAAAAACAAGTAATAAACTAATTTATTACAACACGCACCACACACATGGAAGGATACATCAAGTGTAGACATAATCGTCATTTCAAATTTTGCAATAAAGGAAAACTACTCTAGGTATACTTGATGAATCACGTGAAGTGGGAATGACATCAACCAAGTGACCCTCACGAGTTTAACCTCTATCCGTATCCATGCCAAGTATCATCGGGATAGTTTCACAAAGCCACGAGCCCTATCTTTTCACAAGATACTAGTCTCGAATTGAAAACGCTGTGACCGAGAGATGATCACAATCCGAATCAAATCGGATCCAAAAACCAAGTTCCACGAACTCGCTTCTCAGAAGCGGTTTTCGTTAACCAATTGATGAAACCTTGGTCTTCCACCAAAGGGGATTGCCGGAGATCCAATCCCCGGCAAGTAGGTCACTGTCAAAGCATGAAACAATGGTCAAATGACCTTTTCACGCAAGGGACGACAAGTAGTCCAAAACTAGATAGCTTGTGGTGGAGGAGTTGGTGTCGGCCAAGGAAGATGGTCGGCTGACCCTTGGTCACTGGAGCCAAGGGAGGATGGCCAGAGGATGGCCGGCGGTAGGTGGAGGCCGGCGGAAGCTAGGGTGGCCCGACCAAGGAGGGCGGCTGCAAAAAGGTTGTGCGACAACGTGGTTGGGAGACAACTCTAGAGGAGGAAGAGGAGAGGTGGATAGGGTTTCCAAAACCTTGAACCGATTAAATTCACAAAAACCCTTAAGCCGTGTTTTTATAGAGAACATATTCTCCTAACGGTTATTGGTTCATAACCAAAATCTGTTAACCCGCTCCAATAAGTTAAGTTAAAATAAACCAAACCGCGTTGGCCTATTTTAAGTTAAAACGAACTGAACCAATTTTGATTCATTCGTTTAAAACAAACAAAACCCCTTTGGTTTATTTTCCACCATAGGATTAGAACCAAATCGATTTGGTTCATCCATCATGTCTTCGTAAGACTCGGCACATCCATGCTTCTAATGCGACTGAAACAATTTCATACTCGCTCTTTGTTTGGTCCAACCAAACCAAGTCTCTCTCGATCTGAGAATCCTATTCTCAAGCTTGTTTAAATATTTTGGATTATCCTCGTTGTGCATGTGACCAAATAGATTCACAGTTTATGTTGGTCGTCTATAATTAACCATTAATTATAGAACGATCATGAGTGGCACCTAGTAGTACATCATGATCTCCAATTAATCGAAAAATCAACGGTTGATCCCATAACCTTTTCTGAAACCCTTCAGCAGCTACAATGAATCGCGCCCCGTTCTCTTCACTCATCTTATACCCACTTAGTTCAGGGCATGGTCCATTGTGTCAATCCCCACTAGGCTGACTACGACACACCTAGCCTAAGTATTACTTCCTCATCCTATGGATTCTAGTTACTGCACATGTATCCAAGAGTACCATACTCTAAACATGTAATGCTTTGGCCAAAGACTTTAGTAACAATCTGACGAGAGGCCATAGGGTATACATCTCCTCACAAGGAGTGGTGAATCCTTTGTAGGCTATTCAAACACCTTCGGCCACTTCGACTTATACCCAATCATCCCGGGTCCACATCTCCTCGGAGATGCTTGCTTAAGATGTCAAAGCATAAGTCTTCATGACCAAGATGACTTGAATACCACAAGTCGAAGGAACATGACACTTAAGCTGCAGTAAGAACTTCATTGACATATCCATATATGCAGAGAACCATATGAAGTCTTATAGCTAGTCACTCCAATGAACTAGTTACCATAACTAGCATCCACGATTAACTCCGGACGTCCCAATGTCTCCAGCCAGTGAGGAATATCTGCTTGGATAAAACAAAGAGTATAACTTGTGCTAGTCTCAATAGAATTGATGGTGTCCGAATACATCAATTCATTGATTAGGGATCATTTCAATACATCACAATTACACATGTAGAGATACTCACTAGTTGTGATCCAATCACAAATTCTTTGATGCTATGAATCATATTGCGGACATTCAATAAATAAGTTTAAGATCCAATCAAATACATGAAAACATGTATACTCAAATAGTGAATCTTCATTTATCAAATAAATGGTACAACCATAAGGTGATTGCCTTAGGACGTCTCTCATATATCACTAACAAGCTTTGACTTGACCTAATGCCAATCGCCATGGTATCTAATACCATAAGCTCTAACATGACCCTAAAACTTACTTTGAGGTAAGACCTTAGTTAAAAGATCCGCAAAGTTCCTTTCAGTGGGAATCTTCTTGATTTGTATTTCCTTCCTACTTATGATCTCTCTGATCAAATGATAGCAGTGAAGCATATGTTTGGATCATTGATGAGACCACATCAAGTTCAGAGACGAACTTCTTGATTCAAACTACTTCCTTTACTGCTTCCAAAGCTACAATGTATTTTGCCTCAGTGGTAGAATCCACTATAGTGTCTTGTTTGGAACCTTTCCAACTTATTGCACCTCCATTCAAGGAGAATATGTACCCAGACTGAGACCTGGAATCATCCCTGTCTGTCTGGAAGCTGGCATCTGTATACCTTCATATTACCATATCACCCTCTCCATATATTAGGAACACATCCTTAGTTATTCTTAAGTGCTTAAGGATTGTCTTAACAGCCGCCCAATGATCCATTCCTGGATCAGATTGGTATCTGCTCGTGACACTCAGAGCATACATTACATCGGGCCTCGTACATGACATAATATGCATGATAGATCCTATTGCAGATGCATAGGGAATCTTACTCATGCAAATCCTCTCATCTTCTGTGCGCAGACACATAGACTTCGAAAGGTATATCCCATGCATGATGGGAAGGAAACCTTTCTTGGATTCTGACATGCTAAACCTCTTTAGCACTCATTCTATATATGTAGACTGCGAAAGACCAAGCAACCATTTTGATCTATCTCTATAGATCTTGATCCCAAGGATTTAGGTCGCTTATCCTAGGTCTTTCATGGAGAATATTTTGGATAACCAAATTTTAATTGACTATAAGAAAGTTAATCATTTTCTATAAGTAATATGTCATCGACATACAACACTAGGAACATGACTGCACTCCCATTAAACTTCTTGTAGATACAGGGTTCATCTGGATTTTGTGAGAAATCAAATCTTTTGATTGTCTCATCAAAATGGATATTCCAGCTCATGGATGCTTGCTTCAGTCCATAAATGGACCGTCGAAGTTTGCATACCTTGGTTTTATCAACCGATGTGAAACCCTCGGGTTGTATCATATACACATCCTCGAGTAGGTTTCCATTAAGGAAAGCTATTTTCATATCCATTTGTCATATCTCATAATCATAATGAGCCGCTATGGCCAAGAGCATCCAAATGGATTTAAGCATAGCTACTGGTGAATAGGTCTCGTCATAATCAATACCTTGGTTTTGACGATAACCTTTCACCACTAATCTAGCCTTATAAGTAATCACATTACCATCTATGTCAATTTTCTTCTTGAAAACCCACTTGCACCCTATAGGCTTAATGCCTTCAGGTGGATCCACCAAGTTCTAAACTTGATTTTCATACATGGAATCCATTTCCGACTTCATGGCTTCAAGCCATTTGTCCCTTTCTGAACTTTTCAGAACTTCTTCATAACTAGTAGGCTCCTCATCATCAATGAGTAACACGTCGTTCGATTCACTTATGAGAAATCTATATCTCTCAGGAATATTATGTGTTCCACCATATCTACAAAGATGTGGTGTCATAATAGGTTCAGCCGATGGCTCATCACTATGAGTTACTAGTTGAGATGCTTGACCAGGTACCTCCTCAATGTCTACTGGAGTCTCTTGAACCTCCTTAAGTTCAATGACACTCCCACTATTTTCTTGCAAGAGAAACTCTTTCTCTAGAAACACAACATTCCTTGAAACAAACACCTTTTGTTCCAAGGGATGATAGAATTGGTAACCCCTCATTTCTTAGAATATCTAATAAATATACATTTATCAGACTTAGCATCCAATTTGTCTGACACAGTCCACTTCACATAAGCAGGACAACACCATATCTTTAAGTAAGATAAATGAGGTTTCTTACTAGCCCATATCTCATATGGATTAGTAGAGACTACCTTGGTCGGGACTCTATTTAGCAAGTAAATAGTCGTTTGAAGTGCATAGCCCCAAAAGGACTTGGGAAAATTCGCATGATTCATCATTGACCTGACTATGCCCAACAAGGTCTGATTTGTAGGAACGTTCGTGACCGCTAGAGGGGGGTGAATAGCGGGTTTTCGTCATGGATGAAAATTAATCGTTTGTTTCTACAAATTGTGTTAGCGTAGCGGAATATATATAATAGTAATAACACAAATGAAGACAAACACAAATACACCAATACACAAGTATGTAACGTCGTTCGGAACCGAATGGTTCCTACTCCACAGATTGGGCTCGTAAGAGCCCTAAAGATGCCAATCACACACCACAATAACAATAACTCCTTCTCAGAACAATTCGGAGGTGGAGAAACCTCGTAAAATAGTTCTTACAATAATAAGAATGAAATACAAGCAAAATACACTAAAATGCAAGTAAAGAAAACTTTACAAAGAGTTTTTGGATGCTTGCTTGTTTGGTTGCTTGAGTTGCACTTGGAGACCCTGATTTACAGCAACAAATTGCCCCAAACACGTCCAAGAACCGATGCTAAAAATCCTCCCTTCGTGCTCCTTTTAAACCTACAACTCGGGCTGATTTTTGCCTAGCAGTCGACTGATCGGGACCATTAGTCGACTACCCCTATAGCCGTTGTCTTACAACGGCATGAGCCACGTTGGATAAGTTTCAACGGATAGAGAATCAGTCGACTGATCATGCCCACCAGTCGACTGATGGCTCAATCAGTCGAGTGCTCGGGCTGATCACTCAACTGGAGAGCTCACTGTGCTCGAATTCCCGACCAACAGTCGACCGATCTCCAGATCAGTCGATTGCACAAGCCATCAGTTGACTACCCAATGCTGGCAGTCGACTTCTAGGCCATCTTCCCGCAGTCAAACCCTAGTTGACTCCCATTAGTCGACTAACCATAGTCCCAGTCGACTGATACACCTCAAACATGAGGTTTTAACCCAAGTATGGTGTCCCCATACTTGCTAGACCACCCTTAGCCTAGACCTAAGCCTTCTAGCCACCTCCGTCAGCCTCACGCCTATCGAATCCCTCCAAGTCATCCATGACTTGTTCATCCATACGCTAGCCTTTAGGTGCTTCCATTAGCTATGTCATGCTAAGTTAATCTATACCGCCAAGGCACATTGGACTTACGCTGTCAATACTCCGCTTGAACTTTACGCCACCAACCATTGAACCTATGCTGCCAAGACTCCACCTTAGACTTTACGTCGCTAATATTCCCCTTGGACTTCTCAATTTCCAAGACTCAAGCTTGGACTTTCCTTGTCAACCCATGTTGGACTTTCCATGCCAAGTCTCAAGCTTGGACTTTCCATGGCAAGACCCATGCTTGGACTTTCCTTGCCAACCCATGTTGGACTTTCCATGCCAAGACTCAAGCTTGGACTTTTCATGCCAAGTAAACAAGACTTGGACTTCTCCCATGACAGTGGTCAAACCATCGTCAAACATCAATTATAACTTGGGTCGATTGCATAAGCAATCTCCCCAACACATGTCAAACATCAATGCCAGATATCAATGTCAAACATCAAAACACTACTCGAGTCAAACTTGAGTCTGGTCAACCATAACATGGGCCGATTGCACCAACAATCTCTCCCTTTTTGATGTTTGACAAAAATACCCTTGAGTTAGGCCCCTAACTCAAATTCCCTTACTAATTATCTCAAACTAGGCCCCTAACTCAAATTCCCTTACTAATTATCCCAAATTGGTAATTTTAACATTCTCCCATTGATTCTCCCCCTTTTTGACATACATCAAAAAGTTTCTCCCAAGGAGGTCAATGTCTCATATCCAATGAGATCTTATAATCTCCCCCTTGGTCCAAAAACACATAGGATGCCTACAATCTTCCTAGTGATAAGTCTCATATCACTTAAGAAAGGTAATCCTACAAACTCTCCCAATTTCCAAATTGGGCATCTCAAAATCCCATTAATCCCCCTAAAGGATTGCTCCCCCTTGACCATTGCACCAACAATGTCCTTGGGAAGTCCCTAAACCTATAAGCACTCTAAGCCATCAAAAATAAGGTTAAAAGTTCAACATTGAACTTTCCCACACCTTAAAATTAATAAATCACCTTAACAACTCTCCTAATCCATAACCAATGGATTTTCACCATTTCTAATGCTTTCCAAAGAATATCCTAGGGTTAGGAGTGATTAGGAAATCTTACCATAGCTGAAATTGGGCTAAACATACCTTATTTACCCAAAATCAGCCTGATAGTCGACTCTATCAGGCAACAATCGATTGCCTTGCTCATCAGTCGACTGCCATCAGGCGGCAGTCGACTGATAACTAAAAATTCTGATTTTCAGTTATCAGAATCGAATTTCAGAAAAACATAAGTAATTAAACGTAACTTGAAAACTCATGAAACTTCATACGTATATTACTTATTACCAATATAATGGGTGAAAAATGTTTGAAAAAATATTTTACCCATAAAATAGTGAAATTGACACAAAGTTCAAAAGTGAAGAAAAACTTCAATGTTTTAGCTCACTTTGTATCAACATCATCAATGGTGATTGCTATCAAAAGATAGACTTCACCAAGATTTTTCAAAATGATTTTAAAATGTTTTTAAAACCTTATATTGGATCATATTCTTTGGGCTTAATGTACATGGCTTGAACATAAGCTTTGCCAATGATCCATCCATGATTTTAGATGAGTTTGAGTTCATCTAGATGCAAAAACTATGCACCTTGAACTTAACTCATTTCCTAACATCTCACATGTATCTAGAGTGTATCAATACACATACATGTCAATGTAATGTGAGATGTGAGTTTTGTTCATCCTAAACTAGGATTTCATGCATTTTCCTAAGGCAACACTACTTGATTTCCTTATACATGGGACTTCAAGTCATGTCATATGTCCTTAAATCAATTTTCATAAATGCATGAATGATTATGACATTAATGATGATATAAATAAGCATGTGCTCATAATCATGATGTCATGGCATAAAATGGAGTCTAAGCATACATGACATAAAACCTTAAACTTAAGCATGATCATGACATATTATATAATTAAAAGTAGATATGATGTCATGACATGTTATATGGCAAATCAAGCATGAAAAATAAAATATAAAGGTATATAATACCTAAATTTTGATATTAGTTGTCATTTGTCATTATTAAACTCATTTTTCCATATTATTAGTTTATCTCCCAAGTGTGTCAAAAACCCAAAATGACACACTAAGACCTCTAAACCTAAGTTGTGCCAATTTGATCAATTTTTCATAGTTCAATAAATTATAATGGCACATCCTAAAATATTTTAGGATTATAATCAAAACATATTTACAAGGTATCCATGACCTTGAAAATGACCTAAGGTGTCACCTTTACCACCGTTAAGTTAACTACCCATCCATTTAAAATTGGCACACCTAAACCCATCTAGTGTGAGTCAATCACACTCCTAGGAACCCAATACCTATTGAGCTCCTTGGGTTTACTAGGTATTCGCTAGGGATAACTTCTCTAGATATCCTCCTAATGACCCTCCTAGGCTTAGAAGCCTTGGTCATTTTGGTCTTGCCTAGGTCAACTCTAGAGGTAACTCCCCCTTTGACCTTCTTAATGGCTTCCCTAGGTTTCCTTGAAACCCTAGGCACTAGGCACCTACCTTAGTCAACCTTATGGATGACTTCTCTATTGAACATGGTTTTCCTAGACATAACTTGAGTTCCATAATCGAATGGAACACTATGGTAGGTCTCCTTGGGCTTAGGTTTGTGAACCAAACCTTTCTTGCCCTTGGTTGAACCTTGCTTCCTAAAACCTAGGTTTTGACTCCTTGACCTAGATTTTTGATCATTTGACCCTTGAAATTGATTTTGTATATTCCTAAGGGTCTTCTCCATTTTCTCAAGTCTTGACCTCAAGACTTGATTTTCCTTTTCTAGTATCTCAAATTTTGATTTTTCATTAGCTCTTGAGATATTTTTATTTCTAGGCATATGTCTAATCCATTTAGGGTTGATGCCTAGGTGATCCTCTATCTTCCTAATGGTCTCCCTAGAAAGGATAGGTCTAGAATTGGTCGATCTAGGTTTGTCCTTAGGTAGAATATTTTTAGGGACATTAGTCCCAAATTTATCCTTTTCCCTAAGGTTGACATTCTTAGCACCTGAGCAATACTCCCTATTTCTAGCATGCTCTTTATGATAAATTGCAAGATTGCTAAAATTATTTCTAGCATGCTTTTGCCTATAACTTAAAGAATGAGCATTATTAAATTTTACCTTAGGGTTTACCTTAGAGGCTCCCCCTACTTGTGTAGCTCCTTCTTTGACCTTCTTGCTCCCCCTAGGGCATTGACTCCTAAAATGCCCCGGTTGTTGGCACTTGAAGTAAATGATGTGCTCCTTGCTTCTTCTAGTGGGGGCACCAGCATCCTTGACTTTTTCGTTGACTTTTGGTGCCGGAGGACTTTTCTTGACTCTTTTAGGATATTTACTCTTGTAATGTCCTACTTCCCTACACTTAAAGCATATAATGTGATTTTTAATATTAACCGAAATGCTTGAGTTACCTTCCATGGTAGGGGAGTCCCGAGCTTCCTCTTCCTCTCGACCGAAAGTGGATGGTTCTTCTTGAGGTTCCTCCAGTGTGGAAGGTGATCTAATATCCTCCACCTCAATCCTAGAGGTGGAGGCTTCTTCCAATTCCACCTCGTCTACCGATTCGGATGTCAACTCTCTATCACCATCCGAATCCTCAAGCTCTTGTGATGAATATGTGCTTGCTTCTTCTTGAGCTTGAGAGGATGAGCACTCCTCCTCTTCTTCTTCTTGGACTGGTTTGGATTTTTCATGAAGCATTTCCAATTTTCTCCATAGATTCTTGACATCTTGAAAGGGTGACGTTACGGTCCTAACATCAGTATGTATGAGTCCTAACAAGTCCGTCGCTCTCTCGCCATGTCCACTAAATGGAGTTTTAGTCATCTTTCCTAAAAGACAAGACTCGCATATCTCATATGATTCAAAATCAAATGAGTCCAATAATCCATCTTTATGGAGTTGGGATATGCGTTTTTCATTTATGTGACCTAGGCGACAGTGCCAGAGATATGTCTGGTTCAAATCATTCGATTTGAACCGTTTGGTATTTACGTTATAAATTGGGTTTTCTAAATCTAGAACATAGAGACCATTCATAAGTGGTGCATTACAATAGAACATTTCATTCAAATAAATGGAACAACATTTGTCCTTTATTATAAAAGAAAAGTTTTTCTTGTCTAAACAAGATAAAGAAATTATGTTCTTTGTCAATGCATGTACATATAAGCACTCCTCTAGTTCTAAGATAAGACCAGTGGGCAAAGACAAAGAATATGTTCCTCACGACTCTGACAAACTTTGCGCCATTGCCTACTCGTAGGTCTACTTCGCCTTTTGCCATTTGTCTACTATTTCTCAGTCCCTGCACATTATTACAAATGTGAGATGCACATCCGGTATCTAATACCCATGTAGAAGAAATAGATAGATTAACTTCTATAACGTGTATACCTGAGGCAGAAGTCCCACTTCTTTTATTCTTTACTTCCTCAAGGTAGACTTTGCGATTCGCTTCGATGTCGATCTCACGCAATGGAAGCGGTCCCTTCCTTAGGTACTTTACCTTTACCCTTTGAAGTGGATGAATTGGCCTTGCCTTTGGCTTGGGTCTTACCCTTGCCTTTGCGCTTACCTTTGCCCTTCTTGACCATTAGTACGTTGCTAACTTTCCTTTTGAGATTCGGTTGTGATTCTTAACATCGAGAATCTCGAGCAAAAGGTTTATCAATTTCATTCATGTTATAATTCATGACGAATTGATTATATGCTTCCGCGCGATTGCGAGGATAACATCGGTTGCCAATTCTTGGCTCTGGAAAACCTAGTCTTTGAGGTTCTCAACGTACCTAATCATTTTGAGTACGTGAGTTCCTACAGGTGTTCCTTCTTGCATCTTGCATGCAAAAAGAGCCTTAGACACTTCAAAACGCTCGTGCCTAGCTTGTCCTTGATATAGTTGATTCAAATGCTCAACCATATCATAGGCATCCATGTTCTCATGTTGCTTCTGAAGCTCAGAGTTCATGGTGGCAAGCATAAGACATGACACATCTAATGCGTCATCTTGATGCTTCTTATAAGCATCCTTTTACGAGTGGCGAGGCAGGTATTTGGGGTAGACTGCTCTAGGACATATAGTTTGCGTTCTTGTTTGAGGATAATCCTCAAGTTCCTATACCGATCAAGAAATTTGCTCCATTGAGCTTGTCCTTCTCAAGGGCGGATCGTAAGTTGAGGGTGTGTCGTGTTAGATGACATGGTGATCTACAACATTAAAATGCAAAGTTTAAGTATCATACCTAAATCATTTAATTAGGCCTTTAATTAAATGAAGCTCCACTAAATTCTCATAGCTACTATTTAGCTATAAATTTATATGGGATAAAGATCCACATCATAATTCGTCTTGAGTTAGCTTTGGCTAATCGCCCAAGACGTAGTATAATTAGGTAGGCAATCTTTTGCCAATTACATCTGATGTAACTCTTTAATAGCTTTGTTTAAGTTTTAGATTAGTTTAGTGTTTATTCCTAAACCGACTTCGGTGTGGCGAGCCACGAGGCCTTCTTGGATATCAGACGCGACCACTTCTAAGACAAAGTGATGTTGAAATTCACACAAAACTAATTTTAACACTTATGTTCAAAGCTAATATATGCCTCTACTTTCTTAACCAATTAAGAAAAACTTAAATAAGTCTTAACCAAGATCGATAGCGGGACATCACGATTGTCCACTCGCACCCCTCCAAGATAAAATGCATTGCTTTGCTTTGGCAAACCCAATAACAAATGATCGAGGAAGTAGTGAGTACCAACTTTGGTAGGCATATCGTTTAGACTTATTAAGAAATAAACATGCATCACATACAAGCTAAATTAACATGCATCACATACATATTAAACTAAGCGTGTCATGGTTATGGCCCTTATTCTACAATCTTCTCAAGCCAATGAAAAGATTGATTGGTCAACCTAGGGATAGCATCTTCTCCTAAGTGCTTCCTTTTGGTTGTCTTGTGTGTTGACTTCCTCCTTGTAACCTCATCTTCCAATGGACCTTCCATCTTTGTTTTGTACATTACAAAAGGAGAAATACTCGAGTTACATTCGAGTCTAAAACTAATTTTACAACAAGAATTTTAGGAGGAAGGCACGACATGCAGGCCGTATTTAAGAATTACAACACACACATATTCACAAACCTTTTGGGACTAGGCCATAACCATGCACCATGTCATTTTAACTTTTAAAAGACATTGGATATTTTATTATGTTTGAAAAGTTGCTAATGCAATTATCAACTCATAATAAAAGTTATCCTACTTCTATATCACATATAAAATAGAGAAAACCTATTTTATACGATCTTTTATAAGTGGCTCTGATACCCTTTGTAGAATTCTTTATGCCAAATGGCATATGCGCAACGGAAAAATTAGGATCCCTTCCAAGTGATCCATGCGAAAGCAAACTCGTATAAAATAAATTTCTCTAAACCAAACCTATCTTATAGGAGAGGATTACTTTTGTTGCGTGCCCTTGTTAATCCCGCTTCTTCCTTTTGTTTGTTGGATCTTTAGCACGTTCAAGTGTCCGTGCCTCTATATGTATCCACACGAGCAAGCTCTTGTCTCACAAAAGAAAAACTAGAGGAGCTCTCCTTTACTTCTTGCTAGAGAAGTCCCTAAAGGAGAGGAAGAGAGGGAAAAGGAGAAGGAAGAAGAAGACTCCTCTTCTTGCTAGCCTACACTCACAAACCCACACAACCAAAGCTTCCACCAAGCTCTCTCACAACCACAACAACACTTGCATTGGCCGGCCACTTCATGGGGTCTTTTATAGGGTTGGAAAAACCCTTTCACCTCCACACATTCAATGCAATCCATTGCATTGGGACACAAGTTTGGCCGGCCACTTAAGGAGACAAAACCATTTTGTTTCCTTCCACCTTATCTAGCTTAGGTGGATGCTTAGGTGGCATGCTTATGTGGCATGCTTATGTGGCATTCTTATGTGGCATTCATGCATGTTGAATTAATCTTATTAATTCAATTAAGCTTATGTTATCATATTGAATTAATCTTATTAATTCAATTAAGCTTATGTTATCATATTGAATTAATCTTATTAAATCAATAAGGTAACATATTGAATTAATCTCATTAAATCAATTAGCTAAAATTCTCATTAAGCTTAAAGTCCAAAAACCATTTTGTACTTAAGCTTATTCCCAAATTATTCTAGTCAAACTAGAATACTCTAATTCCTCTAATTATCATGCTCTTTGTGTGACCCTATAGGCTCTCATAACGTTGGCAGTGGACCTAAACTCTTTTAGATACACAAGCAATGAGCGGCATCTAGCAATACATCATTGCTACCCAAGTTACGAGATAAGTCAAGATCCACCTAACCTTTCCGTGACTACTATAATATATGACCGTGTCCTTCTATCCTTGATATCAGATTGATCAATGAGGCATAGACCGTGTCATCCTCGATCAATCTATGTGTTTCTTGATCCCTGAGTAAACTAACTCAAACAAATGAGCTCAATATCTCATATTGACTCATTCGAGCATGGCCATGCGTTTTAGTAGTTCTACTCAATCAAGGGGCCCATCGATATCACTCTCGTCATATGAGAGGGATAGATCCCATCTACATCACTCACATCCCTCCGCATAATTTGTTATATACCCAGTAATCGCCTTTATGGTCCACCCTGTTACGGGTGATGTTTGACGATACCAAAGTACATAACTCCTTATGTAGGGAACCGTAGTGACTTCAGGTCTGAGGACTATTCATACCAATAGTCACATGAGAAAGTTTATGACACTCATATAACGATCCATGAAACTTTCTCATGGCGGGTCAGTTCAGTATATATTCTCTAATATATACCCATGTGTCAACTTGATATCATATATCCATGACTTGTGAGATCAAGTCATCAATTGACCTACATGCTAGTCTTTATGTATTAATATTGCCCTTGCATATTAATACTTGACTAGGAACATTTAGAAAGTGTTCTCTACAGCCTCTCATAATCAATTCTGCCAATTGATGTGCTGTAGATAAGAACCTACTTTTCTAGGGCATTACTATATTTAATTTAGCTGGCACAAGCAAAACTTAAATATAATAACCAATCCTTTGCCTTTATAGAATATGATACAAAATGTTCCCTATTCAACCATCACATGATTGGTTCTTAGGGCTATAACTAACAATAATTAGCAACCCGACAACAAAACTAAATAAGCAATTATGATAAGAAAAAACAAAATCAATGCTAACACACAATATAACGTGGTTCATGGCCTCGTCGCTAATCCACGGTCCGATTCATCTCCGGTGAATCACTCCGAAACCAATCCACTATTGGTCTCTCCCTTTAGCCCAAGCAAGGTGGAGGTAAACCTTTACAACAATGAAAACACTCCTTTTACAATAAATGTGAAAGAAAACAAGAAGGAGTTTGAGCTTTGTGGGGCACTTAGTAGGATGTTTAGAGCATAAGCATTAACCATCTAAAAGCCCCCACACTATCTTTTTATAGAGAGGAAGCAAATCTTCCCGTTGGATACTATCAGTTGACCAATGCTTTTATCAGTCGACTGATGTCAATTCCAACGGCTTCTAACCAGGTTGGATTCGCGGGATCTGCGGCCGCCTTCTCCAACAGTCGGATGATCAGTCGACTGATGATATCATCAGTCGACTGATGTCGACTTCCAGTCGAGTGACCCGCGAGCTCGACTAGCTTCTGTGCCCATGCACAGTGCTATTAGTGGACTACTTCCCTTAAGCAGCCTACTGATGTCGACTTGATTCATCAGCCACACCAGTCGATTGACGAACGACTTGGAGCAGTCGACTGCCATGACATGGCAGTCGACTGGTGCTGGATAAAACTCAAACTTAACATCCGTTTGAGATTTCGGTGGTCAGGTAAACCTTAACCCTTGCGGTCGAGCCTCCGACACTCAGCCATTCGGCCAAGTTCACCTAATGAGCTACTTACATTTCACTCATTCTCTCATCTCACTTGAAGTCCCTCACCGAAGTTCTCTTCGTTCGCAGCCACGTCCCTCGGCAACATCAAGCGCATGACTCTGCAATGCTCCTTCGCATCTCTTGCCCTCGAAGTCTGCTTCCTTGGCTTCGCTTCAAGTCATCTCGTCTGGTGGTCCCTCAGATGCATCAAGCGCACGACTCTACAATGCTCCTTCGCCGACTCAAGCATGAGGTTGTGAGTTGGTGACACTTGCCTAAGCTCCATGTGCGAATTACTAAGTCCTACAAGACTCCAACGCACATATCAAATCCAATCATTTTAACTTAAACCCTTTGCCACACACATCAAAACCATATCACATGCGTTGATTGCCCTAACAATCTCTCCATTTTTGATGTGTGGCAATCCGTTTAAGTTAGGTAAACAAATAACAATAAACATAAGCAAGGAAAGCATGTAAGTAAAAACATGAGTATAACAACTCCCCCTTAAACATGCAACTCCCCCTTAAGATATACTAAATTTTCTCTTTTAGCATGATTAACTTAAACCTATTAATCCTCCCCCTTTGACACCATCAAAAACATTATCCAAATGTTATAATCCAAGGTATCAACTCTAAGGAGGAAAAAAAATACCAAAAACCAAAACAAAACCTGATAAAATCAGGTTACTGTGCTCGTGCACAGTACATCAGTCGACTGGTTCAGACTACCAGTCGACTGACACTCAAAGATTAGGATTTCTGATTTTTCGAACCAATTTCAGAAATGCACCAGAAATTCCAAAAAATTCGAAAAATCATGAAATTTTGAAAACACATTTCTTTTAAAGTCCTTTATCAGTGAAAAAAAAATGAGTTTTCATGAAAATTACTTATATTTTCATGATTTGCCAAAAATCCAAAAGCTTCAAAACCAACTAGTATTTTGATCATGTTTGTATTAATTTTAACACCTAGTTTTGTATTAGATTGTTTCAAAACATGAAAGCACAGATTTTAAAGTAAGAAATGGTTTTGAAAACATATGAAATATCCAACCATGATCTTTGGGCAATATGTCTATGAATTAAACATAAGTCTTCCCCATGATTGGTCTATTATTGCTATTTTGATACTTTAAATGACCATCTAAATGCCATAAGCATTAGTGGACCATTTGTATCATCCTATCTTCTCACCCATGCTATGTTTTCAATCAAATTTATCCTTATGGTGAGTGTGAGATGTTCCTAATGGTATTTATATATACTTAACCAAAATTTCATGCATTTCTACCCATGGTTAAGTATCATCCTAACATACCACATGATCATAAAGACATATATGCATTAATTTCAAATTATGATCATGAAACAAAAGTATTAATCAATTTATAATCATGCATTAGTTATAAAATCATGATAATAAGTCAAGTATCACCCAAAACATGATTTTATCTATTTATGGGTGCATTATCATCACCCAACACTATTTCAAAAATTAAGTCCCACCATCCTAAGTCAACCAAGTAATATGATATAAGTAAAATCCTTATGGTTGACTATCCTAGGGTTTTCCTAACCCTTAATGATGGATTTAGGAACCCAATACAAGTTCTCTCCTATGGGGTTCACTAAATATTCCTTAGGGATCCATTTTCTAGCAATTGTCTTATTTTTGCTTTGACCCCTAGCAATCAAACATTTATAGGTCCTTTCATTTGTCTTTCCCTTATAACCTAGGCCTTTCCTATTGAAGTTTTCCCTTTGGCTCCCTATAATCATATTAAGGGTGTTGGATCCAATTGTGAATTTTTCTAGGGCTTTAGTCAAATGATATACCTTTTCCCTTAAGACCCTATTTTCTTCAATGCATGCATCATTTACATCAAAAGGCATATAAAGATAATGTGAGCGTGCATCATCATGACTAGAAGAAATATTATCATTAATTTTTAAGCATGCTTGTTCTAATTTATTTTTTAAGGCCTTAATTCGATCTAGCATGCTCTTATTTTTCTTTTTGGCCCTAAATAAATCCCTAGTTAAGCTAAAAATCATGGAAACTATTTTCTTGGGAGTTAGATTTGTTACCATAGTTTCCATGTCTTCTTCTTCGGATGAGGATGATGATGATGAGCCTCCCCCATCACTAGAGCTCTCCTCACTTGTGCTTGATTTTTCTTGCTCGGAGGAGGAGGTGTTTAGATCATCAAATGCCATTAGAGCCAAATTTGTGACAAAGGCATTTTCTTCCTCCGATGATAATGATGAGGAGGAGGGATCATCCCAAGTCCTTGCTTTGAGTGCTTTGGCCTTCCCTCTTTCTTTGGCCTTCTTCTCTTCTTCCTTCTTCTTCTTGCTCCCCTTCTTCTTTTCCTCTTTCTTCCTCCTCTCTTCTTTGCTCTTGTTCAAGAGAGGACAATCATCTCTTATATGTCCCTCTTGTTGGCAATTATAGCAAATGATTTTCCTTTTGTGCCTTCTCCTATCATAAGATTTGTTAAATTTTAAATTCCTTAAAGCATGCCTTACCTTCCTTACCATATAAGCATCTTCATTTCTATTCATGGAGGATGATGAGGATGCTTCATCGGGTGAGGAGGGTGTCTCTATCTTCTTCTTCTTCTTCCCCTTGTTGGCTACTAAGGCTACTCCTCTTGATGGCTTGATGCTTGATTCTTCCATTACTCCCTCAAGCCTTGTTTCATGGAGCTCCATGGTTGAGAAGAACTCCTCTAAGGTGCTCACTTCTAGGTTCTTCGACATGTAGAAGGAGTCCACCATTGAGCTCCATTTCGATGACCGAGGAAAAGCATCGATTGGTTTCATAAGCATATCCCGGTTCGAAAGTTTTTCTCCTACACTTGTTAGTCCAATTAAAATTTCTTTAAACCTAGAATGTAATGAGGTTACCTTTTCTCCCTTTTCAAGTTTGATATTTGTTAGTTGGGAGCGGAGGAGATCTCTCCTTGCAAGCTTGGCCTCCGAGGTACCTTCATGAAGCTCTACTAGATTCTCCCACATCTCTTTAGCACATGCACACTCTCCAATTCGGTTGATCTCTTGTTGGGGGAGTACATTGTACAAGTGATGCTTGACCTTCGAATTTGCCAAGTACTCCTCTCTTTGTCTCTTTGTCTCTTGGTCCATCTTGTTTTCTCTATTTGCTCCCCATCTTCATCCCTAGGTATCTCGAAACCATTTTCCATTATTAATAGAATTTCAAAGTCGGTTTCAAAGAATACCTCCATTCTCTTCTTCCACCAAGAGAATTCTCCCTCGAACTTCGGTGGGTGAATGTTGGAGCAGGCCATCCTTGATTGTGCTTTTTGCGACGGTTAGTCCTCGACAAGCTTCCTTGGCTCTGATACCACTTGTAGGAATGTTGGTGGCCGGCTAGAGGGGGGTGAAAAGCCTTCTTTCGTCCTATGAACGGAATTGCTTGTCTACAAATATAATTAACGCAATGGAAACAAAACTAAACAAGCAATTACAATAAGCAAAAACAAAATCAATGCTAACACATGATATAACGTGGTTCACGGCCTCGCCGCTAATCCACGGTCCGATTCATCTCCGGTGAATCACTCCGAAACCAATCCACTATTGGTCTCTCCCTTTAGCCCAAGCAAGGTGGAGGTAAACCTTTACAACAATGAAAACACTCCTTCTTTTACAATAGATGTGAAAGAAAATTAGAAAAAGAAGTTTGAGCTTTGTGGGGCACTTAGTAGGATGTTTAGAGCATAAGCATTAACCATCTAAAAGCCCCCACCCTCTCTTTTTATAGAGAGGAAGCAAATCTTCCTGTTGGAAACTATCAGTCGACTGATGTCGACTCCAACGGCTTCTGACCAGACCGGATTTGCGGGATCCGTGGCCACCTTCTCCAATAGTCGGATGATCGATCGATGATATCATCGATCCGTGATGTCGACTCGATCAGTGACCCGGGAGCTCGACTAGCTTCTGTGCCCGTGCACAGTGCTATCAGTTGACTTCTTCTCTTAAGCAGTCGACTGATGTCGACTTGATTCATCAGCCACACCAGTCGATTGATGATCAACTTGGAGCAGTCGACTGCCATAACATGGCAGTCCACTGGTGCCGGGTAAAACTCAAACTTAACATCCGTTTGAGCTTCCGATGGTCAGGTAAACCTCAACCCTTGCAGTCGAGCCTCCGACACTCAGCCATTCGACCAAGTTCACCTAATGAGCTACTTACATTTCACTCATTCTCTCATCTCACTTGAAGTCCCTCACCGAAGTTCTCTTCGTTCGCGGCCACGTCCCTCGGCAGCATCAAGCGCACGACTCTGCAATGCTCCTTCGCGTCTCTTATCCTCGAAGTCTGCTTGCCTTCGCTTTAAGTCATCTCGTATGGCGGTCCCTCGGATGCATCAAGCGCACGGCTCTGCAATGCTCCTTTGCCGACTCAAGCACGAGGTCGTGAGTTGGTGACATTTGCCTAAGCTCCATGTGCGAATTACTAAGTCCTACAAGACTCCAACGCACATATCAAATCCAATCATCCTAACTTAAACCCTTTGCCACACACATCAAAACCATATCACATGGGTTGATTGCCCTAACATCTTGGACTTTTCATGCCAAGTACATAAGACTTGGACTTCTCCCATGACAATGGTCAAACCATCGTCAAACATCAATTATAACTTGGGTCGATTGCATCAGTAATCTCCCCAACACATGTCAGGCATCGGTGCCAAACATTAATGTCAAACATCAAAATACTACTCAAGTCAAACTCGAGTCTGGTCAATCGTGACTTGGGCCGATTGCACCAACACGATTTCACCTCTCAAATACACCATTAAGCTGTGGTGTATACAACGGAGTCCATTGTGACAATATACCATTGTCCCTTAGATAATCTAGAAACTCTTTACTCAAGTATTTACCACCTCGTTCCGATAGAAGTATTTTAATACTCTTGACAAGTTGTTTCTCTACTTCATTTCTTAATTCATTGAACCTTTCAAAGGCTTTCAGACTTGTGTTTTATCAAGAACACATACCCAAACCGTGAGTGATTATCGATGAAGGTAATGAAGTAGCTATAGCCTCCTAGAGCTTGAGTTGACATAGGTCCGCATACATCAATATGTATTAGACCAAGCAACTCTCCCACCGGTTCACCTTTTTCAGTAAAAGGTAACTTGGTCATCTTGCCCTTTAAGCATGATTCGCATGTATCGTATGAATCTAATTCAAATGATTCCAGAATTCCACATCGGTGTAATTCGGACATGCGTTTCTTGTTCTCATGGCCAAGATGACAATGTCACATGTAGAGTCTAATTGATTATCTTTTAGAGCACACTTGTTGCTCGCTTCGATATTGAAAAAGTCATTGGATACGTCCAACGTAAAAATACCATTGCTTAAAGTTCCAGTCCCATAAAGAACGTCATTCAAAGTTATGTAACAATAATTGTTACTAAAAGTTAAATTGTATCCATTTCTATTTAAACAAGAAATAGAAATGATGTTCTTTATCAATGAAGGAACAGAAAAGCAATTGTCTAGTTCTAAGACAAGTACTATAAGGAGTTTCAACAAATACGTTCCGATGGCAAGTGCAGTAATCTTTGCTCCATTCCCAACACGTAAATTTGACTCCCCCTTAACGAGTCTTCTTCTATTCCTTAGCCCATGTATGTTATTACATATATATGAACCACACTCGGTATCCAATACCCAAGTGTCTAAGGAAATAGAATGACAATCAATAACGAAGATATCTAAAGAAGATGGGGAATCAGATGCCTTATTCTTCTTCATGGACTCAAGATAAATCTTGCAGTTTCTTCGCCAAGGCCCTCCTTACCACAATGATGGCAAGTGCCCTTTTGAGTTGGTTCTACCTTTTTAGCCTTTTTCTTCTTCCCCTTCTGTTGTTCCTTTGACTTCCTCTTAGAACCTTTCTTCGAGGAATCAAATAACAGCACCATCCCTTGCTCATGCTTCACAGAAGGCTCCACAGTCTTCAGCATGTTGAGAAGTACCATAGATGAACCTTCTTGCATCTCAGAGGTGAAGAGGAGCTTAGAGACTTCGAACCTTTCGGATCTCACTTGCTCATCAAACAACTCATAAAGATGAAAGACTATGGTATGAGCATCCATATGCTCATGATGCTTCCGCAGCTCGGGTACCATCACGGCTAGCATGATGCAACTCACTAGTTCAGAATCACTCACATGTTTCTG
Organism: Wurfbainia villosa; assembly: GCA_025175895.1. NCBI lineage: Eukaryota > Viridiplantae > Streptophyta > Magnoliopsida > Zingiberales > Zingiberaceae > Wurfbainia > Wurfbainia villosa. Next base: position 110,512,481 of record CM045987.1, on the reverse strand, counting down.
ATGGGCCAACAATTAGGCAGCAATACGTAACTGAAACGAAGCAGGGAGAGAAGAGGCGTTTCAAGGACATACGCAAGCTTTTCAGCCTTGAGAATAGTTCTTAATTTTCTAAGCCAGTCTAAGAAGTTCAGCTCAGTTAATTTATTCGAATCCAAAATAGAGCGCAAATTCAAAGACATCATGATCAAGTGATTAACCTAGAAATACAAATCGAGCATATATGAGAAAGATGATTTAAAATGCATCAACATACATCTATAAATTCCATTCATTTTTCGAAAACAAAAACCCTTAAAATCAATTTAGGAGATCATAGGTCCATCTCTGAATGGGCTGATATCCAACATAGATAAGAACAACCTTGTAGTGAGTCCAACAAGCCATTCTTAGCTATGATGGTAGGTATCAAGTATACTGATTACATATCACGTATATGTAACTATCACAATGTGCTATCAACTAATTGAATGATCACACATACATTGGGTTGTTAACACATTAGCAAGTATGCATGATATGCATAGCACCAAACTTCATCACATCGACCTTGGAGTGTGCCCAACAAATTGATGCTCCAAGTTAGAGTCGACCCATTAATTGCGAAATAGTTTTAATATGGTTAGAACGCATTCAACCAATTAGCCAAGCTTGGAGTGAGTCCAACAACCTAAACTAACGATTGACCTCTGACTCTTACCATATTAGTGATAAACTATCCCAATGATTTGAACATGTTCAGGTTCAAGCCGGGCTTGGAGTGAGTCTAACAACCCAAACAAGAAATAGAACTTTGGTTCTAACCATATTAATGGAAGGTGTATGCTTTAATATTGTGTAAGGGTTTTCAGGTCTCATACTCCTTTTCATGCAAATAACTATTATCTACATGGCATGACACACATGTCATACATCTACATTGTTGGGAGTATGGGGAATACAATCAAAGTCCCACATTGGTAAGACATGGAAAAGATCATGTGCTTATAAGAAAAAAGATATCTCCATTGGTATGAGGCCTTTTGGGTAAAGCCCAAAAATAAAACCATGAGGGCTTAGACCCAAAGTGGACAATATCATGCCATTGTGGAGATATGTGGAGCTTATAAGCACTAACAATTGGTATCAGAGCCATGGTCCATGTCAAGCCATGAACCTCGAACGAAGGAAGTTGAGCTCCCACGTCCAGATCAAGAGAACCAGACATCAGGAAGGAAGTCTAGTTGGGTCGGGGGGACCGAACAACTGGCATGAAGTCCTGGTGGGTTGAAGATCGGACATCAAGCAGAGAAAATCCTTCGAGGAGGGATAGGCTTGAGGGGGGGCCCAATGTGGTCCTTCGTTTGAGGGGGGGATTGTTGGGAGTATGGGGAATACAATCAAAGTCCCACATTGGTAAGACATGGAAAAGATCATGTGCTTATAAGAAAAAAGATATCTCCATTGGTATGAGGCCTTTTGGGTAAAGCCCAAAAATAAAACCATGAGGGCTTAGACCCAAAGTGGACAATATCATGCCATTGTGGAGATATGTGGAGCTTATAAGCACTAACATACATGTCACGACACGCATGACATAATGTTATGCATCTAATGCAATTACATGACATACAATTATGACATGTACAAATAGTTTCCTTATTTGTCATAATTAATTTTGGAAATAAAATATGTTCGAGATTTGATTTCTTAAATCAAATCTTGATTAAATTAGGAAACAAATTTCCAAATCTAATCACATATTTTATTTATGGAAAATATTAATTAAGGAAATTCAAATTTAATTTAGGAATCAAATTTCCTAAATTGTAATTTCCTAATCACATTAGAAAATTTCCAATTTGAATTTCTTTACTAATTAAAATTTCCATAATTATTTCTAAACTTTCCAAAAGTAGAAAATTTTCAAAAATACAATTATGACTATCGCAAAATAATTTTCCGATTATGTCGAAATACAGTCAGGCTCTGATACCACTATTGGGTTTCCCCGACACCGACATGATTATGTGTTCGAACACGTTTCATAAATATGCACACAGCGGAAGCAAAAATAAGTAATAAACTAATTTATTACCACACACACACCACATGCATGGAAGGATACATCAAGTGTAGACATAATCGTCATTTCAAATTTTGCAATAAAGGAAAACTACTCTAGGTATACCTGACGAATCACGTGAAGTGGGAATGACATAAACCAAGCGACCCTCGCGAGTTTCACCTCTATCCGTATCCACATCAAGTATCGTCGTGATAGCTTCACAAAGCCACAAGCCCTGTCTTCTCATGAGATACTAGTCTCGAATTGAAGATGTTGTGATCGAGAGATGATCACAATCCGAATCAAATTCGGATCTAAAAACCGAGTTCCACGAACTCACTTCTCGGAAGCGGTTTTCATCAACCAATTGACAAAACCTTAGTCCTCCACCAAAGGGGATTACCGGAGATCCAATCCCCAGTAAATAGGTTGCTGTCGGAGCGCGAAACAACGACCATATGACCATTCCACACAAGGGACAACAAGCTGTCCAAACTGGACAGCTTGTGGTGGAGGAGTTGGTGCCGACCAAAGAAGATGGTCGAATGGTCCTTGGTCACCGGAGCCAAGAGAGGATGGCCGACGGAAGGTGGAGGCCGGCGGATACTAGGGTGGTCCAGCCAAGGAGGGTGGCGGAAAAAAGGTTGGGTGGTAACTCTAGAGGAGAAAGAGGAGAGGTGGCTAGGGTTTCCAAAACCTTGAACCGATTAAATTCACAAAACCCTTAAGCCGTGTTTTTAAAGAGAACACATTCTCCTAATGGTTATTGGTTCATAACCAAAATTCGTTAACCTACTCTAATAACTTAAGTTAAAATAAACCAAACCGCATTGGTCTATTTTAAGTTAAAACGAACCGAACCAATTTCGGTTCATTCGTTTAAAACAAACCAAACCCCTTTGGTTTATTTTCCACCATAGGATTAGAACCAAACCGATTTGGTTCATCCATCATGTCTTCGTAAGACTCGGTCCATCCATGCTTCCGATGCGACTGAAATAATTTCATACTCGCTCTTTGTTTGGTCCAACCAAACAAAGTCTCTCCCGATTTGAGAATCCTATTCTCAAGCTCGTTTTAAATCCTTCGGATTACGCTCATTGTGCGTGTGACCAAATAGGTTCCCGATTTATGATGACCATCTATAATTAACCATTAACTATAGAACGATCATGAGTGACACTTAGTAGTACATCATGATCCCCAATTAATCAGAAAATCAATGGTTGATCCCAGAACCTTTTCTAAAATCTTTCAGCAGCTACAATGAATCGTGCCCCATTCCATTCACTCATCTTATACCCACTTGGTTCAGGACATGGTCAACTGTGTCAATCCTCACTGTTGGGATGTATACTGAAAAGTCTATCTTTTGTATGAACATCTTTATTTTTGAAATAAGAATCACATGATCATTGTTTGCATATTTTTATGGTTATGCATATTGTCTAATACATTACATTGTAGATAACATGGTGTGTGGTGTCACACGGGAGATCATGTTATCGGCTCCTTGTAAAGTATAAGTAAAGGCTCACAACCGAGATGACTTTGGACAAACCATTGGTATGGTTGTAGTGTGATTTGGTATTGGTTTGTCTTGACCATAAAATCACACTAGTACACTTTGTGTGTATTGAGCAGGACCGACTTAGAGGTGATTCGATTTATTGCTGACTACATAATCGAATCGGACTTCAGATATTATATTATACATACTCTTAATCCCGATATAATAATGGGCACATATACTTAGTATTCATTTCTTTGATTTACCAATGGGCGAGATTTATAGATTAAATCGATAGGCTCGGTAAGTTGGGAAATGATATTATTTATATGGTGTGTCGTTGATTATAGGAGGAAACTGTGTCCTATATATTAGGATGATGATGTCCCCTTGAGGAGCTCATAAGGTTCATCATGTAAACCCTGCAGGTGGACTTGGTCCGGCATGATGAAAAGATTGAGTGGTACTACTCATGGAGTTAGATGTTGATTAATTAATGGTCAGTAAATTAATTAATCGATGGACATTCGAGATCTTAAACACGGGGAGAAAATGTACAAATAATATATGGAGCCTATATTAACTTATGGGGGTTGGTGAGGTAGATCAATGATAATCCTCTAGTGGAATGGATAATCATTAATGGATCGGACTTTATGTGGGCTTGATCCATTGGGTGGCCAAGATCCAACTCCTCCTCATGGTCCCTATTATAGCCTATTAAAACCTCATGGTGCCTAGATCCGATGGTGGAAAATGAAACTCTAGATCTGACAGTGGAGATTAAATTCTAGATCCGACGATTGAGATTAAATCTCTAGATTCGACGGTTGAGATTAAATCCCTAGAACCAATGGTGGAGATTAAAAGGAGGCTTATCCCTAACTCTATAAAAGGAGATGATAGGGGTGGGCGGAAACTTGATGGATGAGGATTAGGGTTTGCTTCCCTTGGGCGGCAAGCAATCCTTATTAGGTTAGGATTGTGTTTTGGGCGACTAGGGTTTTGGTGTTGGGGTGGGCGGCAACAAGAAGAGAAGGAGATTTCTTCTTTTTCCTAAGTTGTGGCTGACAACCTATCCTTCCTCCCTCTACTTTGGCCGGTGCTCAACCTATCCTTCTTCCCCTCTTCCTTGGCTGGCATTTAGGAGAGTTAGGGTTAGGGTTTTGGGCGGCAACAAGGAGAAGGGTTGGTTTCTTTTCTCTTCTCCAAGTGTTGGCCGGTGCCCATGCTCTCATTGATTCTCTTTTGGCCGGTTCCCATGCTCCTTATTCTCTTCCTTTGCGGGAGGCAACATCGAGTCAATTGACTTGGTGGTCGGTTCTAGATAGGAAGAAGAGTTTTGTTTTATGATCTTCCTTTGTTCGGAGTGAACAAGTAAATGAAGATTTGTGATCTAGGAGGCTTCGACTTTTGGAAGATCGTTGCCCACACGACGTCCAAAAGTAGGAAGGACATACAATAGAAGATCAAGAGGTATAACAAGAGGTATAATCTTGTTTGTTTTGTTTAGTATTCTTTTGTATTATGTCTATAATTGTTTTTCAATTATATGCATGTTGTATGTGGATGTTTACTTTATGTATGTGGCTAAATATACTTGGACCCCGAACATAAACACAAAAGCCGGCGATCCGTACATCGTCTATTCTGTGGCTATTCGTAGAATAGAGGTTGGTCGCTTGAACAACAAGTTTGTTCAAGTGACTACTCTAATCGAATAGCACGACGATGATAAGGTTTCTTGGGTAATCCCTTTTGTCTATGATTAATTTTTTTTTAATCCGGGGACGTGGATGGGATCGTCATGAACAAGCGACCAAGTTGAAGTGGGAAGCGAAGTTTCTCCACCTTCATGTGGAATAAGAGCTTCGGTTCCGGACTAAAACCCATCAACTAGTATCAGAGCCACGGTTTCCGGTTTTGTGTGTTTAGGATTCGGTTACTCTTATGCATTTTTCATATATTATATGTTAGTAGGATATGCGTAGGTTAACTCTTTGGTTGCAGGCATTGGATCCGACTATTATGGCTATATGTGTGTATGTGTGTAATTGTATATTTTGTTGAATCCTCGGAGTTGACGAGGCTAGTATTTAATTTTTGTAAATTAGATACGACATTGTTTAGCCACTCTTTTTATTTTAGTTTACTTTTGATCTAGATTTCATGTACACTCCCTCATGGAGTATAGGATCGATGGATGTAAATTAAAATAGATTTTAGTCTCGGCTCGGATCTCCGGATGGCTCGTACATGGCGTAGGAGGAGCGGATGAGATAGCGATATGACGGGAGACATATTGAAGACAAAAGCCATAATAGTTGGAAAATATTTATTTTTCATGTTTATTGCTTATTGTTTGATATGCATGTCGTAGGCTAGAAAATTCTTCAATTTTAAATTACTAAGTGGGAGAGGGATATTTTTTATAAATTCCCACGAGCTCCATTACGATTTGACATGTGATGTAAACAAACTTGCGCGTCGGCTCTGAGTGCCTTCCTCCCCATCGGATGAGTTTGTTTGTGGATCACAGGGTCGGATATGGTTATAGTAAATTATTTAGGAGCGTGTGTACTTCCCCATCGGAAGGCACATAACCTGAGATAATCTCCTTGGTATCGAGTAATGGTGAACACTTAGATGCAAATAGGAGTATCCTCCCCATCGGAGTCACTGCTTTTATTTGTAGGGCCGAAGAGAAACCAACTATTAATTTTATTTGTCAAAAAGTTAGGTTGATAAGATAGTAAAATTAATGGGTAAAATCTCCTCTTACAAATGTAGAATTCATATACGCCCACACGATCGTGGCATACGATATTCTCGGTGTTTTGAGGTGTTGGTTGGTTTTAAAATTTTATTGTTTGAGGAATCAATAATTTTTTGAAATCTAAAGTAATGATCTATGTGATTCTTAGGTTTTTTCAAAAATGACTTTCAGTCCACTTGTTGTGATACTAAAGGAGAATAAACTTACTGTACATAATTATGTTGATCGGAAAAAGAAATCTTGATATTGTCTCAACTGCTGAGGAGTACAAGTATGTACTCTTCGAAGAGTGTCCTCCTAAGCCTACGAATGAGCTGGAAGTCCTTAGAGCTGAGATCGATGGAGAAACCTAGGTCGATATCACTCTCCAGTTGACATAAAGGCTTACTCAGGCTCAAGCCATGGTTGCTCAGAAGGTTTCTACTTCTAAGCCGTAAGGCAAGAAGAAGAAGAAACATGGTGGAGCAAAGCTGGTGGGAGGATCTCAGGGAGGAGTGAAGAAGCCGAAAGGCAAGTGCTTCACTTGCAAGCAGATTGGACATTAGAAGAAGGATTGTCCCAATCGAAACAGAACAAAGGTATATCCTTTGGTCTAGTCGTTAAAACATGTTTAGCGGTGTTATCTACCGGCACATGGTGTGTAGATACGGGAGCCACTGATCATGTCTGCAATACTTTACAGGGGTTCCAAGAAACCTGACGACTAGCTAAAAGGGAGATTACCGTTTACTTGGGCAATGCCACGGAGGTGGCATCTATTGCAGTGGGAGATGTTTATTTGTCTTTTGAGAAAAATAAAGTTTTGGTTCTTAAGAATTGCCTTTATGCACCTTTATTTAGAAAGAATTTAATTTCAGTTTCTAAATTGTTTATAGATGGATATTCTATTTCTTTTAATGACAGAACTGTTATAAAAAGAAATAGAGAGATTATCTGTTCTGGTGCATTGATAGGAAATTTGTATACACATGAACCAAAAGCTCCCACGATGCAAATAGAAGTTAATAACTCATCTTCTAATTCCAATAAGAGAAGAGAACCTTCGAAGATGAACCAAACATATCTTTGGCATCTAAGACTTGGTCATATTAACCTAAGTAGAATTCAAAGGTTGATAGCTGATGGACCTCTGGGTTCATTAGTGGTGGAAGATTTCCCAACCTGCGAATCTTGCTTGGAGGGTAAAATGACCAAGAGGCCTTTTAAGGCCAAGGGGTATAGAGCCAAAGATGTGTTAGAATTGGTTCATTCTGATTTGTGTGGTCCTATATCTATCCAGGCTAGAGGTGGTTTTGAGTATTTCATCTCTTTTATAGATGATTATTTGAGATATGGATACATTTACTTGATGCGCCGCAAGTCTGAATGCTTTGACAAGTTCAAAGAATTCAAGGCTGATGTGGAGAAACGTCAAGGTAAAAGTATCAAGACACTACGATCTGATCATGGTGGTGAGTACCTCTTGGGAGAGTTTAGGAATTACTTATCAGAGGCTGGGATTCAATCCCAATTGTCTGCACCTGGCACACCCCAGCAGAATGGTGTAGTAGAGCGAAGGAACATGACTCTTATGGAGATGGTTAGATCGATGATGAGTTATTTTGAGTTGCCAGATTCGTTCTGGGGATATGCTCTAGATACGGCGGTGTACATTCTGAATTTAGTTCCATCTAAATCAGTGCCTTCTACTCCCACAGAATTGTGGACTGGGCGAAAGCCTAGTCTAAGACATATTCGGATATGGGGGAGTCCAGCACATGTGCTGAAGGCGGATGCTGGTAAGTTGGAACCTCGTATAGAAGTATGGATGTTCGTTGGCTATCCTAGAGGAACGAAGGGTGGTTTGTTTTATAGTCCTAGAGATCAGAGGGTGATCGTTAGCACGAACGCCAGATTTCTAGAGGAAGACTATGTAATAAACCACAAGCCTATGAGTAAGATTGTTCTGCAGGAAATAAAAGGGGAAGTCACTTCTTCAGTACCACCGGTACAAGAGGATATACCACAAGTCACTGCACCGCGTGTCATAGAGGATACACAGGTGATACCTCGTCATAGTGGGAGGATTGTGAGACAGCCTGATAGATTCATGTTCTTGGGAGAATCTTCTGATTTGGTCCCTGGTGAACATGAACCTGATCCCTGGACATATGATGAGGCAATCCAAGATAAAGATGCAGCATCTTGGCAAAGTGCAATGAATACTGAGATTGAATCTATGGATTCAAATCAGGTCTAGGAGCTAGTGGAATCACCCGATGGTGTAAAAACCATTGGATGCAAGTGGATCTACAAAAGAAAGAGAGGAATAGACAGGAAGGTTGAGACCTTCAAAGCGAGGCTTGTTACGAAGGGGTATACTCAGAAAGAGGGTATCGATTATGAGGAGACCTTTTCGTCGGTAGCCATGCTTAAGTCTATCTGGATTCTCTTATGCATTGCAGCTCATATGGATTATGAGGTGTGGCAGATGGATGTCAAGACAGCTTTCCTGAATGGAAGTCTTGAGGAGAACATTTATATGAAGCAACCAGAGGGATTCATTGCGAAGGGCAAAGAGCAACTTGTATATAAGCTTAATTGGTCCATTTATGGATTGAAGTAAGCTTCGAGGTCTTGGAACATCCTCTTTGATGAGGTCTTATGGATTTATTCAAAGCCCAGATGAGTCTTGTGTATACAAGAGATGTGACGGAAATATAGTGATATTTCTTGTACTATACGTAGATGACATTTTGTTAACTGGCAATAATGTCAAGGTGTTATTGGACGTAAGGGTATGGTTATCCAAACAGTTTGATATGAAAGACTTGGAAGAAGTGAGACACATCCTTGGGATCAAGGTTATAAGGGATCGTAGGAAAAGGATGTTGTGCTTATCCCAAGCTTCGTACATAGACACAATTATGGATCGTTTTAGCATGCAAAACTTCAAGAAAGGTTTTCTACCTTTCAGGCATGGAGTTCCTTTATCTAAGGAGATGTGCCCTAAAACATCTGAGGAGATAAAGGAGATGAAGGCGGTTCCTTATGCTTCGGCAGTAGGAAGCCTCATGTATGTGATGCTATGTACGAGGCCAGATATCTGCTTTGCCTTGGGCATGGTTAGCAAATATCAAAGTAATCCAAGACAGGGATATTGGACTGCAGTAAAGCATATATTAAAGTACCTGAGAAGGACTAGGGATTATATGCTAGTTTACCAGGAAGACCAATTACTCCCTGTGGGTTACACGGATTCCAACTTCCAATCAGACAGGGATAATAGTAAGTCTACCTCAGGTTTTGTGTTTACTTTGGGAGGTGGAGCCATTGTATGGAGGAGTGTTAAGCAGAAATGCGTGGCGGACTCTAACATGGAAGCTGAGTATGTGGCGGCCTCTGAGGCGACCAAAGAAGTTGTGTGGCTCAGGAACTTCCTGATGGACTTGGATGTGATTCCTAGTTTGCCCAGCTATCACAATTTATTGTGATAATAATGGTGTAGTCGCAAACTCGAAGGAACCACGAGACCATAAGACAAGTAAACACATAGAGCGCAAGTACCACCTGATACGAGAAATCATAAAGGAGGTAGAAGTTGTTGTCGCCTAAATTGCATCAGAGGATGACCTGGTAGACCCTTTCACTAAGGCCTTTCTAGTGAGAGCTTTTGATAGGCATGTGGAGGGAAGGGGAATCGGATGTATGACAGTATGAGGACAACATAGTCTTTTAGTATAAGTGGGAGATTGTTGGGATGTATACTGAAAAGTCTATATTTTGTATGAACATCTTTATTTTTGAAATAAGAATCACATGATCATTGTTTGCATATTTTTATGGTTATGCATATTGTCTAATACATTACATTGTAGATAACATGGTGTGTGGTGTCACACGGGAGATCATGTTATCGGCTCCTTGTAAAGTATAAGTAAAGGCTCACAACCGAGATGGCTTTGGACAAACCATTGGTATGGTTGTGGTGTGATTTCGTATTGGTTTGTCTTGACCATAAAATCACACTAGTACACTTTGTGTGTATTGAGCAGGACCGACTTAGAGATGATTCAATTTATTGCTGATTACATAATCAAATCGGATCTCAGATATTATATTGTACATACTCTTAATCCTAATATAATAACGGGCACATATACTTAGTATTCATTTCTTTGATTTACCAATGGGCGAGATTTATAGATTAAATCGATAGGCTCGGTAAGTTGGAAAATGATATTATTTATATGGTGTGTCATTGATTATAGGAGGAAACCGTGTCCTATATATTAGGATGATGATGTCCCCTTGAGGAGCTCATAAGGTTCATCATGTAAACCTTGCAGGTGGACTTGGTCCGGAATGATGAAAATGTTGAGTGATACTACTCATGGAGTTAGATGTTGATTAATTAATGGTCAGTAAATTAATTAATCGATGGACATTCGAGATCTTAAACACGGGGAGAAAATGTACAAATAATATATGGAGCCCATATTAACTTATGGGGGTTGGTGAGGTAGATCAATGATAATCCTCTAGTGAAATGGATAATCATTAATGAATCGGACTTTATGTGGGCTTGATCCATCGGGTGGCCAAGATCCAACTCCTCCTCATGGTCCCTATTGTAGCCTATTAAAACCTCATGAAGCTTAGATCCAATGGATGAAAACAAAACTCTAGATCTAAAGGTAGAGATTAAATCTCTAGATCCGACGGTTGAGATTAAATCTCTAGATCTGACGGTTGAGATTAAATCCCTTGAACCAATGGTGGAGATTAAAAGGAGGCTTATCCCTAACTCTATAAAAGGAGATGATAGGGGTGGGCGGCAACTTGATGGATGAGGATTAGGATTTGCTTCTCTTGGGCAGAAAGCAATCCTAATTAGGTTAGGATTGTGTTTTGGGCGGCTAGGGTTTTGGTGTTGGGGTGGGCGGCAACAAGAAGAGAAGGAGCTTTATTCTTCTTCCTAAGATGTGGCCAGCAACCTATCCTTCCTCCCTCTACTTTGGCCGGTGCTCAACCTATTCTTCTTCCCCTCTTCCTTGGCTGGCATTTAGGAGAGTTAGGGTTAGGTTTTTGGGCGGCAACAAGGAGAAGGGTTGGTTTCTTTTCTCTTCTCCAAGTGTTGGCCAGCGCCCATGCTCTCATTGATTCTCTTTTGGCCGGTTCCCATGCTCCATATTCTCTTCCTTGGCCGGCGGCAACATCGAGTCTATTTACTTGGTGGCCGGTTCTAGATAGGAAGAAGAGTTTTATTTTATGATCTTTCTTTGTTCGGAGTGAACAAGGAAAGGAAGATTGATGATCTAGGAGGCTTCGACTTTTGGAAGATCGTCGCCCACACGATGTCCAAAAGGAGGAAGGACATACAATAGAAGATCAAGAGGTATAACAAGAGGTATAATCTTGTTTGTTTTGATTAGTATTCTTTTGTATTATGTCTATAATTGTTTTTCAATTATATGCATGTTGTATGTGGATGTTTACTTTATGTATGTGGCTAAATATACTTGGACCCCGAACATAAACACAAAAGCCGGCGATCTGTACATCATCTATTCCGTGGCTATTCGTAGAATAGAGGTTGGTCCCTTTAACAACAAGTTTGTTTAAGTGACTACTCTAATCGAATAGCACGATGATGACAAGGTTGCTTGGGTAATCCCTTTTGTCTAGGATTAAATTTTTTTTTAATCCGGGAACGTGGATGGGATCACCATGAACAAGCGACCAAGTTGAAGTGAGAAGCGAAGTTTCTCCACTTTCATGTGGAATAAGAGCTTCGGTTCCGAACAAAAACCTATCACTCACTAGGCTGACTACGTCACACCTAGCCCAAGTATTACTTCCTCATCCTATGAATTCTCGTTACTGCACATATATCCAAGAGTACCATACTCTAAACATGTAATGCTTTGGCCAAAGACTTTAGTAACAATCTGACGAGAGGCCATCGGGTATACATCTCCTCACAAGGAGTGGTGAATCCTCTGTAGGCTATTCAAACACCTTCAGCCACTTCGACTTATATTCATTCATCCCGAGTCCACATCTCCTCAGAGATGCTTGCTTAAGATATCAAAGCATAAGTCTTAATGACTAGGATGACTTGAATACCGCAAGTCGAAGGAACATCGAACTTAAGCTGCAGTAAAAACTTCATTGACATATCCATATATACAGAGAACATATGAAGTCTTATAGCTAGTCATTCCATTGAACTAGTTACCATAACTAGCATCCTCGATTAACTCCAGACATCCCAATGTCTCAAGCCAGTGAGGAACAGCTGCTTGGATAAACCAAAGAGTATAATTCATGCTAGTCTCAACAGAATTGATGATGTCCGAATACATCAATTCATTGACTAGGGATAATTTCAATACATCACAATTACACATGTAGAGATACTCACTAGTTGTGATCCAATCACAAATTCTCTCATGCTGTGAATCGTATTACGGACATTCGGCAAATGAGTTTAGGATCCAATCAAATATATGAAAACATGTATAATCAAATAGTGAATCTTCATTTATCAAATAAATAGTACAACCATAAGGCGATTGCCTTAGGACATCTTTCATATATCACTAACACGAGTCACGGAGGACTTGGAGGGATCCTATAGGCATGAAGCTGATGGAGGTGGCTAGAAGGCTTAAGTCTAGGCTAAGGGTGGTCTATCAAGTATGAGGGGATCATACTTGCATTAAATCTCTTGTTTGAGGTTTACCAATCAACTGATGGCTTTGGCTAGTTGACTAATTGAGTGTATAAGCATTCAGAGCAGTCGACTAAGGCTCAGCTGCTAACTAAGTGCCTTGGTAGTTAACTGCTAATAATGGGCAGTCGACTAGTGATTATTGACAAGGGAACAAAATATCTCGTAGTCGACTGGCCATTCGATTACTGGGTTATCAGTCTACTATTGGTAAGGGTAGTCGACTACTAAGATATTCATTGGCTGGAATGCCAACGTGGATTAGTCCGTTGTGAGACAACGACATTGTGGGCAGTCAACTGGGGCCTTTTGGCTATCGATTGCCAGGCAGAATCCAGGTCGCACGGAGGCATAAAAGGAGCTCGACAAAGAGGATTTCGCAACCAATTTTTGGTTATCTTGACGGGGAATTACTGCTGCATTCCAGACCTTCCAAGCTCGTTCAAGCAACCACATCAACAAGCGTTCAAAGCTCTCATTTGTAAAGTATTTCTTTGTATTTCATTTGTAATATGGTTGTTCTTTGGTTGTATCCTTATTAATACTATTGTAATTTATTGTAAGAGGTTTCTCTACCTTCAGTGTATCACCGATAAGGAGAAGATTTAGTAGTGGTGTGCATTATTAGAGCTCACTTGAGCTCAACTCATGGAGTAGGAACCCTAGATTCTGAACCACGTTATATCCTTGTATTGTGTGTTTGTTCATTTCATTCATGCTTTATTTTATTTTCACTACGCACTAATGATTATAGATAAGCATGACACAATCAAAGAGTAGAAATCCCGAAGATGCTATTCACCCCTTCTAGCGCGGTCACTGATCCCTAACATTGATGAGTCTTTTACATCCAAAACTAACTACACACTACACTCAAAATATTGAATTTTTGAACTAACATAGCCATGTAAAATAAAAACTCAACTAAGTAGACCATCTTTAGCCATAATATTGAATTCACAAAAATTCAGGTACTTGTCACCTACAAATACAATGGATATATTTATATTAGTACTAAAATAAAACATTGAACATAGAAAGTAAATAGAAATAATGATAAAAATTATATATCATACTAAAATAGAAAATGTAAAGTATCATTCCATATGCACCTAATATTGATCTTCGCTTATTGTTAACTATAAATACATTTCATATTTATTTAAAATTATAATAATACGATGAATATAAAAATTAATAATATTTTAATAAAAGGTTAAGATTATATCAGATGATAATGCCAAATTATCATTCCTTCGAGTATATCCTCAAATCTCTGTAAAAGATCATAAGATCTAATTAAACTCTCTTCTGATTTTAGGACTGCTTGTATTCTTACTTCATACCAATTCAGTTCCTGTGTCTATCTCCCTACTATAGTATTTGGATTCATGCTATGGAGTATTCCTTTTGTCACAATCTGTGTTGAATCAAATAAACTTTTTTTTTATCAAAATAGAGAATCCGATCTATATAAAAGTGAAAAAGAGATAAAAGTTTGAAGATGTGTGAAACGAATAATAATAACAAAAATTAAACAAACCTTACCCATAAAAATGGATGATAAGGAACAAAAATTGTAGAATTGAGAAATGCTAGAAGGGGGGTGAATAGTGTATTTAAAAATCTTTTCTTCACTTCTAAAAACAAAGTTAAACACAGCAGAAAACAAAAAGATAAGAGAACAAGAGACACAATATTTTTACTTGGTTCACAGCCACTCGACTGCTTATCCAAGGCCTTGCGATCCTTGATCGCTTCCGAAGGAAAAAGCACTAAAAGTCTCTTCCTTGTTTGAGATAAGAGACAAATGATTACAAATAATGTGGAGGACAAGGTAACAAGCCTACCTTTCCTCCTACCAATTAAAAGGTAACAAGTTAAAGACTTAAACAAAATACTGACAAGAAAATGAAGGAGATGAGTGTGTTGTCGACGTTATCATGTTGCTGCACGAACTTAGTGTGATGGAGCACTTGGGAGCTTTTTTTTGTAACTTAAGAAGGATGATTTACCTCTCCTTTTATAGCCTTTCAAACCCTATCTCGTTGAGCTTTAGATCTGATTCAAACATCATTCACTCCTCCTTTTGTGGATCTTATCTTGACTTTTCTCGAAGTGATCAGATTCATTAGCAGTCAACTAAAGCTTCCATCAGTCGACTCATTCTTTGCCTGCTCGAGAATTCCACTAGTCACTTGAGAATTCTACTAGCTGCTCGGGAGCAACTATTTCTCCATTGCGACTGATTGCTCGAGAATTCTACTAGCTGCTCAGGAGTGACTGTTTCTCCATTGTGACTGATTGCTCGGGAATTCTACTAGTCACTCAGGAATTCTACTAGTTGCTCGGTCTGCTCGGGAATTACATTGGTTGCTCGGGAAAGCCTATAATATAAAGTTAGCATAGTGTATAACAACATGGCATGTGACAGTCCTAGACTGTCCAATTTCGACTTCGGCCTTCCTCCAGAAGCCTTAGTCGGATTGTCGCCTATGGATGTCCCTGTATTGAGGGTGTGACCTGTCATATCCACACACGGTTTTTAGCATGCTTACCTTTGGTCCTTTTGACTTGTTGCTTACCTTTCGATCACTTGACCACCGAGGTTTCTCCTTCCGAGATTCTCCTGGCATCACCCGACCACTGAGGTTTCTCGTCCCGAGATTCTTCTGGTGTCATTGACCACCGAGGTTTCTCATCCAGAGATTCTCCTGGTGTCATTGACCCTAGCAAAACCTTAATACAATACCTGCACACTCAACGTAACATATGAGATAACAAGATATATTCTCTTAACTTTGAACCTTTGCCATTATCAAAACCTAGGTTCGATTATCTGGTGCCCCTGCACCAACAATCTTTCCCTTTTTGAATTCATTCAAAGTTAAGAGAATTGTAAGTATTAACATATGAGAATAGTAAGTACTAACATTTTTTCAAAACCTCCCCCTCAAGGTTACCTCCCCCTTAACCCTAGGTGAGTTTTGAAAAACAAAAACTAAGTTCTTGACTTTTGGAAAAAAGTTAACAAAGTTAACCTCTTAACTTTAACCTTTCTCTTAACTTGAATCTTTCTCCCCCTTTGCCATATATCAAAAATAATTTTAAGAAAGGTGCTAATAAACTTTTTCGAGAAAGCATTATAAGTTCAAAATATAAGGGAAATAATTACAAGCCTTTATGAATCTAAGCATGTGCCCTTTTTAAAAAAATAATATTTTCAACATAACTCATCTAATTAATTGCCCTTATAAAAATGTTCAACTCTGTCCTGACCCAATTGATATTAGATAATCAATAAGTCTTGATTAGAGTAGGTTATTTTGAAAAATTATACTCCATGATTCATTTTGATGCACTTGTTCTACATCTGGAATCAGGATTAAGATTCTAACATCTCACACCCATCTATGTGGCTCAGTACACAGTCACATTAAACCTATGTGTTGTGAGATGTGTTGGCTCCTTAAAACTATAGACTCATGATTTCTAAGGTAAGTTCTATACTAGTTCCATGTAGTATAAAAGAAAATGATAAATGATAAGTAAAGATAAGTCCTACTCTACTACACACATTCCTAGTTTTCATCTAAGCAAACTAAAGTCTGCTTCAGGTAATGGTTTAGTAAAAATGTCTGCTAGGTTCGATTTTGATTTTACATATTCAAGTTTTACATCTCCATTAGCTACATGTTCTCTTATAAAATGGTGTTTTACTTCTATGTGTTTAGTTCTAGAATGATATATAGGATTTTTAGTTAAATTAATTGAGCTAATGCTATCAATCATGACTTTAGTATTACTAAAGTTTAGTTGGAAGTCTTTTAGAGTGTGCTTCATCCAAAGAAGTTAAGCTACACACTCACCCATAACTATGTATTCTGCTTCGGTAGTAGACAAAGCAACACAATATTATTTTCTACTACATGAGCTAACTAGACTTGATCCTAAGAGTTGGCAGTAGCCACTTGTACTTTTCCTAATGAGTTTACTACTGGCATAATCTGAGTTAGAGTAGCCGATTAGTTCAAACTCACTCGATCTAGGGTAAAAAATTCCTATATTTTGTGTTCCTTTAATGTATCTAAAGATTCTTTTTACTAAGGTTAGGTGCAATTCTTTAGCACAAGACTGAAATCTTGTACACATACTTACTGCAAAGAGTATATCAGGTCGGCTTGCAGTTAAGTACAAAAGGCTACCTATTGCACTCCTATAGTATTTTTACATCCATAGTTTTTCCTTCTAAATCTTCTCCAATGTTGACATTGGTTGCCATAGGTGTATTTATTTCTTTATCATTTTACATACCAAATTTACTAATCAAATCTTTAGCGTATTTATGTTGATGCATATAGATTCCTTATTTTGTTTTTTTTTATTTGTATGTAAGCCTAAGAAGAAAGTGAGTTCACCTACTAAACTCACTTTCCATTAGTGAAATAAATTCATTTAGAAGTTTTGTATTTGTTGTCCCAAATATTATATCATCTACATAGATTTGTGCTATAAATGTTTTCTTCCTATAGTTTTTACAAATAAAGTGTTGAGTTACGGCCGATGCATAGATGTGCTTTTGTCGTTTCTCAAATGAATGCAATAGAAGAAAAATGTAATAATTTCCTAAATTATTTACAACACTAATACCCACGCATGCAGTATTACAACACGTGCAGACATATCCGCCAAATAAAATTTTACATACAATAAGAATAAAATAAATTTTACTCTAGGTATATCTTTAGGATAATGGCGAGCTAGAAGGGCATCAACCATACGATGCTCGTGGAGCATCGTCTCTACTCGTTTCCACACTGAATCTTCAGAGGGATGATTTCTCAAAGCCACGAGTTTGACCTTCTCTTTGCTACTAGACGAAGCAAGAAGGTAAAGTGATCGGAGAACAATCACTGACTCATTTTGCGACACAAATGAGTCCTCAGACAACCTTCGTAAGGTTGTCGATTCATGTTGGAATTAGCCGCTATTTTTGAAGCTTCAATAAGCAACAATAATATCCTTAAAACCTAGAATGGCTGACCTCTAAAGATGTGGAAATAACCCTTGTTTCAATGATGGTCGGCGGAACACCAAACCCTAATTCTCCTAGGTTTGACCAAGGGCACAAAGGAAGAAACCTTTGTTCCAAGCCTTGGCCGAATGGTCAATTGGCTGAAGTTTACCACTTCCTTGGGGAGGAGTTGCCCGAACCTAAACAAGAGGGAGCCTTGCCAGGGCCGGCGGCAAAGAAGAAGGAAGAGGGTAGAGAGTTTGGCTAGGTTGAGGAAGAGGGCCTTAAAAACTTATATTTTTTAGGTTTAGCCCTTATAACCCTTTATATAGGCACTAATCCTAATGGGTTATAGGTTAGTGGATCAAATCCCTAAGCCCATAAACATTAAGGCTTAATCTCATCCATTAAACCCTAATTGGGCCCTTAACCAAAAGAGGGCCCTTTTAATTAAAACCAAATGGGTTGGGTTTAAAATTAAACCTTTTAAGGCCTAACCCATATTATTAAGACGTGCTCCTTTCGCATTTCCGACTTGACAAATATTTTCATATTTGTCATGTGTTTGGTTCAACCAAACTTGATCTCTCTCGATCTTGATAATCCAATTCTCAAACTCGTTTTAAGTCTCTTTCAATGATTCGTAGTGCGTGTGACCTAATAGGTTCTCGGTTTATGTTGGTCGTCCATAATTAACCATTAATTATGCAACTATTATGAGTGGCATCTAGTAGATCATGATCCCCAATTAACTAAAAAAATCAAAGGTTGATCTCGGAATCATTTCCGAACCCTTCAATAACTACAGTGAATCGTGCCTCGTTCCTTTCACTCATCTTATACCCACTTGGTTCAGGACATGGTCTGTATGTTAGTCTCAATTAAGCTGACTACGTCACACCTAGCTCAAGTCTTACTTCCTCGTCCAGTGGATTCTAATTACTTCGACATGTATCTAAGAGTACAATACTCTTGACATGCAATGCTTTGGCCAAAGACTTTGAGTAACAATCCTGACGAGTGGCTATAGGCTATACATCACCTTGCAAGGAGAGGTGAATCCTTTGTTGTCTATTCAATCACCTTCGAGCACTTCAACTTATACCCAATCATCTAGTATCCACACCTCCGTAGAGATGTATTAACTAAGATGTCAAAGTATAAGTCTCCATGACCAAGATGACTTGAATACCTCAAGTCGAAGGAAACTCTCACTCGAGCTGCAGTAAGTGCTTTACTGACATATCTTATATGCAAAGAACCATGTGAAGTCTTACAGCAGGTCACTCCAATGAACTAGTTACCATAACTAGCATCCACGTTTAACTCTCGACATCTCAATGTCTCCAGCCAATGAGGAGCAGCTGCTTGGATAAACTAAGGAATATAACCAGTGCTAGTCTCCCAGAATCGATGTTGTCTGAACTCATCAATTCATCAACTAGGGATTATTTCAATACATTCATAATTACACATGTAGAGATACTCACTAGTTGTAATCGAATCACAAGTTCTCTCATGCTATGAATTATATCGCGGGCATTCAGTAAATAAGTTTAAGATCCAATCAAACACATATGACATGTGCACTCAAATAGTGAATCTTTATTTATCAACTAAATAGTACAACCATAAGGTCATTGCCTTATGACACCTCTCAAACATAATAGACTCCCACTTGGCCTAAAGTCAATCGCTATGGTATCCAATACTATAGTCCTTGACGTGACTCTCAAACTTACTTTGTGATAGAGCCTTTGTCAAAGGATCCGCTAGGTTCCTTTATGTGGGAATCTTCTCGATTTGTATTTCTTTCCTACTGATGATTTCTCTGATCAGAGATATCGTCGAATCATGTGTTTGGATCGTTAGTGAGACCTGGGTTCCTTTGCTTATGCAATAGCTCCAATGTTGTCGTAGTAAACTGGTAATGCTTCAACAATGGATGGAACCACCCCAAGTTCAGAGATGAACTTCCCGATCCAAATAGTCTCCTTTGTTCCTTTAGAAGCTGCAATGTATTCTGCCTCCGTGGTAGAATCAACAACTGTGTCTTGTTTTGAACTTTTTTAACTCATTGCACCACCATTCAGTGTGAATATATAACCAGACTATGACTTGGAGTCATCCTTGTCGGTCTGGAAGTTGGCATTCGTATACCCACATGTAACCATATCATCTTCTCCATATACCAACAACATATCCTTAGTTCTTCTCAAGTACTTAAGGATTGCCTTGACAACCACCTAATGATTCATTCCTGGTTCAAACTGGTATCTGCTCCTGACACTCAGAGCATATGATACGTTGGACTTTTACATAACATAACATACATAATAGATCCTATTGTCGAAGCATAAGGAATCTTATTCATGCAAATCCTCTCATCTTTTGTGTGGGGACACATAGACTTTGAAAGGTGAATCCCATGTCGCATGGGTATATAGCCTTTCTTGGATTTAGACATGCTAAACCGCTTTAGCACTCTGTTTATATATGTAGACTACTAAAGACCAAGCAACCTTTTCAATCTATCTCTATAGTTTTAATCCCGAGGATGTAGGTCACTTCTCCCATGTCTTTCATGGAGAACATTTTGGATAACCAACCTTTGATTGACTATAAGATAGGTATATCGTTTCATATGAGTAATATGTCATTGACATATAGTACTAGGAATACGATCGCACTCCCACTAATCCTTTTGTACACACAAAGTTCATCAGGATTTTGTGAGAAATCAAACTCTTTGATTGCCTCATCAAAACGGATATTCCAACTCTTAGATGCTTGCTTCAGTCCATAAATGGACCATTGAAGCTTGCGTACTTTGGTTTTGTCAACCGATGTGAAACTCTCGAGTTGTATCATATACACATCCTTATGTAGGTTTCCATTAAGGAAAGCTATTTTCACATCCATCTGTCATATCTCATAATCATAATGAGCTGCTATAGCCAGGAGTATCTGAATGGATTCAAGCATGGCAACTGGTGAGAATGTCTCGTCATAGTCAACACCTTGCTTTTGACGATAATCTTTTTCCACCAATCTAGCTTTATAGGTAATCATATTACCATCCATGTCAGTTTTCTTCTTGAAACCCCACTTGCACCCAATAGGTGTGATGCCTTCTGGTGGATCCACCAAGTTCCAAACTTGGTTTTCATACATGGAATCTATTTCCAACTTCATGGCTACTAGCCATTTATCCCTTTCTGAACTTTTCATAACTTCTTCATAACTAGTAGGTTCCTCATCCTCAATGAGTAACACATCATTGATTCACTTATGAGAAATCCATATCTCTCAGGAATCTTATGTGACCTACCAGATCTGCAAAGAGGTGGTATAACGATAGGTTCAGTCATTATCTCATTATCATGAATAATCAACTGTGGTTCCGATATAGACGTGTCTATTGGGGTTTCTTGATCTTCCTCAAGTTCAACCTGACTCCCACTATTTTCTTGTAAGAGAAACTCTTTCTCTAGAAATACAATATTTCTTGAAACAAACACCTTTTGTTCTAAGGGATGATAGAATTCGTAACCCCTTGTTTCCTTAGGGTATCCAATAAATAGACACTTATCAGACTTAGAATTCATCTTGTCTGATGTAGTCCTCTTCACGTAAGCAGGACATCCCCATATCTTCAAAGAAGACAACTGGGGTTTCTTACCAGTCCATATCCGATATGGAGTAGCAGAGACTGCCTTGGTCGGGACTCTATTCAATAAGTGAATAACTAGCTATCTTTAGTGCTTAGCCCCAAAAGGATTTGGGAAGGCTTGCATGATTCATCATCGATCACATGTCCAACAAGGTTTGATTTCGCCTTTCAGATACACCATTATGTTGCAGTGTATAAGGTGGAGTCTATTGAGACAATATACCATTGTCTCTTAGATAATCCTGAAACTCTTGGCTTAAGTATTCGCCACCTCGATAGAATCGAAGTATCTTAATACTTTTACCAAGTTATTTCTCTACTTTATTTCTAAATTCTTTGAACTTTTCAAAGGCTTCAGATTTATATCTCATAACATATACATACCCAAATCATGAGTGATCATCGATAAAGGTAATGAAGTAGTTGTAACCTTCTTGAGCATGAATTGACATTGGTCCACATAAATTAGTATGTATGAGACCAAGTAACTCTTCCACTGGCTTACCCTTTCCAGAAAAGGGCAACTTTATCATCTTGCCTTGTAAGCATGATTCACATGTATCAAAAGAATCCAATTTAAATGATTCTATAATTCCACTCTTGTGTAACTCTGATATGCGCTTCTTGCTTATATGGCCAAGGCGATAATTCCATGTATAGGAGGTTAACTAATCATCCTTTCGAACACGCTTGTTGCTCGCTTCGATATTGAATGTGTCACTGGATGTATCTAACATGTAGATGTCATTGCATAAAGTTTCAGTGCTATAAAGAACGCCATTCAATGTTATATAACAACAATTGTTACTAAACATCAAATGGAAACCCCTTCTATTTAAATAATAAATAGAAATAATGTTCTTTATTAATGTAAGAACAAAATAATAATTGTCTAGTTCTATGACAAGTTCACTAGAAAGCTTCAGCGAATATGTTCCGATGGCGACAGCTGTAACCTTTGCTCCATTGTCAACTCACAGATTCGCTTCTCTCTTGACAAGTCTTCTGCTATCCCTTAGCCCCAGTATGACATTACATATATGTGAGCCACACCCAGTATCAAATATCCAAGAGGCAAAGGAAATAGCATGACAGTCAATAATGAAGATACCTGAAGAGGATGGGGTATCAGATGCCGACTTCTTCATGGACTCAAGATAAATCTTGCAGTTCCTTCGCCAATGACCCATCTTGCCAAAGTGATGGCATTTGCCCTTTGGAGCTGACTCTCCAGTCTTGGCCTTCTTTTTCATCCCTTTTGGTCATTGCTTTGACTTCCTCTTAGAACCTTTCTTCAAGGAGTCAACCAAAATCACCGTCTTCTGTTCTTTAGTCACAGAAGGTTCTACAGTCTTGAGCATATTGATAAGCTCGGGAATGGTGGATTCAAGATTATTCATCCGATAGTTCATCACATATTGTGAGTAACTCTTGGACAAACTATGCAGAATTAAGTCAATACTTAATTCGTGATCCATCGCAAACCTTAGTGATCCTAGTCTCTCGATGTACCTGTTCATCTTCTGTACAAACTGTACTGCAGATGGACCCTCCTCCTTCGAGCTAAAGAGAAGCTTCGAGACCTCGAACCTTTCAGATCTCGACTGCTCATCAAAGAGTTCATGAAGATGGTAAATGATCATGTAAGCATCCATATGCTTGTGCTGCTTTTGCAGCTCAGGAGTCATATTCGCTAGCATGATGCAACTGGCTAGCTCAGAATCAGTCGTATTCTTCTAATGGGCCAACATTTAGTCCGGAGTTGCATCAAGGTCAAGACTGGTGGGAAGAGGCTCTTCAAGGACATAAGTAAGATTCTCATCCTTGAGAACGATTCTCAAGTTTCGAAGTCAGTCTAAGAAGTTAGACCCAATCAGTTTGTTCGATTTCAAAATTGAACACAGATTAATAGATGACATTATCAAATGATTAACCTAGAAATACAAAATCGAGAATGTGAGAGAGATGATTTGATATGTGAACAATTTACATATTAGGCTCCCACTCACTTTTCAAATTCAAGAGCCCTTACTTTGAATTCGGGAGATCGTAGGTTTTTCTCCAGGTGGGTTGATATCCACTATAGATAAGAACAACCTTGACGTTAGGCCAACAAGCCATTCTTAGCTATAGTGGTAGGTATCAAGTATAACGATTACATATCACATATATGTAACTATCACATTATGCTATCAACTATTTGAATGTTCGCATAAACATCAGGTTGTTAACACATTAACAAGTATACATCAAATATATATCACCCTTCTTCACCTCTATCCACATTGACCTTGTTGTACCCTTCAAGTTAAAGCCAACCCGTTAATCATGAGATCGTATCTCTATGGTTCGAACATTTCTAATTTCAGGTTGAGCTTGACTAGGGCCAATTCAACTCAAACAAGGAAATAGACTCTTGTTCTTACCATATTAACGTTAGGTGTAAGCTTTCAAATTTATATAAAGATTTTAGGTCTCATCCTCATGCATATGTTCTACTTATATGACATCGCATGTATGACATATATGATGACATGTCACAACACATGCATGACAAAAATGCATCTAATCATGTCATATGATATGACATGATTATGTCATAGTTGTCATTATATTATTTTGGAATTAAAATATGTTTAGGAATTTGATTTCCTTAAATTAACATTCCTTTGATTAAATTAGGAAACAATTTCAAAATTTAATCTCATATTTTGTTTGGAAAATATATTAAAGATAAAATATATTTTAGAATCAAGATTTCATAAATCATGATTCTTTAATTAAATAAGGATTTAAATCTGAATTTAATATTATATTTTATCTAGAAAATATATTAGAAATAAAATATGCTTTAGAATCTTGATTTCCATAAATCATGATTCTCTAATAAAATAAAGAATTAATTACGAATTTAATTTTATATTTTATTTGGTAAATATTTTTCAGAAATAAAATATGTTATAGAATATTGATTTCCATAAATCAAAATTCCATAATTAAATTAGGAAATAATTTCCAATTTAGTCACATACTTTATTTTAAAAAATAAATACCTATCAAGAAAATCCAATTAATTAGAAAATATTTTCCATATTAATATTTCTTGATCAAATATTTTCAGAAATATAATTTCCTAAATTATTTCTAAATTTTCCAAATCTAGATTTTTTCTAACAAATTAGAAAAATTTCCAAAATAAGAAAATTTCCAAAATAATTCTATGACCAACTAAGACTGCGTAAAACCTATTTTACGAATATGTTGAAGCATGGTCAGACTCTGATACCACTATTGGGTTACGACCGACGTGTGGATGTATTTTTGTCTTTTCACAAATGAATGTAGCGGAAGAAAAACGTAATAATTTCCTAAATTATTACAATACTCACACCCACACATGCAGGATTACAATACGTGTGGACATATCCGCCAAATAAAATTTTACATACAATAAGAATAAAATAAATTTAACTCCAAGTATACCTTTCGGGTGATGGCGAGCCGGAAAGGCATTAACCGTACGATGCTCACGGAGCTTCATCTCTACTCGTATCCACGCCGAATCATCGGAGGGAAGACTTCTCAAAGCCATGAGTTTGACCTTCTTTTCATTACTAGACGAAGCAAGAAGGTTGGGTGATCGGAGAGCAATCACCGACTCATTTTGTGACACAAATGAGTCCTCGAACAACCTACGTAAGGTTGTCGATTTGTGTCAAAATTAGTCGTTGTTTTTGAAGCTTCAATAAGCGACAATAAAAAAACCTAGAGTGGTCGGTCTCTAAAGAGGTGAAAACAACCCTTGTTTCCTTGATGGCCAGCGGAACACCAAACCCTAATTCTCCAAGGTTTGGCCAAGGGTGCAAAGGAAGAAACCTTTGTTCCAAGCCTTGGTCGAATGGTCAATCCACCTTGAGGAAGAATTGGCCGGAGTTCACCACTTCATTGAGGAGGAGTTGGCCAGACCTAAATAAGAGGGAGCCTTGCTAGGGCTGGCGGCAAAAGAAGAAGGAAGAGGATAGAGAGTTTGGCTAGGTTGAGGAAGAGGGCCTTAAGGACTTCTATTCATTAGGTTTAGCCTTTATAGCCCTTTATATAGGCACAATCCTAATGGGTTATAGGTTAGTGCATCAAATCCTTAAGCCCATAACCATTAAGGCTTAATCTCACCCATTAAACCCTAATTGGGCCCTTAACCAAAAGAGGACCCTTTTAATTAAAACCAAATGGGTTTGGTTTATAATTAAACCTTTTAAGGCCCAACTTGTCTTCTTAAGACGTGCTCCATTTACATTTTCGGCTTGACAAATATTTCCATATTTGTCATGTGGTTGGTCCAACCAAACTTGATCTCTCTCGATCTTGATAATCCAATTCTTAAACTCGTTTTAAGTCTCTTCCAATGATTCGTAGTGCGTGTGACCTAATAGGTTCCCGATTTATGTTGGCTGTCCATAATTAACCATTAATTATGGAATGATCATGAGTGGCATCTAGTAGTACATCATGATCCCCAATTAATCAAAAAATCAATGGTTGATCTCGGAACCATTTTGGAATCCTTCAGCAGCTATAGTGAATCGTGCCTCGCTCCTTTCACTCATCTTATACCCACTTGGTTCAGGACATGGTCTATGTGTCAATCCCCACAAGGCTGACTACGTCACACCTAGGCCATAGGGTATACATCTCCTCACAAGGAGTGGTGAATCCTTTGTTAGCTATTCAATTACCTTCGAGCACTTTGACTTATACCCAATCATCTTGTACCCACACCTCTATAGAGATGTATCGACTAAGATGCCAAAGTATAAGTCTCCATGACCAAGATGATTTGAATACCTCAAGTCGAAGGAAACTCGCACTCGAGCTATAGTAAGAGCTTTACTGATATATCTTATATGCAAAGAACCATGTGAAGTCTTACAATAGGTCACTCCAATGAACTAGTTACCATAACTGGCATCCACGTTTAACTCTCGGCATCTCAATATCTCCAGCCAGTGAGGAGCAGCTACTTGGATAAACCAAGGTGTATAACCCGTGCTAGTCTCCTAGAATCGATGATGTCCGAACTCATCAATTCATCGACTAGGGATTTTTTTAATACATTCATAATTACACATGTAGAGATACTCACTAGTTGTGATCCAATCACAAGTTCTCTCATGCTATGAATTATATTGCGGACATTCAGTAAATGAGTTTAATATCCAATCAAACACATATGACATGTGCACTAAAATAGTGAATCTTTATTTATCAACTAAATAGTACAACCATAAGGTAATTGCCTTAGGAATCTCTCAAACATAACAAAAGTTGGGTCAACTAATCCTTGATTAAATCCTTTAGACTTCAGATAAATAGATAGTCTTTTATACAAAGCTCTAGGTGCTTGCTTTAATCCATATAATGTTTTCCTAAGTTTAAGTACATGGTTAGGTTGGTCTAAGATTTCAAATCCTGGTGGTTGGTTAACATACACCTCTTCTTTGATAAATCCATTCAGAAACACTGACTTTGTTGGTGCAATTTGCCCAGGTCACAATTGACCAGACTCGAGTAGTAATTTGATGTTCAATAGAATGTATGACAATGTGATTGTCATGGAAATTCCATGTCCTGGGTCTTGGCAATGGTAAAGTCACAACATGGGTCTTGGCAATTGGAAAGTCCAAGCATGGGTCTTGGCATTTGGAAAGTCCAACAAGGAGTTGGTAGGGAAAGTCCAAGGGTGTGATATTGGTGGCGTAAAGTCCAAGCTATAGTCTTGGTGGCATAATTCGAATGTTTGGCAGCGTAAAGTCTAAGCGTGTGTTTTGGCAGTGTAGACCCAATTAGCCTGACAATTACCAATGGTAGCACATGAAGGCTAGCATATGAATAAACAAGTCATGGATGACTTGGAGGGATCCGATAGACGTGAGATTGATGGAGATGGCTAGAAGGCTTAGGTCTAGGCTAAGGATGGTCTAGCGTGTATGAGGGGATAATACTTGGGGTTAACCTCATGTTTGAGATTTAGCAGTCGACTAGGGTTATTGACTGATGTGAGAAAAATATATAGGGTTTTAGGAGTAGTTTTCGCTCACATCTCATTATATTTTATGTTTGTTTCATGCATATTTTACTTTGTTTTGTATGCATTTCCTATTTTCTAGTTCGGAGATATGCTCTTTGTACTTTTGTGTGTAGGATAGCATTTCATGGAGAAAACGGTGCATTTTCGGAGTAAAAGAAGGACATTTTGTAGCTGGACGTGGAAGGGGACATGACCAGGGCATGTGGCTACACACGACCATGTCCCAGGGTCGAAGTTGGCAACCATGGCACCACACATGGCCTGGCCATGTGGAAACACACGGTCGTGTGGCACTTCGCGATTCTGACGTGAGTTGGTTATTTTCCAAGTTTTAGAGAGATCCAGGCTGATGTCTATATAAAGGAGGCTACGCCCAAACTCTAGGGGAGAGGCACGATGGCTGGGATGGCACTCCGACGCCATAAAAAGCTTCGGGAACTGGCAATGGGGAGGAAGAAAGCCGCCAGAGATCCAAATTCTGCACTTCAACGCTGGAGAGAAGAGTCACATCGCATTGTAAATTCTATTCTTTACGTAATTTCCATTGTTTATACGAACATGATTGTGCTTTGTGTTTCTCCTCTCTTATTTATAGAGTAGACTCTTCGATTCTAGCACTAGGGAGTAGTTTGTGTTGAGTTAGAACATGTTGGTTCAAATATATTTTCGTTCTTGAATTTATATTTGCAATTGCCATTTGGTTTAGAGCTATAACTATTGTTTTGATTTTTTATCTACTATGCTAGCCGATACGAGAGGTGACAACCCTCATATCTAAGATTTAGGAGAATTAAGGAGGAACCTAGGGGTTGGCCTCATCTCCCATAACCGTGGGTAGAAGGATGCGATAGAGTAAAAAATGTGCCCCATTTTTGACTCATCCCAGGGATCGATTCGGCATCCTCGTATTGACTATCCTATCTTAAGTCCAGGGGTCGACTTGGTAATGGAAGAGGTAGCTTCTGATAGATGTGAAGGCTCATCGGGGGAGTGTATGATGTCCTTTCCATAAAACCGTAGCTAGAAACCTAGACAAAACCCAATTGACAACGTGTTCTGTGACACACAAACGAAACTGAAATCCTAGAATTCCTTTGAAAGACTCGCAACTAGTTTCTTTCTTCTTCCGTGTGACACCGTATTGAGTTGGGACCATCGTCAACCCTCGCAATCATAACCCTTAGATCTGAATTCCGAATAATAACCTCCACTTTCCAAATCGGTACTCGAATCTTAGTCCATGTGGGATCGATAATCTTTTTATTACTTGACGACATCCGTGCACTTGCGGGCATT
Organism: Wurfbainia villosa; assembly: GCA_025175895.1. Classification (NCBI taxonomy): domain Eukaryota; kingdom Viridiplantae; phylum Streptophyta; class Magnoliopsida; order Zingiberales; family Zingiberaceae; genus Wurfbainia; species Wurfbainia villosa. Next base: position 110,483,368 of record CM045987.1, on the reverse strand, counting down.
GAGCGCGAGCACATGCTTCGAGTCCTCGATGGTCTTTGTCGCGAGATTTGAGGTCGCGTTCGCATGCATCAAGTTTTTGGCACCATTGCCGGGGACTAATTGATTCGATATCGAATCAAGAAGCAGATAATTTGATCGAACTTAAGGTAGATTTATTTACTTGCTTTACTTTTATTTCTTTTGTTTATTTTTATTTACTTCAGTTTTAGATTTTTAATATCTAGAGTAAGTTTAAATTTATTTTAGTAATTATGTTGCGTTAACCTTTAGTTAAATTTTTTGCATTTGAATTAGTATTAGTTTAGGCTATTTTCTATTTTAATACTCCTAATTTTGTGACTCTATTCTTCATATGCTTAGAGGCCTAAGATCGGGAGACCTGATTTCGATCGATCTAGAAATTGAACGAACCTATCATCGTAGAAAAGCTGAACAGAAGAGGATGGAGGACCAAGCCGCATCCGAAGTGAATATAGGTAGCCAACCTTTGCGGGATTACGCAACCCCTAGTGCTAGAGGTTTTAGGCCGAGTATAGCTAGACCGTCCATTTTAGCAAACAACTTTGAGCTGAAACCGACACTCATACACATGGTCCAGTAGAGTCAATTCGGGGGAGCTACAACTGAAGACCCGAACCAGCACCTGGAGTCGTTTTTGGAAATCTGCTCAATAATGAAGATTAATGGAGTCCCTACAGACGCGATTCGCTTGAACCTATTCCCTTTCTCATTGCAGGATAAGGCTAAGGCATGACTTCACTCCCTGCCTTCGGGAAGCATTACTATATGGGAGCAATGTGAGCAGCAGTTCTTGAATAAATACTTCCCATCTAGCAAGACTGCTCACATGTGCCATCTAAAAATGAACTTCCGTTAGAAGGAAGGGGAGTCCCTATTTGAAGCCTGGGATCGCTACAAGGGGCTACTCTACTAATGCCCCCACCATGGACTAGAAAGGTGGCTGGTGATCCACATCTTCTATAATGGGATCACGTATGCCACAAAGATGTCCCTCGATTTTGCCGCAGGAGGAGCACTTATGAAAAAGACTATCGAGAAAGTCGAGGAGCTAATAGAAGAGGTGGCCCAGAACCACCATCAATGGGCTTCCGAACATAGTCACCTAACTCCTGTCACAGGATGATATGTTGTCAACTCCATGGACCACATGGCAGTGAGGTTGGACGCGCTTAGTAGACGGTTCGACTCTTTCAATCCTATTTCTGCATGTGCGGCCAATGACTTCGGAGAAAGAGCAGCAGCGTATCGGGAGGACTACTATGGAGGGTCAGGTGGCTTAGAAGAGCAGATTGAGCATGTCGACGTGGTTGAGGACTATAATCCAAGGCCCAACAACCCATACTCTAGTACTTACAATCTCGGATGGAAGAACAACCCGAACTTTTTCTATCGGAATAACTCAGGGAACTTCCAATCATCAGGAGAGTATGGGCAGCAACAGGGCAATGGGCAGCAATAACCACAGAAGTCTAGGCTACAATTGATGATGGAAGACTTCATTGCTACCCAAACAAAGGCCAATGAAGAGTTTCGATGGCAACATCAAAAAACAGAAGAGTCACTTAAGGATTTGAAGGCCACTGTTGAAGGTCTTGCAAGTCACACAAGGATGTTGGAAACACAAGTGGCCCAGATAGCCCAAACCGTATCGTAACCTATGGATAGTTGTTCATCATTACTTGAGCCGAGTCAAGTCAAGGATGAGGGAATATACGGCGAAAGAGTAGGTCAAAAGAACAAATCCACCAAGGGGTGTGTAGCCATGATTTCCACCCTACCCAACCAAGCTGAAATTGAAGATAAAATTCCACCACAGCTTGAGGACCCTAGTGAATTTATTATCTCCTGCTCAATTTATGGGGAAAGCTTCGATGAATCTCTGTGCGACTTGGTGTCATCAGTAAGCATGATGCCCTATGCATTCTACCTAGATATGGGGCTGGGTAGTATACAACCAATGGGCATAGGTATTCGCATGATGGATGACATGATCAAGAATCCCGTTGGCATGTTAAAACATGTGCCTATGATCAATGAGAATTTCGTGATACACACGGATTTTATTATATTGGACACAGGACCAAATCCCCAGAATCCCATCATTTTGGGAAGACCCTTTCTAGCGACTGCAGGAGCATTAATAGATGTAAAGGCGCACAAGATCTCCTTGGAGGTAAATGGGGAGATCATCATTTTCAATTTGTCAGAGTGTAGAGCGCCCTTCCTAGACGGCTACACTTTCAATAGGGTAGAACCGAATCCATCAGATGTCAACTCTGAGATGAATGAATGGAGGTTCACTGAACCTCCGGAGCCAAGTTAAGGCAATGGAGTAGGGTCGAGCTAAAAGACCTTAAACAAAGTGCTTCTTGGAAGGCAACCCAAGTTTAGTTTTTAGGTGTTCTTTTCATTGTATTGCATTTATTTGTTTAATTTGAACTTTGGATTCCATTCATTTAGCATTTTTAACATGAATTACGACTAGAAAGAACCTGCTAGGTAAAAGAAAAATCACTTTAAACCCACACGACTGAGCGAGTAAGGAGAATTCGGCCCGTCGTGCACCGTGAGAAGGAAACGGGGGGCACACGGCCTGGCCATGTGTTTTCACATGGCCGTGCCCCGAACCCTCAGCGGTGCACACGACCTGGCCGTGTGTTTTCACATGGCCGTGGCGGGTGCAGTTTAAGTGGCCAAGCCATGCGTTTTCATCCCAAATGTGTCATGTGCTTTGATTCCGCCATGTGTTTTCACATGGCCGTGCCCCGAACCCTCAGCGGTGCCGCACGCAGTAATGTTTTCACATGGCGTGGCGGAGTCTTGATTTAAAAAGCCATGCGTTTTCATCCCAAATGTGTCATGTGCTTTGATTCCTCTTGCCCTAGCCATGTGAATCCTTCTTCCCCACCACCTAGAAGTCTTTCCAACCTTCAAGGAAGCCCAAAAGAAGTAAGGATGAGGAGGACCAAGCAAGTGACATCATGATCTGGTGCTTCGGAGTGAAGAACAAGGAGAAGGGATGCCCCTTAAGCTCCGGAGGAAGGTAACGCTCTTCCAACCCTTTTTTTTCAAAATAATGAGCATAGGGAGAGATTTGATATACTTTCTACTAGAAGAATCACCACTACTAGGTATCTTGATGTTGATCTCTTAGAGACCCTAGGTTTGTTTGGTGATATTCAAGCTCTATTTGCAAAAATGGGGTGGGGAGAGATAATGGGGACAAGGCACCCAACCTACTTTAGGATAGTTTTAGAGTTTTTAAGTTCTTTAGAAGCTGAGGTTTTAACGGGAAGAGAGAGCGAAGAGGGTAGGATTACCTTTAGGTTATTCAACATTAAGCATGAATGGACACTACACCAATGGAACACATGCTTTGGCTTGCCTAGTCGGGGAGAGAGAAGAACCCCTATTGGGTTTAACTGTCGGATCTTTTGGACCAAATTGATTGGAGAACACGCTTACAACCCTTATAGGGCCAAAGCATCGTGCCTCTAAAATGCCATTTTCCGATACCTACACCGAATCATGGAAAGTACTATTTTTGGTCGTGGGGAGAGTGACAGTGAAGTGCGAGCTAGTGAGCTTCTTTGCTTATGCGACATGCTACAAGAAAGGAATAGCATTGATGTAGGGTCCCATTTCATTAGACACCTAGTGAAAATGGGCAAAGCAGCGAGAGGAGAGATCATTGTGGGAGGCCTACTTACCCACATTTGCCATAGGATGGGGTATGACTACACCGCGCTAGATATCATATAGGGGAGCCCTAGGATTGACTTAGGAGTGTGTATGACCATAAAGATGATTGTGAGAGAGGGACACTCCTTGTGTCTTGTAAGGAAAAACCTATTATCCATTAGGCTCCCCGACCCCGATCGTACCACCATCACCACACATGCCAACTGGCGTTTAGACCAAATAATGGAGTCCCCGCTATATGAGGGACCATCCACATTGGCACCCATCTCTCCCCCTGTACATCACTCTCCCTCTAGTCCACGCATGTATAGGAGCCCACCTAGTCCACATCGACATGAGCCTGCACCTGCACCACCACCTTTTCCTACTTTTGAGCAGGATGCAGGTACATCTGCCTATGATTTTTCGGAGTTCTGATCATGCCTCGACGACATATATGTCAAGTAGCAGACATAGAGGCAGCGATGGGAGGAGCAGAGCGCTTACACGTAGGCAGAGTTTCAGGGCTTCCGGGAGTACTTCCAGCGGGCTGAGGAGTTCTATGACGAGGCCCGCGTCTACTTCCAGGAGGAGGCTGCCCATCACCAGGATGAGGCCACCTACCGCTAGGAGATGCGTCAACACATGCATGCCCAGCAGGCAGAGTGGGCCCGGGAGGAGGAGCACAGAGCGGCCGCTGCATCCACCAGCTCTCAAATCGACCACATGTACATGTGGCATCAGCGGCTTAACACCAGGTTTACCTAGGAGCCTGACATGCTAAGACTGCCCGACTTCCCACCTCGGCCACCATATTAGAGGTACAGTCTCATATAAGTCTGGGGGGACCCCAAGTTTTGATTAATTTTGTTTCTAACAGTAGTTTATTTTCTGTCATTTGCATTTTTTATTACTTAGCATTCATTTGTTCATACATAGAGTTTTTAGTTTCGTTAGTACTTAATTTTTGCTATTTTAAGATACCTCAGTAGTATTTTTAGAGTTTTTCTTTCATGAGTTGTTTCCATGGGTAGCTTAACTTCATTTACCTCGTGATATTTTATTTTATTTGCTCTAATGAATGTTCTAATCTTACACTGGTTAGCTTTTATATTTACACCTACACATGACGAACATTCTGAAAGGGAGAGTCTAGTACGTACCTAGTTATGATTCATCTTAGTAGTCTAGTACTTTAGAATCCACAAGTGAACCTTAGTTTAGCATTTTAGTTATTGGAGATGCTCGGATTATGAAAGCCCATTCGGAAAAATCAAAATCCCTAGAGCTAAAAAAAATAGTTGTCGTGGGTGGAAATGGTTAGGTGCTCCTTTGAGATCGAGTTAGGTTATTGGAGAAACACCTACCAATTTCTCTCAATAGCGAGCATGCCTTTGAGATTTTGTGCTAGATCTAGGGATTGACCCTCGCTTTGGGCAGTACCTAAGAGCTGGAGACCTTAGGAAAGCTATAGGATGATGACTTAACATACCATGGAATGAGTATCCCCTAAGAAGATTCGCTTAGCACGAGCACGAGGAGCTAACTTAGTGAATTTCTAGAACATCTCTGTTTTGCTTTGATTGCAAATACCACTTGATAAATCTAGTTAACATGCTAAGTATGGAACAATACCCTTTTAAAAATTTCATGACACTGAGGTTTTCTTGAGGACAAACAAAGACTTAAGTTTGGGGAATTGACGTGAGCAAAATATATAGGATTTTAGGAGTAGTTTTCGCTCACATCTCATTACATTTTATGTTTGTTTCATGCATATTTTACTTTATTTTGCATGCATTTCCTATTTTTTGGTTCGGAGATCTACTCTTTGTACTTTTGTGTGCAGGATAGCATTTCATGGGGAAAACGGTGAATTTTCAGAGCAAAAGAAAGATATTTTGAAACTGGATGCAGAAGAGGACATGACCAGGGCATGTGGCTACACACAGCCATGTCCTAGGGTCGAAGTTGGCCACCATGGCGCCACAAATGGCCTGGCTATGTGGAAACACACAACCATGTGGCGCTTCGCGATTCCAACATGAGTCAGTTAATTTCCAAGTTTTAGAAAGATCTAGGCTAATGTATATATAAAGGAGGCTATGCCCAAATCCTAGGGGAGAGGCACGACGACCGGGACGATAATCTGATGCCCTAAACAACTTCGGGAACTCACAACAGGGAGGAAGAAAGCCGCTGGAGATCTAAATTTTGCACTTCAACGCCGGAGAGAAGAGTCACATCGCATTGTAAATTCTGTTCTTTACGTAATTTCCATTGTTTATACGAACATGATCATGCTTTTTGTTTCTCCTCTCTTATTTATGAAATAGACTCCTAGATTCTAGGACTAGGGAGTAGTTTGTGTTGAGTTAGAACATGTTGGTTCAAATATATTTTCGTTCTTGAATTTATATTTGCAATTGACGTTTGGTTTAGAGCTATAACTATTGTTTTGGTTTTCTATCTACTGTGCTAGCTGATACGAGGGGTGATAGCCCTCGTATCTAAGATTTAGGAGAATTAAGGAGGAACCTAGGGTTTGGCCTCATCTCCCATAACCGTGGGTAGAAGGATGCGATAGAGTAGGAAATGCGCCCCATTTTTGACTAATCGCAGGAATCGATTCGGCATCCTCATACCTACTATCCCATCCTAAGTCCAGGGTTCGACCTAGTAATGACAGAGGTAGCTTCCAATAGATGCAAAGGCTCATCGAGGGAGTGTATGATGTCCTTTCCACAAAACCGTAGCTAGAAACCTAGACAAAACCCAATTGACAACGTGTTTTGCAACACAAACAAAACCGAAATCCTAGAATTCCTTTCAAAGACTCACAACTAGTTTTTTTCTTCTTCCGTGTGACACCGTATTGAGTTGGGACCACCGTCAACCCTCACAATCATAACCCTTAGATCTGAATTCCAAACAATAACCTCCACTTACCAAATCGGTACTCGAATCTTAGTCCCTGTGGGATCGATAATATTTTTATTACTTGACGACATCCGTGCACTTGTGGGCATTGAGCGTGAGGGCGCGCTTCGAGTCCTCGACGTTCTCCGTCATGAGATTTGAGATCGTGTTCACGTGCATCATGGACTAGTCGACTGGTTAAGTGTTTTTGACACTAGCGTTGAGTCGACTTCTGAAGCGGATCATTTGGGATTATGACGGATCGGTAGTCGAGTCATTGGTGATCGGCCAATGGTTGCATGCCCTTGGTAGTCTACTGCCAGCTTTGAGCAATCGACTGGCCTTGAGCAGTCGACTGCCATAGAGGGCAGTCGACTACTATTTGCAACCACGAGCATAGAAAGCTTGGTAGACGATTGAGCAGTTGACTACAAGCTTGGCAGTCGAATGCTAGTAATGGCAATCGATTGTCAGTGTATCCGATGGCTGGAATGCCAACGTGGATTAGGCATTTGATCTAACTTGAGTCTAGTCCAGAGGCTCATCTCAATCTTCTACAATTAAGATGTAAAATTTGATGTCAGCATGGTATTTGTTGTGGTACCATTTCAAATTAATTACCGAACCCCCTAACTACACTAATATAGCATAGTGGATGGCCCGGATCGTTTCCCAACGAGTGTAATCGCAGAATAGTAAACTTAGGATTTCTGATTATTGCTTTGGGTTTTCTATTGATGATGGGGGTTTGGGTTTTTAAAGACTAATCCTACTGAACAAAAAGACAATGTAGGAATAAAAGCAATAAAAATAGGAAAATAAACTAAATGATCTAATCAACTAAAGATAGGCCCGGTGAATGAACAAGGTCCTCCTGCTAAGTCCAATGAACCTCGATCGAGACTCCACAAATGGCAGTGGATGTGGGATGGTACAAACTTCTGAATTCAGTAGTTGATGGATGCTCCAAACTCTCGCGGATCCGGTTGAGCTCAAAGAAGTGTCGTCAGGGCAGACTCCTCGAATCCGAATTCTCTTGATGAAGTGATTCCTCCTCGAATCCGTGGAAGAAAATGGATGGACAAAAGGTGACGGCAGCTGCTAGGGCTCAAGATAGGAAAAGATTTAACTAACAATTAAATGAAATAATCAATGCATCAATGAAATCTACTGCATGAACATGATTAAAAGAAAACAACTAACTAAAGTACGATTGCGATGAAATTAAAGACAACATAAACTAAGTATCCTAATCTAACTGCATCCTAATTACTCTAAGAAACAATTCATCAAACACTTCATGAGCATGAAGAAAAATAACCCAAATGCGTTCTATTCTAAACATAAAAGGGAAACTTGATTACAAACATTCAATTAACAAACTAAACAAACAATCGAGAAAGCTAGAAATGCGTTGGAATTGGGCAGAACTGCGGAGGAAGGAGAAGGTAGCTGTCCAGCGGTGGAAATGGAAAAAGTGAAGTTGATTTCGGCGCTGTCGTCGATGGAACTGGCCGCAAACATGGAACACTGCCGGAGCTAGGAAGTGGACTGCCGGAGCTGTGGATGACACCTCCGATCAGAGATGGAGCTGTGATGATGCTGGTCGATGAAGAAGGAGCTGTCGGAGGTGGAGGGCGGTGATGGAATGGACCACCGGTCACCGGAGATTGGAGGGGATCCCCTTCCCTCTCCGGCGATCGGCGAGGAAGCGGAGAGCGCGGCGACAGTGGGCAAGGCATCGAGTGAAAATCGCGTGCAAGCAAAGAAGATGGAATGTCGGCTATGGAGGGGGTGATGAAGGAGAAGACCACCGGTCACTGGAGAAGGAGGGGATCCCCTTTCCTCTCTGGCGGCCGGCGAGGAAGATGGAGAGGAGTCGGCGGTCGCGTGATGGAAGGGAAGAAGCTCTACTGCGCGATGGATCAGATTGGGAAGAAGCTGGATTTATTAAAAGCAATTTCTGTGACCATCCGATCTAAGCCCGTCAAATCCCAACCGTCCATTAAACCTAGGGCTAAATGAAGCTGATTAATCCCATTAAGAGTTGTGCATCCAACGGTTGAGAATTCTCTGACTTTAAATGGATGGATCCGATCCATCTGAATAGATAATCACGATCGGTCGAATATGGATGAAAGGCTAAGATGTCCAGATCTAAATGTATGGACCGGATCTCTCCAAATCTGGATAAATGGCTCAGAATCAAGCCGCTTGCATCGGATGGTCCATATCGCTCAGATCTTATCTCTTGATTGAATTGCCCTCGATCTTGATGAACGGTCCAGATTGATCCAGCTTAAAATATCCTTCTAGCCCTAGATGAAGCTATATTTGATCTAACTTGAGTCTAGTCCAGTGGCTCATCTCGATCTCCTACAATTAAGATGTAAAATTTGCATATAAGTCTAAAATTTAGGAGAATTTACACTAAGGTCCAAAAAAATATCCAACTCATAAAACATGCAAATAATCAACAATTAAACACATGAGAGGATTAAAACAGTGATATTAAGGACCAAAATAATCTGACAAAATGGTAGTTATCAGCAGTCGACTGGTGCCTTTGGGCAGTCGACTACTAGGCAGAAATCTAGGTCAAGTGGAGGCATGAAAGGAGGTGTTTATGGAGGATTTTAGCCAATGGTTCTTGGGACGATTTGGAGGTGAATGCTACTGCATTCCAGACCTTTAAATCCATTCAAAAGCAATCAAATCATCAATCAAGCAAAGCTCATTCATGTAAAGTGTTTTGTTCTTTGTTTTATATTTTACTTGTATTTGATTGTTTCTTCTTTCTTATTATTGTAAGCTCACATTGTAAGGGGTTTTTCTCCACCTCCGACTTATTGTCGAGAAGGAGAGGTTTATTAGTAGTGTGTGCATCACTAGAGCTCGCTATTGAGCTCACCCCGATGAGTAGGAACTAGGGTTCGAACGACGTTATATCTTGTGTCTTTGTGCTTGTGTATTCGTGTTTGTATTTGTATTTGTATTTGTATTTTGTATTTCCATTGCGTACTAACGAACTATAGAAATAAGAATGAATGAATTCCATCGAGCGAAGCATTCCATTATTCAACCCCTCCCCCTCTAGAGATCATCGATTCCTTTACAATTGGTATCAGAGTCATGGTTCATGTCAAGCCATGAACCTCGAATGAAGGAAATGGAGCTCTCATGTCGGGATCAAGAGAACTAGACACCAGGCAGGAAGTCCAGTTGGGTCTGGAGGATCAAACAATTGACAGGAAGTCCAGTTGGGTCAGAAGGGCTGGACAACTGACAAGAAGTCCAATTGGGTCAGGAGGACCAAACAGTTGGTAGGAAGTCTTGGTGGGTTAAAAATCGGATATCAAGCAGAGGAAATACTTTGAGAATGGATAGGCTTGAGGGAGGCTCAATGTGATTCTTCGTTTGAGGGGGGGGGATTGTTGGGAGTATGAGAAATACAATCAAAGTCACACATTGGTAAGACATGAAAAAGATCATATGCTTATAAGATAAAAAAATATCTCCATTGGTATGAGGCCTTTTAGTAAATCCCAAAAATAAAACCATGAGGGCTCAGGCCCAAAGTGGACAATATCATGTCATTGTAGAGATATGTGAATCTTATAGGTACTAACAATTGGTATTAGAGCAGGTTGATCTTTACTGGCTTCACAACCAAGGGAGCAAACATGCTAGAGGGTAAGATGGAACTGAGTCTTGGCTTGGGACATGACATCAATGTGCCTCCTCCATATGAACTCTATGGAGCCAAAGAATTTGAGAAATGGGCGAGAAGAATGAAATATTTTCTTATATGTGATTTTTAATAATTAGATTAGTGTTATAGTAGGGTTTGATGCTCCAAAGGATGAAAAGGGAAGAATACTCAAGAAGAAGAAGTGGAGCAAGGAGCAACTCCCATACTTCAATATATACAATAAGGTAACTAGTATATTAGTTAGTGTAATCCCTAATGATATTTTGTGTAGATTAAGAGATTATAAGGATGCCAAGGAGCTTTGAAGTAAGTTGACAAAATATCATGAAGATCCATCATCAGTTCAGTTGGAGAAGGAGACCGAAGAAGCAAGCTCATTCTCTCAAGAGAGTGAGGATTTGGAAGTTGAGAGGGAATTAACATTTAGATCGATAGAAGAGGTGGAATAATTGGAGGAAGCCTCCACCTCTAGGATTGAAAAGGAGGAGAGACCATCCACTCCGGAAAAAAATCAAGAGGAAGCTTCAACCTCCAGGAGAGATGAAGAACCAACTATGGCTTCCACCACTGAACTAGGTAACTCAAGCACTTTGATTAAAAATAAAAAGCATATTGTGTGTTTTGAGTGTAGGGAAGTAAAACATTACAAGAGTAAGTGTTCAAAACGAGTCAAGAAGATGGCATAAGTCGTGCCAAAGACCAAGGAGACTGGAGCCCCAACAATTAAGAGCAAAGAGTACATTGTGTTCTTCAAGTGCAATCAACAGGGCCACTATAGAAGCCAATGCCCTAAGCGAAGACAACCTAGCAAGGGAAAAGAAGGAGCTACACATGTAGGGGGAGTTAAGGCAAAACCTAAGGTAAATTTAAATAATGCTCATTCTTTTTAGAAGGCTAGAAAGTATTCTAGGAGTAATTTTAATACTCTTGCAATTGTGCATAATCATATAGAACATGCTAAAAATAGAGCTTATTGTTTAGGTGACAAATCTTGCAATGTTAGGGTTAAGGACAAATCTAGAACAATTCTACCTAAGGAAGCAATTAGAAAGGTAGAAAACCATTTAGGCATTAACCCTACGAAGGGTAGGCATATGCCTAAAAGAAAGAACAATTACCAAAAGGCTAATAAAAAAAAATTGAGAAATTAGAATTAGAGAACCAAGCCTTGAGGTCAAGGCTTGAGAAATTAGAGAAGACCCTTGCAAAAATGACAAATTCAATTAAAGGGTCTAGGAGTCAAAACCTAGGGTCTAGAAGACAAGAACCATCTAGGGGCAAGAAAGGTTTGGGTCACAAACCTAAGCCCAAGAAGACCTACCATAGTGTTCCATTCGATTATGGAACTATTTCTTGGTCTAGGAAAATCAAGGTTACTAGGGAAGTCATCCCTAAGGTTAACCATGGTAAGTGCCTAATGGCCAAGGTTTCCATGAAACCTAAGAAAGCCACTAAGAAGGTCACAAGGGAAGTTATCCCTAGAGTTCACCTAGGCAAGACCAAATTGACAAAGGCTTCCAAGCCTAAGCGGGTCATTAGGAAGGTACTAAGGGAGGATATCCCTAGTGATTACCTAGTAAACCCAAGGAGCTCCAATAAGTATTGGGTTCCTAGGAGCGTGATTTCCTCATGCTAAATGGGTTAGATTGTGTCAACCTTGAATGGATGGGTAGTTAACCTAACCATTTCAAAGTTGGCACTTTAGGTCATTTCCAAGGTAATGGGATACTTTGGAAATAAGTTTAGATTTATATCCTAAAGGATTTTAGGATGTACCAATTAGAATTTGAGAAGTATTGAAAATTGATCAAAATTGGCACAATTAAGTTTAGAGGTCATGATGTGCCATTTTAGATTTTTGGCACACTTGGGAGATGAGTGGTATTATGAAAAATATGGATTTAATTCTAGAAATGACAATTTGAGCTTGACACTTAGGTATTATATACCTTTGTATTTTATACTTGCCATGCTTTGTTTGCCTTGCCATGTCATGACATCATATTTCATTTAATCTTTTAAAATGTTATGATAATGTTTAGGTTTTTATGTCATGTGTATTTAGGTTTATTTATATGCCATGACATCATGATTATTGGCACATGTATTTATTTGTGCTATCATTATATGCCATAATCATCATTCATGCATTTAGGATTAATTAAAATTGATTTAAGGACTATGACATGATTTGAAGTCCCATGTATAAGGGAATTAAATAGTGTTGCCTAGAAAAATGCATGAGACCTTAGTCTAGGAATAACCAAAATCCACATCTCACATTACATTGACATGTGTGTGTATTGATACACCCTATACACATGTAAGATGTTAGGAAAATGAGTTAAGTTCAAGGTGCATAGTTCTTGCATCTAGATGAACTCAAACTCAACTTATAGAATTGATGGATCATGAGGAAAGCTAATGTGCAAGTCATGTGCATTGAGCCCATAGATCATGGTCTAATATAAGGTTTTAAAAATATTTCAAAATCATTTTGAAAAAACTTGGTGAAGCCTATCTTTTGATAGCAATCACCATTGATGAAGTTGATACAAAGTAGACTCAAAATATTAAAGTTATCTTTATTTTTGAACTTTGTATCAATCTCACTATTTAATGGGTATTTTATATTTAAATATTTTTCATTCATAATGATTGATATAAGTATTATACATATGAATTTTCATGATTTTTTGAATTATGTATAATTACTTATGATTTTTTGAAATTTATTTTCTGACTCTGATTTTTGCATCTGCAGAAATCAGTCGACTGTCGCCTTGGGCAGTCAACTGGCATTGAGTACAATCGATTGGTTGCTAACTGAGTCGATTGCCAAGTCTGATTTCGAGTAAACAAGGTTAGTTTAGCCCAGTTTCAGCCATGTTAAGCTACCCTAACTGCTTCTACCCCTAGGATATGCTTTGGAAAACATTGGAAGGGTGAAAATTCATTAGATATGGATTAGGAGAGTTGTTTAGGGTGAGAATCAAATGTAAAGTGTGTGAAAGTTCAAGTTTAAACTTTTTCCCTTAATTTTGTTGGTTTAGTGTTCCTATAGGCTTAGAGACTCTCCAAGAACATTGTTGGTGCAATGGTCAAGGGAGAGCAAGCCTTTAGGGGGGGGGGGGTTATCCATCTGGGATGATGGATGTGTATTCCTCAAAGGGTCAGACATGAAGGGTTTTGAGAACCCTCATTGTGCTCACCAAAGGGGGAGAATTTTAGAAGTGAGGATTGCCTCTCATTTAGTGTTATGGGACTTATCACTAGGAAGAGTGAAGACATCCTAGATGTGTTTAGACCAAGGTGGAGATTGTAAGATCTCATTGGGATATGAGATATTGATACCTTTGGGGAGAGCCTTTTTGATGAATGTCAAAAAAGGGAGAGAATTGTGAGATTTGATAGCTTGAGTTAGGTGGCCTAACTCAAAGGTTTTGTCAAATATCAAAAAGGGGAAGATTATTAGTGCAAACGACTCAGGTCATGATAAACCAGACTCGAGTTTTACTCGAGCAGTATTTTGATGTTCGACAAAATGCATGACAATGTGATTGTCATGGAAACTCCAAGTCTTGGGTCTTGGCAATGGTAAAGTCCAAGCATGGGTCTTGGTAATTGGAAATTCCAAGCATGAGTCTTGACATTTGGAAAGTCCAACATGCAGTTGGCAAGGAAAGTCCAAGGGTGTGATATTGGTAGCGTAAAGTCCAAGCTGTAGTCTTGGCAGCATAAGTCCAATGTTTGGTGGTGTAAAGTCTAAGCGTGTGTCTTGGCAGTGTAAGCCTAAATGTACCTTGGTAGTGTAGACCCAATTAGTATGATAATAGCTGATGGAAGCACCCGAAGGCTAACATATGGAAGAACAAGTCATGGATGACTTGGAGGGATCCGATTGGCATGAGACTGATGGAGGTGGCTAGAAGGCTTAGGTCTAGGCTAAGGGTGGTCTAGCAATTATGAGGGAATCATACTTGGGGCTAACCTCATGTTTGTGGTTTAGCAGTCGACTAGGATTATGGATCAGTCGACTGGTCAAGTGTTTTGATACTTGGCAGCCGAGTCGACTCTGAGTAGTTGGATCGATTATGACGATCGGTCAGTCGATCGCGATCGTGTGGCCTTGATTGATCGCCGACTTTGGGAAATCGACCGCCTTGGCGTCGATCACCTTGAGGGCGATTGGTATTGTTTGTGACCATGAGCACAGAAAGCTCAATAGACGACTAAGCAGTCGACTACGAGCTTGGTAGTCGACTGCTAGTAATGACAGTCGGCTGCTAGTGTATTCGTTGGCTGGAATACCAACGTGGATTAAGTTCGTTGTGAGACAACGTCATTGTAGGAAGTCGACTACTAGGCGGAAATCTAGGTCACACGAAGGCATAAAAAGAGTTGTTCGTGGAGGATTTCGACCAATGATTCTTGGGGCGATTTGGAGGGGAATCGCTACTGCATTCCAGACGTAAATCATTCCAAAGCAATCAAATCATCAAGCACGCAAAGCTCACTTCGTGTAAAGTGTTTAGTTCTATGTTTTGTATTTTACTTGTATTTGATTGTTTCTTTTTGCTTATTGTTGTAAGCTCACATTGTAAAAGGTTTTTCTCCACATCGACTTGTTGTCGAGAAGGAGAGGTTTATTAGTGGTGTGTGCATCACTAGAGCTCGCTATTGAGCTCGTCTCGTGGAGTAGGAACTAGGGTTCCGAACCACATTATATCTTGTGTCTTTGTGCTTGTGTATTCATGTTTGTATTTGTACTTTGTATTTCCGTTGCGTACTAACGAACTGTAGAAATGAGCACGAACGAATTCCATCGAGAGAAGTATTTTGCTATTCACCCCCCCCTCAAGCGATCATCGATTCCTCTAGCTTTATTCCTTATAACTTCACCTTTGTTAGGGCAATCTCTTGTCGTAATATGGTTTTGATGGTGTGGCAAAGGGTTTAAGTTAGTTTGATATGTTGATTTGATATGTGCGTTGAAGTCGTACAGGACTTAGTAATTCGCACATGGAGCCATGGCGAGTTTCACATCTCATGACTCGTGCCTTGAGTCGGTGAAGGATAGCTTTGCGGAAGCCGTGCGCTTGGAGCATCCGAGGGACCGCCGGACGAGGAGCTTGGAGTGAAGCCGGAGGAAGTAGACTTCGAGGCAAGAGACGCGAAGGAGCATTGCAGAGTCGTGCGCCTGATGCTGCCGAGGGATGTGGCCGCGAACGAAGAGAACTTCGAAGGCGAGGGACTCCGAGGGATGAGAGTGAGCGATTGTAACCCGGGAAGGGTAGCTCTTAGGTGAAACTTGGCCATTTGGCCAAGTGTCGGATGAGTTTTCCCGACACCAGTCGACTGCCATGTCACGGCAGTCGACTGCTCTGAGTCGATGGGTCGATCGACTGGTCTAATGTGGCTGAATCAAGTTGATCAGTCGACTGCCAGCATGGGCAGTCGACTGATGGCTTGATCAGTCGACTGCCAAGGGACGGCAGTCGACTGATGTCACTGTGCACGGGCACAGAATGGAGTCGACCTCGTTGAGGACTCGACTGGTTGACATCAGTCGACTGATGGGTGCCATCAGTCGATGCCGATCGCGTTGATAGTATCCAGCGTGGAAAGCGGTCGTTATTGGCGCAGCGACTGACACCCGGTCGACTGATGGGTGCCATCAGTCGACTGCTCCTGTGTCAACGGGAAGAAACCCTCTTCCTCTATAAAAAGGAAGGGGATGGGGCTTTGGGGGGTTAATGCTTGAACGCCCAACTACTCCCAAAGTGCCCTAAACGATTTTCCACTCTTCTACTTGCTCTAATCTTCATTCCATTGTAGAAGAGTGATCTTTGTGTAAAGAGGTTACCTCCACCTAGCTTTGTGCAAAGGAGAGATCTAGTGGATAGATTGCGGAGTGATTCACCGTGGACGAATCGGACCGTGGATTAGCGGCGTAGCCGTGAACCACGTTACATCTCGGTGTTTGTATTGTCTTTGTTTTATTTCTATTTGCTTGTCTTAGTTTATTGCTTCCGCTTGCGCTAACATTTTGTAGACGAGTGAATTACGACATCAAACGAAAAGGGCTATTCACCCCCCTCTAGCCGGCCAATCATATCGATTCGATTCCCTACAAGTGGTATCAGAGCCAAGTCATTTGTCGAGGACTAACCGCTGCAACAAACACTTCATCTAAAAATGGCCGGCTCAAACATCCATCCCCCGAAATTTGAAGGAGAATTCGCTTGGTGGAAGAAGCGAATGGAGGTATTTTTCGAAACGGATTTTGACATTATGATTACAATGGAATCCAGTTTCGTGTTGCCTAGGGATGAAGAAGGGAAGCCAATAGAAAAATCTAGGTGGACCAAAAAGCAAAGGGAAGAGCACCTTGCAAACTCAAAGGCCAAGCACCACCTATACAATGTCCTCCCTCAACAAGAAGTAAATAGAATAGGGGAGTGCTCAAGTGCCAAAGAGATGTGGGAGAGATTGGTTGAACTTCATGAAGGCACTTCGGAAGCCAAGCTAGCAAGAAGAGATCTCCTCCGCTCCCAACTATCAAATATTAAGCTTGAAAAGGGAGAAAAGGTAACTTCCCTACATTCTAGGTTTAAAGAAATATTAATTGGGCTAACAAGTGTAGGTGAGAAGCTATCAAACCAGGATATGGTAATGAAGGTCATAGATGTCTTTCCCCGGTCCTCAAAATGGAACTCCATGGTGGACTCATTTTACATCTCCAAGAACTTGGAAGTAAGTACCTTGGAGGAATTTTTCTCAACAATGGAGCTTCATGAGACAAGGCTTGAAGGTATACAAGAAGAGCCTAGAGTCCAAAATTCAAGGGGAGTAGCCTTGTTGGCAAATAAGGGGAAGAAGAAGATGGAAGTCCCCTCCTCCTCATCCGATGAAGCCTCTACCTCCTCCATGGATAGCACGGAAGAAGCCTACATGGTAAGGAAAGTAAGGCGTGCATTTAAGAATCTTAGATTTGATAAATCTCATGATAGGAATAGAAGACCAAGGGGGAAGGTCATATGCTATAATTGCCAAGGAGAGGGGCACATAAGGGACAATTGTCCCCTCCTAAACAAGAGCAAGGAAGAGAAGAAAAAGAAGGAAGAAAAGAGGAAGAAGAAGGGGAGCAAGAAAAAGGAAGAAGAAAAGAAGGCAAAAGGAAGAGGGAAGGCCATGGCACTCAAAGCCAAGACATGGGATGACCTTGCCTCTTCATCCTCATCCGAAGAAGAAGAGCATGTCTACTCCAACCTTGCACTAATGGCTCTTAATGACTCGGATTGCTCCTCCTCCACCGAAAATGAAGAATCAAGCTCAAGTGGAGAGAGCTCAAATGAAGGGGGAGCTTCTACATCCTCATCATCCGAAGAAGAAGAAGAAGACATGGAAACTATGGTAACGAATGCTTCTCCTAAGAAAATAGTTTCCATAATCTCTAGTTTAACTAAGGACTTATTTTGCATGAAAAAGAAAAATAAGAGCATGCTAGATAAAATTAAGGATTTGGAAAATAAGCTAGAAAATGCATGCTTAAATGATAATGTTTCTTCTTGTCATGATGATGCATGCTCACATGACTATATGCCTTTGGATGTTAATGATGCATGTATAAATGAAAATAGGGCTTTAAGGGAAAAGGTAGATTATTTAACTAAAGCCCTAGAAAAATTCACAATTGGCTCCAACACATTAAATATGATCATAGGGAGCCAAAGAGCAAGTTTTAACAAAAAAGGCCTAGGATATAAGGAAAAGAAAAATGAAAAGGCCTATAAATGCCTAATAGCTAGGGGACAAGATAAAAAGAAAGTAATTGCTAGAAAATGGATCCCCAAGGAATATCTAGTGAACCCAATAGGAAAGAACTTATTTTGGGTTCCAAAATCCATCCTTAAGGGTTAGGAAAACCCTAGGGTAGTCAACCATATGGACCTAACCTATATCATATTTTGGTTGACTTAGGATGACGGGACAACATTTTTTTTAGATAGTGTTGGGTGATGATAACGTACCTATAAATAGATAATAATGCTTAAATCATGATGATTGATGTAATTCCTATGTATATCTGCAATCATGATTTATGTTTTTGAAATTTGGCACGTTATCATGAGAAATAGGTTTGAATCATGCTTTAGGTGATACTTTGTTTATTATCATCATATAATACCTAATGCATGATTATAATTTGATGAAAACATGTAAAAATGATCATAATGTGAAATTAATTCATATATGTCATTATGATCATGTAGGATGTTAGGTTGATACTTAACCATGATAGAATTGCATGAATATATTGGTTAAGTATATACAAATACCCCCTAGGATGCATCTCACATTCACTATAGGCTAACTTGATTGAAAACTTAGCATGAGTGAGATGTTAGGATGATACAAATGTCCACTAATGCTTATGGCATTTAGATGGTCATTTAAAGTATCAAAATAGCAATAATAGACCAATCATGGGGAAGACTTATGTTTAATTCATAGACATATTGCCCAAAGATCATGGTTGGATATCTCATATGTTTTCAAAACAATTTCTTACTTTAAAATATATGTATTCATGTTTTGAAACAATTGGATGCAAGACTAGGTGTTAAAATGGATACTCTTATGATCAAAAACCTAGTAGTTTTTAAAGCCTTTGGATTTTTGGCAAATACGTGGAAATATAATGATTTTTCATGAAAACATATTTTTCACTGATAGATATACTTAAAAGAAATATGTTCCCCAAATTTCATGATTTTTTGAATTTTTTGGAATTTTTAATGTATTTCTGAAATTCGGTCTGAAAATCAGAAAATCCCGAAATCCACGTGCCAGTCGACTGGTATCTGAACCAGTCGACTGATGGCCTGAATATCAGACCAGTAAAAGCAAAATTCCGATTTTAAATCAACTTATGGTATTTTCCTTCTATTAGACTTGATGCCATGTGTTTTTAACTTAGTAATAATCTTTTTGATGGTGTCAAAGGGGGAGAAATAATTATGTTTAAGTTAATTATTTTAGGGGGAGAAATTTATGATAGGGGGAGAAATTTACATAGAGAGTTTCATGGATTAAGGGGGAGTTGCATGTTGCTATATCATGTTTATGTTTACATGCTTTCTTTCCTTTAAAATTTATATCAAATGTTTTTACCTAACTTAAACGGATTGCCACACATCAAAAAGGGGGAGATTGTTAGGGCAATCTCTTGCCGTAATATGGTTTTGATGGTGTGGCAAAGGGTTTAAGTTAGTTTGATATGTTGATTTGATATGTGCGTTGAAGTCGTGCAGGACTTAGTAATTCGCACATGGAGCCATGGCGAGTTTCACATCTCATGACTCGTGCCTTGAGTCGGTGAAGGATAGCTTTGCGGAAGCCGTGCGCTTGGAGCATCCGAGGGACTGCCGGACGAGGAGCTTGGAGTGAAGCCGGAGGAAGTAGACTTCGAGGCAAGAGACGCGAAGGAGCATTGCAGAGCCGTGCGCCTGATGCTGCCGAGGGACGTGGCCGCGAACGAAGAGAACTTCGAAGGCGAGGGACTCCGAGGGATGAGAGTGAGCGATTGTAACCCGGGAAGGGTAGCTCTTAGGTGAAACTTGGCCATTTGGCCAAGTGTCGGATGAGTTTTCCCGACACCACGGTCATTGCCATGTCACACCGATCGCTCTGAAATCGATGGGTCGATCGATCGTCTAATGTGGTGAATCAAGTTGATCGGTCATTGCCCGACATGGCGGGATCGATGGCTTGATCAATCGATCGGCTAAGAAGGACGACAATCGACTGATGTCACTGTGCACGGGCACAGAATGGAGTCGACCTCGTTGAGGACTCGACTGGTTGACATCAACATGGAAAGCGGCCGTTATTGGGCAACGGCTACAGCACCAGTCGACTGATGGGTGCCATCAGTCGACTGATCCTGTGTCAACGGGAAGAAACCCTCTTCCTCTATAAAAAGGAAGGGGATGGGGCTTTGGGGGGTTAATGCTTGAACGCCCAACTACTCCCAAAGTGCCCTAAACGATTTTCCACTCTTCTACTTGCTCTAATCTTCATTCCATTGTAGAAGAGTGATCTTTGTGTAAAGAGGTTACCTCCACCTAGCTTTGTGCAAAGGAGAGATCTAGTGGATAGATTGCGGAGTGATTCACCGTGGACGAATCGGACCGTGGATTAGCGGCGTAGCCGTGAACCACGTTACATCTCGGTGTTTGTATTGTCTTTGTTTTATTTCTATTTGCTTGTCTTAGTTTATTGCTTCCGCTTGCGCTAACGTTTTGTAGACGAGTGAATTACGACATCAAACGAAAAGGGCTATTCACCCCCCTCTAGCCGGCCAATCATATCGATTCGATTCCCTACAAGTGGTATCAGAGCCAAGTCGTTTGTCGAGGACTAACCGCCGCAACAAACACTTCATCTAAAAATGGCCGGCTCAAACATCCATCCTCCGAAATTTGTACTTTGTATTTCCGTTGCGTACTAACGAACTGTAGAAATGAGCATGAACGAATTCCATCGAGAGAAGCATTCTGCTATTCACCCCCCCCCCTCTAGCGATCATCGATTCCTCTAGCTTTATTCCTTATAACTTCACCTTTGTCATCAAGTTAATTTCGAAATACTCATCTTGTTCCTATGATTGTTTTTCCTTTAGGTATGGGTACTAATTCCCAAACTTGACTCCTAGTGAATTGAGCTAACTATTCTTGCATGACAATGATCCAATCTCGGTCAAGAAGAGCTTGTTCTATGATTTTGGGTTCGATTTTAGATATAAGTGAGATTTGACTTGGATTTCTATAGGATGCCCTAGTTCGAACTCTTAAATTTGGATCACCTAACACTTGATTTATTGGATGATTAATTTGCACTCTAGATTGGATCGGATTAGGGTTTACACTTGATTCATTTAGTGGGGTGATAGGTACGAATATTTGTCATGGTACCATTACAAATTATTTACCGAACCCCCTAACTACACTAATGTAGTATAGGACTAACTCGGATCGTCTCCCAACAAACCTAATGGCTGGACGTTTGTTTTTAAACAGAAGTAAACACTGGGGGATTTTACAATTTATCAAAACAATTATTTGAAGCTACCCTAATGCAAGAACGATTCAACCATGCACCGTACTATCACTATACGATACAATGGTCAAACAATTTTGGTCAACATACATGAAAATTAAATATGCAAAAAGTAAACCTAACTACCAATTATTAATTCCTGGGAAACTAACCTAATGTGCAAGAACAAGTAAATCACGCACCATACTATCACTATACGGTACAATGATCAAAGATGAACTAAACAAATGTGAACAATTAAACCAAGCACCGCACTATCAATATACGGTACAATGGTCAAATAGTCACTAAAAACTAAACTAACAAACTTAAACAATTAGACCAAGCACCACACTGTCACTATACGACACAATGGTCGAAAATTAACTAAAAACTAAATGCAAGAAAAGTAAGCAATTCAACCAAACACCGCACTATCACTATACGGTACACTGGTCAAATGTAAATGAAAACTAAACTACAACTAAAGTAATACAACCAAGCACCACACTATCACTATACGGTACACTGGTCAAATGTAAATGAAAACTAAACTAACAGCTAAAGCAATTCAACCAAGCACCGCACTGTCACTATACAGTACATTGGTCAAACATTAACTCAAACTAAACTAAACATAATCAAACATAACAGACAAAACTAAACATGACAAACATAACATAACAAATTAACCGTAACCGAACAAACATAACAAAGCAAGCTATCCAATTAAATGGACTAAATCCAAATATAAGCAACCGATAATCCCATGATAGCGACAATAACCCGAACAACCCCCTACGACGGTGGATTACGAATACAGTCCTAATCCCGGCACCACGGAAAGGAGATGAATGCGGAGGGATGCGAGCACTACTCTGGTGGATGTGGATGGTGGAGCTCCCAGTCCTGGTAGCTAGTGGATGGAATGTTGAAGCGGTGCGGCCTAATCCCGGTCACCGGAATGGGGCGGACTGCCGGAACAGTGGTGGAGAATCTCTTCACAGACGGATGACAAGCTAAAATCGAATGGCTGACTCAACTACCTAATCTCGCCAGCTGATGGAGGGTTCTGGAGATGAAGTGGCCTAATCCCGATCGCCGGAAAGGGAATGAACTCGTCGGAATCACGACCTTTCCTCGCTGCCAATGAGCTGACCTAAAATGGCATCTTGGTCGGCTGGCAAGGTCGGGATAGGGATTGCTGCTGACTGTCGGAAGAGAGGTCGCCGGAAAGGAGCTACCAGACTGTCGCCGTCACTCGTGGGGAAGAACTCTCCGCCGTGCGTGAAAAGGGGGAAAATGCCACTGAAGGAATTTTGTTCTTCGCTGTTATGTTCGGGTGAAAATGTGTATTTATAAGGTGATTTTCCTTGACCATCCATTTGAAGCCAGATCTAATCCCAGCCGTCTGATTGAAGCTAGGTTAACTTCCTTGATTAATCGATTAAGTTGGTTGTGTATCCAACGACTCATATTCCTTCGATTTTGAATGAACGGATCTGATCCATCTGAAGGGATAATCACGATCGATCGAATCTGGATGAAGGGCTTAGATGTCCAGATCCAAATGTACGGACTGGATCTCTCTAGATCTTGATAGATGGCTCAAAATCAGCTACTTTCATCGGACGGTCCATAATGCTCAGATATGATCCCTTGAGTGATTTTCCTTTGATCACGATGAAGGGCCCAGATTAATCCAGTTTGAAATGATCCTTTTAGTCCTAGATGAAGTCATATTAGATCCAACTTGAGTCTAGTCCAGTGGCTCATCTCGATCTCCTACAAATAAAGATAAATTTTACATATAAGTCCAAAATATAGGAGAATTTACAATTAGGTCCAAAATATGATCCAACTCATAAAACATGCAAATAATCAACAATTTAACACACGAGAGGATTAAAACGGTGATATTAAGGACCAAAATAATACAACAAAATGATAGTTATTAATTCTCCCACACTTATTCTTGTACGTCCCGAGCAATAATGAAAATAAAGAAACACTGACTCACTCACTCATTCCCCAAACAATACCCAGATCAATATTTCAGAGACAAGAAAAATAAGTTACTTAGGATCACCAAATTGATCTGGATATAAGGTAGTCAAAAGATTCGACTCCTACAACAGTCAACATGTATGATGATTTCCAATCAAATCAAATAGACTAAGCCTGATACAAAACCTCCTAAAATGGATAAATGCATTGATGCTCACATAATAAACGTAGGAGTGGGGTGCCCTCAAAACAACATGTAATCCTGTACTACCATATGCTTGCTTATCATCTACTTCTCTACTGCTATCAATACATCTCATACATGAATCAAAAGAATTTATGAAGAATCAGAATGAGATCAAAAGTAGACTGCAGATAAAGTATACAAAGAGAAGTACAAGACAAAGGTACAATGGACAGGAAACAAGAGAAGAATTGGAGAAATAAACCTGATGAGTTGCTCTGTGACAATGCTCAGTAACCAGCAATATGGGAAGAGGCTAGGACAATTGGAAACTTTAGAATTGGATTCAGGATCAAATGGCTCTATCCAACACATTGCAATTCCATTTGTCTGTATTACAATTGCACATTTTTTTTCTCTTTTTTCATTTTTTTTTACAAAAGAAAATGGCGCCATTTTTTTTTATGCGTAGAAAATCAAGTACAAATCATAGGCAAATATATCTCAGGACCAATGACCTCTAAAAACTATGCCTTCCATATCATGTTTCCAACAAAAATAATATAGCTCCTCCCCACACTTAAAAATTTTATCCGTCTCGGACAATACAACCCATCAAACTATTCCTCCAACATGGAAAACAATAGATATACAAAAGATAATCCACAAAGATACAAAGACAATGGATAATAAATGAAGAGATAAGACAAGTAAGACATGGAATAAGTAAGTATCACGTGGAATAGACAAGCAAACCAAGTCAGAAAAGTGTCAAGAATGAAATCCTTCATTATATTCATGCAAGTAAATGTTACTGCAGTTTTAAAAAGTCTCAAAGCAAGTTCTAGAGTAACAAGGATCACAAGTGTTATCACACAAAAGTGGGTAGATGATAAGAATGACTTGCAACCTCACTAGGTGAATCAAAATCAAGCTTAGTCTATCAATAAAAAGAGTTCACCATTATAACAAGTAACTGCATGCAAGTGAAGTCTCCTATCATACACAAAAATCCACAATTTGATGATCAAACTTAACTAATTTTTACCACCTCTAAAATGATACTAAGGAATGCATAGTGAATATTATTTGACTCAACAACAGACAACCAAACCTAGGTAAACAAGCAAATAAGCAATCAACCCATACAAATTATTCCGAACATGAAAGGAAGAAAATAAACGTAGAAAATAAAAGAACACACTCCCCTTTCAAGTCGGAGAAGAAGCATCATCATGTCTAGCTCCGTTGTATCCTCCAGTATAGACTTGATCTCTTTGCTTAAAATGGCATGTGTCTATTGCAAAAGTGAGACCCATGATTGCTAATGATCGCCCTGGGTACTCCAAATCTACAAAATATGTGAGACTTAACAAAATCCACAACAACTAGAGAATCATCAGTTCTGGTGGAGATGACCTCCACCCATTTAGAAACATAATTAACTGCCAAAAAAATATATGAAAATCCAAAAGATACAGGAAACTAACCCATAAAATCAATACCTCAAACATAAAAAAATCTCATAGAATAACAAGGATTGGTGAGGAATTTCATTTCCACATCTTATGTTCCCTGTTTGTTGACATCGCTCACAAGACTTGTAAAATTCACAGGCATCATGAAATAGGGTGGTCAATACAAACCAGACTCTAAAACTTTCCTAGCAGTCTTTTGGGGTCCAAAGTGCCCCCCACAAGCCAGAGAATGACAAAAAATAAGTAAGTATGGAATGAAACTCATAATCAAGTCCACATCGTCTAATGATCTGATCACTACAAAATTTCCAAAGATAAGGATCATCCCATACATAGTACTTAACATCACTTTTCAATTTCTAGACTTGTGCATTAGTAAAATGTGAAGGTACAACACAACAACTAAATAAATAGCAAGATCTATATACTATGGTGTTTTACCCTACAGGTGAAAAAACTGCTCATCTGGAAAAGAATCTGCTTTGGAGGTGGCTCGATCTCCATCACAATCCTGGTCAAGCAGAAATACCACCTCCTTCTACAACAAGTTGGTCAAGGGTAGGGGCAATCTTGCTGAAGTCTTTGATAAAATGTCTGTAGAAACCTGCATGATCCAGAAAAGCACGAACTTCTCGCATAGAAGCGGGGTAAGATAAAGAAGATATAACATGAATTTTAGCAGGATCTACTTCAATATCATATACAGAGATAATATGACCTAAGATATCCCATGATCGACCTTGAAATGATATTTCTCAAAAACATCTGATGGAAGTGATTCTTGGGGTGTCGTCTGAAGAGTACAAGTCCCTACACATTCCCTATCCCTGTATACATAAAAGGGCCCATAGATAAGTCCTAATGACAAATCATCATCAACATTAAAATCACAACAAAATGTAGAAGGTGAAGAGATATCCAAATGAAAAATAGACTAAGAAATAAAGTTCATGCAATCTAGCTCATCAACTATAACGACGCTAAGAATAAAATGATCCTCCATGGGGTGCCTCATAGCATCCAAAATATTGAACCGAACTACAGTATATCCTACCTCCATAGAAAGAGTATAACTTCTCGTGAACACACAGATCTTTACAAAACTTGGCATACTTGGGAATCTGCTAGCTCTTGGAATTCCCTAGCCTTTTCTTCAACAACCCTCTTCCTAGGCTGCACTGGCCTTTGAGGGAAAGGCTGCATAAGACACTAATAGATTATCGCCTGAAGACATAGACATCACCACAAACAAACACAATGAATATCAAATAGAAAAAAAATAACAAGAAAGACACTAATAACAAAAGAAAATAAAAACAAATAAACAAACTAACTACAGTTTAAAGACAAACGAACACCATTATAAAAAGTTCCCTGGCAACGGCGCCAAAATTTGATAGGTACGAATATTTGTCGTGGTACCGTTAAAAATTATTTACCGAACCCCCTAACTACACTAATGTAGTATATGACTGACTCGGATCATCTCCCAATGAACCTAATGGTTGGTTGTTTGTTTTTAAACAGAAGTAAACACTGGGGTTTTTTACAATTTATCAAAACAATTATTTGAAGCTACCCTAATGCAAGAACGATTCAACCATGCACCGTACTGTCACTATAAGATACAATGGTCAAACAATTCTGGTCAACAGACATGGAAATTAAATATGCAAAAAATAAACCTAACTACCAATTATTAATTCCTGGGAAACTAACATAATGTGCAAGAACAAGTAAATCACGTACCATACTGTCACTATACGGTACAATGATCAAAGATGAACTAAACAAATGTGAACAATTCAACCAAGAAATGCACTGTCACTATACGTCACAATGGTCAAATAGTCAATAAAAACTAAACTAACAAACTTAAACAATTCGACCAAGCACCGCATTGTCACTATACGGCACAATGGTCAAAGATTAACTAAAAACTTAATGCAAGAAAAGTAAGCAATTCAACCAAACACCGCACTGTCACTATACGGTACACTGGTCAAATGTAAATGAAAACTAAACTAACAACTAAAGCAATTCAACTAAGCACTGCACTGTCACTATACGGTACACTGGTCAAATGTAAATGAAAACTAAACTAACAACTAAAGCAATTCAACCAAGCACCGCACTGTCACTATACGGTACATTGGTCAAACATTAACTGAAACTAAACTAAACATAATCAAACATAATAGACAAGACTAAACATGATAAACATAACATAAAAAATTAACCGTAACCGAACAAACATAACAAAGCAAGCTATCCAATTAAATGGACTAAATCTAAATATAAGCAACTGATAACCCCACGGTGGATTAAGGAGGCGGTCCTAATCCCAGCACCGCGGAAAGGAGATGAATGCGGAGGGATGCGAGCACTGCTCCGGTGGCTATGGATGGTGGAGCTCCTAGTCCCGGTAGCTAGTGGATGGAATGTTGAAGCGGTGCGACCTAATCCCGGTCGCCGGAATGGGGTGGACTACCGGAATAGTGGTGGAGAATCTCTTCACCGGCAGATGACAAGCTGAACTTGAATGGCTGACTCAACTGCCTAATTCGGACAGCTGATAGAGGGTTCAGGAGATGAAGCGGCCGAATCCCGGTCGCCGAAAAGGCAATGGACTCACTGGTGAATGAGCTAGACTCACCGGAATCACGACCTTTCCTCGATGCCAATGAGCTGACCTAAAATGACATCTCGGTCGGTTGGCGATGTCAGGATAGGGATTGCCGTCAGCTGTTGAAAGGGAGGTCACCGGAAAGGTGCTGCCGGACTATCGCTGTGTCTCGTGGGGCAGAAGAACGCTCCGCCGCGTGTGAAAAGGGGGGAAAACGCCACTGAAGGAATTCTGTTCTTCGCTGTTCTGTTCGAGTGAAAATGTAGATTTATAAGGTGATTTTCCTTGACCGTCCATTTGAAGCCAGATCTAATCCCGGCCATTCGATTGAAGCTAGGTTAACTTCCTTGATTAATCGATTAAGCTGGTTGTGCATCCAACGACTCAGATTCTTCCAATTTTGAATGAACGGATATGATCCATCTGAAGGGATAATCACGATCGGTCGAATCTGGATGAAGGGCTTAGATGTCCAGATCTAAATGTATGGACTGGATCTCTCCAGATCTCGATAGATGGCTCAGAATTTGCTACTTTCATCGGACGGTCCATAATGCTCAGATATGATCCCTTGAGTGATTTTCCTTTGATCACGATGAAGGGCCCAGATTAATCCAGTTTGAAATGATCCTTCTAGTCCTAGATGAAGTCATATTGGATCCAACTTGAGTCTAGTCCAGTGGCTCATCTCGATCTCCTACAAATAAAGACAAATTTTACATATAAGTCCAAAAATATAGGAGAATTTACAATTAGGTCCAAAAGATGATCCAACTCATAAAACATGCAAGTAATCAACAATTAAACACACGAGTGGATTAAAACGGTGATATTAAGGACCAAAATAATACAACAAAATGATAGTTATCATGGGGTAGGTTCAGGTCTAACTCCATTTTCTAGGTCTCTATTGTTTAACTCAATGTCTACTTTGGATTTTGTAGGATTGTTTTCTTCATTAAATATTACATTAATCATTTCTTTAATTTTTAAGGATTCATTGTTGTATACCCTATAAGCTCTACTAGTGGTTGAATATTCTAGAAATATGCTAGTAGTTGTTTTAGAGGTAAATTTTTCTAAGTAATCTTTTATATTTAGTATATGTACCCTACATCCAAAGACTCTAAAGTACTTATTGTTGTGTAATTTTTCGTAGTATATTTCATAAGAAGTTTTCTAGTGTCGTTTAATTATTAAAGTTCTATTTTGGACATAGCAGGCAGTATTGACAGCTTCTGTCCAAAATCTATTAGCTAAATTATATTCGTTCAATATGGTCCTAGCAGCCTCTTATAGGGTTCTATTTTTCCGTTCAACTAACCCATTTTGTTGAGGGATCCTAGGGCAAGAGAATTAATGGTGGTATCTGTTTTGATTACAAAATACGGTAAACTTATGATTTTCGAATTCTCCACCATGATCACTTCTATTTCTTTTAATCCTTAAGTTCTTTTCATTTTTTTATTAGTTTACATAAATTAGTAAATTGATCTAAGGTTTCATTTTTATGTTTTAAGAATTTTATCCAAGTAAACTTAGAGTAGTCATTTACTATTACTAAATAATATTGACTCCCGTTTAGTGACTTGGCTCTAGTGAGTCAAATAGGACCAAGTGTGGGAGCTTAAGCACATTTTTAGTTCTTTCTTGATTAGTTATTTTATGTGAAGTTTTAATTTGTTTCCCTTGTTGACAATGTTAGTGTCAGCCTTAGTATCAATCATGAGATGATTGATTAGAGATCATGTGTATCATATTTCATTAATAAAAGGCAAAAATTATTTATTATATTTACTTTATGTATGTGCCAGCTAAAATAAATATAATAATGCACTTGAATAGTAGGTTCTAATCTACAATATATCAATTGGTAGAATTGATTATGAGAAGCTGTAGAGAATACTATTCTTAATATTCCTAGTCAAGTAATAATAGACAAGGGAAATATTAATTCATTGAGACTAGCATGTAGGTCAATGGATGACTTGATCTCACAAGTCATGGATATGTGATATCACATTGACACATGGGTATATATATTGGAGAATATATATACTGAATTGACCCACCATGAGAAAGTGTCATTGATCGTTATATGAGTGTCATATACTTTCTCATGTGACTATTGGTATGAATAGTCCTTAGACCTGAAGTCACTACAGTTCCCTACATAAGGAGTTATATACTTTGGTATTGTCTAATGTCAGACCGTAACAGGGTGCACTATAACGGCGATCACTAGGTATGTAACGAATTATGCGGAGGGATGTGAGTGATGTAGATGGGATTTGTCCCTCCCATATGACAGGAGTGATATCTTTGGCCTCTTGATAGAGTAGGACCATGAAATGCATGGTCATGCTCAAATGAGTCAATATGAGATATTGAGCTCATTTGTTTGAGTGAGTCTACTTGGGGATCAAGAAACATAAAGATCAATAAGGGGATGACACGGTCTATGCCTCATTGATCGATCTAAGATATCAGAGATAGAAGGACACCGTCATACATGATAATAGCCACGGAAAGGTTGTCGGATCTCGACGATCTTGTAACTTAGGTAGCAATGATGTATTGCTAGATGCCGCTCATTTCTTATGTATCTAAAATGGTTTTAGATACATTGGCAATGTTACAAGAGCCTATAGGGTCACACACAAATGACATTCTGTCTTAGAGATGATTTCTTTTAGTTGGACTAAAAGAACAATTTAGCATATGACCAAGACTTGAGTTAGACTCAAACTGGTTAAACTTGAGTTAGACTCAAGTTCAACCATGGAAGATGATTCATCATCATGCATGATTAATTTGATTAATCATGCATGGGAATACCAAGGGCCTTGGTATTCATGATGAAGAAGAATACCAAGGGTCATGGTATTCATTAGGATATTAAGAGTCTTCTTAATGGGGGAGATAATGGGATTGATGGCTTGAGGATAAAAGGAGTTTTATGTGCTCAACGTGAAAAGGCTAAGAGATTGGGTATTCCAACGTGCAAGCCAACAAAAGAAGAGAAGAGTTCTCTCATCCCTCTCCTTCCTCTCCTTCTTCTTCCAAAGGGTTCTTGGCATTTTGCTAGGGGTTGCTAGCACAACGTGACTCCAAAACGGGTGGGTGTCAGTGTGGATACCTTAGAGATACGATTATCCTTACCGTATTAAGATCCAACAACATTTGGAAAAGTGGGATTGCGAAGGGCACGCACCGAAAGTATACTTCTTCTTCTAGATAAGATCTAGAAAAGTAGGGTACGAAATGACTTATATAGTTTTGCATGGATCTCAGGTGGGTTCCGATTTATTGTTATTATTTCCACTGCAGTTGTGCGAAGTATTCTCCCGCGATGTTGGGAACATCAGATCCGGAATTTTCCCAACAGACATGCATCAGAAATTTTATTTTCTAATTTGCCTTGTTTGGGTAAACCTCTAATTAGACCATTATGGCTTAGTTTATGAATAAGTTTTAGATGGGAGTGGCCCAGTCATCTATGCCACAACCATGATTCTTCTTGTTGTGTCATTAGCCACTTAGTTGAGGAGTTGAGTAGATTTATTGTGTAAATATTATTATTCCTAATTCCCCTAAGCATGATTTTTGAGCAATCATTATTCTTAATTAAACATTCATTTGGTAAAAATAAAACTTTATAACTCGTATCGCACAATTGACTAACACTTAAAAGATTGAATTCAAAATTTTCTACTAATAAGACTTTGCATATTATGAAATTCGAGTTTAGCTCAATATCACCTGATATGATGATTTTGAGTTTTTCGTTGTTTCCGAAAGCTACCAATCCTAGGTTTTTGAATATGAGCTTCGTAAATTTCAGTAGGTCTCCAGTCATATGTTGGGAGTTCCCACTGCCCAACATCCATTGATCCTACACATATAGTAGTTGGATCAGATATTGGAATTTTTAAATCAATTTAGAAGTTTTTAACCTATGATTAATCTCACCCTTTCTACATGATCAATCATGTTATCCTTATATGTTTTGTGAGGTAACTTCAATTTTACTTAGTTAATTTTAATGATTTAAAAATTAATTAACCTTGGGTTAGATTCAGATTTAACCTTTTATTAGTTAAGTGAACCTTTCAAAAGATGGCTTTCAAGTCGTAGCGATGCACAGAGACCTTCTTTGATCGGAACAACGATTACTTCTTAGAAAAAGCCAACTTAAGAAAATGTGCACTTAATTCACTTTAGGGTTAAGTCCTGGTCTAACTAGTTTAGGATGTGGTGAGGTAGCTTCAGATAGTTCCACTTAGTCAAGTGTACCAAGGTAGATACTCCTTATCTAATCTAGATACACGAGACTTTATTTCCCTAATGTACTATCATCTCATCGCGTCCTGATACTATATTGTCAAGGTTAATTAACCATTAGTTCTATCTAACTGTTCTAAATTAAGCAAATAAAAACTAACTAAGCATGCAAAGCTAAATTAATCAAGTAATTGAGCACACAATTTTAGTATTGGATCCCCCTAGATTATTGAATCGATATGGTCTATACACGTAGTGGATTTGATCCTTGGGAACCCAATACTTGGTTGAACCTAGTTGTGATTTTAAAATGATCTTAGGGGCCCATGCTTGGACTCTTCTATTATTATGATTTACGATTGACATGTAAGATCTATTCATTGTTCTAAACCCGAGTCCGCCCTTGTTGTACACGGCTCTTTACGATCCAAGAAGTAAGTCAAGGCCCTTGGATCCTAACGTGAACCTTTCCAATGATTTCCTAAGCTCTTGAACTTGCCCTTTCAAGAGAGAATTCTCTTCCTCAAGTTTTTCAACTTGAGTTGTGTTTCCCTCTTAAACTTGACTAGTTGAAGAGGTTAGGGTAGCCTCATGCTTGAGGTGTTTAACCTCCGTAAGCAATGACTCGACTTTACACTCAAATTTAGCTAATTTCTTATCCAAAAACTTAATTGCATCATATAATGTATTAATTAAAGACTGACTCACCTTGATAGAATATTTTGAACCGGATACGGATTCGTGGCTTGTCATGAATTTGGGCTCGGAGTTGGATCCAGAATCGGACTCGGACTCGGACTCTTTGTCGATTTCAGGTTCAGACTCGAACTCGAACTCGGTCAATCTTTCCATGAATGCCAAGTTGTTGACTTGGTCTTCTTCTTCTTCCGACAATTTCTCCCAAGTTGTGTTAAGTGCTTTCTTGATTTTCGGCTGCTTGTTCTTTAGCCTCAGGCACTAGGAATTGAAGTGACCCTTCTTATTGCACTCGTATCATTTGTAGTTTTGACTTGGGTCGGGTCTCTTCTCCTTCGTAGGCTTGGTGGGTTGCCTTCTACGCTTGATCACCTTTCAAACTAGATTGACTAGTTTGGTCTCCATCTCTTCTTCCATGTTCGATTTGAACTCATCTTCTTTGAGAGGAGGCTTGCTTTTTTCCTTTCTTCGACCTGCATACAAAGCAATACCCTTCTCGACTGGGGCCGAATTAGATTGCTCATGTAACTCAAATTCAGAAAAAAGTTCATCTAACCTAATTTTAGATAAATCCCTAGATACTTTGTAAGCATCAACCATGGATGCCCACAAAGTTGTCCTAGGAAAAACTTTTAAAGCATACCTCATTATGTCATGGTTCTCCACGTTTTGTTCGATGGCATGAAGGCCATTTAGTATGTCTTGAATGTGAGCATGGAGTTGGCTCGCAGTTTCATTATTTTGCATCTTCAAATTGTACAATTTATTGACCAACAAATCTCTTTCACATACCTTTGCATCGGACGTCCCTTCATGAAGTTCAGTGAGCTTGTTCTAGAGGTCCTTGGCACTAATAAATGGTCCAATTCGGTTGAGCTCCTCCTTGGATAAGACACATTGCAAGATTTGGATCGCCTTTGCGTCGACTTTGATTTACCTCTTTGTTAAGGTTGGATCGGTACAGTATATCGATTTTTTCATATGATACCGTATACCATACCGAAATTTTCGGTATAAAAAAATATATACTGACACCATACTGAATATTTTGATATATCGATTTTTAATATATCGAATTTTCGATATATCGATTTTTGATATATCAAATTTTCGATATATCAAAATTTTTGATATAAAAAAATATCGATACCATATTGAATTTTCGATATAAAAAATTTTCAGTATAAAAACAATATCGATACCATACTGAACAGGACCGATCTCCTGAGCGCCGAGTGTATGCGCGTCCGTGTGCTCCATGCGATTCACCATCCATCACACGATTGCATGCCATATATGGACCATCCAAATGTGGAATGCACAGTGTTCCACATTTGGATGCCATCCCGTTCGTGCTCGGCACACCTCCGGTAGCCGCCCGCCTGCCCCGGTCCAACTAAAATCTGACGGTCTGTTGGTTAGCATCGGCTTTCGATCGATTAGGACCCAAAATTTAGTTGAATTTCGGTCAGAATCGACCCATAATCGACCACGCACCGTTGGTGCTAATTGCATGACTCGGCCGGTCAATCTTCGACCAAATCACGGCCAGAGATGTTGGATCAAGAAGCATCGCTAGAGGTGGGGGGTGAATAGCGATAAAAACTTTCGTTCGTTTCGATACTTGAGTTACGCAGTGGAAAGAATAAAACAATATAAAAAAGATAAGAGAGTTTTTTACTTGGTTCGTAGCCTTCGGCTACTACTCCAAGGCCTTAGTGGTCCTTGACCACGCACGGAGGGCAAATCACTAACGAACTCCTCGTTGGAGGTAGGAGTTAATCGAATACAAAAATATGAAAAGGATCGAGATAGAGAGACACTTCCCCTCTTCTCATTACGATAAAAGAACGATAAAGAACCAACGTAAAGATTAAAACTTATAGAAACACTTTTACTGATGACTCGTAGATGAAGAAGATTGAGCTCTAGTCGTCGTGTCTACAGTGCTTCGTTGTAGGGATGTCGGAGAGTCGTAACATATCGAAAGCACTTGGAGGCTTTTAGAATTGATGAAAAACCCTTAGAGAAGCCCTCGTTTTATAGCTTTTGAGCTCCTCATCGAATGGGTCTTCAACCAATCACAAATAGGCACAAAGATCCTTGGAATGAGGTGATAAGGCTTGACTCCTTGAAGCTGATCCTTGACCATCAGTGGACTGATGGCCATCATCAGTCGACTGATGGCAGCACCAGTTGAGCCGCAACACTCTGCAGTCAACTAATTTAAGGAAGTCGAGTGGCTCTTGTGGGCAGTTGACTTATGCTAGCTGAAATCACAAGTTAGCTTAACAAAAACATAATTTCGATGGTCGCCGACCATTCGATCTCGACCTAGACCATGCATGGGATGTCTTTGGTCGGTTCTACGCTTAAGACCATCCCCGTAAGGAGGATACCACCTCACTTACGCTCACACACACACGAGCTTACCTTGATACTTACTTTGTAGCTCTCGCTTCTGGCCTCCCACTCGATTCCTTCGGTCCCTTCAAAGTCACTCAAGTGTCGTCCGACCACCGCGGCTTCCTCTGGGTGTCGCTAGCCTTCAGCTCCTGCTTTATCACTTTTCTGCACACTCGATTAAGCTCGTGAGATAATGATGTAATCTTAACTTTGCATCTTTTGCCATAACCAAAAAACATGTTCGATCATCTGGTGCCCTTGCACCAATAGGAGACCGGCCGGGGAAGGACCGCCGATGTCGGTTGGTCCTTCCCCAGTCGGTCTTCGGCTGCGATTTGGTCGGAGATCGATCGGGGAAGGATCGCCCAGTACCGACGGTATTTCGGTATACCAAAATTTTTTAAATCTATACCGATACCGATACTGAAAATTTTTGTATGGTATAATATCATACCAAAAATTTCTATATACCATTAATATCGGTATATTCAGTATATATTGATACGGTATATACGGTATATCGAAATTTTTGGTATTTCTCCCACCCCTACTCTTTGTTGCCATGGTCCATTTGTCATAGTCCAATCGCTCCTCTTGGTCATTGGTGGGTAAAGCAAATCCGGTTTGGATTATGATCCATATATCAACTTGTGTTTTCAAGAAAAACTCCATACGACCCTTCCAATAACGGAAGTCATCTTCGTTCAAGAACGGAGGTCAGGCGATGCTATACCCCTCAAGGTGGGCCATTTAGATTCCTCGCAAAAAAACTAAAAACAAAGGAAATTCCAAGACTTGGTCTTGGATTAGTAGTGCGGGAAAAAGAAATAATTTAAACAATGAAAACACGGAAAAAGAAAAGAAGATGCTCGACTGGTGGTTGCACCGAATCTGAGTGGCCCCGCTCTAATATCAAATGTATAATCGAGAAATTCTAGAGAGGGGGGTGAATAGTATTTTTAAAAATCTTTTCTTCTCTTCTAAAAACAAAGTTAAACGCAGTGGAAAACAAAAGGATAAGAGAACAAGAGACACAATAATTTTTACTTGGTTCACAACCACCCGGCTACTATTGGTGCAGGGGCACCAAATAATCGAACCTAGGTTTTGATTATGGCAAAGATCCAAAGTTAAGGTCATATTGTTATCTCATGAGCTGAATTAAGTGTGCAGGAAATGGTTAACCTAAGTCGAAGGTCAGCGACACTCGGAGAATCCTGAGTCAGGAAACTGTGGTGGTCGGGCGACACTAGGAGAACTTCATTGAAGTCGAAGAACCTAGGTGGAAGACCGGAAGCAAAGCAACAGGTCATAAAGGATCAGAGGTAAGCACGAGTGCGAAGAGAGATGGTAAAGTCGTGTTCTCTGTACGGGGACAATCGTAGGTGATGATCCAACTAAGACTTCCAGTGGAAGGTCTAGGTCGAGATCGGACAGTAAGGAACAGTCATATTTGCCATTTTCCGGTCTAATGTCTTACTGCAGGGAAGAGGTCAGGCTGGCAATCAACTGTTGGCTATTGGCAGTCGACTGTTGCACATTAGTCGACTGATGAAGGGCATCAGTCGACTAATGGAAGCAAATCAACATTTTGCGCTAGGTCAAATAGGATAACGTTTGACACCGCCACTTCGCAATAAGATAAGGTGCCACCTCATGATTGTAGGATTGAGTAAGCCGAGAGAGGGGGTGAACCTCGGTGTTTAATAATTTTTTGATTAATATTAATATGAGTATGCAGCGGAAATTAAAGGTAGTTAAAGACACAAGCAATTTACTTGGTTCACAACCTTGACTGAGTTGATACTCTAAGGCCCGTAGCTCTCTTGAGAGCTACCTCGTTGGGCAATCACTATAATACCCTCCGATTCGAGAACTCTCGACTTCAGAGGGAGTTCGCTTTTTACAAATATAAGAGAAGAGTAACAACCTACTCTCTCTTGAAATTAAATATACAAGTGAAATAAAAAGAGATTAAAGACTACCTTATACCGACACAATATGTAGTATAGGATGCAAGCACGAGGTGTCGGAAAGAAGTCCTTTTGAATAGTTGAAGCTCTTGTGATCGTGAAGAAATTTCAACAACACTTCGACATTGATTGATTTGATGCTTGGATCTGGTGGTGCACAACTTTTATAAACTTTTTTCAGTCGACTGAAATGCCTTCCAGTCGACTCCACGTCACTCGGCTCCGCATCAGGAAATTTCCCTTTTCAGTCAACTGAATCCCTTTCCATCTGCGTCGCACGATCTCCGATCGATCACCAGCTGATCCTGCCAAATAGGTATCCAGTCAACTGATACATATTCAGTCGATTGAATCCTGTAAAAATAGAATTAGCACGAAATAGATAATGTCACGCCCTGAGAGTATGCTAAGCCAAAAATCAAACGGACGACATCTCC
Organism: Wurfbainia villosa; assembly: GCA_025175895.1. NCBI lineage: Eukaryota > Viridiplantae > Streptophyta > Magnoliopsida > Zingiberales > Zingiberaceae > Wurfbainia > Wurfbainia villosa. The sequence continues at coordinate 110,445,841 of CM045987.1, read as the reverse complement.
CCTTTACGTGGCAATATATCCTGTTAATACAAGGCCCTTGGGTCCACAATAACATAACATATAAATGTAAATACAAGAAATACACAAAACACAGTGGAACTAACACATATACAATACAAACTACACACCATGCATACAGGTATGACTAACACCAAACTAAGAAACACCGTAACAAAACCAAAAAAGAAAGGTACAACATCAGCAACGTCCAACACTATAAAACATCGCATAAAGGCAAGTACATATCGAGAAGTACACGAAATACTCAAGAAGCCGGGACCCTCGGGGTTTAGATGAGATGATGTCAGTCAAATGCAGCAGACATAGTACAATCAAATGCAACATCACAATAAGCATATATATATAGACTGCATATATATATATATATATATATATATATATATCCATAAGATATGGCAATGCAGCATGCTTGGTCATGCCTGCGCACCCCTACTCGCTACCATGACCCTAGTGTGGCCTAGGTGACATGACATGACAACTGCCCCAACTCAACACCAACCATTTCTCTAGAGTGGCTGAGTGGGTAGTATGATCGAGTAGCATTTGAGCGTAAAGAGCTCGCTACACAACGGAGGTCTCTGCTGCTGGCCACTCCAACTAACACTACTCATGAGTGGTCGAGTGTCATGCACCCAGGACAACTACACACAACTTCAACTACCACCGTCTATAGTGGTAGAGTGCAGCACAACAAATGCTCTGCCCTTACACCAGATACTCCTCCATGAGTAACCTGGGAGGCAGGATGACTGACAACCCTCTCAACCACAAGGGAGACTATGTCGTCAGTATGCATGCAAGTGATATGAATGCACAGTCACACATACAGACATCCACTACAGACTCTCTATTCTACAGAGAGTCATACCAACCCGATCAACACACTCTCTATCCTGTAGAGAGTCATACTCAACTGATCGAAACACTCTCTATTCTGTAGAGAGTCGTACTTGACTGTTCGACGCACTCTCTATCATTTAGAGAGTCGTACTCAACTGATCGACGCACTCTCTACCCTGTAGAGAGTCATACTCAACTGATCATAACAAGCTAGGACCACCGGTCTATAGCGACACACTAATCACAATTCACTTGACCATTACACAACACCTGATTGGTAGTAAACATGCAACATAAGGGTATTGGAATCAATCCTACGTTCAGGACCTTACTTACCCACGGATGACCTTTTACCCAATTTACAAATCAGGTCATCATCTGTACTCCAACATCTACACCCTACTAAACATTTATAGATCTACTTACATCACATTTGTAACTCCTCAATCATGATAAAGGAAAATGTGATATCAACATTAGAGCATATGTGGCCAATGACAAGTATCAAGCACAAGAATAAATAAGAGCAGCGTCAAGATAATATGAACATATAATATGATCATATATATGTCTAAATCTGTATGCAATGACAATTACCTGACTAGGGTAGGAAATTGCCCACCTGTTAAATAGCTCGTGTTAATGAAATCTTCACGTTCGCGGTCCTGTCTCGTATCCATGTCCTGTACATATCAAGCATTATGGTTAAGTGAAGCATATAATGAATAATCGAATCGAATCCTATGTTGGTGCAGTGAGGCACCGAAATCGAACCTGTATTTTGATTATAGCAAAGACACAAGGTTATGTCTATTTTGTTATCTCATGAGTCTACTTGAGTGTGCAGAAATAGGTTAAGCTTGAGTTGGAGATCTGCGACACAGTAAGTGCAAGGTAAGACTCGTGTCCGACGAGCGTAAGTGAGGTCGGATCCTCTGTTTAGGAGTTGATCTTAGGCGACAATACGACCCAAAACTTTCCATGAAAGTCTAAGTCGAGATGGGATGGTTAGAAACCATCTAAATCCATCACATTTAATATTTCTACATATTGCTTTGAGCTAACCCTTGTTTGAATTTGAAGTTACTCTAATTCGAATTAAAATTAGAATTCGAATTTATTCGAATTCAAATTAAAATTAGAACTCGAATTGAAATAAAATTAAATAAATAAAGTATCCTGAAAATGGGCAAAAGGAACTAAAAGCAAGGTGGCAACTTATCCCTCAAATCTTGGTGAGGTGGCCGGTCAAAAGCAAGGTGGAAACTTATCCCTCAATTGGTGGTGAGTTGGCCGGATCTCAAGTGGACGGACAAGGCTTCAAATAGAAGGGGGTGCTTCACATCTTAGATACAACAATTATTACAAAGCTCTCAAACGCCTCCACAATGCCGCTCTTCTACGACGACGCCACTACAACGAAGTCTTGCCAACCTGGCTTCACCGTTAAAGTGTTGGTAATCGTTTTAGTCGATTAATTTAAGTTGTGTTTTTCGAGCTTTTATATCAAAAAGGAGAGAGGGGCTTGTCTCTCATCCTTGTGTTTTTGTCGAAAGTTTTGTAATCGTAACTCCTACCTCCAACGAGGAGGAGTGTTTTAGTGATTGCCCTCCGTACGTGGTCTAGGACCATTAGGGCCTTGGATTAGCAAATGGCTGAACCAAGTAAAACTCCTTGTGTCCATCTCTTTTCTGCGTTTATCTCTCACTTATCATTTTACAACAAAAGAAAAGAAAACCGTTTTCTATTCACCCCCTCTAGCGCCATTTCGATCCTACAATTGGTATCGAGTAGGGCACTCAAATTTGGTGAAACCACCAATTTGAGTAATTTTTATTTCTTTTGTTTCCTTTGTTTCCTTTGTTTCTGTCTACATTAATTTTTGTGTTTTTTTTAATTTTTCTAAATTTTTTTTTAGACTTTTCTTTAATTTAATTTTATCGCTTTTAATCTTTCTATTGATCATCCTAACAAAAAAAACTCTTAATTACGATCTTTTAATTCTTTTACTGATTAAAATTAGTTTTTCCCAAAATTAAAAATTCTTTCATTTTTTTTAAACACTTGAATTTTTCAAACCCTAAAATCTTTATATTTCGTTTTATAAAGTTTTCTCGTTAATCTTAGCATTGAATTAAATCTTATTTCCACTAAAATAGATTTTCAATCAATTTACAAAATTTAATCAATTAAAAATCAATTAAAAACTTATTTTAATTTTTAAATCTTGTCTAGAATATAAGTTTGGTTTTTCAATATTTTTTTACTTAATTTCAACATTAGATTTTTTTCTACAAAATAGTTTTTAATTAATTTTCGAAATTAATTAATTAATTATTTTTTTACAGAATTAAAATTAACTTTCTAATTAGTTAATCTATTGATTGATTTATTTATCTTTTCTTCTTCCCGCACTACTAATCCAAGACGCAAGTCTTGGGACCTTTGTTGTCTGTGTGTTTTTTCTTTTTTTTCTCTTCTTACCATTTCGTGTTAATGGCCCATCTCGAGGGTTTTAGCACCATCCGACCACCATTTTACAACAGTGACAATTTCCGTTACTGGAAAGGTCGGATGGAGTGCTTCCTAAAAACCCAAATAGAGATGTGGATTGTGATCCAAACCGGGTTCACCCTTCCTACTAATGAAGAAGGTGAATCCTTGGATTACAATCAGTGGTTCATTACCACTAAACGACAAGTTGAAGCAGATGCAAAGGCGACTCAAATCCTGCAGTGCGGGCTATCCAAGGAGGAGCTGAACCGAGTCGGACCCTTCATCAGTGCAAGATCTCTGGACGAGGCTAATCGAGTTACACGAAGGATCGGATCAAGCTAAGGTTTGCAAATGCGATTTGTTGTTTAATAAATTGTACACACTAAAAATGCAGGAACATGAGATGGCAACACAATTGCATGCCCACGTCCAGGACATAGTCAACCAACTGCATTCAATAGGACAGAAAGTCGAAAACCGAGATCTAATCAGGTATGTTCTAAATTCTTTCCCTAGGACCACCTTGTGGGCATCCATGTCCGATGCCTACAAGGTATCTAAGGACCTAGCTAAAGTTAGAATAGACGAATTATTCTTAGATTTCGAATTACATGAGCAGTCCAACTCGAAACCCGAGAGGGGTATAGCCTTGTTTGCAGGTTCAAAGAAGAAGAAAATCGCAAGCAAGCCACCACCAACCGAGAAGGAAGACGAGTCCGAAGAAGAAGTTGACCCGGAGTTGACTGCCGAACTAATGAACCTAGCTCGAAGGATAGCCAAGGGATGAAAGCGAACCACGACTCGACCCAACCAAGGTAAGCCTAAAAGTTCTAATATTAGGTGTTATGAGTGTAACAGGTTTAGACATATCAAGTCCGAGTGCCCCAAGCTCAACCACCAAGCACCTAAGCACAAGAAGGCCCTCAACGCGACATGGAAAGAAGCGTCATCCGAAGAAGACGAAGACCACGTCTTCATGGCGAAATTGATTGAGTCAGACACGGAGACCGAACCTGAACTTGAGTCAGAACCTAAGGATGACTCGTACTACGAAGCTACCTTCAAGTCAAGCCACGGATACGCATCCGGTTCAAAAGATACCCTTAAAGTGAGTCAAACTTTATTTAATACTTTACATAATACGGTTAGGTTTTTGTCTAGGAAATTAGTTAAGTCCGAGTCCAAGGTCAAGACCTTGGTTGAGGAGGTCAAACTCCTCAAACACAAGGTCTCCCTAACCTCTTCGACTAGTCAAGTTCGAGAAGAGGACCCAACTCGAGCTGAAAAGCTCGAAGTTGAGAACTCTCTCTTGAAAAGTCAAGTTGAAGATCTTAGGAACACGTTGGAAAGGTTCGCCGGGATCGAAGGACTTGACCTCCTACTTGGATCTCAAAGGGCGTGTACAACAAATTTGGACTAGGGTTTAACTCAAACCACGACTAATAGGTCGTATATATGGATTATGTAAGTCGACATAGGAAACATGTCAAGCATGGGTCCTAAGAACTTTGATTTCAACTCTAGGATCAACCGTCTTGTTCCCATGACCAAATCCACTATGTGGATAGACCGAACCGATTCAATGGTCTAGGGGGAGCCAGTACAAAACATGTTTGTGTTTAACTTAGAAATTGCATGCTTTTTTTTTTTTAAACTTGTGAACTCACTTAGAACACGTACATAACCAACTAAAATCCTTCGAAAAGATTGAGCCTCGGGGAGCCTCTTTTCAAAAATAACCAGTTAGACTAGGAAATAGTCTTAGGTGAGTCAAGTCATCATTTTCTTGAAAATGGCTTTGTCTAAGGAAGTGGTCGATGATCCGATAAAAGAAGGCCCCTGTGCCTCGCCACGACCTGGAAGCCATGATCTTGAAAAGGTAAACTTGACAAGCCTAGGGTCAAATCCAAATCTAACATAAAATTACTTGAACCTAAATACACTTAATCAACTAAATTGGAAGTCATCTCACAAAAAACACATAAGTATAACATCCTTGATCATATAGACACAGGTGAGATGACCTAGGTTTAACAACTTACAACCAATTATTTTTAAAAAAAATCTAACATCCAATCCAACCACCTTGTGTGTAGGATCAATGGATGTTGGACAGCGGTTGCTCCCGACACATGATCGGGGATCAACTCAAATTCATGAAGCTTCGATTCAAATGACAAGGATCGGTAGCCTTTGGGAATAACGACAAGCTCAAAATCATCGGATCAGGTGATATCGAGCTTAACTCGAATTTTGTTATTAAAAATGTATTACTTGTAGAGAATTTTGAATATAACCTGCTTAGCGTAAGCCAATTATGTGACAATAACTATAAGGTCATATTTTTAGAAAATGAATGTGTAATTAAAACAAATAAAATAGCTAAAACAATACTCAAAGGAACTAGGACAAATAACATTTATACAATTAACTTAATTAAATCCTCAGCCAAATGTCTTATGACACAGGAAGAGGAATCATGGTTGTGGCACCGACGACTCGGTCACTCGCACCCAAGACTCGTCCACAAGATGAGTCAGAGTGACTTAGTCAGAGGCTTACCCAACCTCAACAATTTGGTTAAGAAAATCTGTAATGCTTGTCAACAAGGAAAACAACCTAGGACACAACACAAGTTAACTAACCAAGAACGAACCTCAAGTGTACTTGAGCTCCTGCATATGGATCTATTCGATTCACATGGAGCCAAGTCACTCAATAGAAGTCAATATTGCTTAGTCATAATTGACGACTACTCCAAGTTTACCTGGGTTAGGTTCATCAAACATAAAAATGATACCCTAGATCAATTAATCAATCTATTCAAATTAATCGAGAATCAAAAAAACCTTAAGGTTAAAAGACTTAGAAGCGATCATGGTGGTGAATTCGAAAATCAAAGGTTCACCGACTTACGTAACCTAAGCGGATACCACCATGAATTCTCTTGCCCTAGGACCCTCAACAAAATGGCCTAGTGGAGCGGAAAAACCGAACTCTACAAGAAGCCGCTAGGACCATGTTGAGCGAATCGACCTACGATAGGTTTTGGGAAGCGTTAGCATGGCTTGCTATGTCGAATAGGATCCTTATGGTAAAGAGGCACCTTAAGACCTCGTACGAGATTTATCACAATAAAGTACCCAACATCAAGTACTTTAGGGTATTTGGATGTAAAGTACATATCTTAAACACTAAGAACCACCTAGGAAAATTCGAATCCAAAACCTCCACCGGAATCTTCTTAGGATACTCAACCACGAGTAGGGCCTATAGGGTATATAACCACGATACCCTTAAAGTCGAAGAGACTATTAATGTAGTGTTCGATGAAGTACCCGAACCTACAAAACCCTTAATGACCCCAAGTGTTGAGCCCACTGATACCAAACTCGTCTCCGACCCTGAGATCGAGTCTAATCCACATCAACCAACTTCTCTTGTCGACCAAGTGACAAGTGATCCGAGTCAAACTAGTGTTCAACCAAGTCACCCCATTGATCAAGCATTAGGTGACACAAACCCAACCCAATCTAGGATTCAGACTAACCATCCTATCGATCAAGTGATAGGAGATCCTAATCTAGGAGTTCGAACTAGAGCATCCTATAGGAACCTTAGTCAAATTTCCTTAATTTCAAAGATAGAACCCAAATCAATTGAACAAGCTCTTCTTGATCCCGATTGGATTATTGCAATGCAAGAAGAGCTAGCTCAATTTACTAGGAATGAAGTGTGGGAATTAGTACCACCACCTAAAGACAAAATGATAATTGGAACAAGGTGGGTGTTTCGAAATAAGCTTGATGATAAAGGTGAAGTAGTTAGAAACAAGGCTAGGTTAGTCGCCAAAGGGTTTAGTCAAGTCGAAGGCTTAGATTACGACAAACCTATGCCCCAGTAGCTAGACTCGAATCCATTCGAATGTTGCTAGCTTATGCCGCACATCGAGGATTTAAGCTGTTTCAAATGGATGTTAAGTCGGCATTCCTAAATGGATACATTAAAGAAGAAGTTTATGTTAGTCAACCCCCCGGATTCGAAAATCTAGATAAACCCGACCATGTTCTAAAACTTAAGAAAGCTCTCTATGGACTTAAACAAGCTCCTCGAGCTTGGTACGAGAGACTTTCAATCCATCTTAAGTCAAAAGGGTTTAACCAAGGCTTAGTTGACCCAACTCTCTTCGTAAAAACCTTAGGTAAAGAAATATTCATAGCTCAAATTTACGTAGATGATATAATTTTTGGAACCTCTAACTCAGCCTTACTAAACGAGTTCGTTTCACTCATGGAAAGTGAGTTCGAAATGAACTTGGTAGGCGAGTTAAGTTTCTTTTTAGGTCTACAAATTAAACAAACTAAGGATGGTATATACCTATATCAACAAAAATACACTAAGGAGTTAATTAAAAGATTTGGAATGCAAGACGCTAAGATAATAAACACCCCAATGGCGATTAATGTTAACATAGGAGAAGACCTAGAAAGTAAGTCCATTGACTTAAAGTACTATAGGAGCGCGATAGGAAGTCTCCTATACTTAACTGTGAGTCGACCCGACATCCTATTCATGAAGTATGTGCGCCAGGTTTCAAACCTGTGCTAAGGAGTCTCACCTAACCCTAGTTAAGCGTATCCTTAGATATCTTAAGGGTACACTTAACGTTGGTATTTGGTACCCTAGATCTATGGAGTTTGAACTAATCGGCTACTCCGATTCGGATTATGCTGGTAGTAAACTCGATAGAAAGAGCACGAGTGGTTGTTGTCAACTACTCGGCTCGAGTCTAGTGAGTTGGTGCAGTAGGAAGCAACATTGTGTTGCCTTATCTACCACCGAAACCGAATACGTTGCGATGGGTGAGTGTGTAACTCAGCTTCTTTGGATGAAGCACACTCTCCGAGACTTTAGGTTGGACTTCACCAAAACTAAAATTTTTGTAGACAACATAAGTTCGATAAATCTAACTAAGAACCCTATATGCCATTCAAGGACAAAGCATATAGAGGTAAAACACCATTTCATTCGAGAACATGTAGCCAACGGCTCCATACAACTCGAATATGTTGACTCAAAGTCTAACCTAGCAGACCTATTTACTAAACCACTACCCGAAGCCGAATTTAGTCTCTTGAGACGAAAATTGGGCTTGTGCGTAATAGAATAGGTTAGCAAAAGTTTTTAAATGCTATTTTCAAAAATTTTATTTTTGAATTTTATTTTTCTTATTTTTTTTTCTTTATGCAAATGGGACTAGTTTAGGACTTCCCCTAGATATCATGATCCTATAGATTTAAGGATCCAACACATCTCACAACACATAGGGTTAATGTGTTTGTGTATTAAGCCACCTAGAACGGCGTGAGATGTTAGGACCCTACTCCAGGTTCCAAGATGTAGATCAAGTGCGTCAATATGAACCTCGGAGTATAAATATGCAACTAATATTAACCAACTCTAATCAGGACTTGTTGATAATATCATTTCAATCAAGTCAAACTAGAGTTGAACATTTAGATGAATTATTTTCACATACTATTTTCAAAATCATCATGCTTGGACTTAGGGTTTTCTTAAACCCCCCCCCCCCTTACTTTTTTTCTTGATTTATGTCAAAAGGGAGAGAAAAGGCCAAAGTTAAGGTTCAATAAATTCAAATTTTTGAATTTGATAACTTAACTTAAAACTTTGATTCTGGCCTAAGTTAAGGGGGAGTAAGGTTTAGGTTTCAACTCTTCGGAATTGAAAACTTTAAAGGCCCAAGTTAAGAAATCAAAAGTTAAACCTTTTGAATAATTAACCTTTTGACTTAACTTTTGATTACTTAACTTGCACTTATTTTTGACTCTAAAGAGCCTAAGTTAAGTAATGCCATTTACTTAACTCGTTATCTTTTGTGTTTGGAGAACTAAAAGTCTTTTTCAAGTACTCACCATCGGTCAAGGGGGAGGGTTCCTCTAAGGTGAGAACTTGAGAAATATTTTTACTACTCCTACTTTTGCTTCATGTCTTTACTGTTTCATGCACTTAATTTCCTTAACTTTGTGTGTTTTTGCCATAGATCAAAAAGGGGGAGATTGTTGGTGCAGTGAGGCACCGAAATCGAACCTGTGTTTTGATTATAGCAAAGACACAAGGTTAAGTCTATTTTGTTATCTCATGAGTCTACTTGAGTGTGCAGAAATAGGTTAAGCTTGAGTTGGAGATCTGTGACACAGTAAGTGCAAGGTAAGACTCGTGTCCGACGAGCGTAAGTGAGGTCGGATCCTCCGTTTAGGAGTTGATCTTAGGCGACAATCCGACCCAAAACTTTCCATGAAAGTCTAAGTCGAGATGGGATGGTTAGAAACCATCTAAATCCATCACATTTAATATTTCTATATATTGCTTTGAGCTAACCCTTGTTTGAATTCGAAGTTACTCTAATTCGAATTAAAATTAGAATTCGAATTTATTCGAATTCGAATTAAAATTAGAACTCGAATTGAAATAAAATTAAATAAATAAAGTATCCTGAAAATGGGCAAAAGGAACTAAAAGCAAGGTGGCAACTTATCCCCCAAATCTTGGTGAGGTGGCTGGTCAAAAGCAAGGTAGAAACTTATCCCTCAATTGGTGGTGAGGTGGTCGGATCTCAAGTGGGCAGACAAGGCTTCAAATAGAGGGGGGTGCTTCACATCTTAGATACAACAATTATTACAAAGCTCTCAAACGCCTCCACAATGCCGCTCTTCTACGACGACGCCACTACAACGAAGTGCTGCCAACACGAAGCTTCACCGTTAAAGTGTTGGTAATCGTTTTAGTCGATTAATTTAAGTTGTGTTTTTCGAGCTTTTATATCAAAAAGGAGAGAGGGGCTTGTCTCTCATCCTTGTGTTTTTGTCGAAAGTTTTGTAATCGTAACTCCTACCTCCAATGAGGAGGAGTGTTTTAGTGATTGCCCTCCGTACGTGGTCTAGGACCATTAGGGCCTTGGATTAGCAGCCGGTTGGCTGTGAACCAAGTAAAACTCCTTGTGTCCATCTCTTTTTCGCTGCGTTTATCTCTCACTTATCATTTTTACAACAAAAGAAAAGAAAAACCGTTTTGCGCTATTCACCCCCCCTCTAGCGCTCATTTCGATCCTACATCCTACATCGACTTCGTATCCTGATCAACTAGATTGATTTAGTTATCCAATTAACCTAATCAATCCTCCACATTAATCCCTATTACACATCCATATCAATTCTAATACTGAATCTTAACCACCAGAAGATAAACATCGCTTACCAACTAAGAAGGTTGTAGGAACAATAAAAACCGGTTGATTCACCGATCGGAGATCTCTGTTAGGAATATTGGAACGGCTAGTGGGGGGGTGAATAGCGTTTCGCCCGATCGTGGATGGAATTCAATCTCGTTCGTGTCTACAATTTCGTTAGCGCAGCGGAATATATATAATGATAAAAGCATTAACGAAATGGACACAACACAAATCACAACAAGAGCATATAACGTGGTTCGGAACCGAACCGGTTCCTACTTCACGGATTGGGTTCGTACGAACCCTAGCGATGTCACAAACACCACTAACCAATAAAACTCCTTCTTGACACAAGTCAAGAGTGGAGAAACCCCTTACAAGTAATCTTACAACAATAAGATACAAATACAAGCAATTACAATAATGAGTATGAAATACAAGTAAAGAAAAGACTTTACAACACTTGTTTTGATTGCTTGAATGCTTGGTTGCTTGCTTACACTTGGAGACCTGATTTGCACCAACAAATTGCCCCAATAGCCCTCAAGAACCGATTCCTTTTTCCTCCATCATGAGCTCCATATATAGCTTCAACCTGTGCTGGAAAAAGTCTATCAGTCGACTGATCGGGACCATCAGTCGACTGATGCCACTGTTGTTGTGAGACAACGGCTAGTTCCACATTGGATAAGTCCAATGAAACTACCATCAGTCGACTGATGGAGTCCTCACTCGACCAGTTGAGTCTCGACTCCATTCTGTGGCCGAATTCTCGAGCACCAGTCGACTGATCACACGATCAGTCGACTGCTCAAGCCATCAGTCGACTGACAACCTATGGCAGTCGACTGCTAGGCCATAACCCATAGTCAAACCCTAGTTGACTCGGTCCAGTCGACTGCCACATGGCACCAGTCGACTGACACACCTCAAACGTGAGGTTTTAACTCAAGTATGGTTCCCCCATACTTGCTAGACCACCCTTAGCCTAGACCTAAGCCTTCTAGCCACCTCCATCAGCCTCATGCCTCTCGGATCCCTCCAAGTCATCCATGACTTGTTCATCCATCGCGCTAGCCTTCAGGTGCTTCCATCGGCTATGTCATGCTAACGATGTCTACACCGCCAAGGCACATTGGACTTACGCCGCCAAGACTCCGCTAGGACTTTACGCCGCCAACCATTGGACTTATGCTGCCAAGACTCTACTTGGACTTTACGCCGCCAACCATTGGACTTATGCTGCCAAGACTACCGCTTGGACTTTACGCCGCCAATATCAATCCCCTTGGACTTCAAATGCCAACCCATGTTGGACTTTCCATGCCAAGACCATGCTTGGACTTTCCTTGCCAACTCATGTTGGACTTTCCATTTGCCAAGACCCATGCTTGGACTTCCCTTGCCAACACATGTTGGACTTTCCATTTGCCAAGACCCATGCTTGGACTTTCCTTGACAATTATGTTGTCATATGTTTTTGTCGAAACATCAAAACACATCAAAACATCACTCGAGCCAAACTCGAGTCCTGGTCAATCGTGACCTGGGCCAATTGCACCAACAATCTCCCCCTTTTTGATGTTTGACAAAAAACCAAACAAATAATTGAGTTAGAATACTAACTCCAATCCTTTACCAATTATCCCAAATTGGTAAATACTCTTCAAATGTTTTCCCCCAAACATTCTCCCCCTTGTTGACTACAAAGAAAAGTTGTCTCCCCAAGAGGGTCAATGTCTCATGTCCCAATGAGATCTTACAATCTCCCCCTTGGTCCAAAAATACTTAGGATGCCTACCATCTTCCTAGTGATAAGTTCAATATCACTCAAGAGAGACACTCCTATTTACTCTCCCAATTTCCAAATTGGGTCTCTCAAAAGTCCCCATCAATTTCACAATTGATGTCATATTCTCCCAATAACTTCTCCTTTTCAAGGAGAAAAACACATCCATCATTCCAAGATGGATACCTCCCCCTAAAAGCTTGCTCCCCCTTGACCATTGCACCAACAATGTCCTTGGGAAGTCCCTAAGCCAATAGGAACTTTAAATCATCAAAATTAAGGATAGAAATTCAACATTGAACTTTCCAACACCTTAAAATTGATACAAACCCCAAATACTTCTCATAATCCAGATCCAATGGATTTACACAATTTATAATGCGTCCCTAAGCATATCCTAGTGTTAGGAGTGATTAGGGACCATAACCGTAGCTGAAATCGGGTTAAACAACTTTGTTTACCCCAAAATCAGCTACAAATGAGTGATTGAAATCGATCATGGAACCTCCATCGATCGCTACCAGGCGTCATTTGATAACTAAAAATCCCGATTTTCAGTTATCAGAAATGAGTTTTGAAAAATCATAACTAATTATACGTATATCGAAAAATCACGAAATTTGATACGTATAATACTTATGACTAATACAATGGGTGAAAAATGTTTGAAAATTATTTTACCCATTAAATAGTGAAATTGGTACAAAGTTCAAAACCATTGAAATTTTCAATGTTTTGGCCCTACTTTGTATCAACTTCATCAATGGTGATTGCTATCAAAAGATAGACTTCACCAAGGTTTTCTAAAATGATTTTAAAATGTTTTCAAAACCTTATCTTGGATCATATTCCTTGGGCTCTATGTACATGACTTGTACACATGCTCTCCCAATGATCCACAAATAAAATTAGATGAGTTTTAGTTCATCTAGATGCAAAAACTATGCACCTTGAACTTAACTCATATCCTAGCATCTCACATGTATCTAGGGTGTATAAACACACATACATGTCAATTGGATGTGAGATGTGGGTTTTGTTCTCCCTAATCTAGGGTTTCATGCATTTTCCTAAGGCAACTCTACTTGATTCCCTTATAAATGGGACTCCAAGTAATGCCATTGTCCTTAATTCAATTTTAATCAATTAAATTAAATACATGAAATGTATGATCATGGCATAAATAATAGCATTATTAAAACATGGCCAATGATCATGATGTCATGGCATATGATAAAAACTAAAAACACATGACATTTATCTAAATCCTAAACATGATCATGACATATAAATATGATTAAAACTAAGTATGATGTCATGGCATGTTATATGGCAAACAAAGCATGACATATAAAATATATAGGTATAAGAATACCTAAATCTTAATATTAATTGCCATTTGATATAATTAAATATATTTTTCCATATTATTGCTAATCTCCCTAGTGTGCCAAAAACCCAAAATGGCACACTAACCTCTAAACCTAAATTGTGCCAATTTTGATCATTTTATCAAACTTCTCAAATAGTATTGGCACATCCTAAAATCTTTTAGGATCATAATTCAAATGTATTTCCAAGGTAATCCTAACCTTGAAAATAACCTAAACTGCCACCTTTGCCATGGTTGAGTTAACTACCCATCCAATCAAGGTTGGCACATCCTAAACCCATCTTAGCGTGAATCAATCACGCTCTTAGGAACCCAAAACCGATTTGAGCTCCTAGGGTTAACTAGGTATTCCTTAGGGATAACTTTCCTAGATACCTTCCTAATGACCCTTCTAGGCTTATTAGCCTTCGTCATTTTGGTTTTGCCATGGTTAACTCTAGGGGTGACTCCCCTTGTAACCTTCTTAGTGGCTTCCCTAGGTTTTCTAGAAACCCTAGCCACTAGGCACACACCATGGTCAACTCTAGGGATGACTTCCCTATTTACCTTGGTCTTCCTAGACCTAGTTAGTGTTCCATAATCAAATGGAACACTATGGTAAGTCACCTTAGGCTTAGGTTTGTGACCCAAACCCTTCTTGCCTTTGGTTGACTTTTGTCTTTTAGGTCCTACTTGTTGACTTTGATTATTTGACCTAAAAGTTTGACTAATTGACCCTTGCATTTGATTTTGCATAACCTTAAGGGTCTTTTCAAGTTTTTCAAGCCTTGATCTCAAGGCTTGATTTTCCTTTTCTAATATCTCAATTTTTGATTTTTCATTTTCTCTTGAGATATTTTTATTTCTAGGCATATGTCTAGATTTCTTAGCATTAAAGCCTAGATGTTCTCCTATTTTCTTAATGCTTTCCTTAGGTAATTTATTTTTAGGGACATTAGTCCCAAATTTCTTCTTATTTCCTAAGTGAACACTCTTAGCTCCTAGGCAAATATATCTATTATTTCTAGCATGCTTTTCATGCACAATAGCAAGACTATTAAAATTATTCCTAGCATGCTTCTTATCCCTAGAAATTGAAGGTGCATTAATAAATTTTACCTTAGGGTTAGCTTTGGAAGCTCCCCCTACATGTGTAGCTCCCTCTTGGGTTTTCTTCTTCCCCCTTGGACATTGACTCCGATAATGTCCCTTTGAGTTGCACTTGAAGCATATAATATGCTCCTTGCTCTTTTGACTTGAGGGACCGGCATCCTTGACCTTTGGTGCCGGTGGAGCTTTCCTAACCTTCTTTGGGCACTTGCTCTTGTAGTGCCCATACTCCCTACACTCAAAACACATAATGTTATTTTTATTTTGAATTGAGGTGTTTGGGTTACCGATGGTGGTGGAGACCGGAATTGGATTTTGGGCTTCTTCATCTTGACCAGATGTCGAAGCTTCTTCTTCTCGATGTTCCGGTATGAAGGTTCTCTCCTCCCCCTCAATCCTTGAGGTGGATGCTTCTTCCACTTCCTCCACCTCTTCCGACCCGGAAGTTGACTCCTCACTTTCTTGTGAGGATGATGATGATTCTTCTTCGGTCTCCTCCTCTTCCAAGTCTTCTTGGACCGATTCGGGATTGTCGTGGAACTTGATCAACTTGTTCCACAACTCCTTGGCATCCCTATAACTTCCTAATCTAGACAAAATATCGTTAGGTATCAAATCAATCAACATTTTTGTTACCTTAACGGTTGTCTTGAATTTTTCCCGTTGCTCCTCGGTCCATCTCTTCATCTTGAGGATTTCGTCGTTTTCTCCTCTCGGAGCATCAAAACCTATAGTCACTGCAAACCAATTTTCTATATTCGTCATTAGAAAATATTCTATCCTACCTTTCCAATACGCAAAATGTTCGCGGTTGAAGGAAGGTGGGATGTTGACGTCGTCACCCAATCTTTCCTCAAATTCCATATTCTTCCCTCTAGCTTCTTGACTCCGGGTTGTTAATCCGTAGAAGAGCCCCGGGCTCTGATACCACTTGTTAGGACCCTTGGAATGGCTAGAGGGGGGGGGTGAATAGCGTTTCGCCCGATCGTGGATGGAATTCAATCTCGTTCGTGTCTACAATTTCGTTAGCACAGCGGAATATATATAATGATAAAATCAATAACGAAATGGACACAACACAAATCACAACAAGAGCATATAACGTGGTTCGGAACCGAACCGGTTCCTACTCCGCGGATTGGGTTCGTACGAACCCTAGCGATGTCACAAACACCACTAACCAATAAAACTCCTTCTTGACACAAGTCAAGGGTGGAGAAACCCCTTACAAGTAATCTTACAACAATAAGATACAAATACAAGCAATTACAATAATGAGTATGAAATACAAGTAAAGAAAAGACTTTACAACACTTGTTTTGATTGCTTGAATGCTTGGTTGCTTGCTTGCACTTGGAGACCTGATTTGCACCAACAAATCGCCCCAATAGCCCTCAAGAACCGATTCCTTTTTCCTCCATCACGAGCTCCATATATAGCTTCAACCTGTGCTGGAAAAAGTCTATCAGTCGACTGATCGGGACCATCAGTCGACTGATGCCACTGTTGTCGTGAGACAATGGCTAGTTCCACGTTGGATAAGTCCAACGGAACTACCATCAGTCGACTGATTGTGACCATCAGTCGACTGATGGAGTCCTCACTCGACCAGTCGAGTCTCGACTCTATTCTGTGGCCGAATTCTCGATCACCAGTCGACTGATCACACGATCCGATCGGCTGAGCCATCACCGACCGACAACCTATGGCAATGATCGCTAGGCCATAACCCATCAAACCCTAGTTGGCTTCCGGTCCACCGATCGCCACATGGCACCCGATCGGCACACCTCAAACGTGAGGTTTTAACTCAAGTATGGTTCCCCCATACTTGCTAGACCACCCTTAGCCTAGACCTAAGCCTTCTAGCCACCTCCATCAGCCTCACGCCTCTCAGATCCCTCCAAGTCATCCATGACTTGTTCATCCATCGCGCTAGCCTTCAGGTGCTTCCATCGGCTATGTCATGCTAACGATGTCTACACCGCCAAGGCACATTGGACTTACGCCGCCAAGACTCCGCTTGGACTTTACGCCGCCAACCATTGGACTTATGCTGCCAAGACTCCGCTTGGACTTTACGCCGCCAACCATTGGACTTATGCTGCCAAGACTACCGCTTAGACTTTACGCCGCCAATATCAATCCCCTTGGACTTCAAATGCCAACCCATGTTGGACTTTCCATGCCAAGACCATGCTTGGACTTTCCTTGCCAACTCATGTTGGACTTTCCATTTGCCAAGACCCATGCTTGGACTTCCCTTGCCAACACATGTTGGACTTTCCATTTGCCAAGACCCATGCTTGGACTTTCCTTGACAATTATGTTGTCATATGTTTTTGTCGAAACATCAAAAACAAAACATCACTCGAGCCAAACTCGAGTCCTGGTTAATCGTGACCTGGGCCGATTGCACCAACAATCTCAGCTCCTGACCCTGTTACAAAATAGAATCCGCAACCAAAATGTTGCTGTGAATGATACACAAACCAATTTCATTAGTTGTTGTGAACAAAAACTCACCCAAACCTACCATTGTTCCAATCAACCACAGCTTCCTAATCCAACCTGTTGTACAAAATATGCCCAATCAGCCTTGATTTCTCTCCTTTCCGACACAATCCAAAACCCCACCGTTTGAAGTTGGCAGCAAAATCCTAGATCAACCACAATCGATCATACTAGCAAAAATCCAAATAATCATAGATCCTTTGCAGATCACGAATCACCGATTAGGAGGGAAACTATGATACATTTTAGCAATATTGAGAGCTCAGTAGCAATACAATAGGAGATCAATGCCAATCTGGACACGAACAGGGGTGATGGTTGTTCTTCCTCTCGACAGCGATAGCAACTCGAACTTGCGACTGCAACAGAATAGGTCATGACAGAAAGGGGAAATGCGTTGCAGAGATCCGGAAGAGATCGACAATAGTGTCTCTCATCCATGGCGATGTTGTAGCCGATTTGCTCGCACAAAGAGCTGACAAAGGCCAAGAATCCGACAACGGTGAGAAGATCAGGCTGAGGAAGGGAGGAGATTGTTGGATCGAGTGGATCACTAAAGGAGGGGGGTGAATAGCAATAAAACTTTTCATATGAATTCGTTGAGTAGACAATTAAACGCAGTAGAAAGATAAATGAAAACTAAAAGAGACAAGTAGATTTTTTACTTGGTTCGTAGCCTTCGGCTACTACTCCAAGGCCCTAGTGATCCTTGATCACGCATGGAAGGAAAATCACTAAAGAACTCCTCCTCGTTGGAGGTAGGAGTTAATCGAATATAAGAAAACACCAAAAGCTTGAGGTAGAGGGACACTCCCCCTCTCCTCGTTACGATAAAAACTCCGAGACAATAAAAGAGATAAACTGAATTTAAGCTTATACCGACGGAAAAAGAAAATAAATAATTAAACCTAGAGTGTCGAAGAAGTAGCACTTCGTTGTCGGAGAGTTGTAGCATTGCGAAGACTTTTGGAAGCTTAGAATTGATGAGAAAACCCTAGGAGAGGTCCACCTTTTATAGCCTTTGAGCCCCTTCTCAAGAGAAACTTCAGCCAATAAGATTTGATCACCAATCCCCTTGAAATGAGGTGATAAGCCTTGACTCCTCGAAGTTGATCCTTGACCATCAGTCGACTGATGGCCATGATCAGTCGAATGCTGACCGTAGATAGTCGACTGATGGATGACAGTCTAGTCCTCCAAGCTGGCAGTCGACTGATGCTTGCTGCAAGGCAAAATTAGCTTAACAAAAATGTTATTTCGATGACCGCCGACCATCCGATCTTGACCTAGACCATCTATAGGATGTCTTTGGTCGGATCTACGCTTAAGATCATCCCCGCAAGGAGGATATGACCTCTCTTACTCTCACACACACGAGTTTTACCTCGATACTTACTGTGTCGCTTTCGCTTCCGGGCTTCCACTCGATTTCTTCGGCTCTCTCCGAAGTCACTCGAGTGTCGCCCGACCACTGCGGCTTCCTCCGGGTGTCGCTAGCCTTCAGCTCCAGCTTTAGCACTTTTCTGCACACTTGATTTAGCTCGTGAGATAACAATATGAGCTTAACTTTATTTCGTTTTCTATAATCAAAACTCAGGTTCGACTTAGGTGCCTACTGCACCAACAATCTCCTCCTTTTTAATTTATGGCAAACCCACATACAAAGTTAAGAAAATAATATGCATGAAGAAAAAAAATATGCACAGGAATAATATAGATTAAGTAGGAGTAGTAAGGATTTTTCTTTCAAGTACTCCCCCTTAGAGAAACCTCCCCCTTGACCAAGGGTGAGTCTTGAAAGAAGACCTTAATCCTCCCCCTTGATGGTTGCTATTTAGGAAGAGTTTAAGTAATTAACATTACTTAAAGTTAGCCTTAGTAAAACGTTTAATTTAAGAGGACTTCTTAACTTGGCCATTTCTCCCCCTTTCTTAAGTAAAGGATTAATGTTTGGCCATAGTATTAAAAATAAGTTTAAGTTAAGAATTCTCTTAACTTGGCCTTTCCTTTTTGTTAACTCAAACAAGTTAAGAATAAGTATGAAGTGAGTAAGTATGAAGTAAGTTAAGTTATCAAAAATTTTGACCCCTTACTTCGGCCTTTTTCTCCCCCTTTTTCCATATATCGAAAAGAGTGGGGGTGTTTGGAAAAAAAAATATAAGTATTAAATTTAAAGTCCAAGCATGTTCCACATTATTTTGAAAATAATATACTGAAAATAAGCTCATCTATAAAATGTTCGACTCTTATTTGACTTAATTGATATGAAAGATCAACAAGCCCTGGTCAGAGTCGGTTAATATATATGATTATACTCTGTAGTTCATGGCGATGCACTAGCTCTACATCTGGAACCAGGAGTAAGGTCCTAACATCTCACACCCATCTACGTTGCTAAGTACACAAACACATTAGTCCTATGTGTTGTGAGATGTATTGGCTCCTTAAATCTATAGGTTCATGATATCTAAGGTATGTCCTATGCTAGTTCCATGAAAATTAAAAGTAAGAAATAATAATAAGAAAATATAATTTGTAAGTTCCTATTCTACTATGCACTTGCCTAATTTTCATCTTAATAGACTGAATTCGACTTCGGGTAGGGGTTTAGTAAATAGGTCTATCAAGTTGGAGTTCAATTTGACATATTCGAGTTGTATGGCTCCGCTGGCCACATGTTCTCGAATGAAATGGTGTTTGACCTCTATATGTTTGGTCCTAGAATGACATATCAGATTCTTAGTTAGGTTAATTGAGCTAATGTTATCTACATGGAGTTTAGTGTTCGTAAAGTCTAACTTAAAGTCTCGGAGAGTGTGCTTCATCCAAAGAAGCTGAGTGACACACTCACCCATCGCGATGTATTCGACTTCGGTGGTAGATAAGGCAACACAGTGTTGCTTCCTACTGCACCAACTCACTAGACTCGAGCCGAGAAGTTGACAACAACCATTCGTACTCTTTCTATCGAGCTTACTACCGGCATAGTCTGAATCAGAGTAGTCGGTTAGTTCGAACTCGGTAGATCTAGGGTACCAAATATCGACATTAAGTGTACCCTTTAGATATCTAAGGATACGCTTGACTAGATTTAGGTGAGACTCCTTGGCACAGGTTTGGAACCTTGCGCACATACTTACTGCAAATAAGATATCAGGTCGGCTCGCAGTTAAGTAAAGGAGACTTCCTATTACGCTCCTATAGTATTTTAAATCAATTGAATTTATGATTACATCTTCTTCTATATTTACATTCATTTCCATTGGGGTATTAATAATTTTAGCATCTTGCATTCCAAAGCATTTAATTAATTCCCTAGTATATTTGCGTTGATGTAGGTATATTCCATCTTTAGTTTGTTTAATTTGTAGACCTAAGAAGAAGCTCAACTCACCTACTAAATTCATTTCAAATTCACTTTCCATAAGTGAAATGAATTCATTTAGTATGATTGAGTTGGTGGTTCCGAAGATGATATCATCTACGTAGATTTGAGCTATGAATATGTCTTTACCTACGGTTTTTACGAAAAGAGTTGGGTCAACTACACCTTGGTTAAATCCTTTGGACTTAAGATAAACTGAAAGCCTCTCGTACCAAGCTCGAGAATCTTGTTTAAGTCCATAGAGAGCTTTCTTTAACCTAAGGACATGGTCGGGTTTATCTAGGCTTTCGAAACCGGGGGGTTGACTAACATAAACCTCCTCTTTAATATATCCATTCAAGAATGCTGACTTCACATCCATTTGAAACAACTTAAATCCTCGATGTGCAGCATATGCTAATAACATTCGAATGGACTCTAATCTAGCTACTGGGGCATAGGTCTCATCGTAATCTAAACCTTTGACTTGACTAAACCCTTTAGCGACTAATCTAGCTTTATTTCTAACTACTTCACCTTTATCATCAAGTTTATTTCTAAACACCCACCTTGTTCAACAATTATTTTATCTTTAGGTGGTGGCACTAATTCCCATACTTCGTTCCTAGTGAATTGAGCCAGCTCTTCTTGCATTGCAATAATCCAATCGGGATCAAGAAGAGCTTGGTCAATAGTTTTGGGTTAAATTTTGGAAATCAAGGAGATTTGACTAAGGTTTCTATATGAGGCTCTAGTTTAAACTCCTAGCCTTGGATCACTTATCACTTGGTCGATAGGATGATTCGTTTGAGTCCTAGTTTGATTTTTGTTTGAGTCATCTACCACTTGGTCAATAGGATGACTCGTTTGAGTCCTAGTTTGGTTAGTATCATCTACCACTTGGTCGATAGAATGACTTGGTTGACTTAGGTTAGAATTAATACTAGACTTGATCTCCGGATCGGTGTTGAGTCTGGTATGAATCGGCTCGCTAATTGGGGTTGTCGGGGGTTTCATAGGTTCGTGTCCTTCATCAAACACTACATTGATAGTCTCCTCGACTCTAAGGGTGTCATGGTTATATACTCTATAAGCTCTACTTGTAGTCGAGTATCCTAGAAAGATTCCAGTCGAGGTTTTGGATGTAAATTTCCCTAGGTAATCCTTAGTGTTTAAGATATGTACCTTACACCCAAATACCCTAAAGTACTTGATGTTAGGTATTTTATCGTGATAAATCTCGTATGAGGTCTTAAAGTGCCTCTTTACCATAAGGATCCTATTTTGGACATAGCATATCGTACTCACGACTTCTACCCAAAACCTATAGGGTAGGTTATATTCGTTTAACATTGTCCTAGCGGCTTCTTGTAGGGTTCTATTTTTATATTCTACTAGGCCATTTTGTTGTGGGATTCTAGGGCAAGAGAAGTCATGGTGATATCCATTTAGGTTACTGAATTCTATAAACCTGTGGTTCTCGAATTCACCACCATGATCAGTCCTAAGTCTTTTGATTTTAAGGTTTTATTGATTTTCTATTAGTTTAAATAGTTTGATTAATTGATCTAGGGTAACACTTTTGTGTTTGATGAATCTTACCCAAGTAAATCTAGAATAGTCATCAATTATGACTAAGCAGAATTTACTCCCATTAAGTGACTTAGCTCCGTGTGAATCAAATAGATCAATATGTAAGAGCTCAAGGTCACTTTTGGTTCGTTCTTGATTAGTTAGTTGATGTTGTGTCCTAGATTGTTTACCTTGTTGACAAACATTACATATTTTATTATCCAAATTATTGAGGTTAGGCAAACCTCTGACTAAGTCACTCAGACTCATCTTGTGGATGAGTCTTGGGTGTGAGTGACCGAGTCGTCGATGCCACAACCATGATTCCTCTTGTCGTGTCATAAGACACTCAGTTGAGGAGTTAGTTAAATTAATAATATAAATATTGTTATTTCTGGTTCCCTTAAGGATTGTTTTAGAAGTTTCATTTGTATTAATTACGCATTCATTTTCTAGAAATATGACCTTATAGTTATTATCACACAATTGGCTTACACTAAGTAAATTATATTGAAAAGTTTCTACCAATAAGGCATTTTGAATAATAAAGTTAGAGTTGAGCTCAATATCACTTGATCCGATGATTTTGAGCTTGCCATTATTTCCGAAGGCTACCGATGCTTGCCGTTTGAATTGGAGCTTCAAAAACTTGAGTTAATCCCCGGTCATGTGTCGGGAGCAACCACTGTCCAACATCCATTGATCCTACACGCAAGGTAGTTGGATCAGATATTGGATTTATTAAAGATTGGTTGAAAATTATTAACCTAAATCATCTCACCAATGTCTACATGATCAAACATGTTAACCCTATATGTTCTTGTGAGATGACTTCCAATTTTACTTGATTTAAATTTAATGATTTGAACACTTGTCAACCTTGCGTTAGATTCGGATATGATCTTAGGCTCATCAAGTCACCTTTTCAAGATCATGGCTTCTAGGTCGTGGCGAGGCACAGAGGCCTTCTTTGATCGGAAAAATGACCACTTCCTTAGACAAAGCCATTTTTAAGAAAATAGAGACTTGACTTACCTAAGACCACTTCCTGGTCTAACTAGTCTAGGATACGACGAGATAGCTTCAGCTAGTTTCGCTCAGTCAAGTGTACCGAACTAGATATGCCTTATCTAGCCCGAATACACAAGACTTCGCTTTCCTAGCGTACTATCATCTCGCCGCGTCCTGGTACTATGTTACCAAGTATTGACGAGTTATAGTCCTATCTCTAACCATTCTAAAAAGAAAAATCAAAATAAATAACTAACCTAAGCATGCAATTTCTAAGTTAAAAAACAAACAAGTTTGATACTGGCTCCCCCGGAACCGTTGAATCGGTTCGGTCTCTCCACATAGTGGATTTGGTCCTTGGGAACCCAGTACTGGTTCGACCCTAAGTTTGAAATAAAAGTGGTCTTAGGGACCCATACTTGGACATGTTTTTTATGTCGACTTACAATCGACATATACGACCTGTTGGTCGTATTTGAGCTAAACCCTAGTCCTACCTTGTTGTACACGACCCTTTGCGATCCAAGTAGGAGGTCAAGTCCTTTGGATCCCAAAGTAAACCTTTCCAACGTGTTCCTAAGATCTTCGACTTGACTCTTCAAGAGTGAGTTCTCAACTTTGAGCTTTTCAACCCGAGTTGAGTCCTCCTCTCGAACTCGACTAGTCGAAGAGGTTAGGGAGACCTCGTGTTTCAGGAGTTTAACTTCCTCAACCAGGGTCTCGACCTTGGACTCGGACTTAGCTAATTTCCTAGTTAAGAATTTAATTGCACTATAAAGCGTACTAATAAGGGATCAACTTACCTTAAGTGTATCTTTTGAACCGGATGCGTATCCGTGGCTTGTCTTGAATAGCGTTTCGCAGTCTGATTTGTCTTCGATTTCAGATTCATGTTCCGATTCTGACTCCGTCTCCAATTCAACCGGTTTAGCCATGAGGACGCGATCACCATCTTCTTCCTCAGATGCTTCTTCCCACGTAGTGTTGAGTGCCTTTTTGTGTTTCGGTGTTTTGCTCTTGAGCTTCGAACATTCGGACTTGATGTGTCCAAACTTGTTGCATTCGTAACACCTAATGTTAGAACTTTTAGGCTTACCTTCGTTGGGTTGAGTGACAGTTCACTTTCGGCCCTTGACTATCCTCCGAACTAGGTTGACTAGTTCGGCCTCCATTTCCGGGTCGACCTCCGAATCGGACTCATCTTCTTCTTCCTTCAGGGGTGGCTTGCTCGCGGTTTTCTTCCTCGAACCTGCAAAAAGTGCTATACCCTTCTCGGGTTCCAAGTTAGATTGCTCATGAAGTTCAAAATTGGAAAACAACTCATCTAATCTAAGTTTTGAAAGATCTTTGGAGACCTTATAGGCATCGACCATGGATGCCCACAAGGTAGTCCTAGGAAATGAGTTAAGAACATACCTAATAAGGTTGCGGTTTTCGACCATTTGTCCGATTGCGTGTAGGTTATTGACTATGTCTTGAACGCGAGCATGAAGTTGCATCGCCGTCTCATGTTTCTGCATTTTTAGATTATATAACTTATTGAACAAAAGATCACGCTTACATACCTTGGCTTCATCGGTCCCTTCGTGTAGTTGTACTAGCTTTGTCCAAAGGTTCTTTGCGCTGATGAAGGGGCCGATGCGATTAAGCTCCTCCTTGGACAAGCTGCATTGGAGGATTTGAGTTGCCTTGGCATCGGCTTCGACTTGTCTTTTTGTCGCATTGGTCCATTGGTCATAATCCAAGGATTCACCCACTTCGTTAGTCGAAAGTGTGAATCCCGTTTGGATTATGATCCACATCTCGATTTAGGTTTTAAGAAAACATTCCATCCGACTCTTCCAATAACGGAAGTCATCTCCGTTGTAAAACAGAGGTCGGACAGTGGCTTGTCTTGCATTCCATCCGACTCTTCCAACGCAGGTCGGCTGTGCCGGGCTCGGGAAGATTAAAAAGGACAAGAAAATAAATAAATAAAAAATATTTCGAATATGATTCCGAATGATTTTCCATGTTATGCTAGGTATATATATATGGTATTGATATGATGCTAGTTAGACGATATATTTGCATGATTCCATACCTTATGTCCATGTTAACGGATGATGTAGGACCATTGTATCATAATGTATATGTTAAGTTTTGCTCATTTTATCATGATGTACCTGTTTATGTTCATGAACGATAGGCACTCCTATGCCATGGTTACGTAAGGCTTATGAATATGAATTGGTTAAGAAATGTTTCCCTAAGAGTGGGGACAAGAACACTCTTTATGTTATGTAAAAGAACATGTATGCTATTTTACTTTACGCATGGCTTGTATCCAAAGTTGCCCCTAGGTTGAAGTACGGGCCTAGTGGTAATGACATGGTCGACGTGCCGATGGTCGACGGTCGACGACCACAAGGGGTCGCCGAATGGACCGCCAAAAGGGCTGGGCCGAGTCATGGATACAATGCCAGGCCCTAATGTTGAGATTATGTTTAAGTACTTATGAAAGTATATGTTTTCAAAGAGCATTCTGCATATAACTATTCCATGTCTATGTTATTACGAGATATTATGTTATTGTGATAGAAATGTCATGGGGATACATGTCCTAGATGATCATGTCACGGATTGCTTTACTCATGAATTTTGAATGCTAAGTCTATATGCCTCTTGATGATCATGTTAATAGTTACATCCATGCTATGACTATATGTTAGTTAAATGAACGTGTCACTATCTTATGTGTAATTTATGTCATATGGCTTTTGTGAGTAGGAAAGGATCTTACTTAGCATATGTGATGATAGTGTCATTTTTCCCTTGTACTGCAGAGCAAGGCAAGGAATGGAATAATTGAAGGGAGAAGCAGGAGGCAAAGATGTGTGTGGCAGTGGCATGGTGGATAAGATTTAGTTTATGTTTTGGGGAGATTATGCATGTTTTACCGTTCAGTGTTAAGACTTAGATGATGTTTTTGTTTTGGTTGTCACTCCCGTTTATTATATAAATCTCGAATTTCTTTAGTACATGTTTAGTTAAGAAAATTGCTAAGACCGTAACATCATAATTAATCTGTTAGGTGGATTAGGTTAATATAGTTAGCTTAAGAAGGGATTTTATTGTTTTAAATGCTTCCGCTGTATGTATATGCATGTATGTATGATCACGTAGCACCGCCCTTCGCTCCCCTCTGAGGTACGGGAAGGGCGGGCTTTACAGGTGGTATCAGAGCCCAGTTCTGCCTTTCCACTACACACACATCAAGCTCCAAATCCTTCTGCTCCAAGTAAGAAATTCTATGTCTACTCTATTTCTTTCATGTAAGATAAGAAATGCTTTTAGCTTAAATATGCATGAATATATGTATGATAACCTTATGCTAGCCTTTAGTTTAAATATGCATAAATAAATATGAATGATAACCTTATGCTAGCCTTATTATAATATATGAAGATAATCATGGCTAGAAGACGTAGTCATAGAGTCGATGAGATGAATATATGTATTATAATCTTCTGCTAGCCTTATTATAATATATAAAGATAAGCATGGTTGGAAGACGTAGTAATAGAGTCGATGAGATAGTAATATATGGAAGACGTTGTAATAGAGTCGATGAGACAGTAATATATGGAAGACGTAGTAATAGAGTCGCTGAGACAGTATTTTGCTCTTCATAGGGAGCTCCGGTACTATTCGTAAAGAAGATGGATGGGACTATGCGCTTGTACATAGACTACCGAGCACTAAATAATGTGACGATCAAGAATAGGTACCCTTTACCACAGATTGACGATCTGTTTGACCAGTTAAAAGGTGTCACCGTCTTTTCAAAGATTGACCTCAGATCTGGCTATCATCAAGTGAAAGTGAAACCAGATGATATACAGAAGATAGCTTTCCGAACAAGATATGGACATTATGAGTTCGTAGTCATGCCTTTCGGAGTGGCGAATGCTCCTGCTATGTTCATGGACCTGATGAATCGGGTATTCTCGGCGTTTCTTGGCAAGTTCGTGATCGTCTTCATTGACGATATCCTCGTCTATTCGAGAAATCAAAAATAGCATGTCGAACACCTGAAGATGGTATTACAGATTCTTCGAGAACAACAACTATATGCCAAGTTCTCCAAATGTGAATTCTGGCTCGATCAAGTATCTTTTCTGGGCCATATTATTTCCAAGGACGGAGTTATGGTGGACCCGAGGAAGATCGAGGCCGTTAGTAACTAGAGCAGACCAAGGAATGCTAGCGAAGTCGGGAGTTTTCTCGGATTAGCGGGCTATTATCGGAAATTCATAGAGGACTTCTCCAGAATCGCAGCACCTATGACAGTTCTCACCCGGAAAAATAAGAAGTACGAATGGACGGACGACTGTGAGAAGAGTTTCACGGAATTGAAGAGGAGATTGACCAGTGCTCCTATCCTTACTCTTCCAAACTGTGACGAATCCTTCGACATGTACAGCGATGCCTCCAAATTGGGACTCGGAGCTGTACTTATGCAGAGTGGTAAAGTTATTGCCTATGCCTCTAGGCAACTCAAGGAACATGAAAAGAACTATCCCACTCACGACTTAGAGTTGGCCGTTGTGGTCTTCGCTCTCAAGGTATGGAGGCACTATCTGTATGGAGCATAGTGTAAGATCTATACAGACCACCAGAGTCTGAGATATTTCTTCACACAGAGGGACCTCAATATGAGACAACGCAGATGGCTTGAGCTCGTGAAGGACTATGACTGCGAGATTTTCTATCACCTAGGGAAAGCGAACAAAGTGGCCGATGCACTTAGTAGGAAGTCCAGTGCCACCTTGATGTCTCTATCGGGATTGTCTCGACCGCTGGAGACAGAAATCATGAGCTATGGAATCGAGGTTATTTCCGGACAGCTTTCAACCATGGCAATAGTACCATCACTATTCGATGACATATTGGAAAAATAATGTAGTGATCCAAATCTCTAGAGGATCAAGCAGGAGATCCTAGAAGGAAAAACCGAGGATTTTCGTGTCGCTGATAACGGAATATTATACCTTAGGGATCGTCTATGTATCCCTAATGATCCGGAACTACGCAAGAAGATATTGGAGGAGGCTCATGGGACCCCCTATTCTATGCATCCAGGATCCACCAAAATGTATCAAGATCTGAAAGAGAAATTATGGTGGTTCGATATGAAGAAGGATGTAGCATAGCACGTCAGTACCTATTTGACCTGTCAGCAAGTTAAAGCAGAACACCAGAGGCCTGGAGGAGTTCTGCAACCGATCCAAATTCCAGAGTGGAAATGGGAAGACATCTCTATGGACTTTATTTCAGGTCTTCCTAGGACTACGAACGGATATGACACAATATGGGTTATCGTTGACAGATTGACGAAGTCAGCCCATTTCCTAGCAATCAAGATGACCTATTCGATTGAGCAACTGGCTCAATTATATGCTAAGAAAATCATCAGACTACATGGTATTCCTAAGACTATCATTTCAGATAGGGATGGTCGCTTCACGTCATAGTTTTGGGAATGCGTTCATAAGGCTCTTGGCACGAAGCTGCATTTCAGTACCACCTTTCATCCTCAGACAGACGGACAAACAGAAAGGGTGAACCAAGTACTGGAAGACATGTTACGAGCTTGTGCCCTGGACTTCAAAGGGAGCTAGTGTCGATATTTATGTCTAGCGGAATTCGCTTACAACAATAGCTATCAGGATACCATCGGAATGGCACCTTATGAAGCTTTATATGGGAGGAGATGTAGGTCTCCAATATGTTGGTACGAAGGTGGTGAGAAGAAAGAGATGGGACTTCACATGGAATTCATCAAGGACACCACCCGAGCGATACAGAATATCCGCCAAAGAATAGAGACTGCTCAGAGCCAGCAGAAAAACTATGCGGATCAGCGACGTAGACCTTTGGAATTCAATGTCAGAGATTTGGTATTTCTCCGGGTAGCACCTATGAAAGGAATAATGAGATTTGAGAAGAAAGAGAAGCTAAGTCCGCGATACGTAGGACCATATCCGATCCTAAAAAAATTAGCAAGGTAGCTTATGAGCTCGAGTTACCTCAGGAGATGTCGGCTATTCACAACGTGTTCCATGTGTCAATGCTCAAGAAGTGCATTTCCAGTAGAGACCAGATGGTTGAGCCACAGACAGTGCAAATTCAAGAGGACCTGAGTTACGAAAGTCGACCGATCCGAGTACTGGACCGAGAAGTCAAAAGACTAAGAAATAAAGAAGTGCCCTTAGTAAAAGTTTTGTGGCAAAGTCAACAATACGAAGAAGCCACCTGGGAACGCGAGGACAATATGAAACGAAGATACCCAGAACTATTCTAAGTTCGAGGATGAACTTTTTATAAGGTATAGGGGATTGTAACGCCCGAAAAATCTTAGGAGTTTTATAGATAATGAGGCATGATAATAAAGGGGCCCTTATGTGGGTTAAAGAAAATAAAGATAATTATGCATGATGATAATAGGCTTACGTGGGATTTAAAGGAAATAAAAGAAAAGATAAAAGAAAAGAAAACCGAACAAGAAGGGGTGAGTCACCAAAAATCCAATAAAAATTTTATATGATTAGGGAGAAGTCATGAATTTAATTGAAGAAGGAATTAATTCTGTTAAAGAGAGAAATTTAAGGAAATTTATAAGGGAATAGGTTAAGCCTTGATGGTTATAAATTTAACCACCCTAATACCCTAGAGGACACCTCTCTACTCTCTCTTGATCCCTCCATCGCCGAACCACACATCAAGGAGAATTCTCTCCTAGGGTTGTCTTCTCCGCCGAATCCAAGGAAAGGTGGGATTCAAGAGACCTTGGAGGGCAGTTGCTAGGGCGGGATAGAAGGTTGCATCTCATTAGGTTTTACAAATATAAGTTAAAGCAATCGAAGGTAAGAATTCCCTCACCTGCAGTACATGGCTTTCTCTCGAATGGCTTTCATGTTTCCAATGTTGTGCTATGCAATAAAGAGTTTTTCATGTTCTTCTTTTCCCTGTATTGCATATGATTAACCTTAGACGAGGTTCCATGTTTGATATTGCTTAAGACCCTAGGAAGAGGTTCGTATAAATTTTGTTAAGCAGAATACGTATAGAGGCCAACACACCGCTCTTTCACCCCGACACAGGCGTGTCGGGGTGAGCAGCGCGGGACACGCCTATGCCGCCCCGGCACAGGCATGTCGGGGCCAAACAGCTCAGGCGTGAAGCGTGCCGCCCGGGCGCAAAGCATGCCGCTCCGGCGCCAGGCGTGTCGCTCGACCACTGGAGGTGCTGCTCGGCTCGCAGGCGTACCTCTCGGCTAGCAGGCGTGCTACTCGGCCATGACACGGGTGTGTCGTCCAACGCAGGGCGATTGTGCCGGGCTCGGGAAGATTAAAAAGGACAAGAAAATAAATAATAAAAAAAAATTCCGAACATGATTCCGAATGATTTTCCATGTTATGCTAGGTATATATATATTGTATTGATATGATGCTAGTTAGACGATATATTTGCATGATTCCATACCTTATGTCCATGTTAACTGCTGATGTAGGACCATTGTATCATAATGTATATGTTAAGTTTTGCTCATTTTATCATGATGTACCTATTTATGTTCATGAACGATAGGCACCCCTATGCCATGGTTACGTAAGGCTTATGAATATGAATTGGTTAAGAAATGTTTCCCTAAGAGTGGGGACAAGAACACTCTTTATGTTATGTAAAAGAACATGTATGCTATTTTACTTTACGCATGACTTGTATCCAAAGTTGCCCCTAGGTCGAAGTACGGGCCTAGTGGTAATGACACGGTCGACGTGCCGACGGTCGACGGTCGACGACCACAAGGGGTCGCCAAATGGGCCACCGAATGGACCGCCAAATGGGCTGGGCCGAGTCATGGATACAATGTCGGGCCCTAATGTTGAGATTATGTTTAAGTACTTATGAAAGTATATGTTTTCAAAGAGCATTCTGCATATAACTATTCCATGTCTATGTTATTACGAGATATTATGTTATTGTGATAAAAATGTCATGGGGATACATGTCCTAGATGATCATGTCACGGATTGCTTTACTCATGAATTTTGAATGCTAAGCCTATATGCCTCTTGATGATCATGTTAATAGTTACATCCATGCTATGACTATATGTTAGTTAAATGAATGTGTCACTATCTTATGTGTAATTTATGTCGTATGGCTTTTGTGAGTAGGAAAGGATCTTACTCAGCATATGTGCTGATAGTGTCGTTTTTCCCTTGTACTGCAGAGCAAGGCAAGGAATGGAATAATTGAAGGGAGCAGCAGGAGGCAAAGATGTGTGTGGCAGTGGCATGGTGGATAAGATTTAGTTTATGGTTTGGGGAGATTATGCATGTTTTACCGTTCAGTGTTAAGACTTAGATGATGTTTTTGTTTTTGTTGTCACTCCCGTTTATTATATAAATCTCGAATTTCTTTAGTACATGTTTAGTTAAGAAAATTGCTAAGACCGTTACATCATAATTAATTTGTTAGGTGGATTAGGTTAATATAGTTAGCTTAAGAAGGGATTTTATTGTTTTAAATGCTTCCGCTGTATGTATATGCATGTATGTATGATCGCGTAGCGCCGCCCTTCGCTCCCCTCTGAGGTACAGGAAGGGCGGGTGTTACAGATAGTCTCCTCGACTCTAAGGGTGTCATGGTTATATACTCTATAAGCCCTTCTTGTAGTCGAGTATCCTTGAAAGATAACGGTCGTGGTTTTGGATGTAAACTTCCCTAGGTAATCCTTAGTGTTTAGTATATGTACCTTACACCCAAATACTCTAAAGTACTTGATGTTAGGTATTTTATCATGATAAATCTCGTATGAGGTCTTAAGGTGCCTCTTTACCATAAGGATCCTATTCTGGACATAACATGTCGTACTTACGGCTTCCGCCCAAAACCTATCGGGTAGGTTATACTCGTTTAACATTGTCCTAGCGACTTCTTGTAGGGTTCTATTTTTTGCGTTCTACAAGGCCATTTTGTTGTGGGGTTCTAGGGCAAGAGAACTCATGGTGGTATCCATTTAGATTATAGAATTTTGTAAACCTGTAGTTCTCGAATTCACCACCATGATCAGTCCTAAGTCTTTTAATTTTAATGCTTTGTTGATTTTCTATTAGTTTAAATAGTTTGATTAATTGATCTAGGGTGTCACTTTTGTGTTTAATGAACCTAACCCAAGTAAATCTAGAGCAGTCATCGATTATGACTAAGCAGAATTTACTTCCATTAAGTGACTTAGCTCCGTGAGAATCAAATAGATCCATGTGTAGGAGGTCAAGAACACTTTTGGTTCATTCTTGATTAGTTAGTTGATGTTGTGTCCTAGATTGTTTACCTTGTTGACAAGCATTACATATTTTATTATCCAAATTATTGATGTTAGGCAAACCTCTGACTAAGTCACTCTGACTCATCTTGTGGATGAGTCTTGGGTGTGAGTGACCGAGTCATCGGTGCCACAACCATGATTCCTCTTGCCGTGTCATAAGACACTTGGTTGAGTAGTTAGTTAAATTAATAGTGTAAATATTGTTATTTCTAGTTCCCTTAAGGATTGTTTTAGAAGTTTCATTTGTATTAATTACGCATTCATTTTCTAGAAATATGATCTTATAGTTATTATCACACAATTGGCTTACACTAAGTAAATTATATTGAAAATTTTCTACCAATAAGACATTTTGAATAATAAAGTTAGAGTTGAGCTCAATATCACCTGATCCGATGATTTTGAGCTTGTCGTTGTTTCCGAAGGCTACCGATCCTTGTCGTTTGAATCGAAGCTTCGAAAACTTGAGTTAATCCCCGGTCATGTGTCGGGAGCAATCACTGTCCAACATCCATTGATCCTACACACAAGGTAGTTGGATCAGATATTGAATTTATTAAAGATTGGTTGAAAATTATTAACCTAAATCATCTCACCCATGTCTACATGATCAAACATGTTAACCCTATATGTTCTTGTGAGATGACTTCCAATTTTACTTGAATTAAATTTAATGACTTTAACACTTGTCAACCTTGCGTTAGATTCGGATTTGACCTTAGGCTCATCAAGTCACCTTTTCAAGATCATGGCTTCCAGGTCGTGGCGAGGCATAGAGGCCTTCTTTGATCGGAACAACGACCACTTCCTTAGACAAAGCCATTTTCAAGAAAATAGAGACTTGACTCACCTAAGACCACTTCCTGGTCTAACTAGTCTAGGATACGGCGAGGTAGCTTCAGCTAGTTCCGCTCGGTCAAGTGCACCGAACTAGATACGCCTTATCTAGCCCGAATACATAAGACTCCGCTTTCCTAGCGTACTATCATCTCGCCGCATCCTGGTACTATGTTATCAAGTATTGACGAGTTATAGTCCTATCTAGCCATTCTAAAAAGAAAAATCAAACTAAATAAAGAACCTAAGCATGCAATTTTCTAAGTTAAAATACACAAGTTTCGTACTAGCTCCCCCTGGACCGTTGAATCGGTTCGGTCTCTCCACATAGTGGATTTGGTCCTTGGGAACCCAGTACTGGTTTGATCCTAAGTTTGAAATTAAGGTGGTCTTAGGGACCCATTCTTGGACACATTTTTTATGTCGACTTACAATCGACATATATGACTTGTTGGTCGTGTTTGAGCTAAACCCTAGTCCGGCCTTGTTGTACACGACCCTTTGCGATCAAAGTAGGAGGTTAAGTCCTTTGGATCCCAAAGTAAACCTTTCCAACGTGTTCCTAAGGTCTTCGACTTGACTCTTCAAAAGTGAGTTCTCAACTTCGAGTTTTTCAACCCGAGTTGAGTCCTCTTGAACTCGACTAGTCGAAGAGGTTAGGGAGACCTCGTGTTTGAGGAGTTTAACTTCCTCAACTAGGGTCTCAACCTTAGACTCAGACTTAGCTAATTTTCTAGTTAAAAACTTAATCACATTATAAAGTGTACTAATGAGGGATCGACTTACCTTGAGTGTATCTTTTGAACCGGATGTGTATCCGTGGCTTGTCTTGAATAGTGCTTCGCAGTCCGACTCGTCTTCGGTTTTCGATTCATGTTCTGATTCCACCGGTTTAGCCATGAGAACACGATCATTATCTTCTTCCTCGGATGCTTCTTCCCAAGTAGCGTTGAGTGCCTTTTCGTGTTTTGGTGCTTTGCTCTTGAGTTTTGGGCATTCGGACTTGATATGTCCAAACCTGTTGCATTCATAGAATCTAATATTTGAACTTTTAGGCTTACCTTCGTTGGGTCGAGTGACGATTCATTTTTGGCCCTTGACTATCCTCCGAACTAGGTTGACTAGAGTGGCCTCCATTTTCGGGTCGACCTCCAAATCAGACTCATCTTCTTCTTTTTTCGGGGGTGGCTTGCTAGCGGTTTTCTTCCTCGAACCTGCAAAAAGTGCTATACCCTTCTCAGGTTCTGAGTTAGAATGCTCATGAAGTTCAAAATCGGAAAATAATTCATCTAACCTAAGTTTCGAAAGATCCTTGGAGACCTTGTAGGAATCGACCATGGATGCCCACAAGGTAGTCCTCGGAAAAGAGTTAAGAACATATCTTATAAGGTCGCGGTTTTCGACCTTTTGCCCGATCGCGTGTAGAGTTTTGACTATTTCTTGAATGCGGGCGTGAAGTTGAGTCGCCGTTTCGTGTTCCTGCATTTTTAGATTATACAATTTATTAAACAAAAGATCGCGCTTACATACCTTGGCTTCATCGATCCCTTCGTCTCCACTAGCTTTGTCCAAAGGTCCTTTACGCCGATGAAGGGGCCGATGCGATTAAGCTCCTCCATGGATAATCCGCATTGGAGGATTTGAGTTGCCTTGGTGTCGGCTTCAACTTGTCTTTTTGTCGCATTGGTCCATTGGTCATAATCCAAGGATTCACCCACTTCGTTAGTCGGAAGTGTGAATCCCGTTTGGATTATGATCCACATCTCAATTTGGGTTTTAAGAAAACATTCCATCCGACCCTTCCAATAACGGAAGTCATCTCCGTTGTAAAACGGAGGTCGGATGGTGCTAAAACCCTCAAGATGGGTCATTGAAACAAAAAGAAACAAGATAACGGAGACAAAAAACCTAACAACAACACAAACAATCGAAAAGTACCAAGACTCGTGTCTTGGATTAGTAGTGCGGAAGAAAAACTAAACGAATGAAATAAATTCGAAATAAACAGAATAAAAAAAGAAAATAAAATCTGTAAAAATGCTAGATTGGTGGTTTCACCAGATCTTAGCACCCCCGGCTCTGATACCAATTGTTGGATCGAAGCGGATCGCTAGAGGGGGGTGAATAGCGATAAAACCTTTTTTTTTGAGTTCGTTTCAAGACAATTAAATGCAGCGGAAAGTAAAATCAAACACAAAGAAGACAAATGGTTTTTTACTTGGTTCGTAGCCTTCGGCTACTACTCCAAGGCCCTAGTGATCCTTGATCACGCACGGAGGGAAAATCACTAAAGAACTCCTCCTCGTTGGAGGTAGGAGTTAATCGAGTACAAGAAAAATCACAAAGCTTTGAGGTAGAGGGACACTCCCCCTCTTCTCGTAACGATAAAAACTCCGAGACAATTGATATGAAAAATATAAACTGAAATGAAGATTATACTGACGAAACAAAAATATAAACAATTAAACCTAGACGTCGGAGAAGTAGAACTTCGTTGTCGGAGAGTTGTAGCGTTGCGGAGGCTTTTTGGAAGCTTAGGATTGATGAAGAAACCCTAGGATAGACCCTCCTTTTATAGCCTTTGAGCCCCTTTTCGAGAGGAACCCTAGCCAATCACATTTGAGCACCACTCCCCTTGAAATGAGGTGATAAGCCTTGACTCCTCAAAGCTAATCCTTGACCATCAGTCGACTGATAATCATCATCAGTCGACTGATGGCGATCGATCGAATCTTGTTGTAGGCAATCATTCGTTTGACAGTCGAGTCCTCCAAGCTGGCAGTCGACTGATGCTAACTGAAATGACAAGTTAGCTGAACAATAACATTATTTCGACGGCCTCCGACCATCCGATCTCGACCTAGACCACCGATGAGATGTCTTGGGTCGGATCTACGCTTAAGTCTATCCCCGTAAGGAGGATACAACCTCACTTACACTCGCACTCACACGAGCTTACCTCGATACTTACTGTTTCTCTTTCGCTTTTGGCCTTCCACTCAATTCCTTCGGCTCCCTCCGAAGTCACTCGAGTGTCGCCCGACCACCGCGGCTTCTTCCAGGTGTCGCTAGCCTTCAGCTCCAGCTATAGCACTTTTCTGCATACTCGATTCAGCTCGTGAGATAATGATATGAGCTTAACTTTATATTGTTTGCTATAATCAAAACTTAGGTTCGACTTAGGTGCCTACTGCACCAATATATTTATCTCGTGAGATAACAATATGAGCTTAACTTTGTATCGTTTGCTATAATCATAACTCAAGTTCGACTTAGGTGCCTACTGCACCAACAGAGACGGTGAACTAGCTCCCGAATTGGAGACTGATGGTCGCGCATGATGGGGGCTTGTGACGGCGACTGATAGAGCTCCCGATGGTCAACCATCGATGGTCCTCCCTTCAAGGTGACCTCCGGCGACCAAGTGGCGGCAACGCTGCCATCGTTGCGACAGAGATGGTGGCGACAGCAACTGGAGCTCGCGGCGGCGACGAGCGACGGTTATCCTCGACAAGGCTGGCAACCAACGCTCAATCTATCAAATAGATAATATGAAATGCGATAGCAGTAGTAATACTGCTCGATCTCGACTACTAAGTCCCACGCAGACTTTTCGTTGGATCGACGCTTAGCTTTGTCCCCCTACAGAGGACTCAGCCTCACCTCTTCACTCGAGGCTTACCTGTTGGCTACTTGCCGGACTTACCACTCTTGATATCCGATCTAATCCACCAGGTCTTCCACCAGTTGTCTGGTCTGCCTGACCCAGCTGGACTTTTTGTCGATTGTCCAATCTCCTGACATAACCGATCTTCATGCCAAATGTCTGGTCCACGCGACCCATCTGGACTTCATGCCTGATGTCCGGTCCTCCTGATTTGTCAAGATACATGCCTAGTATCTGGTCAACACGACCTACTAGGACTTCTTGTTAAGTCTACACACTTAACATTGATATTAGAACACAAGTGAATCCTAACATTTAACTGTGGTTCATACATCAAAACTAAGGAGTGATGCTCACTGCATCAACAATCTCCCCCTTTTTGATGTATGACAATACACCAGTTAAAGTTAGGAGAATCAAATACCAATATCCAAATATTAACTTGTACAATAGATGCATAAATTAAACTATGTATGAGATGCATAAGTTCTTATCAAATTTTTGCATCTTTCTTTCAATCAATAAATTATTCTTTAATTTTTGCACTTTACTTTAAGTAAATTTCTAACTTTATTTCTCTTTCTTCCCCTTTGGCATACATCAAAATAAAAATTAAATCTAAAATGCCAACAAAATATAGTGGAGAGAAGAAATTTTCAATCTCAAAAATTAAGTTTTAAAATATACACTTGCGAATTTGAATTCAAAAACTTAATTTAATTTCAAACAATTATTTCTAACTTTTCAAATGTTTAAAAATTCCTTAATAAAAACTTTATTTTCAAAATTTAAAAGGAATTTTCAAAAATTTCAATTTTTCAACACTCCCCCTAAATAAAAGCATTATTTTCAAAATTTAAAAGGAAATTTCAAAAATTTTGATTTTTCAACACTCTCCGTGAATAAAAGCATTATTTTCAAAATTTAAAAGGAATTTTCAATTTTTCAACACTCCCCCTGAATAAAAACTTTATTTTCAAAATTTAAAATTTTTCATTTTTTTCAACACTCCCTTTGAATAAAAACTTTATTTTAAAAATTTAAAATTTTTCATTTTTTTCAACATCCCCCTGAATAAAAATATTATTTTCAAAATTTTCAATTTTTCAACACTCCCCCTGAATAAAAGAATTATTTTAAAATTTTAAAAATTTTCATTTTTTTAACACTCCCCCTGAATAAAAACTTTATTTTCAAAATTTAAAATTTTTTGAATTTTTCAAACTTTTTTTTTTTTTGGGCTAGAGCCTACCGAAGCACTCTAGCCCAAGTGGTTAAGTGTGGAGGTACCGTTGACTGAGGTACCGGGTTCGATCCCCCTCAACGACAAT
Source organism: Wurfbainia villosa (assembly GCA_025175895.1). NCBI lineage: Eukaryota > Viridiplantae > Streptophyta > Magnoliopsida > Zingiberales > Zingiberaceae > Wurfbainia > Wurfbainia villosa. Next base: position 110,407,286 of record CM045987.1, on the reverse strand, counting down.
TACCAATAGGTATTGTTGGTTGAGACACGGGATTGTCCGGTAGGCTCTTATCAACCCGTGGTACTGTGCCTCAAAAAATTTCTTTGGAGGTTTTTGATGAGGGGCCGCTTCGGCGGTGGGGCCAGTCACGTAAAAAAGTTTACCACCACAATTTTACCGAAGCGCCTTATCCCAAGTGGTAAGGGTGGAGGTACATGTTGTGGGAGGTGCCGGGTTCGAGCCCTCCTCAGCCGACAGTGGTTACGGCTGAGATCGAGATATCTGGCCCAGCGTTGCTCTTATCAACATCATGGTACTGTGCCTCCAAAAATTCCCAAAAGGGATTTCTGTTGAGGGGTCGCTTCGGCGGTGGGGTCAGTCACGTAAAAACGTTTACCATCACAGTTTCACCGAAGCGACTTATCCCAAGTGGTAAGCGTGGAGGTACATGTTGCGGGAGGTGCCGGGTTCGAGCCCTCCTCAGCGACAGGCAGGGTTCTGTTGACTGAGATACTGGGCTGGCCCAGTGTTGCTCTTATCAACATCGTGGTACCGTGCCTCCAAAAATTCCCGAAAGGGGTTTCTGTTGAGGGGTCGCTTCGGCGGTGGGGCCAGTCACGTAAAATAGTTTACCATCATAGTTTTACCGAAGCGCCTTATCCCAAGTGGTAAGCGTGGAGGTACATGTTGCGGGAGGTGCCGGGTTCGAGCCCTCCTCAGCGACAGGCAGGGTTCTGTTGACTGAGATACTGGGCTGGCCTAGCGTTGCTCTTATCAACATCGTGGTACCGTGCCTCCAAAAATTCCCGAATGGGGTTTCTGCTGATGGGCCACTTCGGCGGTGGGGCCGGTCACATAAAAAAGTTTACCATCACAGTTTTTAGCCCCCAGGGCAACGGCGTGGTGGTTACAAGCGGAGCACTCCACTGAAACAGCCTGGGGTCGATTCCGCCCTGGCAGCGCGCGCTGGGCAAGTGGCGGTGCATGATTCCCCCTCGTCCCAGCGTGGTCGGCCCATCAGGCGGCCCATGGGCCCTCTTGCGATGGGCCACCCGTCACCCTTATTTACCCTCGTCGATCGGTGGGGACTCTCGTTGAAGGTCGTGGGGCAGGGCCGGTCGACCCTGAGGACTAGTGGGCGTAAGCTCGACACCTCAGGTTAATCAAAAAAAAAATTTCAAACTTTTAATTTGATGCAAAAGTGATAGGGAATAAGTCCAAGCATGAATTCTTTGAAAATTATATTTTGAAAATACACATCTAAAAATTTTTCTTAAAGCAATGGCCCCCAGGGCAACGGCGCGGTGGTAAGGCACGAAGTTCCCCTCTGTGCATCCAGGGGTCGATTCCGCCCTGGCTGCGCACGCTGCATGAGTGGCGGTGCACGATGCCCCCTCGTCCCAGCGTGGTCGACCCTTCTGGGCAGCACGGGTCCTAACGCGTCAGACCACCCGTCACCCTAATTTACCCTCATTGACTAGTGGGGACTCTAGTCGAAGGCTGTGGGGCAGGGCCGGTCAGCCATCAGGACTAGTAGGGAAGAGAAATCGTACCTGATACCTGATGTAAATAAAAAAAAATGATATGAAATTAATTATCAAGCTTTGAATTAGAGTTAGTCACCGAAGTGATCAATTTCCTCTTGTAAACCTCATGTTGGTTCATGTCGATGCACTATATCTATATCTAGAACCAGGGGTGTAGTCCTGACATCTCACGCCCATCTTTGTGGCTCAATACACAAACAGATAATCCTAGGCGTTTGTGAGATGCGAAGGCTAACTAAAGTCTATAGGATCATGAAATCTAGATTGACCTAATCTAGATTAATTTTCAATTTTCTTTAAAAAATTAATATAATAATATTATTATTTTTAAGTAATTCTGAATGATAAGCAAGAAAAGTTCCTAATCTACCAAGCATAACACAATTCACACACAAAATTTAAAAGTTTTTAAATTTATTAAGTTCAAATGACATAATAGTCCAAGTCAGTAGATGGAGGATGAGAAAGACCCATGCCCCACGACCTAAGAAGCTCCATCATCTCTCTATGATCGTCTCTCTACGCCTGCAAAATCTACATAATCTCAAGATGTTGCTGCATCCTCCAGCCTAGATAATCTCTCTGCTATGGTAGGAGGTGCTAGAATCCCAAGAAATGGTGATAGACTATCAAATCCAGGGGCTTCCTGATGCTCGGGCTCGGAGTGGTGGTCGGGGTTGATCTCTGGATCAAGCTCCTGCTCTGGATCAGGCTAGGGTTGGGGCTGAGGCTGAGGCCGATGACCATCTCTCTTCCATGCAAGGATATTATTGACATCTAACCCTATTTTTGCTAAACCAAACTGTCTATACCCTATCATGTCGTAATCAGTAAGGTGTTTGATGTTACCTATGGTAACATCAAATCCTAATGCAGCTAAAATGGATGTGATGACATGCCAGTAAGGCAAATGTGCCTTCCTGCTAGTGACTGACCTAGAATGGTAAATAATAGAATGAAACATCTATAGGCTGATGTTTATATATAGCCTATGGCTAAGTGCATAAAGTAAAAATGAGTGATAAGGGTGCATCATGGCGATGTCCCTAGTGGTGAGTGGCAGAATGTAGTTCACTATGACTCGATATAGGGCATAGTCCTGTATTCTGAGTCTAGTAGAACTAAAAATACTCACAGACGGAGTTCTTTCCTTACCAAAAAAGATGCATATGTATTCTATTTGATGTAATATGAGAATAGGGGTCACAGTACGGTAACTCCATGGATGGAAAACATACAACAGGACATGTCGAATGCATGAGTCCTAAATGCTCTCTCAACATAGAGTGGGTAAAAACAAAGTCCTTACCCTGTACTCTAGTCGAATATCAAATGTCATCAATTTTACTAAGATTATTGAAAAACTTTGCACATAAATCTATGTTCATAGAGTTTTTGCAATAAACTAATTTTTCTAATCCATAGTCTGCTATGACCTCCATACTAAGCATGCATGCATTACTAAAGTATGATTTACTAATATACCTAGTAGGCATAGGAAGGTAAGTGGTGCTTTCAAACCTAATCCTATGCCCCTCAGTGGGGAACCTAATATCCAAGCATGGAGTTGATGACTCAATCTCAATGGCTCTTATTTTACCCCTAATTGAATTCCAAATATTTAAATATTTATTGAAAATAATTGAAATTGAAGTTTAAGAGTTATTAACTCGGCATTTTCGATGATATTAAAGAAAAATGATGACCTAAGCACTTTGGAAGATCAGAATTAGGGTTTTTTCGGCGGATTTGCGGCTGTTGTAAATGAATTTGGCGTGGTTTGGCGGTGGTCTTATAGATAGTATTTAGTCGACTAGAAACATTCCAGTCGCCTGAATTTGAGTTGATTGAACATGTTTCAGTCGACTGTAATAAATTTTACCATTTACTTTGCCGCCTAAACTTTATCTACCGGGACATTTCAGTCGACTGAATTGACTTCAGTCAACTGAAGTCACATTTTACCTTCCCGATACTCGAAGGCAACCGATTTTGATTCAGTCGACTCTTGTTGAGTCGACTAAACTGTTGGTGCAATCGGCCCAGGTCACGATTGACCAGACTCGAGTTTGACTCGAGTGATGTTTGACAAAGGGATTTGACAAAGTGGTTTGGCATTGATGTTTGACATTAATGTCGGTTAATATGTTGGGGAGATTGTTGGAGTAATCGACCTATGTCATGTTTGACTGGACTCGAGTTTGACTCGAGGAAGACCTTGATAGTTGACTGGGATTGACCATGTGATTATGGGAAAGTCCAAGCATGGGTCTTGGCAAGGTAAAGTCCAAGTCATGGGTACTTGGCATGGAAAGTCCAAGTGGGACACTTGGCATTTGGTAAAGTCCAAGTCATGGGTACTTGGCATGAAAAGTCCAAGTGGGACACTTGGCGCATGGAAAGTCCAAGTCATGGGTACTTGGCTTTTGGGAAAGTCCAAGTCTTGAGTACTTGGCATGAGAAGTCCAAGCATGGGTCTTGGCAAATGAGAAGTCCAAGCATGGGTCTTAGCAAATGGAAAGTCCAAGCATGGGTCTTGGCATGGAAAGTCCAACATGGGTTGGCAAGGGAAAGTCCAAGCTTGAATCTTGGCATTTGGGAAGTCCAAGGGAATTGATATTGGCAGTGTAAAGTCCAAGCGGAGTCTTGGCGGCGTAAGTCCAATGTGCCTTGGCGGTATAGACACCGTTAGCATGACATAGCCGAGGGAAGCACCTGGAGGCTAGCGCGATGGATGAACAAGTTATGGATGACTTGGAGGGATCCGAGAGGCGTGAGACTGATGGAGGTGGCTAGAAGGCTTAGGTCTAGGCTAAGGGTGGTCTAGCAAGTATGGGGGCACCATACTTAGGTTAAAACCTCATCTTTGAGGTTGGCAGTCGACTGGCATTATGGCCGGTTCGACTGCCGTGAGTCGACTTGAGTTCGACTGTCGTTTAAGAGCTGAAACTACTCACGGCGGTCATGCTCATGGGAGCGATCACGATGTCTTCGGCGATCGACTACCAAGTCGGATCATTGATTCGTACAAGCACAGAATGCTCCGTAGGTAGTAGGCGATCGACTATCTGGGCGATCGCAAGAGATCCGTTGGAGTTTTTTCAGCGTAGATCGAGCCGTTGTCTCACGACAACAGTGACATCAGTCGACTGGTGACTTATGGCAGTCGACTGATGGGCAAAAATCCAGGTCGCGCGCAAGGATAAAAGGAGCTCGATTGGAGGGTTTTTACAACCGATTTTCTTGGACGTTTTGAAGCGATTTGCTGCTGCAAATCAGGGCTTTCAAGTGCTAGTCTAAGGCAATCAACAAGCAAGCTTCTAAAGTGTATTTGTAAAGTGTTCTTTACTTCTCTTGTTGTATTTCTTCTTATATTTGCTTGTTGTATTTAGATTATTGTTGTAATCTTATTGTAAGAGGTTTCTCCACCTCCGACTTGTGTCGAGAAGGAGTATTTATCATAGTGGTGTGTGATTGGCATCGCTAGGGTTCGTACGAACCCAATCCGTGGAGTAGGAACCGTTTTGGTTCCAAACCACGTTATATCCTTGTGTTTGTGATTGTGTCTCTTCGTTATTGCTTTTATTATTTCTATTCCGCTACGCATAACGAGTTTTGTAGAGACGATCGCGAACGAATTCCATCTACGTACGGTCAACGCTATTCACCCCCCCTCTAGTGGCGTCAAATCTCCAACAAGTGGTATCAGAGCCCGGGGCTCTTCTACGGACTAATCGCCGGGAGCTAGGACAAAGAAGCTAGAGGGTGAAGATGGAAGAACAATTGGGATGGAACATTAACACACCGATCCCTTACTCCTTCTATGGACAAGAAGGGTTTAAGCAATGGAAGTCAAGAATTGAAGACTTCCTAATGATGAGGGACGTCGAAGAATGGTCTATCTTAATGGAAGGATATAGCTATCCAAGAGGACCAAAAGTTGGATTCCTCAAGAAAAAGAGATGGACCGAAGAGCAAGTCCAAGCCTTCGAAAAGAATGAGAAGGTAATGAAGTTGTTAATTGATTTAATACCTAACAATATCTTGTGTATGTTAGGTAATTATGTAGATGCAAACGAGCTATGGAGCCAAGTGGCCAAGCTCCATGAAAGCCCATCAATGGTCCAAGAGGAAGAGACCGAAGAGGCTAATGCATCACCCTCACAAGGAAGTGAGGACTTGGAGGGTGAGAGATCATCAACATCCAAAGAGGAAGAGGAAGTAGAATCGGAAGATGATAGGGAGTCAATTTCCGGGTCGGTGGAGGAAGTGGAAGAAGCATCCACTTCTAGGATTGAGGAGGAGATTAGAGTTTCCTCAACACCGGAGCATCAAGAAGAAGCTTCTACATCCAGTCAAGATGAAGAAGTGTCAATTCCGAACTCCACCACTAACCTAGGTAATTCAAACACTCTAATTTCAAATAAAAATAATATTATGTGTTTTGAGTGTAGGGAATTTGGGCACTATAAGAGCAAGTGCCCAAAGAAGATTAGGAAAGCTCCACCGGCACCAAAAGTCAAGGATGTTGGTTCCCCAACACCTAAAGGCAAGGAGCACATCATATGCTTCAAGTGCAATTCAAAGGGGCATTATCGGAGTCAATGTCCTGGGGGGAAGAAGAAGGGGCAAGGAGGAGCATCACAAGTAGGGGGAGCTTCTATAGCTAACCCTAAGGTATATTTTAATAATGCACATTCCAAATTTAAAAGTCAAAAGCATGCTAGAAATTTTAATTCTCTTGTAATTCACCATGAAAAGCATGCTAGAGATAAATATATTTGTTTAGAATCTAAAAGCGTTAACTTCAAAAGTATGGAGAAATTTGGGACTAATGTCCCTAAAAACAACTTATTTAAAGATAAACCTAGGTCAAATAACTCAAGATCAAATTTACCTAGGGAGACAATTAGAAAGGTGCAAGAGAACCTAGGTCAAAACCCTAAATGGACTAGGCATATGCCTAGGAAGTCCAATGCCCAGGATTTAAATCAAAATTCTAAAATTGGGCAATTAGAAAAGGAAAATCAAGTCTTGAGGTCAAGGCTTGAAAAACTTGAAAAGACCCTAAATAAGATACAAAATCAATTTAAAGGGTCTAGTGGTCAAAATCAAGGGTCCAAAAGTCAAAGTCAACACCTAGGACCTAAGAGTCAAAAGTCAACCAAGGGCAAGCATGGTTTGGGTCACAAACCTAAGCCTAAAGTGGCTTATCATAGTGTTCCATTTGACTATGGAACACAAACTGGGTCTAGGAAGACCAAGGTCAATAGGGAGGTTATCCCTAGAATTGACCAAAGGGTGTGCCTAGTGGCTAGGGTTTCAAGGAAACCTAGGGTGGTCACTAAGAAGGTTGCAAGGGGAGTTACCCCTAGAGTCAACCTAGGTAAGACCCAAATGACCAAGGCTAACAAGCCTAGGAGGGTCATTAGGAAGGTATCTAGGGAGGTTATCCCTAAGGAATACCTAATTAACCCTAGGAGCTCAAGTCGGTTTTGGGTTCCTAAGAGCGTGATTGATTCACGCTAGATGGGTTTAGGGTGTGCCGACCTTGATTGGATGGGTAGTTAACTCAATCATGGTAAAGGTGGCACTTTAGGATGTTTTCAAGGTTATGGTTACCTTGGAAATAGATTTGAATCAATATCCTAAAAGATTTTAGGATGTGTCAATGCACTTTTGATTTTAAGAAAAATCAATTAAATTGACACAATTTAGGTTTAGAGGTTAGTGTGCCACTTTGGGTTTTTGGCACACTAGGGAGATTAAGGTTAATATGGCAAAATATATCTAATTGTATCAAATGGCAATATTAAAATTTAGGTATTACCATACCTATACATTTTATATGCCATGCTTTGATTGTCATATGCCATGTCATGACATCATGCCTAGTTCTATGATTTTATATGTCATGTTCATGTTTAGGATTAAGGTTTCAAATGCCATGTGTTTTTAGATTTCATCTTATGCCATGACATCATGATTATGAGCATATGCTTATTTATAACATTTCTAATGCCATAATCATTCATGCATTTAAGAAATTTGGTTGAAATTGAATTAAGGACTATGACATGACTTGAAGTCCCATTTATAAGGGAATCAAGTAGGGTTACCTTAGAGAATGCATGAAACCCTAGATTAGGATGAACAAAACCCACATCTTACATCCAATTGACATGTATGTGTATTTATACACCTTAGATACATGTGAGATGCTAGGATATGAGTTGAGTTCAAGGTGCATAGTTTTTGCATCTAGATGAACTAAAACTCATCTTGTTTCATTTGTGGATCATTGGGAGAGCATGTGTACAAGTCATGTACATAGAACCCAAGGAATATGATCCAAAATAAGGTTTTGAAAACATTTTAAAATCATTTTGAAAAACCTTGGTGAAGTCTATCTTTTGATAGCAATCACCATTGATAGAGTTGATACAAAATAGGGCCAAAACATTGAAAATTTCAATGGTTTTGAGTTTTGTATCAAACTCACTATTTTATGGGTAAAATAATTTTCAAATATTTTTCACCCATTGTGTGTGTCATAAGTATTATACGTATGAATTTTCATGATTTTTCTAATTATGTATAATTATTTATGAATTTTCAAAATTCATTTCTGATAGTTGAAAATCGAGATTTTCAGTTATCAGTCGACTGCCCTGTGTGGCAGTCAATTGATGTGAGTGGTAGTCGACTGATTACTGTCAGGAGTCGACTGTCAGGTCTGATTTCGGGTTAACAAGGTTTATTTAGCCCGTGTTCAGCTATGGAAAAGGTTCCTAATCACTCCTAACCCTAGGATATGCTTTAGGAAGCATTATAAAGGGTGAAAATCCATTGGATATGGATTAGGAGCTGTGTTAGGTCAAAGTATCAAATTTAGGGTGAGTGAAAGTTCTATGTTGAACTTAGAACCTTAATTTTGATGGTTTAGAGTTCCTATTGGCTTAGGGGCTTCCCAAGGACATTGTTGGTGCAATGGTCAAGGGGGAGCAAGCCTTTAGGGGGAGTTATCCATCTTGGGATGATGGATGTGTTTCTCTTCTTGAAGGGGGAGAAGTTATTGGGAGAGTATCATCAATTGGGAAAATTGATGGGTTTTTGATACCCAATTTGGAAATTGGGAGAGAGTATAGGATTGTCTCTCTTGAGTGATATGTGAATTATCACTAGGAAGATAGTAGGCATCCTAGGTATTTATTTTTGGATCAAGGGGGAGATAGTAAGATCTCATTGGGACATGAGACATTGACCTCCTTGGAGAGAAAACCTTTTTGATGTTAGTCAAAAAGGGGGAGAATGTTTGGGGGAGAACATTTGGAGAGTGTTTACCAAATTGGGATAATTGGTAAGGGATTTGAGTTAGTGGTCTAACTCAGATGATTTATTTGGTTTTTGTCAAACATCAAAAAGGGGGAGATTGTTGGTGCAATCGGCCCAGGTCACGATTGACCAGACTCGAGTTTGACTCGAGTGATGTTTTGATGTTTGAAAAAGTGGTTTGGCATTGATGTTTGACATTAATGTCGGTTAATATATTGGGGAGATTGTTGGAGCAATCGACCCGGGTCATGTTTGACCGGACTTGAGTTTGACTCGAGGAAGACCTTGATGGTTGACTGGGGTTGACCATGTGATTATGGGAAAGTCCAACCATGGGTCTTGGCAAGGTAAAGTTCAAGTCATGGGTACTTGGCATGGAAAGTCCAAGTGGGATACTTGGCATTTGGTAAAGTCCAAGTCATGGGTACTTGGCATGAAAAGTCCAAGTGGGACACTTGGCGCATGGAAAGTCCAAGTCATGGGTACTTGGCTTTTGGGAAAGTCCAAGTCTTGAGTACTTGGCATGAGAAGTCCAAGCATGGGTCTTGGCAAATGAGAAGTCCAAGCATGGGTCTTGGCAAATGGAAAGTCCAAGCATGGGTCTTGGCATGGAAAGTCCAACATGGGTTGGCAAGGGAAAGTCCAAGCTTGAATCTTGGCATTTGGGAAGTCCAAGGGGATTGATATTGGCAGCGTAAAGTCCAAGCGGAGTCTTGGCGGCGTAAGTCCAATGTGCCTTGGCGGTATAGACACCGTTAGCATGACATAGCCGAGGGAAGCACCTGGAGGCTAGCGCGATGGATGAACAAGTCATGTATGACTAGGCGGGATCCGAGAGGCGTGAGGCTGATGGAGGTGGCTAGAAGGCTTAGGTCTAGGCTAAGGGTGGTCTAACAAGTATGGAGGCATCATTCTTGGGTTAAAGCCTCAGGTTTGAGGTTGGCGGTCGTGCCCAGCATTATGGCGGTTATTGTGTAGTCGACACAGTTATTTGGTTTAGAGTAGGCTGCTCTGGCGGTCGGCACTCATCGAGCGATCGAGCCCGATGTCTGTCGATCGGCGCCAAGTCGTGATCACTAGTTCGATCGCGAGCACAGAATGCTCCGTGGCCGGTAGGCGGTCGACTACAGGCAGTGGCGATCGGGCCAATGTTAGCGGTCGGCGCGTGACTTATGGCGATCGGTGATGGGCAAAAATCCAGGTCACGTGCAAGGATAAAAGGAGCTCGACGGGAGGGTTTTTGCAACCGATTTTCTTGGACGTTTTGAAGCAATTTGCTGTTGCAAATCAGGGCTTTCAAGTGCTAGTCTAAGGCAATCAACAAGCAAGCTTCTAAAGAGTTTTTGTAAAGTGTTCTTTACTTCTCTTGTTGTATTTCTTCTTATATTTGCTTGTTGTATTTAGATTATTGTTGTAATCTTATTGTAAGAGGTTTATCCACCTCCGACTTGTGTCGAGAAGGAGTATTTATCATAGTGGTGTGTGATTGGCATCGCTAGGGTTCGTACGAACCCAATCCGTGGAGTAGGAACCGTTTTGGTTCCGAACCACGTTATATCCTTGTGTTCATCATTGTGTCTCTTCGTTATTGCTTTTATTATTTCTATTCCGCTGCGCATAATGAGTTTTGTAGAGACGATCGCGAACGAATTCCATCTACGTACGGTCAACGCTATTCACCCCCCCTCTAGCGGCGTCAAATCTCCAACATAAACAAGATTCAGTCGACTGAATTCGAGTATGTTTGAATTTTTGGCTGTTTAATTCGATTTACTCAAAATTTAAGGTTAAATTTATTTACTTAATTATTCTTAGTTAGTTATATTGATTTAGATGATTAAATTTAGTAGGTTAACTAATTTGGTGATTAAATTTATTTTAATCTTGATAACTTATGTTTAACTTAAGTTTAACCCTCGTTATCAATTAATTTGTTAAGTTAATTTGTTTTAGTTGGGTATTTTTAAGTTGGAGTTTTATCGAGTGAATTTGTTTTGGTTAGATATGTTTGTTTAGTTTAATAAATTAAGTTTAAGTAAATTAAGTTGAGTTGAATTAAGTTAAGTTTAATTAAAGTAAGTTTTTAAGGTAAATTAATTAAGTTTATTAGATTGAGTTAAGATAAATTAAGTTCAATTAAGTTCTAAATCATCTCACCCAAGCTAAGTTTTCAATACACTTATCCCTACGGGGTTTGTGAGATGAGTATTTCTTTTATTTTAATTAAATTTAATGTGCAATTTCAAAGTATTTAAACTTGTGTTAGATTCAAGCTTGATTAGAGCTAGTCAAGTAGGTTTTTCTAATATTGACTTCTAGGTCGTGGCAAGACACATGACCTTCTTGGTTATCGGAGCAACGACCACTTCCTAGACAAAGTAAATAAAGGAATCAAGTACTTGATTCACTTTAGACTAAGCCTTGGTTTAACTAGTTAAAGACTTAGTGAGTTAGCTTTGGTCAGTTCCACTTGACTTAGTGCACCAGGTCATGGTGAGGCACATGGCCTTCTTGATTATCGGAGCAACGACCACTTCCTAGACATGCACTTCGAAGAGCTTCCCTAACTTACTATCAGTTCACTTGTCTTAGTACTAAATTGTTCAAGTTTAAACTAGTTTGTTTCCTATCTAGTCCGTTCCAAATTAAGCAAGTAAAGTAAACTACAGCATGCAAGTGTTTAACTAAACAAGGAAACAAGCAAAGTATTAGCTCCCCCTAATTGTTAGCTAGATTGAGTTTTGTTCACTAAGTTAACTTGACTCTTGGGAATCCAAAATTGATTTGGTCCAACTTGGTTGACTAAGCTAGACTTAGGAACCCATGCTTGGACTCGATTCTTAGCATTTCGGCTAAGTAATGACATGTATGATTTATAGGTGGACTTAGCCGTGTAACCGAGTCCGGATCTATTGTACGCGGCTCACTGAGATCCAAGCATCATGTTGAGATACTTAGAACCCGAAGTGAACTTTTCCAAAGATCCGGTTAGATCTTCTACTTGCCTTTTTAGGACTGAGTTATCTTCCTCAAGCTTTGCAACTTGAGTTGAGTCTCTATCCTTAATATGACAAGTTGAAGTCTTCGAGTAGACTTGCTCCTTAAGTACTTGGACTTCCTTAAGTAGCGAGTCGACTCGATTCTTGGACTTAGCTAACTTCCTACATAAGCATGCAATGATATTATACAATTTATCTTCTAAGGGAGAAGTTACCTCATTTGAACATTCAGAAACGAATACGGATCCATGGCTTCTTTCGGACTCGGAATCGGACTCGTACTCGAAACTTGACTCAGCTCCGGATCTCGATTCGGCCATAAATGCGATGAAGCTTCTCTTCGTCTCTTCCACGTCCGATTCTTCCGATGACGACTCATCCCACGTTGCCTTAAGCGCCTTCTTCTTCTTTTCCTTTTTCGGCTTATCTTCCTTTTTTAAGTTTGCGCACTCTGACTTGTAGTCTCCTTTACTGTTGCTTTTGTAGCACGTCACTTCCGATCGGGGTCTCGACTTATTGTCGACCACCTTTTTGGCATCTTTCTTCGTAAATCTCTTCCTCCAGTTGAACATCTTCCAAACTATATTTACGATCTCCTCTTGTCTGTTTATCTCCGACTCCGACTCGTCTTCGGATTCACTCTTCACTTTTCTTTCCTTTTTAGTCAAACATACCACAAAGCTATACCATTCTCAGTTTGACCCGAGTTAGCTTGTTCGTGTAGTTCGAGTTCATAAAATAGTTCATCTAACCTAATTGTGGAGAGATCCCTAGATACCTTATAAGCATCAACAATCGATGTCCATAAGGCATTTCTCGGGAATGCCTTAAGGGTATACCTAATTAAGTCCCTATTCTCTATTTGGTGTCATGTTAAGTGTAATCCATTTAATATATCTTTAATCCTAGTATGAAGTTGACTAGCGTTTTTGTTTTCGTTCATTTTACAATTAAATAATTTATTTAATAACATGTCTCGTTTGGTTATCCTAGTGTCATTTGTACCCTCATGCAGTTCAATTAATTTTTCCCATAATTCCTTAGAATTTTCGAATGGACCTATCTTATTGAGCTCTTCTTTGGTAAGTCCTCATTGCAAGGTATTAAGTGCCTTGTAATCGACTTGAGCTCTTTTTCTAATATTCGAGGTCTATTTCTCCAGTTCTAGCAACTCACCCGAGTCGTCTACCGGAGTTGTGAACCCTTTCCTAATTGAGAACCAGATCTCTAGGTTGGTCTTCAAGTAGCACTTCATTTGCCTTTTCCAATAGGAAAAGTTCTCTCTATTGAAGAGAGGAGGGTGAACGATGTTGTATCCCTCTAGGTGTGACATTATTAAGGAAATATTCTCTAAATAAAGAAAAATTAATAAATTAAATAACTCCAATGTACAAAAAATTAAATTAAATAAATCTAATGTGTAGAAAATTAACTTAAATTAAATAAATCTAATGTACAGTAAATTAAATTAAATAAATCTAATGTGCAGTAAATTAAATTAAATAAATCTAATGTGCAGAGAATTAAATTTAATGCAGAAAACAATTTTAAATTAATTTAAATATGCAAAAATTAGTTTAATTGATTTAAATATTAAAAAAATAATTTTTTTTATTAATTTAAATATGCAGAAAATATTTTAATTGATTTAAATATGTAGAAAATGATTTTTAATTAATTTAAATATACAAAAAACGATTTTTAATTAATTTAAATATGCAGAAAATATTTTAAGTGATTGAAATATGCAGAAAAAGATTTTTTAATTAATTTAAATATGCAGAAAATATTTTAATTGATTTAAATATGCAGAAAATAATTTTTAATTAATTTAAATATGTAGAAAATATTTTAATTGATTTAAATATGCAGTAAACGATTTTTAATTAATTTAAATATATAGAAAATATTTTAATTGATTTAAATATGCAGTAAATGATTTTTAATTAATTTAAATATGCAGAAAATATTTTAATTGATTTAAATATGCAGTAAACGATTTTTAATTAATTTAAATATGCAGAAAATATTTTAATTGATTTAAATATGCAGTACAAGATTTTTAATTAATTTAAATATGTAGAAAATATTTTAATTGATTTAAAAATGTAGAAAATGATTTTTAATTAATTTAAATATGTAAAAATATTTTAATTGATTTAAATATACAAAAAATTATATTAATATGCAGAAAATTATATTAATGAATTTAAATATGCAGAAAAAGATTTTATTGCAGTAAAAATTATTCTAAAGCAATATGAATTAATCTAAAGCAATAAGAATAAGTCTAAAATAATAAAAATTAATATAAAGCTCACGATGGTGGTTTCACCAACTCGTAGCGCCTCTGCTCTGATATCAATTGCAAGATCGAGTAAACTGAGAGATGGGGTGAATCTCGATGTTTAATAATTTTTTGATTAATATTAATACGAGTACGCAGCAGAAATTAAAGGTAGTTAAAGACACAGGCAATTTACTTGGTTCACAACCCTGACTGGGTTGCTACTCCTAGGCTCGTAGCTCTCCCGAGAGCTACCTCTTTGGGCAATCACTATAATACCCTCCGATTCGAGAACTCTCGACTTCGGAGGGAGTTCGCTTTTTACAAATATAAGAGAAGAGTAACAACCTACTCTCTCTTGAAATTAAATATACAAGCAAAATAAAAAAAGATTAAAGACTACTTTATACCGACACAATATGTAGTATAGAATGCAAGCATGAGGTGTCGGAAAGGAGTCCTTTTGAATAGTTGAAGCTCTTGTGATTGTGAGGAAATTTCGACAGCACTTCGACGTTGATTGATTTGATGCTTGGATCTGATCGAGCACAACTTTTATAAACTTTTTCTAGTCGACTGAAATGTCTTCTAGTTGACTTCACATCAGCCCGTCAATATGCAATTCGTGGTCTTCCAGTCGACTGAAACCTCTCAAGTCGACTCCATGTCACTCGGCTTCGCATAGGAAAATTTCTCTCTTCAGTTGACTCAAACTCTTTAGTCGACTGAATCCCTTTCCATCTGTGTCGCACGATCTCCAACCGATCATCAGTTGATCCTGCCAAATAGGTATCCAATCGACTAATACATATTCAGTCGACTGGACTTCAGTCGACTGAATCCTGCAAAAATAGAATTAGCACGAAATAGATAATATAAAATGTGCTAGCAGTAGTAATACTGCTCGATCTCGACTACTAAGTCTCACGCGGACTTTTCATTGGATCGACACCTAGCTTTGTCCCCCTACAGAGGACTCGGCCTCACCTCTTCACTCGAGGCTTACCTGCAGGCTACTTGCCAGACTTACCACTCTTGACATCCTATCTGACCCACCAGGGCTTCCACTAGCTGTCCGGTCTGTCTGACCCAGCTGGACTTTTTGTAGATTGTCCGGTCTCTTGACCCAACCGGTCTTCATGTCAAATGTCTGGTCCATGGGACCCATCTGGACTTCATGCCTGGTGTCTGGTCCTCCTGATCTGTCAAGATACATGCCTAGTATCTGGTCAACATGACTTATTAGGACTTCCTGTTAAGCCTGCACACTTAACACTGATATTAGAACACAAGTGAATCCTAACATTTAACTGTGGTTCATATATCAAAACTAAGGAGTGATACTCACTGCATCAACAGTGATAAGTTCCAAAAGTTGAGGATCCACATCTAGACTTATTCTAAGGCACAAATCTATAAAAGGAGGGGAGGACTCCAACCCAAAGATCATCAGTCTTGCTCTCAAAGTGCTCCCACAATGCCAAAGCTCTAACGCCGTAATGCCATCATAACGCCGACGCAACGCCAAGTTCAGAATCTCTTCGTCGGCAGCAAGTATTATTTTTATTTATTGTATTCGTTGTTTTAATCGTAATGAGGTGAGGTAGGTTTATTGCATCATCCTGGAGCTTTCAATTTTTGTGATCGTTGTCTCCTACCTCCAATGAGGAGGAGACTCTATAGTGGATTGCCCCTTCGTACGCGATCAAGGATCGCGGGTCCTTAGAGTAGCAACCATTGTGTTGTGAACCAAGTAAAAACAAATTGTCTACTTATTTTATTGTCTTTATTTCCGCTGTGCTTGATCTTATTTTAACGTCGAGAAGAAAATTTCATGCTCGCTATTCACCCTCCCTCTAGCGATGCTTTGGATCCAACAGCTGCTAATCCAAGGCTTTGCGATTCTTGATCGCTTCCGTAGGGTAAAGCACTAAATGTCTCTTCCTAGTTAGAGGTAAGAGACAAACGATTACAAATAATGTGGAGGACAAGGTAACAAGCCTACCTTTCCTCCTACCAATTAAAAAGTAACAAGTAAAAGACTTAACAAAATACCGACAAGAAAATGAAGGAGATGAGTGTGTTGTCAGCATTATCACGTTGTTGCACGAACATAGTGTGATGGAGCACTTGGGAGCTTTTTTTTTTGTTAACTTATGAATGGTGATTTACCTCTCCTTTTATAGATTTTCAAACCCTATCTCGTTGAGCTTTAGATCTGGGTCAAACATCATCATCCACTCCTCCTTTTGTGGATCTTATCTTGACTTTCCTTGAAGTGATCAGATTCATTCGCAGTCGACTGATTCTTTGCCTACTCGAGAATTCCACTAGTCGCTCAGGAATTCTACTAACTGCTCGGGAGTGACTATTTCTCCATTGCAATTGATTTCTTGGGAATTCCACTAGTCGCTCGGGAATTCAACTAGCTGCTCGGGAGTGACTGTTTCTCCATCGCGACTAATTGCTTGGGAATTCCACTAGTCGCTCGGGAATTCTACTATTTGCTCGGTCTACTAGAGAATTACATTGGTTGCTTTAGAAAGCCTATAATAAAAAGTTAGCATAGTGTATAATAACATGTCGTGTGATAGTCCTAGACTGTTCGATCTCGACTTCGGCCTTTCTCCGGAAGCTTTAGTCAGATCGTTGCCTACGGATGTTCCCGTATTGAGGATGCAACCTGTTCTCTCCACACACTATTCTTACCAAGCTTACCTTTGCTCCTTTTGGCTTGTCGCTTAGCTTTTGGTCACTTGACCACCGAGGTTTCTCCTTCCGAGATTCTCCTAGCGTTACTCGACCACCGAGGTTTCTCATCCCAAGATTCTCTTGGTGTCGTTGACCTTAGCAAAACCTTAATACAATACCTGCACACTCAACATAACATATGAGATAACAAGATAGATTCTCTTAACTTTTAACCTTTGTCATTATCAAAACCTAGGTTTGATTATCTACTACCCCTGCACTAACAGAAATTTATGGATTACTACTTGATGATACGTGTTGATTACTATTGCAATTTGAAAGAGGATTTATGTTTGTTTGATTGGAAATCTTTGCTTCTGACATTGCAATATGTTGGCCTTGCCTTTTAATTTACTCATCCATTTTTTCTAATTTTGTCTAATGTTCCATCACTAGTTGACTGCATGTGGAACAACTAGAAACTTCTCCCCATAAATCAGCTGGACTAACACCATCACCAAGCATACGTACTCGACAAGTTCTATTTGGTCTCATGATTTAAGCAAATATATCATTCTGACTCACTGGATCATTAGAATCTTTAGGAAGTTGATTTGTTAGTTCATTCATTACAGCCTTTATGAAAACATGACATATTGATAATTATTAAATACATAAAGATAATTAAAATATATTATTTTTAAATTAATATAGTTTAAGAGTATAAAATAATTTACCAATCTTTCTACTACAACATGTTGAAGGATCGTGGCCTGGCTAGAAGAGGGGTTGAATAGCCCGTGTGCATTGTGTTGGAGGATTGGTGGCCGGCTAGAGGGGGTGAATAGCCTTCTTCGTAGATGGTGGAGTTCGATCGCTTAATTATCTACGTACAAGGTTAGCGCAATGGAATAATAAAAGACAATGCAAAGAAACAAAGAATACAAATGCTAACACATTGATGTAACGTGGTTCACGACCCTTGCCGCTAATCCACGATCCGATTCATATGGCGAATCACTCCCTTCAAATCCACTAGTCTCTCCTTTGCACTAAGCTAGGTGAAGGTAACCTTTCTTACACAAGAATCACTCCTCTTACAATAAGATGGAATTAAACACAAAGAAGAGGAGTAAAATCGTGTTGGACACTTGGGAGATGTTTAGAGGTTAAGCATTACCCATCCCAAGTGACCCAAGGCCCCTTCTTATAGGGAAGAGGTCATTCTTCCCGTTGGGCATCAAACATCGACTGATGCATCCATCAGTCGACTTCTGCTGTAGTCATTGCCTCGCAACGGCTTCATCCACGCTGGATTCCAACCAACGACTCCCACATCAGTCGACTGATCTTCCCATCAGTCGACTGATGGAGCCAACAGTCGAGTGGTTAATGAGATTAGTCGAGTGGTCAACGAGATCAGTCGAGTGGTCAACGAGATCACTCGACTGCCAAACCTTCTGTGCTCGAACTTGCCTCGATCAGTCGACTGTCATCTCTTGGCAGTCGACTAATGGTCAAGCAATCGATTGCCAAACCCTAGCAATCGACTGTTGGGCCAAAAATGGTTCAGTCGAACACTAGTCGAGTCCAATCGACCTATAGCAGTCGATTGCCATCTATGGCAGTCGACTGGTGTCGGGTAAAATCTCAAACCAACCTTTGGTTGAGCCTTCGACACTTGACTTAGCCATTCGACCAAGTTCACTTATGAGCTACCTCGTCCCGGGTTACAATCGCTCACTCTCATCTCCCTTGGAGTCCTTCGCCTTTAAGATCTCTTCGTTCGGCTACGTCCCTCGGATGCATCAAGCACACAGCTTCGCAATGCCATCCTTCGTGTCTCACCCTGAAGTCTGCTTCCTTGGCTTCACTCCAAAGCTCCTCGTCCGACAGTCCCTCGGATGCACCAAGCTGACGGCTTCGCAATGCCATCCTTCACCGACTCAAGGACCGAGTCATGAGATAGTTATCTTGCCAATGCTTTGTCCAACTAACCATGTGTGAATTACTAAGTCCTACACGACTTCAACACACATATCAAATCCACAAACAACCTAACTTAAACCTTTGCCACACACATCAAAACACATCATTCATTGGTTGATTTCCTTAACAATCTCCCCCTTTTTGATGTGTGGCAACCATTTTTAAGTTAGGTAAAACATTAATCAAAATACATAAGGAAGGAAAGCATGTAAAACATGGATATCAAACATGAATATCAACTCCCCTTTAATACATGCAACTCCCCCTTAACACATGCTAATTCTCTCTAGCATGATTAACTTAAACTTAACGATTTCTCCCCCTTTGACACCATCAAAAACATCTAACATAAGTTATATAAGCATGACATCAAGTCTAGGGGAAAAAAAGTATCAAATCAGCTTGAAAAACCTGATAAAATAAGTTACTGTGCTCGTTCATACTACATCAGTCGACTGAATTAGAGCATTAGTCGTCTGACACCTAAATTTCAGAATTTTTGATTTCTGAAGTTCAACTTCAGAAATGCATTAAAAATTCCAGAAAATTTGAAAAATTGTGAAATTTGGGGAACATATTTCTCATAAGTCTCTTTATCAATGAAAAATAATTTTTCATGAAAATTCATTCTATTTTCGAAAATTAGGCAAAAACTCAAAAGTTTGAAAATAACTCAATTTTGTATCAACTTGAAATCTAGTTTTGCCTTAGAATCTTTTCAAAGCATGAACTTGCAGATTATCAAATATAAAATGGTTTTAAAACATTTGAAATATTCAACCATGATCTTTGGGAAATATGTCTATGAATTAATCATTTGCTTTCCCCATAGTTGGTCTATTATTGCTATCATGATACCTACAATGACTCATCAAAATGTTATGATCATAAGTGAGTCATTTGTATCATCCTAACATCTCACCCACGCTATGTTTTCAATCAAGTTAGTCTATAGTGAGTGTGAGATGAACCTAAAGGTATTTCATACTTAACCATCAATTTTATACACTTCTACCCAAGGTTAAGTATTATCCTAAAACCTATCATGATCATAAAACAAGTATTATCCATGCTTCCATATTATGATCATACACCAAATATTATCATTCAAACCATAAATCATGATTATTTATCAAGTATAAAATCAAGCATAAATCATGATTTAAGCATTCAATTCATGGGTTACACATTATCATCACCCAACACTAAATCAAAAATCATCACCCATGCTCATAAATCAAAAATGATAAATCTAAAATTAACATCCTCATCATCCTAAGTCAACCATATAATATGATATAAATAAAGTCCAATTATGGTCGACTTACCTAGGTTTTCCTAACCCTTAAGGATGGACTTGGGAACCCAATATAGATTCTTTCCAATAGGGTTCACCAAATACTCCTTAGGGATCCATTTCCTAACTACCATTGTGGTTTTTGTTTGTCCCCTAGCAATCAAACAATGGTAGGCCTTCTCATTCTTGAAACCCTTATATCCTAGACCCTTCTTGTTGAAGCTAGCCCTTTGGCTCCCAATTATCATGTTCAAGGTATTGGAGCCTATTGTGAATTTCTCTAGGGCTTTAGTTAGATGATCTAGCTTTTCCCTTAAGACCTTGTTTTCTTCAATACATGCATCATTAACATTAAGAGGAATATAATCATCATGTGATCATGCATTTTCTAGTTTTTCTTCTAGGGCCTTAATTTGATCAAACATGCATTTGTCCTTTTCTTCTAATTTCCTAATATCATCAAGCATGCATTTATTTTTCTTCTTACTCCTAAATAAATCTCTAGTAAGACTAGAAATCATAGAAACAATTTCTTGAGTAGAAAGATTTCTTACCATACTTACCATATCTTCCTCCTCCGATTCCGATGAGGATGAGGATGAAGCTCCCCCTTCACTTGAGCTCTCCTCACATGAACTTGTTTCTTCTTTTTCGGAAGAGGTGGAGTCCAAGTCTTCTATTGCCATAAGTGCAAGGCTTGTGAAGGTTTAATCTTCCTCCGATGAGGATGGATCATCCCGTGTCTCCTTGTGTGCCTTGGCCTTCCCTTTTTCTTTTGATTTTCTTTCTTCTTCCTTTTTCTTGCTCCCCTTCCTATTGTCTTCTTTCTTTCTCCTTTCTTCCTTGCTTTTGTTCAAGAGGGGACAATCATCCCTTATGTGTCCCTCTCCTTGGCAATTGTAGCAAATGATTTTTCTTCTAGGCCTTCTTCCTCTATCATGAGTTTTATTAAACTTAAAATTCTTTAAAGCATGCCTTACCCTCCTTACCATATATGCTTCCTCATTGCTATCCATTGATGAGGAAGATGAATCTTCATCGGATGAGGGGGGTGGCATCACCTTCTTCTTCTTTCCCTTCTCGGTTATGAGTGCTACTCCCCTTGATGACTTGATTGGCTCTTCAACTATGCCTTCAAGCCTAGTCTCATGCAATTCCATGGTGGAGAAAAACTCTTCTAGAGTGCTTACCTCTAGATTCTTTGAAATGTAAAAGGAGTCCACCATGGAGCTCCACTTTGATGATCGGGGAAAGACATCTATAGCCTTCATGATCATATCCCAGTTTGAAAGTTTTTCTCCTACACTTGACAAACCGATTATTATTTCCTTAAAATGTGAATGTAAAGATAATACCTTCTCCCCTTTATCGAGTTTGATGTTTTTGAGTTGGGAGTGGAGAAGGTCCCATCTTGCAAGCTTTGTCTCAGAAGTGCCTTCATGAAATTCTACCAATTTTTTTCCACATCTCCTTGGCACTTGCGCATTCTCCTATTCGGTTGATCTCTTGTTGAGGGAGCACATTGTATAGATGGTGCTTGGCCTTTGAATTCACCAAGTGCTCCTCTCTTTGCCTTTTGGTCCATCTTGACTTTTCAATTGGTTCACCCTCTTCGTCCCTAGGCATCTCAAAACCGCTTTCCATTATTAGCATGATATCGAAGCCAGTTTCAAAGAATACCTCAATACGCTTCTTCCACCAAGCGAATTTGCCCTCGAGCTTCGGTGGATGAATGTTGGAACTAGCCATTGTCATTTATTGTTGCGGCGGTAAGTCCGGCGACAATCTCCTCGCTCTGATACCACTTGTTGGAGGATCGATGGCCGGCTAGAGGGGGGTGAATAGCCTTCTTCATAGATGGTGGAGTTTGATTGCTTAATTATCTACGTACAAGGTTAGCGCAACGGAATAATAAAAGACAATGCAAAGAAACAAAGAATACAAATACTAACACCTTGATGTAACGTGGTTCACGACCCTTGCCGCTAATCCATGACCCGATTCATATGGCGAATCACTCCCTTCAAATCCACTAGCCTCTCCTTTGCACTAAGCTAGGTGGAGGTAACCTTTCTTACACAAGAATCATTCCTCTTACAATAAGATGAAATTAAACACAAGGAAGAGGAGTAAAATCATGTTGGGCACTTGGGAGATGTTTAGAGGTTAAGCATTACCCATCCCAAGTCACCCAAGGCCCCTTCTTATAGGAAAGAGACCATTCTTCCCATTGGGCATTGAGCAGTCGACTGATGCATCCATTAGTCGACTACTGCTGTAGCCGTTGCCTCACAATGGCTTCATCCACGTTGGATTCGAACCAACGACTCCCACATAAGTCGACTGATCTTCCCATCAGTCGACTGATGGAGCCAATAGTCGAGTGGTCGACAAGATCACTCGACTACCAAACCTTCTGTGCTCGAACTTGTCTCGATCAGTCGACTGTCATCCCTTGGTAGTCGACTGATGGTCGAGCAGTCGACTGTCAAACCCTAGCAGTCGATTGTTAGGCCAGAAATGGTTCATTCAAACACCGATCGAGTCCAATCGACATAGAGCAGTCGACTGCCATCTATGGTAATCGATTGGTGTCGGGTAAAACCTCAGACTTGACTTAGCCATTTGGCCAAGTTCACCTATGAGCTACCCCGTCCCAGGTTACAATCGCTCACTCTCATCTCCCTTGGAGTCCTTCGCCTTGAAGCTCTCTTCGTCCGGCCACGTCCCTCGGATGCACCAAGCACACGGCTTCGCAATGTCATCCTTTTCATCTTGCCTGGAAGTCTGCTTCCTTGGCTTCACTCTAAAGCTCCTCGTCCGACGGTCACTCGGATGCACCAAGCACACAGCTTCGCAATGTCGTCCTTCATCGACTAAAGGAATGAGTCATGAGATGGTTGTAGGGGATCGATTGGCCGGCTAGAGGGGGGTGAATAGCCCTCTTTCGTTAGATAACGTAATTTGCTCATCTACAAACAAGATTAGCGCAACGGAAACAACAAGACAAGCAAATCAAGCAAATAAAGACAAAACAAAGGAAACAAACAATGCTAACACAAAGTCGTAACATGGTTCACGGCTACGCCGCTAATCCACGATCCCGATTCGTCCAAGGTGAATCACTCCTTTGCCAAATCCACTAAGTCTCTCCTTTGCACCAAGCTAGGTGGAGGTAACCTCTTTACAATCCCTCTTCTTACAATTGAATGAGAATTAGCACAAGAAGAATATTGGAAAAACCCTTAGAGCACTTTGGGAGATGTTATGAGTTGAAGCATTAGGTTCCCAAAGCCCCACACCATTCCTCTTTATAGAGGAAGAGGGTCTCTTCCCGTTGACACAGGAGCAGTCGACTGATGTCCCTATCAGTCGACTGGTCATGTAGCCGTTGCTCAATAACGGCTGCTTTCCACATTGGATTTCATCCATCAGTCGACTGATATTGCCATCAGTCGACTGATGCTCGATCAGTCGAGTGCTCCGCGAGCTCGACTCCATTCTGTGCCCATGCACAGTGCTATCAGTCGACTGCCATCCCTTGGCAGTCGACTGATGTCGACAACAGTCGACTGCCAGTCCATGGCAGTCGATTGGTTGGGCCAAAATCCCATCAGTCGGATACTAGTCGAAATCATTCGACTCAGAGCAGTCGACTGC
Organism: Wurfbainia villosa; assembly: GCA_025175895.1. NCBI lineage: Eukaryota > Viridiplantae > Streptophyta > Magnoliopsida > Zingiberales > Zingiberaceae > Wurfbainia > Wurfbainia villosa. Next base: position 110,383,502 of record CM045987.1, on the reverse strand, counting down.
CATTCCATGGCAGTCGACTGATGTCGGGAAATCTCATCCGACACATAGCCAAATGGCCAAGTTTCACCTAGGAGCTCTACCCCTTCCTGGGTTACAATCGCTCACTCTCATCCTTCGGAGTCCCTCGCCTTTGAAGTTATCTTCGTCCGACCACGTCCCTCGGAAGCGCCAAGCGCACGGCTCTACAGCGCCATCCTTCGTGTCTCTCCCTGAAGTCTACTTCCTCCGGCTTCACTCCAAGCTCCTCGTCCGACGGTCCCTCGGATGCTCCAAGCGCACGGCTTCCGCAAAGCCATCCTTCACCGACTCAAGGACCGAGTCATGAGAGGTGAAACTTACCAAGGCTCCATGTGCGAATTACTAAGCCCTGCAAGACTCTAACGCACATATCAAATCATAATAATAATCTAACTTAAACCCTTTGCCACACACATCAAAACCTTATCATGGCAAGAGATTGCCCTAACAATCTCCCCCTTTTTGATGTGTGGCAATCCGTTTAAGTTAGGTAAAAACATTTGATAAAACATTAAGGAAAGAAAGCATGTGAATAACATGATTAGAAACTCTCCCTCCTTAATACATGAAACTCCCCCTAAATATATGCCCCCTTACTTAAACATACACATTTTCCCCCCTTTGACACCATCAAAAATATTTAAACAATGTTTATACAAGCATGACATCAAGTCTAGAGGTAAACAAAAGCCAAAACATGCCTTAAAATTGGATACAAAAGGTTATTGGGCATATTATCAGGCTACCAGTCGACTGGTTCAGACTACTAGTCGACTGGCACATGGATTTCAGGAATTCTAATTTTTCAGGGTGAATTTCAGAAATACGTAAAAAATTCTATAAAAATCAAAAAATCATGAAATTTGGGGAACACATTTCTTGTAAGTATATTTATCAATGAAAAATAGTTTTCCATGAAAAATCATTGTATTTTCAAGTATTTTCCAAAAATCCAAAAGCTTTAAAAACCACTAGGTTTTTGATCATGTTAGTATCCATTTTAACACCTAGTCTTGCTTTGAATTGTTTCAAAACATGAATACACAAATTTTAAAGTAAGAAATTGTTTTGAAAACATATGAAATATCCAACCATGATCTTTGGGCAATATGTCTATGAATTAAACATAAGCCTTCCCCATGATTGGTCTATTATTGCTATTTTGATACTTTAAATGACCATCTAAATGCCATAGGCATTAGTGGACATTTGTATCACCCTAACATCTTACTCATGCTAAGTTTTCAATCAAGGTAGTCTATGGTGAGTGTGAGATGTATCCTAAAGGTATTTGTATATACTTAACCATTATTCTCATGCAATTCTATCAAGGTTAAGTATCATCCTAACAATCCACATGATCATAAAGATGTATATGAATTAATTTCACATTATGATCATGAAACAAATGTATTCATCAAATTGTGATCATGCATTAGGTATTACATCATGATATAAAGCAAATATCACCTAAAGCATGATTTATCTACTTATAGGTGCATTATCATCCCCTAACACTATTTCAAAAATATTGTCCCGCCATCCTAAGTCAACCAAAAATATGATATAGGTAAAGTCCATATGGTTGACAATCCTAGGGTTTTCCTAACCCTTAAGGATGGATTTTGGAACCCAAAATAAGTTCTTTCCTATGGGGTTCACTAAAAATTCTTTAGGGATCCATTTTCTAGCTATTACCTTCTTTTTGTCTTGACCCCTAGCAATTAGACACTTATAGGCCTTTTCATTTTTATTTTCCTTATATCCTAGGCCTTTCTTGTTGAAGCTTGTCCTTTGGCTCCCAATTATCATGTTAAGGGTATTGGAGCCTATTGTAAATTTTTCTAGGGCCTTGGTCAGATAGTCTACCTTTTCCCTTAGAGCCCTATTTTCTTCTATGCATGCATCATTAACATCCAAAGGCATATAGTTATCATGTGAGCATGCATCATCATTATCATCATTAAAACATGCTTTTTCTAATTTTTGTTCTAAATCCTTAATTTGATCTAGCATGCATTTATTCCTTTTCTTTGCCCTAAATAAATCCTTAGTGAGGCTAGAAATCATAGACATTATTTGCTTAGAGGGTAGATTCGTTACCTCACTTACCAAATCCTCTTCCGATGATGAGGATGTTGAGGAGGCTCCCCCTTCACTTGAGCTCTCTCCACTTGAGCTTACTTCTTCACCATCGGAGGAGGAGCAATCCAAGTCATCAAAGGCCATTAGAGCAAGGTTAGAGTAGACATGTTCTTCTTCTTCGGATGAGGATGAGGAAGAAGGGTCATCCCATGTCTTTGCTTTGAACGCCTTGGCCTTCCCCTTTTCTTTAACCTTCTTCTCTTCTTCCTTCTTTTTGCTCCCCTTTTTCTTCTTCTTTTCTTCTTTCTTCTTTCCTCTTGTTTAGGAGAGGACAATTGTCCCTTATGTGTCCCTCTCCTTGGCAATTGTAGCAAACAATTTCCCCCCTTGATCTTCTATTCCTATCATTAGATTTATTAAATCTAAAGCTTTTTAATGCACTCCTTACCCTCCTTACCATATAGGCTTCTTCCGTGCTATCCATGGAGGAGGAGGAAGATGCTTCATCGGAGGAGGAGGGGATCTCCATCTTCTTCTTACCCTTGTTGGCCAAAAGTGCTACTCCTCTTGAAGGTTGAATTCTAGGCTCTTCTATTATTCCTTCAAGTCTTGTTTCATGGAGCTCCATTGTTGAAAAGAACTCCTCCAAGGTGCTCACTTCTAAGTTCTTGGACATGTAGAAGGAGTCCACCATTGAGCTCTATTTTGATGACCGGGGAAAGGCATCAATTGCTTTCATGAGCATGTCCCGGTTCGCGAGTCTTTCTCCTACACTTGTTAGTCCAATCAAAATTTCTTTAAACCTAGAATGCAATGAGGTTACCTTTTCTCCCTTTTCTAATTTTATGTTGGATAGTTGGGAGTGGAGGAGGTCTCTCCTTGCAAGTTTGGCCTCCGAGGTACCTTCATGAAGCTCTACTAGCTTCTTCCACATCTCCTTCGCACTAGAGCATTCCCCTATCCTATTCACCTCTTGTTGGGGAAGTACATTGTAGAGGTGGTGCTTGGCCTTTGAATTCGCCAAGTACTCCTCTCTTTGTCTTTTACTCCATCTTGATTTCTTTAATAGCTCCCCTTCTTCATTCCTAGGCAATTCGAAACTGTTTTCCATAATCAAAAGAATTTCGAAATCGGTTTCGAAGAATACCTCCATTCTCTTTTTCCACCAAGAGAATTTGCCTTCGAATTTTGGTGGGTGAATATTTGAGCCGGCCATTTTTGAATGTGCTTGTTGTGGCGGTTAGTCCTCGACAAGCTTTCCTTAGCTCTGATACCACTTGTAGGGGATCGATCGGCCGGCTAGAGGGGGTGAATAGCCCTTTTTAGTTGGATAACGTAATTTGCTCGTCTACAAACAAGATTAGTGCAACGGAAACAACAAGACAAGCAAATCAAGCAAATAAAGACAAAACAAAGGAAACAAACAATGCTAACACAAAGTCGTAATGTGGTTCATGGCTACGCCGCTAATCCACGATCCCGATTCGTCCAAGGTGAATCACTCCTTTGCCAAATCCACTAAGTCTCTCCTTTGCACCAAGCTAGGTGGAGGTAACCTCTTTACAATCCCTCTTCTTACAATTGAATGAGAATTAGCACAAGAAGAAGAGTGGAAAAACCCTTAGAGCACTTTGGGAGATGTTATGAGTTGAAGCATTAGGTTCCCAAAGCCCCACACCATTCCTCTTTATAGAGGAAGAGGGTTTCTTCCCGTTGACACAGGAGCAGTCGACTGATGTCCCTATCAGTCGACTGGTCATGTAGTCGTTGCCCAATAACGGCTGCTTTCCACGTTGGATTTCATCCAATGGCACTGGCATCAGTCGACTGATATTGCCATCAGTCGACTGATGCTCGATCAGTCGAGTGCTCCGCGAGCTCAACTCCATTCTGTGCCCATGCACAGTGCTATCACCGATCCGCCATCCCTTGGCGATCGATGTCGATAACGATCAATGACCGCTATCCATGGCGAACTCGCTTAGGCCAAAAGCCCATCAGTCAGATACCAGTCGAACCCATTCGACTCAGAGCAGTCGACTGCCATTCCATGGCAGTTGACTGATGTCAGGAAATCTCATCCGACACTTAGCCAAGTTTCACCTAGGAGCTCTACCCCTTCCCGGGTTACATTCGCTCACTCTCATCCCTCGGAGTCCCTCGCCTTTGAAGTTATCTTCGTCTGGCCACGTCCCTCGGATGCGCCAACGCACAGCTCTGCAGCGCCATCCTTCGCGTCTCGCCCTGAAGTCTACTTCCTCCTGCTTCACTCCAAGCTCCTCGTCCGGCAGTCCCTCGGATGCTCCAAGCGCACGGCTTTCGCAAAGCCATCCTTCACCGACTCAAGGACCGAGTCATGAGAGGTGAAACTCGCCAAGGCTTTATGTATGAATTACTAAGCCTTGCAAGACTCCAACGCACATATCAAATCATAATAACAATCTAACTTAAACCCTTTGCCACACACATCAAAACCTAATCATGGCAAGAGATTTCCCTAACAATGGTGATCTTACCAATGCTTTGTCAAGCTAACAATGTGTGAATTACTAAGTCCTGCACGACTTCAATACACATATCAAATCCACAAAAAACCTAACTTAAACCTTTGCCACACACATCAAAACACATCATTCATGGGTTGATTGCCCTAACACGTTGTTCGTTGGAATTCATTCGTTCGTCTAAAATATTCATTAGCGCAGCAGAAATACAATATACAAATGTGAATATAAAGATGAATACACAAGCATAAGACAATCGATATACGTAGTTCAGAACCTTAGGGTTCCTACTCTATGGGGCAAGCTCAAAGAGCTCTAGTGATGCTCACACTACTACTAAAATCCTTCTCGAGAACACGTCGGAGGTGGAGAAACCTTGTACAAGAAATTACAACAGTAACAAAGACAATAAGAAATACAAGTAAGGAAACACTTTACAACACTTTGCTTTGAATGCTTTCTTGTTGCTTATTTTGGTTTGCTCTTGAAGGTCTGGAATACAGTAGTAATTCTCCTCCAAAATATACCCAAAAATTATTGTGGAAATCCTCCCCAAGCTCCTCCTTTTATGCTTGTCTCGGATTGATTCCACTCCTAGCAGTCGACTGCTCTTACCCATCAGTCGACTGATCCTGTAGCCATTGTGAGACAACGACTTAATCCACGCTGAAAAAGTTCTAATGGAAACCTAGCAGTCGATTGATCAGAACCATCAGTCGACTGCTCATAGCCTCCATTCATCTTCCCTTACTCAACAGTCGACTTGAAAACATTCTGTGCCAGTGTCTGATGTGAGCAAAACATATAGAGTTTTAGAAGTAGTTTCCGCTCACATCTCATTACATTTTATGTTAGTTTCATATATATGTCACTCTATTTTGCATGCATTTCCTATTTTCTGGTTTAAAGGTCTGCTCTTTGTAATTTTGTGTGCAGGATAGCATTTAGGGGGAAAAGGTGGACTTTCGGAGCAAAAGAAGGACATTTTGCAGCTAGATGCAGAATGGGACACGACCAGGGCATGTGGCTACACACAGTCGTGTCCAATGGGCGAAATCAGCCACTCCAGGGCCGCACATGGCCTGGCCATGTGGAAACACACGGCCGTGTGGCGGCCGAGCAGATTGACGCGATTAGGATTTTTTTCGGATTTTACAGCGATCCGATGTGATGTCTATATAAGGAGAGCTCTGCCCAAACCCTAGGGAGAGGCACAACGGCTAGGATGGCACACCAAAGCCCTAAAAAGCTTTGAGAACTCACAACGGGGAGGAAGAATGCCGCCGGAGATCCAAGTTCTGCACTTCAATGCCGGAGAGAAGGCCACATCGACATTGTAACCTCTTGTTCTTGCATTTTATTTCTGATATATTCGAACCTGAACATGCCTTGTGATCCTCCTCTTCTATACATGGAGTAGTTCCTTCGATTCTAGGATTAGGGAGTAGTTTGTGTGCACATGACATGTTGCTTCAAATCGAATTCTAATTTTAGTTTGAATTTGAAATTGGAAATTGTTTATACCAATATCTATGCGTATTTGGTTTTCTACCTGCTGTGCTTAGGCGATACGAGGGGTGACAACCCTCGTATCTAAGATTTAGGAAATTTATACATGAAACCTAGGGGTAAACCTGATCTCCTGTAACCATGGGTAGAAGGATGCGATGGAACTGGAAATGGTTCATTGCAAGGATTGATTTGGCATCCTCGTACCGCCTATCCCGTCCTTGTAAGGCAGAGATAGCTTCGGATAGATGCGGTGGCTCATCAGGAAAGTGTATGATGTCCCTTCCACAAAACCATAGTTAGACGTTTAGACAATGCCCAGTTGATAGCATGTTTTGTGACACACAATCAAAATTGAAGTCCTAGAATCCCTTTTTAAGATCTCGGCACGCTCCTTTCTTCCTCCATGTGACACCGTACTAGAGTTTAGTCCACTGACAACCCTCGTAATCGAAACCTTTAGATTTTACTTCCAAACAATTTCACCCACTGAATAAATCGGTACTCGAATCTCAGTCCCTATGCGATCGATAATCTTTTATTACTTGACATCCGTGCACTTGTAGGTGTTGAGCACGAGTGCGCGCTTCGAGTCCTCAATGGTCTCCGTCATGTGATTTGAGTTCGCGTTCGCGTGCATCAAGTTTTTGGCGCCGTTGTCGGGGACTGATCGATTTGATATCGAATTGAATAGTGGAAAATTGGATCGGATCTAGGATTAGATTTATTTACTTGCTTTATTTTCTTTTTAGTTTGCCTTATTTACTTTAGTTCTAAATTTTCCATATTTAGATTTAGTTTTTGATTTTTATTTTTAGCAGTAGGTTTCTATTTCCTTATTGCATCTTTGATTTTATTAGCTAGATTGTTTTATTTCCTACTTCTTAGAATTAGGTAGCACTTCCTAATTTTTGTGACTCAGTTCTTCGTATGCTTAGACGCTTAGGATCGGAAGGCCTGATTCTGATCGACTTAGAAATCAAACGAACCTATTATCACCGGAGAGTAGAACAAAAGAGGATGGAGGACCAATCTGCATTCGAAGTAAATATAGGTAGCCGATCTCTACAGGATTACGAAACTCCTAGCACTAGAGGATTTAGGCCGAGTATAGCTGGACCATCTATTTCGGCAAACAACTTTGAACTGAAGCCGACACTCATACATATGGTCCAGCAGAGTCAATTCGGGGGAGCTACGACTAAAGACCCGAACAGGCACCTAGAGACATTTCTGGAAATCTGCTCAACAATGAAGATGAATGGAGTCCCTGCGGATGCGATCCGCCTAAGCCTATTCTCGTTCTCATTGTGGGATAAGGCTAAGGCATGGTTGCACTCCCTGCCTTCGGGAAGCATCACTACATGGGAGCAATGTGAGTAGTAGTTCCTGAACAAAAACTTCCCACCAAGCAAGACTGCACACATGCGCCATCTTATCACAAGCTTTCGTCAGAAGGAGGGGGAGTCCCTATTCGAAGCCTAGGATCGCTACAAGGGGATACTCTACTAATGCCCCCACCACGAATTGGAAAGATGGCTGGTGATCCATATCTTCTACAATGGGATCACGTACGCCACGAAGATGTCCTTGGATTTTGTTGCAGGAGGAGTACTTATGAATAAGACCATAGAGGAAGCAAAGGAGTTGATAGAAGAGGTGGCCCAGAACCACCATCAGTGGGCTTCCGAACATGGTCAACCAGCTCCTGCAGTGGGACGATACACTGTCAACTCCATGGACCACCTAGCAGCAAGGATGGACGCACTCAGCAGACGGTTCGAATCTTTGAATCCTTCATCTACATGCGCGGCCATTAACTTTGGAGAGGGAGCGACAGTGTATCGAGAGGACCACTATGAAGGGCAGGGAACCTCAGACGAGTAGATCAAGCACTGCGATGCGGTTGGTGTTAGTAATATATGAGAGATGTCCTAAGGCAATCGCCTTATGTATGAACCATTTATATGATAAATGAAGATTCACTATTTGAGTATACATGTTTCATGTATTTGATTGGATCTTAAACTCATTTACTGAATGTCCACGATGCGATTCACAGCATGAGAGAATTTTTGATTGGATCACAACTAGTGAGTATCTCTACATGTGTAATTGTGATGTATCAGAATTATCCCTAGTCGATGAATTGATGGATTTGGACACCATCAATTCTGTCGAGACTAGCATGAGGTATACTCCTTGGTGTATCCAAGCAGCTGATTCTCACTGGCTGGAGACATAGTGATGTCCGGAGTTAATCGTCGATGCTAGTTATGGTAACTAGTTCATTGGAGTGACCAGCCGTAAGACTTCATATGGTTCTCTGCATATATAGATATGTCAATGAAGTTCTTACTGTGGCTTAAGTGCGATGTTCCTTTGACTTGCGGTATTCAAGTCATCTTGATCATGGAGACTTATGCTTTGACATCTTAAGCAAACATCTCTAAGGAGATATGGACCCGGGATGATTGGGTATAAGTCGAAGTGATCGAAGGTGTTTGAATAGCCTATAAAGGATTCACCACTCCTTGCGAGGAGATGTATACCCATGGCCTCTCGTCGGATTGTTACTAAAGTCTTTGGCCAAAGCATTACATGTTTAGAGTAAGGTACTCTTGATACATGTGGAGTAACTAGAATCCGTAGGGCGAGGAAATGATACTTGGGCTAGGTGTGACATAGTCGGCCTAGTGAGGGGTGACACAATAGACCATGTCTGAACCAAGTGGGTATAAGATGAGTGAAGGGAATGGGGCACGATTCATTCGAAGCTCGAAGGGTTTTCAGAAATAGTTCTGGATCAACCGTTGATCTTTTCGGTTAATTGGGGATCATGATGTACTACTAGGTGCCACTCATGATTGTTCTATAATTAATGGTTAATTATAGACGGCCAACATAAACCGAGAACCTATTTGGTCACACGCACAACGAGTGTAATCCAAAGGATTTAAAACGAGCTTGAGAATGGGATTCTCGGGCCAGGAGAAACTATGTTTGGTTGGACCAAACATAAGCGACATGAAATCGTTTGATCGCAATAGAAGCGTGGATGGGCCGTGTCTTATGAAGACATAATGGATGGACCAAAATGGTTTGGTTCTAATCCAATGGATGAGAATAAACCAAAGGGTTTGGTTTATTTTAAACGAATGAACCAAAAGTTGGTTCGTTCATTTAACTTAAAATAAACCATCATGGTTTGGTTTATTTTAACTTATCTTAATGGAGCGGGTTAACGGGCTTTATGGATATGATCCATTAACCATTAAGAGAATTAGTTCTCTATAAAATAGGGGTTAAACCCTAACCCAAAAACCCTAATGAAGTTTTGGCCGCCCAACCCTAGCCTCCTTTTGTTGTTGCCGCCCAACATGGTGTTGTCGCCAACTTCATGGAGCTGCTGCCACCTCTTTGCCGCCGGCATCCAAGCTTCAGCCGGCGATGCTCCGGCGACCCTCCGGTGATCTCTTGTGGGTTCGGTGATAAGGTGAGCTCCACATCTCCTTTGGCCGGCCTCTATTCCTCCACCAAAAGCTGTCCGGTTTTTCTGGACAGCTTGTTTCTTTGTTGTCGGAGCGTCGTTTGGATGACGGTTAGTGCTCCGACAGCGGCTAACTTACCGGGGATTTGATCTCCGGTAATCCTCTGAGGTGGAGAATGAAGGATTCGTCAAACGGTTGACGAATACCTCTCCGGAGAATCGAGTTTTGAGGACTCGGTTTTGGATCCGAATTTGGATTCGGATCGTCATCATCTCTCGATCACGTTGTCTTCAACACGAGGCTAGTAACCCGTACGAAGACGAAGCTCGTGGCTTAGCGAAGTCATCCCGAGGAGCTCGGCGTGGATACGGATAGAGACGATTCTTACGAGGATCGTTCGGTTGATCCGTTCCGCTACGTCATACTGAAAGGTATAACGTAGATAATTTTCTTTTATTGCAAATTTTAATTTACGGTTATGTCTACACTTGTTGTAATATGCATGCGTGTGTTGTGTGTGTTGTAATAAATATAGATTTATTATTTTTAATTGCTTCCGCTGTGCTCATGTTTATGAAACATGATCGAACACACACTGCTGCGTGATCTAAACCCAATAGTGGTATCGAGCCCGGGTTGTGTTTGACATAATCGTAAAAATGGTTTTCGATAGTCATAATGTATTTCTGGAAATTTTCTAAATTTTGGAAATTTAAAGTATTTATGGAAATTTTCAATTTTGGAAAGTCTAGAAGTATTTATGGAAATCTTCCACTTTTGGAAAGTTGGAAGTATTTATGAAATTGATATTTTCCATAAATAAAATATTTGATTAGATTAAATTTGTTTCCTAATTTAATCATGATTTGATTTGAAATCAAATCTTAAAATATTTTATTTCCATAAGTAGTTTTAATGATTTAGGAAATTGGTTTCCTAAATAGATTTTCCTTAATCAAATAATTCCATGAATAAAATATGTGATTAGATTTGGAAATTTGTTTCTAATTTTAATTATGATTTGATTTGGAGAATCAAATCTTAAACATATTTTATTTCCATAAATAGTTATGACATATAAGGAAATTATATACATGACATAATTGTATGCCATGTAATTGCATTAGATGCATAACATTATGCCATGTGTCGTGACATGTAGATGTATGCCATGTATGCCATGCCATGTAGATAATAGTTATTTGCATGCAAAGAGGATGAGACATAAAACCCTTAATCAATATTAAAGCCTACACCTTCCATTAATATGGTTAGAACCGTAGTTCTGCTTCTTGTTTGGGTTGTTGACTCTCCAAGCCCGGCCAACTCAATATGTTCAAACCATGGAATAGTTTAATACTAATATGGTAAGAGTCGAGGTCAATCGTTAGCTTTGGTTGTTGGACTCTCTCCAAGCCGGGCTAATTGGTTGAATGCGCCTAACCATATTAAAACTATGTCCCGATTAATGGGTTGGCTTTAACCTCGAGCATCGGCTTGTTGGACTCTCTCCAAGGTCGATGTAAAGGAGGTGAAGTTGGGTGCTATGCATATGATGCATACTTGTTAATGTGTTAACAACCCGATGTATGTGTGAACATTCAATTAGTTGATAGCACATTGTGATAGTTGCATATACGGGATATGCAATCGGTATAGATGATACCTACCGTCGTAGTTATGAATGGCTTGTTGACTCTCTCCAAGGTTGTTCATAACTATGATGGATATCAGCCCATTCGAGATGGACCTACGATCTCCAAGTGATTTTGGGGTTTTGAAATTCAAAATGAATGGGATTTATAAATGTATATTGATGCATTTTAAAATCATCTTTCTCATATATGCTCGCTTTGTATTTCTAAGATTGATCATGATGTCTTTGAATTTATGCGCTCCATTTTGGATTCAAATAAATCGACGGGCCGAACTTGGATCGCTTAGAAACTTGAGAATTGTTCTCAAGGTGAAAAGCTTGTGTATGTCCTCGGCGCTCTTCCCGCTCCCCTAGTGACGATGCAACTCGACCAATTGTTGGCCTATCGTAAACATGTGAGTGATTCAACAAATGAGTTGCATCATGCTAGCCGCGATGGAACCTAAGCTTACGAAAGCGCATGAGCATATGGATGCTCATATCGTAGTCCTTCATCTTTGTGAGTTGGTTGATGAGCAAGTGAGATTCAAAGGTTCAAGTCTCAAAGCTCCTCTTCACCTCGAGATGCTAGGAGGTTCATCCGCGTGGTATCGCCAATATGTCAAGACTGTGGAGTCTTCTCGAGAAGCATGAGTAGGACTGGTGTTAGTTGATTCCTCAAGAAAGGTTCTAAGAGGAAGTCAAAGGAACAGAAGGGAAAGAAGAGAAGGGCTAAGAAGGTAGAACTAGCACAAAAGGAAACTTGCCATCATTATGGCAAGGAGAGCCATTTGCGAAGAAAGTGCAAGATTTATCTTGAGTCCGTGAAGAAGGATAAGGCCTCGGATGCCCCATCTTCTTCAGAAATCTTCTTTATTGATTGTCATTCTATTTCCTCAGACACGTGGGGATTGATCATCGGGTGTGGCTCACATATATGTAATGACATACATGGGCTAAGGAATAGAAGAAGACTCGTCAAGGGGAGAGTCAAATTTACGTGTTGGGAATGGAGCAACGGTTGCTGCACTCGCCATCGGAACGTATTTGTTGGAACTCCCTGTAGGACTTGTCTTAGAACTAGACAATTGCTTTTATGTTCCTTCGTTGATAAAGAACATCATTTCTATTTCTTGTTTAAATAGAAATGGGTACCATTTGACTTTTAGTAACAATTGTTGTTACATAACTTTGAATGGAGTTCTTTATGGGATTGGAACTTTAAGCAATGGTGTTTATACGTTGGACGTATCCAGTGACATTTTCAATATCGAAGCGAGCAACACGCGTGCTCGAAAGGATAATCAAATAGACTCCTATATGTGGCATTGTCGTCTTGGCCATATAAGCAAGAAATGCATGTCCGAATTACACCGATGTGGAATTCTGGAATCATTTGAATTGGATTCATACGATACATGCGAATCATGCTTAAAAGGCAAGATGACTAAGTTACCTTTTATAGGAAAAGGTGAACGAGTGGGAGAGTTACTAGGTCTAGTACATACTGATGTATGTGGACCTATGTCAACTCAAGCATTAGGAGGCTATAGCTACTTCATTACCTTCACCGATGATCACTCACGGTTTGGGTGTGTGTTCTTGATGAAACACAAGTCTGAAGCCTTTGAAAGGTTCAAAGAATTCAGAAATGAAGTAGAGAAACAACATAACAAAAGTATTAAAATACTTCGATCGGATCAAGGTGGTGAATACTTAAGTCAAGAGTTTCTTGATTATCTAAGAGACAATGGCATATTGTCTCAATGGACTCCGCCCTATACACCACAGCATAATGGTGTATCTGAGAGGCGTAACCGGACCTTGTTGGACATGGTCAGGTCAATGATGAATCATGTAACTCTTCCCAAGTCCTTTTGGGGCTATGCACTTTAGACAGCTGTTTACTTGTTAAACAGAATGCCTACCAAGGTAGTCTCAACTACTCCATATGAGATATGGAATGGTAAGAAACCTCATGTATCTTACTTGAAGATATGGGGTTGTCCTGCTTATGTAAGCCAATTTGTATCGACAAATTGGATGCTAAGTCTGATAAATGTCTATTTGTTGGATACCCTAAGGAAACAAGGGGTTACCAATTCTATCATCCTGTGGAACAAAAGGTGTTTGTTTCAAGGCATGCTGTGTTTCTAGAGAAAGAGTTTCTCTTGCAAGAAAATAGTGGGAGTGTCGTCGAGCTTGAGGAGGCTCGAGAGACTCAAATAGACGTTAATGAGATACCTGGTGAAGCACAACAGCCGACAACTCATAGTGATGAGCAATCGGCTGGACCTATTGTAACACCACATCTTCGTAGATCTGGTAGAACACGCAATATTCCTGAGAGATATGGATTTCTCGTAAGCGAATCGAGCGGACGTGTTACTCATTGATGATGAGGAGCCTACCAGTTATGAAGAAGTGCTGACAAGTTCAGAAAGGGATAAGTGGCTTGGTGCCATGAAGTCGGAAATGGATTCCATGTATGAAAACCAAGTTTGGAACTTGGTTGACACACCTGAAGGCATAAAGCCTATAGGGTGCAAGTGGGTTTTCAAGAAGAAAACCGACATGGATGGTAATGTGATTACCTATAAGGCTAGATTGGTGGCGAAAGGATATCGTCAAAAACAAGGTGTTGATTATGATGAAACCTATTCGCCTGTAGCTATGCTTAAATCCATTTGGATGCTCCTGGCCATAGCGGCTCATTATGATTATGAGATATGGCAGATGGATGTGAAAACAACTTTCCTTAATGGAAACCTGCTCGAGGACGTGTATATGATACAGCCTGAGGGTTTCACATCGGTTGATAAAACCAAGGTATGCAAATTGCGACGGTCCATTTATGGATTGAAGCAAGCATCCAGGAGCTGGAATATCCATTTTGATGAGACAATCAAAAAGTTTAATTTCTCACAAAATCCAGACGAACCTTGTGTGTACAAGAAGGTTAGTGGGAGTGCAGTCGTGTTCCTAGTATTGTATGTCGATGACATACTACTTATAGGAAACGATGTTTCAATCTTACAGTCAGTGAAGGTTTGGTTATCTAAGACATTCTCCATGAAAGACCTGGGAGAAGCAACCTACATCCTCGGGATTAAGATCTATAGAGATAGATCGAAACGGTTGCTTGGTCTTTCGCAGTCTACATATATAGACCGAGTGCTAAAGAGGTTTAGCATGTCGGAATCCAAGAAAGGTTTCTTACCCATCAGGCATGGGGTACACCTTTCGAAGTCTATGTGTCCGCGCACAGAAGACGAGAGGATTTGCATGAGTAAGATTCCCTATGCATCCGCAATAGGATCTATCATGTATGCTATGTTATGTACGAGGCCCGATGTATCGTATGCTCTGAGTGTCACGAGCAGATACCAGTCCGATCCAGGAATGGATCATTGGGCGGCTGTTAAGATGATCCTTAAGTACTTGAGAAGAACTAAGGATGTGTTCCTAATATATGGAGAAGGGTACATGGTAATACGTGGGTATACGGATGTCAGATCCAGACAGACAAGGATGATTCCATGTCTCAGTCTGGGTATGTATTCACCTAAAATGGAGGCGAAATAAGTTGGAAAGGTTCCAAGCTTGACACTATAGCGGATTCTGCCACTAAGGCAGAATACGTTGCGCACTAGGCGATCAATAAGTTCATCTATGAACTTGATGTGGTCTCATCAATGATCCAAACATGTGCTTCGCCGCTATCATCTTATCAGAGAGATCATAAGTAGGAACGAAATACAAATCGAGAAAATTCCCACTGAAAGGAACTTAGCGGATCCTTTGACTAAAGCATTACCTCAAAGTAAGTTTGAGGGTCATGTTAGAGCTTATGGTATTGGATACCGTAGCGATTGGCATTAGGCCAAGTGGGAGTCCGTTAGTAATATATGAGAGATGTCCTAAGGCAATCGCCTTATGTATGAACCATTTATATGATAAATGAAGATTCACTATTTGAGTATACATGTTTCATGTATTTGATTGGATCTTAAACTCATTTCTTGAATGTCTACGATGAGATTCACAAAGATGAGAGAATTTGTGATTGGATCACAACTAGTGAGTATCTCTACATGTGTAATTGTGATGTATCGGAATTATCCTAGTCGATGAATTGATGGATTTGGACACCATCAATTCAGCCGAAACTAAGGTATACTCCTTGGTGTATCCAAGCGGTGATTCTCACCGGGCCGAGACATAGTGATGTCGGAGTTAATCGTGGATGCTAGTTATGGTAACTAGTTCATTGGAGTGACCAGTAAGACTTCATATGATTCTCTGCATATATAGATATGTCAATGAAGTTCTTACTGTGGCTTAAGTGCGATGTTCCTTTGACTTGCGGTATTCAAGTCATCTTGATCATGGAGACTTATGCTTTGACATCTTAAGCAAACATCTCTAAGGAGACATGGACCCGGGATGATTGGGTATAAGTTGAAGTGATCGAAGGTGTTTGAATAGCCAATAAAGGATTCACCACTCCTTGCGAGGAGATGTATACCCATGGCCTCTCGTCGGATTGTTACTAAAGTCTTTGGCCAAAGCATTACATGTTTAGAGTAAGGTACTCTTCGATACATGTGGAGTAACTAGAATCAGTGGGGACGAGGAAATGATACTTGGGCTAGGTGTGGCGTGAGTCGACCTAGTGGGCCCGACACAATAGACCATGTCACTGAACCAAGTGGGTATAAGATGAGTGAAGGGAATGGGGCACGATTCATTCGAGCTACTGAAGGGTTTCAGAAATAGTTCTGGATCAACCGTTGATCTTTTCGGTTAATTGGGGATCATGATGTACTACTAGGTGCCACTCATGATCGTTCTATAATTAATGGTTAATTATAGACGGCCAACATAAATCGAGAACCTATTTGGTCACACGCACAACGAGTGTAATCCAAAGGATTTAAAACGAGCTTGAGAATGGGATTCTCAGACCGAGAGAAACTATGTTTGGTTGGACCAAACATAAAGCGAGCATGAAATCGTTTCAGTCGCAATGGAAGCGTGGATGGGCCGCGTCTTATGAAGATGTAATGGATGAACCAAAATGGTTTGGTTCTAATCCAATGGATGAGAATAAACCAAAGGGTTTGGTTTATTTTAAACGAATGAACCAAAAGTTGGTTCGGTTCGTTTTAACTTAAAATAAACCATCATGGTTTGGTTTATTTTAACTTATCTTAATGGAGCGGGTTAACGGGCTTTATGGATATGATCCATTAACCATTAAGATAATTAGTTCTCTATAAAATAGGGGTTAAACCCTAACCCAAAAACCCTAATGAAGTTTTGGCCGCCCAACCCTAGCCTCCTTTTGTTGTTGCCGCCCAACATGGTGTTGCCGCCAACTTCATGGAGCTGCTGCCACCTCCTTGCCGCCGGCATCCAAGCTTCAGCCGGTGATGCTCCGGCGACCCTCCGGTGATCTCTTGTGGGTTCGGTGATAAGGTGAGCTCCACATCTCCTTTGGCCGGCCTCTATTCCTCCACCAAAAGCTGTCCAGTTTTTCTGGACAGCTTCTCCTCCTCTCGTCGGAGCGTCGTTTGGACGACGGTTAGTGCTCCGACAGCGGCTAACTTACCGGGGATTTGATCTCCGGTAATCCTCTGAGGTGGAGGACGAAGGATTCGTCAAACGGTTGACGAATACCTCTCCGGAGAATCGAGTTTTGAGCACTCGGTTTTGGATCCGAATTTGGATTCGGATCGTGATCATCTCTCGATCACGTTGTCTTCAACACGAGGCTAGTAACCCGTACGAAGACGAAGCTCGTGGCTTAGCGAAGTCATCCCGAGGAGCTCGGCATGGATACGGATAGAGACGATTCTTACGAGGATCGTTCCGGTTGATGTCGTTCCCGCTACACGTCATACGAAAGGTATAACGTAGATAATTTTCTTTTATTGCAAATTTTAATTTACGGTTATGTCTACACTTGTTGTAATATGCATGCGTGTGTTGTGTGTGTTGTAATAAATATAGATTTATTATTTTTAATTGCTTCCGCTGTGCTCATGTTTACGAAGCATGATCGAACACACACACGCCGCGGTGCCGGAAACCCAACAGTTGGGGACTACGACCTAAGACCCAATAACCCATACTCCAACATTTCTCATCCGGGATGGAGGAACCACCAAAATTTTCCCTATAAGAATAACTTGGAGAGGTTCCAATAGCCGGGAGAAAATGGGAAGCAACAACACTCTAACACCTGTCTGGAGAATATGATGGAGAACTTCATTCAAACGCAACGGGAGGCAAATACTGAATTTCAGTGGCGACATTCATAGACAGATACGATGATCAAAGGGTTGGGGTCATCTGTAAGGGGTCTTGCCAATAGGCAAAAGTTGCCAGAGATTCAAGTAGCTCAGATTACAAACCAGATCTCCAGGATACCAAGGAAGCTACCAGGAAAAGCAGAGATCAATCCGGTAGAGCAGTGCAAGGCAGTAATCCTGTGAAGCGGGAGGGTTCTAAAAGAGATGATAGGTCGGTCGGTTGCTGAAGGGGACTTGGGACCTAAAACACTAGAACCTTTGGGGGAGACCGAGAAGGAAGAAGTCGAAGAAACAAACCAGGAGCCTGCCGCAAGGGCTCAACCACCCCTTACTGTACCGTTCCCACAGTGGTTGACGAATACAAAGAAGGATGCTGAGTTTGGTAAATTTCTAGACATGCTGAAGTCGATCTCAGTAGAGATACCGATACTCGAAGCACTGCACCAAATGCCCCAGCTCGGTAGATTCATGAAAGATATTCTGGCGCATCGTAGGAAGGTCACAAAGTCTGAAACAGTGGCCCTCATAGAGGAATCAAGCGCTTATCTCCGAAATGAGACTACTCAGAAACTAAAAGATCCGGGGAGCTTCTATATTCCATGTTATATAGGGACGACACTGATTAGCAAAGTCTTCTGTGACTTGGGAGAAAGTGTGAGTCTTATTCCCTACACCTTATGCAAAAAGCTAGGGTTAGGAAATTTAAAATTCACTACTATCACACTATAACTAGCTGACCACACATACCGCTACCCATTGGGAATTTTAGAAGATGTTCCTATTAAGGTGAGAAACTTTACATTGCCAATTGACTTTGTGGTCATGGAGATGGAAGAGAATCCAAAGATACCCGTCATCCTTGGGCGACCATTTTTAGTGACTGCAGGAATGGTCATTGATGTAAAGAATCACAAGCTGCCCCTAAAAGTGGGAGAGGATAAGATGGAATTTGAGCCTGTTGGAACAGGAAGTCACGAACCCGCATCGGGGAAGTATGTGATTCCAACGAGAGCTAAGAAGGAAGCCGCTTATGAAGATCTTGAGACAGATGAATGGAGGTTCATTGAACTTCCAGAGCCAAGTTGATAGTAGAGTGCGGTCGAGCTAAACGACCTTAAACAAAGCGCTTCTTGGGAGACAACCCAAGTTAGGTTTTTAGATTTCCCTTTGATAGTATTGCATGCATTTAGTTAATTTGAATTTTGATTTCCATCTCATTTAGAATTAGGACTAGAAAGGAACTTTGCTAGGTAAAAATAAAATCCATATTAGCTTACACGGTGAAGTGTATGAGGAAATATGGACCGTTATGCAAAAATAGGAGAAAATGGGGGACACACGGCCTGGCTGTGTATTTTCCCATGGTCGTGCCCAACTGACCCGAGGCCCACATGGCCTGGCCGTGTGTTTTCACACGACCGTATCGCGCAAGGTTAAATAGGGCAAGCTATGTATTTTCACCCCATTTGCGCCGTGTGCTTCGATTTCTCTTTCCCTAGCCATGTGGTTTCTTCTTCCCCGCCACCTAGAAGCTTTTCTAACCTTCAAGGAAGCCAAAAGAAGCAAGGATGAGGAGGACCAAGCATGTAGCGTCTCGATCTGGTGCTTCGGAGTGACGAACAAGGAGAACTGACGCCCCTCAAGCTCCGGAGGAGGGTAACGCCCTACCAACCCTTCTTTTTCACAATAATGAACATAGAGATAGATATAATTTTCTTTCTACTCATAAACTCACTACTACTAGGTACCTAGATGAAGATTTACTAGAGTCTTTAGAGTTGTTGGGTGACATTCAAGCCCTATTTGTAAAAATGGGGTGGGAAGAGATAATGGGAATAAGACACCCAATCTACCCTAGGATAGTTCTAGAATTTTTGAGTTCCTTAGAGGTGGAAATTTTAACGGGTAGAGAAAGCGAAGAGGGTAGAATAACTTTTAGGATATTTAACATTGAGCATGAATGGACCCTTCACCAATGGAATTCATGCTTTGGCTTACCGAGTGGGGGAGAGAGAAGAATCCCTATTTGGTTTAACTCTCGGATATTTTGGACAGAGTTGACGGGGGAGCACACTTATGACCCTTCTAGGGTCAAAGCATCGCGCCTCCAAAACCCCATTTTTCTATACCTCTACCGCATCATGGCCAGTACTATATTTGGTTGTGGGGAGAGTGACGGTGTGATTAGAGCTAGCGAGCTGCTTTGCCTCTGGAACATGCTACAAGAAAGGAGTAGCATTGATGTAGGGTCCCACTTCATCAGACATTTAGTGAAGATGGGCAAAGCAGCACGAGGAGAGATTAATGTGGGGGGCCTACTTACCCACATTTGCCATAGGATGGGGTATGATTACACTACATTAGAGAGTATAGAGGGGAGCCCTAGGATCGACTTTGGAGTGTGCATGGCCATGAAGATGATTGTGAGAGAAGGACACTCCTTATGCTTTGTAAGGAAAAATCTGACGGCTCTTAGGCTCCCCGATCCTTATTGTACGACCATCACTACATGCGCCAACTGGAGCTTGGACCTAATAGTGGAGTCCCCTCCACATGAGGGACCATCCACATTGGCTCCCATCTCTCCCCCTTTACATCACTCTCCCTCCAATTTACACATGCATAGGAGCCCACCTAGTCCACACCGACATGAGCCTGCACCTGCACCACAACCTTTTTTCCACTTTTAAGCAGGATGTAGGTACGTCGGCCTATGATTTCTCGGAGTTCCAATCGCGCCTCGACGACATATATTCCGAGCAGCAGACGCAGAGGCAGCGATGGGAGGAGCAGAGCGCCTACACACAGGCGGAGTTCCAGGGTTTCTGGGAGCACTTCCAGCGGGATGAGGAGTTCTATGACAAGGCCCGCATCTACTTCCAGGAGGAGGTTGCCCGTCGCCAAGATGAGGCCGCCTACCGCTAGGAGATGCGGCAACACATGCATGCCCAGCAGGCACAGTGGGCTTGGGAGGAGAAGCACCGAGCAACCGCTACATCCACTAGCTCTCAAATCAACAACATGTACATGTGGCATCAGCGCTCAGCAGCAGGTTCTCCCAGGATCCCGAGAAGCCGAGGCTCCCAAACTTTCCACCTCATCCACCATACTAGAGGTATACTTTCATTTATGTCTGGGGGGGGGACCCAAAATTTTATTTAGTTTCTAGCTATTGTTTCTTTCCTGGTGTTTGCATTATTATTAGCATTCATTTATTCATGCACAGGTTGTTGAGTTCCTTTCAGCACTTAGTTTTTATTATCTGTAAAGCTGCCTCAGTAGTATTTTTAAAAGTCTTCTTCATGAGTTATTTCCATGAGTAGTGTAACTTCATTTATCTCATGGTGTTTTATTTTATTTGCTCTAATTAATGTTCTAGACTTAACTGGTTAGCTTCTATTTTTACACTTACACATGTCGAACACTCTGAAAGGGAGAGTCTAGTACTTACCTAGTTATGATTCATCTCAGTAGTCTAGTACTTTGGAATCCATAGGTGACTCTAGGCTAGCATTTTAGTTACTGGAGATGCTGGGATTGTGTAAGCCCATTCGAAAAAATCAAAATCCCAGTGAGCAGAAAAATAAAAGAGAGAAAAGAAAAAAAAGAAATAAGAAAGAGAGAAAAAAATGAAGGAAAAAAATAGAGAGAGAGAGATTATGAGGGATAAAAAAATAGTTGTCGTGGGTGGAAATGGCTAGGTGTCCCTTTAAGACTGAGTTAGGTTACTAGGGAAACACCTACCAATTTCTCTCAATATCGAGCACGCCTTTAAGACTTTGTGCTAGATCTAGGGAACGACCCTCACTTTGGGCAGGTAAGTGCCAAAGAGACAGAGACCTTAGGAAAGCTATAGGATGACGACTTAACATACCTTGGAACTATTGGAACGTTGGTGGCCTGCTAGATGGGGGTGAATAGCCCTCAATCGTTGTACGGTGGAAGTCGTTCTTTATCGTCTACAATTATCGTTAGCACAAGAGGAAATATAAAGCTAACACAATTAAGAACAACACAAAATAAAGAACAATGCTAACAAAAGATATAACATGGTTCACAACCTCGCCGCTAATCCACGATCCGATTCGTCTCCGGTGAATCACTCCGAAACCAATCCAATATGGTCTCTCCCTTTAGCCAAAGCAAGGTGGAGGTAAACCTTCTTACAACACAACACTCCTTACAATAAGATTGAAGTAAGAACAAGAAGGAGTTTAACACTTGTGGAGCACTTGGATGATCAGTTAGAGCATAAGCATTAGCCATCCAAAAGCCCACACCTTCTCTATAAATAGAGAAGGCTATTTTCTTCCCGTTGGCCACTAGCAGTCGACTGATGCCCAGATCAGTCTACTGCTCCTGTAGCCGTTGCCCAATAACGGCTTCTTCCACGATGGATTTCATCCAACGACTCCCACATCAGTCGATTAATCTTACCATCATTCGACTGATGGAGCTATCAGTCGAGTGCCGGAAGTGAGCACTCGACTGATCACCCTTCTGTGCCCGAAACCCTCGCGACCAGTCGACTGATGGTCTCGACAGTCGACTGCCAACCCATGACAGTCGACTGATGCCACATAAACAAGACTCGAACACCAGTCGAGTCACAGTCTACTTTGAGCAGTTGACTGTCATGTCATGGCAGTCGACTGATGCCAGAAAAACTCAAACTTTACATCTGTTTGAGTGTCCGGCGGTCAGGTAAACCTCAACCCTTACGGTCGAGCCTCCGACACTTAGCCATTCAACCAAGTTCACCTAATGAGCTACTTACATTTCACTCATTCTCTCATCTCGCTTGAAGTCCCTCGCCGAAGCTCTCTTCATTCGCGGCCACGTCCCTCGGTAGCATCAAGCGCACGACTCTGCAAATGCTCCTTCACGTCTCTTGCCCTCGAAGTCTGCTTCCTTGGCTTCACTTCAAGTCATCTCGTCCGACGGTCCCTCGGATGCATCAAGCGCATGGCTTCGCAATGCTCATTCGCCGACTCAAGCATGAGGTTGTGAGTTGGTGAAACTTGCCAAAGCTCCATGTGCGAATTACTAAGTCCTGCAAGACTCCAATGCATATATCAAAACAATAACAACCTAACTTAAACCCTTTGCCACACACATCAAAACCATATCACATGGGTTGATTGCCCTAACAATCTTCCCCTTTTTGATGTGTGGAAATCCATTTAAGTTAGGTAAAACAAATAGCAATAACAACATAAGCAAGGAAAGCATGTAAATAATATAAGCATCAAAACTCCCCCTTAAACATGTAACTCCCCCTTAAGACATGCT
The DNA here is from genome assembly GCA_025175895.1 of Wurfbainia villosa. Taxonomy (NCBI): domain Eukaryota; kingdom Viridiplantae; phylum Streptophyta; class Magnoliopsida; order Zingiberales; family Zingiberaceae; genus Wurfbainia; species Wurfbainia villosa. The sequence goes on along the minus strand of CM045987.1, from coordinate 110,360,650 downwards.
AAATTTTTCCCTTTAGCATGATTAACTTAAACCTTATCAATTCTCCCCCTTTGACACCATCAAAAATATTTTCCAAATATTATACACCAAGGCATCAAGTCTAGGGAATAAAAATCACCAAAAACTGAACAAAAATCAGTTAAAACACCTTAATGTGCTCGTGCACAGTACATCAGTCGACTGGTTCAGACTACCAGTCGACTGGCACTCAGTTTTCAGCCATTTTTGATTTTCGGATCGAAATTCAGAAATGCACCAGAAATTCCAGAAAATTCAAAAAATTATGAAATTTTGAAAATACATTTCTTTTAAAGTCCTTTATCAGTGAAAAAATGAGTTTTCATGAAAATTACTTATATTTTCAATGATTTTCCAAAAATCCAAAAATTTCAAAAACAACTAGTATTTGATCAAGTTTGTATCATTTTAACACCTAGTTTTGCTTTAAATTGTTTCAAAACATGAAAACACAGATTTTAAAGTAAGGAATGGTTTTGAAAACATATGAAATATCCAACCATGATCCTTGGGCAATATGTCTATGAATTAAACATAAGCATTCCCCATGATTGGTCTATTATTACTATTTTGATACTTTAAATGACCATCTAAATACCATAGGCATTAGTGGACCATTTGTATCATCCTATCATCTCACCCATGCTATGTTTTCAATCAAAGTTAGCCTTATGGTGAGTGTAAGATGTTCCTAAAGATATTTATATACTTAACCTTCAAATTCATGCAATTCTACACAAGACTAAGTATCACACTAACATACTACATGATCATAAAGACATATATGCATTGATTTCACATTATGATCATGAAACAAATGTATCAATCAATTTGTGATCATGCATTAGGTATAAAATCATGATAATAAGTCAAGTATCACCCAAAACATGATTTAAACTATTTATGGGTGCATTATCATCACCCAACACTATTTCAAAATTAAGTCCACTCCATCCTAAGTCAACCAATCAACATGATATAAGTGAAATCCTTATGGTTGACTATCCTAGGGTTTTCCTAACCCTTAAAGATGGATTTAGGAACCTAATACAAGTTCTTTCCTATAGGGTTCACTAAATATTCCTTAGGGATCCATTTTCTAGAAATTGTCTTATTTTTGGCTTGACCCCTAGCAATCAAACATTTATAGGCCTTTTCATTTGTCTTTCCCTTATAACCTAGGCCCTTCCTATTGAAGCTAGCCCTTTGGCTCCCTATGATCATGTTTAATATATTCGATCCTATTGTGAATTTTTCTAGGGCTTTAGTCAAATGATCTACCTTTTCCCTTAACACCCTATTTTCTTCAATACATGCATCATTTACATCAAAAGACATATAGTCATGTGAGCATGCATTATCAATACTAGAAACATTATCATTAATATTTGAGCATGCTTTTTATAATTTTTCTTCTAGGGCTTTAATTTCATTTGTCATGCATTTATTTTTCTTTTTAGCCCTAAACAAGTCCTTAGTTAAGCTAGAAATCATGGCAACAATTTTCTTGGGCGAAAGGTTCGTTACCATACTTTTCATGTCTTCTTCTTGTGATTCCGATGATGATGAGGATGAAGAAGAAGCTCCCCCTTCACTCGAGCTCTCTTCACTTGTGCTTGATTTTTCACCTTCGGAGGAGGTGGAGTCTAGATCATCAAATGCCATTAGGGCAAGGTTTGAGTAGACATGTTCTTCTTCCGATGATGAAGAAGAAGGATCATCCCATGTCTTTGCTTTGAGTGCTTTTGCCTTCCCTTCCTCCTTGGCTTTCTTCTCTTCTTCCTTCTTATTGCTCCCTTTCTTCTTTTCCTCTTTCTTTCTCCTCTCTTCTTTGCTCTTGTTCAAGAGTGGACACTCATCTCTTATATGTCCCTCTTGTTGGCAATTATAGTAAATTATCTTCCTCTTGTGCTTTCTCCTATCATAAGATTTGTTAAATTTTAAATTTTTCAAAGCACACCTTACCTTCCTTACCATATAAGCATCTTCATTGCTATTCATGGAAGATGAGGAGGATGCTTCATCGGAGGAGGAGGGAGTCTCCATCTTCTTCTTCCCCTTGTTGGCTACTAGTGCCACTTCCCTTGATGGCTTGATGCTTGGTTCTTCAATTATCCCTTCAAGCCTTGTCTCATGCAACTCCATGGTGGAGAAGAATTCTTCTAGAGTGGTTATCTCTAGATTTTTGGAGATGTAGAAAGAGTCCACCATTGAGCTCCATCTTGATGACCGAGGGAAGGCATCTATTGCCTTCATGACCATGTCCCTATTGAAGAGCTTCTCCCCTACACTAGATAAACCGGTTATTATCTCTTTAAAACGTGAATGCAATGATAATACCTTCTCTCCCTTTTCTAATTTGATGTTGCTTAATTGGGAGCAGAGGAGGTCTCTCCTTGCAAGCTTCGCCTCGGAAGTGCCTTCATGAAGCTCTATGAGTTTCTCTCACATTTTCTTGGCACTTGCACACTCCCCTATCTGATTCACTTCTTGTTGGGGGAGCACATTAAAGAGGTGGTGCTTGGCCTTTGAATTTGTAAGGTGTTCCTCCCTTTGCTTTTTAGTCCACCTTGACTTCTCTATTGGTTCACCCTCTTAGTCCCTAGGCATCTCAAAACCGTTTTCCATTATAAGCATAATATCGAAATCAGTTTCAAAGAATACCTCCATTCTCTTCTTCCACCAAGAGAATTCGCCTTCAAACTTTGATGGGTGAATGTTAGAGTCGGCCATCCTTGATGTAGTGCTTGTTGCGGCGGTTAGTCCTCGACAATCTACCTTGGCTCTGATACCACTTGTTGGAACATTGTTGGTCGGCTAGAGGGGGGGGGGGGGTGAATAGCCCTCAATCGTTGTACGGTGGAAGTTGTTCTTAATTGTCTACAATTATCGTTAGTGCAAGCGGAAATATAAAGCTAAGACAATTAAGAACAACACAAAATAAAGAACAATGCTAACAAAAGATATAACATGGTTCACGGCCTCACCGCTAATCCACAGTCCGATTCGTCTCCGGTGAATCACTCCGAAACCAATCCAATATAGTCTCTCCCTTTAGCCAAAGCAAGGTGGAGGTAAACCTTCTTACAACACAACACTCCTTCTTACAATAAGATTGAAGTAAGAACAAGAAGAATGAGTTTAACACTTGTGGAGCACTTGGATGATCAGTTAGAGCATAAGCATTAGCCATCCAAAAGCCCACCCTTCTCTATAAATAGAGAAGATTGTTTTCTTCCCGTTGGCCACTAGCAGTCGACTGATGCCCATATCAGTCAACTGCTCCTGTAGCCGTTGCCCAATAACGACTTCTTCCACGTTGGATTTCATCCAACGGCTCCCAGATCAGTCGATTGATCTTACCATCAGTCGACTGATGGAGTTATCAGTCGAGTCTGGCGAGCACTCGGATCGATCACCCTTCTGCCCGAAACCCTCAGTGACTCATTCGCCATCAATCAATGATGGTCTCGATGATCGCCAACCCATGGCAGTTGATTGATGCCACATAAACTAGACTTGAACACCAGTCGAGTCATAGTCGACTTGGAGCAGTCGACTGCCATGTCATGGCAGCCGATTGATGCCAAGTAAAACTCAAACTTTACATCTGTTTGAGCGTCCGGCGGTTGGGTAAACCTTAACCCTTGCGGTCGAGCCTCAGACACTTAGCCATTCAGAAAAGTTCACCTAATGAGCTACTTACATTTCACTCATTCTCTCATCTCACTTGAAGTCCCTCGCCGAAGCTCTCTTCGTTCGCGACCATGTCCCTCGACAGCATCAAGCGCACAACTCTGCAATGCTCCTTCACGTCTCTTGCCCTCGAAGTCTGCTTCCTTGGCTTCGCTTCATGTCATCTCGTCCGGTGGTCCCTCGGATACATCAAGAGCACGACTTCGCAATGCTCCTTCGTCGACTCAAGCACGAGGTTGTGAGTTGGTGAAACTTGCCAAAGCTCCATGTGCGAATTACTAATTCCTGCAAGACTCCAATGCACATATCAAAACAATAACAACCTAACTTAAACCCTTTGTCACACACATCAAAACCATATCACATGGGTTGATTGCCCTAACAGGAACGAGTATTCCCTAAGATGATTCGCTTAGCACGAGCACGAGGAGCTAATGTAGTGAATTTCTAGAATATATCTATTTTGCTTTGATTGCAAATACCACTTGATAAATTTAGTTAACATGCTAGTATAGAATGATATCCTTTTAAAATATCATGGCACTGAGGTTTGCTTGAAGACAAGTGAAGATTTAAGTCTAGGGGAAGTGATGTGGGCAAAACATATAGGGTTTTAGGAGTAGTTTCCACTCACATCTCATTACATTTTATGTTAGTTTCATGCATATGTCACTCTATTTTGCATGCATTTCCTATTTTCTAGTTTAGAAGTCTTCTCTTTGTACTTTTGTGTCCAGGATAGCATTTAGGGGAAAAAAGGTGCACTTTCGGAGCAAAAGAAGGGCATTTTACAGCTAGACGTAGAATAGGGCATGGCCAGGGCGTGTGGCTACACACGGCCATGTCCAATGGGCGAGATCAGCCACCCCAGGGATGCACATGGCCTGGCCATATGGAAACACACAGTCGTGTGGCAGCCGAGCAGATTGACATGATTAGGGTTTTTTCTGGATTTTGCAACGATCCAATGTGATGTCTATATAAGGAGAGCTCTGCCCAAACCCTAGGGAAGATGCACGACGGCTAGGACTATTAGGGCAATCAACCTGTGATATGATTTTGATGTGTGGGGCAAACGATTTAAGTTAGGATGATTGGATTTGACATGTATGTTGGAGTCTTGTAGAACTTAGTAATTCGCACATGGAGCTTAGGAAAGTGTCACCACTCACGACCTCGTGCTTGAGTCGGAGAAGGAGCATTGCAGAGCCGTGCGCTTGATGCTACCGAGGGACCGCTGGACGAGATGACTTGAAGCGAAGCCAAGAAAACAGACTTCGAGGGCAAGAGATGTGAAGGAGCATTGCAGAGTCATGCGCTTGTTGCTGCTGAGGGACGTGGCCGCGAACGAAGAGAGCTCCAGTGAGGGACTTCAAGTGAGATGAGAGGATGAGTGAATTGTAAGTAGCTCATTAGGTGAACTTGGCTGAATGGCTGAGTGTCGGAAGCTCAATCGCAAGGGTTTGTTGGTGCAGGGCCACTAGATAATCGAACCTGTGTTTTGATTATGGCAAAGACACAAAGTTAAGTTTACATCGTTATCTCACGAGCTATCGAGTGTGCAGAAAAGTATTAAAGCTGGAGCTGAAGGCTAGCGACACCCGGAGGAAGCCGCGGTGGTCGGGCGACACTCGAGTGACTTCGGAAGGAGCCGAAGGAATCGAGTGGAAGGCCAGAAGCAAGAGCTACTATCGAGGTAAGCTCGTGTGAGTGAAAGATTGTAAGGTCGTGTCCTCTTTACGGGGACGATCGTAGGCGGCGATTCGACTAAGACTTCCTGTGGAAGGTCTAGGTCGAGATCGGACAGTTAGAAACCGTCATATTTATCATTTTTCGAGCTAATCTCTTATTGCGTGGAAGTGGTTGCGGGCCGATCACCGGACATGGAGCAGCGATCGATTCCCATCACCGATCGATGGGAGGCATCGACCGATTGATGGCGGCGATTTTCGCTTTTACGCTAGGTCAAAATGGATAACGTTTGACGCGGTCACTTCGCGATAAAATTTGGACAACTTCATGATTCGTTCCGAAAAAAGAGGAGACAAATTCAAAGGCCAAAATCTATAAAAGGAGGGGAGGACTCCACTCCAAACACATCAAGATTATTCATCAAGTGCTCCTACAACGCCAACGCTCCAACACCGTCATAACGCCGACGCGACGACAACCTCAGATCTTCTTCGTTAGCAGCAACATCTAGTAATTTATTTTAATATTGTATTCATTGTTTTTATTCGTAACGAGGTGAGGTAGGCTTGTTGCCTCATCCTCGTATTCCCGGATTTTGTGATCGTTGTCTCTGTTGGATCGATGCGGTTCGCTAGAGGGGGGTGAATAGCAAAAAGCCTTTTTCTTTCGAATTCGTTTCAAGACAAATATACGCAGCGGAAATGTAAATGAAACAAAAAGAGACAAGTTTATTTTTTTACTTGGTTCGTAGCCTTTGGCTACTACTCCAAGGCCCTAACGGTCCTAGACCGTGTACGGAGGGCAATTCACTAAAACACTCTTCGTTGGAGGTAGGAGTTTGACGATTACAAAAAACTTTCGAAGCAAAATGATAGAGAGACAAACCCTCTCTTCTATTAAAGTAAAATTCAACGATAGAAAAACCTCGAGTAAAAGAGTTGCAATATTGAAAACAATAACAAGGATTATACCAACAACTAAAAAGAAAGACCTTAAGCTAGGGTTGTTGGCGCGCCGTTAGAGTAAATTAAATCAGCACTTAGAACTATATAAAAACCCTAGGTTAGGACCTCCTTTTATAGCCTTTGAGCCCCTTTTCGAGAGGAACCCTTGCCAATCATATTTGAGCACCACTCCCCTTGAAATTTGGTGATAAACCTTAACTCCTTGAGGCTGATCCTTTGACTAGCAGTCGACTGATGGCCATCACCATGTCTGGCGATCGATCGAGTGCTAGCCGTAGTCACCCGACTGATGGACGGCAGTCGAGTCCTTCATGTTGGCAGTCGACTGATGCTGGCTGCAAGGCAATGTTAGCTTATAGAAAACATTATTTCGACGGTCGTTGACCGTCCGATCTCGACCTAGACCACCTATGAGATGTCTTGGGTCGGATCTACGCCTAAGTCTTTCCCCGTAACGAGGATACGACCTTACTTACACTCGCACACACGAGCTTACCTCGATACTTACGTGTTGCTTTTGCTTCCGGCCTTCCACTCAATTCCTTCGGCTCCCTCCGAAGTCACTTGAGTGTTGCCCGACCACCGCGGCTTCCTCCGGGTGTCGCTAGCCTTCAGCTCCAGCTATAGCAATTTTCTGCACACTCGATTCAGCTCGTGAGATAACAACATGAGCTTAACTTTGTATCATTTGCTATAATCAAAACTCAGGTTCGACTTAGGTGTCTACTGCACCAACAATCTCCCCCTTTTTGATTTATGGCAAACCCACATACAAAGTTAAGTGCATTAAGAAAAGATATGCATGAATGAGCAGGAGTGTTAAGAGCATGAATGAACAGGAGTATAAAAACTCTTTTTCAAGTGCTCCCCCTTGAGGAATCCTCCCCCTTGACCGAGGGTGAGTACTTGAGAAAGAGTTTTGACTCTCCCCCTTGACGTTTGCTACTAAAAAAGAATTAAGTAACCGAAATTACTTAATATTGGCCATAGTATTTAAAATAAATAAGTTCAAGTGTCGTATATCGAAAAAATTTGACCTTTTAACTTTGGCCTTTTTCTCCCCCTTTTGTCGTATATCGAAAAGAGTAAGGGGTGTGTGGAAAACAAAATAAGTGTTACATTTAAAGTCCAAGCATGTTCCCCATTTTTTATAAAAAAATATACTGAAAATAAGCTCATCTATAAAATGTTCGACTCATATTTGGCTTGATTGATATGAAAGATCAACCAATCCTGGTCAGAGTCGGTTAGTGTGTATGATTATACTCCATGGCGATGCACTAGATCTACATCTAGAACCAGGAGTAAGGTCCTAACATCTCACGCCCATCTACGTGGCTAAGTACACAAACACATTAGTCCTATGTGTTGTGAGATGTATTGGCTCCTTAAATCTATAGGTGCATGATATCTAAGGTATGTCCTATGCTAGTTCCATAAAAATGAAAATTTAAGAAATAGTAGTAAGAAAATATAATTTGCAAGTTCCTATTCTACTATGCACATGCCCAATTTCCGTCTTAATAGACTAAATTCGGCTTCGGGTAGGGGTTTAGTAAATAGGTCTGCTTTTTAGACTTCGTTTCAACGTATTCGAGTTGTATTGCTCCGTTGGCCACATGTTCTCGAATGAAATGGTGTTTGACCTCTATATGTTTGGTCCTAGAGTGACATATCAGATTCTTAGTAAGATTAATTGAACTAATGTTGTCTACGTGAAGTTTAGTATTCGTAAAGTCTAACTTAAAGTCGCGGAGAGTGTGCTTCATCAAAAGAAGTTGAGTGACACACTCACCCATCGCGATGTATTCAGCTTCAGTGGTAGATAAAGCGACACAGTGTTGCTTCCTACTGCACCAACTTACTAGACTCGAGCCGAGAAGTTGACAACAACCACTCGTGCTCTTTCTATCGAGCTTACTACCGGCATAGTCCGAATCGGAGTAGCCGATTAGTTCGAACTCCGTAGATCTAGGGTACCAAATACCAACGTTAAGTGTACCATTAAGATATCTAAGGATACACTTAACTAGGGTTAGGTGAGACTCCTTAGCACAGGTTTGAAACCTGGCGCACATACTTACTGTGAATAGGATGTCGGGTCGACTCGCAGTTAAGTATAGGAGACTTCCTATCGCGCTCCTATAGTACTTTAAGTCAATGGACTTACTTTCTGGGTCTTCTCCTATGTTAACATTAATCGCCATTGGGGTGTTTATTATCTTAGCGTCTTGCATTCCAAATCTTTTAATTAACTCCTTAGTGTATTTCGATATAGGTATATACCATCCTTAGTTTGTTTAATTTGTAGACCTAAAAAGAAACTTAACTCGCCTACCAAGTTCATTTCGAACTCACTTTCCATGAGTGAAACGAACTCGTTTAGTAAGGCTGAGTTAGAGGTTCCAAAAATTATATCGTCTACGTAAATTTTAGCTATGAATATTTCTTTACCTAAGGTTTTTACGAAGAGAGTTGGGTCAACTAAGCCTTGGTTAAACCCTTTTGACTTAAGATGGATTGAAAGTCTCTCGTACCAAGCTCGAGGAGCTTGTTTAAGTCCATAGAGAGCTTTCTTAAGTTTTAGAACATGGTCGGGTTTATCTAGATTTTCGAATCCGGGGGGTTGGCTAACATAAACTTCTTCTTTAATGTATCCATTTAGGAATGCCGACTTAACATCCATTTGAAATAGCTTAAATCCTCGATGTGTGGCATAAGCTAGCAACATTCGAATGGATTCGAGTCTAGCCATCTTGGGGCATAGGTTTCAGTAATCTAAGCCTTTGACTTGACTAAACCCTTTGGCGACCAACCTAGCCTTGTTTCTAACTACTTCACCTTTATCATCAAGCTTATTTCGAAACACCCACTTTGTTCCAATTATCGTTTTGTCTTTAGGTGGTGGTACTAATTCCCACACTTCATTCCTAGTAAATTGAGCTAGCTCTTCTTGCATTGCAATAATCCAATTGGGATCAAGAAGAGCTTGTTCAATTGATTTGGGTTCTATCTTTGAAATTAAGGAAATTTGACTAAGGTTCCTATAGGATGCTCTAGTTCGAACTCCTAGATTAGGATCTCCTATCACTTGATCGATAGGGTGGTTAGTTTGAATCCTAGATTGGGTTGGGTTTGTGTCACCTAATGCTTGATCAATGGGGTGACTTGGTTGAACACTAGTTTGACTCGGATCACTTGTCACTTGGTCGACAAGAGAAGTTGGTTGATGTGGATTAGACTCGATCTCAGGGTCGGAGACGAGTTTGGTATCAGTGGGCTCAACACTTGGGGTCATTAAGGGTTTTGTAGGTTCGGGTACTTCATCGAATACTACATTAATAGTCTCTTCGACTTTAAGGGTATCGTGGTTATATACCCTATAGGCCCTACTCGTGGTTGAGTATCCTAAGAAGATTCCGGTGGAGGTTTTGGATTCGAATTTCCCAAGGTGGTTTTTAGTGTTTAAGATATATACTTTACATCCAAATACCCTAATGTACTTGATGTTGGGTACTTTATTGTGATAAATCTCGTACGAGGTCTTAAGGTGCCTCTTTACCATAAGGATCCTATTCTGGACATAGCAAGCCGTGCTAACGGCTTCTGCCCAAAAGCTATCAGGTATGTCGTATTCGTTCAACATGGTCCTAGCGGCTTCTTATAGAGTTCGATTTTTCCGCTCCACTAGGCCATTTTGTTGAGGGGTCCTAGGGCAAGAGAATTCATGGTGGTATCCGTTTAGGTTACAGAAGTCAGTGAACCTTTGATTTTCGAATTCACCACCATGATCGCTTCTAAGTATTTTAACCTTAAGGTTTTTTTGATTCTCGATTAATTTGAATAGATTGATTAATTGATCTAGGGTATCATTTTTATGTTTGATGAACCTAACCCAGGTAAACCTGGAGTAGTCGTCAATTATGACTAAGCAATATTGACTTCTATTGAGTGACTTGGCTCCATGTGAATCGAATAGATCCATATGCAGGAGCTCAAGTACACTTGAGGTTCGTTCTTGGTTAGTTAACTTGTGTTGTGTCCTAGGTTGTTTTCCTTGTTGACAAGCATTACAGATTTTATTAACCAAGTTGTTGAGGTTGGGTAAGCCTCTGACTAAGCCACTCTGACTCATCTTGTGGACGAGTCTTGGGTGCGAGTGACCGAGTCGTCGGTGCCACAACCATGATTCCTCTTCCTGTGTCATAAGACATTTGGCTGAGGATTTGATTAAGTTAATTGTATAAATATTATTTGTCCTAGTTCCTTTGAGTATTGTTTTAGCTATTTTATTTGTTTTAATTATACATTCATTTTCTAAAAATACGACCTTATAGTTATTGTCACATAATTGACTTACGTAAGCAGGTTATATTCAAAATTCTCTACAAGTAATACATTTTTAATAACAAAATTCGAGTTAAGCTCGATATCACCTGATCCGATGATTTTGAGCTTGCCGTTATTCCCAAAGGCTACCGATCCTTGTCGTTTGAATCGAAGCTTTGTGAATTTGAGTTGATCCCCGGTCATGTGTCGGGAGCAACCGCTATCCAACATCCATTGATCCTACACACAAGGTGGTTGGATTGGATGTTAGATTTTTAAAAAAATTGGTTGTGAGTTGTTAAACCTAGGTCATCTCACCTATGTCTATATGATCAAGCATGTTATACTTATGTGTTTTTTGTGAGATGACTTCCAATTAAGTTGATTAAGTGCATTTAGGTTCAAGTAATTTTATGTTAGATTTGGATTTGACCCTAGGCTTGTCAAGTTTACCTTTTCAAGATCATGGCTTCCAGGTCGTGGTGAGGCACAGGGGCCTTCTTTTATCGGATCATCGACCACTTCCTTAGACAAAGCCATTTTCAAGAAAATGATGACTTGACTCACCTAAGATTATTTCCTAGTTTAACTGGTTATTTTTGAAAAGAGACTCCCCGAGGCTCAATCTTTTCGAAGAATTTTAGTTGGTTATGTTTTTGAAAAGAGGCTCCCCGAGGCTCAATCTTTTCGAAGAATTTTAGTTGGTTATGTTCATGTTCTAAGTGAGTTCACAAGTTTTAAAGCACAAACTTTCTAAGTTAAAGCATGCAATTTCTAAGTTAAAGCACAAACTTTCTAAGTTAAAACATGCAATTTCTAAGTTAAAGCACAAACTTTCTAAGTTAAAGCATGCAATTTCTAAGTTAAAGCACAAACTTTCTAAGTTAAAACATGCAATTTCTAAGTTAAAGCACAAACATATTTTGTACTAGCTCCCCCTAGACCGTTGAATCGGTTCGGTCTATCCACATAGTGGATTTGGTCCTTGGGAATCCAGTACGGGTTGGATCCTAGAGTTGAAATCAAAAGGTTCTTAGGGACCCATGCTTGGACATGTTTCCTATGTCGACTTACAATCGACATATACGACCTATTAGTCGTGTTTGAGTTAAACCCTAGTCCAGCCTTGTTGTACACGGCCCTTTGAGATCCTAGTATGAGTTCAAGTACTTTTGATCCCGAAGTGAACCTTTCCAACGTGTTCCTAAGATCTTCGACTTGACTTTTCAAGAGTGAGTTCTCAACTTCGAGTTTTTCAACCCGAGTTGAGTCCTTCTCTTGAACTCGACTAGTCGAAGAGGTTAGGGAGACCTTGTGTTTGAGGAGTTTGACCTCCTCAACCAGGGTCTTGACCTTGGACTCGGATTTAACTAATTTCCTAGACAAAAACCTAACCGTATTTTGTAAAGTATTAAATAAAGTTCGACTTACTTTAAGGGTATCTTTTGAACCGGATGCATATCCGTGGCTTGACTTGAAGGTAGCTTCATAGTCCGAGTCATCCTCAGGTTCTGACTCAAGTTCAGGTTCGGTCTCCGTGTCTGACTCAATTGATTTCGCCATGAAGACATGGTCTTCGTCTTCTTCGGATGACGCTTCTTCCCATGTCGCATTGAGGGCCTTCTTGTGCTTAGGTGCTTTGTGGTTGAGCTTGGGGCACTCGGACTTGATATGTCCAAACCTGTTACACTCATAACACCTAATATTAGAACTTTTAGGCTTACCTTGGTTGGGTCGAGTTGTGGTTCGCTTTCGTCCCTTGGCTATCCTTCGAGCTAGGTTCATTAGCTCGGCAGTCAATTCTGGGTCAACTTCTTCTTCGGACTCATCTTCCTCCTCGGTTGGTGGTGGCTTGCTTGCAATTTTCTTCTTCTTTGAACCTGCAAACAAGGCTATACCCCTCTCGGGTTCCGAGTTGAACTGCTCATGTAATTCAAAATCGGAAAAGAGTTCATCTAATCTAAGTTTAGAGAGGTCCTTGGAGACCTTGTAAGCATCGACCATGGATGCCCACAAGGTAGTCCTCAGAAAAGAGTTTAGAACATACCTTATAAGGTCATGGTTTTCGACCTTTTGCCCGATTGCGTGTAGGTTGTTGACTATGTCTTGGATACGGGCGTGGAGTTGCGTCGTGGACTCGTGTTCCTACATTTTTAGATTATATAATTTATTGAACAAGAGGTCGCACTTACATACCTTGGCTTCATCGGTCCCTTCGTGTAGCCCCACTAGTTTTGTCCAAAGATCTTTTGCGCTTATGAAGGGACCGATGCGATTTAGCTCCTCTTTGGATAGGCCGCATTGGAGGATTTGTGTTGCCTTGGCGTCGGCTTCGACTTGTCGTTTTGTCGCAATGGTCCATTGATTGTAATCCAAGGATTCACCTTCTTCATTAGTAGGAAGGGTGAACCCGGTTTGGATCACAATCCACATCTCTATTTGGGTTTTTAGGAAGCATTCCATCCGACCCTTCCAATAACGGAAGTCATCTCCATTGTAAAATGGAGGTCGGACGGTGCTAAAACCCTCGAGATGGGCCATTAGAACAAAAGACACAAGGAGACGACAACGAAGAAACTAGCAACGACAAAACCACAAAAACAAGTGCCAAGACTCGCGTCTTGGATTAGTAGTGCGGGAGAATACTTAACAAAGCGAAATAAATCCAAAAAAAAAGAAAAAAAACAGAATTAAAAGAAACAAAAAAAATAAATCTGTAAAAATGGCTAGATTGGTGGTTTCACCAAATCTTAGCAACCCCCGGCTCTGATACCAATTGTTGGATCGATGCGGTTCGCTAGAGGGGGGGGTGAATAGCGAAAAGCCTTTTTCTTTCGAATTCGTTTCAAGACAAATATACATAGTGGAAATGTAAATGAAACAAAAAGAGACAAGTTTATTTTTTTACTTGGTTCGTAGCCTTCGGGTACTACTCCAAGGCCCTAACGGTCTTAGACCGTGTACGGAGGGCAATTCACTAAAACACTCCTCCTCGTTGGAGGTAGGAGTTTGACGATTACAAAAAACTTTCGAAGCAAAATGATAGAGAGACAAACCCTCTCTTCTATTAAAGTAAAATGCAACGATAGAAAAACCTCGAGTAAAAGAGTTGCAATATTGAAAACAATAACAAGGATTATACCAACAACTAAAAAGAAAGACCTTAAGCTAGGGTTGTTGGCAGCACTTCGTTGTCGTAGAGTCGTTGGAGAGTCGCAGCGTTGCGGAAGCTTTTGAGCACTTAGAACTATATAAAAACCCTAGGTTAGGACCTCCTTTTATAGCCTTTGAGCCCCTTTTCGAGAGGAACCCTAGCCAATCATATTTGAGCACCACTCCCCTTGAAATTTGATGATAAACCTTGACTCCTCGAGGCTGATCCTTTGACCAGCAGTCGACTGATGGCCATCACCACCGGTCATTCTTGGCGGCGCTCGATCGAGTGCTAGCCTTAGTCACCCGACTGATGGACGGCAGTCGAGTCCTTCAGGTTGGCAGTCGACTGTTGCTTGCTTCAAGGCAATTTTAGCTTATAGAAAACATTATTTCGATGCCGTTGGGTCCGATCCGATCTCGACCTAGACCACCTATGAGATGTCTTGGGTCGGATCTACGCTTAAGTCTTTCCCCGTAACGAGGATACGACCTTACTTACACTCGCACACACGAGCTTACCTCGATACTTACGTGTTGCTTTTGCTTCCGGCTTTCCACTCAATTCCTTCGGCTCCCTCCGAAGTCACTTGAGTGTCGCCCGACCACCGCGGCTTCCTCAGGGTGTCGCTAGCCTTCAGCTCCAGCTATAGCAATTTTCTGCACACTCGATTCAGCTCGTGAGATAACAACATGAGCTTAACTTTGTATCGTTTGCTATAATCAAAACTCAGGTTCGACTTAGGTGCCTACTGCACCAACAGTCTCCTACCTCCAACGAGGAGACGTTATAGTGCTTTGCCCTCCGTACGCGGTCTAGGACCGATAGGGCCTTGGAGTAGCAACCGCTGGGTTGTGAACCAAGTAAAATAAACGTGTCATTTTATTTTCCGCTGTGCTTACATATTTACTTGTGTCTCAACGAACGAATTCGATGAAAGATTTACGATCGCTATTCACCCCCCCCTCTAGCGACGCTTCTCGATCCATCAATTGGTATCAGAGCGGGGGCGCTCAGATTTGGTGAAACCACCAATCTAGCACATTTTGGTTTTCTGTTCGTATTTTTCGATTCGTATTTTTTTTAGGTCTTTTTCCTCCCGCACTACTAATCCAAGACGAAGTCTTGGTACGTTTCTTTTGGTTGTGTGCTTGCAAGTTTTTCTCTCTTGGAGTAGCCGACGGTAAATCGGTCATAACTTTTCACACAAGTGGACTCACATAACGATCTACCTACCAAATCGAAGCTCTCTGAGAGATCTACATTTTTTATGAGGGTTTACCCTCGTAACAAGCCATTTCCAGCCCCAAAATCCAACGTCTAGTACCCTTTCGGGGGCATCAAAGGTCGTAAGTTGTTAGTTTTTGTTAGTTTTTTATTTTTCTCATTTAATTCTGTTTATTTCCTATTTATTTCCCACACTACTAATCCAAGACCAAGTCTTGGAATTCCCTTTGGTTTTTATTCGTGTTTTGCAAGATACTTAATGGCTCACATTGAGGGATATAGCACCACCCGACCTCCGTTCTTTAACGGAGATGATTTCCGTTATTGGAAAGGTCGGATGGAGTGTTTCTTGAAAACACAAGTCGAGACTTGGATAATAATCCAAACCGGCTTTGCTCTACCCACCATTGATCAAGGAGAGCCCTTGGATTTCAACAAGTGGACAAATGCAACCAAGAGGCAAATCGAAGCCGATGCAAGAGCAACCCAAATATTACAATGTGGCTTGTCCAAGGAGGAGCTCAACCGCACTGGTCCATTCATTAGCGCCAAAGACCTCTGGAACAAATTGATTGATCTACACGAAGGGACGCCCGATGCTAAGGTATGTAAAAGAGATTTACTTTTAAATAAATTGTACAATCTAAAGATGCAGGATCGCGAGACCGCCACCCAATTACATGCGCGGATCCAAGACATCGTCAACAGTCTTCACTCGATCGGGCAAGCCATAGAGAACCGAGACCTTATAAGGTATGCTTTAAATGCTTTCCCTAGGACTACCTTGTGGGCATCCATGGTTGATGTCTATAAGGTCTCTAAGGACCTTTCGAAGCTTAGGTTAGACGAATTATTTTCCGAGTTTGAACTTCACGAGCAAACTAACGTGGTCCGGGCCGAGAGAGGTATTGATCTACTTGCAGGACAAAAAAGCAAGCCACCTACTAGGCAAGTAGATGAACTCGAACCCGAAGACGAATCGGAGTCCGAATCAGAAAAGGTGGAAGCAATAGTGAACGTAGTGCTGAAGATCGTTCGGAGGGAAAGGAGACTACTAAAGAATCAAAAGAGGGCACAATTCAAATCAAATCGAAAGAAGTCTTTTCATGCAACATGGGACAACGAAGAAGGCGGCGGCATAGCATGCATGGCAAGACCCGAAGAGTCCGAGTCAGAGTCCGAATCCGAATCCAATTACAACACCGACTCCGAACTCGAAGACTACTTCGAGAAGCAACTCAAAGCCGGACCAAAAGAGAAAATTAAGGTTAGCCGCTCACTAATTCATACGCTTTACAATACAATTAAAATGCTTAATAGGAAATTAACTAAGTCCGAGTCTAGGGTTGAGTCGTTACTTGAGGAGGTTGAAACCCTCAAGCAAGAGGCTACTCTAACCCCTTCAACTAGTCAAGTTCAAGAGGGAAACTCAACTCAAATTGAAAAACTTGAGGAGGAGAATTCTCTCTTGAAAGACCAAGTTCAAGAGGTTGAGGCTAGGTTGGAAAGGTTCACGTTGGGATCTAAGAACCTTAATCGACTACTTGGAACCCAAAGAGCAGTGTACAACAAAGCCGGACTCGGATTTAGGTCAACGACTACGAATAGGTCATATATGTCTATCGTAAATCGTAGTCATCAAAGAGTCCAAGCATGGGTCCCAAAGGTTTTATTGAACTCACATATAAGGACTAATAAGTATTGGATTCCTCAGGATCAAGTTCATTATTTGAATAGACCATATTGGTTCAATGGTCCAGGGGGAGCTAACACTAAAATAGTATACCCGCTTACTTAGCAAAATCATTGGATATTTTACTTTAATTTTTAGAATGGCTAGATAGGAAAAATAGTTAGTCAACTCTTGACAACATAGTATCAGGATGCGGTGAGATGATAGTACGTTAGGGAAATAAAGTCTCGTGTATTCAGGCTAGATAAGGCGTATCTAGCTTGGTGCACTTGACCGAGTGGAACTAGCTGAAGCTACCTCGCCGTATCCTAAACTAGTTAGACCAGGAAGTAACCCTAAGTGACTTAAGTGATATTTTCTTGAATTTGGCTTTGTCTAAGGAAGTGGTCGTTGTTCCGATCAAAGAAGGCCCCTGTGCCTCGCCACGACCTGGAAGCCAGTTTCTCGAAAAGTTACTTAACGATCTAAAGGTTAAATCCGAATCTAACCCAAGGTTGACTATCTTTAATCAATCTAAAATCATCTCACAAAACATATAAGGTGAACAAATTCTGAGACACATAGAATGGGTGAGATGTTAAGGATAATTGAAATATACTTAAAACAATCTTCAAAATACTACTTATTTTCTCAACTATTGTACTTAATGACTCTTTAGGCCAAAGTTTAGCGCCCCCTACATCTCTTATACTTCATATATTTGACTAAGGGGGAAAGCAAACTAACCCTAAGGGTTATATTATAAACCTTTAGATTATTGGTGCAGAGAGACACACCTCGAACCAATCTATCTAACTATTGCTAGACGCATGTTTGGACTCATAGTTGATTTATCTTGATGCATGCATATACCATATTGTCTTTAAACCCCTATTTTATATAACAAACTTCATTTTTACATAACAAACCCCAACATTTGTTTTGATTTATGGCAAAAGGGGGAGAAGAGCGAAAGTTAAGGGGGAGTAACACAAAATTTATTTAATTTTTATTTAATTTTGAACTAAAGTATCTCTTTCAAAACTCACCTAGGGTTAAGGGGGAGTTTTTTAAAAAAATGACATTCATCATTTACTATACTTGTTTTATGCTTTAATTTCCCTTAACTTTGTGTTGGTTTGCCATAGATCAAAAAGGGGGAGATTGTTGGTGCAGGGCCACTAGATAATCGAACCTGTGTTTTGATTATGGCAAAGACACAAAGTTAAGTTTACATCGTTATCTCACGAGCTATCGAGTGTGCAGAAAAGTACTAAAGCTAGAGCTGAAGGCTAGCGACACCCGTAGGAAGCCGCGGTGGTCGAGCGACACTCGAGTGACTTCGGAAGGAGCCGAAGGAATCGAGTGGAAGGCCGGAAGCAAGAGCTACTATCGAGGTAAGCTCGTGTGAGTGAGAGATTGTAAGGTCGTGTCCTCTTTACGGGGACGATCGTAGGCGGCGATTCGATTAAGACTTCCTGTGGAAGGTCTAGGTCGAGATCGGACGGTTAGAACCCTAAACCCTAAACCCTAAACCATCGTATTTATCATTTTCCGAGCTAACCTCTTATTGCAGGAAAGTGGCCAAGCTAGCAGTCGACTGCTGGACATGGAGCAGTCGACTGATGCCCATCAGTCGACTGATGGGAGGCATCAGTCGACTAATGGCGACGATTCAGCTTTTGCGCTAGGTCAAAATGGATAATGTTTGACGCGGTCACTTCACGATAAAATTTGGACAACTTCATGATCCGTTCCAAAAAAAGAGGAGACAAATTCAGAGGCCAAAATCTATAAAAGGAGGGGAGGATTCCACTCCAAACACATCAAGATTATTCATCAAGTGCTCCTACAACGCCAATGCTCCAACACCATCATAACGCCGATGCGACAACAACCTCAGATCTTCTTCGTCGGCAGCAACATCTAGTAATTTATTTTAATATTGTATTCTTTGTTTTTATTCGTAATGAGGTGAGGTAGGCTTGTTGCCTCATCCTCGTATTCCCGAATTTTGTGATCGTTGTCTCCTACCTCCAACGAGGAGGAGACGTTATAGTGCTTTGCCCTCCGTACGCGGTCTAGGACCGATAGGGCCTTGGAGTAGCAACCGCTGGGTTGTGAACCAAGTAAAATAAATGTGTCATTTTATTTTCCGCTGTGCTTACATATTTACTTGTGTCTCAACAAACGAATTCGACAAAAGATTTACGATTGCTATTCACCCCCCTCTAGCGACGCTTCTCGATCCATCAGGGTTGAGGTTTACCCGACCGTCGAATGCTCAAAGGAATGTTAAGTTTGAGGTCTACGTGGCATCAGTCGACTGCCATGTCATGGCAGTCGACTGCTCCAAGTCAAACGAAGTTCAACTGGTGTTTGGCTGGAAATTGAGTCGACATCAGTTGACTGCTAAAGGGGTGCGATCGTGATCGCATGCACGCAGGCGAAGTCACTTTCGGCGAAGGTGACATCAGTCGACTGATGGGAAGATCAGTCGACTAATGTGGGAGCCGTTGGTTGGAATCCAACGTGGAAGAAGCCATTATTGGGCAACGACTACAAGATCAGTCGACTGATCGGGGCATCAGTCGACTGATACTGTGTTAACGGGAAGAAACCCTCTTCCTCTATAAAGAGAAGGGGTGAGGGCCTTTGGGAGGCTAATGTTCATGCTCTAAACTTCTCCCAAGTGCCCAACACGTTTTCCATCCTCTTACTTAAGCTTATTTACATTATATTGTAAGAGGAGTGATTCTTGTGTAAAAGAGGTTACCTCCACCTAGTTTGGTGCAAAGGAGAGATCTAGTGGATAGATTGAGGCGTGATTCACCTTGGACGAATCGGACCGTGGATTAGCGGCGAGGCCATGAACCACGCTACATCCCTTGTTAGCATTGTTTGGTAGCTTGCTTATCTTTATTGTTGTTTAGTTGTATTTTTCGCTTGCGCTAACGATAGTTGTAGATGATCAATGAACGACTTTCATCATACGACGAAAGAGGGCTATTCACCCCCCCCCTCTAGCCGGCCAACATCAATCTTACAAGTGGTATCAGAGCCAAGTTGCTTGTCGAGGACTAACCGCCGCAACAAGCACTTCATCAAGAGATGACCAGTTCTAATATTCATCCGTCAAAGTTCGAGTGGGAATTCACTTGGTGGAAGAAGTGAATGGAGGTATTTTTCGAAACCTATTTCAAAATTTTATTAATAATGGAAAATGGTTTCGAGATACCTAGGGATGAAGATGGGGAGCAAATAGAGACGACTAGATGGACCAAGAGACAAAGGGAGGAGTACTTGGAAAATTCGAAGGCCAAGCATCACTTGTACAATGTGCTCCCTCAACAAGAGATCAACTGGATAGGGGAATGTGCAAGTGCTAAAGAGATGTGGGAGAAGTTAGTAGAGCTTCATGAAGGTACCTTGGAGGCCAAGCTTGCAAGAAGAGACCTCTTCCGCTCCCAACTAACCAATATTAAACTTGAAAAGGGAGAAAAGGTAACCTCACTACACTCTCAGTTTAAAGAAATTTTAATTGGGCTATCAAGTGTAGGAGAAAAACTTTCAAACCGGGATATACTTATGAAAGCAATCGATGTTTTTCCCCGGTCATCGAAATGGAGCTCAATTGTGGACTCCTTCTACATGTCAAAGAATTTAGAAGTTAGCACCTTGGAGGAGTTCTTTTCAACCATAGAGTTGCATGAGACAAGGCTTGAAGGAGTAAGTGAAGAACCAAGCATCAAGCCATCAAGGGGAGTGGCACTATTAGCCAACAAGGGGAAGAAGAAGAAGATAGAGACTTCCTCCTCCTCCGATGAAGCATCCTCCTCCTCCTCCATGGATAGCACGGAAGAAGCCTACATGGTAAGGAAGGTAAGGCGTGCATTGAAAGGGTTTAAATTTAACAAATTTCATGAAAGGGGGAATGTCATGCCCGCCCATTTTAACGACGGTGCGACGCGATCATACATACATGCATTTACAGCAGAAGACTTTAACTTCTTTTTTTTTCTTTTTAAAACATAAAGCATGAAATGTGGAGCATGCATAATCATTTCATAAGTACTTAGTTCAAGTTCATGATATTCAACTTAAAGGACACCAAGTAGCAACCATCAACATCAAGTAGAGTTCGACTCTTAACAACTAGCATGCAAAACTTAAAGGAAAACACGCATAAGTTTGGGAACATAAACAGATATCCTCCACCATGCCACTACCACACACACTTTGCCCCTCCTGCTGCTCCCTTTAGTTTAGCCATTCTTTACCCTTATCTACAGTACAAGGGAACATGAAACTATAAGCACATAGGCTTAGTAAGATCCTTTCCTACTCACAAAAGTCATACATCAAGACTTAGAAATAGAGTAGTTACATGATCATTTAAGAACATATAAGCATAACATTCATATACATTCAAGAACATATAAGCATAGAATTCATATAAACATACAAGATCATATAAGCATAACATTCATATCATCATACAAGAACATATAAGCATAGCATTCATATAAACATACAAGAACATATAAGCATAGTATTCATATAAACATACAAGAACATATAAGCATAGCATTCATATAGACATACAAGAACATATAAGCATAGAATTCATATAAGCATCATAATCACATAGACATGGAAAGGGGTATATGCAAGATGCTCTTTGAAAACATATATTTTATAGGTACTTAAACATAATCTCAACATATTGGGCCCGACATTGTACCACATTCATCATCATCATTGCGCGCATCCTTAAATAGACCCGAGGTAGCTAATCCCGAACCTACTAGGTTACTAGGCCCGTACTATGTCCGTCGACCTAGGGGCAACATAACATAGAAGCCCATCCTAGGCCCGTACTATGTCCGTCGGCCTAAGGCAACTTAGGAGCTCATCCCGTACTAGGTCCGTACTATGACCGTCGACCTAGGGGCACATAGGAGCCCATCCCTTGGACCTTGTTAGGGTCCAGTACAAGCCATGCATAAAGTAAAATAACATATCATGTTTCTTCTTCATAACATATTATATTTCTTTTCATAACATATCATGTTCCTTATCATAGAATATCATGTTCCTTCTTCATAACATATCATATTTATTTTCATAACATAAAGAGTGCTCTTAGGGAAGCATCTCTTAGGCATTTTCATCATACATACTTGATCATCATGATGCAATGAGCATAACATAATCATACATTCATACAATTAACATGAAAATGAGCATAATATAATCATACATTCATACAATTAACATGGCAATGAGCATAACATAATCATACATTCATAAAATTAACATGGACATAAGATAGTGACCTAAACCAATCATGCTATCATAAAGTCTAACTAACATCATATTAACATCTTATATACATGTAGCATGGCATGGAGGATTATTAGAGGGCATGAGCATGGGTTGGCCGAAACCCTAAGGGAGGGTTCTAATGAATTCAAACCCTAAACAACTTGTACAAGATTTAACTAACCACATGTTAACATCGATTACATATAGATCATGGCATGGAAGACCATTAGGAGCACAACTAGGACTTGGCCGAAAGTTTCAAGGGGGCTTTGGGATCAACCACTCAAATCAAGCCTAGCTATCAACATATTATCTTCATCTACATACAAAACATGGCATGGAAACATATAGATCATAGCATGGAAGACCATTATGAGCATATATAGGTATTGGCCGAAAGTTTCAAGGGCCTTGGGATCAAACACTCAAACCAAACCTAGCTATGATCATGTCATCTTCATCTACATACAAAACATGGCATGGAAACATATAGATCATAGCATGGAAGACCATTAGGAGCATATATAGGTCTTGGCCGAAAGTTTCAAGGGCCTTGGGATCAAACACTCAAACCAAACCTAGCTATCATCATGTCATCTTCATCTACATACAAAACATGGCATGGAAACATATAGATCATAGCATGGAAGACCATTAGGAGCATATATGGGTCTTGGCCGAAAGTTTCAAGGGGCCTTGGGATCAAATACTCAAACCAAACCTAGCTATCATCATGTCATCTTCATCTACATACAAAACATGGCATGGAAACATATAGATCATAGCATGGAAGACCATTAGGAGCATATATGGGTCTTGGCCGAAAGTTTAAATGGGCCTTGGGATCAAATACTTAAACCAAACCTAGCTATCATCATGTCATCTTCATCTACATACAAAACATGGCATGGAAACATATAGATCATAGCATGGAAGACCATTAGGAGCATATATAGGTCTTGGCCGAAAGTTTCAAGGGCCTTGGGATCAAACACTCAAATTAAACCTAGCTATCATCATGTCATCTTCATCTACATACAAAACATGGCATGGAAACATATAGATCATAGCATGGAAGACCATTAGGAGCATATATAGGTCTTGGCCGAAAGTTTCAAGAGCCTTGGGATCAAACACTCAAACCAAACCTAGCTATCAACATATTATCATCATATTCATACAAAACATGGCATGGAAAAATCATTGGAAGCATGAAGGAGTCTTGGCCGAGAGTTTCAAAAGAGATTTCTAAGAAACTATCAACCAAAACAACTTGTACTGTAGGTGAGGGGATACTTACATCCTTTCTCTTGTTTAGTAGTATAAAATACCCTATGTGATGCCAAGACTAGAGCCCTCTTCTTGCTTAGTTGGTTTTCGGAAATGGGAGAAGGGGGAGCTAGGGTTTCGGTGAGGAAGAAGAAGAGGAAGAGGAGAATGCCAACTTGGGTTCTCTTGTCTCCTCATACTCCTATTTATTCACTTGAAGGTGTCCCTTAGCCTCCCTTACCATTATCTATCATTTCCCATACCCTTCTAATAGCACAACCCTGCTGGGCTTTTGGTTATTGGATGCATCCTAAGGTTTAGTTATCTACTTGGAGGTTTAGGGTTCAAACCCTGGGCAATGCATCCTTTTTGGCTCTATTTTCTTTTATTTTTGAAAGAGCCCACATAAAACCCCATTTTTATCATACAAAAATTCTTATAAAATTTCTAGAGCTTGGGATGAAAAAGGGAGGAAGAGGAAATGAGGAATTCGGCCAAGGATGAGGAAGAAGGAGAATGAAGAAGGAAAGTAGGGTTTTACTTCCTCTCTTCTCTTAATTCTCCTCTTTAATACCTAGGGAATGAACACTCTTCATCCTTTCATGGGGGGGGATGAACCAACTCCTCATCTTCCCATCTATATTCTTTATATATCTTATCCATTAATCATCCTATGGTCTTGTACATTCTTTATATATCTTATCCATGAATTATCCTAGGGTCTAGTGGTGTCAAGGCTACCTCTCTATTAGGAGGTTCATGGTTCAAATCCTACCTATAACCATCTTTTATTTTATTTTATTTTAAAACTTTTATGGCGTTAAAACCCATATAATTACTTTGCATAGTTTAGAATATTACGGGTGTTACAGGGAAAAGGCCAAGGAGGAAGGAAATTTGCTATAATTGCCAACAAGAGGGATACATAAGGGATAATTGTCCCCTCTTGAACAAAAGCAAAGAAGAGAGGAAGAAGAAAGAAGAAAAGAAGAAGAAGGGGAGCAAGAAGAAGGAAGAAGAGAAGAAGGCCAAAGAAAAAGGGAAGGCCAAGGCACTAAAAGCAAGGACATGGGATGATCTCTCTTCCTCATCATCATCATCATCGGAGGAAGAAAATGCCTTTGTCACAAATTTGACACTAATGACATTTGATGACCTAGACACCTCCTCCTCCGAACAAGAAAGATCAAGCACAAGTGAGGAGAGCTCTAGTGAAGGCGGAGCTTTTTCATCATCATCCTCATCCGAAGAAGAAGATATGGAAACTATGGTAACGAATCCCTGACCAAATAAAATAGCTTCCATGATTTCTAGTCTTACTAAGGATCTATTTAGATCCAAGAAAAAGAACAAAAGCATGCTAGATAAAATTAAAACTTTAGAAAATAAATTAGAAAAAGCATGTTTATATGTTAATAATGATGATGCATGTTCACATGATCTTTATATGCCTCTTGATGTTAATGATGCATGCATTGAGGAAAATAGGGCTTTAAGGGAAAAGGTAGACCATTTGACAAAAGCCCTAGAGAAATTCACTATTGGCTCCAACACCCTTAATATGATCATAGGGAGCCAAAGGGCTAGCTTTAATAAGAAAGGCCTAGGATATAAGGAAAATAAAAATAAAAAGGCCTATAAATGTTTAATTTATAGGGGTCAAGATAAAGAGAAAACAATAGCTAGAAAATGGATCCCTAAGGAATTTTTAGTGAACCCCAGAGGAAAGAACTTGTATTAGGTTCCTAAATCCATCCTTAAGGGTTAGGAAAACCCTAGGATAGTTAACCATGTGGACTTTACCTATATCATATTATTTGGTTGACTTAGGATTGCGGAACATAATTTTTAGCATAGTGTTGGGTGATGATAATGCACCCATAAATAGTTTAAATCATGCTCAACACTTAGTGTTATATATGTTGACACTCATGACCTATAAATTTTTAGCATCATGTTGGGTGATGATAATGTGCCCATAAATTGATAATAATGCTTAAATCATGATAGTTAATGTAATTGTTATATATGTTTACAATCATGATTTATGATCTTGATATTTGATAGATAATCATGGGCAATAAGGTTTTAAATCATGCTTGACTTATTATCATGATTTTATGCCAAATGCATGATCACAATTTGATTAATACATTTATCTCACGATCATAATGTAAAATTAATTCATATATATTTTTATGATCATGTGGTATGTTAGGATGATACTTAACCATTGATAGAATTGCATGAAATTGAAGGTTAAGTACATAAATACCTTTAGGAACATCTCATATTCACAATAAGGATAACTTTGTTTGAAAACATAGTATGAGTGAGATTATAGGATGATACTAATGGTCCACTAATGCCTATGGCATTTAGATGGTCATTTTAAGTATCAAAATAGCAATAATAGGCCAATCATAGGGAAGACTTTGTAGGGTTCGGTTTCATTGATCCGTGAGGGGAAACTTCGCTTCCCACTTCACCTCGGTCACTTGTTCATGGCGATCCCATCGTTGTCCCCGGATTAAAAAAAAAATTAATCCTAGACAAAAGGGATTGCCCAAACAACCAAGTTATCGTCGTGCTATTCGTTTAGAGAGGTCACTTGAACAAACTTGTTGTTCAAGCGACCAACCTCTATTCTACGAGTAGCCGCGGAATAGACGATGTCCGGATCGCCGGCTTTTGTGTTTATGTTTGGGATCCAAGTATTATTTAGCCACAAACAGAATATATCATGCTCATAATTGAAAAAACAAATACAAGCAAGTTACAAAAGAGAATAGAGAATAGATATACCTCTCGATCTTCTAATATATGACCTCCCTCCTTTCGGACGTCGTGTGGGTGACAATCTACCAAAAGTTAAAGCTCCTATATTGCCAATCTTCCTTCCTTGCTCGTTCCGAACAAGAGGAAGAATATAAACAAAGCTCTATTCCTTCTTTCAACCAACCAACAACCTCCAAGGATGGAGCTTGCCGCCGGCCAAGAAGGAAGAGGAGATTATGGTGGAAACCGGCCAAGACACCAAGGGAAAGCCCTATATCATGTTTCCACCAGCCAAGGAGAAGGAGAAAAGGGAGTTTGGATGCCGACCAAGGGTTGGAAGGAGCTCAAGGGGCATCTACAGCTTGAGGAAGAAGAAGAAGGCAAGGAAATCTTTCCTTATTAGGTGCCGCCCAAGCCCAAACCTTAGCTCCTATCTCTTGCCGCCAACCTCCAAAACCCTAGCTTCTCTTGATTGATTCTCCACGCCAACCCCTCAAACTCCTTTTATAGAGTTAGGGATAAGCCTCCTTTTAATCTCCACCATTGGTTCTAGGGATTTAATCTCAACCATTGGATCTAGAGATTTAATCTCAACTGTCGGATCTTAGAGATTTAATCTCTACCTTTGGATCTAGAGTTTTGTTTCTATCCATTGGATCTAAGCTTCATGAGGTGTTAATAAGCTACAATAGGGACCGTGAGGAGGAGTTGGATCTTGGCCACCCATGGATCAAGCCCACATAAAGTCCGATCCACTAATGATAATCCAATCCACTAAAGGATTATCATTGACCTACCTCACCAACCCCCATAAGATAATATGGGCTCCATATATTATTTGTACATTTTCTCCCCAGGTTTAAGATCTCGAATGTCCATCGATTAATTAATTTACTGACCATTAATTAATCAACATCTAACTCCATGAGTAGTACCACTCAACCTTTTCATCATGCCGGACCAAGTCCACCTGCAGGGTTTACATGATGAACCTTATGAGCTCCTCAAGGGGACATCATCATCCTAATATATAGGACACGATTTCCTCCTATAATCAATGGCACACCATATAAACAATATCATCTCCCAACTTACCGAGCCTATCGATTTAATCTATAAATCTTGTCCATTGGTAAATCAAAGAGATGAATACTAAGTATATGTGCCCATTATTATATCGGGATTAAGAGTATGTACAATATAATATCTGAGGTCTGATTCGATTATGTAGTCAGCAATAAATCGAATCACCTCTAAGTCGGTCTTGCTCAATAAACACAAAGTGCACTAGTGCGATTCTATGGTCAAGACAAACCAATATCAAATCACACTACAACCATTCCGATGGTTTGTCCAAAGTCATCTCGATTGTGAGCCTTCACTTATACTTTACAAGGAGCCGATAACATTATCTCCCGTGTGACACCACACACCATGTTATCTATAATGTAAAGTATTAGACAATATGCATAACCATAAAATATGCAAACAATGATCATGTGATTCTTATTTCAAAATAAAGATGTTCATACAAAAGATAGACTTTTCAGTATACATCTTTACAGACTTATGCTTATTCATAGACATATTGCCCAAAGATCATGGTTGGATATTTCAAATGTTTTGAAAACCATTTCTTGTTTCATAAACTGAATTTTCATGTTTTGAAGAGCTTCAAGGCAAAACTAGGCTTTAGAATTGATACAAACTTTAGATATTTTCTAACTTTTGAGATTTTGCCTAATTTTTGAAAATATAATAATTTTTTCATGAAAAACTATTTTTCATTGATAAAGTAACTTACAAGAAATGTCTTCCCGAAATTTCATAATTTTTCGAATTTTATAGAATTTTTAATGTATTTTTGAAATTCAGCCTGAAAATCAAAAAAACCTGAAATCTGAGTGCCAGTCGACTGGTAGTCTGAACCAGTTGACTGATCGACTTAAAACATGCCCAGTAACCTTCTTTTATCAGATTTTAAGGCATGTTTTGGTGATTTTTGTTTCCTAGACTTGATGCCATGTTTGAATAACTTAGTTTAATCTTTTTAATGGTGTCAAAGGGGGAGAAATATGTATGTTTAAGTAAGTTATATTAAGGGGAGAATTGCATTTAGGGGGAGTTTCATGTATTAAGGGGGAGAGTTGATAACCAACAACTCCCACATCAGTCGACTGCTCCAAGTCGAACGAAGTTCGACTAGTGTTTGGCTGGAAATTGAGTCGACATCAGTCGACTGCTAAAGGGGTGCAGTTGACTGATCGCACTGTGCATGGGCACAGAAGCGAGTCGTCATTCGACTGGAAGGCGACATCAGTCAACTGATGGGAAGATCAGTCGACTGATGTGGGAGTCATTGGATGGAATCCAATGTGGAAGAAGCCGTTATTGGGCAACGACTATAGGATCAGTCGACTGATCAGGGCATCAGTCGACTGATGTTGTGTTAACGGGAAGAAACCCTTTTCCTCTATAAAGAGAAGGGGGTGAGGACCTTTGGGAGGCTAATTTTCATGCTCTAAACTTCTCCCAAGTGCCCAACACATTTTCCATCCTCTTACTTAAGCTTATTTACATTATATTGTAAGAGGAGTGATTCTTGTGTAAAAGAGGTTGACTCCACCTAGCTTGGTGCAAAGGAGAGATCTAGTGGATAGAATGAGGCGTGATTCACCTTGGACAAATCGGACCGTGGATTAGCGGCGAGGCCGTGAACCACGTTACATCCCTTGTTAGCATTGTTTGGTATCTTGCTTATCTTTATTGTTGTTTAGTTGTATTTTCCGCTTGCGCAAATGATAGTTGTAGAGGATCAACGAATGACTTTCATCATATGATGAAAGAGGGCTATTCACCCCCCATCTAGTCAGCCAACATCGATCCTACAAGGATGACACACCGAAGCCCTAAAAAGCTTTGGGAACTCGCAACGGGGAGGAAGAATGCCGCTGGAGATCCAATTTCTGCACTTCAACGTCGGAGAGAAGGCCACAACGGCATTGTAACCTCTTGTTATTGCATTTTATTTCTGATATATTCGAACCTGAACATGCCTTGTGATTCTCCTCTTCTATACATGGAGTAATTCCTTCGATTCTAGGATTAGGGAGTAGCTTGTGTGTGCATGACATGTTGCTTCAAATTGAATTTTGTTTTGAGTTTGAATTTGCAATTGGAAATTGTTTATACCAATATCTATGCATATTTGGTTTTCTACCTACTGTGCTTAGGCGATACGAGGGGTGACAACCCTCGTATCTAAGATTTAGGGAATTTATACAAGGAACCTAGGGGTAAACCTGATCTCCTATAACCGTGGGTAGAAGGATGTGATGGAACTAGAAAAGGTTCATCGCAGGGATTGATTTGGCATCCTCGTACTGCCTATCCCATCCTTGTAAGGCAGAGATAGCTCCCGATAGATGCGGTGGCTCATCGAGAGAGTGTAAGATGTCCCTTCCACAAAACCATAGTTAGACGTTTAGACAACGCCCAGTTGATAGCATGTTTTGCAACACACAAGCGAAACTGAAGTCCTAGAATCCCTTTTTAAGATCTCAGCATGCTCCTTTCTTTCTCTGTGTGACACCGTACTAGAGTTTAGTCCATCGACAACCCTCACAATCGAAACCTTCAGATTTTACTTCTGAACATTTTCACCCACTGAATAAATCGATACTCAAATCTCAGTCCCTATGGGATCGATAATCTTTTACTACTTGACGACATCCGTGCACTTGCGGGCGTTGAGTGCGAGCGCGCGCTTCGAGTCCACGATGGCCTCCGTCGCGAGATTTGGGGTCACGTTCGCGTGCATAAGTGTTCTCGACCAGCAGTCGACTTCCCTTCATGGAAGTCGACTAATCAAGGCCAGTCGGCTGCTAGACTGCCAAGGCCATGCAACGCAATCGAACGTCAGTCGACTCCCACCAATCGATTGGTACATCATCCCAGTCGACTGGTAAACCTCAACCATGAGGTTTAACCCAAGTATGATGCCCTCATACTTTCTAGACTACCCTTAGTTTAGACCTAAGCTTTCTATCCACCTTTTCTAGCCTCACGCCTACTGGATCCCTCCAAATCATCAATGACTTGTTCATCAATGCGCAGATCCCTCCAAGTCATCCATGACTTATTCATCCATACACTAGCCTCCAGGTACTTCGTTCGGCTATTGTCATGCTAACCGGGTCTAAATTGCCAAGGCACATCTTTGGACTTCCCAAATTCCAAGCCCCATGCTTGGACTTTCACCGCTAAGGCTACACACTTGGACTTACGTGGCCAAGGCTACACACTTGGACTTTCCATGTCAACTCCATGTTAGACTTTCAAAATGCCAAGACTCAAGCTTGAACTTTCACTGCCAAGGCTACACACTTGGACTTACGTGGCCAAGGCTACACACTTGGTCTTCCCATGACAATCACAAGTCATATGTTTTGTCGAATATCAAAATATTGCTCGAGTCAAACTCGAGTCCGGTCAATCGTGACCTGGGTCGATTGCACTAACAATCTCTCCCTTTTTAATGTTTTGACAAAACCACAAACACCTTTGAGTTAGGCAACCTAACTCAAGTCTACCAATTATCCCCAATTGGCAATTCTCACATCTTGTGAGAATTCCAACTAACCCCAATTGGTACATTCTCCCCCTTTTTGACATACATCAAAAAGATCCTCCCCAAGGGTGTCAATGTCTCATATCCCAATGAGATCATAAAATCTCCCCCTTGGTCTGAAAACACATCTAGGATGCCTTCACTCTTCCTAGTGATAAGTCTCATATCACTTAAGAGAGACAATCCCCCAATTCTCCTCCCATGAGGAGAAATACACCCATCATCCCAAGATGGATAACCTCCCCCTAAAGGCTTGCTCCCCCTTGACTATTGCACCAACAATGTCCTTGGAGAGTTCCTAAGCCTATAGGAACACTAAACAATCGAAATTAAGGGCAAAGATTCAACATTGAACTTTCACCTCGCTTAACATTCGATACACACCCTAAACACTTTTCCTAATCCATATCCAATGGATTTTCACACTTCCAATGCTCTCCAAAGCATATCCTAGGGTTAGGAGCAGTTAGGGAACCTAAAAGTAGTTGAATATGGCCTAACAAATCTTGTTTACCCAAAATCAGCCCTGGCAGTCGACTCTGACAATCACTAGTCGACTGACTTTGACACCAGTCAACTGTCATCCATGTCAGTCGACTAATTTCTGCACTGTGTAGAAATCTGACTTCAGAAATGAATTTTGAAAATTCATAAGTAAAAATTGGTATATTGAAAAATCTTGAAAATTTATACGTACATTAATTATAACAATCATTATGGGTGAAAAATATTTAAAAAATAAAATATTCATAAACTAGTGAGATTGATATAAAATTCAAAACTATTGAAAGTTTCAATGTTTGACCCTACTTTGTATCACCTCATTCAATGGTGATTGCTATCAAAAGATAGACTTCACCAAGGTTTTTCAAATTGATTTTGAAATGATTTTAAAAACCTTAATTCCTTTTCCTAACATCTCACTTGTATCTAAGTGTACGGAGCACATACAAGTCAAGTATTCTTGTGAGATGTGGGTTTTGGTTATTTAGGTTTTCATGCATTTTTCTAGGCAACACTATTTGATTCCCTTATGCATGAGACTTCAAATCATGACATTGTCCTTAACTAAATTTTAATTAATGCATGAATAATGATTATGGCATAAATGATAACATGAATAAAAGCATATTCCAATAATCATGATGTCATGGTATGTGATATAAACTTAAGCATAACATGACACTAAAAATAAACCTAAACATGATCATGACATTTTATATAATAAAAAAAAATATGATATCATGGCATGGCAATGGCAAACAAGATATGGCAAAAAAATTAAAGGTATGAGAATACCTAAGTTTTAGTATTAATTATCATTTGATAGAATTAAATTCATTTTTCCATATTAACACTTATCTCCCAAGTGTGCCAAAAATCCAAAATGGCACACAATGACTTCTAAGGCCTAATTGTGCCAATTTGAACAATTTTAAACTTCTCAGAGCATATTGGCATATCCTAAAGTATCAACTCTACCATGGTTAGATTAACTACCCATCTACTTAGGGTTGACACACCCTAATCCAACTAGCATGAATCGATCACACTCCTAGGAACCCAATACCTATTGGAGCTCCTTGGGTTAACAAGGTATTCACTAGGGATAACTTCCCTAGATACCTTCCTAATGACCCTTTTTGGCTTTGAAGCCTTAGTCATTTGGGTCTTACCTAAGTCAACTCTAGTGGTAACTCCCCCTTTGACCTTCTTAGTGGCTTCCTTAGGTTTCCTTGAAACCTTAGCCACTAGGAACCTACCTTGGTTAATATTAGGGATGACTTCCTTATTAACCTTGGTTTTCCTAGACCTAGATATGGTTCCATAATCGAATGGAACATGGTGATAGGTCTTCTTGGAGTTAGATTTCTGACCCAAACCTTTCTTCCCCCTTTTTGGTTCTTGCCCTCTAGAACCTAAATCTTGACCATTAAACCCCATAAATGAATTTTTCATTTTTGATAGGGTCTTTTCTAATTTTTCAAGCCTTGACCTCAAGGCTCAATTTTCTAATTCTAACTTTCCCAATTTTGATTGTTCATTAATCTTTTGGGAATGACACTTCCTAGTCATATGCCTATGATTCTTGGGATTAATGCCTAGGTGGTTCTCTACCTTCCTAAGGGACTCCCTAGGTAGAATAGGTCTAGTGTTATTGGTTATAGGATTGTTCTTAGATAAATCTACATGCTTAGCACCTAAATAATAAAATCTATTATTTCTACTAGCATGCTTTTCATGAGCAATAAAAGAGTACTAAAATAATTTCTAGCATGCTTTTTAACCTTAGAACTAGAAGGTGCTTTAAAATATATCTTAGGGTTTGCTTTAGAAGCTCCCCCTACTTGTGTAGCTCCTTCTTGCCCCTTCTTCCTCCCCCTAGGGCATTGGCTTCGGTAGTGTCCCCATTGATTGCACTTGAAGAACATAATATGCTCTTTGCTTTTCCTAGTGAGGACTCCAGCATCCTTTGATTTTTCTTGAATTTTTTGCACCGACACTTTCTCCTTTGCAAATTTGTAGCATTTGCTCTTGTAATGCCCGGCTTCCCTACACTCAAAGAAAATTATGTGATCCTTATTTTTATTAATTGCATTTGATTTACCTAGAGTGATGGTAGGCACTGGAGTTGATTCTTCATCCCTCCCGGAGGTTCAAGCTTCTTCTTGCTCTTCCTCTTGCTCCGGTGATCTAACCTCAATCCGAATGTTGAGTATCTCTCAACTTTTGAGTCTTCACCTTTTTGTGAGGATGAGCATTCTTCCTCAGCCTCCTTCTCCGATTGAGTAGGTTTGGAATTTCGTGGAATTTTACCAAATTATTTCACAACTCCTTAGCATCCCGATATGCACCTAGCTTCGACAAAATATCATAAGGTATTAATTTTATTAACATTTTTGTTACCTTAACGGTTGTCTTGAATTGTTGTCGTTGCTCCTCGGTCCATCTTGATTTTTCAATTAGCTTGTCTTCTTCATCCCTAGGTACTTCAAAATCATCTTCAATTGTTAGCATCATATCAAAATCGGTTTCGAAATATACCTCCATTCTTTTCTTCCACCAAGAAAAGTCTCATTCGAATTCGGTGGAGGAATGTTGATGCCGACCATTTGATTTGCTTATCGCGACGACGAGTTTGATGATAAGCTCCTCACTTTGATACCACTTATTGGAGAATCGTGGCCCGGCTAGAAGGGGGGTTGAATAGCTCGTGTGCATTGTTCATTGGAATTCGTTCGTTCACCTACAATATTCGTTAGCGTAGCGGAAATACAATATACAAATGTGAATATAAACATGAATACACAAGAAGAAGACAACCAATATACGTGGTTCGGAACCTTAGGGTTCCTACTCCATGGGGCGAGGTCAACGAGCTCTGGTGATGCTCACACCACTACTAAAACTCCTTCTCGACAACACGTCGGAGTCGTACAAGCAATTACAATAGTAATATACAAGATACAAGTAAAAATAAAGAAAATGAGAAATATAAGTAAAGAAACACTTTACACCACTTTGCTTTGAATGCTTTCTTATTGCATGCTTTGGTTTTCTCTTGAAGGTACGGAATGCTAAAGCAATTCCCCTCCAAAATCTCCCCAAAAATCATTGTAGAAATCCTTCCCAAGATCCTCCTTTTATGCTTGTCTCAGGCTGATTCTGCGCCTAGCAGTCGTCTGCTCTTACCCATCAGTTGACTGATTCTGTAGCCGTTGTGAGACAACGACTTAATCTACGCTGGAAAAGTTCCAACGGATGCCTAGCAGTTGACTGATCAGACCCATCAATCGACTGCACATAGCCTCCAATCGACTGCCCTTACTCAGCAGTCGACTCGAAAATATTCTGTGCCTATGTCCTCGACCATCAGTCGCCTGCCATCCATGGCAGTCGACTGATCAAGGCCAGTCGACTACCCAAAGTTGGCAGTCGACTTCCAAGACCACGCGATGCAGTCAAATGTCATTCGATTCCCACCAGTCGACTGGTACATCACCCCAGTCGACTGGTAAACTTCAACCATAAGGTTTAACCCAAGTATGATGCCCTCATATTTGTTAGATCACCGTTAGCCTAGACCTAAGCCTTCTAGCCACCTCTGCTAGCCTCGCACCTATCGGATCCCTCCAAGTCATCCATGACTTGTTCATTCATTTGCAGATCCCTCCAAGTCATCCATGACATGTTCATCCATACGCTAGCCTCCAGGTGCTTCCTTCGATTATTGTCATGCTAACCGGGTCTACACCGCCAAGGCACATCCTTGGACTTCCCAAATGCCAAGCTCCATGCTTGGACTTTTATCGCCAAGGCTACACACTTGGACTTACGTGGCCAGGGCTACACACTTGGACTTCCCATGCCAACTCCATGTTGGACTTTCCAAATGACAAGACTCAAGATTGTACTTTCACCGCCAAGGCTACACACTTGGACTTACGTGGCCAAAGTCATATATTTTGTCGAACATCAAAATACTACTCGAGTCAAATGATGCACGATGCACGCAAACGGGACCTCAAATCTCACAATAGGAGTCGTCGACGACTCGAAGAGCATGCTCATGCTCAACGGCCGCAAGTGCACGGATGTTGTCAAGTAATAAAAAGATTATCGATTCCACAGGGACTGAGATTCGAGTACCGATTGTTCAGTGGACGTTATTGTTCGGAGTTTAACATTAAGGGTTGTACTTATGAGGTTTGTCGACAGTCCTAACTCTAGTACAGTGTCACACGGAAGAAGAGAAGGGTAGGTACAAGTCTTTTAAGAGAATTCTAGGATTTCGGTTTCGCTTGTGTGTCGCAGAACACACTATCAATTGGGTATTATCTAAACATCTAACTATGTTCTTGTGGAAGGGACATCATACACTTTCCCGATGAGCCTTCGCATCTATCGGGAACTACCTCTGTCATACCAGGTCGACCTCTGCCTTTAGGATGGGATAGGTGGTATGAGGATGCCAAATCAATCCCTATGATGAGTC
Organism: Wurfbainia villosa; assembly: GCA_025175895.1. NCBI lineage: Eukaryota > Viridiplantae > Streptophyta > Magnoliopsida > Zingiberales > Zingiberaceae > Wurfbainia > Wurfbainia villosa. The sequence continues at coordinate 110,324,896 of CM045987.1, read as the reverse complement.
GAAACATACCCCATTTCTGACTCTATCACACCCTTGTATCCACGATTATCGGAGATGAGGCCAACCCCTAGGTTCCTCTTTAATTCTCCTAAATCTTTGATACGAGGGTTGTCACCCCTCGTATCGACTACACACAGTAAATAGAAGACCAAAACTAATAGTTATCAATCTAAACAATCACCAATTGCAAATATGAAATCACGAACAAAAGTATATTTGAAATAACATGTTCTAGGCACACAAACTACTCCCTAATCCTAGAATCAAAGTATTTACTCCATAAATGAAAGAGAAGTAACACAAGGCATGATTGAATTCATTATTACAATGCAGAAGATGTATAGAAAATAAATTACAGTGCTCTTTGGTTCTTCTCTCCGGTGTTGGAGTACATAATTTGATTCTCGAGCGGCTTCCTTCTTCCCCATTGCGAATTTTCGAAGCTTTTTAGGGCGTCGGAGTGCAGTCCTGGTCATCGTGCCTCCCCCCTAGGGTTTGGGCATAGCTTCCTTTATATAGACATCAGGTCGGATCTCCTTGAAACTTGGAAAATAACATAATCATGTTGAAATCGCCTAGCGCTACACGACCATGTTGATTCACACGACCAGGTTGTGTGTGGCACTGGGGTGCAAGCCATGTGGATTCACAGGGCCAGGGCGTGTGTCCTTCTGTTCTAGTTGCCTAATCCCTTCTTTTTGCTCCAAAAGTGTGTCATTTTCTCCATAGAATGTTGTCCTACACACAAGAGTACAAAGAGCAGATCTCTGAACCAGAAAGTAGGAAATGCATGCAAATAAAGTGAAATATGCAAGAATCAAATATAAAATACAATGGGATGTGAGCGAAAACTACTCCTAAAACCCTATATATTTTGCTCACATCAATTCTCCCAAACATAAGTCTTTGCTTGTCCTCAAGCAAACCTTAGTGCCATGAAATTTTAAAAAGCATTGTTCCATACTTGGCTTGTCAACTAGATTTATCAAGTGGTATTTGCAATAAAAGCAAAATAAATATGTTCTAAAAATTTACTAAGTTAGCTTCTCGTGCACGTGCTAAGCGAATCTTTTTAGGGGATACTCGTTCTATGGTAAGTTAAGTCGTCATCCTATAGCTTTCCTAAGGTCTCCAGCTCTTAGGCACTTACCTGCCCAAACTGAGGGTCGTTCTCTAGATCTAGCACAAAGTCTCAAAGGTGTACTCAGTATTGAGAGAAATTGGTAGGTGTTTCCCCAGTAATCTAACTCGGTCTCAAAGGGGCACCTAACCATTTCCACCTATGATAACTGTTTTTATCACTCATATTCTTTTTCAATTTTTCTTACTCTCTTTTTTATTCCTTTTTTTTTCATTTTTTTCTCTCTCTTGGGATTTTGATTTTTTCGAATGGGCTTCCACAATCCGAGCATCTCTAGTAACTAAAATGCTAAAACTAGAGTCACCTATGGATTCCAAAGTACTAGACTACTGAGATGAATCATAACTAGGTACACACTAGATTTTCCCTTTTAGAATGTTCATCATGTGTAGGTGTAAAAATAAAAGCTAACCAGTGTAAGTCTAGAACATTCATTAGAGCAAATAAAATAAAATACCACAAGATAAATGAAGTTAAGCTACCTATGGGAATAACTCATGAAAGTAACTTTAAAAATACTACTGAGGCAGCTTAAAGATAGAAAAAACTAAGTGCAGAAAGAAACTAAGCACCCTATGCATGAACAAATGAATGTTAAATAAAACTAAAATTCAAATATTAGGAAAGAAATTACTTCTGGAAACAAAATAAGTCAAAACTTGGGGTACCCCCCAGACTTATATGAATTCATACCTCTAATATAGTGGTCACGGTGGAAAGTCTGGTAACCTTGGCATGCCTGGCTCCTGGGAGAATCTGGTGCTTAACCGTTGATGCCACATGTACATGTGGTCGATCTGAGAGCTGGTGGATGCAACGACTGCGCTCTGCTCCTCCTCCCTAGCCCACTGTGCATGTTGGGCATGCATGTGTTGTCTGACCTCCCGATGGTAGACAGCCTCCTCCTGGTGATGGGCAGCCTTCTCCTGGAAGTATATACGGGCCTCGTCGTAGAACTCTTCGGCCCGTTGGAAGTGCTCCCGTAAGCCATGAAACTCCTCCTGTGTGTAAGCGCTCTGCTCCTCCCATCGCTACCTCTGCGTCTGCTGCTCGGCATAAATGTCGTCGAGGCACGATCGAAACTTAGAGAAATCGTAGGTGGATGTACCTGCATCCTGCTCAAAAGTAGAAAAAGATGGTGGTGCAGGCTCAGGCTCTTGTCGTGGACTAGGTGGCCTCAAAATGATTTTTGCTTCTACCTAGCAAGTTCTTTCTAATCCGATTTTATTTGCAAAAAATGCTAAATTCCAGAAATTAAAATCTAACGAATGCAATAAATTCAAAACCAAGTAAAACCTAAACTTGGTTTGCCTCCCAAGAAGTGTTTTGTTTAAGGTCTTTTAGCTCGACCACACTCTATCGCTTCATCTCGGCTCTAGTGGCCCAAGGAGATTTTTCTCCCTCCCCTTCTTGATACATTTGAATCTTGCTCATGAGGGAGCAAGATATTTGCTCACCTTATGCCTCTTGCCTTCTGGTCCCTCATCATCATATCTCTTAAATCTTGCTCATGGAGGGGTCAGATATTTATTAGCTGCCTTCCTTGGTTCAAGATTGAATATGCTTATCTTTACAAAATTATCAAGAGTTTGATCATAATATTCTGTTTCATCCATATGCTGTGAATTATATAACTCACCATAAATATCCTCACCAAAAGATTGATCGGCCTATTCTATCATGTCAAATGAAATTTTATCATTACAAATCACTAAATGGGCTTCATTATTGGTAGTTAAAGTTTCAGTGAGGGTTAAGGTAGGCTCTTCTAGACCCTTGAGGTTAGGAGGGGTTTTGATTGAAGCAATGCACTCCTCGATTAAAGTATCAATTATATAATCCTCAAGTTCTTCTTCAAGTGGTGATTGAATGGATTTTCCTTCTTTACTTCCTATGTCATCCATGTCTTCTTCATCCGTTTGTTCAAAGTGAGTCTCCGCCATATTAGGGGTAATCCAGTCATCTAAGCCACCTTCTCTTCATTTGGTTTCTTCTCTTGCTAGATCTCATTGCATAATCTCCGCAAATTGTTGGCTATGATCCTCTCATTCCCTAGTAAAATTGGCTAGCAAGGCTTCTAAGCGGGGACTTGGTTCTGGATAAAATTTATATGATGATTCATAGCTCTCGTGCTCATTTGGGAAATAATATTGAGGGTTCAAGTAGCCAGGGTCATAACTATTTGAATAATAATTATCTCGTGCCCTTTGGTTGTAATCATAGGTGACATCTTCTTGCTCAAATTGCAAAGGTTCAAATATATCCGGACAATCGTTAATGGTATGCCATGTTTCACCACAATGCTCACAATAAATGTTACCAAAACTCACAGCATTAACTTGACTATAATAATGAGACAAAGCATGCATGTTTATCTACAAGGAAATATGAATAAGGAAAGAGAAACAGAATGAACAAAATTGAAATAAAATAAAATAAAACAAGAAAAGTAAATCTAGCCTAGGAAATTAATAAAGGCTAGGAAAATAACCCTAACCCGAATAGAGATAACAAAAATTTAAAACTATATAAACTAGAATAAATTAAAACTAGAAAGTAAATCTACTCTAGGTTTGATCCAACTTTCCATTTTTGATTCGATATTCAATCAATAGTCCCCGGCAACGGCGCCAAAAACTTGATGCACACGAACGCGACCTCAAATATCGCGATGAGAATCGTCGAGGACTCGAAGCGCACGCTCGCGCTCAATGCTCGCAAGTGTACGGATGTCGTCAGGTAATAAAAAGATTATCGATCCCACAGGCACTGAGATTCGAGTATCGATTATTCAATGGACGTTAATGTTCGGAGTTTAACGTTAAGGGTTGTACTTATGAGGTTTGTCAGCGGTCCTAACTCTAGTATGGTGTCACACGGAAGAAGAGAAGGGTAGCTACGAGTCTTTTAAGGGAATTCTAGGATTTCGATTTCTCTTGTGTGTCGCAGAACACGCTATCAATTGGGTATTATTTAGACGTCTAACTATGGTCTTGTGGAAGAGACATCATACACTTCCCCAATGGGCCTTTGCAACTATTGGGAACTACCTCTGCCATACCAGGTCAACCCCTAGCTTTAGGACGGGATAGGCGGTACGAGGATGCCAAATCAATCCCTATGATGAGTTGAAACGTGTCCCGTTTCTGAATCTATCACACTCTTCTATCCACGATTACTGGAGATGAGGCAAACCCCTAGGTTCCCCCTTAATTCTTCTAAATCTTTGATACAAGGGTTGTCATCTCTTGTATCAACTGCACACAGTAAATAGAAGACCAAAACCAACAGTTATCGATCTAAACAATTACCAATTGCAAATATGAAATCACGAACATAAGTATTTTGAAATAACATGTTATATGCACACAAACTACTCCCTAATCTTAAAATCAAAGTATCTACTCCATAAATGAAAGAGAAGAAGCACAAGGCATCATTACAATGCAAAAGATGTATAGAAAATAAATTACAGTGCTCTTTGGTTCTTCTCTTCGGCATTGGAGCATAGAATTTGATCCTCGAGCGACTTCCTTCCTCCCCATTGCGAGTTTCTGAAGCTTTTTAGGGCGTCGGAGTGTTGTCCTAGACGTCGTGCCTCTCCTAGGGTTTGGGCGTAGCTTCCTTTATATAGACATCAGGCCGAATCTCTCCGAAACTTGGAAAATAACGAAATCGCATCAAAATCGCCCAGCGCCACACGACCATGTGGATTCACATGGCTAGGTCGTGTGTGGCGCTGGGGTGTGAGCCGTGTGGATTCACAGGGACAGGGCATTTGTCCTTCTGTTCTAGCTGTCAAATGCCTTCTTTTTGCTCCAAAAGTGCATCATTTACCCCGTAGAATATTGTCCTGCATACAAGAGTACAAAAAGTAGATCTCCGAACTAGAAAGTAGGAAATGCATGCAAAATAAAGTGAAATATGCAAGAATCAAATATAAAATGCAATAGGATGTGAACGAAACTACTCCGAAAACCCTATATGTTTTGCTCACATCATCAAACTCGAGTCCGGTCAATCGTGACCTGAGTCGATTGCACCAACACAACATTGCTTGAGGGACTTCCATTGACATGAGTAAAATAAGCCTGAAATAATCCAACTCATGTTGGAGGGTGTCCCATTTCTTTTTCCTGAAAATATATTTGGTTACTAGTTTATACATGTTTTGCAACTGAGAAGAATAATTATAATATGAATAAGATGAATTACCAATTTGTGTTGCACTTAACCAAAAAATCCTTTCAGTGGTCTAGTGCATTATCGTGTGATGTCTAGCAGTTTTATTTTTTCTCCTTTCCTAATATAATAAATTACACTTAATACACAAAATAAAAGTATACATACTATTTGAATCAAATTATATTCTAAATAAAAAATAGTGACTACCTTTGATTTTTTGTGTTGTAAAAAAGTAATTAGTCTCATATATTGTTCTGCATGAGCTCTTTCATCTCTTTGTTGTAAAAGAACTTGAATTTGCAACTCTAGATTATGGTACTTCTTTTGAGTTTAGACTTTCAGTTTCTTCATTTTTTTTGCTATTCAGCAAAGCATCCGACCAATTTTTTATCCCTTGAGGAGGAAGATCATACTTTTCCTACTAAAAATATTTAGACAAATTATCATTGCATAAATAAAAGTCATAAAAACTAAAATTATGCAAAAGCAATTTATTTACACTTATAACATTAAACAAGCCTTTCTTTTTATCCATTGACATTTTATGTCAATCTTCCAAATCAATTGGATAATACTTACTATTTCTTGCCAAAGAACATAAAACATCAGTAAATTCATTTGTTTTTGTTCCTATAGGACGCCCCATATCATCACATGGAATCTTAATGTATGCTAATGTGCTAGGTCAACCCTAGGATTCTTTCATAAATATTGGACCTCTTTTTATCCTCTTAGTATTATGAAGTTCATCATCACTATCTATACACATATAAAAAAAAATATAAGACATAATATAAATAATAAAATAAATTATTATAATTTTCATATATGTTACCTTCATTAGATTCTTTATCCATATCATCATTTCGGTCTAGAATTGAAGAATTATTTTCAACATATGGATATTATCTTGCACATCAAGTAAAAAATGCAAATAAGAATTAGACACACAAGAAGAAAACTATATAAAATTTTACTTTAATTAAACACACATGATGGATTAAAAATTTACTTTTCTTTCAAACAAATAATAAAATTGTGATACATAAAATTAGAGAATACATTGTTCAGTTGAATGTCGATCTGTATGATTTGTACTCATAGTTTATGGTTGCTTATCTATCTTAGGTTAAAATTAAAAATGAGATTTTCTATTAGTTCGACGCTTAGGAGATATTCCTACTACAAACAAAAGTTAGTTACAAATTACAAATAATACAAAATTATAAACCTTCAAATATCATATATAAAAAGTTAAACATTAAATACGAAAAGGGAATACATATCACCATATCATTCAATTATTATATAAAAAATCCATTATGTAGGATCGGAAAGCATGCTAGAGGGAGGGGATGAATAACTAGTTTAAAACTGTTTTCTTCTTTCGTAAAACTCATGCGGTTATCAAAATATACCACAGAAGAAAACACGTAGAATAAAAACAACTAAAGACACAAGCTCTTTTACTTGGTTCACAACTAAACAGTTGCTAGTCAAGGCCTGCGATCTTTGATCACTTTCGTCGAGAAATTCACTAAGTAATATCTTCCTCGTTGGAGGTAAGAGATGTGATTCTTAAAAAAAAAGTAAGGGATATGGTAAAAACCTTACCATTTCCTATATGAAATTAAGCACAAATAAAAACAAGAAACTTTTGGTGCAAGAATGCCCCAAGTATTAATGTATTTTGATGTTTGGATAATCATTTATAGTTAGAAAATATTTGTGATCTAATAAATGTCAAGTGACAGGTTTAAAGAAAGTTCAAGTGTGAAGACTTGGCAAGGAAATCCCAAGGGTAAAGCCTTGGCAAGAGAAGTCCAAGAATGTGGACTTGGCGGGATAAGTCCAAGCATATAGTCTTGGAAACATAAGTCCAAGTGGATCTTAGCAATAAAATCCAAGGGTGAGGTCTTGACAAAGCATGTAGTCTTGGTGACGTAAATTCCAAGCCGACCTTGGCAAAGGAGGAACCCAAAGTATGACGAAATCGAAGGAAGCTTTTGAAGGCAAGTGCAAGGATAAAGGAGTCGCATACTTGGAGGGATCCTATAGGTGCAAGCCTGATGGAGAAGCTTAAAGGTGTTAATCTAGGCTTAGGGTTGTTTTCAAGTATGAAATAGTCATACTTGAGGTATACCAGTCGACTGGAGCATTTACCAGTCGATTGGTCTCGAGTGCTTGACAGTCAGGAACTCAAATTGACTTGAGCAGTCGATTGGGGTTATGACCCAGTCGATTGATCAAGTAGTCGACCGAGGGCTTAACTTCCAAACTGTGCTTTGTCAGTCGATTGGTGGTGTGCACTAGTCGACTGGTCCACATCATTCGACTGCTAGAGTTTACTAGTTGACTTTGAAAACAATGCAAGCAAACAAGATAGGCTACTCCCTAATCAAAGAATCATGAAAACTACTCCATAATGAAAGATACTATTGGGGATCGTTGGAATGCTAGAGGGGGGTGAATAGCATCGTGCTATGCGTCGATGGAATTCTTTCATGTGTTCGTCTACAAACTTCGTTAGCACCGTGAAATATAGATAATAATAACAATAACGAAATAGACAATCACACAAGAACACAAGAATATAATGTGGTTCAAAACCGAACGATTCCTACTCCACGAATCGAGCTCTAAAGAGCTCTAGCAATGCCAATGCAATCACTAATCACAACTACTCCTTCTCGACACAAGTCGGAGGCGGAGAAACCCCTTACAAACTATTCTTACAATAATAAGAAATAGATACAAGCTATTACAACAATGAAATACAATGCAAGTAAAGAAAACTACTTTACAATTGCTCTTTGAATGCTTGATCGCTTGGTAGCTTGGATTGCACTTGGAGACCCTGATTTGCAGCAGCAAATCACCCCAAAAGCCCTCAAGAAACCATTACTTTTTCCTCCTTAACGAGCTCCATTTAAAGCTTCTACATGTGCTGAAAAACACCGATCAGTTGACTGCTCAGGACCATCAGTCGACTGATGCCACTGTTGTCGTGAGACAATGACTAGATCCACGCTCGAATGATCCAACGAATCCATCATCAGTCGACTGATTATGACCATCAGTCAACTGATCAAGCCATCACTCGACTGCTGACCGCAGCGGTCGAGTGAGACTCCATTCTATGCTCCAAAACCCAAGCACCAGTCGACTGATCACACGATCAGTCGACTGCTAGGCTAATCAGTCGACTGCCCTCATCTTCCAGTTGACTGCTATGGCACTTCCCGTAGTCAAACCCTAGTTGACTCTCACCAGTCGACTGCCATATGGCACCAGTCGACTGGCACACCTCAAACATGAGGTTTTAGCCCAAGTATGGTTCCCCCATACTTGCTAGAACACCCTTAGCCTTGACCTAAGCCTTCTACCCACCTCCATCAGCCTCATGCCTCTCGGATCCCTCCAAGTCATCCATGACTTGTTCATCCATCGCTCTAGCCTTCAGGTGCTTCCATCGTCTATGTCATGCTAACGGTATCTACACAGCCAAGGCACATTGGACTCACACTGCCAAGACTCCGCTTGAACTTTACGCCGCCAACCATTAGACTTATGCTGCCAAGACTCCCGCTTGGACTTCTCAAATGTCAAGACTCAAGCTTGGACTTTCCCTTGCCAACCCATGTTGGACTTTCCATGCCAAGACCCATGCTTAGACTTTTCCTTGCCAAGTACTCAAGACTTGGACTTTCCAAATGCCAAGTGTCCCACTTGGACTTTCCATGCCAAATACTCAACACTTGGACTTTCCCATGACAATCACATTGTCATATATTTTTGTTGAACATCAAAACATCTCTCGAGTCAAGCTCGAGTCCTGGTCAATCGTGACCTGGGTCGATTGCACCAACAATCTCCCCCTTTTTGATGTTTGACAAAAACCAAACAAACCATTGAGTTAGACCATCTAACTTAAACCAATCATCCCCATCAATTTTCCCAATTGATGTCATTCTCTCAATTAGTTCTCCCCCAAAACATTCTCCCCCTTTTTGACTAACATCAAAAAGGTTCTCTCCAAGGAGGTCAATGTCTCATGTCCCAATGAGATCTTACAATCTCCCCCTTGGTCCAAAAATACCTAGGATGCCTACCATCTTCCTAGTGATAAGTCCCATATCACTCAAGAGAGACAATCCTACACACTCTCCCAATTTCCAAATTAGGTATCTCAAAATTCCATTTTCCCTCCTCATGAGGAAAAATATCATCCATCATCCCATGATGGATACCTCCCCCTTGACTATTGCACCAACAATGTCCTTGGGAAGTCCCTACGCCAATAAGAACTCTAAACCATCAAAATTAATGTTCAAAGTTCAAACATGAACTCTCCATACATTAAATTTGATACATCATCCTAACACCTCTTCTAATCCATATCCAATGGATTTTCACCCTTTATAATGCTTCCCAAAGCATATCCTAGGGTTAGAAGTGGTTAGGAACCTTAACCGTAGCTGAACACAGGCTAAACAACCTTGTTTTCTCGAAATCAGCATTGGCAGTCGACTCTCTCAGCTACCAGTCGACTGCCACCAAGGGCAGTCGACTGATAACTAAAATATCAGAATTTCAATTATCAGAAACAAAATTCAAAAAATCATAAATAATTATACGTAATTCAAAAAATTATGAAATTTCATACTTATAATACTTATGACCAATACAATGGGTGAAAAATGATAGAAAAATATTTTACCCATAAAATAACTAAATTGATACAAAATCCAAAAGTGAATAAAAACTTCAAAGTTTTAGCTAACTTTGTATCAATCTCATCAATGGTGATTGCTATCAAAAGATAGACTTCACCAAGGTTTTTCAAAAGGATTTTAAAATATTTTCAAAACCTTATTTTGGATCATATTCCTTGTGCTCAATTTACATGACTTGTACACAAGATTTCCCAATGATCCACCACTCATATAAGATGAGTTTTGGTTCATCTAGATGCTAAAACTATGCACCTTGAACTTAACTCATATCCTAGCATCTCACATGTATTTAGGGTGTATAAATACACATACATGTCAATGTAATGTGAGATTTGGGTTTTTTTTCTTCCTATCATGCATTTTTCTAAGGCAACACTACATGATTCCCTTATAAATGGGACTTCAAGTCATGCCATTGTCCTTAAATCAATTTTAATCAATTTAAATGCATGAATGATCATGGAATAAATAATGGCAATAATTAAGCATGGCCAATGATCATGATGTCATGGCATATGATGTAATCTAAAAACACATGACATTAAACCTAACCCTAAACATGATCATGACATTTTAAATGATTAAAAATAAGCATGATGTCATGGCATGTTATATGGCAAACAAAGCATGGCATATAAAATATATAGGCATAATAATACCTAAATTTTAATATTAATTGTCATTTGATATAATTAAGTATATTTTTCCATAATACTACTTTTCTCCCTAGTGTGCCAAAAATCCAAAATGGCACACTTTGACTCTAATCCTAAATTGTGCCAATTCAATTGATTTTTCATAATCCCAAAAATATATTGAGACATCCTAAAATCTTTTAGGATCATAGGTCAAAACTATTTTCAAGGTATCCATAACCTTGAAACTTACCTAAAGTGCCACCTTTGCCATGGTTGAGTTAACTACCCATCCAATCAAGGTTGGCACACCCTAAACCCATCTAGCGTGAATCAATCACGCTCTTAGGAACCCAAAACCTATATGAGCTCCTAGGGTTTACTAGGTATTCCTTAGGGATGACCTCCCTAGATACCCTCCTAATGACCCTTCTAGGCTTGTTAGCCTTGGCCATTGTGGTCTTACCTAGGTTGACTCTAGGGGTAACTCCCCTTGCAACCTTCTTCGTGGCTACCCTAGGTTTCCTTGAAACCCTAGCCACTAGGCACATACCATGGTTACTCTTAGGGATAACTTCCCTAGTAACCTTGGTCTTCCTAGACCTAGTTTGTGTTCCATAATCAAATGAAATACTATGATAAGCCACCTTAGGCTTAGGTTTGTGACCCAAACCCTTCTTGCCCTTGGTTGACTTTTCTCTCTTTGGCCCTCGGTTTTGACTCTTGGTCCTAGACTCTTGACTTTGACCATTTGACCCTTTTATTTGATTTTGCATAATTCTAAGGGTCTTTTCTAACTTCTCAAGCCTTGACCTCAAGGCTTGATTTTCTAATTCTAATTGCCCAATTTTTGAATTTTGATTTGGTCTTTGGTCATTGTCCTTTCTAGGCATATGCCTAGTTCATTTGGGGTTAAAACCTAGGTGCTCTTGTATTTTCCTAATAGATTCCCTAGGTAATGTTTTTCTAGGGACATTAGTCCCAAATTTCTCCTTATTTCCTAAGTGGACACTTTTAGCTCCTAAACAAAAATATTTGTTATTTCTAACATGCTTTTCATGAGAGATAGCAAGAGAAATAAAATTCCTAGCATGCCTTTGGCTTTTAAATTTAGAAGGTGCATTATTAAAATATACCTTAGGGTTAGCCTTAGCTCCCCCTACTTGTGATGCTCCTCTTTGAGTCTTCTTCTCTCCCTTTGGGCATTGATTCCGGTAGTGTCTCGGTTGCCAGCATTTGAAACAAATCACTTGCTCCTTGCTTTTGGTTGTTGGGGGACCGGTATCCTTAACTTTTGGTGTCGATGGAGCTTGTCTTACTCTCTTTGGGCATTTGCTCTTGTAATGCCTACTTTCCTTACACTTAAAGCAAATTATATGATTTTTATTTAAACCTAAATTGCTTGAGTTACCTAGGGTATTTGTGGTGGTGATCGGAGTGGGTTCCTCATCCTTCTCGGAGGTTAAGGCTTCTTCCACTTTTTCCACTTCTTCCACCGATTTGAAAATTGATTCCCTATCATCTTCTGAATCCTCAAGCTCTTTAGATGACGATGTACTTGCTTGAGCTTGAGAGGGTGAGCACTCCTCTTCTTCTTCTTCTTCTTGGATTGATGATGAATTTTCATGAAGCTTAGCCAAATCGCTCCATAGCTCCTTAGCATCCATGCACTCACCTAGGCTACACAAGAAGTCATTAGGAATTAAATCAAAAATGAAATTGATTACCTTCTTTTTTTTCTCAAATCTTTGGAGTTGATCTTCACTCCATTTCTTCTTCTTGAGGAAGCCACCCTTTGGTCCTTTTGGATATTCGAATCCTTCCATCAAAACGGACCACTCCTCAAGGTCTCTCATCATAAAAAAGTTTTCAATTCTCGCCTTCCAAGAATTGAAGCCTTCTCGTCCATAGAAGGCATAGGAAATTGGGGTGTTGATATCCCATCCCAATTGTTCTTGTAATTCCATCTTCACCCTCTAACGTGCTCCCTCAGTTGTTAAAATTTGAAGAGCGGCCTCGCTCTGATACCACTTGTAGGGGATCATTGGAACACTAGAGGGGGGTGAATAGCGTCGTGCTATGCGTCGATGGAATTCTTTCGTGTGTTCGTCTACAAACTTCGTTAGCGCAGTAGAATATAGATAAAAATAACAATAACAAAATAGACAATCACACAAGAACACAAGAATATAACATGGTTCGGAACCGAACGGTTCTTACTCCACGGATCGAGCTCTAAAGAGCTCTAGCGACGCCAATGCAATCACTAATAACAACTACTCCTTCTCGACACAAGTCGGAGGCGGAGAAACCCCTTACAAACTATTCTTACAACAATAAGAAATAGATACAAGCAATTACAATAATAAAATACAATGCAAGTAAAGAAAACTACTTTACAATTGCTCTTTGAATGCTTGCTCGCTTGGTAGCTTGGATTGCACTTGAAGACCCTGATTTGCAGCAGCAAATCACCCTAAAAGCCCTCAAGAAAACATTGCTTTTTTCTCCTTCACGAGCTCCATTTAAAGCTTCTACCTGTGCTATAAAATGTCGATCAGTCGATTGCTTGGGACCATCAGTCGACTGATGCCACTATTGTCATGAGACAACGGCTAGATCGACGCTGGAAAGATCCAACGGATCCATCATCAGTCGACTGATCAAGCCATCACTCGACTGCTGACCGCAGCAGTTGAGTGCGACTCCATTCTGTGCTCCAAAACCCAAGCACCAGTCGACTACTAGGCCAATCAGTCGACTACCCTCCTCTGCCAGTCGACTGCTATGACACTTCCCACAGTCAAACCCTAGTTGACTCTCACCAGTCGACTGTCATATGGCACCAGTCGACTGACACATCTCAAACATGAGGTTTTAGCCCAAGTATGGTTCCCCCATACTTGCTAGAACACCCTTAGCCTAGACTAAAGCCTTCTAGTCACCTCCATCAGCCTCACGCCTCTCGGATCCCTCCAAGTCATCCATGACTTGTTCATCCATCGCGCTAGCCTTCAGGTGCTTCCATCGGCTATGTCATGCTAACGGTGTCTACACCGCCAAGCCATATTGGACTTATGTCGCCAAGACTCCACTTGGACTTTACGCTGCCAACCATTGGACTTATGCTACCAAGACTCCCACTTGGACTTCTCAAATGCCAAGACTCAAGCTTGGACTTTCCTTTGCCAACCCATGTTGGACTTTCCATGCCAAGACCCATGTTTGGACTTTTCCTTGCCAAGTACTCAAGACTTGGACTTTCCAAATGCCAAGTGCCCCACTTGGACTTTCCATGCCAAGTACTCAAGACTTGGACTTTCCCATGACAATCACATTGTCATATGTTTTTGTCGAACATCAAAACATGTCTCGAGTCAAGCTCGAGTCCTGGTCAATCGTGACCTGGGCCGATTGCACCAACAGATACAACCACAAGATGTCTACAAAAAAGAATTAAACCCCAAAGGAATTTGCAAAGAAGAAAAAAGAGCTTAGTCTCAGTGTGAAGAAAGTCTTTGGCTACAACTTGCATTATGATCTGGAGTAGCGACGTCAAGATCTCCTCCTTCGGTGGTTAAGGGGTCCTTGGATGACCCCCTTTCGGGGCTTTGGAGCCCTAGGGTAGCTCCAATGATCCTCGCAATCCCCTGGTCTCTTTAACGAGTTTCCTATATATAGAGGTGGCTTTGTCTTTCCATAAATGCTTGAAAACCCCTATTTTCTTGTATTTGTGATGTTGCCACATGGTCGTGTGAAATTCACACGGTCGGTCGTGTGCAAGGCTGGAAACTTCTGAATTCTAGGTTGAAAAAATTACATGACGGTGTGAAATTCACATTGCCAACCGTGTGTCACTTTGGAGCCTTCGTTTTGATTCGTTTCGCTTCGGGAACATGCCCGTGTCTTGGGACACGATCAGAGCGTGTTCCCTAAAGTCTGTGCTCCATAAAGTGCTTTATTTTTTCTCCAAAAAGGCCATCCTACATATAAAATTAACAAAAGCAGACCTCCGAAAGAAGATAATAGAAAAGTGGAGTAAACAAAGATAATATGCAATGAATACTCTAAAAATGAGGTAAGATGTGAGCTAAAATAATAGCTAAACCCCTATATAAAATGCGCATATCAGAACTTAACTCATTTTTCTAACATCTCACATGTGTCTAGGGTGTATAAATACACACATGTCGATTTATAGTTCTTGTGAGATGTAAGTTTAGGTTCTTCCCTAATCTAGGGTATTATGTGTTGGATCGAGAAGCGTCGCTAGAGGGGGGGGTGAATAGCGATCGTAAATCTTTCGTTCGAATTCTTTCATTGATACACAAGTAAACGAGTAAGCACACCGGAAAATAAATGAACACGTTTATTTTACTTGGTTCACAACCCAGCGGTTGCTACTCCATGGCCCTATCGGTCCTAGACCGCGTACGGAGGGCAAAGCACTATAATGTCTCCTCCTCGTTGGAGGTAGGAGACAACGATCACAAAACCGAATATACAAGGATGAGGCAACAAGCCTACCTCACCTTGTTATGAAGAAAAACAAAGAATACAATATCAAAAATATTACTTGATTCTGCTGCCGACGAAGAAGATCGAAACTTGGCGTCGCGTCGGCGTTATGACGATGTTGGAGCGTTGGCGTTGTAGGAGCACTTGATGAATAAACTTGATGTAATTTTGGAGTTGGAATCCTCCTACTTTTATAGACTTTGGCCTCTGAATCTGTCTCCCCTTCTTTTGGAACGGATCACGAAGTTGTCCAAATTTTATCGCGAAGTGGTCGCGTCAAACGTTATCCGTTTTGACCTAGCGCAAAGGCTGAATCGTCGCCATCAGTCGACTGATGCCTCTCATCAGTCGACTGATGACAGTCGACTGATGCCTCTCATCAGTCAACTGATAACAGTCGACTGCCCAATGTCCAGCAGTCGACTGCCAGCCTGGCCACTTCCCTGCAGTAAGAGGTTAGCTCGGAAAATGATAAATGTGACGGTTTCTAACCGTCCGATCTCGACCTAGACCTTCCACAGGATGTTTTAGTCGGATCGCTGCCTATGGTCGTCCCCGTACAGAGGACACGACCTTACCATCTCTCACTCACACGAGCTTACCTCGATTCTTACTGTGTCGCTTTCGCTTCCGGCCTTCCACTCGATTCCTTCGGCTCCCTCCGAAGTCACTCGAGTGTCGCTCGACCACCGCGGCTTCCTCCGGGTGTCGCTAGCCTTCAGCTCTAGCTTTAGTACTTTTCTGCACACTCGATTTAGCTCGTGAGATAACGATGTAAACTTAACTTTGTGTCTTTGCCATAATCAAAACACAGGTTCAATTATCTAGTGCCCTTGCACCAACAATCTCCCCCTTTTTGATCTATGGCAAACCAACACAAAGTTAAGGGAAATTAAATCATAAAACAAGTATAGTAAATGATGAATGTCATTTTCAAAAACTCCCCCTTAACCAAAACTCCCCCTTAACCCTAGGTGAGTTTTGAAAGAGATACTTTAGTTCAAAATTAAATAAATTTTGTGTTACTCCCCCTTAACTTTCGCTCTTCTCCCCCTTTTGCCATAAATCAAAACAAATGTTGGGGTTTGTTATGTAAAAATGAAGTTTGTTATAAAATAGGGGTTTAAAGACAATATGGTATATGCATGCATCAAGATAAATCAACTTTGAGTCCAAACATGCATCTAGCAATAGTTAGATAGATTGGTTCGAGGTGTGTCCCTCTGCACCAATAATCTAAAGGTTTATAATATAACCCTTAGGGTTAGTTTGCTTTCCCCCTTAGTCAAATATATGAAGTATAAGAGATGTAGGGAGCGCTAAACTTTGGGCTAAAGAATCATTAAGTACAATAGTTGAGAAAATAAGTAGTATTTTGAAGATTATTTTAAGTATATTTCAATTATCCTTAACATCACACCCATTCTATGTGTCTCAGAATTTGTTCACCTTATGTGTTTTGTGAGATGATTTTAAATTGATTAAAGATAGTCAACCTTGGGTTAGATTCGGATTTAACCTTTAGATCGTTAAGTAACTTTTTGAGAAACTGGCTTCCAGGTCGTGGCGAGGCACAGGGGCCTTCTTTGATCGGAACAACGACCACTTCCTTAGACAAAGCCAAATTCAAGAAAATATCACTTAAGTCACTTAGGGTTACTTCCTGGTCTAACTAGTTTAGGATACGACGAGGTAGCTTCAGCTAGTTCCACTCGGTCAAGTGCACCAAGCTAGATACGCCTTATCTAGCCTGAATACACGAGACTTTGTTTCCCTAACGTACTATCATCTCACCGCGTCCTGATACTATGTTTTCAAGAGTTGACTAACTATTTTTCCTATCTAGCCATTCTAAAAATTAAAGTAAAATATTCAATGATTTTGCTAAGTAAGCGGGTATACTATTTTAGTGTTAGCTCCCCCTGGACCATTGAACCAATATGGTCTATTCAAATAATGAACTTGATCCTGAGGAATCCAATACTTATTAGTCCTTATATGTGAGTTCAATAAAACCTTTGGGACCCATGCTTGGACTCTTTGATGACTACGATTTACGATAGACATATAAGACCTATTCGTAGTTGACTCGAGAGGGTTGTTAGATTCAGAGAAATGGACCATGGACATAAGAAAATGAGCTCAAGTCAATTACAAGGCCTTGAACACCTTACAATGCAGACTAACCAAAGAAGAGCTTAATAGAGTTGGACCCTTTGAAAATTCTAAGGAACTTTGGAATAAATTAATTGAATTACATGAGGGCACTAATGACACTAGAATAGCTAAAAGAGACATGCTAACTTAATAAGCTATTTAATTGTAAAATGTTTGAAAATGAAAGTGCTAGTTAACTTCACACTAGAATAAAGGATATACTAAATGGACTCCACCTAATAGGTCATCGACTTAAAAATAGGGATATAATTAGGTATACCCTTAGTGTTGGATCGAGAAGCGTCGCTAGAAGGGGGGTGAATAGCGAGCGTAAAATCTTTCTTTTTGACGTTAAAATAAGAGAAAGCACAACGGGAAAATAAATAACACAATTTATTTTTACTTGGTTCACCGTCCACCGACTGCTAATCCAAGGCCTCGCGATCCTTGATCGCGTACGAAGGGGCAATCTACTATAGAGTCTCCTCCTCGTCGAAGGTAGGAGACAACGATCACAAAAATGGAAGCTTGAGGATGAGGCAACAAATCTACCTCACCTCGTTACGATAAAAACCTCGAATACAATAAATGAAAACAATACTTGCTGGCGATAAAGAGATTCTGAACTTGGCGTTGCGTCGGCGTTGTGACGACATTACGCCGTTAGAGCTTTGGCATTGTGGGAGCACTTTAAGAGCATGATCTTTGGGTTGAAGTCCTCCCCTCCTTTTATAGATTTGTGCCTTGGAATAAGTCTAGATGCAGATCCTCAACTTTTGGAACTTATCACGAGGTGACACATTATCTTATCGCAAAGTGGTCGCGTTAAACATTATCCTGTTTGACCTAGCGTAAAAGGCTGATTCGTCGCCATTAGTTAACTGATGCCTTCCATCAGTCAACTGATGTGCATCAGTCGACCACCCAATGGTCAGTAGTCGATTGCCAGCCTGGCCACTTCCCTATAGTAAGAGGTTAGCACGAAAAATAGTAAATATTACAGTTCCTTACCGTTCGATCTCGACCTAGATCTTCCACTGAAAGTCTTAGTCAGATCACTGCCTATGGTCATCCCTGTATAGAGGACACGATCTTACCATCTCTCTTCGCACTCGTGCTTTACTCTGGTCCTTTATGACCTGTCGATTTGCTTCCGGTCTTCTACCTAGGTTCTTCGACTTCCATGAAGTTCTCCAGGTGTCACCCCACCACCACGGTTTCCCGACTCGGGATTCTCCGAGTGTCACTGACATTCGGCTTAGCTTAACCATTTCCTACACACTTAATTCAGCTCATGAGATAACAATATAACCTAAACTTTGGATCTTTGCCATAATCAAAACCTAGGTTCAATTATTTGGTGCCCCTACACCAACACTTAGGGCATTTCTTCAGAACGCCTTATGAACATCCATCGTCGATGCCTATAAGGTCTCCAGGGATCTTTCCTTAATTAGACTAGACAAACTTTTCTGTGAACTTGAACTACACAAACAAGCTAACTCCGATCAAATCGAGAATGGTATTGCTTTAGTAGCATGTTCGACCAAAAAGGAAAGGGAAACCAAGAGTGAGTCCGAAGATGAGTCAGAGTTGGATCTAAACGGAGAAGAAGACATCGTAAACATGGTCCAGAATATGTTCAACTAGAAAAAGAGATTTACGAAAAAAGATGCCAAAAAGGTTGTCGACAACAAGCCAAGACCTAGATGAGAAGTGACTTGTTACGAGTGCAACGGGAAAGGTCACTACAAGTCGGAGTGCACAAATCTAAAAAAGGAAGAAAAACCTAAAAAGGAAAAAAATGAAGAAAGAACTCAAGGCGACTTGGGACGAATCATCTTTGGAAGTGTCAAACACGGAAGAAACCAAGAGGAGCTTTGTAGCATTCATAGCCGAATCAAGTTACAAGACCGAATCAAGTTTTGAATTTGAGTCCGAGTCTGAATTCGAGAGAAGCCACGGATCCGCATCCATTTCTGAAGGACTAGACGAGGTAACTTCTCCATTAGAAGATAAATTATTTAAAATAATTGCATGCCTAGGTAGGAAATTAGCTAAGTCCGAGAACCAAGTAGACTCACTCCTTAAGGAAGTTCAAGTACTTAAGGAGCAAGTTAGCTTGAAGACTTCAACTTGAAAAATTGAGGATAGAGACTCAACTCAAGTTGCAAAGCTTGAGGAAGAGAACTCGATCCTAAAAAGGCAAGTAGGAGATCTCATTGGAATGTTGGAAAGGTTCATCTCGGGCTCCAAGTATCTAAACATGATGCTTGGATCTTAGTGAGTCGTGTACAACATGTCTGGACTCTGACACAAGGCTAAATCTTTATATAATTCATACATGTTATTACTTAGCCGAAACACTAAGAGTTGAGTCCAAGCATGGGTTCCTAAGTCTACCTTAGTCAACCAAGTTGGACCGAATCAATTTTGGATTCCCAAGAGTCAAGTTCACTTAGTGAACAAAACTCAACCAAGTTATCACTTAGGGGGAACACACACTTTGCTTGTTTCTTTAATTAATTAAACTCTTGCATGTTTAGTTTACTTTACTTGCTTAATTTAAAATGGACTAGATAGAAAATAAAGTAGTTTAAACTTGAACAACCTAGTACAAAGATGAAGTGAACTAATAGTAAGTTAGGGAGGCTCTTCGACGTGCATGTCTAAAAAGTGGTCCACCTGATATCTAAAGAAGGTCATAAGCCTCGCCACGACCTGGTACACTAAGTTGAGTGGAACTGACCGAAGCTAACTCATTACATCTTTAACTACTTAGACCAAAGCTTAGTCCAAAGTGAGTCAAGTATTTGATTCCTTTATTGACTTTGTCTTAGGAAGTGGTCCACCTGATATCCAAGAAGGCCTTATGCCTCTCTACTACCTGGAAGTCAATTTTGGAAAAATCTACTTGATTAGATCAAGCTAAATATGAATCTAACACAAGTTTAAAAAATTTGAAATTTTTCATTAAAATTAATTAAGATAAAAAATGAACCCTCATCTCACAAACCCATAGGATTAACGTGTATTGAAAAATTAGATCGGCTGAGATAAATTAGAACTTAATAAACTTAACCAATTTAATCAACTCAACTTAACCAATTTAATCAATTCAACTCAACTTAACCAATTTAATCAATTCAACTCAATTTAATCAACTCAACTCAACTTAACCAATTTAATCAATTCAACTCAACTTAACCAATTTAATCAACTCAACTTAACCAATTTAATCAAACTCAATTCAACTTAATTAACTCTAATCAAATTAACTCAACTATAATCAAATAAAATAAATTAATCAAAATCGATTTCAGTCGACTAGAACATTTCCACTGGACTGTACAAGAGTCGACTGGATCATGTCCAGTTGCCTCAAACCCTCGAAAAGGTAAAAATATGACTCCAGTCGACTGAAACTAATACAGTCAATTGGAATACAACCGTAGATAAGTGATAAGACTAATCCAGTCAACTCAAACCCATACAGTTGACTAGGTAGCGATCACAATAAATGGTAAACCTATAATAGTCGACAAAAATATGTCCAGTCAACTGGATTCATAGTTGAGTCGACTCTAAATCACTCCTAACCAGTAGAAAAACACCCTTTTTCAACCCTTTGAAGCACTTAGGTCATCAAATCTCTTATATAATACCATTCATAATGGTGAGGTAATGATTCTAAGCTTTTTTCAATTATTTTTGCATAAATATTAAATTATTGTAATTTAATTAGGGGTAAAAGAAGAGCAGTTGAGGCGAAGTCATCCTTTTCTCCCAGTATGGACATTAGGTTTCCCACTAAGGGATATAGGATTAGGTTTAATAGCACCAATTATACTCCCATGCTTACTAGATATATAAGTAGATCATTTTTTAGTAGATCATGCATACCTAGTATTGAAGTCATAGCACATTATGGCTTAGATAAACTATTTTATTGTAAGACCTCTATTAACATAGACCTCTGTGCTGAGTTTTGCAATAACTTCACTAGAATTGATGATCTTGCATACTCCACTAGAGTACAGCATAAAAATTTTATCTTGACCCCATCCTTATTGAGAAATCATTTAGGACTTATGCATTCATCATGTCCAGTAGTGTGTTTTCCCTCTAAGGAGTTATCGTATGGTGATCCCTACTCTCACATCACATTAGATAGGATATATTTGTATCTCGTTGGTGAGGAGAGAACTCCATCTATGAGTATCTTCAGTTCCACTAGAATTAGAGTACAGGACTATGGCCTGTATAGAGTCATAGTGAACTATATTTTGCCACTCACCACTAGAGACATTGCCATGATGCATCCCTATCATTCATTTTTACTTTATGCACTTAGTCATAGATTATATTTAGATATTAGTTTACAGTTGTTTCATTCTATTATTCATCACTCTAGAGTAGTTACTAGTAATAGGGCACATCTGCCCTATTACCATATCATCACATCTTTACTAGCTACAATAGGATTTGATGTTACAATAGGCAACATAAAACAACTCACTGATTATGACATGATAGGCTCTAGACAATTTATATTAGCTAAGATAGGTCTAGATGAAAATAATGTACGGACCTGGAGGAGAGATGACTCTCAGCCTCAACCCCAACCCTAGCCTGATGCTGAGATTGACCCAGAGCATCATTAAGACCCTCAGTTTGAGCATCAGGAGGCACCAAGGTTTAATAGTATATCTCCTTTTCTTGGGCTTCTTGCACCTCCCAAAGTAGCAGAGAGATTATCTAGATTAGAGGATGCATTACAGCGTTAGCAGCAGCAACATCATGTTGGATCAAAGCGGATCGCTAGAGGGGGGGTGAATAGCGATAAACCTTTTCTTTTTCGAATTCATTTTAAAACACTTATACGCAGCAGAAAGATAAATGTAAAGTAAATGAGACAAGAGAATTTTACTTGGTTCGTAGCCTTCGGCTACTACTCCAAGGCCCTAGTGGTCCTTGACCATGTACGGAGGGCAAAACACTAAAGGACTCCTCCTCATTAGAGGTAGGAGTTAATCGATACAAAAAAAACACAAAGCTTGAGGTAGAGGGACACTCCCCCTCTCTTCGTTACGATAAAAGCTCCGAGAAAGTAAAGTAATGAACTGAAATAAAACTTATACCGACGTAACAAAATGAAAGCAATTTAAACCTAGACATCGGAGAAGAAGCACTTCGTTGTCGGAGAGTTGTAGCTTGGCGGAGGCTTTTGGAAGCTTAGAATTGATTATGAAACCCTAGGATAGGCCCTCCTTTTATAGCCTTTGAGTCCCTTTTCGAGAGGAACTTTAGCCAATCACAATTGAGCACCACTCCCCTTGAAATGAGGTGATAAGCCTTGACTCCTCGAAGCTGATCCTTGACCATCGGATCGGTGATAGCCATCATCGATCGGTGATGGCGGCTATCGATAAATTGTATTTAGCAACGATGTGATTATTGGCGGTCGAGTCCTCAAGTAGCGGTCGTGATGCTAGCTGCAATGACAAGTTAGCTGAACAATAACATTATTTCGACGGCCTCCGACCATCCGATCTCGACCTAGACCACTGATGGGATGTCTTGGGTCAGATCTACGCTTAAGTCTATCCCCGTAAAGAGGATACGACCTCACACTCGCACACACACGAGCTTACCTCGATACTTACTGTGTCACTTTAGCTTCCGTCCTTCCACTCGATTCCTTCGGCTCCCTCCGAAGTCACTCGAGTGTCGCCCGACCACCGTGGCTTCCTCCGGGTGTCGCTAGCCTTCAGCTCCAGCTATAGCAATTTTCTGCACACTCGATTCAACTCGTGAGATAATGACATGAGATTAACTTTGTATCGTTTGCTATAATCAAAACTCAGGTTCGACTTAGGTGCCTACTGCACCAACAATCTCTCCCTTTTTTATTTATGGCAAACCCATATACAAAGTTAAGAAAATAGTATGCATGAAGAATAATAATGTGTATGAGAAACAAAAATGAAGATTAAGTTGGAGTAGTAAGGATTTTCTTCAAGTACTCCCCCTTGAGGAAACCTCCCCCTTGACCGAGGGTGAGTCTTGAAGAAAGACCTTACTCCTCCCCCTTGAGGGTTGCTATCTAGAAAGAGTTTAAGTAATTAACATTACTTAAAGTTGGCCTTAGTGAAACGTTTAAGTTAAGAAGACTTCTTAACTTGGCCCTTTCTCCCCCTTAAGTAAAACATTAACGTTTACTTCCTTTTTGTTAAGAATAAGTTTTTAAGTTAAGAATTCTCTTAACTTAGCTTTTACTTCCGTTTAGTTAACAAAAATGAGTTAAGTGAATTTCCAAGTTAAGTAAATTTTCAAAATTTTCAAAACATAAAGTTAAGAAAACATGTACTTAACTTTTGTCCATGTGAATAAATATGAAGTGAGTTAAGTTATCAAAAAAAAATTGATCCCTTAACTTTGGCCTTTTTCTCCCCCTTTTGCCATATATCAAAAATAAAAAGAGTGGGGGTGTGTGAAAGACAAAAATAAGTATTAAATTTAAAGTCCAAGCATGTTCCATATTATTTTGAAAATAATATACTGAAAATAAGCTCATCTATAAAATGTTCGACTCATCTTTGGCTTGATTGATATGAAAGATCAACCAGTCTTGGTTAGAGTCGGTTAGTATGTATTATTATACTCTGTGGTTCATGGCGATGCACTAGATCTACATCTGGAATCAGGAGTAAGGTCCTAACATCTCACGCCCATCTACGTGGCTAAGTACACAAACACATTAGTCCTATGTGTTGTGAGATGTATTGGCTTACACTAAGTAAATTATATTGAAAATTTTCTACCAATAAGACATTTTGAATAATAAAGTTAGAGTTGAGCTCAATATCACATGATCCGATGATTTTGAGCTTGCCGTTATTTCCGAAGGCTACCGATCCTTGTCGTTTGAATCGAAGCTTCGAAAACTTGAGTTGATCCCCGGTCATGTGTCGGGAGCAACCACTGTCCAACATCCATTGATCCTACACGCAAAGTAGTTGGATCGGATATTGAATTTATTAAAGATTGGTTGAAGATTATTAACCTAAATAATCTCACCCATGTCTACATGATCAAACATGTTAACCCTATATGTTCTTGTGAGATGACTTCCAATTTTACTTGATTTAAATTTAATGAATTGAACACTTGTCAACCTTGCGTTAGATTCGAATTTGACCTTAGGCTCATCAAGTCACCTTTTCAAGATCATGGCTTCTAGGTCGTGGCGAGGCACAGAGGCCTTCTTTGATTGGAACAATGACCACTTCCTTAGACAAAGCCATTTTCAAGAAAATAGAAACTTGACTTACCTAAGATCACTTCCTGGTCTAACTAGTCTATGATACGGCGAGGTAGCTTCGGCTAGTTCCACTCGGTCAAATGCATCGAACTAGATACGCCTTATCTAGCCCGAATACACAAGACTCCGCTTTCCTAGCGTACTATCATCTCGTCGCGTCCTGGTACTATGTTATCAAGTATTGATGAGTTATAGTCCTATCTAGCCATTCTAAAAAGAAAAATCAAACTAAATAAAGAACCTAAGCATGCAATTTTCTAAGTTAAAATACAAACAAGTTTCGTACTAGCTCCCCCTGGACTGTTGAATCGGTTCGATCTCTTTACATAGTGGATTTGGTCCTTGGGAACCCAGTACTAGTTCGATCCTAAGTTTGAAATCAAGGTGGTCTTAGAGACCCATGCTTAGACACATTTTTTATGTCGACTTACAATCGACATATACGACTTGTTGGTCATGTTTGAGCTAAACCCTAGCCCGGCCTTGTTGTACACGGCCCTTTGCGATCCAAGTAGGAGGTCAAGTCCTTTGGATCCCAAAGTAAATCTTTCCAACGTGTTCCTAAGATCTTCGACTTGACTCTTCAAGAGTGAGTTCTCACCTTCGAGCTTTTCAACCCGAGTTGAGTCCTCCTCTCGAACTCGACTAGTCGAAGAGGTTAAGGAGACCTCGTGTTTGAGGAGTTTAACTTCCTCAACCAGGATCTCAACCTTGGACTCGGACTTAGCTAATTTTCTAGTAAAAAACTTAATTGCACTATAAAGTGTACTAATGAGGGATCGACTTACCTTGAGTGTATCTTTTGAACCGGATGCGTATCCGTGGCTTGTCTTGAATAGTGCTTCGCAGTCCAACTCGTCTTCGGTTTCCGATTCATGTTTCGATTCCGACTCCATCTCCGATTCCACCGGTTTAGCCATGAGAACACGATCATTATCTTCTTCTTCGGATGCTTATTCCCAAGTAGCGTTGAGTGCCTTTTTGTGTTTTAGTGCTTTGCTCTTGAGTTTTGGGCATTCGGACTTGATGTGTGCAAACCTGTTGCATTTGTAACATCTAATATTCGAACTTTTAGGCTTACCTTCGTTGGGTCGAGTAACGGTTCATTTTCGGCCCTTGACTATCCTCCGAACTAGGTTGACTAGTTTGACCTCCGAATCGGACTCATCCTCTTCTTCCTTCGGGGGTGGCTTGCTTGCGGTTTTCTTCCTCGAACCTGCAAAAAGTGCTATACCCTTCTCGGGTTTCGAGTTAGACTGCTCATGAAGTTTAAAATCGAAAAATAATTCATCAAACCTAAGTTTCAAAAGATCCTTGGAGACCTTGTAGGCATCGACCATGGATGCCCACAAGGTAGTCCTCGGAAAAGAGTTAAGAACATACCTTATAAGGTCGTGATTTTCGACCTTTTGCCCGATCGCGTGTAGATTATTGACTATGTCTTGAACGCGGGTGTGAAGTTGCATCACCATTTCATGTTCCTGCATTTTTAGATTATATAATTTATTAAACAAAAGATCGCGCTTACATACCTTGGCTTCATCGGTCCCTTCGTGTAGCTCCACTAGCTTTGTCCAAAGGTCCTTTGCGCTAATGAAGGGGCCGACGCGATTAAGCTCCTCCTTGGACAAGCCGCATTGGAGGATTTGAGTTGCCTTGGCATCGACTTTAACTTGTCATTTTTTCGCAATGGTCCATTGGTCATAATCCAAGGATTCACCCACTTCATTAGTTGGAAGTGTGAATCCCGTTTGGATTATGATCAACATCTCAATTTGAGTTTTAAGAAAGCATTCCATCCGACCCTTCCAATAACGGAAGTCATCTCCATTGTAAAATGGAGGTCGGACAGTGCTAAAACCCTCGAGATGGGCCATTGATACAAAATAAACAAGGAGATGAAGACGAGAAACCTAGCAATGACAAAAACACACGAAATGTACCAAGACTCGCGTCTTGGATTAGTAGTGCGGGAAAAAGGCTAACCAAATGAATATAGTCAAAATAAACAAAAAACAAAAAGAAAAAAATCTGGAAAAATCTAGATCGGTGGTTTCACCAAATCTTAGCACCCTCAGGTCTGATACCAATTGTTGGATCGAAGCTGATCGCTAGAGGGGGGGTGAATAGCGATAAACCTTTTCTTTTTCGAATTCGTTTTAAAACACTTATACACAGCGGAAAGATTAATGTAAAGTAAATGAGACAAGAGAATTTTACTTGGTTCGTAGCCTTCGGCTACTACTCCAAGGCCCTAGTGGTCCTTGACCATGTACGGAGGGCAAAACACTAAAGAACTCCTCCTCGTTAGAGGTAGGAGTTAATCGATACAAAAAAAACACAAAGCTTGAGGTAGAGGTGCACTCCCCCTCTCCTCGTTACGATAAAAGCTCCGACAAAGTAAAGTAATGAACTGAAATAAAACTTATACCGACATAACAAAATTAAAGCAATTTAAACCTAGACGTCAGAGAAGAAGCACTTCGTTGTCGAAGAGTTGTAGCTTGGCAGAGGCTTTTGGAAGCTTAGAATTGATTATGAAACCCTAGGATAGGCCCTCCTTTTATAGCCTTTGAGCCCCTTTTCGAGAGGAACTTTAGCCAATCACAAGAGCACCACTCCCCTTGAAATGAGGTGATAAGCCTTGACTCCTCGAAGCTGATCCTTGACCATCAGTCGACTGATAGCCATCATCAGTCGACCGATGGCACAGATCGATCGAATGATCGCAAGCGATCGGTGATTGGCAATGATCGAGTCCTCCAGTAGCGATCGTGATGCTAGCTGTAATGACAAGTTAGCTGAACAATAACATTATTTCGACGGCCATCGACAGTCCAATCTCGACCTAGACCATTGATGGGATGTCTTGGGTTGGATCTACGCTTAAGTCTATCCCCGTAAAGAGGATATGACCTCACTTACGCTCGCACACACACGAGCTTACCTCGATACTTACTGTGTCTCTTTCGCTTCCGACCTTCCACTCGATTCCTTCGGCTCCCTCCGAAGTCACTCGAGTGTCGCCCGACCACTGCGACTTTCTTTGGGTGTCGCTAGCCTTTAGCTCCAGCTATAGCAATTTTCTGCACACTCGATTCAGCTCGTGAGATAATGACATGAGCTTAACTTAGTGTCATTTGCTATAATCAAAATTCAGGTTCGACTTAGGTGCCTACTGCACCAACACATCAGGCACGTCATCTTGAGATGATGCAGATGCTTTAAATGGAAAGAGAGGATCATAGAAAGTTAATGCAGATTCTCCAGACACAAAGAGATGATCATCGAGAGATGATGGAGATTTTTTAATCTTGGAGCATGAGCCATCCACCTTTTCCACCTCCTTCTTCAGATTAGGACTGTATTAGATACACTAGTTGATGTAGTATGAACTTATGTAGCTAATATGGTAACTTTTAAATCCTGGTTAGTCTTAAACATGAGTTAGGTTATGCTTAGTAGACTAGGCTTTTTTAATGTTTCATTATTCAAAATCTATTTTGTTTTACTAAGTAATATTATTTTCATAAAGTAAAATTAAAAATTGATCTAGCCTAGGTCAAGTTTAGATTTTATGATCCTATAGACCTAGGTAAGCCTTTGCATCTCACAAACACCTAGGACTATCTGTTTGTGCATTGAGCCATGAAGATGGGCGTGAGATGCTAGGACTGTACCCCAGGTTCCAGATGTAAATTCAATGCATCAACATGTACCAAAACGGTATTTAAAAAGCAAATCAACCACTTTAATGACTAACTCTAATCCAAAGCTTGATGATAATTCTATATCACTTGAGTTACTAAAGAGTTGAAAATTTACTTTAAGGACAATTTATAGATGTGCATTTTCAGTATATTATTTACTCAATTATGAATAGGAATTCATGCTTGGACATTTCTTATTTCATTTGCATTACTTAAAAATTTTTAATAAGGGGAGAAAATAATTTCAAGACTATTAAATATTTGGGCTTTATTTAAGGGGGAGTTTTGAAAATTTAAAATATTTTAGCCTTATTTAAGGGAGAGTTTTGATAATTTAAAATATTTTAGATTTATTTAAAACATTTTCAAAAACTCTTGTTTTTATTGAGAGGGAGAAAATTTTGGAAACACTTTAGCTTTTGAATACTTAAAATTCTTTCAAACTTTGAAATTTTTGAAATTTTGAATATCTAGTTTAAAAATCTCACTTTAAATCTTTTCTAAAGATTAATCACTTTGAAATTTATAAGCTTAGGCATGAAGCTTGTCAAGCTAATATATTTTGTCAGAAGTAACTTTCATAAATTTAGTCCTTATGTTGAAAAGCTAATAACTCGTCTTTGAATTGTGGCATTTGGTGATTAATAATATTTTTTGTCGGTGTAGTAGGCACCTAAATCAAACTTGAGTTTTGATTATAGCAAATACACAAAGTTAAGTTCACTTTGTTATCTCACGAGCTGAATCAAGTGTGCAGAATTGCTAAGCTAAGCCGAAGGTCAGCGACACTCGGAGAGAACCGTGGTGGTCGGGCGACACCGGGAGGACTTCGGAGGAAGCCGAAGAACTCAGGTGAAGACCGAAAGCGAAGCTTCAAAGGTAAAGGTTGAGGTAAGCTCGTGTGAGTGAGTGTAAGTAAGGTCGTGTCCTCCGTACAGGGACATCCTTAGGCGACGATCCTGCCAATACTTCCCATGGAAGGTTTAAGTCAAGATCGGATGGTAAACGACCATCGAACTTACTTATATTAACTGTATTTTCGAGCTAACTCTTCATTGCAGCTGGAAACCCTGCCATCAGTCGCCTGACGGCTTGTATCAGTCGACTGATGCCTCTAACAGTCGGCTGGTAAGGGTAGTAGTCGACTGATGGTCAAGGATCAGCCTCAAGGAGAGTCAAAGCTTATCCCCATTTCTCAAGGGCTAGGTGGCATCACCTCATGAAACTTCATCTCAATGTTTAGGGTTTCACAAGGATATAAAAGTAGGGGTTCTCCACCCCTTTTCCATCATTCAAAGTGCTTCCAATTTCTCCTGCAACGCCACGACTCTCCGACAATCCTACATCGATGAAACGCTACCGAAACGCCAATGACCCAAGCTTCTTCTTCTAACTCTTTTGTCGTCGGTAACTTTTAAATTTGTTATTTCATTATATTCAGTTTCAATTTGTATTTCAGAGCTTTTAATCATAACAAGGAGAGGGGGAGTGTCCCTCTACCTTAATCTCTTTCGAGCTTTTTGTATTCCGTTGTCTTCTACCTCTAACGAGGAAGAGATTGTTGTAGTGTATTGCCCTTTGTACGTGGTCTCGGACCATTAGGGGCTTGGATTAGCAGCCGAAGGCTGTGAACCAAGTAAAAACAAAAAGTGTCATATTTATTTTTCGCTGTGTTTACTCTTACTCATGTTTTATATCGAACGAAAAATAAAAAGTTTCACTTGCGCTATTCACCCCCCCCCCTCTAGCGCTCAAATCGATCCAACAAGTGGTATCAGAGCCAAGGGCGCTATGATTTGGTGAAACCACCAATCTAGCAATTTTTACATATTTTGTTTTGTTTATTTTTTTTTTACGAGTTTTTCTTTTCGTTTAAATTCATTCTCCCGAACTACTAATCCAAGACGAAAGTCTTGGTACATTTCGATTGTTTTTGTTTTGTGAGGTACATGTTTTCCTTATTTTGTCTAAATGGCCCATCTCGAAGGGTTTAGCACCGTCCGACCTCCATTTTACAATGGAGATGACTTCCATTATTGAAAGGGTCAGATGGAGTGCTTCCTTATGACCCAGATCGAGATGTGGATCGTAATCCAAACTGGATTCACGCTTCCTACTAATGAAGTAGGTGAATCCTTGGATTACGATCAGTGGACTAATACCATGAAAAGACAAGTGGAAACCGACGCAAAGGCTACCCAAATCCTCCAATGCGGCTTGTCTAAAGAGGAGCTAAACCGCGTCAGCCCCTTCATTAGCGCGAAAGATCTATGGACTAAACTCGTAGAGCTACATGAAGGAACCGACGATGCGAAGGTATGTAAGCGTGATTTGCTTTTTATTAAGTTATATAATCTTAAGATGCAGGAACACGAGACAGCAACACAACTACATGCCTGCATTCAAGACATCGTCAATAGCTTGCACACCATCATACAAAAGGTTGAGAATCGAGACCTTATAAGGTATGCTTTAAATGTTTTCCCTAGGACTACCTTGTGGGTATCCATGGTCGATGCCTACAAGGTTTCTAAGGGCCTTTCAAAAAATAGACTAGATGAGTTATTTTCTGAATTTGAACTCCATGAACAGTCTAATTCAGTTCCCGAGAAAGGTATTGCCTTACTTGCAGGTTTGAAGAAGAAGGTCGCAAACAAACCACCCCTCAAGGAAGAGGACGAGTACGAGTACGAGTCAGAGGTAAACCCCGAGATGGAAACAGAACTAGTGAATCTAGTTTGGAAGATGATCAAGAGCCGAAGATGACCCGTCAATCAAGGTAAACCTAAGTGTAATTTGAATTTGAGATGTTTTGAATGCAACAGGTTCGGACACATCAAGTCAGAGTGTCCGAAACTAAAGAACAAAGCACCCAAGTCCAAGAAAGCACTTAACGCTACTTGGTAAGAATCGTCAGAAGAGGAAGAAGATGATCTCATCCTTATAGCCAAACCGACCGAACCCGATCAAGAGTCCGAACCCGAGGAAGAATCCGAGTTCGGATCCAACGATGAGTCGTTATTCAAGACAAGCCACGGATACACATCCGGTTCAAAAGAGCCACTTAAGGTAAGTCAATCTTTGCTTAACACTTTATATAATGCAATTAAATTCTTAACTAGAAAGTTAGCTAAGTCCGAGTCCAAGGTCGAGACCTTAGTTGAGGAGGTTAAACTCCGTAAACAAAAGGTCTCCCTAACCTCTTCGACTAGTCAAGTTCAAGAGGAGGACTCAACTCGAGTTGAAAAACTCAAAGTTGAGAACTCACTTTTGAAAAGTCAAGTCGAAGATCTTAGGCATACGTTGGAGAGGTTCACTTTGGGATCCAAGGGACTTAACCTTTTACTTGGATCGCAAAGGGTCGTATACAACAAGGTCGGGCTTGGGTTTAGCTCAAATACGACTAACAAGTCGTATATGTCTATTGTAAGTCGAAATAGAATACATGTCCAAGCATGGGTCCCTAAGACCACTTTGATTTCTCAATTAGGATCTAACCAATACTGAGTTCCCAAGGACCAAATCCACTACATGGAAAGACCGAACCGATTCAATAGTCCAGGGGGAGCTAGTACAAAATTTGTTTGTGCTATCACTTAGAATTTGCATGCTTAGGTCTTTTTCTTTTTATTTTTAGAATGGTTAGATAGGAACTATAACTCGTCAACACTTGGCAACATAGTACTAGGACGCGGCGAGATGATAGTATGCTAGGAAAGCGAAGTCTTGTGTGTCTGAGTTAGATAAGGAGTATCTAGCTCGGTGCACTCGACTAAGTGGAACAAGCTGAAGCTACCTCGCCGTATCCTTAACTAGTTAGACAAGGAAGTGATCTTAGGTGAATCAAGTCATTATTTTCTCGAACTTGGCTAAGGAAGTAGTCGTTGTTCCGATCAAAGAAGGCCTCTGTGCCTCACCACGACCTAAGAAGCCAATTTCTTGAAAAGTTGACTTGGTGAGCTTAGGGTTAAATTCGAATCTAACCCAAGGTTGACTAGTTTCGATTCATTAAAATTAATCAAGTAAAATTTAAGTCATCTCACAAGAACACATAAGGATAACATGTTTGATCATGTAGAAATGGGTGAGATGAACTAGGACTAATAATCTTCAACCAACCCTTAAAATTCCAATATCCTATCCAACTACCTTGTGTGCAGGATCAATAGATGTTGGACAATGGGTGCTCCCGACATATGACTGGAGACCAACTTAAATTTTCGAAGCTTAGATTCAAACGACAAGGATCGGTAGCTTTCAAAAACAATGACAAGCTCAAAATCATCGATTTAGGTAATATTGAGCTAAATTCTAATTTCACAATTCACAATGTTTTATTAGTCAAAGGTTTTCAATATAATTTACTTAGTGTAAGTCAATTGTGTGATAACAACTATAAGGTTATATTCTTAGAAAATGAATGCTTAATTAAAACAAATGAAACCTCTAAAACAATACTTAAAGGAACTAGGAATAGCAACATCTACATTATTAATCTACCTAACTCCTCAACCAAGTGTCTTATGACATAGCAAGAGGAATCTTGGTTGTGGCACTGGCGACTCGGTCACTCGCACCCAAGACTCGTTCACAAGATGAGTTAGAGTAGCTTAGTCAGAGGTCTGCCTAACCTTAACAACTTAGACAATAAAATTTGTAATTCTTGTCAACAAGGTAAACAACCTAGGACACAACATCAACTAACTAACCAAGAATGAACCAAAAGTGTGCTTGAGCTCATTCATTTGGATCTATTTGATTCTCATGGAGCCAAGTCACTTAATGGGAGTTAATTTTGCCTAGTCATAATTGACGACTATTCTAGGTTTACCTGGGTTAGGTTTCTTAAACACAAAAGTGATACCTTAGATCAACTCATCAACTTGTTTAAATTAATCGAAAACCAAAAGAACCTTAAAATTAAAAGACTTAGAAGCGATCATGGTGGTGAATTCGAAAACCACAGGTTCACATATTTATGTGACCTAAACAGATACCACCATGAATTCTCATGTCCTAGAACCCCACAACAAAATGGCCTAGTCGAGCGAAAAAATAGTGTTGGTGCAATCGGCCCAGGTCACGCTTGACCAGGACTCGAGTGATGTTTTGATGTTTCGACAAAAACATATGACAATGTAATTGTCATGGGAAAAGTCCAAGTCATGGGTATTTGGCATGGGAAGTCCAAGTGGGACACTTGGCATTTGAGAAAAGTCCAAGCATGGGACTTGGCAAATGGAAAGTCCAACATGGGTTGGCAAGGGAAAGTCCAAGCTTGAGTCTTGGCATTTGAAGTCCAAAGGGTTTGATATTGGCGGCGTAAAGTCCAAGCGGAGTCTTGGCGGCGTAAGTCCAATGTGCCTTGGCGGTGTAGACACCGTTAGCATGACATAGCCGATGGAAGCACCTGAAGGCTAGCGCGATGGATGAATAAGTCATGGATGACTTGGAGGGATCCGAGATGCGTAAGGCTGATGGAGGTGGCTAGAAGGCTTAGGTCTAGGCTAAGAGTGGTCTAGCAAGTATGGGGGCACCATACTTGAAGTGGTCTAGTAAGTATGGTGGCTAAAACCTCATGTTTGAGGTGTGCCAGTCGACTGGTGCCATGTGGCAGTCGACTGGACCGAGTCAACTAGGGTTTAACTACGGGAAGTGGTCTAGCAGTCGACTGCCATAGGATGGCAGTCGACTGATGGCTCGAGCGGTTGACTGATCGTGTGATCAGTCGACTGGTGCTCGGATTTTCGGCCACAGAATGGAGTCTCACTCGACCGCTGCGCCGAGCAGTCGAGTGATGGCTCATCAATCGACTGATGCTCATGATCAGTCGACTGATGTCCTAGCCATTGGATTTTTCCATCGTGGATTACACCGTTGTCTCATAGCAACAGTGTGATCAGTCGACTGATGGTCCCGAGCAGTCGACTGATCGACCTCTTCTAGCACAGGTTGAAGCTATATAAGGAGCTCGTGATAGAGGAAAAGATAGCGATTTTCTTGGGCGAAATTGAAGGGGGAAGTTGGTGCTTTCGAGTCCTTCAAAGCTAGTTCAAGGCAATCAAAAGCTTTTGTAAAGTGTTTTTCCATTACTTGCATTTGTATTTCATTATCGTATTTGCTTGTATCTCTTTGATTATTGTTGTAATCATTATTGTACAAGGTTTCTCCACCTCCGGATTGTTCCGAGAAGGAGTATTTATTAGTGGTTGCGTGTGCATCACTAGATCTCGTAGAGCTCAATCTGTGAAGTAGGAACCGTGCGGTTCCGAACCACGTTACATACTCGTGTTTGCGTATTTCGTTATTGTATCATATCTATTTCTGCTGCGCACTAACGAAATTGTAGAGACGAACACGCGATCGAATTCCATCTACGAACGGTCAACCGCTATTCACCCCCCTCTAGCGGCGTCAAATATCCTATAATTGGTATCAGAGCCTGGTGGCTCTTCAAAGGATTAACAACCGGGAGGAAGACGCTAGAGGGTGAAGATGGAATTCCAAGACAAGCTTGGATGAGATATCAACACACCTATCCCTTATACCTTCTATGGACAAGAAGGATTCAATCAATGGAAGGTGAGGATTGAAGAATTCTTGATGATGAAGGACTTTGAAGAGTGGGGCATTTTGATGGAGGGATTTCAATATCCAAAAGGGCCCAAGGGAGGAATTCTCAAGATGAAGAAGTGGACCGAGGAACAAATCCAAGAGTTCGAAAAGAATACAAAGGTAATTAAACTCTTGGTTGATTTGATTCCTAATAAAATTATGTGTGAGCTAGGTGAGTATAAGGATGCCAAAGAGCTTTGGATTCAAGTGGCAAAATATCATGAAGGCTCACAACCGGTCCAAGAGGAAGAGACCGAAGAGGCTAATTCATCATCCTCACAAGAAAGTGAGGAGTCAACCTCCGGATCGGAGAAAGAAGAGGTGGAAGAAGTGGAAGAAGTATCCACTTCTAGGATTGAGGAGATTAGAGCATCCTCAACACCGGAGCAACAAGAAGTAACATATACATCCGGTCAAGAGGAAGAACAAGCTCAAGAGATCCTCACCACCGAACTAGGTAACTCAAACACTCAAATTTCAAATAAAATCCATATATTGTGTTTTGAGTGTAGGGAGTATGGGCACTACAAGAGCAAGTGCCTAAAGAAGGTTAAGAAGACTCCTCCGGCGCCTAAAAGTCAACAAAAGTCAAAGGATGCCGGTTCCCCATCATCTAAAGACAAGGAGCATATCATTTGCTTCAAATGTCGGCAACCGGGACATTACCGAAATCAATGTCCTAGGGGGAGCAAGAAGACCCAAGGAGTATCACAAGTAGGGGGAGCTACTAAGGCAAATCCTAAGGTATATTTTCATAATGCTCATTCCTTAAATTCTAAACAAAAGCATGCTAGAATTAATTCAAATAACTTTGCTACTACTCATGAATCGAAGCATGCTAGGAATGATAACTCTAGATCTATTTCAAAGGAGGAGAAATTTGGGACTAATGTCCCTAGAAATGTCATTCCTAAGAAAGCAATTAAGAAAATCGAAAACCATTTAGGTATCAATTCCAATAAGGGTAAACATATGTCTAAGGTAAATGGTAATGCCCAAAAACCTAATCAAAAATCATTTGGGCAATTAGAATTAGAGAACCAAGCCTTAAGGTCAAGGCTTGAAAAACTAGAAAAGCCCCTAAATAAGCTACAAAATCAATTTCAAGGGTCTAATGGTCAAAGTCAAGGGTCAAGATCTCAAAGTCAACATCTAGGACCCAAAAGACAAAAGTCAACCAAGGGCAAGAAAGGTTTGGGTCACAAACCTAAGCCTAAGGTGACTTATCATTGTGTTCCATTTGACTATGGAACACAAACTAGGTCTAGGAAGACCAAGGTTGCAAGGGGAGTTACCTCTAGAGTCAACCTAGGTAAGACCACAATGACCAAGGCTAACAAGCCTAGGAGGGTCATTAGGAAGGTATCTAGGGAGGTTATCCCTAAGGAATACCTAATTAATTCAATGAACTCAAATAGATTTTGGGTTCCAAAGACCGTGATTGATTCACGTTAAATGGGTTAGAATGTGCCAACCATGATTGGATGAGTAGTTAACTCAACCATGGTAAGGGTGACACTTTAGGTTATTTTCAAGGTTATGGTTACCTTGGAAATACATTTGAGCCTTAATCCTAAAGGATTTTAGGATGTGTCAATATATTTTTGAAAACATGAAAATCAATAAAATTGGCACAATCTAGATTTAGAGGTCATAGTGTGTAACTTTGATTGTTGGCACACTTTAGAAGTTCATGTATCAAGGAAAGTGTGTTTAAAGATGTAAAAGTAACATCTAGAGTGATACTCAAGTGCCACACAACTTAATGTCTTGTACTTACCATGCTTCATATGTTTCACCATGTGTTTGCATGGAAGGAATGTCTAGGATGAATTGCATCTCACAAAACAAGCCTTTTACCTTGATTGTGTATTTCAACACTTAGAAAGGGTGAGATGTTAGGATTTGAAAATCATTGGATGTTAATGTTTGCCAAAATGAAATAAAACATTAAAATACATTAACAAATACATGAATATAAGTATAACATCAATATGTTTGATATACAAGATTAAACATGATAAAATGAAATAAATTAGATGAAGAAATCGAGATTTTCTAAATTTGAGCAGAAATCGGATATCGATTATCGATCGATCATCATCAGCGATCACGATGCTTCCGGTGATCAGTGCTAGCGCCGAGGACTCGACTACTTGAACATCGATCGGTGATGGGATACATCGATCGATGATGCTGTTCACCCAGGGTGAGGGCATCGATCAGTGCTCGCTCATCGATCAGTGGTGACAACACGCACGATCGATGAGAGCCACATCGATCGATGTATTCTTGTAGCACGTCGCGAAGACTTCGGCGGTTGATTGGCCGGAAGCGATTACTTGCCGGCTGGTAAACCCGCTAATAAGCGCGTCGATCGTGATGTTGCACATCGATCGGCGCCATAATTTTATAACGTCGAACCACTAGGGTTCGGCGTCCTCACGCAAAGCTCCTTCATTTTCCTCTCCTCTCCGAACAGAAAATCAGATATCATCATTGTCGATCGATCGATCGGTGATCATCTTATGCGCAATACGATGCTTCCGGCGATCGAGTCTTTGGCGCCAGACTCGACTACTTGAACATCGATCGTGATGGGATACATCGATCGGTGATGGTATATTCACCGAGGGTGAGGGGCATCGATCGAGTGCTCGCTCATCGGTTGAGTGGTGACAACGCCGATCGTGATGAGCCACATCAATCGATCGATGTTATCAGCACGTCGCGCGAAGACTCGGCTGATTGATTCGAGCCGGAGCGATGGACTCGGTTCGGTAAACCCGCTAATAAGCCGCGATCAGTCGACTGATGCTGCACATCAGTCGACTGGCGCCGCAATTTTATAACATCGAACCGCTAGGGTTCGACATCCTCACGCGAAGCTCCTTTGTTTTCCTCTCCTCTCCGATCGCCATCCTCTTCTCCGACCAGTCTTTCCGGCCGTGCCAACCGCCCAAGCTTTTAGGTTTGATAGCTAAGCCTTTCTTCTTGTGTTTTTCACTTATCTCAAGCCTTAGTTCACTCGTTCTAGGGTTTGTTTCCCTGTTTCCGATTAGGGTTCACCGAGTCCTCCGAACTTTCCAAGTGACCCCTCGAATATCTGAGCATTCCCGCGTCACACCTCCAAATGGCACCTAAGTAAAATTTTTCTTACACAAAACCCTAATTTTCTTTTCCATTGTAATTTATTTTTATCTAATCATGTATTGTTGTCCTTGCATGTCATATCATTACATTGCATTCATAATAGGAGAGCCCGTAGGAATGATCCACCCGAGGGTGAATCTCGATTGTACCAACCTATGTTGGTTAGGTACATCGATAGGGACTTTTTCAATCACTATTGTAGTGATGTCATGGACTTATTTGCATACTATCATCTCATGAAAATTGTTTTATGCACACATCCCATTAACGATGACCTCCTTAAGGAATTTTATCAGAACCTAAAGAAGATAGACGATGGCCCTACCTACACTACTCGCGTTGCAAAATGTGATTTAGAGTTCACTCTGCGATCGCGGGAGTTTCGAGTGTAAGCCCTCGGATGACACCTTCATCTTTTACCCCACCTTTGATGCTCCTTTACCCGAGCCATTTGACCACATTTCTTTAGACTCCATGCAAGAGCATATTTTTGGTCATCCTCGTCCACCGACCCAGAATTTATTCCCTATTAGTGAGTTATCTGCACCTGACAATGTACTCTACAAGGTCATTGTTGGGTGTTTTCTGAGTGCAGGCAAGATTCGGCCTCCCCATCTCTTTCTACTATACACCATGCGTAATAGGTTAGACATAAACTTTGCCCTAAACATGTTTCATTGCATAGTGCATTTCATTTCCCCTATACAAGGGAAAGTGCATATGCCATATGGTCATATTATCACAGCATGGCTAGAGTCAGTAGGCATCAACATTCACAGGGGTTCTCTGAGAGCGCTCTCTGAGGTGTACGACTGCATATCGATTCGCAACTTCTCGTTAGAGAAGCTGCGGATGGAGCCTGGACAGATGGAG
The DNA here is from genome assembly GCA_025175895.1 of Wurfbainia villosa. NCBI lineage: Eukaryota > Viridiplantae > Streptophyta > Magnoliopsida > Zingiberales > Zingiberaceae > Wurfbainia > Wurfbainia villosa. The sequence goes on along the minus strand of CM045987.1, from coordinate 110,285,849 downwards.
TTGGTGCCTTGACCACCACCCAGGGCACGCAGAGAGCCTCCTCTGGTACCCAGAGATGCGGCAGAGGACTATGAGGGTGTAGACGCCACTGATGAGGAGGATCAGCTGCCAGCAGATGCATCAGCGATGGGTCCATCAGATCGTCTTGGCCAGCTGGAGTCCAGATTCCAGGACTATTAGCAGACGGTCAATTCTAGACTGACAGAGCTCTTAGTAGGCCAAGCATCCATGGGCGCATCTCTTGGTCAGATGGAGGAGAGATACATGAAGATTGCAGAGGCCCAGAGTCGTATCGAGCAGCGTCAGCTCGATATGTATGAGATGATGCGGGCTTGGACTTTGAGCCAACAGCCTCCTCCACCGCCACCTCCTACAGACGACTAGATTTAGAGGATGTTAGATTTTTTGTTTCTCAGTTTTGTAGTGAGATTGAGTATATCAAATCTCCATTTTGAATGTAAAAATTGAAATCCTTTTAAATTGAATGAAATTTCTGTTTGTGAAAATCATGTGTGTTTGAGTGTGTATTAATGTATTGGTTTATGAAAATTGCTATATCATGACATGACATGGAATTTCATCTTATTATATAACATGTCATGTCATTGGTTGTGATTACTTTAAATGTCATGTGTTCTTAAATTTCATCATATGCCATGACATCATGATCATTGGTCATGTTTTTATTTTGTTATCACTATGCCATGATCATTTCATGCATTAATTTGATTGTACATTGATTTAAGGAAAATGACATGACTTGAAGTCTCATTTATAAGGGAACCAAGTAGGGTTGCCTAGGAAATGCATGAAACCCTAGATAAAATGAATCAAAACCCACATCTCACATCACATTGACATGTATGTGTATTTATACACCCTAGATACATGTGAGATGCTAGGATAATAAGTTAGGTTCAAGGTGCATAGATAGTGCACCTAGATGAACTCAAACTTATCTTAATTATCACCAAGAATTATAAGTAAAGCTGATATACAAGTTATGTATATTTAGCCAATAAACCATGGTTTGAAATAGGCTTTCAAAAACATTTTAAAATCAATTTGGAAAACCTTGGTGAAATCTATCTTTTGATAGCCATCATCATTGTAGAAGTTGATACAAAGTGGATCAAAAACCTTAAAGTTTTAATAACTTTTGAACTTTGTACCAATCTCCTATTTCAATTGTAAAAATATTTTTCCAAAATTTTTCACTGATTGTATGTGTGATAAGTAATATACGTATCAAGTTTCGTGATTTTTTGATTTACGTAGAATTACTTATGAATTTCCAAAAGTCGAGTCTGATTTCTGAAAATCAGGTTTGATTATCGATCATTGCCTCTACGATCTGATGATGGGCGCATTTGGACTCGATCAGCAGTAGTATCACTCGAACTTGCTTCGCGTGCCGATCGGTGATGGACACATCACCGACCGATAGATTTCGGGGTAACCAAAGTTGTTTAACCCGATTTCAGCTGCGGTTAAGGTCCCTAACCACTCCTAACCCTGGGATATGCTTTGGGAAGCATGGTGAAGGATGAAAATCCATTGGATATGGATTAGGAGAGGTGTGTAGGGCTTGTATCAATTTTAAGGTGTTGGGAAGTTCAATGTTGACTTTCTAACCGTATTCTTGATGGTTTAGAATTCCTATTGGCTTAGGGACTTCCCAAAGACATTGTTGGTGCAATGGTCAAGGGGGAGCAAGCCTTTGGGGGGTGGAATTCATCATGGGATGATGAATGATATTTTTTCTCGTAAAGAGGAAAGTGAGATTTTGAGAGTCTCAATTTGGAAATTGGGAGAGCATATAGGATTGCCTCTCTTGAGTGATATGGGACTTATCACTAAGAAGATGGTAGGCATCCTAGGTATTTTTGGACCAAGGGGGAGATTGTAAGATCTCATTGGGTCATGAGACATTGACCTCCTTGGAGAGTTAACCTTTTTTATGTAAGTCAAAAAGGGGAAGAATATGTTTGGGAAAATATTTGGATTACCAATTTGGAATAATTGGTAAGAGACTTGAGTTAGCGGTCTAACTCAAATGGTTTGGTTTTTGTCAAACATCAAAAAGGGGGAGATTGTTGGTGCAATCGGCCCAGGTCACGATTGACCAGGACTCGAGTTTGACTCGAGTGATGTTTTGATGTTTCGATAAAAACATATGACAATGTAATTGTCATGGGAAAAGTCCAAGTCATGGGTATTTGGCATGGGAAGTCCAAGTGGGACACTTGGCATTTGAGAAAAGTCCAAGCTTGGGTCTTGGCAAATGGAAAGTCCAACATGGGTTGGAAAGGGAAAGTCCAAGCTTGAGTCTTGGCATTTGAAGTCCAAAGGGTTTGATATTGACGGCGTAAAGTCCAAGCGGAGTCTTGGCGGCGTAAGTCCAATGTGCCTTGGCAGTGTAGACACCGTTAGCATGACATAGCCGATGGAAGCACCTGAAGGCTAGCGCGATGGATGAACAAGTCATGGATGACTTGGAGGGATCCGAGATGCGTAAGGCTGATGGAGGTGGCTAGAAGGCTTAGGTATAGGCTAAGGGTGGTCTAGCAAGTATGGGGGCACCATACTTGAGCTAAAACCTTATTCTAGCATTCAATTGAATCATCCTATCGACCAAGTGATAGGTGATCCTAGCCTAGGGGTTCGAACTAGATCATCATATAGAAATCTGAGTCAAATCTTCTTGATTTCGAAAATCGAAACCAAAACCATTGAACAAGCTCTTCTTGATCCCGATTGGATTATTGCAATGCAAGAAGAACTAGCTCAATTTACTAGGAACGAAGTTTGGGAATTAGTACCACCACCTAAAGATAAATCAATTATTGGAACAAGGTGGGTCTTCCGAAACAAACTTGATGACAAAGGTGAAGTAGTTAGAAACAAAGCGAGATTAGTCACGAAAGGGTTTAGTCAAGTAGAAGGGTTAGATTACAATGAAACTTATGCCCCCGTAGCTAGATTAGAATCCATCCGAATGTTGTTGGCATACACTGCACATTGAGGATTTAAATTGTTTCAAATGGTTGTCAAGTCAGTATTTTTGAATGGACTTATTAAGGAAGAAGTGTACGTTAGTCAACCCCCATGATTCGAAAGCTTAGATAAACCCGACCATGTGTTTAAACAAGAAAGCTTTATATGGACTAAAACAAACTCCTCGAGCTTGGTATGAGAGAATTTCTGTATACCTTAAGTCTAAAGGGTTTAGCCAAGGCTTAGTCGACCCAACCCTTTTCGTAAAATTTATAGGCAAAGAAATTTTTATAGCCCAAATCTACATAGATGACATAATATTTGGAACTACTAATTCGATCCTACTAAACGAGTTCATTTCACTCATGGAGAGTGAATTTGAAATGAACTTAGTAGAAGAATTAAATTTCTTTCTAGGATTACAAATTAAACAAACTAATGAAGGAATCTATTTATACCAACAAAAATACGCTAAGGAATTAATTAACCGATTCGGAATGCAAAATGCTAAAATCATTAATACACCCATGGAAACAAATGTTAATATAGGAGAAGATGTAGACGAAAAACCTATTGACCTAAAGTACTATAGGAGCACAATAGGAAGTCTCCTTTACTTAACTGCGAATCGACCCGACATACTATTCACAGTAGGTATGTGCTCAAGGTTCCAAACTTGTGCTAAGGAGTCTCACCTAACATTAGTTAAGCGTATCCTTAGATATCTAAAGGGCACGCTAAGTGTAAGTATTTGGTACACTAGATCTACAGAGTTCAAACTAATCGGCTACTCCGACTCGGATTATGTCAGTAGTAAACTCGATAGAAAGAGCACGAGTGGTTATTGTCAACTTCTCGGCACAAGTCTAGTGAGTTGGTGCAGTAGGAAGCAACACTGTGTTGCCTTATCTACCACCGAAGCTGAATACGTCACGATGGGTGAGTGTGTGGCTCAGCTTCTTTGGATGAAGCACACTCTCCAAGACTCTAACTTAAACTTCCACAATATTAAAACTCACATAGATAATATTTGCTCAATCAACTTAACCAAAAATCCCATATGCCACTCTAGGACCAAACATATAGAGGTCAAGCACCACTTTATTCGAGAACATGTAGCTAACGGAACCATACAACTCGAATACATGGAATCAAAGTCGAATCCAACACACCTATTTACCAAACCTTTACCCGAAGATGAATTTAGTCTACTAAGACAAAAATTGGGCATGTGCGTAATAGAGTAGGATTGACAACTTATATTTTTATATACTCTATTATTCACTTTTCTTTTCATGTTAATGGAACTAGCTTAGGGCTTACCCTAGATATCATGTACCTATAGATTTAAGGAGTCAATGCATCTCACAACACATAGGACTAATGTGTTTGTGTACTTAGCCACGTAGATGAGCTTGAGTTGTTAGGACCTTACTCCTGCCTCCAGATGTAGACTTAGTGCATCGACATGAGCCATGAAGTATAATTACATAAATTAACCAACTCTACTCAGGACTTGTTGATCATTTCATATCAATCAAGTCAAATAGAGTTGAACATCTAAATAGAAGAGCTTATGTTTAAACTACTATTTTCAAAATTTATTTGGAACATGCTTGGACTTAAAACTAAATTCAAAACTATGTTTTTCAACCCCCCCCCCCCCCCAACCTCTTTCCGATTTATGGCAAAAGGGAGAGAAAGGTCAAACTTAAGGGATCAATTTTTTTTTTTTGATAACTTAACTTGACTACAGATCTTATACTTTTATGGCCCAAAGTTAAGTCAACTTTGTTTATAACTTTTTTTTAACCTAACCTTGTTTACTTAACTTTTTAACTTAACCTTTATGGTTAATCTTTCTTAATTAATAAAGGGGGAGAAAGGCCAAGGTTAACTTGAACTTATTCTAAACACTAAGGCCATTGTTAAGTAATTTCGATTATTAAAAATCCTCTTTAGTAGCTAACATCAAGGGGGAGGGTCAAGACACTTTTTCAAGTACTCACCCTCGGTCAAGGGGGAGGATTCCTCAAGGGGGAGCACTTGAAAGAAAGTTCTTCTCATACTCCTACTCATTCATGCATATTTCATACTCATGTTATTCATTTTACTTAATCACTTAATTTATTTACTTAACTTTGTGTTGGTTTGCCATAGATCAAAAAGGGGGAGATTGTTGGTGCAATAGGCACCTAAATCGAACCTGAGTTTTGATTATGGCAAATACACAAAGTTAAGTTCACTTTTTTATCTCACGAGCTGAATCAAGTGTGTAGAATTGCTAAGCTAAGCCGAAGGTCAGTGACACCCTGAAGGAACCATGGTGGTCAGGCGACACCGGGAGGACTTCGGAGGAAGCTGAAGAACTCAGGTGAAGATCAAAATCGAAGCTTCAAAGGTAAAGATTTAGGTAAGCTCGTGTGAGTGAGTGTAAGTAAGGTCATGTCCTCCGTACGGGGACATCCATAGGCGACGATCAGGCCAAGACTTCCCATGGAAGGTCTAAGTCGAGATTGGATGGTAAACGACCATCGAACTTACTTATATTAACTATATTTTCAAGCTAACTTTTCATTGTAGTTGGAAACCCTGCCATCAATAGACTGACAGCTTGAATCAGTCGACTGATGCCCCCAACAGTCGACTGATAGTCAAGGATCAGCCTCGAGGAGAGTCAAAGCTTATCTCCATTTCTCAAGGGCTAGGTGGCATCTGTTGGGTTTTCGGCACCGCGGCGAGTGTGTGTTCGAACATGTTTCGTAAACATGTGCACAGCGGAAGGAATAAAAATAATAAATCTACATTTATTACAACACACACATCACACGCATGCATAGTAAAACATGTGTAGACATAGCCATAAATTTAAATTTGCAATAAAAGGAAATTTAACTACGTTATACCTTTCGAATCACGTGTAGCGGGAACGGCATCAACCGGAACGATCCTCGCTAGAATCGTCTCTATCCGTATCCACGCCCAGTATCCTCGGGATGACTTCGCTAAGTCACGAGCCTCGTCTTCGTACGGGTTACTAGCCTCGTGTTGAAGACGATGTGATCGAGAGATGATCACGATCCGAATCCAAATTCGGATCCAAAAACAAGTCCTCAAGACTTGCTTCTCCGGAGAGGTATTCGTCAACCGTTTGACGAATCCTTCATCCTCCACCTCAGAAGATTACCGGAGATCGAATCCCCGGTAAGTAAGGCGCTGTCGGAGCTCTAACCATCGTCCAAACGATGCTCCGACGAGAGGAAAACAAGCTGTCCAGAAAACTAGACAGCTTTGGTGGAGGAAATAGGGCCGGCCAAAAAGGTAGGATGAAGCTCACCTTGATGCCAAACCCAAAGGAGAACACTGGAGAGTTGCCGGAGGATCACCGGCCGAAGCTTGGACGCCGGCAACAACTTGGACGGCGGCACAAGGGCTGGGCGGTGGCAATGGGGGTGTTGGCGCCAAAAATCTCCAAAGGGAGGAGGTCGGCGGCAACTTAGGGATAGGGTTTTTGGATTAGGGCTTAATAATCCCTTAAGCCCTCTTTTATAGAGAACTAATTCTCTTAATGGTTATTGGATCATAACCATTAGGCCTGTTAACCCTCTCCATTAATATAAGTTAAAATAAACCAAACCATGATGGTTTATTTTTAAGTTAAAACGAACCGAACCAACTTTTTGGTTCGCTCGCGAGAGGAAAACAAGCTATCCAGAAAACTGGACAGCTTTGGTGGAGGAAATAGGGTCGGCCAAAAAGGTAGGATGAAGCTCACCTTGATGCCAACCCCAAAGGAGAACACCGGAGAGTTGCCGGAGGATCACCGGCCGAAGTTTGGACGCCGGCAACAACTTGGAAGGCGGCACAAGGGCTGGGCGGCGGCAATGGGGGTGTTGGCGCCAAAAATCTCCAAAGGGAGGAGGTGGGCGGCAACTTAGGGCTAGGGTTTTTGGATTAGGGCTTAATAATTCCTTAAGCCCTCTTTTATAGAGAACTAATTCTCTTAATGGTTATTGGATCATAACCATTAGGCCCGTTAACCCGCTCCATTAATATAAGTTAAAATAAACCAAACCATGATGGTTTATTTTTAAGTTAAAACGAACCGAACCAACTTTTGGTTCATTCGTTTAAAAAAAACCAAAACCTTTGGTTTATTCTCCTCCATTGAATTAGAACCAAACCATTTTGGTTCTTCCATTATGTCTTCATAAGACACGGCCCATCCACGCTTCCATTGCGACTGAAACGATTTCAAGCTCGCTCTACGTTTGGTCCAACCAAACCTAGTTTCTCTCGGTCTGAGAATCTCATTCTCAAGCTCGTTTTAAATCCTTCGGATTACGCTCATTGTGCGTGTGACCAAATAGGTTCTTGATTTATGTTGGCCATCTATAATTAACTATTAATTATAGAACGATCATGAGTGGCACCTAGTAGTACATCATGATCCCCAATTAACCGAAAAGATCAACGGTTGATCCAGAACTATTTCTGAAACCCTTAAGCAGCTCGAATGAATCGTGCCCCATTCCCTTCACTCATCTTATACCCACTTGGTTCAGGACATGGTCTATAGTGTCAGTCCCCACTAGGCTGACTACGTCACACCTAGCCCAAGTATCATTTCCTCGTCCTACGGATTCTAGTTACTGCACATGTATCGAGGAGTACCTTACTCTAAACATGTAATGCTTTGGCCAAAGACTTTAGTAACAATCCGATGAGAGGCCATGGGTATACATCTCCTCGCAAGGAGTGGTGAATCCTTTATAGGCTATTCAAACACCTTCGATCACTTCGACTTATACTCAATCATCCCGGGTCAACATCTCCTCAGAGATGCTTGCTTAAGATTGTTGGTGCAGTGGGCACCTAAGTCGAACCTATGTTTTGATTATAGCAAACGATACAAAGTTAAGCTTATATTGTTATCTCACGAGCTAAATCAAGTGTGCAGAAAAGTCTCAATGCTGGAGCTGAAGGCTAGCGACACCCGGAGGAAGCCGCGGTGGTCGGGCGACACTCGAGTTACTTCGGAGGGAGCCGAAGGAATCGAGTGGAAGGCCGGAAGCAAAAGCGACAAGTAAGTATTGAGGTAAGCTCGTGTGTGCAAGCGTAAGTGAGGTCGTGTCCTTTGTACGGGGACGTCCTTAGGCGACGATCCAACCCAAGACTTCCTATGGAAGGTCTATGTTGAGATCGGACGGCAAGTGGCCGTCGAATTCACTTGTATTTTGAGCTAAACTCCTTTTTTAGTCAAAAATCGTGGCTGCCAGTTCAACCGGCGGCAGCCAACAACCGGCGCTCAACCGCCAGCTCAACCGGTGGTCAAAAATCAGCCTCGAGGAGTCAAGCTTTATCACCATTTTTCAAGGAGTTTTGTGCCCATTTGTGATTGGTTGAAGACCCATTCGTTGAGGGGCTTAAAGGCTATAAAAGGAGGGCCAAACCTAGGGTTTTTCATTAATTCAAAAGCTTCCAAGTGCTTCCGATACGCTCCGACTCTCCGACATCCCTCACGGCTGCTGAGATTTACAACTAAAGCTTCAACCTCCAATCCTTGAAGTCGTCGGTATAATCTTTAATTTTGTATAAGTTGTCTTTATTTTCAAGCTTTAAATCATATCAAGGAGAGGGGGAGTGTCCCTCTACCTTGAATCTTTATTGAGTTTTTGTATTCGCTTAACTCCTATCTCTATCGAGAAGGAGTTCGTTTAATATTTGCCCTCCGTGCGTGGTCAAGGACCATTAGGGCCTTGGAGTAGTAGCCGTAGGCTACGAACCAAGTAAAAACCCCTCGTGTTTTTATTTATTTATTGCTATCTTTCCGCTGCGTTTACTCGTGCCAATTCGAACGATTACGAAAAGTTTTTTCTTATCGCTATTCACCCCCCCCCCTCTAGCGCTCAAATCGATCCAACAAAGATGTCAAAGCATAAGTCTTTATGATCAAGATGACTTGAATACCGCAAGTCAAAGGAACATCGCACTTAAGCCGCAGTAAGAACTTCATTGACATATCTATATATGCAGAGAAACATATGAAGTCTTACGGCTGGTCACTCCAATGAACTAGTTACCATAACTAGCATCCACGATCAACTCCGGACATCACAATGTCTTCAGCCAGTGAGAATCAGCTGCTTGGATACACCAAGGAGTATGCCTCGTGCTAGTCTCGACAGAATTGATGGTGTCCAAATCCATCAATTCATCGACTAGGGATAATTCCGATACATCACAATTACACATGTAGAGATACTCACTAGTTGTGATCCAATCACAAATTCTCTCATGCTGTGAATCGTATCGCGGACATTTAGTAAATGAGTTTAAGATCCAATCAAATACATGAAAGCATGTATACTCAAATAGTGAATCTTCATTTATCATATAAATGGTTCAAACATAAGGCGATTGCCTTAGGACATTTCTCATATATTACTAACAGCATCACCTCATGAAACTTCATCTCAACGATTAGGGTTTCACAAGGCTATAAAATAGGGGTTCTCCACCCCTTTTCCATTATTCAAAGTGCCTCCAAGTTCTCCCGCAATGCCATGACTCTCCGACAATCCTACATCGACGAAGCGTTGCCGAAACGCCGAGGACCCAAGCTTCTTCTTCTAACTCTTTAGTCGTCAGTAACTTTTAAAGTTGTTATTTCATTATATTTAGTTTCAATTTGTATTTCAGAGCTTTTAATCGCAACAAGGAAAGGGGGAGTGTCCCTCTACCTTAATCTCTTTTGAGCTTTTTGTATTCCGTTGTCTCCTACCTCTAACAAGGAGGAGATTATTTTAGTGTATTGCCCTCCGTACATGGTCTGAGACCATTAGGGCCTTGGATTAGCATCCGAAGGCTATGAACCAAGTAAAAACAAAAATTGTCATATTTATTTTCCGCTGCATTTACTCTTATTCGTGTTTTATATCGAACGAAAAAGAAAAAGTTTCTTTTACACTATTCACCCCCCCCCCCCCCCCGCCCTCTAGCGCTCAAATCGATCCAACATTTTTAATTTATACCAAACTGGGGGGGGGGGGAGAGAGAAGGTTTAAAGTTAGAGAAGTTTAAAGTAAGGAAGCATTTCAAGCATATAAATGTTATACATTTTTAGCTTGATGCATTGCTAATATAAGATTGAACTTGAATATTGCAAATTGATTTTCCTAACTTTAACTGATGTGTTGTCATGCATTAAAAAGGGGGAGATTGTTGGTGCAGAGAGCACCACTCCTTAGTTTTGATGTATGAACTATAGTTAAAATTAGAAATTACTTGTGGTTTGATATATTTGTTAAGTGTAACAAGAAAGCCCTAGTAGGTCAGACAGACAAGATACTAGGCAAAAGCCTTGACAGATCAAGAGGATCGAACACTAGGCATGAAGTCCAGATGGGTCGAGTGGATCAGACATCTTGCATGAAGACAGATTGGGTTAGGAGACTGGGCAATCGACATGAAGATCAGTTGGGTTAGGGAGATCGGATAGCTAGTAGAAGTCCTAGTGAATCAGATCGGATGTCAAGTAAGGTAAGTCCGGCTGGGCAGCCAGCAGGTAAGCCTCGAGTGAAGAGGTGAGGTCAAGTCCTCAAAGCTAAGCATCGATCCGACGGATAGTCCGTGTGGGACTAAGAAGTCGAGATTGGACAGTATTACTACTATCATTACATTTTATACTATATGTTTTGCTAATCTTATTTTGCAGGGAACCAATCGATTGAGGTTCAGTCGGCTGAGTATGGTCTAGTCGACTAGGTACCTTGGTGGCAAGATAAGCTGATGATCGATAGGAGATATTGTGACCAAGATGGCAAGAGGTCCAATTGACTTGGGAGGTCCAATCGACTGGAAAGGAAAATTTCTCAATGCGGAGCCAGGTGATCTGGAGTCGATTGGACCAGATCCAATCGACTAGGAAGGTCGATGTACCAAATCGGTGGGTTGATTTGAAGTCGACTGGAGGGCATTCCAGTCGACTGGAAAAGGCTTATAAAATAAATGGACGACCAACTCTGATAAAGATAACTCTACTACGTCCAAGTATTATTGCAAGTGTTCTTCATTCGCAAAAGCTTCATCTCATTGCAACGCCACAACTCCGACACTCCGTGCTCTATTTCAAAGGCTACAAAAGTGTCAGTATATTTTAATTTTTGTTGTAACTTCGCTTTATGTACTTTAATTCAAAGAGAAGGTAGCTTGTTACCTTTCTCTTAATCTTTGTAAAAAGTGAACCCCTCCGAAGTCAAGAGTTCTCGAGTCGGAGGGCCATTTAGTGGTTTACCCATCGAGGTAGCTCTCGGAGAGCTATAGGCCTTGGAGTAGCAACCCTACTAGGATTTTGAACCAAGTAAAAAATAATTGCCTCTTTATTTATATTTTTATTTAATTCCGTTGCATACTCTTGAAAAGAAAAGTTTTAAAATCTAAAAGAAAATTTTTATATTCTGAGATTCACCCCCACTCTCTCGGAAAACTTCGATCCTACACGTCACAACTCATTCATTCTTCGTGCTAACCTTCAGTTGCTTCCATCGTCTATGTCATGCTAATCGGGTCTTTTGCCAAGGTTTATTTTGGACTTATGCCATCAAGACCGCATGGTTTGACTTTACAATGCCAAAACCTCACCCTTGGACTTACGCCGCCATAACTACATGCTTGGACTTTATGCTGCCAAAACTATACTCTTGGACTTTCCCATTGCCTAGCCTCAATGCTTGGACTTTACCGCCAAGACTACACACTTGGACTTACATGGCCAAGAATTTCACTCTTGGACTTTTCCTTTGCCCAGTATCCATAACTTGGACTTTCAATTGCCAAGTACTCATGACTTGGACTTTCTAATTGGTAAGGCCATGCTTGGACTTTCCATGCCAAGACCATGCTTGGACTTTTCCATGCCAAAGCTCACTTGGATTTTACGCTGCCAAGACTACACACTTAGACTTATGCTGCCAAGATTTTACCTTTGGACTTCCCTTGCCAAATATCCATATCCAAACTTGAACTTTCAAGGTTGATTGCTCTAACAATCTCCTTCAAATAATCTCTCCCATATGGATTTGGATATTCCAATCATCCACTAGTCACATGGTCAACATATGGTTAAATCATATTGTCAAACAATGGTCAAACCCATTGTTAACCCATTGTTAAACATCAAAATACTACTCGAGTCCCACTCGAGTTTGGTCGACATTAACCAGGGTTCTATTACACCAGAAGCAACGACACAAGTTTGAAAATATAGACTACCCAAACCATGTGTGTATGCTTAAGAAAGCTTTATATGGGTTAAAAAAACTCCCTGGGCTTGGTATGAGTCTCTCATCATTCCTCATCACTAAGGACTTTAAAAGACGCCAAGTTGACCAAACCTTATTTTTAAAGTCAAAAGAAAAAGACATCTTTGTCCAAGTGTATGTTGATGACATTATTTTTGAGTCAACAAATGATGAACTTCTCCAAGACTTCATTAAAAATATAGAGAATGAATTTAAAATGAGTCTAGTAGGAGAGTTGATGTTTTTCTTAGGGCTACAAGTCAAACAAACTTGTGATGGAACCCATGTCTATCAAACCAAATATGCCAAGGAAATTATTAAGAAATTTGGTTTAGAAAATGCTAAGGTAGTATCTACTCCTATGGCAACCAACACTAAGATCGATAATGATCAAGATGAAAAATTAATAGACTCAAAACTTTATAGGAGTATGATTGGTAGCTTACTATGCCTTACCACTAGTAGACTCGATATTTTATTTGCAGTAGATATTTGTGCAAGATGTCAATCTTGTGCCAAAGAGTCCCACTTGGTAGCGGTCAAAAGAATATTAAGATACATCAAGGACACTCTTAATATAGGTTTATGGTACCCTAGGACTCAAGCCTTTGAACTGATTGGGTACATAGATTCTGATTATGCAGGTTGCAAATTGGATCGGTAGAGCATTAGTGGTGGATGCTAATTTCTTGGATCCTCCCTAGTGAGTTGGAGTAGTAGGAAGCAAACTTGTGTCGCTCTATCCACAACCGAGGTCGAGTATGTGGCCATGGGTAATTATGTAGCTCAATTACTTTGGATGAGACATACTCTAGAGGATTATGAGCTACACTACTCCAAAGTCAAAGTTTATTGTGATAATATGAGTACCATCAATTTGACAAAAAATTGGTACATCACTCTAGGACAAAGCACATTGAAGTGAAGCATCACTTCATTAGAGATCATGTGGAAATAACAGACATTAAACTTAATTACATTGAATCCAAGTCTAACCTTGCCGACATTTTCACCAAAGCTCTTCTAGAAGCGGAATTTACATCACTAAGGAGAGAGCTTTGAATGTGCTTTGTAGAGTAAAGGTATAAGTTTGCATGATCCCATAGCAAAATCTAGGATTATACCTTGATACATCTCACAAAATACCTAAGAAACCTTGATTTTTGTATTGAGACACTTAGTCACCATGTGAGATGTTAGGAAGATGTATTTGGTTCATCATACTTGTTATGATGCATTACTATGAACCAAAGTGACATTTAGAGACATGAATCCATCATTGGACCAATCATTGGGAAGGCTTGTGTATAATTGATGTGCACAATGCTCTAAGAACATGGTTGTAAATATCAAATATAATAACCTTTAAATCATGTTTATCATGTTTTGAAAAATAGTTTTTACTTGCTAAGAAAAAGTGGTACAAAGTTTTGAAAAACCTTCAGAGCTTTTAATAGTCTTCAAGTTTGTGTCACTTTCAAAAACTATAAAATATATATTTTCCAAATTAGTTTTACTTGATAGAAAATGAGTTTATAAATGTCTTTACAAAATTTCATAAATTTTTGACACTTCTAGATTTATTTATGCATTTCGAAATTTTGACTAAAAAATCAAACCGCACGTATCAGCCAAAAGTAGCCTACTACTTTAGATACCAGTCGACTGGTCTTGCACCAGTCGACTGATGTTCATTTGAGTCGACTGATAACTCTGATTTTGGTTATTTAAGCCTTGTTTAACCATTTTTCGCCAATCCTAAGTTGTTCGTACCCTATACTATGATAAGCCAACATTAAACTGATAATTATTTAAGGATTAAGGGGGAGTAGGACTAATTGATGCATTGGTTAAGGGGGAGCTTTCCTATGATATATTTCTAAACCCAAAACCTATATGCACATGTTTTTTTTTGTTGGTGAAAATTTAGGCAATACTCTTATCCATGTTTTCTATTTTGCTCGACATTTTATTCATAAATGATAGAATGTGTCTTGGATTAAAGGGGAGACTTAAGTATATTTTATACCTTAGTTCAAGACATAAACATCCTATTCACACATGCTTTATTGAATTTTCCCTTCTCTTTTTGATGTGTGTCAAAGGGGGAGAGGGAAAGATTTAAGTTAGAATTCATATTGTGATATTCTTATATTGATATTTAAAGACCTAACTTAAACGATTGCCAAACATCAAAAAGGAGAAGATTGTTCGTGCAAGAATGCCCCAAGTGTTAATGTATTTCGATGTTTAGATAATCATTTATAGTTATGCAATGTTTGTGATCTAACATGAATGTCAAGTGATAGGTTTAAAGAAAGTCCAAGTGTGAAGACTTGGCAAGGAAAGTTCAAGGGTAAATCCTTGGCAAGAGAAGTCCAAGAATGTGGATTGGGCGGCAAAAGTCCAAGTATGTAGTCATGGTGGGATAAGTCCAAGAGGATAATGGCAATGAAGTCCAAGGGTGAGGTCTTGCCAACATAATTCCAAGCATGTAGTCTTGGCGGTGTAAAGTCCAAGTGGACATTTGCAAAGGAGGAAACCCAAAGCATGACGAAACTGAAGGAGGCTTTTGAAGGCAAGCACAAGGATGAAGGAGTTGTAGACTCGGAGGGATCCTGTAGGTGCAAGGCTGATGGAAAATCTTAAAGGTGTTAGTCTAGGCTTAGGGTTGTTTTCAAGTATCAAATAGTCATACTTGAGGTATACCAATCGACTGAAGCATTTACCTGTTGACTGGTCTCGAGTGCTTAGCACTCGAGAACTTATATTGACTCGAGCAGTCGATTGGTGTTATAACCCAATCGACTGGTCGAGTAGTCGACTGAGGGCTTAACTATCGAACTGTGCTTTGCTAGTTGACAGGAGGTGTGCACCAGTCGACTGGTGATGCATGCGAACGCGACCTCAAATCTCGTGACGGGAACCATCAAGGACTCAAAGCACGCGCTCACACTCAATGCCCGTAAGTGCACGGATGCCGTCAAGTAATAAAGAATATCGATCCCATAGGGACTGAGATTTTGAGTATCGGTTTGTCCAGTGGATGTGTTGTTGTTCGGATTGGGAATCCTAGGGTTCACAAATGAGAGGTTGACGGTGGACTTAACTCAAGTACCATGTCACACGGAGGAAGAGAAGGTTTGCTACGAGTCTTTGAATGAGATTCTAAGACTTCGGTTTCGCCTGTGTGTCATAGAACACGCTATCAATTGAATGTCATCTAGATTTCTAACTATGATTTTGTGGAAGGGACATCATACACTTTCCCGAAGAGCTTTTTGTTGGAGATCGATTGGCCAGCTAGAGGGGGGTGAATAGCCCTCTTTCGATGGATGTCGAAATTCTCACGTTCGTTTGGTCGTCTACACAATCGTTAGCGCAAGCGGAAGCATAAACAATAAAGACAAAGCAATAAACGAAAATACAAGCGCTAACAAAAGAGATGTAATGTGGTTCACGGCTACGCCGCTAATCCACGGTCTGATTCGTCCAAGGTGAATCACTCCTCCAAAGCCAATCACTATTGGTCTCTCCTTTGCACTAAGCTAGGTGGAGGTAACCTTTACAATCAAGATCACTCTTCTTACAAATAGAATGGAGTAAAAACAAGTAAGAAGAGTTTAGAGCTTGTGGGGCACTTGGATGGTCGTTTGGAGTAAGAGCATTAGCCTCTCAAAGGCTCACACCCTCTCTTTTTATAGAGAGGGCTGATTTCTTCCCGTTGGCCGCCACGAGTCGACTGCTGCCCTTGGCAGTCGACTGCCGCCACTACAACGGTCTCCGAACACGTCGGATCCCGACCGTTGTAGTCCAACGGAACACTTGGCAGTCAACTGATGGACCTCACCACGGTCACGCCTCGTAGTCGATCGCCACGGCTACGAAGCGATTCTCGTGCCACGACATCCTCGGCGTGATCAGGCATAAACCCATCAGGATACGGTCGAACCACTCGACTTAGGCGATCATTGCCATTACATGGCGATCGATCTGTGAAACTCAAACTTAACATAAGTTTGAGCTTTCGGCGGTCGAGTAAACCTTAACCCTTGTGGTCAAGTCTCCGACACTCAACCATTCGGCCAAGTTCACCTAATGAGCTACTTACATTTCACTCATTCTCTCATCTCACTCGAAGTCCCTCGCCGAAGCTCTCTTCGTTCGCGGCCACGTCCCTCGGCAGCATCAGGCGCACGGCTCTGCAATGCTCCTTCGCGTCTATTGCCTCCGAAGTCTGCTTCCTTGGCTTCACTTCAAGTCAACTCGTCCGGCGGTCCCTCGGCAGCATCAAGCTCACGGCTCTGCAATGCTCCTTCTCCGACTCAGGCACGAGGTTGTGAGGGTGAACCTGCCAAGGCTCCATGTGCGAATTACTAAGTCCTGCAAGACTCCAACGCACATACCAAATAGCAATACCAACCTAACTTAAACCCTTTGCCACACACATCAAAACCTTATCATGGAAAGAGATTGCCCTAACAATCTCCCCCTTTTTGATGTGTGGCAATCTGTTTAAGTTAGGTAAAAACATTTGATATAAATTCTAAGGTAAGAAAGCATGTAAACATAAACATGATATAGCAACATGCAACTCCCCCTTAATCCATGAAACTCCCCCCATAAATTTCTCCCCCTATCACAATTAACTTAAACATAATCATTTCTCCCCCTTTGACACCATCAAAAATATTAATACTAAATTATAAACTCATGGCATCAAGTATAAAGAGAAACACACATTAAAATCAGTCAAAACCTGATAAAATTAGGTTACTGTGCTTGTTCACAGTCCATCAACATCGCTATCGAAAGGAAACCGAATTTTTGATTTTCTGGATGAATTTCAGAAATGCATTAAAAAATCTAGAAAATTCAAAAAATCATGAAATTCGGGGAACATATTTCTTGTAAGTATATCTATCAATGAAAAATAGATTTTCAAGAAAAATCATTATATTTTCCTAGATTTGCCAAAATTCCAAAAGCTTTAAAAACCACTAGTTTTTGAGCATGTTAGTATCCATTTTAACACCTAGTTTTGTATCCAATTGTTTCAAAACATGAATACACAGATTTTAAAGTAAGAAATTGTTTTGAAAACTTATGAAATGTCCAACCATGATCTTTGGGCAATATGTCTATGAATTAAACATAAGTCTTCCCCATGATTGGTCTATTATTGCTATTTTGATACTCAAAATGACCATCTAAATGCCATAGGCATTAGTGGACATTTGTATCATCCTAACATCTCACCCATGCTAAGTTTTCAATCATGGTAGCCTATTGTGAGTGTGAGATGTATCCTAGAGGGTATTTGTATATACTTAACCATTATATTCATGCAATTCTATCAAGGTTAAGTATCAACCTAACAATCCTCATGATCATAAAGACATATATGAAATAATTTCACATTATGATCATGAAACAAGTGTATCCATCAATTTATAATCATGCATTAGATATTATATCATGATAATAAACAAGGTATCACCTAAAGCATGATTTAAACCTATTTCACATGATTATGTGCCAAATATCAAAATTATAAATCATGATTGCAAACATACATAGCAATTTCATTAAATATCATGATTTAAGCATTATTAACTATTTATAGGCACGTTATCATCACCTAACACTATTACAAAAATGTTGTCCCGCCATCCTAAGTCAACCAAAATATGATATAGGTCAATTGCATATGGTTGACTATCCTAGGGTTTTCCTAACCCTTAAGAATGGATTTTGGAACCCAAAATAGGTTCTTTCCTATGGGGTTCACAAGATACTCCTTGGGGATCCATTTCCTAGCAATTACTTTCTTTTTATCTTGTCCCCTAGCTATTAGGCATTTATAGGCCTTTTCATTTTTCTTTTCTTTGTATCCTAGACCCTTTTTGTTAAAGCTAGCTCTTTGGCTCCCTATAATCATATTCAATGTATTTGAGCCAATAGTGAATTTTTCTAGGGCTTTGGTTAAATAGTCTACTTTCTCTCTTAAAGCCCTATTTTCCTCTATGCATGCATCATTAACATCTAATGGCACATAAAGATCATGTGAGCATGCATCATTTAAGCTAGAAGAAATATTATCATTTAAGCATGAATTTTCTAGCTTATTTTCCAATGCCTTAATTTGATTAAGCATGTTTTTATTTTTCTTTTTCATTCCAAATAAGTCCTTAGTTAAACTAGAAATTATGGAAACTATTTTCTTAGAAGAGGCATTCGTTACCATAGTTTCCATATCCTCTTCTTCTTCTTCAGATGAGGAGGATGTAGAAGCTCCCCCTTCACTTGAGCTCTCTCCTCTTGAGCTTGATCCTTCATTTTCGGTGGAGGAGCAATCCAAGTCATCAAAGGTCATTAAGGCCAAATTGGTGACAAAGGCATTCTCCTCTTCCGATGATGATGAAGAGGATGAGGAAGGGTCATCCCATATCTTGGCTTTGAATGCTTTGGCCTTCCCCTTTTCCTTTGCCTTCTTTTCTTCTTCCTTTTTCTTCTTGCTACCCTTTTTCTTCTTCTTTTCTTCTTTCTTTCTCTTCTCCTCCTTGCTTTTGTTCAAGAGGGGACAATTATCCCTTATGTGTCCCTCTCCTTGGCAATTGTATCAAATGATTTTCCCCCTTGGTCTTCTATTCCTATCATTAGATTTATTAAAATGAAACCCCTTTAAAGCATGCCTTACCCTCCTTACCATATACGCTTCTTCCGTGCTATCCATGGAGGAGGAGGAAAAGGCTTCATCATCATCGGAGGAGGAGGGGATCTCTATCTTCTTCTTCCCCTTGTTTGCCAAGAATGCTACTCCTCTTGAAGGTTGGATTCTTGGCTCTTCTTGTATTCCTTCAAGCCTCGTTTCGTGGAGTTCCATTGTTGAGAAGAACTCCTCCAAAGTGCTCACTTCTAAATTCTTGGAGATGTAGAATGAGTCCACCATGGAGCTCCACTTTGAGGACTGGGGAAAGGCATCTATGGCCTTCATTACCATATCCCGGTTGGAGAGCCTTTCACCTACACTTGTTAGTCCAATCAAAATTTCCTTAAACCTAGAATGTAAGGAAGTTACCTTTTCTCCCTTTTCAAGCTTGATATTTGAAAGTAGGGAGCGGAGGAGGTCTCTTCTTGCTAGCTTTGCCTCCGAAGTGCCTTCATGAAGCTCTACTAGCTTCTCCCACATCTCCTTGGCACTTAGGCATTCTCCAATTTTATTTATTTCTTGTTGAGGAAGCACATTGTATAGATGGTGCTTGGCTTTTGAGTTTGCAAGGTGCTCCTCTCTTTGCCTCTTGGTCCATCTTGACTTTTCTATTGGCTTCCTTTCTTCATCCCTAGGCAAAACGAAACCGGACTCCATTGTAATCATAATATCAAAATCCGTTTCAAAAAATACCTCCATTCGCTTCTTCCACCAAGCGAATTCTCCTTCAAACTTCGGTGGATGAATGTTGGAGCCGGCCATTTTGAATGTTGCTTGTTGTGGCGGTTAGTCCTCGACAAGCTTTCCTTGGCTCTGATACCACTTGTTGGAGATCGATTGGCCGGCTAGAGGGGGGTGAATAGCCCTCTTTCGATGGATGTCGGAATTCTCACGTTCGTTTGGTCGTCTACACAATCGTTAGCGCAAGCGGAAGCATAAACAATAAAGACAAAGCAATAAACGAAAATACAAGCGCTAACAAAAGAGATGTAACGTGGTTCACGACTACGCCGCTAATCCATGGTCCGATTCGTCCAAGGTGAATCACTCCTCCAAAGCCAATCACTATTGGTCTCTCCTTTGCACTAAGCTAGGTGGAGGTAACCTTTACAATCAAGATCACTCTTCTTACAAATAGAATGGAGTAAAAGCAAGTAAGAAGAGTTTAGAGCTTGTGGGGCACTTGGATGGTCGTTTGGAGTAAGAGCATTAGCCTCTCAAAGGCTCACACCCTCTCTTTTTATAGAGAGGGTTGATTTCTTCCGTTGCGCCGCCACCGATCGCTCTTGGCGATCGCTGCGCACTACAACGGTCTCCGAACACGTCGGATCCCGACCGTTGTAGTTCAACGGAACACTTGGCAGCCGACTGATGAAGCTCACACCGATCACGCCTCTCATCGACGCCTACCGCTACGAGCAGCTCGCGCCCACGACATCCTCCGGCAATGTCATTCCATGGCGGCCGATCACGGGCATAAACCCATCACGGATACGGTAACCCACTCGACTCGATCGCCATTACGATCGGTGGAAACTCAAACTTAACATAAGTTTGAGCTTCCGGCGGTCGGGTAAACCTTAACCCTTGCGGTCAAGTCTCCGACACTCAGTCATTCGGCCAAGTTCACCTAATGAGCTACTTACATTTCACTCATTCTCTCATCTCACTCGAAGTCCCTCGCCGAAGCTCTCTTCGTTCGCGGCCACGTCCCTCGGCAGCATCAGGCGCACGGCTCTGCAATGCTCCTTCGCGTCTCTTGCCTCTGAAGTCTGCTTCCTTGGCTTCACTTCAAGTCAACTCGTCCGGCGGTCCCTCGGCAGCATCAAGCTCACGGCTCTGCAATGCTCCTTCTCCGACTCAGGCACGAGGTTGTGAGGGTGAACCTGCCAAGGCTCCGTGTGCGAATTGCTAAGTCTTGTAAGACTCCAACTCACATATCAAATATCAATACCAACCTAACTTAAACCCTTTGCCACACACATCAAAACCTTATCATGGCAAGAGATTTCCCTAACACTTTTGCATCTATCGGGAACTACCTTGGCCATACCAGGTTGACCCATGTCTTTAGGATGGGGTAGGCAGTACGAGGATGCCGAATCAATCCCTATGATGAATCAGAACGTGTCTCATTTCTGACTCTATCACACCCTTCTATCCGTGGTTACCGGAGAGAGGTCAACCCCTAGGCTCCTCCTTAGTTCTCCTAAATCTTTGATACGAGGGTTGTCACCCCTCGTATCGGCTACGCACAGTAGATAGAAAGCCAAAATGAATAACTATCGATCTAAGCAAACATCAATTGCAAATATGAATTCAAGAATAGAAATATATTTGAAATATCATGTTCTACACACACAAACTACTCCCCAATCCTAGAATTGGAGAATCTACTCCATGAATACGAGAAGAGAAACATAAAGTATAATCGAATTCATAGGAATAATGTAAATTGTGCAAGGAACGTGAATTACAATGCAATGTGGCTCTTTTCTCTGGCGTTGAAGTGCAAAACTTGATCCTCGAGCGACTTTCTTCCTCCCTGTTGCGAGTTTTCGGTGATTTTTAGGGCACCAGTGAGCCATTGCGGCCGTCGGGCCTCCCCTAGGGTTTGGGCATAGCTTTCTTTATATAGAAATGAGGCTGGCTTTTTGTAAAATTCGAAAAAAACTCTAGTCGCGTCACAATGACTTGCCGCCACACGATCGTGTGTTTCCACATGGCCAAGCCATGTGTGGCACTGTGGTGGCCGATCTCGAGCCTCTGACACGGCGGCGTGTAGCCACATGCCCTGGTCGTGTCCCCTTCTGTGTCCAACTGCCAAATGCCCTTCTTTCGCTCCGAAAGTGTGTTGTTTTCCCCATGAAATGTTATCCTGCACACAAAAGTATAAAGTGCATATCTCCGAACCAGAAAATAGAAAATGCATGCAAAACAAAGTGAAATATGCATGAAACAAGTCTAAAATGCAATGGGATGTGAGCGAAAACTACTCCTAAAACCCTATATATTTTGCTCACATCAATCCCCTCAGACTGAAATCTTTGCTTGTCCTCAAGCAAACCTCAGTGCCATGAAATTTTAAAAAGCAATTGTTTCGTGCTTAGCATGTTAACTAGATTTATCAAGTGGTATTTTCAATCAAAGCAAAATAGATATGTTCTAGAAATTCACTAAGTTAGCTCCTTGTGCACGTGCTAAGCGAATCTTCATAGGGGATACTCATTCCATGGTAAGTTAAGTCGTCATTCTATAGCTTTCCTAAGGTCTCCAGCTTTTAAGCACTTACCTGCCCAAAGCGAGGGTCATTCCCTAGATCTAGCACAAAGTCTCAAAGGTGTGCTCGGTATTGAGAGAAATTGGTAGGTGTTTCCCTAGTAACCTAACTCGGTCTCAAAGAGGCACCTAACCATTTCCGTCCACGACAATTGTTTTTTTTATCCCTCATAATATTTTTCAATTTTTCTTACTCTCTCTTTTTTTTTCTTATTCCATTTTTTTTATTTTCTCTCTCTCTTGGAATTTTGATTTTTCCGAATGGGCTTCCACAATCCGAGCATCTCCAATAACTAAAATGCTAAATCTAGAGCCACCTATGGATTCCAAAGTACTAGACTACTGAGATGAATCATAACTAGGTACGTACTAGATTTTTCCTTTCAGAATGTTTGTCATGTGTAGGTGTAAAAATAAAAGATAATTAGTGTAAGTCTAGAACATTCATTAGAGCAAATAAAATAAAATAAAATACCACGAGGTAAATGAAGTTAAGCTACCCATGGAAACAACTCATGAAGAAAACTTTAAAAATACTACTGAGGCAGCTTATAGATAGCAAAAACTAAGTGCTGAAAGAAACTAAACAGCCTATGCATGAAAAAATGAATGCTAACTAAAATGCAAATATCAGGAAAGAAACTACTGCTAGAAACAAAATAAATCAAAACTTGGGGTCCCCCCCAGACTTGTATGAAGCTATACCTCTAATAGGGTGGTCGAGATGGAAAGTCTAATAGCCTCGACATCTCGGGATCCTGGGAGAATCTGGTGCTGAGCCGCTGATGCCACATGTACATGTGGTCGATCTGAGAGTTGGTGGATGCAACGACTGCTTTGTGCTCCTCCTCCCAAGCCCACTGTGCCTGCTAGGCACGCATGTACTGCCGAACCTCCTAGCAATATGCAGCCTCCTCCTAACGATGGGCAGCCTCCTCCGGGAAATAGATACTTGCCTCATCATAGAACTCCTCGGCCCACTGGAAGTGGTCCCGTAAGCCCTGAAATCTGCTTGCGTATAAGTGCTCTGCTCCTCCCATCGTTGCCTCTGTGTCTGCTGCTCAGTTTATATGTCATTGAGACGCGATCGGAACTCTGAAAAGTCATAGGCAGATGTACCTATATCCTGCTCGAATGTAGAAAAAGATGGTGGTGCAAGTGCAGGCTCTCGTCGTGGACTAGGTGGGCTCAAAATGATTTTTGCTTCTACCTAGCAAGTTCTTTCTAATCCTAAACTATTTGCAAAAATGTAAATGACCATAAATCAAAGTCTAAATTATACACATGAATGCAATAAAATCAAAAACATATATAATACTACACTTGGGTTGCCTCCCAAGAAGCACTTGTTTAAGGTCTTTAGCTTGACCATACTCCTGCGTCTCATCTTGGCTCTAGTAGCCCAAGGAGATTTTTCTTCCTCCCCTTCTTGATGTGTTTGAGTCTTGCTCGTGGGGGAGCAAGATATTTGCTCACTTTACGCCTCCTCCCTTGTGGTTCATCATCACCACATCTCTTAAATCTTTCTCATGGAGAGGTAAGATATTAACTAGCTTCCTTCCTTAGTTCAAGATTGAACATGATTATCTTCACAGAATTATCAGGAGTTTGATCATAGTATTTCATTTTGTCCAAATGCTGTAAATAACGTAACTCACCATGGGCATTCTCACCAAAAGATTGATTAGTAGATTCTATTATGTTGAATGAAATTTTATCATTACAAATCACTAAAAGAGCTTCACTATTGGTAACTGAAGTTTTGGAGAGGGTTAAGGTAGGCTCTTCTATATTCTTGAGGTTAGGAGGTGTTTTGATTGAAGTAATGCACTCCTGGATTAAAGTATCAATTATATAATCCTCAAGTTCTTCTTCAAGTGGTAATTGCATGGATTGCCCTTCTTTACTTCCTATGTCATCTACGTCTTCCTCATCCATTCACTCAAAGTGAGTCTTTGCCATATTAGATGTAATCCAGTCGTCAAAGTCACCTTCTCGTCGTTTGGTTTCTTCTCTTGCTAGATCTCATTGCATAATCTCCACAAATTGTTAGCTATGCTCCTCACATTCCCTAGTAAAATTGGCTAGTAAGGCTTCTAAGCGAGGACTTGGTTCTAGATAAAATTCACATGGTGATTCATAGCTCTCGTGCTCACTTGGGAAATAATATTGAGGGTTCAAGTAGCCAGGGTCATAACTATATAAATAGGATTCATCTCATGGCCACTGGTTGTAATCATAGGTGACATCTTCTTGTTCAAATTTCGAAGGTTCAAATATATCCGGACAATCATTCATGGTATGTCACGTTTCACCACAATGCTCACAATAAATGTTACCGAAACTCACAGCATTAAATTGACCATAATCATGAGTAAAAGCATGCATATTTATATACAGGAAAATATAGACAAGGAAAGGAACAACAGTGCCTTGGCAAGAGTCTTAAAAAAAATTCTAAGAAAATAACTAAAAGAAAAACTGGTTAGAAAATAACTAAAGCTAGAAGAAAACTAAGATCTAAATTAGTACTAAATTAAACTGGAGCACTAAACCAGATGAAGAAAAACTAAAAAAAATTGAAATAAAGCAAGATGTCTACTAAAATTAATCTAAACTAAATTTAAATAATTAAAAGTATAAAACTAAAATAATTAAAATAAGAAAACAAATCCACCCTAAGTCTGATCCAACTGCCCACTTTTGATTCGATATCGAATCAACAGTCCCCGACAATGGTGTCAAAAACTTGATGCACACGAACGCGACCTCAAATCTCATAATGGGAAGCATCGGGGACTCGAAGCATGCTCACGCTCAACGCCCACAAGTGCATGTATGTCGTCAAGTAATAAAGAATATCGATCGCACAGGGATTGATATTTTGAGTATCGGTTTGTCCAGTGGACATGTTGTTGTTCGGATTGGGAATCCTAGGGTTCCCGAATGAGAGGTTGACGGTGGACTTAACTCAAGTACGGTGTCACACCGAGGAAGAGAAGGTTTGCTATGAGTCTTTGAATGGGATTCTAGGACTTCGGTTTCTCCTGTGTGTCGCAGAACACGTTATCAATTGAATGTCGTCTAGATTTCTAACTATGATTTTGTAGAAGGGACATCATACACTTTCCCGATGAGCTTTCGCATATATTGGGAACTACCTCTACCATACCAGGTCGACCTCTGACTTTAGGATGGGGTAGGCGGTACGAGGATGCCGAATCAATCCCTGTGACAAATCGAAACGTGTCTCATTACCGACTCTATCACACCCTTCTATCTGCGGTTACCGGAGAGAGGTCAACCCCTAGGCTCCTCCTTAGTTCTTCTAAATCTTTGATACGAGGGTTGTCACCCCTCGTATCAACTATGTACAGTAGATAGAAAGCCAAAACGAATAACTATGGATCTAAACAAACATCAATTGCATATATGAATTCAAAAATAGAAATATATTTGAAATAGCATGTTCTACGCACACAAACTACTCCCTAGTCCTAGAATTGGAGAATCTACTCCATGAATACGATAAGAGAAACACAAAGCATAATCAAATTCATAGGAATAATGTAAATTGCGCAAGGAACGTGAATTACAATGCAATGTGGCTCTTTTCTCTGGCATTGAAGTGTAGAACTTGATCCTCGAGTGACTTCCTTCCTCCCCGTTGTGAGTTTTCGGTGCTTTTTAAGGCACCGGTGTGCCGTCCCAGCTGTTAGGCCTCCCCCTAGAGTTTGGGCGTAGCTTTCTTTATATAGACATGAGGTTGGCTTTCCACAAGATCCGAAAAAAACCCTAGTCACGTCAAAATGACTTGCCGCCTCACGACTGTGTGTTTCCACACGTCCAGGCCATGTGTGGCATTGTGGTGGCCAATCTCAAGCCTCGGACACGGTCGTGTGTAGCCACACGCCCTGGTCGTGTCCCCTGTTGGGTTTCCGGCACCGCGGCGTGTGTGTGTTCGATCATGTTTCGTAAACATGAGCACAGCGGAAGCAATAAAAATAATAAATATTCCTATTTATTACAACACACACAACACACGCATGCTATTACAACAAGTGTAGACATAACCGTAAATTAAAATTGCAATAAAAGAAATTAAACTACGTTATACCTTCCGTATGACGTGTAGCGGGAACGGCATCAACCGGAACGATTCTCGTAAGAATCGTCTCTATCCGTATCCACGCCGAGCTCCTCGGGATGACTTCGCCAAGCCACGAGCTTCGTCTTCGTACGGGTTACTAGCCTCGTGTTGAAGACGATGTGATCGAGAGATGATCACGGTCCGAATCCAAATTCGGACCTAAAACAAGTCCTCAAGACTTGCTTCTCCGGAGAGGTATTCGTCAACCGATTGACGAATCCTTCGTCCTCCACCTCAGAGGATTACCGGAGATCAAATCCCCGGTATGTTATCCGCTGTCGGAGCACTAACCGTCGTCCAAACGACGCTCCGACGAGAGGAGAAGAAGCTGTCCAGAAAACTGGACAGCTTTGGTGGAGGAAATAGGCGCCGGCTAAAGAAGAGATGGAGCCTCACCTTTACACCGAACCCAAGGGAGATCACCGGAGGGTCGCCGGAGGTCCACCGGCCGAAGCTTGGACGCCGGCAAGGAGATGGCAGCCACACAATGAAGTTGGGCGGCAGCCCTTGTTGTTGACGCCAACAACAAGGAGGATGGGTTGGGCGGCCACTAATTGGATTAGGGTTTAGGGTTAGGGTTTAATCCCTATTTTATAGAGAACTAATTCTCTTAATGGTTAATGGATCATATCCATAAAGCCCGTTAACCCGCTCCATTAAGATAAGTTAAAATAAGCCAAACCATGATGGTTTATTTTAAGTTAAAACGAACCGAACCAACCTTTGGTTCATTCGTTTAATATAAACCAAACCCTTTGGTTTATTCTCATCCATTGGATTAGGACCAAACCATTTTGGTCCATCCATTATGTCTTCATAAGACACTGCCCATCCACGCTTCCATTGCGACTGAAACAATTTCATGCTCGCTTTATGTTTGGTCCAACCAAACATAGTTTCTCTCGGTCTGAGAATCTCATTCTCAAGCTCGTTTTAAATCCTTTGGATTACACTCGTTGTGCGTGTGACCAAATAGGTTCTCGGTTTATGTTGGCCGTCTATAATTAACCATTAATTATAGAACGATCATGAGTGGCACCTAGTAGTACATCATGATCCCCAATTAACCGAAAAGATCAACGTTTGATCCAGAACTATTTCTGAAACCCTTCAGTAGCTCGAATGAATCGTGCCCCATTCCCTTCACTCATCTTATACCCACTTGGTTCAGGACATGGTCTATTGTGTCAGTCCCCACTAGGCTGACTACGTCACACCTAGCCCAAGAATCATTTCCTCGTCCTACGGATTCTCGTTACTCCACATGTATCGAAGAGTACCTTACTCTAAACATGTAATGCTTTGGCCAAAGACTTTAGTAACAATCCGACGAGAGGCCATGGGTAAACAACTCCTCGCAAGGAGTGGTGAATCCTTTATAGGCTATTCAAACACCTTCGATCACTTCGACTTATACCCAATCATCCCGGGTCCACATCTCCTTAGAGATGTTTGCTTAAGATGTCAAAGCATAAGTCTCCATGATCAAGATGACTTGAATACCGCAAGTCAAAGGAACATCGCACTTAAGCCACAGTAAGAACTTCATTGACATATCTATATATGCAGAGAACCATATGAAGTCTTATGGTTGGTCATTCCAATGAACTAGTTACCATAACTAGCATCCACGATTAACTCCGGACATCACTATGTCTCCCGGAGAATCACCGCTTGGATACACCAAAGTATACTCGAGTCTGCAGAATTGATGGTGTCCAAATCCATCAATTCATTGACTAGGATAATTCGATACATCACAATTACACATGTAGAGATACTCACTAGTTGTGATCCAATCACAAATTCTCTCATGCTGTGAATCGTATCGTGGACATTCAGTAAATGAGTTTAAGATCCAATCAAATACATAAAATATGTATACTCAAATAGTGAATCTTCATTTATCATATAAATGGTTCATACATAAGGCGATTGCCTTAGGACATCTCTCATATATTACTAACAGACTCCCACTTGGCCTAATGCCAATCGCTACGGTATCCAATACCATAGTCTCTAACATGACCCTCAAACTTGCTTTGAGGTAATGCTTTAGTCAAGGGATCCGCTAAGTTCCTTTCAAAGGGGAATTTTCTCGATTTGTATTTCGCTCCTACCGATGATCTCTCCGATAAGATGATAGCGGCGGCACATGTTTGGATCGTTGATGAGACCTTGGCTCTTTCGCTCAGTAATTGCTCCATTGTTGTCGCAGTAGACCGGTATTGCTTCAACAATGGCCGGAATCACACCAAGTTCATGAACGAACTTCTTGATCCAAACTGCTTCCTTTGCTGCTTCCGAAGCTGCAATATATTCTGCCTCAGTGGTAGAATCCGCTACAGTATCTTGTTTGGAACTTTTCCAACTCACTGCGCCCCCATTCAAGGTGAACACGATCCGCATCGAGACCTGAATCATCCTTGTCTGTCGAAGCCGCATCCGTATACCCGCGTATCACCATGTCCCTTCTCCATATATTAGGAACACATCCTTAGTTCTTCTCACTTAAGGATCGCCTTAACACCGCCCAATGATCCATTCTGGATCGGTGGTATCCGCCGTGACACTCAGAGCATACGATACATCGGGCCTCGTACATAACATAGCATACATGATAGATCCTATTGCGGATGCATAGGAATCTTACTCATGCAAATCCTCTCGCCTTCTCGTGCGGACACATAGACTTCGAAAGGTGTACCCCATGCCTGATGGGCAGATAACCTTTCTTGGATTCCGACATGCTAAACCTCTTTAGCACTCGGTCTATATATGTAGACTGCGAAAGACCAAGCAACCGTTTCGATCTATCCCTATAGATCTTAATCCCAAGGATGTAGGTTGCTTCTCCCAGGTCTTTCATGGAGAATGTCTTGGATAACCAAACCTTAACTGACTGTAAGATTGACACATCGTTTCCTATAAGTAATATGTCATCGACATACAATACTAGGAACACGACTGCACTCCCACTAACCTTCTTGTACACACAAGGTTCGTCTGGATTTTGTGAGAAATCAAACCTTTTGATCGTCTCATCAAAACGGATATTCCAGCTCCTGGATGCTTGCTTCAATCCATAAATGGATCGTCGCAACTTGCATACCTTGGTTTTATCAACCGATGTGAAACCCTCAGGCTGTATCATATACACGTCCTCGAGCAGGTTTCCATTAAGGAAAGCTGTTTTCACATCCATCTGCCATATCTCATAATCATAATGAGCCGCTATGGCCAGGAGCATCCGAATGGATTTAAGCATAGCTACAGGCGAATAGGTTTCGTCATAATCAACACCTTGCTTTTGACGATATCCTTTTGCCACCAATCTAGCCTTATAGGTAATCACATTACCATCCATGTCCTCTTGAAAACCCACTTGCACCCTATAGGCTTGATGCCTTCAGGTGGGTCAACCAAGTTCCAAACTTGGTTTTCATACATGGAATCCATTTCCGACTTCATGGCATCAAGCCATTTATCCCTTTCTGAACTTGTCAGCACTTCTTCATAACTGGTAGGCTCCTCATCATCAATGAGTAACACGTCGTTCGATTCACTTACGAGAAATCCATATCTCTCAGGAATGTTGCGTGTTCTACCAGATCTACGAAGATGTGGTGTTACAGTAGGTCCAGCCGATTGCTCATCACTATGAGTTATCGGCTGTTGTGCTTCACCAGGTATCTCATCAATGTCTATTTGAGTATCTCGAGTTTCCTCAAGCTCGACGACACTCCCACTGTTTTCTTGCAAGAGAAACTCTTTCTCTAGAAACACAGCATGCCTTGAAACAAACACCTTTTGTTCCACAGGATGATAGAATTGGTAACCCCTTGTTTCCTTAGGGTATCCAATAAATAGACATTTATCGACTTAGCATCCAATTTGTCTCGTCTGACAAACCGCTTCACATAAGCAGACAACCCCATATCTTCAAGTAAGATACATGAGGTTTCTTACCATTCCATATCTCATATGGAGTAGTTGAGACTACCTTGTAGGCATTCTGCTTAACAAGTAAACAATGTCTCAAGTGCATAACCCCAAAAGGACTTGGGAAGAGTCGCATGATTCATCATTGACCGACCATGTCCAACAAGGTCCTAAGTACGCCTCTCGGATACACCATTATGTCAGGGTGTATAGGGCGGAGTCCATTGAGACAATATGCCATTGTCTCTTAGATAATCAAGAAACTCTTGACTTAAGTATTCACCACCTCGATCCGATCAAGTATTTTAATACTTTTGTCATGTTGTTTCTCTACTTCATTTCTGAATTCTTTGAACCTTTCAAAGGCTTGGACTTGTGTTTCATCAAGAACACATACCCAAACCGTGAGTGATCATCGGTGAAGGTAATGAAGTAGCTATAGCCTCCTAAAGCTTGAGTTGACATAGGTCCACATACATCAAGATGTACTAGACCTAATAACTCTCCCACTGCTCACCTTTCGTAAAGGTAACTTAGTCATCTTGCCTTTTAAGCATGATTCGCATGTATCGTATGAATCCAATTCAAACGATTCCAGAATTCTACATCGGTGTAATTCGGACATGCGTTTCTTGCTTACATGGCCAAGACGACAATGCCACATGTAGGAGTCTATTTGATTATCCTTTCGAGCACTCTTGTTGCTCGCTTCGATATTGCAAATGTCACTGGATACGTCCAACGTATAAACACCATTGCTTAAAGTTCCAGTCCCATAAAGAACCCCATTCAAAGTTATGTAACAACAATTGTTACTAAACGTCAAATGGAAACCATTTCTATTTAGACAAGAAATAGAAATGATGTTCTTTATCAACGAAGGAACATAAAAGCAATTGTCCAGTTCTAAGACAAGTCCTGTAGGGAGTTTCAACAAATACGCTCCGATGGCGAAAAAAAGAACCTTTGCTTCATTCCCAACACGTAAATTTGACTCTCCTCGACGAGTCTTCTTCTATTCCTTAGCCCATGTATGTCATTACATATATGTGAGCCACACCCAGATCCAATACCCAAGTGTCTAAGGAAATAGAATGACAATCAATAAAGAAGATTTCAAGAAGATGGGGCATCCGATGCCTTATCCTTCTTCACTGACTCAAGATAAACCTTGCAACTTTCTTCGAATGACCCTCCTTGCCATAATGATGGCAAGTGCCCTTTGAGCTAGTTCTACGCTTTTAGCCTTTTCTTCTTCTTCCTTCTATTGTTCCTTTGACTTCCTCTTAGAACCTTTCTTCGAGGAATCAACTAACAACACGTCCCTCGCTCATGCTTCTCGAAGACTCCACAGCCTTCAGATATTGAGCAAGACTCACAGATGAACCTCCTAGCATCTCAGAGGTGAAGAGGAGCTTTGAGACTTCGAACCTTTCGAATCTCACTTGCTCATCAACCAACTCACAAAGATGAAGGACTACGATATGAGCATCCATATGCTCATGTTGCTTTCGTAGCTTGGGTTCCATCTAGCATGATGCAACTCATTTGTTTAATCACTACATGTTTCGATAGGCCAACAATTGGTCCAGAGTTGCATCGCTCACTAGACGGGGAAGAGGCGCTTCGAG
The DNA here is from genome assembly GCA_025175895.1 of Wurfbainia villosa. Classification (NCBI taxonomy): domain Eukaryota; kingdom Viridiplantae; phylum Streptophyta; class Magnoliopsida; order Zingiberales; family Zingiberaceae; genus Wurfbainia; species Wurfbainia villosa. The sequence goes on along the minus strand of CM045987.1, from coordinate 110,253,836 downwards.
GACATTTGCAAGCTTTTCCACCTTGAGAACAATTCTCAAGTTTCTAAGCTAGTCCAAGAAGTTCGGCCCAGTCAATTTATTTGAATCCAAAATGGAACGCAAATTCAAACACATCATGATCAATATATATTATCTTAGAAATACAAAACGAGCATATATGAGAAAGATGATTTTAAAAATGCATCAATATACATTTATAAATCCCATTCATTTTTCGAATTTCAAAAACCCCAAAATCACTTCGGGAGATCGTAGGTCCATCTCCGAATGGGTTGATATCCATCATAGTTATGAACAACCTTGGAGAGAGTCCAACAAGCCATTCATAATTACGACGGTAGGTATCATCTATACCGATTGCATATCACGATATGCAACTATCACAATGTGCTATCAACTAATTGAATGTTCACACATACATCGGGTTGTTAACACATTAACAAGTATGCATCATATGCATAGCACCCAACTTCACCTCCCTTTACATCGACCTTGGAGAGAGTCCAACAAGCCGATGCTCCAGGTTAAAGCCAACCCATTAATCAGAAATAGTTTTAATATGGTTAGAGCGCATTCAACTAATTAGCCCAGCTTGGAGAGTCCAACACCCAAAGCTAACGATTGACCTCTGACTCTTACCATATTAGTATTAAACTATTCCATGGTTTGAACATGTTCGGGTTCGAGCCGGGCTTGGAGAGAGTCCAACAACCCAAACAAGAAACGGAACTCTGGTTCTAACCATATTAATGGAAGGTGTAGGCTTTAATATTGATTAAGGGTTTTATGTCTCATCCTCTTTGCATGCAAATAACTATTATCTACATGGCATGGCATACATGGCATACATCTACATGTCACGACACGCATGGCATAATGTTATGCATCTAATGCAATTACATGGCATACAATTATGTCATGTATATAATTTCCTTATATGTCATAACTATTTATGGAAATAAAATATGTTTAAGATTTGATTCTCCAAATCAAATCATAATTAAATTAGGAAACAAATTTCCAAATCTAATCACATATTTTATTCATGGAATTATTTGATTAAGGAAAATCTATTTAGGAAACCAATTTCCTAAATCATTAAAACTACTTATGGAAATAAAATATTTTAAGATTTGATTTCCCAAATCAAATCATGATTAAATTAGGAAACAAATTTCAAGAATCTAATCAAATATTTTATTTATGGAAAATATCAATTTCCATAAATACTTCCAACTTTCCAAAAGTGGAAGATTTCCATAAATACTTCTAGACTTTCCAAAATTGAAAAATTTCCATAAATACTTCTAACTTTCCAAAATTTAGAAAATTTCCAGAAATACATTATGACTATCGCAAAACCATTTTACGATTATGTCGAAACACAACCTGGGCTCACGATACCCTTTGTTGGGTTTAGGCCGCGATGGCGTGTGTGTGTTCGATCATGTTTCGTAAACATGAGCACGAAGCAATAAAATAATAAATATTCCTATTTATTACAACACACACAACACACGCATGCTATTACAACAAGTGTAGACATAACCGTAAATTAAAATTGCAATAAAAGAAATTAAACTACGTTATACCTTCCGTATGACGTGTAGCGGGAACGGCATCAACCGGAACGATCCTCGTAAGAATCGTCTCTATCCGTATCCACGCCGAGCTCCTCGGGATGACCCGCTAAGCCACGAGCTTCCGTCTTCGTGCGGGTTACTAGCCTCGTGTTGAAGGCGATGTGATCGAGAGATGATCACGGTCGAATCCAAATTCGGACCTAAAACAAGTCCTCAAGACTTGCTTCTCCGGAGAGGTATTCGTCAACCGATTGGCCAGAATCCTTCGTCCTCCACCTCAGAGGATTACCGGAGATCAAATCCCGGTATGTTATCCGCTGTCGGGCACTAACCGTCGTCCAAGCGACGCTCCGGCGAAGAGAAGAAGCTGTCCAGAAAAACTGGACAGCTTTGGTGGAAGAATAGGCGCCGGCTAAAGAAGAGATGGAGCCTCACCTTTACACCGAACCCAAGGAGATCACCGGAGGGTCGCCGAGAGGTCCACCTCCGGCTTGGACGCCGGCAAGGAGATGGCAGCCACACAATGAAGTTGGGCGGCAGCCCTTGTTGTTGACGCCAACAACAAGGAGGATGGGTTGGGCGGCCACTAATTGGATTAGGGTTTAGGGTTAGGGTTTAATCCCTATTTTATAGAGAACTAATTCTCTTAATGGTTAATGGATCATATCCATAAAGCCCGTTAACCCGCTCCATTAAGATAAGTTAAAATAAACCAAACCATGATGGTTTATTTTAAGTTAAAACGAACCGAACCAACCTTTGGTTCATTCGTTTAATATAAACCAAACCCTTTGGTTTATTCTCATCCATTGGATTAGGACCAAACCATTTTGGTCCATCCATTATGTCTTCATAAGACACTGCCCATCCACGCTTCCATTGCGACTGAAACAATTTCATGCTCGCTTTATGTTTGGTCCAACCAAACATAGTTTCTCTCGGTCTGAGAATCTCATTCTCAAGCTCGTTTTAAATCCTTTGGATTACACTCGTTGTGCGTGTGACCAAATAGGTTCTCGGTTTATGTTGGCCGTCTATAATTAACCATTAATTATAGAACGATCATGAGTGGCACCTAGTAGTACATCATGATCCCCAATTAACCAAAAGATCAAGCGGTTGATCGAACTATTTACGAAACCCTTGATGCTCGAATGAATCGTGCCCCATTCCCTTCACTCATCTTATACCCACTTGGTTCAGGACATGGTCTATTGTGTCAGTCCCCACTAGGCTGACTACGTCACACCTAGCCCAAGAATCATTTCCTCGTCCTACGGATTCTAGTTACTCCACATGTATCGAAGAGTACCTTACTCTAAACATGTAATGCTTTGGCCAAAGACTTTAGTAACAATCCGACGAGAGGCCATGGGTATACATCTCCTCGCAAGGAGTGGTGAATCCTTTATAGGCTATTCAAACACCTTGATCACTTGACTTATACCCAATCATCCGGGTCCACATCTCCTTAGAGATGTTTGCTTAAGATGTCAAAGCATAAGTCTCCATGATCAAGATGACTTGAATACCGCAAGTCAAAGGAACATCGCACTTAAGCCACAGTAAGAACTTCATTGACATATCTATATATGCAGAGAACCATATGAAGTCTTACGGTTGGTCATTCCAATGAACTAGTTACCATAACTAGCATCCACGATTAACTCCGGACATCACTATGTCTCCAGCAAGTGAGAATCAGCTGCTTGGATACACCAAGGAGTATACCTCGTGCTAGTCTCGACAGAATTGATGGTGTCCAAATCCATCAATTCATTGACTAGGGATAATTCCGATACATCACAATTACACATGTAGAGATACTCACTAGTTGTGATCCAATCACAAATTCTCTCATGCTGTGAATCGTATCGTGGACATTCAGTAAATGAGTTTAAGATCCAATCAAATACATAAAATATGTATACTCAAATAGTGAATCTTCATTTATCATATAAATGGTTCATACATAAGGCGATTGCCTTAGGACATCTCTCATATATTACTAACATCCCCTTTATGTCCAACTACCAAATGCCCTTCTTTCGCTCTAAAAGTGCGTTGTTTTCCCCATGAAATGCTATCCTATACACAAAAGTATAAAGAGCAGATCTCCAAACCAGAAAATATGAAACACATGCAAAACAAAGTGAAATATGTATGAAACAAGTCTAAAATGCAATGGGATGTGAGCGAAAATTACTCCTAAAACCCTATATGTTTTGCTCACATCAACTAGTCCACGTCAGTCAATTACTAGGGTTCAGTAGTCGATTGCAATTAAGTGGACAGGGCATAGAATGTTTGGCAGTCGATTGGGCTTACACCAGTCGACTGCTGGTATTAGCAATCGACTGATCAACTGTCCGTTGAGTGGTGATGATCACGATCAGGCTTCGTCAGAAGTTGTTGGATCCAATCAACAGTAACACCAGTCGACTGTTAGTATTCAGCAGTCGACTAGCGTCGGGCTCAACAGACAAAAATAGCCAAACTCTATAAAAGGAGTCTTAGGGAGCTTGGAGATGGCTAGTGCTCTAATTCTAAATGTTCATCCTAAGCTCTCCAAGCTTTCCTCTAAGTTTTCTAAGTTCTTTAAACTCTTCTTTCTAATCTCATTTCAAATCTTGTAAGAAGAAGTGTGTGCTTGTAAAGAAAGCTTCTCCACCATGGTGTGTTCATCAAAAGGAGATCTTAGTGAAGGCTTGAAAAGGGTTGATCCACCTTAATGATTGTCGTGGAGTAGGAGCTTCATCTCTGAACTACGTTAAACACTGTGTTAGCATTGTCTCTTTGATTTTATTTCTAGTATTATTGTGTTTTTTCTTTCGCTAAATTCTTATAGAAATCAAAAGAGGCTATTCACCCCTCTAGCCATCCAAAGGATCCAAAAAAAAAACTTATACCAACAAAACTAATAAAATCAAGAGGCACGGTCGGAGTTGTGACATTGAGGCACGAGAGGTGTTGTCTGCAAAGTTATGAGGGCAAGAGCACTTAAGCAAAATTAATGATTTGGATTTGTGTCCAAACCATATTTTATACACCAGTAGCTTTGATGAAGTCCAGATCTAGATCCTACTCAATTAGAATTTATCTTGAGGTGACCTTGCTCTTGACCAATCCGAAACATCCTTATCGTTTTGACTGATCCGTATGCATCAATCGACTGCTTGTTCGTAGATCGTTCATAATTGGTTAGTGAATAGGGTGCTCGGTTGAAGAATAGGGTGCTCAATTTAAGTTGACTATCATCCCATTAGTTGACTATTACAAGGTGCTCAGTATTTGAATAGAGTGCTCAAGAATTACACTAGGTTCTCGGCAAGAGCACATGGGGCTCATTCTCATCCCGTCTTCACCTACATTACAAGATTAGCACAGCAAAAGTAATCATGACAGTCCTTGACCATCCGATCTTGATTTCATCCTTCCCCTAACACCATTAGTCAAATCGACGCTTAAGGTTATCCATGTACTGATGTGAGAAAATCATATAGGATTTTTTGGAGTAGTTTTAGCTCACATCTCATTGCATTTCATACTTATTTTATGCATATTCTCCATTGTTTTACATTCATTTACTATTTTTGAGTTCAGAGATCTATTTGTTATTTTATGTGTAGGATGTCATTTTTGGAGCAAAAATGGAGCATTTATTGGAGCACGGACTTTAGGGAACACGCTCTGATTATGCCCCAAGACACAGACATGTTTCCGAAGAGAAACAGATCAAAACGAATGCTCTAGAGTAACACACGGTCGACCATGTGATATCCACATGGATGTGTTAAAATTCTAGCTCAATTTTCAGCCTAGAATTCAACAGTTTCTAGCCTTGCACATGGGCGACCGTGTGAAATTCACACGGTCGTGTGGCGGCGCAATAAATTCGAGGAAATAGGGTTTCTCCAAGCACTTATGGAAATCCGGAGTCGTCTCTATATATAGGAAACTCATCTAAGAGGTTGAGGATGACGAGGAGAACCGCCCTAGGGCTTCCAAGCCCTAGAGGAGGCACGACGGTTTGGAGGCTTGCAACGGGGGAGAGGTAGTGGCTCAAAAACCAAGATCTACACTCCAATGCCTTGGAGAACGCCCAAGACATACATTGGATCCATCTAAACGTACTATCTCTTTTCTTTCAACTATTTGGGTTGTAATGATCTACCTTAAGATGTCTTGTGTTTATTCTCATTTGTGGAGTAAATACTTCGATTCTAGGATTAGAGAGTAGCCTATCTTGATTTTAAACAGTATATTGCATTGAATCCATGTTTTCTTGCATTGTTTTTTATTGTTATATATTTATGCTTTCTTTTTATTCTATGAAATGAGTATTCATGGTCCGGCTTTATTGTGTTAATCCGATTTGGATGCCAAAAGCACTAGGTCATATTTTAGAGGCATGGGGAAGGACCAAAAGGAGAACCCAATCCTCCAAACAATAGAGAACCAAGACATGGGGGAATCGACTATGAGTGAGGAGTTAATCCATTGGGGTTCTCGTGACATGTTCTCTATGCGACTAAGGTTACCCCACAAGTAGATTGATTCACTGTGAGGACACATAAGTATCATAGAATGTAATGAACCTATTCTAGCAGAAGACTCAAAGTAGGAGAAATTAACTTTAGAAGGGATGTGGGACCCAATGACAGGGGGCCTCACAAAGATAGCAACCCCTGGAGCTCTGATGATCCGAAAGGGAAACTTGGCTAGGAATAGGATAATCCGGTGTAGTTCTAAAAGATCACGACAAATAAAATAGGATATCCTACCTACATGAATAACCATTGAGAGTTAGGAGTAAGACATATGTTTATAATCATTTAGGTGAAATCGAAATCTTATAATTCTTTAAGGAACTTGGAGCCCACCTTCGCTTTCTCCAAGTGACACCGTAATTGAGTTTGGACCGTCATCGACTTCACACACCCGACTAGCAAGATATTTTACTCCGAACAAATGATATCCACTCGACAAATGGTATTCGAATAACAGTCTTTGTGGGATCGATATTTTTATTACTTGATAAAAACCATGCACTTGCGGGCATTGAGCACGAGCACGTGCTTCGAATCCTTGGCGATCCTCGTCGAAGATTTGAGGTTGTGCTCACGTGCATCATGTTTTTGGCGCCATTTCCGAGGACTGTTGATTCTATATCAAATTGAACATGGATAGTTTGGATCAGACCTAGTTTAGGAATATTTTCCTAGTCTTTATTAATTTTTAGTTTAATCTAGTTCTAATTTAGATTTTAGTTTTTCTTCAAGCTTGAGTTATTTTCTAGCAGTTTTTTTATTTTAGTTATTTTCTTAGCACATGATTTTCTTTATTTTATTGTTCATTTTTTTTAGTCTCTTGCCAAGGCATTGTTGTTCCTTCCCTTGTCTATATTTTCCTATATATAACAATGCATGCTTTCACTCATGATTATGATTAATATAATGTTGTGAGTTTTGGTAACATTTATTGTGAGCATTGTGGTGAAACATGGCATACCATTAACGATTGTCCTGATATATCTGACCTTCGCAATTTGAACAAGAAGATGTCACCATCGATTACAACCAGTGGTGACAAGATGATTCCTATTTATATAGTTATGACCCTGGCTACTTAAACCCTCAATATTTTTCACCTAAATTCTGACTTGAACAGATGATGGAAAATTTCATTCAAATGCAATAAGCGGCAGACACTGAATTCTAGCGACGACATTCACAGACATAGATGATACTAGAAGAATTAAGGTCATATGTTAACGACATTGCTAGCTGACAAAAGAAGCTGGAGATTTAGATAACACAGATCGCCAGCTAGTCTGCAAGAACACTAGGTCGATTACTAGGAAAATTAGAAGGGCAATCCATTCAATCACCACTAGAGGGAGAATTTGAGGAGTATATAGTTGATACTTTAATCGAGGAGTGTATTGCTTCAATTAAAATACCTCATAACCTCAAGGACCTAGAAGAGCCTGCTTTAACCCTCACAGAAACTTTAGTTACCAATAACGAAGACCTTTTAGTGATTGGTAATGATAAAATTTCATTCGACATAATAGAATCTGCTAATCAATCTTTTGGTAAGGATATTTGTGGTGAGTAACATTATTTACACCATATGGATGAAATGGAATATTGTGATCAAACTCCTGATGATTCTTTAAAGATAAGCATGTTCAATCTCGAGCCAAGGAAAGCAGCTAACAAGTATCTTGCCCCTCCACGAGCAAGATTTAAGAGAGATGGTGATGGAGGACCAAAAGGCAAGAAGCATAAAGTGAGCAAATATATTGCCCCTCCACGAGCAAGATTTAAGAGATAGTGATGGAGGACCACAAGGCAAGAGGAAAAAAGTGAACAAGTATCTTGCTCCCCCACGAGCAAGATTCAAACACATCAAGAAATGGAGGAGGGGAAAACTCCTTGGGCCACCAGAGCCAAGATGAAACGTAGGGATACGATCGAGCTAGAGACCTTAAATAAGTGCTTCTTAGAAGGCAACCCAAGTTTAAATTTACATGTTTTTAGTATTTTTGCATTCATGCATGTTAGTTTAGACTTTAATTTTTGTCCATTGGAATCTTCACAAGTGTTTTAGGGTCAGATAGAACTTGCTAGATAGAAACGAGATCCCTTGTTAGAACCTCAGAAGGAAGCACAAATGATCGTGTGGATTTCACACTGTCGTGCCCAATGGTCAGAAGAGCACACAGTGAGCATGTGGAAAGTCTCGGACCGTGTTCCACTCCGGGAGAAATCTAGAGTCACACACGGTCGGCCGTGTGAATTTCACACGATCATGCCAAATCCAAAACTTTTTCCAAGTGCCCAATAGGAGCCCACCTAGTCCACACCATGAACATACACCTGCACTTCCTTCTTTTTCTACCTTTGAGCAGGATGCAGGTACATCGGCTTATGATTTCTCCGAGTTCCAATCGCACCTTGATGACATTCACACAGAGAAGCAAACACAGGGGCAGCAATGGGAAGAGCACAGGACCTATACATAAGCGGAGTTTTAGGGCCTTCGAGAGCATTTTCAGCAGGCCGAGGAGTTCTATGGCCAGGCCCGTGCATATTTTTCGGAGAAGGATGTCTATCGCCATGAAGTTCGATAGCTCATTCGCGATACATGATCATAGTGGGCCAGGGAGGAGGAGCACAGAGCCGAACTGCATCCACCAGTTCCCTGGTTGACCACATGTAAATGTGGCACCAGCGACTGAGCATCCGATTCTCTCATGCGCCCGACATGCCGAGACTGCTAGACTTCCCACCGCGACCACCATGCTAGAGGTACAGTTTCATTTAAGTTTGGGGGAGACACAAATTTTGATATGCTCTTCTACCAGTGTTAGTTTTTCTTTGACATCTAGGTTTAGTCTTAGATTGTTTGCATTTATTTGTTCATGCATATAGTTTTTAGGTTCCTTTCAGCGCTTAGTTGTTAGTCACTTTAATCACCCTCAGTGATATTTTCAAAAAATTTCACGATCTATTTCCATTCCATAGATAGCTTAACTTTATTTATTTTGTGGTACTTTATTTTTGGATGCTTTTATGGATGTTCTAGATTTTCACTTGTTAGCTTTTATTTTCACCTACACTAATCGAATATTCTAAAAGGGACAATCTAGTACATACGTAGTTATGATTCATCACAATAGTCTAGTACTTTGGGATCCATAGGTGACTTTAGATTTAGCATTTTAATTACTGGAGATGCTTGAATTGTGTAAGTCCATTCAAAAAAATTAAAATCCCTGTGAGCATGAGGGGAACAAAAGTTCTTTGAAAAGAAAAGAAAAGAGAGAGAAAAGAAAAGAAAGAGAGAAAATAGAAAAAAATTATGAGGTTAAAAAAAAGAGAGAGAGAAAAATATATTATTTTTGAGGGATAGAAAACAATTGTCGTGGGTGGAAATAGTTTGGTGCCCCTTTGAGACCGAGTTAGGTTACTGGGGAAACACCTGCCATTTTTTTTTTATTTACATCAGGTATCAAGTATGATTTCTCTTCCCTACTAGTCCTGATGGCTGACCGGCCCTGCTCATGACCTTCGACTAGAGTCCCCACCGATCAACGAAGGTAAATCAGGGTGACGGATGGTCAGAGCACGTTTGAACCCATGCTGGACCAGAAGGGCCGACCACGCTGGGTCGAAGGGGCATCGTGCACCTCCACCCGCACAACACGCACTGCCAGGGAGGAATCGACCCCTGGAAGTGTAGAGGGGAGCCTCGTGAGTTACCATCATGCTAATGTGGCTCTTCTCTCCGACGATGAAGTGCAGAACTTGGATCTCCGCTGGCTTCCTTCCTCCCCGTTGTGAGTTCCCGAAGATTTTTAGGGTGTTGGAGTGTCGTCCCAGCCGTCGTGCCCCTCCCTAGGGTTTGGGCATAGCCTCCTTTATATAGACATCAGCCTGGATCTCCTCAAAATTTGAAAAATAACCGACTCACGTCGGAATTGCATAGTGCCACACGACCATGTGGATCCACACGACCAGGTCATGTGTTTTCATAGGGCCAGGGCGTGTGTCATTCTGCTCTAGCAGCCAAATGTCTTATTTTCACTCCAAAAGTATGTCATTTTCCCCGTATAATACTGTCTTGCACACAAAAGTACAATGAAGAGATCGCCGAACCAGAAAACAGGAAATGCATGCAAAATAAAATAAGATATGCATGAAACAAACAATAAAATGAGATGTGAGCGAAAACTACTCCTAAAACCTTATATGTTTTGCTCACATTAATTCCCCCAAACATAGATCTTTGCTTGTCCTCAAGCAAACCTCAGTGCCATGAAATTTTAAAAAGGTATTATTTCATACTTAGCATGTTAACTAAATTTATCAAGTGGTATTTGCAATCAAAGCAAAGTAGATATATTCTAGAAATTCACTAAGTTAGCTCCTCGTGCTCGTGCTAAGCGAATCTTCTTAGAGGATACTCGTTCCATGGTAAGTTAAGTCATCATCTTATAGCTTTCCTAAGGTCTCCGGCTCTTAGGCACTTACCTGCCCAAAGCGAGGGTCATTCCCTAGATCTAGCACAAAGTCTCAAAGACATGCTCATTATTGAGAGAAATTGGTAGGTGTTTCCCCAGTAATTTTTTCTTACTCTCTTTTTCTTTCTTTTCTTATTCCATTTTTTTTTCTTCTCTCTCTCTCTTGGGATTTTGATTTTTCTGAATGGGCTTCCACAATCCGAGCATCTCCAGTAACTAAAATGCTAAACTTAGGGTCACCTATGGATTCCAAAGTACTAGACTACTGAGATGAATCATAACTAGGTATGTACTAGATTTTCCCTTTCAGAATGTTCATCATGTGCAAGTGTAAAAATAAAAACTAACCAGTGTAAGTCTAAAACATTCATTAGAGAAAATAAAATAAAATATCACGAGGTAAATGAAGTTAAGCTATCTATGGAAACAACTCGTGAAGATATCTTAAAAATTCTACTAAGGCGACTTAAAGATAGCTAAAACTAAGTGTTGAAAGAAACTAAATACTCTATGCATGAATAAATGAATGATAACTAAGACTAAAATGCAAATATCAAGAAAGGAACTACTGCTAGAAACAAAATAAATCAAAACTTGGGCCCCCCCCAGACTTAAGCGAAGCATACCTCTAGTATGGTGGACGAGGTGGAAAGTCCAGTAGCCTCAGCATCTCGGGGTCCTAGGAGAATCTGATGTTGAGCCGCTGATGCCACATGTACATGTGGTTGATCTGAGAGCTGGTGGATGCAGTGACTGCTCGGTGCTCCTCCTCCCTAGCCCACTGTGCCTGTTGGGCACGCATGTGCTACTGCATCTCCTGGCGGTAAGTGGCCTCCTCCTGGAGACAGGCAACCTCCTCCTGGAAGTAGATGCGGGCCTCGTCGTAGAACTCCTTAGCCCGCTAGAAGTGCTCCCTGAAGCCCTTAAACTCTGCCTACGTGTAAGCGCTCTGCTCCTCCCATTGCTGCCTCTGCATCTGCTGCTCGGCATATATGTCATCGAGGCACGATCGAAACTACGAAAAATCATAGGCAGATGTACCTGCATCTTGCTCAAAAGTAGAAAAAGGTGGTGGTGCAGGTGCAGGTTCATGTTGACATGGACTAGGTGGGCTCCTATGCATGTGTGGACTAGAGGGAGAGTGATGTAAAGGGGGAGAAACGCACGGTGCGGCGGCCCTTTATCCCTTAGGCAACACGACCGTGTGAAAACACATGGCTAGGCCATGTGAATTGCTGGAATGTAGGGCACGACCATGTGAAAACACACGGGCAAGCTGTGTGCCCCCCGTTTCTCTCTCATGGTGCACCACGGTCCGAATTCTCCTTACATGCTCAGTCGTGTAGGTTCAAAATGATTTTTATTTCTACCTAGCAAATCCTTTCTAGTCCTAATTCAAATGCAACACGCTAAACGAATATAAATCAAATTTCAAAACAAACGAATGCAAAAAAACTAATAAGAAATAAACACAAAATCTAAACTTGGGTTGCCTCCCAAGAAGCACTTTGTTTAAGGTCTTTTAGCTCGACCCTACTCCATTGTCTCAACTTGGCTCCGGAGGTTCTGTAAACCTCCATTCATCTGTCTCGAATTCTAGAGACTTCCCTAGATACTTCTTTAATCATTGTCCATTTACTTTGATCTCTCCTGATTCCTTACTCCATATATCCACTGTACCATACGGGTATACCCTCTTCACCTGAAACGGTCCTGACCACCTTGATTTTAGCTTCCCTGGAAAAAGTTTTAACCTAGAATTATACAGGAGAACTAAGTCACCTTCCTTAAACTCCCTTCTCAAGATATGTTGGACATTCCATTTCCTAGTTCTTTCCTTATATGCCTTAGCATGCTCATACGCATCTCTTTGAATTTCGTCTAGCTCGCGTAACTGTAGTTTCCTTTTCTCTCCCACCACATAGTAGTCCAAGTTAAGCTTCTTGATGGCCCAGAAAGCCTTGTGCTCTAATTCAACAGGAAGGTGGCAAGGATTCCCATAAACTAGGTGAAACGAGGTCATGCCTATCGGGGTCTTGTAGGCTGTGCGGTAAGCCCAAAGAGCATCGTCCAATTTTTGTGACCAATCTTTCCTTGATGCCACTACCATCTTTTCTAGAATACTTTTGATCTCCCAATTCAAAATTTCCACTTGTCCTCTTGTTTGCAGGTGGTACGCTATCGAGACTTTGTGGATCACCCCGTACTTATGTAGTAATTTTTCAAATTGTTTTTTGATGAAGTGGGATCCTCCATCACTGATTACGACTCGAAGAACTCCGAATCTAGGGAATATGTTTCTTTTGAAAAATTTTATTACGGTCCTAGCATCGCAGTGGGGTGATGCTACGGCCTCCACCCATTTGGAGACCTAGTCTACGGCGAACAGGATATATCTATTTGCGTTGGAAGCGGGAAAGGTCCCATGAAATCTATCCCCTATACGTCAAAGAGCTCCACTTCTAATATGGTGCTTGCCGACATCTCATGTCTCCTACCTATATTTCTTGTTCGCTGGCACTGATCGCAGGAGACTACATAGTTGTGTGTGTCCCTAAATAGGCTAGGCCAGTAGAATCCTGTCTGAAGTACCTTCGTAGCTATTTTTGCAATTCCGGCATGCCCTTCCCCCATATGCTGAGGAATGGCAATGAAAGAGGATGCTCTCCACTTCCTCTTCTGGTACGCACCTTCGATATACACTATCTGCACATTTCCTAAATATGAAGGGATCATCCCATATATATTGTCGAACCTCTGCAAAGAATCTTTTCCTTTGTTGGGTCGTGAATTTTGACGGTATCACTCTCCCTACCAGAAAATTCACCAAATCTGCATACCAGGGGATGGTAACCTTAGTAATAGCCATGAGGGTATCATCCCGCAGAGCATCATCTATTTGAGCACTTTCCTCTTCTTCTACCCTGCCCTCAATGGGTATGCACGATAAGTGGTCTGCAACGACATTTTCTGAGCCCTTTTTATCTCTGATTTCTATATCAAATTCTTGAAGTAACAAGATCCAGCGAATAAGGCGGGGTTTAGCATCCTTCTTATTTAGCAAGTAGCGAACTGGAGTATGGTCAGTGTAAACAATCACCTTTGAACCTACTAAGTATTGTCTAAACTTGTCGAATGCAAACATGACCGCCATTAATTCCTTCTCGATCATGGCATAATTGATCTGTGCTCCGTTTAGCATCTTACTGGCACAGTGTATGGCGTGTAGCTTCTTCTCCTTTCGTTTCCCCAACACTGCCCCTACTGCGTAATCACTAGAATCTCACATGACCTAGAATGGTAGGCTCCAGTCAGGGGGTTGTATTATCGAGGATGTTACTAAGGCTTTTCTTATTTCTTCGAATGCTGCTAAACATTGCCGATTGAAAATAAATGATGTGTCCTTAGCTAGTAGATTTGTCAGAGATCTAGTTATCTGAGAGAAATTCTTTATGAACCTTCTATAAAATTCTTCATGCCCAAGAAAGATCCGAACCCCCTTCACATCCCTGGGTGGTGGCAACTTTTCAATTACTTCTACCTTCACCTTGTCTACTTCGATACCATTCCTTGATATCTTATGTCCCAGAACTATCCCTTCAGTTACCATGAAGTGACATTTTTCCCAATTCAGAATCAAGCTATTTTCCTCACATCTTTACAGAACCCTTTCTAGATTTTTTAGACATGCATCAAAACTTGTTTCGTAGACTGAAAAATCATCCATGAATATTCCATAATCTGTTCAATCATATCTGAAAAAATAACTGGCATACAATGTTGGAAGGTGGATGGGGCATTACATAGGCCAAAGGGCATTCTTCTGTAAGCGAAGGTTCCATACGAGCAGGTGAAGGTGGTCTTCTCTTGTTCATTAGGGTGAATTGGGATTTGGAAAAACCCTGAGTACCCATCAAGGTAGCAAAAATAGGAATGTTTAGCGAGGCATTCCAACATCTTATCGATAAATGGGAGTGAAAAATGATCCTTCCTTGTTTCTTTGTTTAATTTATGATAATCTATACACATCCTCCACCCCGTTACTGTTCGCACAGAGATCAGCTCATTCTCTTCATTTTTGACTATTGTAGTGACGCCTTTCTTTGGAACTATGTGCATCGGATTTACCCACTCACTATCTGAAATTGGGTAAATTATTCCGGCGTCCAAAAGTTTAAGTACTTCTATCTTCACTACCTCCTGCAAGTGTGGGTTAAGTCACCTTTGGTGCTCCACAGTTGACTTACACCCATCCTCGAGTATTATCCTATGCATGCACAGTGACGGGCTTATCCCCTTTATGTCATCGATAGTATACCCCAGCACATTTTTGTACGTCCTGAGCACCCCCAGTAACTTCCTTGTCTCTCTCTCTCTCACTCAAATTGGCATTTATTATTACCAGATGGGTTGAAGTCAGACCCAAAAATTCGTACTTGAGATTTGAGGGAAGTGGCTTCATCTCAGGCCCTGTGTGTTTCTCTTCTGCCACATGCCCCAACTCTTCTCTTCTTCTGATTCCGAAGATAGGGAAGCTTCTTCCATCCAATCCTCTCTCTCTTTGTCCTCTTCCTGTACTTGGCAGACTGCTTCAACTTTACCTACCCCCATAATGTGGAGTGCCTTCTGAAAATCTTGCTCATTGTTTTCCCACATTTCGAGAGTCCACACCACTATCTCGATAATGTGATATACGTCGTCCGTGCTCTTTTTCATCAGTGCGCCCCCTGCAGCTATGTCCAAAAGTTCTTTCGATGAGCTAATGATCCCAGAATAAAAAACATGGAGGAGTAACCAACCCTGTAATCCATGGTGTGGACAACGAATAACTAGTTCTTGTAGTCTCTTCCATGCCACAGCCACAGTCTCTTCGCGCCCTTGCTCAAATGAAAGGATTTTATCCCTAAGGTAGGCTTTTTTATGAGGGGAGAAGAATTTACTTAGAAAGGTGTCTTCCATCTATTCCCATGTCGTTATACTCCCTTCTAGTAGAGTGTGTATCCATTGCTTAGCCTCCCCCTTCAAGGAGAATGGGAACATGATAAGCTTAATGGCATCGATTGGGACTCCTTCATATTGCACTGTGTCGTAGTACACCAAAAATTCTTCGAGGTGTAGATAGGGCTCCTCAATCTGAGTTCCTCTGAATTGCTTCCCTTGAATAAGAGCAATTAATGCAGGGTTTATTTCCCAGCTCGCAGCCTGAATTCGTGGAATAGTTATGTAGGAGTTCCATGCTTTCCGTTTAGGTGCTATGTAATCTCTCAAGGGTCGAGCGGACTGTGTCAACATCTCAGCATCACTTGCTGAGAGGGGATAAATAAATCATGTACAATGAATAATTTTGATGGTCAAACCAAAACTTGATCAATCGTGGCTATCAAACTAGATTTAATATCGATAGTTCAAAAATTGAAGTAAATCAAGATATAATAAATCTAAATTAAAATTAGATGTGGAAAAGCTAATACTGATGTAAATAAAATAAAAATAAAAGTAAAGCAAGTAAATAAATATAATTCTAAGTCCAATCCAATTATCCACTTCTTGATTCGATATCGAATCAATCAATCTCCGACAACAGCACCAAAAATTTGATGCACGCGAACGTGACCTCAAATCTCACGACGGAGACCGTCGAGGACTCGAAGCGCGTGCTCACGCTCAACGCCCGCAAGTGCACGGGTGTCGTCAAGTAATAAAAAGATTATCGATCCCACAGAGACTGAGATTCAAGTACCGATTTGCTAAGTGGACATTATTATTCAGAATTCAATTCTAATGGTTGTAATTATGAGGGTTGTTGGTGGTCCTAACTCAATATGGTGTCACACCGAAGAAGAAAAGGCTTGTTGCGATTCTTTGAAAGGAATTCTAGGATTTCGGTTTCGCTTGTGTGTCACAAAACATGATATTAATTGGGTGTTGTCTAAACGTCTAAATATGGTTTTGTGGAAAGGACATCATACACTCCCCCGATGAGCCTTCGCATCTATCGGAAGCTACCTCTTCCATACCAGGTCAACCCCTAGCTTTAGGATGGGATAGTCGGTACGAGGATGCCAAATCGATCCCTGCGATGAGTCGGAAACAGGGTGTGTTTGCTACTCTATCGCATCCTTCTATTCACAGTTACAGAAGATGAGGCCAACCCCTAGGTTCCTCCTTAATTCTCCTAAATCTTAGATACGAGGATTGTCACCACTCGTATCGGCTAGCACAGTAGATAGAAAATCAAAACACATAGATATCAGTCTAAACTAATACCAATTGTAAATACAAACTCAAGAACAGAATTTAATTTGGAATAATATGTTCTACGCATACAAACTACTCCCTAATCCTAGAATCGAAGAATCTACTCCATAAATATGAGATGAGAAACACAGAGCACGATCATATTCGAATAAAGAATGGATATTATGCAAAGAACAGAAATTAAAATGCAATGTGGCTCTTCTCTCCAGCGTTGAAGTGCAGAACTTGGATCTCCGGTGGCTTCCTTCCTCCACATTGCGAGTTCCCGAAGCTTTTTAGAGCATCGAAGTACCGTCCCAGCCGTCATGCCCCTCCCTAGGGTTTGGGCATAGCCTCCTTTATATAGACATCAACCGGGATCTCCCCGAAACCTGGAAAATAATCGACTCGCGTCGAAATCGTGCAATGCCACACGGCCGTGTGGATTAACATGGTCAGGTGATAACTACCATTTTGTCATGTTATTTTAGTCCTTAATCTCACTATTTTTATTCTCTCGAGTGATTATTTATCGATTATTATCATGTTTTATGAGTTGGATTTATTTTTGGACCTTATTGTAAATTCTCTTAAATTTTGGACTTATATATAAATTTTACATCTTAATTGTAGGAGATCGAGATGAGCCACTGGACTAGACTCAAGTTGGATCAAATATGGCTTCATCTAGGACCATAATGAGCATTTCAAACTGGATTAATCTGGACCCTTCATCAAGATCATAGGCAATTTAATCAAGGGTTCAGATCTGTTTAATCCTAACCGTCCGATGAAATCTGATTGATCTCAGCCATACATCTAAATCTGGAGAGATCTGATCCATACATTTAGATCAGGACATCTTGATCGTTCATCCATATTCGACCGATCGTGATTAGCCTTTCAGATTGATCAGATCCATCCATTCAATGTCGGAGAATTCTCAACTGTTGGATGCACAACCCTTAATTTGATTAATCAAGGAAATTAACCTAGTTTCAGTTGGACAGCTGAGATTTGATCCATCTTAATCGGACGGCCAAGGAAAATCATCATATAAACGCCAACAATTTTTCAATCGCAACTATCACACAGCACAGTTTCATCCTCTCCATCGCACGACGTCGGCGCCTTCTCCTTCCACGCCCAAGCACCGCCTATCGTCCACCTAAGCCAAAGCCGGCAGTGGTCTCCTCCATCACCTCCTCTACTACCGGGATCCATAACTTCTCTATCAAACATATGTTTTCGCCCCATCTCCGCCTCAATTCAACGTCGGCAACATCATCCAGCTCCACCCAATCTATAGCTGCCGATCACCGGAGTGGGGATTCCCCTTCGGTACCATCTCCTTCTCCCACATTTGCGACCAGTTCCACCGATGGCATCGCTAACTCCATCTCAGATTAGCAGCTCGGGCAGCCAGCTCCACGTCTATCGTCGGCAGCCAACATCAGCTCCACTTCCACCTTCAACCAATTCCAGCTTTTCCTTGCAATTTCTAGCTTCTGTTTCAGCTTCCGACAGAATTCGGATAGCAATATTTCTTGTTGATTGTTTTATTTTCCTTTTATTTGTTGAATGTTTGTACTTGAACGATCTTCCACATTTAGAATTGCACACACTTAGTTTAAATTATTTCACGCATACATAGTGTTTGATTAAATGTCTCTTAGTTAGATTTAATTTCATGCTTTACTTTAATTTCTCTCTTTAATCATGTTTATGCAGTAGATTTCATTGATGCATAGCTTATTTCATTAGGTTGTTAGTTAAATCTTTTCTTCCCTTGAGCTCTAGCAGCCGCCTCCACCTTGCATCCATCTATTTTCCTCCATGGATTCGAGGAGGAATCGCTTCATCGAGAGAATTCGGTGACGTCCTCCATCTTTGCAGCTCATCCACCTTCTCCTTCAGATTCGAGGAGTCTGCCCCGACGACACTTCTTCGAGCTCAATCGGATCCACGAGAGTTCGGAGTTTGTACCATCCCACATCCACTGCCGTTTGCGGAGTCTCGATCGAGCTTCGTTGGACTTAGCCGGAGGACCTTGTTCATTCACTGGGCCTATCTTGGGTTGATCAGATTAGTTCCTCTTTCAGTTTTTATTGCTTTAATTCTTGCTTTGTTTGATTTAGTTGTTGCATGTTAGTTTAAAGTTTTAATTACCTTGCAGTCATAGGTTAGAGCTCAAAAACCCAAACCCCCAATCTTCAATGAAAAACCCAAAGCAATAATTAGAAATCCTAAGTTTTCTATTCTGTCAATTACACTCGTTGGGAAACGATCCGGGCCATCCACTATGTTATATTAGTGTAGTTAGGGGGTTCGGTAATTAATTTGAAACGCTACCGCGACAAATAACTTGTTCATCAAATTTTGGCATCGTTGTCGGGGAGTGTAATGATGCTTGGTAGACTTAGGATTGTTTGTCCATCTTTCTAAAAAAAAAATCAAAATTCAAAACTTTTGTTGAGGGCTTAATTCTTTTATCTCTTGTATATCCATGTGGTATATTTTGTTTGCTTTCTGTATCTTTTGATATTGTTTGTTAGTGTTTCAGGAAAGAATAGGAAATTTTTTTAAACATGGATCCCTATTATCAGAGATTAGGAGGCTTTCATCAGGCTTATGATTCAGGGATTAACAGAACTATCAGGGAACTCACTGCACTAGATGTTGCTTACCAATCTTTTTGCATTCAGTTTCCTGAATTAAATGTGGATGTTGAACTCTTTGAAATTGTACATTTGCTTTCGAAATTCCATGGTCATGCTAGCGAAGATCCAATTAGGCACTTGCAAGAATTTTATATGGTATGCTCGGCAATGAAGCCACGGGGTATATCACTAGAGGATATTATGCTCAGAGTATTTCTATTCTCTTTATCAGACAAGGCAAAGGATTGGATCTATTATCTTCCTCCTGGCTCTATTAGATATTGGAGTGAAATGAAGAAAGCCTTTTTGGAAAAGTTTTTTCTTGCATCCAAGACCATAGAAATTCGGAAGAGTATTTGTGGCATAGAGCAAATGATAGGAGAAACTCTACATGAGTATTGGGAGAGATTCAAAAGGTTGTGTGCTAGTTGCCCTCAACACCAGATTAGTGATCACATGCTCATCCTACACTTCTATGATGGATTATTTCCTATGGATGGGTGTATGCTTGATGTAGCTAGTGGAGGGGCCCTAGTCAACAAGACTCCTGCTCAGGCTAGAGAAATTATTGAGGTCATGGCTGCGAATTCACAACATTCTTATCAGCCTCCACCAGCATTTCAGAGGTTGGCTCCTGAGTTTCGTACTATCCCAATGCTTAATAGCCCACAGCAGTCCCAGCAGATGCAAGCACAAGGATTTATTCAGCCTTTGTCAGAGACCATTTCTTTGGATATCGATGCGCTAGAGGAGATGGATTGTGGAGTATTTGATAGCCAATTTTATGATCCTACTACTCTATAGGACTCCGATATTTCTATGTGCTACGATAGTGAAGAAGAAGACGCTCACTTCCACTCGATCCACTCCACTCCCAGCCTAGCTACTACTCCTGAACTGCCTCCAACTGCCAGGACCCCAGGGGAGTTCATTCATTTTCCCATTTCTTTTCTTTTTCTTCGTATATATATATTTTCTTGCTTTTGTTGTTCTTGTTTTAGCTAGTTATTTTGGTTGTCAAGTTTTTAGTGTTGAGTTTTTCCTTCTTTTTTTTTTGTGTTTTGAAATAAATTTCCTATGCATTCCTTTATATCTTCTTAAAAGTCGTGAAAGCTAGTTAAATTTGATTGTCGAGTTTCGGGGATTTATTGTCATGAATGAATTATTTGATTGCATGTGGTTACTACTTGATGATGGATTCTATGTTGATGGACTGAGTTGATTATTTTTGTTTACCTGGTGAGGATGGAGCCTATTTTTATTGCTTGTGTGTGGTGCACTTGTGGTTATTGTAACTCTAGAACTTGCTTTGATTCTTTCGAAACCACACAATAGTAGGTTTGCATGATTATTATGAAGGCAATCACATTTGTTTTCCATCACTTCTTTTATCGCCACATGCTTATTGAATAACATTCTAGTCATTCATCATTTCTATTTTTCTTTCCTTCCATTACTTTCTTGTCCATTTCTATTTCTGGATGTGGAATACTTGGATGATCCATGATGAGTGTTTTACCCAGGATGGATAAAAATTTAAGTGTGGGGGTAGAGAGTAGCTCAAGGAAATTTAGTGTTAGCATAGGTAAGTCGTGCTTGATCACCATAAGCTAGCCATGCTCTTTATCTTTTTAGCTGAGCTTGATGTTGGAGCATAGGGAAGTGCACTACATGTTGAAAAAAAATGTTGAAAATAAAAGTTGAAAAAAATGTTGAAAATAAAAATAAATTGGGTGCCCATGAAATAAAAAAAAATATTGTGAAAATTTTGAAATGTGGTGCCATTCATTTTTATTTATGTGTGATAGTATTTTTGTTAGTGACATCCCTTGTTGCAACTATTAAGAGATCTATTGTATATCATGAGTAGATTTGTATTGAAGTATGTGATAAGGGTTGTTCACATGTTTACTGGGTTGGAAGAAAAATTTTAGGGAAATGCTTTCTTGTACCCATCTAAGTAGCATTCCAGTATTTCCATATCTTCTTCTTGCATTTCTTTAGCTATTTCATTTCTTATCTTTCTTTCCTTTCGTACATATTATCATTTTTCTTATATTCATGTTTCCTTGATATTCTTAATAAGCCTTCAGTGATTGTGCATTCTTATATGTATATAATGGTGAAGGTAGAAGAAAAGCAAGCATATGGTAGTTCATAAACCATGAGTAGCTTGAGTGAACTCCATTATTACATGCTTATGAGAGCGAGAGAAACCATCACTTACCTTGTGAGGCTGAATCATTCTTAGTCTATTCATGATGGATTGAAGTCACCATGTTTGTTAACCTATGTAAGATTTGAGTCCATAATTTCTTGAGTCTTTGAGATTTGACAATCCTAGGTAACTTTCTTTCACGTTTTTCTATGTATGCTTGGGAATTGCTAGGGAAATATACTTTCAGTTTATTTTTAGTTTTATTTACTTTCTCGGGATGTGCAAGAATAAGTGTGAGAGAATTCATAACTACCTTTTTGTCGTATTATTTTGGTCCTTAATCTCACTATTTTTTTCCTCTCGAGTGATTATTTATCGATTATTATCATGTTTTATGAGTTGGAGTTATTTTTGGACCTCATTGTAAATTCTCTTAAATTTTGGACTTATATGTAAAGTTTACATCTTAATTGTAGAAGATCGAGATGAGCCACTGGAATAGACTCAAGTTGGATCAAATATGGATTCATCTAGGACCATAATGGGCATTTCAAACTGGATTAATCTGGACCCTTCATCAAGATCAGAGGCAATTTAATCAAGGGTTCAGATCTGTTTAATCCTGATCGTCCGATGAGATCTAATTGATCTGAGCCATCCATCTAAATCTGGAGAGATCCGGTCCATACATTTAGATCTGGACATCTTGACCATTCATCCAGATTCGACCGATCGTGATTATCCTTTCAGATTGATCAGATCCATCCATTCAAAGTCGGAGAATTCTCAGTCGTTGTATGCACAACCCTTAATTTGATTAATCAAGGCAATTAACCTAGTTTCAGTTGGACGGATGAGATTTGATCCAACTTAATTGGACAGCCAAGGAAAATCATCATATAAATGCCAACAATTTCCCAATCGCAATTATCGCGCGACGCCGGTGCCTTCTCCTTCCACGCCCAAGCACTGTCGGTCGTCCACCTCCGCCAAGGCCGGCGGTGGTCTCCTTCATCACCTCCTCTACTATCGGGATCCATAACTTCTCTATCAAACATCCGGTTTTGCCCTATCTCCGCCTCGATTCAACGCCGACAACATCATCTAGCTCCGGCCAATCTGTCGCCGCCGATCACCGGAGTGGGGATTCCCCTCTGGTACCATCTCCTTCTCCCACATTTGCGGCCAATTCCACCGACGGTAGCGCTGACTCCATCTTCAATCAGCAGCTCGGGCAGCCAGCTCCACGTCTACCGCCGGCAGCCAACATCAGCTCCACTTCCACCTTCAACCAATTCAAAAATTTTCCTACAATTTCTAGCTTCTGTTTCAGCTTCCGGCAGAATTCGGATAGCAATATTTTTTGTTGATTGTTTTATTTTCCTTTTAGTTGTTGAATGTTTGTACTTGAACGATCTTCCACATTTATAATTGCACGCACTTAGTTTAAATTATTTCACGCATACGTAGTGTTTGATTAAATGTCTCTAAGTTAGATTTAATTTCATGCTTTACTTTAATTGCTCTCTTTAATCATATTTATGCAGTAGATTTCATTGATGCATAGCTTATTTCATTAGGTTGTTAGTTAAATCTTTTCTTCCCTTAATCTCTAGCAGCCGCCTTCACCTTGCGTCCATCTATTTTCCTCCACGGATTCAAGGAGGAATCGCTTCATCGAGAGAATTCAGCGACGTCCTCCATCTCCGTAGCTCATCCACCTTCTCCTTCGGATTCGAGGAGGAGTCCACCCTGACGACACTTATTTGAGCTCAACCGAATCTGCGAGAGTTCAGAGTTTCCATCAAACTACTGGATTCAAGAGTTTGCACCATCCCACATCCAATGCCATTTGCGGAGTCTCGATCGAGCTTCGTTGGACTTAGACGAAGGACCTTGTTCGTTCACCGGGCCTATCTTCGGTTGATCAGATTAGTTCCTCTTTTAGTTTTTATTGCTTTAATTCCTGTTTTGTTTGATTTAGTTGTTGAATGTTAGTTTAGAGTTTTAATTACCTTGTAGTCGTAGGTTAGAGCTCAAAAACCCAAACCCCCAATCTTCAATAGAAAACCCAAAGCAATAATTAGAAATCCTAAGTTTACTATTCTATCGATTACACTCGTTGGGAAATGATCCGGTCCATCCACTATGATATATTAGTGTAGTTATGGGGTTCGGTAATTAATTTGAAACGGTACCGCGACAAATAACTTGTTCATCACCAGGCCATGTGTGGCATTGTGGCGTAGGCTGTGTGTTTTCACAAGGCCAGGGCGTGTGTTTTCACAGGGTTAGGGTGTGTGTCATTTCTGCTCTAGCTGCCAAATGTCTTGTTCTCGCTCCAAAAGTGCATCATTGTCCCCATATAATGTTGTTCTGCACACAAAAGTACAAGCAGATCTCCGAACCAGAAAACAGGAAATGCATACAAAATAAAGTAAAATATGCATGAAACAAACATAAAATAAAATGAGATGTTAGTGAAAACTACTCCTAAAACCCTATGTGTTTTGCTCACATCATCGACTTGTTGTTGACCAATCGACTGTTGGTGTTGAATTTGGATAAACAACGTTTGTTTATCCCATTTTTAGCCATCCCTAGGCTACCCTAGTGTCTCATAACCATAGGATATGCTTTGAAAAGTATGGGAAGGGTGAAATATCATTGAAAATGATTAGGAAAGGTGTTTAGGGTGGATTATCAATTTTTAAGGGAGGTTAAAGTTCATGTTTGAATTTTTACCCTTATTTTCGATAGTTTAAGTTTCCTATTGGCTTAGGGTCTCTCCAAGGACATTGTTGGTGCAATGGTCAAGGGAGAGTAAGCCTTTAGGGGGAGTTTATCCATCAAGGGATTATGAATAGGTTTTCCTCAAAGGAGGAGAAATGAAGGGTTTGGAAACTCTTATTGTGCTCACCAAAAGGGGAAATTTGGAGAAGTGGTGATTGCCTCTCATTTAGTGATAAGGTACTTGTCACTCTGAAGAGTGAAGGCATCATAGATGTTTTTGGACTAAGGGGGAGAATGTAAGATCTCATTAGGATATGAGACATAGATACCCTTGTTAGTTTTTTTTATGTATACCAAAGGGGGAGAAGTGAGGTTTAAGTTAGGTAAACCTTCACTATGCTTTGGCATTGGAAGTGTTTAAGTTTGGATTATTGTTAGCCTAACTTAAAGGTCACGATTGACCATACTCGAGTTTGACTCGAATAGTATTTTGATGTTTGACAAAATGATTGACAATGTGATTATCATGGGAAGTCCAAGAATGGTCTTGGCATTTGAGAAGTCCAAGTCATGGCCACATGCTAATGGAAAGTCCAAGTTTGGATACTTAGCATGGAAAGTCCAAGTCTTGGGTACTTGACATAAAAAGTCCAAGCATGGGTCTTGGTAATGGTAAAGTCCAAGTCATGGGAATTTGGCAATTGGAAAGTCTAAGCATGAGTCTTGGCAATGGAAAGTCCAAGTCATGGGTACTTGGCAAGGAGAGTCCAAAGGTATGCTCTTGGCGGCATAAGTCCAAGTGTGTAGTCTTGGCGGTATAAAGTCTAAGTGAACTTTGGCGGTGAAAGTCCAAATATGAATGCTTAACAATTGGGAAGTACAAGGGTGTGATATTAGCGGCATAAAGTCCAAGCATGTAGTCTTGACAGCATAAGTCCAATATTTGAAGGTGTAAAGTCCAAGTGTTTGTCTTGGCAACATAATTCCAAATGTACCTTGGCAAAGTAGACCTGGTTAGCATAACAATAGTCGATGGAAGCACCTGAAGGCTAGCATATGGATGAACAAGTCATGGAGGACTTGGAGGGATCCGATAGGCATGAGGCTGATGGAGGTGGCTAGAAGACTTAGGTCTAGGCTAAGAGTGATCTATCAAGTATGAGGGGAACATACTTGAGTTAAACCTCATGTTTGAGGTTTATCATTCGACTGGGATTATGGACCAGTCGACTAGCCGAGTGTTTGACACTTGGTAGGCTAGTAAACTTGGATTAGTCGACTGAGATTATGACCAGTTGACTAGTCTGATAGTCGACTGAGCTTCGACTGCTCGAGTGAAGCTTTGGCAGTTGACTGCCATTGTGGGCAGTCGACTGGCCTTAAGCATCCAACTATCATGGATGACAGTCGACTAGTTTAAGCAGACACGAGCATAGATGCTCTGGTATTCGACTATCCAGTCAACTACTAGGAAGCAGTTGACTACTAGTAGGGCCAGTTGACTGTGATGTATCCGTTGGGCAAGTTCTAGGGTGGATAGAGCCGTTTTGAGACAACGGATATGAGAGCAGTCAACTAGTGCCTTTTGTAAAGTTTTCTTTGTATTTCATTTGTATACTTGTATTTTCTTGGTGTATTACTTTTGTAATCTTATTGTATGAGATTTCTCCACCTTCTGAGTATTTTCCAAGAAGGAGAAGTTTGATAATGGTGGTGTGCATCACTAGAGCTTGACCCGTAGAGTAGGAAATAGGGTTCCGAATCACGTTAAATTTTCTTGTCTTGTGATTGTGGTTTGTCTTTGTTTTCATTTATGCTATTTTGTATATTCTGCTACACTAACGAATTATAGATAAACACGAACACAATCGAAGAGTAGAAATCAACAAATTTGTATTCACCTCTCCCCCCCCCCCCCTCTATAGAGGAGTCGAGGCTGGGGAACCTATGGAATAAAATGTTGGATCGATTTGAGCACTAGAGGGGGGTGAATAGCGTAAGAAAAACTTTTCGAATTCGTTCGTCGATTCGATACGCAAGAAGAGTAAAGTGCAGCGGAAAATAAATGTAACAAATTTATTTTTACTTGGTTCACAGCCTTCGGCTGCTAATCCAAGGCCCTAACGGTCCTACACCGCGTACGAAGGGCAAAACACTAAAAATACTCCTCCTCGTTAGAGGTAGGAGTAAGCGAGTACAATCAATACGAAAAACAATCAAGGTAGAGGGACACTTCCCCTCTCCTTGTTATGATTAAATCTCGATAAGGAAAGATTTAAAGACAACAATTAAATAAAAATATACCAACAACTATTGAAGATAGGACTTAAGCTCTTGTCGTCGGAGATGCAGTAGCACTTCGTCGTCGTAAGATCGTCGTAGAAGAGTAGCGTAACAAGAGCACTTTTGAGGACTTAGAATGATGGAAAAGGGGTGGAGAACCCCTACTTTTATAGCCTTGTGAAACCCTAATCGTTGAGATGAGGTTTCATGAGGTGATGCCACCTAGCCCTTGAGAAATAGTGATAAGCTTTGACTCTCCTCGAGGCTGATCCTTGACCAGCAGTCGATTGCTACCCTTACCAGTCGACTGTTGGAGGCATCAGTCGACTGAAACAAACCGTTAGTCGACTGATGGTAGGGTTTCCAACTGCAATGAAGAGTTAGCTCAAAAATGTAGTTAATATAAGTAAGTTCGATGGTCGTTTGCCATCCGATCCCGACTTAGACCTTCCATCGGAAGTCTTGGTCGGATCGTCGCCTAAGGACATCTCCGTACAGAGGATATGACCTTACTTACACTCACTCACATGAGCTTACCTCAACCTTTACCTTTGAAGCTTCGCTTTTGGTCTTCACCTGAGTTCTTCGGCTCCCTCCGAAGTCTTCTCGGTGTTGCCCGACCACCATGGTTCCCTCCGAGTGTCGCTGATCTTCGTCTTTGCTTAACAATTCTGCACACTTGATTCAGCTCATGAGATAACAAAGTGAACTTAACTTTGTGTATTTGCTATAATCAAAACTCAGGTTCGATTCAGGTGCCTACTGCACCAACAATCTCCCCCTTTTTGATCTATGGCAAACCAACACAAAGTTAAGTAAATAAATTAAGTGCATTAAGTAAAATGAATAACATGAGTATGAAATATGCATGAATGAGTAGGAGTATGAGAAGAACTCTCTTTCAAGTGCTCCCCCTTCAAGAATCCTCCCCCTTGACCGAGGGTGAGTACTTGAAAAAGTGTCTTGACCCTCCCCCTTGATGTTAGCTACTAAAGAGGATTTTTAACTAATCGAAATTACTTAACAATGGCCTTAGTGTTTAGAATAAGTTCAAGTTAACCTTGGCCTTTCTCCCCCTTTATCAATTAAGAAAGTTTAACCATAAAGGTTAAGTTTAAAAGTTAAGTAAACAAGGTTAGGTTAAAAAAAATTTAAGTTAAGTAAGCAAACTTAACTTTGAGTCATAAAAGTATAAGATCTGTATTCAAGTTAAGTTATAAAAAAAATTGATCTCTTAACTTTGGTCTTTCTCCCCCTTTTGCCATAAATTGGAAGGAGTGGGGGGGGGGGGTTTGAAAAATATAGTTTTGAATTTAGTTTTAAGTCCAAGCATGTTCCAAATAAAGTTTGAAAATAGTAGTTTAAACATAAGTTCATCTATTTAGATGTTCAACTCTATTTGACTTGATTGATATCAAATGATCAACAAGTCCTGAGTAGAGTTGGTTAATTTATGTAATTATACTCTGTGGTTCATGTCGATGCAATAAGTCTACATCTGGAACCAGGAGTAAGGTCCTAACATCTCACGCCCATCTACGTAGCTAAGTACACAAACACATTAGTCCTATGTGTTGTGAGATGCATTGGCTCCTTAAATCTATAGGTATATGATATATAGGGTAAGACCTAAGCTAGTTCCATTAACATGAAAAGAAAAGTGAATAATAGAGTATATAAAAATATAAGTTGTCAATCCTACTCTATTACGCACATGCTCAATTTTCATCTTAGTAGACTAAATTTGGCTTCGGGTAAAGGTTTGGTAAATAGGTCTGCTAGATTCGACTTTGATTCCACGTATTCGAGTTGTATGGTTTCGTTAGCTACATGTTCTCGAATAAAGTGGTGTTTGACCTCTATATGTTTGGTCCTAGAGTGGCATATGGGATTTTTGGTTAAGTTGATTGAGCAAATATTATCTATGTGAGTTTTAATATTGTTGAAGTTTAAGTTAAAGTCTTGGAGAGTGTGCTTCATCCAAAGAAGCTGAGTCACACACTCACCCATCGCAATGTATTTGACTTTGGTGGTAGATAAGGCAACACAGTATTACTTCCTACTGCACCAACTCACTAGACTTGAGCCGAGAAGTTGACAACAAACACTCGTGCTCTTTCTATCGTGTTTACTACCGGCATAATCCGAGTCGGAGTAGTCGATTAGTTCGAACTCGGTAAATCTAGGGTACTAAATGCCTACGCTTAGCATGCCCTTTAGATATCTAAGGATACGCTTAACTAATATTAGGTGACTCTCCTTAGCACAGGTTTGGAACCTTGCACACATACTTATTATGAATAATATATCGGGTCGACTCGCAGTTAAGTAAAGGAGACTCCCTATTACGCTCCTATAGTACTTTAGGTCAATAAATTTTTCGTCTACATCTTCTCCTATATTAACATTTGTAGCCATGGGTGTATTAAATATTTTAGCATTTTGCATTCCAAATCGGTTAATTAATTCCTTAGCATATTTTTGTTGATGTAAATAAATTCCTTCTTTAGTTTTCTTAATTTGTAATCCTAGAAAGAAATTTAATTCTCCTACTAAGTTCATTTCAAATTCACTTTCCATGAGTGAAATGAATTCGTTTAGTAGGATTGAATTAGTTGTTCCAAAAATTATGTCATCTACATAGACTTGAGCTATAAAAATTTCTTTGCTTATAGATTTTACGAAAAGGGTCAGGTCGACTAAGCCTTGGGTAAACCCTTTGGACTTAAAGTATATAGAAAGTCTCTCATACCAAGCTCTAAGAGCTTGTTTTAGTCCATATAAAGCTTTCGTGAGTTTAAAAACATGGTCGGGTTTATCTAAGCTTTCGAATCCTGGGGGTTGACCAACATACACTTCTTCCTTAATAAGTCCATTCAAAAATATTGACTTGACATCCATTTAACAATTTAAATCCTCGATGTGCAGCGTATGCCAACAACAATCGAATGGATTCTAATCTTTCTATGGGGGCATAAGTTTCATCGTAATCTAACCCTTCTATTTGACTAAACCCTTTCGCGACCAATCTCGCTTTGTTTCTAACTACTTCACCTTTGTCATCAAGTTTATTTCGTAAGACCCACCTTGTTCAAATAATTGATTTATCTTTAGGTGGTGGTACTAATTCCCAAACATCGTTCCTAGTAAATTGAGCTAGCTCTTCTTGCATTGCAATAATCCAATCAGGATCAAGAAGAGCTTGTTCAATGGTCTTGGGTTCAATTTTCAAAATCAAGGAGATTTGACTAAGATTTCTATATGATGATCTAGTTCGAACCCCTAGGCTAGGATCACCTATCACTTGGTAAATAGGATGATTCGATTGAATCCTAGAATGACTTGGGTTAGGGTCACCTATCACTTGATCGATAGGATGGCTCGATTGAATCCTAGACTGGCTCGGATTAGGATTAATAGTAGACTCGATTTCAAGGTCGGAGTCGAGTATGGTACGAATCGGTTCGCTAGTTGGTTTTACTACGAGTTTTGTGGGTTCATGTCCTTCGTCGAATACTACATTAATTATTTCCTCAATTTTAAGGGTGTCATTGTTATATACCCTATAAGCTCTACTTGTAGTTGAGTATCCTAGGAAGATACCGATGGAGGTTTTGGATGTGAACTTTCCTAGGTAGTCTTTAGTGTTTAGGATATGTACCTTACATCCAAATACTCTAAAGTATTTAATGTTAGGTACTTTGTCATGGTAGATTTCGTATGAGGTTTTAATGTGCCTCTTTACCATAAGAATTCTATTTTGGACATAACAAGCCATACTAACGGCTTCTGCCCAAAACCTATCGGGTAGGTTGTATTCGTTCAACATGGTCCTAGTGACTTCTTATAGGGTTCTATTTTTTGGCTCGACTAGGCCATTTTGTTGTGGGGTTCTAGGATACGAGAATTCATGGTGGTATCCGTTTAGGTTATAGAAATCTGTGAACCTATGTTTTTCAAATTCACCACCATGATCACTTCTAAGTCTTTTAATTTTAAGGTTCTTTTGGTTTTTGATTAATTTAAACAAGTTGATGAGCTGGTATAAGGTATCACTTTTGTGTTTAAGGAATCTAACCCAGGTAAACCTAGAATAGTCGTCAATTATGACTAGGCAAAATTGACTTCCATTAAGTGACTTGGGTCCATGTGAATTAAATAGATCCATGTGTAGAAGCTCAAGCACACTTTTGGTTTATTCTTGATTAGTTAGTTGATATTGTATCCTAGGTTGTTTACCTTGTTGGCAATCGTTACATATTTTATTGTGTAAGTTGTTGAGGTTGGGCAAACCTCTGACTAAGCCACTCTGACTCATCTTGTGAACAAGTCTTAGGTGCGAGTGACCGAGTCGTCGGTGCCACAACCAAGATTCCTCTTGTTGTGTCATAAGACACTTGGTTGAGGAGTTAGGTAGATTAATAATGTAGATATTGCCATTCCTAGTTCCTTTAAGTATTGTTTTAGAGGTTTCATTTGTTTTAATTAAGCATTCATTTTCTAAGAATATAACCTTATAGTTGTTATCACATAATTGACTTACACTAAGTAAATTATATTGAAAATTTTCAACTAATAAAACATTGTGAATCGTGAAATTAGAATTTAGCTCAATATCACCTGATCCGATGATTTTGAGCTTGTCGTTGTTTTCGAAAGCTACCGATCCTTGTCGTTTGAATCTAAGCTTTGAAAATTTAAGTTGGTCTTCGGTCATATGTTGGGAGCACCCACTGTCCAACATCCATTGATCCTACACACAAGGTAGTTGGATCGGATATTGGAATTTAAAGGTTGTTTGAAGATTATTAGTCCTAGATCATCTCACCCATTTCTACATGATCAAACATGTTATCCTTATGTGTTCTTGTGAGATGACTTCAATTTTACTTGATTAATTTAAATGAATCGAAACTAGTCAACCTTGGGTTAAATTCGGATTTAACCCTAAGCTCACCAAATCACCTTTTCAAGAAATTAGATTCCAGGTCGTGGCGAGGTACAAAGGCCTTCTTTGATCGGAACAACGACCACTTCCTTAGATAAATCCAAGTTCGAGAAAATAATGACTTGATTCACCTAAGATCACTTCCTGGTCTAACTAGTTAAGGATACAGTGAGGTAGCTTCAACTAGTTCCACTTAGTCAAGTGCACCGAGCTAGATACGCCTTATCTAACTCAGACACACAAGACTTCACTTTCCTAGCGTACTATCATCTCGCCGCATCCTAGTACTATGTTGTCAAGTGTTGATGAGTTATAGTTCCTATCTAACCATTCTAAAAATAAAAAGAAAAAGACCTAAGCATACAAATTCTAAGTAATAGCACAAATAAATTTTGTACTAGCTCCCCCTGGACCATTGAATCGGTTCAGTCTTTTCACGTAGTGGATTTGGTCTTTGGGAACCTAGTAATGGCTAGATCCTAATTGAGAAATCAAAGTGGTCTTAGGGACCCATGCTTGGACATGTATTCTATTTTGACTTACAATTGACATATACGACTTGTTAGTTGTATTTTAGCTAAACCCAAGTCCAGCCTTGTTGTACACGGCCCTTTGCGATCCAAGTAAAAGGTCAAGTCCCTTGGATCCCAAAGTGAACCTTTCTAACATATGCCTAACGTCTTCGACTTGACTTTTCAAACGTGAGTTCTCAACTTTGAGTTTTTTAACTCGAGTTGAGTCCTCCTCTTGAACTTGACTAGTCGAAGAGGTTAGGGAGACCTTGTGTTTAAGGAGTTTAACCTCCTCAACTAAAGTCTCGACCTTGGACTCAGACTTAGCTAACTTTCTAGTTAAGAATTTAATTTCATTGTATAAAGTGCTAAGCAAAGATCAACTTACCTTAAGTGACTCTTTTGAACTGGATGCGTATTCGTGGATTGTCTTGAATAGCGACTCATCGTCGAATCCGGACTAAGACTCTTCCTCGGGTTCCGACTCTTGATCGGGTTCAGTCGGTTCGGCCATAATGACGAGATCATCGTCTTCATCTTCCGACGATTCTTCCCAAGTAGCTTTAAGTGCTTTCTTGGACTCGGGTGCTTTGTTCTTTAGTTTCAGACACTCCGACTTGATGTGTCCGAACCTGTTGCAATCAAAACATCTCAAATTCGAATTAGACTTAGGTTTACCTTGATTGACGGGTCATCTTTATCTCTCGATCATCTTCTGAACTAGATTCACTAGTTTGGTTTCTATCTTGGGGTCTACCTTCGACTCGTACTCATACTCGTCCTCTTCCTTGTGGGGTCGTTTGTTTGCGGCCTTCTTCTTCGAACCTACAAGTAAGGCAATACCTTTCTCGGGAATCAAATTAGACTGTTCATGGAGTTCAAATTGAGAAAATAAATCATCTAATCTAATTTTTGAAAGGTCCTTAGAGACCTTGTAGTCACCGAACATGGATGCCCACAAGGTAGTCCTATAGAAAGCATTTAAAGCATACCTTATAAGGTCTCGATTCTCGACCTTTTATCCAATGGTGTGCAAGCTATTGACGATATATTGAATGCGGGCATGTAGTTGTGTTGTCGTCTCATGTTCCTTCATCTTAAGGTTATATAACTTATTAAAAATCAAATCACGCTTACATACCTTTGCATCGTCGGTTCCATCGTGTAGTTCTACGAGTTTAGTCCACAAGTCCTTCGGACTTATGAAGGAGCCGACACGGTTTAGCTCCTCTTTGGACAAGACGCATTGAAGGATTTGGGTAGCCTTTGCATCGGATTCCACTTGTCTTTTCATGGCATTAGTCCACTGATCATAATCCAAGGATTCACCCACTTCATTAGTAGGAAGCGTGAATCCGGTTTAGATTACAATCCACATCTCGATCTGGATCTTATGGAAGCATTCCATCCCACCCTTCCAATAACGGAAGTCATCTCCGTTGTAAAATGGAGGTCGGACGGTGCTAAACCCTTCGAGATGGGCCATTTAGACAAAATAAGGAAAACAAGCACCTCGTAAAACAAAAACAATCGAAATGTACCAAGACTTTCATCTTGGATTAGTAGTGTGGGAGAATGAATTTAAACGAAATGAAAAACTTGTAAAACAAAATTAAACAGAAAAAAAATCTGTAAAAATTTATAGATTAGTGGTTTCACCAAATCGTAGTGCCCCCGGCTCTGATACCAATTATTGGAACGACTTGAGCGCTAGAGGGGGGTGAATAGCACAAGAAAAACTTTTTGAATTCGTTCATCGATTCGATACGCAAGAAGAGTAAAGTGCAGCGGAAAATAAATATAACAAATTTGTTTTTATTTGGTTCACAGCCTTCGGCTGCTAATACAAGGCCCTAACGATCCTAGACCGCGTACGGAGTGCAAAACACTAAAAACACTCCTCCTCGTTAGAGGTAGGAGTAAGCTAGTTCAATCAATACAAAAAATAATCAAGGTAGAGGGACACTCCCTCTCTCCTTGTTACGATTAAAGCTCAATAAGGAAAGATTTAAAGATGACAATTAAATAAAAATATACCGATGATTATTGAAGATAGGACTTGAGCTCTTGTCGTCGGAGATACGGTAGCACTTCGTCGTCGTAAGATCGTCGTAGAAGAGTAGCGTAGCAAGAGCACTTTCGAGCACTTAGAATGATGGAAAAGGGGTGGAGAACCCCTACTTTTATAGCCTTGTGAAACCCTAATCGTTGAGATGAGGTTTCATGAGGTGACGCCACCTAGCCCTTGAGAAATGGTGATAAGTTTTGACTCTCCTCGAGGTTGATCCTTGACCAGCAGTCGATTGCTACCCTTACCAGTCGACTGATACAAGCCGTCAGTCGACTGATGGCAGGGTTTCCAACTGCAATGAAGAGTTAGCTCAAAAATGCAGTTAATATAAGTATGTTCGATGGTCGTTTACCATTCGATCTCGACTTAGACCTTCCATGGGAAGTCTTGGTCGGATCGTCGCCTAAGAACGTCCCCGTACGGAGGACACGACCTTACTTACACTCACTCACACAAGCTTACCTCAACCTTTACCTTTGAAGCTTCACTCCGGTCTTCACATGAGTTCTTCGGCTCCCTCCGAAGTCCTCCCGGTGTTGCCCGACCACCACAGTTTCCTCCGGGTGTCGCTGACCTTCGGCTTAGCTTAGCAATTCTGCACACTTGATTCAACTCGTGAGATAACAAAGTGAACTTAACTTTGTGTATTTGCTTTAATCAAAACTCATGTTCAATTTAGGTGCCTATTGCACCAACATAAAAGGCCTAGCATACTCTCTTCTGGGAGGCCCCGTTGAAGCTGAGTCTGATTTTTGTCTATTGGAGTAGCGACTATCCTTCTCTTAGCTCTATGCACCTTCAATCCTTCTTCTTTATTAATATATTCTTCATCTCGGCCAAGTAATTATTCATAACAAATAGTTGGATTTCTCTATAAAAAAACTAAGAAAGGGTCCTTCCTTCAAACAATGGGGGAAAGCAACCATTAAAAAATCGGGTAGCACTAAGGGTATCTCCTGAGCGATAGTAGTAAAACAATGGATATAACTTCGCAATGATTCAGATGACTCCCACTTTAAATGAAGTAAAATAGAGGCATCATGCTTTTACCTTTTACAACTAACAAAGTGTTTAAGAAAAACTTCCTTCAAATCTTTAAAACAAGTGATAAAGCATGACTGCAGCAACCCAAATCATCTCTGGGTGGACGAGGATAGGGTGATGTGGAAGGCTCGACACTTGAGGGAATCGGTGTAGAAATGAAGGGCAACCGCACCCTCAAACTGGGATAGATGTTCTTTAAGATCGGAGGTGCAATCATATAACCCAATTTGAGGAGGGTGAAAATAGGTTGGTGGACGCTCCAACACTATATCTTCTGTGAACGGACAGGGATCATAGGGTTCCAGGGCTTTCATTAAATGACTTTCTCCTTGATCCTCTCTTCTCATAGGGAAAGGTAGAAGAGGATATCGTTCGACTCCTCCTAGCAGTCCTTCTCCTGGTAATACTTCTATTTCCTATTCACCATCCATAGGGACATGTGAGAACCTATTGTAGGGTTGCTCTCTTCGGGATGAGCCTCCTAAATGAGATTGAAGATACCCCCCTTCTTCTCTCCTCCTCCATCTGTGTGTCGGCCACAACTTTATTTATCATGGTGGAAAACTGAGAAGGTAGAATGGTCATAGGGACTTCTTTAGGAGTAGAAGCCACCGAAGGAGGAAATTTCTTGAGGTTGCATCTGTTAGTGCCTATAAGATGCATATATCTTCACAATGGTATGATATTGTCCACTTTGGGCCTAAGCCCTTATGATTTTTGTTTTTGGGTTTTACCCAAAAGGCCTCATACCAATGGAGATATCTTTTCATCTTATAAGGACATAATCTTTTTCATGTCTTACCAATGTGGGACTTTGATTGTATTTCCAATACTCTCAACATCATCTCTACATCTTGCTTAGAATGTTCCTACAGACGACGACAACCGATGCAGACCAAATTTTTCTCCCTGAGATTGAGCTATCGAGAATGGGTTCTCTCCAACAGCAATAGTAAGAGTCTCCCTGCTCCTTTCTTGTGAAAGTTAACACATGTTAGACTACCCCCCGACCTACCCAACGGAGATCCTCCGATGCTTAAGTTATAGCTTGTATAAGGAAGACAAACCAGTAGTAGCAATGAAGAGAATAAATGTAGTAGAAAATAGTCAGTGTATGTAGAATGAGATCACCCCTCCTTCCTTCGTTTCTGCCTTTTATATGACATTAGTGAAGGACCGAAAACACGCTAGGACGGGGGTGAATAGCATTTTAAAGCTTTTCTTTTCTCATTTTGTAAACCTCATAAAATCAAATTAAACACAATGGAATAACTAAAAACACAAGAAAAGATGGACAAGAATATTTTACTTGGTTCACAGCCGAATGGATGTTAGTCCAAGGCCTGTGATCCTTGGTCGCTTATGAGGGACAATCCACTAATTGATCTCTTCCTCGTTGGAGGTAAGAGACACGATAATTACAAAGATAAAGGAAGCGGTAACAACCTTACCGCTCCTTTTAGAGATTAAGTACAATATAAAAACAAATAAGAATATATCGACAATTAAAGGAAAAATAGAAGCACGGTCGACATAGTGTTGTAGCACAAAGGATTATGGTCGAAGAGTAAGTACGCTTGGGAGATGATTGAATTCTAGGGTTTGTGTCCTCCCTCCTTTTATAGACCTTCCTAAGCCTTTGAAACAATCCTTTTCATCTAGATCAAGATCTATATAAAACTCTATCTACAAAGCTTATCTCTGTGGTGGCACTTGGCTCTTAACGCGTACACCAATTGACTACTCCTATTGCAAGTCGATTGGCCTCAGTCGACTACTGATCCTCTCAGTCAACTGTTGTACTTGAGTTTCCATCCTGTCACCTGCATCACAAGATTAGCACAAGATATACAATAATAGTGATCGTGACAGTCTTTGACCGTCCGATCTTGACTTTGGTATTCCTCCAGAAGCCTTAGTCGGATCGACGCCTAAGGTTGTCCTCATACCGAGGACGCAACCTTACCACCGCTCCTCACACGGAGCTTACCTTTGCCACACCCCTAGTCCTCTTGTAGGGATTCTTATCGCACTTGGAAACATTTACAAGCACTAAGTAGCGGAAAAATGAGATCCCTCCAGAGTTCCATATGAAAACTAAACTCGTTTTTGATCGATTCTAACCTATGAGAATCGTGATTACCTTCGCTGCGTGCCCTTTGCAATCCCGTTAGCAACACTTATGTACGGATCTCGGGCGGTCAATACGTCCGTGCCTCCATGGTATCCACATGAACCGTGAAGTGGAGAAGAACCAAGCTATAGTGCTAGCCACAAAGTTGGTTCGGCCAAGAAGGTAGAAGAAGGAGAAGAAGATCCCACAAAAATTCTATTTCAAAGTCTCATCAAAAAAAACTTTTATATTCAACCATTGAATATGAAGGGGTTTTTGACTCTTGGTTTGCTTGGAATTAATCACTCATTAATTCCACCTTAATGATCATGCAACCCCTCTTAATGGTGTCTCACTTGATTCGAATCTGACTTGAGTCTAACTCGTGTCAGATTCATTGGGTATACCTTGAGTCCTACTCAATTCGAATTTGACTTGAGTCTAACTCGAGTCAGATTTATTGGGTATACCTTGAGTTCTACTCATTGAGTCTAATCTACATTAAACTCAACTCAATGGCTCAATGGCTCATCACATGAGTCATCTCCAACTCACATGTCCTAAGTATGTCACCCAATAAATTCTCATAACGTTAGCAATGTTTCTAAACCTTTTTAGAGACATAAGCAATGAGCGACATCTAGCAATACATCATTGCTACCCAAGTGACGAGAATGTCGAGATCCGACATAACCTTTTCGTGACTACTATCGTGTATGACTTAGTCCTTCTATCCTTGATATATAGATTGATCAATGAGACATTGACTGTGTTATCCTCTTTTCAAAAATGAGTTTCTTGATCTCCAAGTAGACTACTCAACCAAATAAGCTCAATATCTCATATTGACTTATTCGAGCATGACCATGCATTTTTAGCAGTCTTACCCTATCAAAGGGCCCATAGATATCACTTCCGATATATGGAAGGTATAGATCTCATCTACATCACTCACATCACTCCGCATAACTTATTGCATACCCAGTGATCGCCTTTATAGTCACCCTGTTACAGGTGACATTTGACGAAGCTAAAGTATACAACTCATTATGTAGGGAACCGTAGTGACTTCAGGTCTAAGGATTATTCATACCAATAGTCATATGAGAATGTTTATGACACTCATATAACGATCCATGAAACATTCTCATGGAGGGTCAATTCAGTACATAGTCTTGATAAGCGGTATTTATATGTTGTGGTACCGTTACAAATTATTTACCGAACCCCCTAACTACACTAATATAGCATAGTGGATGACCCGGATCATTTCCCAACGAGTGTAATAAATAGAATATTAACTTAGGATTTCTAATTATTGCTAATCCTACAGAATGGGAGTTTGGAATTTAAAAGACTAATCCTACTGAATGAAAGACAATACAAGTAATTAAAGCACTAATCTAACTAACTATGATGACAATGAAATTAAAGAAGATCTAAACTAAGCATGTAAAGGAAAGCATTCAAAACAAGAGCATTAAAAACATAAAGAAAGTGTAGGAATTTGAAATGTAGAGTAAACTACAGCTAAGCTCCTAATTAACTGCAGAATAACAACTGAATTATGCACTGAAATTAAACATTAAAGTAAACAAGATAAACATCCAAATCAATGGAAAAAATCCCCAAATATAACCACCGATCACTCCACGACGGTGACGACAATCCAAACAAGTTCCTCCGGTGGATGGGATGGCTGGATCCTTGCCGGAAATCCTCCGGCAAGTGCTAAATTGATCAATGAAGCAAGCCCTTTTCTCAGGTGGATAGTGCGGAACTGCCAAATCCTAATGCGTTTGCCAGGAGCCGAACCCGGGTCTCTTGCTTGGAAAGTAATTATCCTGACCGTTGGACTACAAAAGCACCGAAACCTGACAGCCTATGGATGACTCTGTGGAGGTGGAGCAGTCCATAGTTCTGCCGTCGGGAGCCGAACCCGAGTCTCTCGGTTGTAGCCGAGTATACTCATCACTATACAACAATGGAACTGCCGGTGCTGCGTGGAGAGGATGGAACCGGAGTATAAGCTGAAATTCTTCACCGACGATGGAATGAAGTGCTGCCGCCGGGAATTGGGAAAATCAAGGGCTGACGGAACTGGAATAGGTGTTGCCACGACCACGGCAGTAGAAGATAACCCAGCCTTCTGAAATCACATCCAATTGGCTCGCTCAACTCCGGTTACTAGTCGTGAAAGGAACACCGGTGAAGATGGCCGAAAATCTCAGCCGCTCGGTGAAGCTGTTGTCTGCCCAATCTCAGACTCAGCTCCGCCGCTCACCAAGAAAGATTCGGATGGAATGGAAGGTGGAAGATCGCCGCTGGCTGCTACCGGAACACCGCCGGAAATGGTTGTGGAAGAAGCGTCGCTCGCCGCGCGTGAAAAGGGGGGAAGAAGACACGCCACCGATTCTGCTGTCACCCGCCGACGCTCGCGCGATGGATGGGATTTCTGTGTCTGCGCCATCTCCGCCCGCTCGTGCGCGAGGAAGAAGCATTGCCGCTGCTCCTCGCGCGTGAGGAAGAAGAAGCCTACATCGTGATCTGCTGCTGCGCCGCGCGATTCTGTCTGCTGAAGATTGGGAAGATGTTGATTTTTAAGGCGATTTTCTGTAGCCGTCCGATCAAATGCCCTTTCAATCTCAACCCTCAATTCAAGTTAGGTTTTAATGAATCATATATTTGCTTAATTAGGATGCTCCATCCAATGGCTGGAATCACTTCAAATCTAGATAGTCAGATCTGATAAATCTAAAGGGACGATCGAGATCCAACGGTCTGGATGAACGATCAAGATGTGTAGATCTTAATGTATGGGTCGGATCACTCCAAATTCGGATTAATGGATCAGATCGAGCCATCACATTGGACAGTCAAGATTGAATAGATCGGAACCCTTTGATTAAACTGCTTCTGATCTTGATGAAAAATCCAGATTAATCCAGTTTGAAATGCCCATTATAACATTGGATTAGGCCACATTTGATCTAACTTGAGTCTAGTCCATTGGCTCATCTTGATCTCCTACAAATAAGGTATAAAATTTGCATATAAGTCCACAAATTTACGAGAATTTACAATAAGGTCCAAAATGAATCCAAACTCATAAAACATATGAATAATCAATAATAAATCATTCGAGTGGATAAAAACATGGATATTAAGGACCAAAATAACACGACGAAATAGTAGTTATCAATTCCTCCACACTTATTCTTGCGCATCCCGAGCAAGCAAAGAAAATTAAAAGTAAACTGAAGGTATATTTCCCTAGCAATTTCCAAGCATACATAGAAAATTTGAGAAAGAAAGTTATCTAGGATTGCCAACTCTCAAAGACTCAAGTAATCATGGACTCAAATCCTACACAGATTAACAAACATGGTGACTTCAATCCATCTTGAATAAACTATGAATGATTAACCCTCACAAGATAAGTGGTGGTTTCTCTCGCTCTCATAAGTATATAATAGTGGAGTTCACTCAAGCTACTCATGATTTATGCACTACCATATGCTTGCTTTTCTTCTACCTTCACCACTATATACACATAAGAATGCACAATTATTGAAGGCTTATTAGGAATGTAAGGGAAACATGAATACAAGGAAAATGACAATATATGTGAAAGAAAAGAAAGGTAAAACATGAAATAGCTGCAGAAATGCTAGGAGATATGGAAATACTGGAATGCTACATAGATGAGTACAAGAAAGTAATGCCCCAAAAGTTTTCATCCAAGCTAGCTTTTCACAATTCCCTAAACATGTAAACAACCCTTATCACTTTCACAATACAAATCCAGATATGATATACAATAAATCTCTCAATAGCTGTAATAAGGGATGTCTGTCACAAAAATACTATCATAGAAATAAAAAAAAACTGCACAATATGTCAACAATTTTTTTTACGACCTTTATTATTTTGGCCAAGTGTTTTTTTTTCAACTTTTTTTTTCATTCATTTTTTTTTCAATTTTTTTTTCTTGACATGCAGTGCTCTTCCCTATGCTCTAAAAAATGCATCAAGCTTAGCTATAAAAATAAAGAGCATGGCTAGCTCATGGTGATCAAGCACGACTTACCTATGCTTACACTGAATTCTCCCTGAGCTACTCTCTCCCTACACTTAAACTTTTATCCGTCTCGGGCAAAAACTCATCATGAAACATATAATATTCCACATCCAACAAAATGGAAATACAGAAGAAATGACATGATGAAAATGTAGGAATAGAAAGACAATAGAATAAATGATGAAAATGACATGACATATGATAAGAAGATTATTCGAATAACATGTGACAACAAAAAAAGTAAAGGGAAACAAATGAGATTGCCTTCATAATAATCATGCAAACCTATGGTTGTGTGGTCTCAAAAAAATCAAAGCAAGTTCTAGAGTTACAATGCCCACAAGTGCACCATACATAAGCAATAAAAACAGGCACAATACTCACTAGGAATGAAAAAAAATCATCTTAATCTATCAACACAGAATCCATCACCAAGGAGTAACCATATGCAATCAAATAATCCATTCATGACAATAAATCCTCAAAACTCGACAATCAAATTTAACTAGCTTTCACGACTTCTAAGATGATATAAAGGAATGCATAGGAAATTTATTTGAAAGCACCGAAAAAATAAAAACTCAACAAACAAAACATAACAACTAAAACAAAAACAAATAAAGTAAAATGAAGTGAAAGAAGTGTATATACAACGAAAAGAAAAGTAGATGGGATAGAACAAACTCCTATGAGGTCCTGGTAGTTAGAGGTGAGTTCTCTCTTGATGTGATCAAGGTAGTTCCATGCTGCTCCCTCTGAAATGATCATCGTCTCATCATATGTACTCTCTGGTGGTCGGAGGCATTTCAACAAAAGTATCCAATCTTGCGGCTGCTGGATTACTACATTTGTTGTTAGGGCTTTCATCAACAACTTCTTGGAGACTCTATCTCAGGTGGGAGTGTCCAGTCTGAGGGTGTCCAGCTATCCACCACTCCTGTGTCAACATCCTCAACATCTGAAACAACATCAACTTCATCAATGAAATCACATCCATCAGCATCCGAAATCACATCACAACACAATTATTCATAGGAGTGCTGTGGAGTAATATGCCTATCACTCGCTCCACAATCCATATCCCTAAGCGCGTCGATATCCACAGGAG
Source organism: Wurfbainia villosa (assembly GCA_025175895.1). Taxonomy (NCBI): domain Eukaryota; kingdom Viridiplantae; phylum Streptophyta; class Magnoliopsida; order Zingiberales; family Zingiberaceae; genus Wurfbainia; species Wurfbainia villosa. The sequence continues at coordinate 110,211,274 of CM045987.1, read as the reverse complement.
TGGTCTTTGACAGAGGCTGAACGAACTCTTGTGCTGCATCTGGCTGAAGGATATTGCAATTTAATCTAGTTGTTTGATCAATGATGCTAACTATCACCGTAGTCTCCATACTGATGATAATAATGATCCATGTTTCTCAGAAAAGATAATTCCTGGTCTTTCCTGAAACACCAATACATAAATCAAAAGACACAAGAAATAGACAAGACAAAATACATGGATATACTGAAAATGAAAGAATGAAGCCCTAATTTTTTTTTTTTAGAATAATGGGAAAATAATCCTAAGTTTACTAAGCATCATCACAGTCCCCGGCAATGGCGTCAAAATCTGATAAGCGGTATTTGTATGTCGTGGTACGGTTACAAATTATTTACCGAACCCCCTAACTACACTAATATAGCATAGTGGATAACCTGAATCGTTTTCTAACGAGTGTAATAGATAGAATAGTAAACTTAGGATTTCTAATTATTGCTAATCCTACTGAATGGGAGTTTGGAATTTAAAAGACTAATCCTACTGAATAAAAGACAATGCAAGTAATTAAAACATTAATCTAACTAACTATGATGATAATGAAATTAAAGAAGATCTAAACTAAGCATGTAAAGGAAAGCATTCAAAACAAGAGCATTAAAAACATAAAAAAAAGTGCAGGAATTTGAAATGTTGAGTAAACTACAACTAAGCTCCTAATTAACTGTAGAATAACAACTGAATTATGCACTGAAATTAAACATTAAAGTAAACAAGATAAATATCCAAATCAATGGACAAAATCCCCAAATATAACCACCGATCACTCCATGTTGGTGACAACAATCCAAATGAGCTCCTCCGGTGGATGAGATGGCGGGATCCTTGTTGGAAATTCTCTGGCAAGTGCTGAATTGATGAATGAAGCGAGCCCTTTTCTCTGGTAGATGGTGCGGAACTTCCAAATCCGAGTGCGTTTGCCAGGAGCCGAACCTGGGTCTCTTGCTTGGAAAGCAATTATCCAGACCGTTGAACTACAAAAGCGCCAAAACCTGACAGCCTATGGATGATTCTGTGGAGGTGGAGCAGCCCATAGTTCCGTAATCAGGAGCTGAACCTGAGTCTCTCGGTTGTAGCCGAGTATACTCACCATTATACTACAACGGAACTGCCGGTGTTGCGTGGAGAGGATGGAACCGGAGTACAAGCTGAAATTCTTCACCGGCGATAGAATGAAGTGTTGTCATCATAAATTGGGAAAATCAAGGGCTGACGGAACTGGAATAGGTGTTGCCGTGACCACGGCAGTAGAAGATAACCCAGCCTTTTGAAATCACATCCAATTGGGTTTCTTAGCTCCGGTTACCAGTCATGAAAGGAACACCGGTGAAGATGGCCAAAAATCCCAGTTGCTCGGTGAAGTCGCCATCTGCCCAATCTCAGACTCAGCTCTGCCGCTCGCCAAGAAAGATTCGGATGGAATGGAAGGTGGAGGACCGCCGCTGGTTGCTATCGGAACACCGCCGAAAATGGCTGTGGAAGAAGCGCCGCTCGCGCGATGGAAGGGGGGAAGAAGATAGGCCGTCGATTCTACTATCGCCCGTCAGCGCTCGCGCGATGGACGGGATTTTTGTGTTTGCGCCATCTCTGCCCGCTCGCGCGCGAGGAAGAAGCGTTGCCACCCCTCCTCGTGCGCGAGGAAGAAGAAGCCTGCGTCATGATCTGCTACTGCGCCGTGCGATTTTGTTTGTCGAAGATTGGGAAGATGTTGATTTTTAAGGTGATTTTCTGTAGCTGTCCGATCAAATGCCCTTTCAATCTCAATCCTCAATTCAAGTTTGGTTTTAATGAATCATTTATTTGCTTAATTGGGCTGCTCCATCCAACGACTGGAATCACTTCAAATCTAGATAGCCGAATCTGATAAATCTGAAGGGACGATCGAGATCCAACGGTTCGGATGAACGGCTAAGACGTGTAGATCTTAATGTATGGGCCGGATTGCTCCAAATTCGGATTAATGGATCAGATCGAGCTATCACATTGGATGATCAGGATTGAATAGATCTGAACCCTTTGATTAAACTGCTTCTGATCTTGATGAAAAATCCAGATTAATCCAGTTTGAAATGCCCATTATAACATTGGATTAGGCAACATTTGATCTAACTCGAGTCTAGTCCATTGGCTCATCTTGATCTCCTACAAATAAGGTATAAAATTTGCATATAAGTCCACAAATTTAGGAGAATTTACAATAAAGTCCAAAATGAATCCAAACTCATAAAACATATGAATAATCAATAATAAATCACTCGAGTGGATAAAAACATGGATATTAAGGACTAAAATAACACAACAAAATAGTAGTTATCAAGTCTCTAATATGTACCCATGTGTCAACTCGATATCACATATCCATGACTTGTGAGATTAAGTTATCAATTGACCTACATGCTACTCTCTCTCTCTCTCTCTCTCTCTCTCTCTATATATATATATATATATATATATATATGCTCTCACTATTAATTTAACCAATTGATATGCTGTAAACCTGAACCTACTATTCAAGGATACTATTATATTATTCATATTGCACAGATAAGAAATAATATAATAAGCAAACCTTGCCTATTATTAATGAAATATGATACATATGATCCCTAATCAGTCATCTCATGATTGACACTAAGGGCTGACATTAACACCTCTGAACTATTGGACTTCTCTGCTTAGCTTTTGATCCTGCCAACTTACTAATGTTGGGTTTCCGACACCCCGACGAGTGTGTGTTCGAACATGTTTCGTAAACATGTGCACAACGAAAGAAATAAAAATAATAAATATAATTTATTACAACAATCACACCACACACATGCATAGTACAACATGTGTAGACATAACCGTAGTTTCAAATTTTGAAATAAAAGGAAATTTATTCTACGTATACCTGACGTATCACGTATAGAGGGAAAGACATCAACCGGAGCGACCCTCGCCAGAATTGCCTCTATCCGTATCCACACCGAGTATCTTCGGGATGACTTCACAAAGTCACGAGCCTCGTCTTCGTACGAGTCACTAGCCTTGTGTCGAAGACGATGTGATCGAGAGAAGATCACAATCCAAATCAAAATTCGGATTCAAAACAAGTCCTCAAAAACTCGCTTCTCTGGAGAGGTATTCGCCCACCGTTTGACGAATCCTTCATCCTCCACCTATGAGGATTACCATAGATCAAATCCCCGGCAAGGAAGCCACTGTCAAAGCTCCAAACGTCATCCAAACGATACTCCGACACGAAGTAAACAAGCTATCCAGAAAACTGGACAGCTTTGGTGGAGGATTAGCGCCGGCCAAATAAGTAAGCTAGATGCTCACCTTGTCGCCGGAGCCAAGGAAGATCACTAGAGGGTAGCCAAAGGATCGTCGGCTGAAGCTTGGACGCCGACACAAGAGGTGGGCGGCGGCTAGGGTTTGGGCGCCGACCACAAGAGGAGAGGAGGGAGAGGGGCGACAAATTTGGATTAGGGCTCTCATTAAACCCTTGAGCCCTATTTTATAGAGAACAAATTCTCCTAATGGTTATTGGTTCATAACCAAAATCCGTTAACCCGCTCCATTAATTTAGGTTAAAATAAACCAAACCGATTTGGTCCATTTGAAGTTAAAACGAACCAAACCAACTTTTGATTCATTTATTTAAAACAAACCAAACCCTTTTGGTTTATTCTTTACCATTGGATTAGAACCAAACCAATTTAGTTCATCCATCATGTCTTCATAAGACACAGTCCATCCACGCTTCCATTGCGATTGAAACGATTTAATGCTCGCTCCTTGTTTGGTCCAACCAAACCTAGTTTCTCTCGGTCTGAGAATCTCATTCTCAAGCTCGTTTTAAATCCTTCGGATTACGCTCGTTGTGCGTGTGACCAAATAGGTTCTCAATTTATGTTGGCCGTCTATAATTAACGATTAATTATAGAACGATCATGAGTGGCACCTAGTAGTACATCATGATCCCCAATTAACCGAAAAGATCAACGGTTGATCCATAACTATTTCTGAAACCCTTCAGCAGCTATAATGATTCGTGCCCCATTCCCTTCACTCATCTTATACCCACTTGGTTCAGGACATGGTCTATAGTGTCAGTCCCCACTAGGTTGACTACGCCACACATAGCCCAAGTATCATTTTCTCATCCTACGGATTCTAGTTACTGCACATGTATCCAAGAGTACCTTACTCTAAACATGTAATGTTTTGGCCAAAGACTTTAGTAACAATCCGACGAGAGGCCATGGGTATACATCTCCTCGCAAGGAGTGGTGAATCTTTTATAGGCTATTCAAACACCTTCGATCACTTTGACTTATACCCAATCATCCCGGGTCCACATCTCCTCAGAGATGCTTGCTTAAGATGTCAAAGCATAAGTCTTCATGATCAAGATGACTTGAATACTACAAGTCAAAGGAACATCACACTTAAGTTACAGTAAGAACTTCATTGACATATCTATATATGCAGAGAACCATATAAAGTCTCACAGCTAGTCACTCCAATGAACTAGTTACCATAACTAGCATCCACGATTAACTCCGGACATCACAATGTCTCCAGCCAGTGAGAATCAGCTATTTGGATACACCAAGGAGTATACCTCGTTCTAGTCTCGACAGAACTGATGGTGTCCAAATCCATCAATTCATCGACTAGGGATTATTCTGATACATCACAATGACACATATAGAGATACTCACTAGTTGTGATCCAATCACAAATTCTCTCATGCTGTGAATCGTATCGTGGACATTCAGTAAATGAGTTTAAGATCTAATCAAATACATAAAAACATGTATACTCAAATAGTGAATCTTCATTTATCATATAAATGGTTCAAACATAAGGTGATTGCCTTAACACATCTCTCATATATTATTAACAAACTCCCACTTGGTGTAATGCCAATCGCTACAGTATTCAATACCATAAGCTCTAACATGACCCTCAAATTTACTTTGAGGTAATGCCTTAGTCAAAGGATCCGCTAAGTTCCTTTCAGTGGAGATTTTCTCGATTTGTATTCCCTTCCTACTAATGATCTCTCTGATCAGATGATAGCGGCGAAGTACATGTTTGGATCGTTGATGAGACCTTGGATCTTTCGTCTGTGCAATTGCTCCATTGTTGTCACAGTAGACCGGTATTGCTTCAACAATGGCTGGAACCACACCAAGTTCATAAATAAACTTCTTGATCCAAATCGCTTCCTTTGTTGCTTCCGAAGCTGCAATGTATTCTGCCTCAGTGGCAGAATCTGCTACGGTGTCTTGTTTGGAACTTTTCCAACTCACTGCGGCCCCATTCAAGGTGAACACATATCCAGACTGAGACCTGGAATCATCCTTGCCTATCTGGAAGCTGGCATCCGTATACCCGCGTATCATCATGTCCCCTTCTCCATAGGAGCACATCCTTAGTTCTTCTCAAGTACTTAAGGATTATCTTAACAGTCGCCCAATGATCCATTCCTGGATCAGACTGGTATCTACTCATGACACTCAGAGCATATGATACATCAAGTCTCGTACATAACATAGCATACATGATAGATCCTATTGCGGATGCATAAGGAATCTTACTCATGCAAATCCTCTCATCTTCTGTGCGCGGACACATAGACTTCGAAAGGTGTATCCCATGCCTGATGGGTAGGAAACCTTTCTTGGATTCCGACATGCTAAACCTATTTAGCACTCGGTCTATATATGTAGACTGGGAAAGACCAAGCAACTGTTTCGATCTATCTCTATAGATCTTAATCCTGAGGATGTAGGTTGCTTCTCCCAGGTCTTTCATGGAGAATATCTTGGACAACCAAATTTTAACTGACTGTAAGATTGAAACATCATTTCTTATAAGTAATATGTCATCGATATACAATACTAGAAACACGACTGCACTCCAACTAACCTTCTTGTACACACAAGGTTCGTCTAGATTTTGTGAGAAATCAAACTTTTTGATTGTCTCATCAAAACGGATATTCCAGCTCCTGGATGCTTGCTTCAATCCATATATAGACCGTCACAATTTACATACCTTGGTTTTATCAACCGATGTTAAACCCTCAGGCTATATCATATACACGTCCTCAAGCAGGTTTCCATTAAGGAAAGTTGTTTTCACATCCATCTGCCATATCTCATAATCATAATGAGCCGCTATGGCCAGGAGCATCTGAATGGATTTAAGCATAGCAACAGGCGAATAGGTTTCGTCATAATCAACACCTTGCTTTGATAATATCCTTTCGCTACCAATCTAGCCTTATAGGTAATCACATTACCATCCATGTCAGTTTTCTTCTTGAAAACCCACTTGCACCCTATAGGCTTTATGCCTTCAGGTGGGTCAACCAAGTTCCAAACTTGGTTTTCATACATGGAATCCATTTCCGACTTCATGGCTTCAAGCCACTTATCCCTTTCTGAACTTGTTAGAACTTCTTCATAATGGGTAGGCTCCTCATCATCAATGAGTAACACATCGTTCGATTCACTTATGAGAAATCCATATCTCTCAGGAATATTACTTGTTCTACCAGATCTACGAAGATGTGGTGTCTCAATAGGTCCAGCCGATGGCTCATCACTATGAGTGATTGGCTGTGATACTTCACCAGGTATCTCATCAATGTCTATTTGAGTCTCTCGAGCCTTATCAAGCTCAACGACACTCCCACTATTTTCTTGCAAGAGAAACTCTTTCTCTAGAAATACAGCATGCCTTGAAACAAACACCTTTTGTTTCACAGGATGAGAGAATTGGTAACCCCTTGTTTCCTTAGGGTATCCAATAAATAGACATTTATCAGACTTTGCATCCAATTTGTCTTATATAGTTTGCTTCACATAAGCAGGACAACCCCATATCTTCAAGTAAGATATATGAGGTTTCTTACTATTCCATATCTCATATGGAGTAGTAGAGACTACCTTGGTTGGCATTCTGTTTAACAAGTAAACAGATGTCTGAAGTGCATAGCCCCAAAAGGACTTGGGAAGATTCACATGATTCATCATTGACCTGACCATGTCCAACAATGTCCGATTATGTCTCTCAGATACACCATTATGCTGTGGTGTATATAGCGGAGTCCATTGAGACAATATACTATTGTCTCTTAGATAATCTAGAAACTCTTGACTTAAGTATTCACCACCTCGATCCGATCAAAGTATTTTAATACTCTTATCATGTTGTTTCTCTACTTCATTTCTGAATTCTTTGAACCTTTCAAAGGCTTCAGACTTGTGTTTCATCAAGAACACATACCCAAACCGTGAGTGATCATCGGTGAAGGTAATGAAGTAGCTATAGCCTCCCATAGCTTGAGTTGACATAGGTCCACATACATCAGTATGTATTAGACCTAGCAACTCTCCCACTCGTTCACCTTTTCCTGTAAAAGGTAACTTAGTCATCTTGCCTTTTAAGCATGATTCGCATGTATCGTATGAATCCAATTCAAACGATTCCAGAATTCCACATCGGTGTAATTCGGACATGTGTTTCTTGCTTACATGGCCAAGACGACAATGCCACATGTAGGAGTCTAATTGATTATCCTTTCGAGCACACTTGTTGCTCGCTTCGATATTGAAAATGTCACTGGATACATCCAACGTATAAATACCATTGCTCAAGGTTCCAGTCCCATAAAGTACACCATTCAAAGTTATATAACAACAATTATTACTAAACGTCAAATGGTAACCATTTCTATTTAAGCGGGAAATAGGAACAATGTTCTTTATTAGAGAAGGAACACAATAGCAATTGTCCAGTTCTAAGACTAGTCCACTAGGGAGCTTCAGCAAATAAGTTCCGATGGAGACCGCAACAACCTTTGCTCCATTGCCAACTCGTAAATTTGACTCCCCTCTGACGAGTCTTCTTCTATTCCTTAGCCCCTGTATGTCATTATATATATGTGAGCCACACCCAGTATCCAATACCCAAGTGTCTAAGGAAATAGAATGATAATCAATAACGAAGATACCTGAAGAGGATGGGGCATCAGATGCCTTCTTCTTCTTCACGGACTCAAGATAAATCTTGCAGTTTCTTCACCAGTGGCCTTCCTTGCCACAATGATAGCAAGTGCCTTTTTGTGCTGGTTCTGCCTTCTTAGCCTTCTTATTCTTCCCTTTCTTCTATTCCTTTGCCTTCCTCTTAGAACCTTTCTTCGAGGAATCAACTAACATAACCGCCTTCTCCTCATACTTCATAGAAGGCTTCACAGTCTTCAGCATATTGAGGAGCTCAGGAATAGTGGATTCTAATTTGTTCATCCGATAGTTCATCATAAATTATGAGAAACTCTTGAGCAAACAATACAGAATTAAGTCAATACTTAATTCATGATCCATCACAAACCCAAGGGTGGCCAGCCGCTCGATGTACCCGTTCATCTTTAGCACAAACTGTACTACAGACGAACCTTCTTGCATCTTAGAGGTGAAGAGGAGCCTGGAGACTTCGAACTTTTCAGATCTCGCTAGCTCATCAAACAACTCATGAAGATGGAAGACTATGGTATTAGCATCCATATGCTCATGCTGCTTTTGCAGCTCAGGTACCATCGCAGGTAGCATGATGCAACTCGCCAGTTCAGAATATGCCACATGTTTCTGATAGGCCAACAATTGGTCTGGACTTGCATCGTCTCTAGGACGATTCGGAATAGGCTCTTCTAGGACATACGCTAGTTTTTTCGCCTTGAGAACAATTCTCAAGTTTCTAAGCCAGTCCAGGAAGTTAGGCCCAATCAATTTGTTTGAATCCAAAATATTGTGCAAATTCAAAGACATCATGATCAATCGATTAACCTAGAAATACAAAATGAGCATATATAAGAAAATGATTTTAAAATGCATCAACATACATTAATAAATCCCATTCATTTTTCGAATTTCAAAAACCCCAAAATCACTTCGGAAGATCGTAGGTTCATCTCCGAATGGGCTGATATCCAACATAGATATGAACAACCTTGGAGAGAGTCCAACAAGCCATTCATAGCTACGATGGTAGATATCAAATATACCGATTGCATATCACATATATGCAACTATCACAATGTGCTATCAACTAATTGAATGTTCACACATACATCGGGTTGTTAACTCATTAACAAGTATGCATCATATGCATAGCACCCAACTTCACCTCCCTTCACATCGACCTTGGAGAGAGTCCAACAAGCTGATGCTCCAGGTTAAAGCCAACCCATTAATCGAGAAATAGTTTTAATATGGTTAGAGTGCATTCAACCAATTAGCCCGACTTGGAGAGAGTCCAACAACCAAAGTAACGATTGACCTCTGACTCTTACCATATTAGTATTAAACTATTCTATGGTTTGAACATGTTCGGGTTCGAGCCGGACATGGAGAGAGTCCAACAACCCAAACAAGACACAGAACTCTGGTTCTAACCATATTAATGGAAAGTGTAGGCTTTAATATTGAGTAAGTGTTTTATGTCTCATCCTCTTTGCATGAAAATAACTATTATCTACATGGCATGACATACATCTACATGTCACGACACGCATGGCATAATGATATGCATCTAATGCAATTACATGGTATACAATTATGACATGTACTTAATTTTTTTATATGTCATAACTATTTATGGAAATAAAATATATTTAAGATTTGATTCCCAAAATCAAATAATGATTAAATTAGGAAACAAATTTCCAAATCTAATCACATATTTTATTTATGGAAGGTTTCAATTAAGGAAAGTCAAATTTAATTTAGGAAACAAATTTTCTAAATTGTCAAAACTATTTATGGAAATAAAATATATTTAAGATTTTATTTCCCAAATCAAATCATGATTAAATTAGGAAATAAATTTCCAAATCTAATCAAATATTTTATTTATGGAAAATGTCAATTTCCATAAATACTTCTAACTTTCCAAAAGTAGAAGATTTCCATAAATACTTCTAGACTTTCCAAAACTAAAAATTTACATAAATACTTCTAACTTTCCAAAAGTAGAAAATTTCCATAACAATTACCACTATCGCAAAACAATTTTATGATTATGTCAAAACACAACCTGGGCTCTGATACCACTGTTGGGTTTCCGGCACCGCGGCGAGTGTGTGTTCGAACATGTTTCGTAAACATGTGCACAGCGAAAGAAATAAAATTAATAAATCTAATTTATTACAACACACACACCACATGCATGCATAGTACAACATGTGTAAACATAACCGTAGTTTCAAATTTTGCAATAAAAAGAAATTTATTCTACATATACCTGACGTATGATGTGTAGCGGGAAAGACATCAATCGGAGTGACCCTCACTAGAATCGCCTCTATCCGTATCCACGCCGAGTATCTTTGGGATGACTTCACAAAGTCACGAGCCTCGTCTTCGTATGAGTCACTAGCCTCGTGTCGAAGACGATGTGATCGAGAGAATATCACAATCCGAATCAAAATTCGGATTCAAAATGAGTCCTCAAAAACTCGCTTCTCTGGAGAGGTATTTGCCCACCGTTTGATGAATCATTCGTCCTCCACCTATGAGGATTACCGAAGATCGAATCCCCGGCAAGGAAGCCACTGTCGGAGCTCCAAACGTCGTCCAAACAACGCTCCGACACGAAGTAAACAAGCTGTCCAGAAAACTGGACAGCTTTGGTGGAGGATTAGCGTCGGCCTAATAAGGAAGCTAGATGCTCACTTTGTCGCCGGAGCCAAGGAAGATCACCGGAGGATCGCCGGCTGAAGCTTGGAAGCCGGCAACAAGTTGGACGGCGGCACAAGAGGTGGGCGGAAGCTAGGGTTTGGGCGCCGACCACAAGAGGAGAGGAGGGAAAGGGGCGATAACTTTGGATTAGGGCTCTCATTAAACCCTTGAGCCTTATTTTATAGAGAACAAATTCTCCTAATGGTTATTGGTTCATAATCAAAACCCGTTAACCCGGTACATTAATTTAAGTTAAAATAAACCAAACCGATTTGGTCTATTTTAAGTTAAAACGAACCGAACCAACTTTTAGTTCATTTGTTTAAAACAAACCAAACCCCTTTGGTTTATTTTCCACCATTGGATTACAACCAAACCAATTTGGTTCATCCATAATGTCTTCATAAGACATGGCCCATCCACGCTTCCATTGCGATTGAAATGATTTTATGCTTGCTCCTTGTTTGGTCCAACCAAACCTAGTTTCTCTCGGTCTGAGAATCTCATTCTCAAGCTCGTTTTAAATCCTTCGGATTATGCTCATTGTGTGTGTGACCAAATAGGTTCTCGGTTTATGTTGGCCATCTATAATTAACCATTAATTATAGAACGATCATGAGTGACACCTAGTAGTACATCATGATCCTCAATTAACCGAAAAGATCAACGGTTGATCCAGAACTATTTCTGAAACCCTTCAGCAGCTATAATGATTCGTGCCCCATTCCCTTCACTCATCTTATACCCACTTGGTTCAGGACATAGTCTATAGTGTCAGTCCCCACTAGGTTGACTACATCACACCTAGCCCAAGTATCATTTTCTCGTCCTACGAATTCTAGTTACTGCACATGTATCCAAGAGTACCTTACTCTAAACATGTAATGCTTTGGCCAAAGACTTTAGTAACAATCTGACGAGAGATCATGGGTATACATCTCCTCGCAAGGAGTGGTGAATCCTTTAGAGGCTATTCAAACACCTTCGATCACTTCGACTTATACCCAATCATCCCGGGTCCACATCTCCTCAGATATGCTTGCTTAAGATGTCAAAGCATAAGTCTTCATGATCAAGATGACTTGAATACCGCAAGTCAAAGGAACATCGCACTTAAGCTACAGTAGGAACTTCATTGATATATCTATATATGCAAAGAATCATATGAAGTCTTACAGCTAGTCACTCCAATGAACTTGTTACCATAACTAGCATCCACGATTAACTCCGGACATCACAATGTCTCCAGCCAGTGAGAATCAGCTATTTGGATACACCAAGGAGTATACCTCGTTCTAGTCTCGACAGAACTGATGGTGTCCAAATTCATCAATTCATCGACTAGGGATTATTCTGATACATCACAATGACACATGTCGAGATACTCACTAGTTGTGATCCAATCACAAATTCTCTCATGCTGTGAATCGTATCGTAGACATTCAGTAAATGAGTTAAAGATTTAATCAAATACATAAAAACATGTATACTCAAATAGTGAATCTTCATTTATCATATAAATGGTTCAAACATAAGGCGATTGCCTTAAGACATCTCTCTGTTGGGATGTATACTGAAAAGTCTATCTTTTGTATAAACATCTTTATTTTTGAAATAAGAATCACATGATCATTGTTTGTATATTTTTATGGTTATGCAATATTGTCTAATACATTACATTGTAGATAACATGGTGTGTGGTCACACGGGAGATCATGTTATCGGCTCCTTGTAAAGTATAAGTAAAGGCTCACAACTGAGATGACTTTGGATAAACCATCGGAATGGTTGTAGTGTGATTTTGTATTGGTTTGTCTTGACCATAGAATCACACTAGTGCACTTTGTGTGTATTGAGCAGGACCGACTTAGAGGTGATTCGATTTATTGCTGACTACATAATCGAATCGGACCTCTGATATTATTTTGTACATGATCTTAATCCCAATATAATAACGGGCACATATACTTAGTATTCATTTCTTTGATTTACCAATGGGCGAGATTTATAGATTAAATCGATAGACTCGGTAAGTTGGGAAATGGTATTATTTATATGGTGTGTCGTTGATTATAGGAGGAATCCGTATCCTATATATTAGGATAATGATGTCCCCTTGAGGAGCTCATAAGGTTCATCATATAAACCCTGCAGGTGGACTTGGTCCGGCATGATGAAAAGGTTGAGTGGTACTACTCATGGAGTTAAATGTTGATTAATTAATGGTCAGTAAATTAATTAATCGACGAACATTCGAGATCTTAAACACTGGGAAAAAATGTACATATAACATATGGAACTCATATTATCTTATGGGGGTTGGTGAGGTAGATCAATGATAATCCTTTAGTGGATTGGATTATCATTAATGGATCGGACTTTATGTGGGCTTGATCCATGGGTGGCCAAGATCCAACTCCTCCTCTTGGTCTTTAATGTAGCCTATTAACACCTCATGAAGCTTAGATCCAATGGATAGAAACAAAACTCTAGATCCAAAGGTAGAGATTAAATCTCTAAGATCCGACGTTTGAGATTAAATCTCTAGATCCGACGGTTGAGATTAAATCCCTAGAACCAATGGTGGAGATTAAAAGGAGGCTTATCCCTAACTCTATAAAAGGAGTTTGAGGGGTTGGCGTGGAGAATCAATCAAGAGAAGCTAGGGTTTTGGAGGTTGGCGGCAAGAGATAGGAGCTAGGGTTTGGGCTTGGGCGGCACCTAATAAGGAAAGATTTCCTTGCCTTCTTCTTTTTCCTCAAGCTGCCGGCGCCCTTTGAGCTCCTTCCAACCCTTGGCCAGCATCCAAACTCCCTCTTCTCCTTCTCCTTGGCTAGTGGAACAAAGGTTTAGGGTCCTCCCTTGAAGCTTTTGGCCGGCAACCCTTAATCTCTTCTTCCTTCTTAGCCGGCGGCAAAGCTCCATCCTTGGAGGTTGTTGGTTGGTTAAAAGAAGAAATAGAGCTTTGTTTCTATTCTTCCTCTTGCTCGGAATGAGCAAGGAAGGAAGATTGGTGATCTAGGAGCTTTAACTTTTGGTAGATCGTCGCCCACACGACGTCTGAAAGGAGGAAGGTCATACATTAGAAGATCGAGAGGTATATCTATTCTCTATTCTCTTTTTTTACTTGCTTGTATTTGTTTTTCCAATTATGAGCATGATAAATTCTGTTTGTGGCTAAATAATACTTTGATCCCGAACATAAATACAAAAGTCGGCAATCCGTACATCGTCTATTCCGTGGCTACTCGTAGAATAGAGGTTGGTCGCTTGAACGACAAGTTTGTTCAAGTGACCTCTCTAAACGAATAGCACGACGATGACTTGGTTGTTTGGGCAATCCCTTTTTTCTAGGATTAATTTTTTTTTAATCCGGGGACATCGATGGGATCGCCATGAACAAACGACCGAGGTGAAGTGGGAAGCGAAGTTTCCCCTCACGGACTCGATAAGCAAAAACCTTCAATTGGTATCAGAGCTAAGGTTTCCAATTTTGTGTGTTTAGGATTCGGTTAATTTTTATGCACTTTTCATATATTATATGTGCCGGATAATAGTAGGATATGCATAGTTTAACTCTTTGGTTGTAGGCATAAGATCCGACTATTATGGCCATATGTGAGTATGTGATTGTATGTGTATATTTTGTTGAAACCTCGGGGTTGACGAGGCTAGTATTTGATTTTTTTTGTAAATTAGATACGACATTGTTTAGCCACTCTTTTTATTTTAGTTTACTTTCGATCTAGATTTCATGTACACTCCCTCGTTGAGTATAGGATCGATGGATGTAAATTAAAATAGATTTTAGTCTCAGCTTGGATCTCCGTAAGGCTCGTACATGGCGTAGGAGGAGCGGACGAGAAGGCGATGCGACGGGAGACATATTGAAGACAAAAGCCATAATAGTTGGAAAATAATTTATTTTTTATATTTATTGCTTTTTGTTTGATATGCATGTCGTAGGCTAGAAAATTCCTCAATTTCAAATTATTAAGTGGGAGAGGGATATTTTTATAAATTCCCACGGCCTCCATTACGATTTGACAAGTGATGCAAACAAACTTGTGCGTTGGATCTGAGTGCCTTCCTCCCCATCGGATGAATTTGTTTGCGGATCACAAGGTCGAATATGATTATAGGAAATTATTAAGGAGCGTGTGTACTTCCCCATCGTAAGGCACATAACCCAAGATAATTACCTTGGTACCAAGTAATGGTGAACACTTAGATACAAATATAAGTATCCTCCCCATCGGAGTCACTGCTTTTATTTGTAGGGCCAAAGAGGAACTAACTATTAATTTTACTTGTCAAAAAGTTAGGTTGACAAGATAGTAAAATTAATGGGTAAAACCTCCTCTTACAAATGTAGAATTCGTATACGTCCACACTATCGTGGCATACGATATTCTCGGTGTTTTGAGGTGTTGGTTGATTTTAAAATTTTATTGTTTGAGGAATCAATAATTTTTTGAAATCTAAAGTAATGATCTATGTGATTCTTAGGGTTTTCAAAAATGACTTTCAGTCCACTTGCTATGATACTAAAGGAAAATAAACTTACTATACCCAAATAATGTTGATTGGAAAAGAATCTAGATATTGTCTAAACTGCTAAGAAGTACAAGTATGTACTCTTCGAAGAGTATCCTCCTGAGCCTGTAAATAAGCTGGAAGTCCTTGGAGCTGAGATCGAAGGGGAAACCCAGGTTGATATCATTCTCCAGCCGACAGAAAGGCTTGCTCAGGCTCAGGCCATGGTTGCTCAGAAGGTTTCTACTTCTAAGCTGAAAGGCAAGAAGAAGAAGAAACAAGGTAGAGCAAAGTTGGTGGGAGGCTCTTAGGGAGGAGTGAAGAAGCTGAAAGGCAAGTACTTCACTTGCAAGAAGGATGGACATTCGAAGAAGGACTGTCCCAATCCGAAGCAGAACAAAGGTATATCCTTTGGCCTAATCGTTGAAACATGGTTAGCGGTGTTATCTACCAGCACCTAGTGTGTAGATACGGGAGCCTCTGATCATGTCTGCAATACTTTGCAGGGGTTCCAGGAAACCCGACGACGAGCTGAGGGAGAGATTATCATTTACTTGGGCAATGCCATAATGGTGGCGGCTATTGCAGTGGAAGAAGTTTTATTTATCTTTTGAGAAAAATAAAACTTTGGTTCTGGAAAATTCCCTTTATGTACCTTTATTTAGAAAGAATTTAATTTCAGTTTCTAAATTCTTTATGGATGGATATTCTATTTCTTTTAATGACAGAGTTGTTATAAAAAGGAATAGGGAGAATATATGTTCAGGTACATTGATAGGAAATTTATACACACTTGAACCAAAACCTCCCACGATGCAAATTGAAGTTAATAACTCATCTTCTAAATTCCAATGAGAGAAAAGAACCTTCGAAGATGAACCAAACATATCTTTGGCATCTTAGGCTTGGTCATATTAACCTAAGTAGAATTCAAAGGTTGATAGCTGATGGACCTCTGGGTTCATTAGTGGTGGAAGATTTCCCAACCTGCGAATCTTGCTTGGAGGGTAAAATGACCAAGAGGCCTTTTAAGGCCAAGGGGTATAGAGCCAAAGATGTGTTAGAATTGGTTCATTCTGATTTGTATGATCCTATGTCTATCCAGGCAAGAGGTGGTTTTGAATATTTCGTCTTTTTCATAGATGATTATTCAAGATATGGATGACACTACGATCTGATCGTGGTGGTGAGTACCTCTTGGGATAGATTAGGAGTTACTTATCGGAGGCTGGGATTCAATCCTAATTGTCTGTACTTGGCACACCCCAGCAGAATGGTGTAGCAGAGCGAAGGAATAGGACTCTTATGGAGATGGTTAGATCGATGATGAGTTATTCTGAGTTGTCAGATCCGTTCTGGGGATATGCTCTAGATACGGCGGTGTACATTTTGAACTTGGTTCCATCTAAATCAGTGCCTTCTACTCCCACAGAATTATGGACTGGGCGAAAGCCTAGTCTAAGACATATTCAGATATGGGGGAGTCCAGCACATGTGCTGAAGGCAGAGGCTGGTAAGTTGGAACCTCGTACAGAAGTACGCATGTTCGTTGGCTATCCTAGAGGAACAAAGGGAGGTTTGTTTTATAGTCCTAGAGATCAGAGGGTGATCATTAGCACAAACGCTAGATTTCTAGAGGAAGACTATGTGATGAGCCACAAGCCCAAGAGTAAAATTATTCTGGAGGAATTAAAAGGGGAAGTCACTTCTTCAGTACCACTGGTACAAGAGGATATATCACAAGTCACTGCACCGTGTGTCATAGAGGATACACAGGTGATACCTCGTCGTAGTGGGAGGGTTGTGAGACAGCTGAATAGACTCTTGTTCTTGGGAGAATCTTCTGATTTGGTCCCTAGCGAACATGAACTTGATCCCTGGACATATGATGAGGCAATCCAAGATAAAGATGCAGTATCTTGGCAAAGTGCAATGAATGCTGAGATTGAATCTATGGATTCAAATCTAGTCTGGGAGCTAGTAGAACCACCTGATGGTGTAAAAACCATTGGATGCAAGTGGATCTACAAAAGAAAGAGAGGAATAGATGGGAAGGTTGAGACCTTCAAAGTGAGGCTTGTTGCGAAGGGGTATACTCAGAAAGAGGGTATCGATTATAAGGAGACCTTTTCACCAGTAGTCATGCTTAAGTCTATCCGGATTCTCTTATGTATAGCAGCTCATATGGATTATGAGGTGTGGCAGATGGATGTCAAGACAGCTTTCCTTAATGAAAGTCTTGAGGAAAACATCTATATGAAGCAACCAGAGGGATTCATTGCGAAGGGTAAAGAGCATCTTGTATGTAAGCTTAATCGGTCCATTTATGGATTGAAGCAAGCTTCTAGGTCTTGGAACATCCTCTTTGATGAGGTAATCCAGTCTTATGGATTTATTCAAAGTCTGAATGAGTCTTGTGTATACAAGAGATGTGACAGAAACATAGTGGTATTTCTTGTACTATACGTAGATGACATTTTGTTGATTGACAATAATATCAAGGTGTTATCAGACGTAAGGGTATGGTTGTCCAAACAGTTTGATATAAAGGACTTGGGAGAAGTGGGACACATCATTGGGATCAAGGTTATAAGGGATCACAGGAAAAGGATGTTGTGCTTATCCCAAGCTTCATACATAGACACGATTATGGAGCGTTTTAGCATACAGAACTCCAAGAAGGGTTTTCTACCTTTCAGGCATGGAGTTCCTTTATCTGAGGAGATAGAGGAGATGAAGGTGGTTCCTTATGCTTCGACAATAGGAAGCCTCATGTATGCGATGCTATGTACGAGACCAGATATTTGCTATGCCGTGGGCATGGTCAGCAGATATCAGAGTAATCCAGGACAGGGACATTGGACTGCGATAAAGCATATATTGAAGTACCTGAGAAGGACTAGGGATTATATGCTGGTTTACCAGCCAGACCAATTACTCCCTGTGGGTTACACGAATTCCGACTTCCAATCTGGTAAGGATAACAGTAAGTCTACCTTAGGTTTTGTGTTTACTTTGGGAGGTGGAGCCATTTTATGGAGGAGTGTCAAGCAGAAATGCGTGGTAGACTCCACCATGGAAGCTGAGTATGTGGCAGCTTCTGAGGCGGCCAAAGAAGCTGTATGGCTCAGGAACTTCCCGATGGACTTGGATGTGATTCCTGGTTTGCCCAGAACTATCACAATTTATTGTGATAATAATGGTGCAGTTGCAAACTCGAAGGAACAACGAGCCCATAAGGTGAGTAAATACATAGAGCGCAAGTACCACCTGATACGAGAAATCGTAAAGGAGGTAGAAGTTGTTGTCGCCTAGATTGCATCAGAGGATGACCTAGTAGACCCTTTTCACTAAGGCCCTTCTAGCGAGAGCTTCGATAGGCATGTGGAGGGAAGGGGAATCAGATGTATGGCAGTATGAGGATAACATAGTCTTTTAGTATAAGTGGGAGATTATTGGGATGTATACTGAAAAGTCTATATTTTATATGAACATCTTTATTTTTAAAATAAGAATCACATGATCATTGTTTGCATATTTTTATGGTTATGCAATATTGTCTAATACATTAAATTGTAGATAACATGGTGTGTGGTGTCACACGGGAGATCATGTTATCGGCTCCTTGTAAAGTATAAGTAAAGGCTAAAAACCGAGATGACTTTGGACAAACCATCGGAATGGTTGTAGTGTGATTTGGTATTGGTTTGTCTTGACCATAGAATCACACTAGTGCACTTTGTGTGTATTTAGCAGGACCGACTTAGAGGTGATTCGATTTATTGCTGACTACATAATCGAATCGGACCTCAGATATTATTTTGTACATGCTCTTAATCCCGATATAATAACGGGCACATATACTTAGTATTCATTTCTTTGATTTACCAATGGGCGAGATTTATAGATTAAATCGATAGGCTCGGTAAGTTAGAAAATGGTATTATTTATATGGTGTGCCGTTGATTATAGGAGGAAACCGTGTCCTATATATTAGGATGATGATTTCCCCTTGACGAGCTCATAAGGTTCATCATGTAAACCCTGCAGGTGGACTTGGTCCGACATGATGAAAAGGTTGAGTGGTACTACTCATGGAGTTAGATGTGGATTAATTAATGGTCAGTAAATTAATTAATCGACGGACATTCGAGATCTTAAACACGGGGAGAAAATGTACATATAATATATGGAGCTCATATTATCTTATGGGGGTTGGTGAGGTAGATCAATGATAATCCTTTAGTGGATTGGATTATCATTAATGGATCGAACATTATGTGGGCTTGATCCATGGGTGGCCAAGATCTAACTCCTCTTCATGGTCCCTAATGTAGCCTATTAACACCTCATGAAGCTTAGATCCAATGGATAGAAACAAAACTCTAGGTCCAAAGGTAGAGATTAAATCTCTAAGATCCGACGGTTGAGATTAAATCTCTAGATCCGACGGTTGAGATTAAATCCCTAGAACCAATGATGGAGATTAAAAGGAGGCTTATCCCTAACTCTATAAAAGGAGTTTGAGGGGTTGGCGTGGAGAATCAATCAAGAGAAGCTAGGGTTTTGGAGGTTGGCAGCAAGAGATAAGAGCTAGGGTTTGGGCTTGGGCGGCACCTAATAAGGAAAGATTTCCTTGCCTTCTTCTTCTTCCTCAAGCTGCTGGCACCCTTTGAGCTCCTTCCAACCCTTGGCCGGCATCCAAACTCCCTCTTGTCCTTCTCCTTGGCTGGTGGAACAAAGGTTTAGGGTCCTCCCTTGAAGCTTTTGGCCGGCAACCCTTAATCTCTTCTTCCTTCTTGGTCGGCGGCAAAGCTCCATCCTTGGAGGTTTGTCGGTTGGTTGAAAGAAGGAATAGAGCTTTGTTTCTATTCTTCTTCTTGCTCGGAATGAGCAAGGAAGGATGATTGGCGATCTAGAGGCTTCAACTTTTGGTAGATCGTCGCCCACACGACATCCGAAAGGAGGAAGGTCATACATTAGAAGATCGAGAGTTATATCTATTCTCTATTCTCTTTTGTTACTTGCTTGTATTTGTTTTTCCAATTATGAGCATGATAAATTTTGTTTGTGGCTAAATAATACTTAGATCCCGAACATAAATACAAAAACCGGCGATCCGTACATCGTCTATTCCGCGGCTACTCGTAGAATAGAGGTTGGTCGCTTGAACGACAAGTTTGTTCAAGTGACCTCTCTAAACGAATAGCACGACGATGACTTGGTTGTTTGGGCAATCCCTTTGGTCTAGGATTATTTTTTTTTTTAATCCGGGGACATCAATGGGATCGCCATGAACAAACGACCGAGGTGAAGTGGGAAGCGAAGTTTTCCCTCACGGACTCGATAAGCAAAAACCTTCACTCTCATATATTACTAACAACTAAGTCTTGCAAACTTGACCCAGAATATAAGACCATAATATGACTTAACTTCGAACCTTTTCCATTATCAAAATTCAAGTTGGATTATCTAGTGCCCCTACACCAATAATCTCCCCCTTTTTGATTTATGGCAACATGATTCAAAGTTAAGGAAATAAATACATTAATAAAATGTAAGACAATGCATAAATCATGAAATACTCCCCCTTAGTAATACCTCCCCTTAATATTTCTTAAATTTATTAATTTAATATCTCTCCCCCTTTGACATATATAAAAAAATAATTTAAAATGTCTAATAGGTCTTATGTCAAACTCGAGGTAGCTAGAGATATTAAATTTGTCTAACAAACTAATGTACTAAAACATCTAATAGTGTTGGTGCAGGGGCACCAGATAATCGAACCTGTGTTTTGATTATGGCAAAGACACAAAGTTAAGTTTACATCGTTGTCTCACAAGCTAAATCAAGTGTGCAGAAAGGCTAAGCTAAGCCGAAGGTCAGCGACACCCAGAGGGAGTTGTGGTGGTCGGGCAACACCGAGGAAACTTCGTGGGAGTCAAAGAACCTAGGTGGAAGACCAGAAGCAAAGCGACATATCTTAAAGGACCAGAGGTAAGCTCGTGTGAGTGAGAGATGGTAAGGTCATGTCCTCTATACGGGGACGACCATAGGCGGCGATCCGACTAAGACTTCCTGTGGAAAGTCTAGGTTGAGATCGGATGGTAAGAAACCGTCGCATTTACCATTTTCTATGCTAACCTCTTATTGTAGGGAAGTGGCCAGGCTGGCAGTCGACTGCTGGTCATTGGGCAATCGACTGATGCTCATCAATCAACTGATGGCAACGAATCAGCCTTTTGTGCTAGGTCAAAATGGATAATGTTTGACGCGGCCAATTCGCGATAAAATTTTGTACCACTTCGTGATCTGTTCCAAAAGATGAAGAGACTTATTCTGAGGACAAACTCTATAAAAGGAGGGGAGGATTCCAACCCAAACATCAATCAAGATTATTATCAAGTGCTCCTATAACACCAAAGCTCCAACACCGTCATAACGTCGACACAACGCTAAGCTTTCATCTTCTTCGTCGGCAGCAGCAGCAAGTAATATCTTTTGTATTCTTTGTTTTAATCGTAACAAGGTGAGGTAGGTTTGTTGCCTCATCCTCGTACTTATGGTTTTATGATCGTTATCTCCTACCGCCAACGAGGAGGAGATCTTATAGTGTTTTGCCCTCCGTACGCGGTCTAGGACCGTTAGGGCCTTGGAGTAGCAACCGTTGGATTGTGAACCAAGTAAAAATAAACTTGTCTCTTTATTTTTCCACTGTGCTTGCTTGTATATCGAACGAACAAAACGAAAAATTTCACGCTCGCTATTCACCCCCCCCTCTAGCGACGCTTCTCGATCCAACAAATAGGTCTTATTCCTAACTAGAGGTAGCTAAAGATATTAAGTTTGTCTAACTTAAGTCTTCTCTCCCCCTTTGGCATATTATTAAGAAGAATGTGATTTTAAATTCTCTAAGTCCTGCACCAACAATAGTAAAGTTTTATCTTTTGAAAAGAATGTATACTCAACATGCAGTAAAGTTTTCAAAATACTTTTAATAGTTATAATATTTAAGAATTAACAAGAGTATTTTCAATGAATGGTTAAAGGAAAATATATATTTTTCAAATCATATTTTTTAAAAAATATATATATTTAAAAATCTTATAAGTAGTGATTTTTCAATTTGAACCTCCCCTTAACTTGACATCCTTGTTAACCAAAAGGAAGGCTTGCCCAAATGTCTAGAGGGTCTCAGTCAATCAAAACCTCCCCCTTAACCTGGCATACTCTTAGGACATCCTTCTTAACTACAAGGAAGATTTTATTAAATGTCTAAAGGGTCTCAGTATCTGAAATTGACTTAACGAACTAGTCAATCAATCATCCTTTTAAGAAAATATAGGCTTTCAAAAATTAAGTATAACGGTAACAAATATGGAAAAAAAAAATAATTTTAAGAAAAATATATATTTATAGATTTTGTAAAACATTCAATTTGATTGTCCTTAACATCTCACCCATTCTATATGTCTCAATACAAACAGTACATGTTAACCTTATGAGTTTAGTGAAATGACTTTCAATTTTACTTAGTTAATTTTAATGTCTTAGGAATTAATTAACCTTGGGCTAGATTCGGATTTAACATTTAGTTAGGTGAATATTTCAAAAGAGGGCTTCCAGGTCGTGGCAAGACACAGGGGTATACTTTAATCGGAACAATGACTACTTCTTTAGACAAAGTCAACTTAAGAAATTACACACTTAATTTACTTGGGGTCAAATTCTAGTCTAACTAGTTTAGGATGTGGTGAGATAGCTTCAGTTAGTTCCATTTAGCTAAGTGAATCAAGCTAGATACTTCTTATCCAACTCGAAATGCACTTGACTTCGTTCCCCTAATGTACTATCATCTCACTGCATCCTAATACTATATTGTCAAGATTAATTAATCATTTTCTATCTAATCGTTCTATCATAGTTAATTTAAGACTAGTATGTATGACATGACATAATTAAGCATGATAATTAATAATTAATTAAATATGATATGAATATATGAATGATCATGTCATATTTAATTCAACCAATTTAAATTATTAGATTTCTTGTGTAGATTTTTATTTGTTCCATAGTTATAGGGTACTCTATGATAATTAGTTTACAAATTTTAGTATTTTGATTTTTGGTTAACTTAGACTAGTAACCCAAGCCTAAATATTTATTTGTTGAATTTTTAAAAGTTGAAGGTTTAATTATTAAATTATTAATTTGTGTATAATCAAATGATACTCTATTATAATTAATTTTATTAGTTTGATTATCTAATTTTGAATTTTTAATTAAGTTAGATTTTGAATTTTTTTAAATAGATTTAATAGGATTATTAAAATTTTCAAAATAATACTATTAGGATTATTAGAATTTTTTAAAATCGGATTATTAGAATTTTTAAAATTTTATTATTATGATTATTAGAATTTTTTAAATTTGAATTTTTCAAAACAGATTTTTTTTATTCGGAATTATCTTGATTAATCAGATTTAGGGATTGATCATTCTGTCCTAGATTTTGATTATTCTGATCTAGGCTTTGATTATTCTGATTTAGACTTTGATTATTTTTAGTCTTGGTTTGATCTAGATTTATATTGATTAGACTAAAATTTTAATAAGTTCTTGATTAATCTTATCAAATGTTATCAGATTAATTTGATAATTTTCTTCTCTAATATTTTTATTATTTAAAATAATTAAATCTGAATTATTTAATTTTTTATTAGTTGAATTATTAATTGTGTTAATTAATTGACCCTTATTGTTTGAACAAAAATCAACTGTTTTGCTAGATTTTTATGACTAGTATTACTAGATTTAACACACAATTTATCTAAATCATTATACATTTTAAAACTTAAATTATCAAAATCTTTACTAACCTTGGTTGCATCCCCTAATTATGTGGACCTTTCCTTTCTCTCCGGACACTGATTCTTATAGTGGTCGAACCTTCTACACCTAAAGTACATGATGTGCTCCTTGTTCCTCCGGACTCCTAGCATTGATGCCTCCTTTGCTGTTGGTTGTGTCGTCCGAGTCTTATGAGTATGACACTTATTTTTATAGTGTCCTCTGTTGGATCGAAGCAAATCGCTAGAGGGGGGGGGTGAATAGCGATAAAACTTTTTTTTCGAGTTCGTATCAAAAACCGAGTAGATAATTAATTGCAGCGGAAATGAAAACAATAAATAAAAGAGACAATTCTTTTTACTTGGTTCGTAGCCTTCGGCTACTACTCCAAGGCTCTAGTGGTCCTTGACCACGCACGGAGGGCAAAATACTAAACGAACTCCTCCTCGTTGGAGGTAGGAGTTAATCGATACAAGAACAAAAACTTGAGGTAGAGGGACACTCCCCCTCTCCTCGTTATGATAGAAAAAGAGCTTCGAAAAAGTAAATGAACAACGAATATAAATCTAAAACTGACGTACAAAAACTAAAAGAAAATTAAACCTAGCGTCGGAGAAGAAGAACTTCGTTGTCGGAGAGTTGTAGCTTTACGGAGGCTCTTGGAAGCTTAGAATTGATGATGAAACCCTAGGTTTGACCTTCCTTTTATAGCCTTTGAGCCCCTTTTCGAGAGGAACCCTAGCCAATCACAATTGAGCACCAATCTCCTTGAAATGGGGTGATAAGCCTTGACTCCTCAAATCTGATCATTGACCATCACGATCGATGGCCATCATCGATCGATCGATGGCAAGATCGACGATTCGACGACTCCTCAAAGCCGATCGATCGACGGCAATGAGTCCTCCAAGTTAGCTTAAAGAAAACATTATTTCAATGGCCTTCGATTGTCCGATCTCGACCTAGACCATCGATGGGATGTCTTTGGTCGGATCTACGCTTAAGACCATCCCCGTAAGGAGGATACGACCTCACTTACGCTCGCACACACGAGCTTACCTCGATACTTACCATGTTGCTTTTTGCTTCCGGCCTTCCACTCGACTCCTTCGGCTCCCTCCAAAGTCACTCGAGTGTCGCCCGACCACCCGACTTCTTCCGGGTGTCGCTAGCCTTCAGCTCCAGCTTTAGCAATCTTCTGCACACTCGATTCAGCTCGTGAGATAACGACATGAGCTTAACTTTGTATCGTTTGCTATAATCAAAACTCAGGTTCGACCTAGGTGCCTACTGCACCAACAATCCTCTCTCCCTACACTTGAAACAAATAATATGGAATTTAAAGTTTAAATTTACATTGTTACCTTTTGGCTTCGTGGGATGCTCCTCCATGGTTAGCTCGGTTGAAGATCTTCTGATACTTGCATGTAGGAACACAAAATAAAATGTTCCAAGACTTGGTCTTGGATTAGTAGTGCGGGAGATAATAAATATAATGAAATAAATAAATAAAACCCGAAAGAAAGAAAAGAGAAATAAAATTGCTCAAAATGGTGGTTGCACCAAATTTGAGTGCCCCCGGCTCTGATAATAATTGAAGGACCGAAAACACGCTAGAGAGGGGGTGAAAAGCTTTTAAAATCTTTTCTTTTCTCGTTTTGAAAACCTTGTAAAATCAAAGTAAATGCAGCAGAATAAATAAAAACACAAGACAAGATGGACAAGAATATTTTCCTTGGTTCACAGCCGAATGACTACTAGTCCAATGCCCGCGATCCTTGATCGCTTACGAGGGACAATTCACTAGTTGATCTCTTCCTCGTTAGAGGTAAGAGACACGACAATTTCAAAGGTAAAGGAAGCGGTAACCACCTTACCGCTCCTTTTAGAGATTAAGTATAATAGAAAAATAAATAAGAATATACTGACAATTAAAGGGAAAATAGAAGCATGATCGGTGTAGTGTTGTAGCACGAAGGATTATGGCCGGAGAGTAAGTACGCTTGGGAGATGAATGAATTCTAGGGTTTGTGTCCTCCTTCCTTTTATAGACTTTCATAAGCCTTTGAAACAATCCTTTTCGTACAGATCTAGATAAAACTCTATCTGTAAAGCTTATCTCCATGTTCGATTATCTAGTGCCCCTGCACCAATAATTAGGGCAATTTATCGCGTAATAAACTACGAGCATCGTTGTCCACGTGGAAGCCCATGCGAGTTCAGGTGATCTATCGTTATGCCATTAGAGAATGCTCGTTATTAGGAATCTTCTGTGGGACTTATGAGATGTCTTCAATCTATTATAAAAGATAATGACATATATACCAAGACTATGATAAACAGTCTCTTGCATATTTTACAGGGCCACACCTTAACAGAATTAATATTCCTTTTGGGTTCTTGCTAATTTCCAAAGCTACTATCCATCTGACTCGCTTTGATTTCTTTCCGAGCTACTACCTTCTCGACTCGACTCATCTTTCTGAACTGTTACCTCCCTAACTTATCTTTACACTTACATCCCGAGCAGCCATGCCCTTGACTCAACTCACCTTCCCAAATTGTTCCTTCCCTAACTTATTTTCATACTTACATCCCGAACTATCACGTTCTTTATTCGGCTTATCTTTCCAAACTGTTTATTCCCTAATTTATTTTCATACTTACATCGTGAACTGTTACGTCCTTGACTCGATTCATTTTTCGAAGTACTATTGATGCGGCGAAGAAGATTCGTTCGCTTCCTTCCGACACGATGAAGCACGAAGGGAGCTTTGGGGGGTTCTCTCCGGCCGCAACAGTAAAGATGAAAGAATAAAGCCGAGAAACGTAAACCAACACAGGCAACGAAACCAAGACACAGGATATAACGTGGTTTGGAATAAGGATTCCTACTCCACGGAGGTGAGCTCTCTCACCGGATGCAGTGCCAAAGCACTTTCACTATGAACGTCCTCCTTCGCGGAAAGGAAACTTCCGGAGGTGGAGGAGAAAACCTCTTACAGTCAAATCACAATACAAGAAAGAATACACAAAAAGCGAAGATCACCACTCTCCTTCTCCGGCAAAGTGGTAGCTCTCCTTCTCCCCAATGCGTCTTCGTTTCTTGCTGGTTGGAATGATGCGGATCCACTTCCTTCTGTCCCCTTCCTCCCTTTTATTCTCCTCCTCTGATCCATCATTGCCTCGCAGGCTATCCCCATTGTACATGTGGCCACCACGTTCACCTGAAGAATAATTTTGTTATAGATACGAGGAACGAAGGCTCCTCGGAATATTGTGTGGGGACCCCCCCCTCTGTTACATAACACCTCTTCATCTACATTTATGGGAATTAGGTTAGCCTGTCCCTCTCAACCATTTGCTTTTGGTAAAACTAACTTAGACCTATAGCTCACGCGTGGCATAGCCTTTGGGCTCTTCAGCGACCTGAACCAGCTTCCCTCCTTTCCGCCCCAAACTACTTCCGGATGAACTAGGTCGAGTCGATTCGTATCTGTCCTATCTGCTTCTAGGCCTATCAAGCCGAACCGATTCTCTTTTATTTCCTAACGAAGAATCCTCCGCCTCCACTTTGCCATGCCAACTACCTCAACTGGCTCTCCCGTGCCAATCGTCGCAGGCGATTGCGCCCGAACCGTTCTTCCCTTCTTTCTTCGCTGAACCAATTATTTGGTTCGGATGGTGTCTTTCCTGCGAGCCCTCTTATCCGATTCATAGAGAAGAGGTAACGGCAGTATCATTAGTCAACTCCAAAAATAGTCAAGCGAAGTTATAAGCTTGAGTTTCCAAATATATAAAGTATCTACTCCATCCTTTGCTCACTAATTCAAATTCACTTTCCTCTTATAGCCCCACCCTATATACCTGAGGCGGCCTAATGGGCCCATGGGCCCCGCTTCTCTTTTTCTCTTGTATAGTCGAATCATCGCGAAAAACCCTATATAAATCTCCACCCTTTCCTTTTATGCATGACTTAGCGTGCCTAACAATCCCGTCCTTTCTGTTTCTTCCCTCCAGTGGTTTTCTCCAGCGGCATTTCAACGACCCAGCCCTTCCTTTTCCACACGTTTCTCCTCCAACCCTCAAGTAAGTGTTCTGCCCTGTTTTATACCTATGGCCTCTAAGACCACCACTTCACCTGCGTGGTATGAGCACACCGTAACCCAACTAGACTGCGACCATTACTTCTTTAACCTTAAAGATAGGTTCATAGACTCTTCCATAAAATGTTGTTTCACGACCAAGACTCACCGACCACACCATCCTCCCCCCGGTCTGACTGATTCTTTTCCGAACAGTTCCTTAATGGCCTGTTTCTACCAGTGCCCTCCCCTTATCTAGAAATCTTAGATTTTTACGGACTACCTCTAAATCAATTTACCCCCAATTCTTTTCGCATTCTATCAGGGGCCTCTATAGTATTTCAACACCTAAATCTCCCTCTATCCCCTCAAATATTCCACTGTTTCTTCCAGTTAAAATCCTCCAAGGCAGGCCTTTTTTACCTATCTAGTCGCATGGACTGCCAATTTTTAATGAATATGCTCACTTCCCATAAAGGATGGGAAGAATTGTACTTCTTTGTTTAGCTTCCTGTACCTCTACCCCACTCGGACACCTGGAAGCTAGAACTCCCTGAACTACCTCCTTTCCGTGAAATGAGGACCCAGTGTCCTTTCTCGGAGGTTTATAAAGCACTGGGAGAATCCCACTATTGTTCAAACCACCTAATGAAAACTCCTCTCCTAAGTCACTTCGGGTTGTCCCCCTTCCCTTCAACGGCCTCGGCCGCAATAGGTAGGATGACATTTACCCTTCAATATAACTTCTTATTTACATCAACCATCTTTCTTATCAACACATTTTACAGATAATCTAATGCAGGATGCTCTAGTAAAGGGAGAAGAGATTGAGGCCGCCAAGAAGAAGAAGACCTCAACAAAGAGAGTCAAGTCTCTAGCAGCCCCTTCTTCCCCTCGAAAAAGATTGTGGCTCCTTAAAGAAGGAGCTCTCAGTTCGTCAGTTCCTCCTCCCTCTTCTTCTGGTCTACATGACTCCCAATCTCTAACCGTCTACGAACCGAGGATGAGGGATACCACCTTCTCCGCCCCATCCTCTTCTCCCCAAGGAGGAGATTCCCTTTCCCATTCTCCTGCTTCATCCTCCCTTCCTCATGATTCTCCCCTACCTTCCCGAACCGAATCCATCTCCGCCCCTATCCCCTCAGAAACACTTACTTCTCCTGCCCCTCTTCGGCGTGCTGGTCCCACTCTTCCTTATGAGGGGGGAGATTTTCCCCTCCAGAACCCTTCAATGGATACATTGGGGTCACGGCTGTAGATTCGTCACCTTTCGGAGGTGAAATTCTTCAACCAATCGGGCATACAAGGCCCTTGCGACCAAGTGGATAAATTGTTGGCTGAGGTAACTACTTTCCCCTTCCGACCTTTAGTGTATACATACACGTACATACCACTATGTGTCAACACCTGACGATTGTATTTTCTTTCCTTCAGGCCTCGGCCAAGCATAGCAAAATGATATCTCAAATAGCCCAATTTCAATCCAATGTGGAGACACACCACTTTGCTTCCTTGGTGCACCAAAAGCAACTCACTCAGCAACTGAGTGAGAAGGAGCAAATATAATCAGATTTGAGGGGCCAATGTGAGGACTCCATGACACAATTGGCCCTGGTTCAAAGTGAGAAGGAGGAACTTCAGCGAAAAAATAAAGACCTTGAACAACAACTCTTCCTGCAATCCAGCAAGCTTCAACAGGTGGATCTTCTCACCCATGAATTAATAGGGTACAAAAGACGTACAACTTGGGGACGTCATTATTCAAGCTGCTGATTCTTCTACTACAATTCAGCAGCTTCATCAAGAACGTCACAGCTTCAGCTAGAACGCCAAGCATGGGAAGCCACTCAAAAGTCTTGTATAGAGAAGTGTCAAGAGCTTTCTTCAATGGTGGCTACCCTTCCTCAAGCCCTATCGGCAGCGGCTCGGCAGTAAACAGAACTTCATCGAGAATACTCCAAGGCTCTCTCGGCTCTGGGTCAGTGAGCCATAAAAGCATCAACCGAGAAAGATGCCCTGGCAGCCCAACTAGCCAAAAGTCAGGCCCAGCTGGCCGAGTGTCAAGCTCAACTAGCCAGTTGCCAGTCTCAACTGAAGGAGCAGGAGGCTGACTTGAAGGGATGCTACGTCAAAAAGGGAGTAGATCTATTCATACTTGGCTTCGACGGGTTCTCGACTTTAAATGCTGAATGAGGATATCCACCTCTCGGCACGGACACTAGTTATCTGAACCCTGTAGATGCGTTGTCTAAGTGTCCCCCAGAGCTCTTTGAATTGTAATTCATAATATCTTGCTCCTTGTAATGACTATTTTCTCGCTGTTAAAGAATATTTATATTGGCATGGCTTTTTGTTGTTCTTCGTGTACTCCTTGGTGCGGGTCGAGAATTTTAGATTGACTCTATGCTTTTTCTTCTTTACAACTATGCTCCCTTTTCCGTCTCGCCTGGCGCAATTACTCCCTTCGCTCGGGAACCCACTAAGAAGGTCCCGGACGATCTTATTCATGTCCGACCCAATTTTGGCTCGGTTAAAGATTAAATTACTTCAGTCTTTTGATCTTCTTCATCTACCTTGCTTCTCCGGAAACAATATCTTGACAAGTACCTATGCTGTCGCCATTATGATATTAGTCTCTTCATCTTCTTCTCCTTCCCGAGAACGACTGCAGTTTCTTTTCTTTCAACTATAAATTATCACCCCCCATGTCTTCATCCTTTCATCTCACTCTCATGGCTTCGGCAGAACACCCCATTGAGATTTCCTTAGATTCTGAATCTTTCGAGCTACAGGACATGTCTATTGAAGACACTGAAGATTCTGAGACCCGTTCAACAGTTACTTCGGCCTTTCGCCCACTCCCTCTTCCGTCTTTTACTACTACTCCATCCCCTTCGGCAGGGAGGTCCTTCCGAGCGCTCTTCCCTTCCTTCCGCAATCGGGTATGGAATCCTCCTCTGACGTGGGAATATAAAATAGGAGATCCTCGGGCCTCTGCTGAACTTCCTCCACTTCCGCCAGCCCTAGCTTTCGTTTCAATCTCTCCGGCAAGGATTTGGCCGCCCCCTTTTGATGAAGCTCCACCAGTGATGCCTCCCGCTCAAGGCGATCTTTACAGAGTCATCTTGGCGCCTTCCTCCTCCTCGGAGCCTCCCAACAATTCTCCTATTAAGAATAATCCTAAAAAGCCTACGTAGCTTAAATGATGTAACTGCTCTCAAGTATGTTAATAAAAAGGAAGAAAGGAATTGATGTCAATCCTTGTCGTTTTCCTGTAATGGTAGAGCCTCTATCATCAGAAAAAATTGTCATCTCATCTGAACATACTTCTTCTTACCGCTTCCGTGGAATTCGTACCATCTCTCTCATAGTTATTGTATCAGCGACTTTTCACCTATTGTCTTTACGTTTCCCCTTCTTCGCTAGCATTTATTATTTTTATTTCCTTTACGAATAAATGCACTTTCCTCCTTCATCGTTATAAAGACCTCCGACCATCCTTGCGCAACATCCATCTTCTCTTTTCCCTTCGCCTTGCCATGGAAGAAACTTCCAAATAGGGCAGCAGTTCTTTCCCTTCCGAGGAAAAGACCGAAGAACAACACTACATTGCTAACTTGGAGGAATAGGTGAGATGCCTACAGCGGCGATTGAGGGAAGCTTCCACCAATAACTACTCTTTGCGCCAGCAGCTACCAGTGTCCCAAAAGGACCTAGCTAAGCATATCTTTCTGCAACAATCCTACCTTCGACAACTATGGTGCCAACCCCAGCCACGCAAAGAAGCTCCGTCAGTTCCTCTCAATAAAGAACTGTAATGCCCTATATATAAGGGTTTGTTTTGCTATTTTATTCTTGTGAGGGAGTTGTAAGATGTAACCTTTCTGGAATGTAAACCTTCACTTCTACTTTTCCCGCTTATCTTTTTCTTCCAATATTCCTCGAGCTACACCAAACTCTATCTTCCTCGAGCTACACAAAACTCTTCACCCTTTCATTGCACAGGGGTCACGCATATACATCCCCTATAAGAAAATAAAACGATATATAGCTGAGGGAATACTCAGCTCTTCCGTTCCGCCATCACACGGGAATAAAATAATATATAGTTGAGGAATGACTCAACTCTTTCGTTTCACGGGGATAAAGATAATAGAAATATATAACCGAACGAAAGTTTGGTTCTTTCGCTCCACCATCGCACGGAGATATATAGTTGAGGAATGACTCAACCCTTCCGTTTCACGGGAATAAAAATAATAGAAATATATAACCGAACGAAAGTTTGGTTCTTCCGCTCCACCATCGCACGGGGATATATAGTTGAGGAATGACTCAACCCTTCCGTTTCACGGGAATAAAAATAATATGCAGTTGAGAAATAAACACAACTCTTCCATTCCACCTTCGCACGGGGATAAAATAATATACAGCTAAAGAAATGTTCAGCTCTTCTGATCCGCCACCATACGGGGATGAAATAATATATAGTTGAGGAATGACTCAACTCTTCCGTTTTACGGGGATAAAAATAATATGGAGTTGAGGAATAAACTCAACTCTTCGGTTTCACGGGGATAAAAGAATATGCAACTGAAGAAATATTCAGTTATTCCGATTTGCCACCACACGGGGATAAAATAATGTATAGTTGAGGAATGACTCAACTCTTCCGATCCGCCACCACACGGGGATAAAGATAATATATAGTTGAGGAATGACTCAACTCTTCCGATCCGCCACCGCATGGGGATAAAATAATATACAGCTGAAGAAATGTTCAGCTCTTCCGATCCGCCACCAAACGGGGATAAAATAATATATAGCTGAAGAAATGTTCAGCTCTTCCGATCCGCCACCATATGGGGATAAAATAATATATAGTCGAAGAAATGTTCAGCTCTTTCGATCCGCCACCATACGGGGATAAAATAATATATAACTAAAGAAATGTTCAGCTCTTCCGATCCGCCACCATACGGGGATAAAATAATATATAGCCGAAGAAATATTCAGCTCTTCCGATCCGCCACCACACGGGAATAAAATAATATATAGCTGAAGAAATGTTCATCTCTTCTGATCCGCCACCATACGGGGATAAAATAATATACAGCCGAAGAAATGTTCAGCTCTTCCGATCTGCCACCATATGGGGATAAAATAATATATAGTGACAAATGCCTTCTGTATAAAGAGTGCGCGGCTTTCGTGCTGCTATTCTTCCTTCCTTCATCTCGAAGGTGAACACCTTCATCCATCCACTCCTATGAAAACAAGGGTTTTAGTAAATAATGGGTCATCAGAGAAATAAATCATCGTTTCCCTTCTACTTAGGGCCTCCTTTTCTATAAACTAGGAGCCCAATAGCCGTTACAAGCCCATTCCCCCCTCCTTTTATAGGGGATGCTTCGTCTTCCTTTTCTTCAGTTACCGTCATTCCTTCCGGCTTTTCGTCTCCTTCTTCTTCGTTTGTTCCTCTTTCCGTCGCCATCTTTCGGTGCCCCAATCACCCACCTCAGCGCTTTTCTTCTTTCTCCAACGGACAGGATGAATTCCTCTTTCTACCAAGAAATAGCAAGTCATTACTCACATATCAAACGGGGTGAGGGTCATCCGCCAGCCTCATCTCCGCCCTCACCCTCGTCTACTACCATCCCCCTGCCTCCTCTCTCCCTTCTTCTCCACCTCCGTCTGAAACCCTTGTTACATCCACCCCAGATGAAACCGGAGTAACCAGCCCATCCTCATCTCCCATATTACTTACAAACCCTAACTCTCCAATTTTCTCCCCCTCCGCCTTGGGTATTCGGAAGTCGCCCCCTCTTTCATCACAACCTGAAGATGATTCCAGGGAGGTAGTGCGTCCACACCAGTCAACTACAGATGCTTCTGCATCCCCTCCTTCTCTTTCTCCGGAACATTCCACCGCCCCTGAACCCATGATGGTTGATATTCCTCCACTGCCTATTTCCCCTGCTACTCATCGCTTGGAGAGCCCTTCTCCTTATATGGGCTCTAGCCCAGGTCCTTCCACTTCTCGCCTTCCCAGTGAAGAGTTCTCCATCCCGATACTCTCTATATCATCCTCCCCAGATTCCTTGCCAAACCAATCCCCTTCCGCAACTTCTTGCATGCCAACCTCGCAGCCAACCACATTACACCTTCCCCATTAGGCTCTTGATTCTTAGCCCCCGACCTCTATCCATTTGAGTCTCCTTACCAGCACTCCTTCTTCTTTTCCCTTCGCTCCCCCGACACAACCTCTAGCTCCTACCCTTATCCTCCCCATTATAAGTGAGCCTCCACCGCTGGTGTCATCCATCCCCTCCTCTTCTTCTTCTCCCTGGGGCCTTTGGATCTTAAATTTGGAGGAACTGATCCCTCGGATGGAAGGCCTGCGCCATGCTTTAGAATTGGTATGTTTCTCCAATCAACTTCTTTAATTTTCCTTACTAAATGACTTCTTTTCGACAAACGGCTTACAGGCCCTTACCAACTACCAAGAATTGGATCGCTCCCTCCAACAATATCGAACTCAATCTCTGAAGTTGGAACAACAACAACGGGAGGATCTGATGGCTGCTCAAAATCGAGAGCGCCTCTTATCGCAGCAACTGTAGCAATGTCAGGAGCAACTGATAGAAGCTCGCTACCAACATCGAAAAGATGCCGAGACTATAGCGGCATTACAAGAACAACAGTGGGCTTACACAGAATCACTCTCAATTCGGCGGGATGTTCAGCCGGCACAGTTTGACAAGGAGGCCTCCCCTTCTCAAGAGTTAATAAGTCTTCGAGGGCAGGTAACAGAGCTCCTTCAAGAGAAGCAACGAGACTCTGACATCATCGCCCACCTATGGGTTCAGCATCAAAAAGCAGAGGATGAAATAGGGGACCTCCGCACTCGCTTGTGCAAGGAGGTACAAGAAAACTCCTCCTTCATAACTTCTAGGGCGCATGCTCATGCCCGTATACGCAGGCAAGAAACTTCCCTCCAATGACTGGGCAATGAGCTCATCCACACCAGATCCTACACCGAGGCGATAGAGGGAATTTCAACTTCAATGCGCCAAAATATGATGGATATGATGAACCTCTTCTAGCATGACCAAACTTCCCGAGCCGATGATATCTCGGTCTTGGCAGATGCCATTATAGAAATATCCCGACATTATAGTGACATGCGCCGAGCCCTTCGGGAGCAACAAGAGAAGTGTCACAGGCTCCATCAGAACCGGAGTCCTGACCGCCTGAACCAGCAGGAGCGGTTAGTCATCCTGTTGTGCGCCACCTATCAAGACGGGTTTAATGAGGCGGTTCGGCAGTATGCTGACCAAGGACTTCCACCTGCAAACCATCCCACTCTCTCCTTAAATTGGGAGGCCGACTTCCGACGTTATCCTCCCAACCGGTTTAAGTTATAACTTGATGTATTGCTTTGAGACAGGGCTCCTTTTTTATCTTCTTTTCTTTTTCATAGTTCACTACAAGGACTATAATACTACAGTAAATAACTCATCAATCAAACTTGGATTCGCTATACATCTAATCAATACAACAAATGGTCAAGTACATCCCTTCTGGAGCCCCTCAACTCCTTTTCTTTTATCCATCACTCCTTATAGAGTGTGAAAAGGTTTCAAGTGGATAGCATTCCAGGGTCGAGGAAATTCCTTGCCCTGGTCATCCTTTAGATAATACGCT
Organism: Wurfbainia villosa; assembly: GCA_025175895.1. Taxonomy (NCBI): domain Eukaryota; kingdom Viridiplantae; phylum Streptophyta; class Magnoliopsida; order Zingiberales; family Zingiberaceae; genus Wurfbainia; species Wurfbainia villosa. The sequence goes on along the minus strand of CM045987.1, from coordinate 110,175,312 downwards.
GACCCTGCTACGTGATGCGTCACTTCATAGGGCCCCTCCCAGTTTGGAGCTAACTTTCCAGGATCTCCAGCAGGATTAACTTTGCGTAAAACCCAATCCCCCTCTTGAAATCTTTGGGGCATCACCTTTTTATTAAAGGCTTGCTACACTCTCTGCTTGTAAAACTCCGCTCGCCTCCATGTCGTTTCCCTCTTTTCTTCCACTAAGTCCAACTCAGTGCTTCGAATAATCTGGTTTTGCTCTAGCTCGTAAACTTCCACTCGGGCGCTACTTAAGAGGGCTTCCACTGGAATAATGGCCTCCGTCCCGTATACCAGGCTAAAAGGAGTTTCTCCCGTTGCGGTTCTTGGTGTGGTTCGGTAGGCCCATAAAATTCCAGGCAGTTCTTCCACCAAGTTCCCCCTCTGAGCCCCCAATTTAGTCTTCAACCCTTGAATGAGAATTCTATTAGTGACCTCAACTTGCCCGTTAGCTTGAGGGTGGGCCACCGAAGTAAAAGCTTGCTGGATATTGAGACTTTGGCACCATGCTTTGATTTTCTTGCCCTGGAATTGTCGTCCATTATCGCTAACTAACCTACGGGGAATACCATACCGACAGACGATATTCTTTCACAGGAATTGTATGACAGCATTCTCCGTAATTTTGGCAAGAGGCTCTGCTTCCACCCACTTGGATAAATAATCCACCGCCACCAATAGGAATTTTTTCTGCAATGGTGCCACAGGCATAGGGCACACTATATCCATTCCCCACTAGTCAAAAGGGCATGAAGCAACCATAACTTTCATTAATTCAGTCGGTTGTTCGGACCGGTTACTATGCTTTTAACAGGCTAGGCAAGTTTGCACTATATAGGCCGCATCTTGTTGGAGGGTATGCCAAAAATATCCCGCTAACAAGGTCTTTCTTGCCAAAGCTCTCCCCCCCCCCCAAATGATTATTACAACAACCTTCATGGATCTCCCGAAGTACTCATTCAGCATCTTCACTTCCCAAACACTTCAGCAGGGGCCTTCCAAATTATGTCTTGTATAAATCTCCGTTCAAGAGGGTGAATCGTTTGGCTCTGTTCGTTAAAGCAGATGCCGCCCATTTTTCTTCGGGAACCTTTCCATGCTGTAGATAAGCTATGATGTCAGTCCTCCAATCAAGGACCGACTCCGATTCGGGCGTAGCCTCCTCTACATTGTATATCGTTAGAGAAGTAGGGATTTCCACATGGACCGTTTCAAATGACTTCACCCCTTCCATAGCGCTAGCCACCCGAGCCAATTCATCTGCCTTCCCGTTGTTCTCTCTCAGAATTTGCTTCAAGAGGACTTAATGAAAATGAGCTTTTTCTTTCTCGAAATCTTTCAAATACTTTTCAATCTTTCTCCCCGAACCACAAAAGAGCCTTGAAGTTGTGATATCGCCAACTGGGAATCCGAGTGGACTATAATCGAAGAAGCCCCTACAGCTTTGGCAGCCTATAATCCCGCTAAAATGGCTTCATACTCCGCTTCATTATTAGACGCCCGATATCCTAGGCGTACGACTATGCGCGTCTCCTCTTTATCAGGGGAAATCAACAAGACTCCAACTCCGCTACCCGTGGATCCCGAAGAACCGTCCACAAATACGCTCCATGTATTTAACCCTTCCTCTTTTACTGACGAGCTATTTCCTGAACCAAAAGGTACTTCCGCCAGAAAGTCAGCAAGCGCCTGGGCCTTGATGACGGTTCAGGGTTGATAATGAATGTCATACTCACTTAGCTCTACCACCCATTTAGCCAATCTCTCGAAAAAATTGGGCTTGGTGACCACCCTACCCAATTCACTATGAATTAAAACAGTGATAGGATGAGCCAAAAAGTATGGCCTCAATTTGCGGGCTGTCAGGACCAGAATATATGCCAACTTCTCTAGCTCGGTGTAACGAGATTCAGCCCCCTTCAGGATATGGCTGGTATAATAAATAGGCTATTGATGAGAACCTTCTTGTTTCAGCAAAACTGAACTGATGGTTCCCTCTGAGATGGCCAAGTAAATCCACAATGGCTCTCCGGCTATTGGTTTGGCCAGTAACGGAAGTCCTGCTAGATACTTCTTCAACTCTTGGAAAGCTTGCTCGCACTGATCGTCCCATTGAAACTTGGTAGCTTTGCGCAGGACCTTGAAGAAAGGTAGCCCTTTGTCCGCCGATCTGGCTATAAACCGAGATAAAGAAACAATCCTCCCCACTAGCTTTTGAGTCTCTCGCAAATTAGTGGGTGACTTTATATTGCACAGTGCTTGCACCTTCTCTGGGTTAGCCTGTAACCCCTTCTCAGTCACTATATACCCCAAGAATTTACTGCTTTTTACCCCGAACAGGAATTTTTTAGGGTTCAACTTCATATTATACCGCCTCAATGTAGCGAAAGTTTCATTTAGATCCTTAACCAAATCCCGAGTGATTTTTTATTTGACTAGGATATCGTCCACATAGACTTTCACATTTTTTCCTTTTTGCTCCGCGAAGATCTTATCCATGAGACGTTGGTAGGTGGCCCCTATGCTTTTTAAGCCGAAGGGCATTGCCACATAAGCGTACAACCCCCCTGCCATCACAAAACTAACCCTCTTCTGATCTTCCTTAGCCAAGGGTATTTGATGATATCCCTGGTATGCATCCATTAAGGACACTACTTCATATCCTACAGTAGAATCCACCAACTGATCAATACGAGGCAAGGGGTAGCAGTCTTTAGGACATGCTTTATTCAAATTGCGAAAGTCAATACACATCCTCCACTGCCCAGAAGGCTTGGGGACCAAGACTACATTGGAGACCCACTCGGGGAATTGGATTTCCTTCACATGACCCTCTTTTAACAATTTATCTACTTCCTCGGCTATAACCTTGTCCTTCTCAGGTCCAAAGTGTCGCCGCTTCTGTTGGACGGGTCGGACTCCTCTGTTTATGTTGAGATGGTGTTCAGCAACGTGAGGGTCGATCCCCGTAAGGTCATGCATGTCTCATGCGAAGATGTCTTCGTTCTTCTTCAGGTAGGCGACCAACTCCTCCTTGGCCTCCAGCTGCTGTGCCACCCGAGTGGCCTTTCCCGGAGCTATTTCCACCAGCTCTCCTTCCTCTATCTTGTCCGCTTTGGGAGGATATTCTTCTAGGACGCATATATCAGAAATGACAATAGCCTTTCCTTTGGGATCATCGGTTCGGGCCTTCTTCTGATCATCCCGGACCATCTGCACATAACAGCTCCTAGCGGCTTTCTGCTCGCCTCGGACTTCTCCCACCAACTGTCCGACTGGAAACTTCACCTTCTAGTGATAAGGGGAAGCCACCGCTTGAAAAATGGCAAGGAAAGGACGACCCAGAATGGCATTATAAGTGGATGGAGCGTCCACGATGAGGAAGGGGACTATACTGGTTTTTTGGCAGGGCTTTGTGCCCAGAGTCAGGGGCAATGAAATCTGCCCTATAGGGTGGACCACATGTCCTGTGAACCCAAAGAGGGGTGTGGCCACATCTTCTAGCTGGACATTTCCCAGCTGCATCTGTCCAAAGGCCTCCTGGAAGAGGATGTTGACAGAGCTTCCGGAGTCAACCAATACCCTGGCCACTTCATAGTTGGCCAAAGAAATGCAGATCACTAAGGCATCCGTGTGGGGCAACAGGACGCCTAGGAGATCTTCCAGCCCGAATGAGACCGGCGGCGCAGTTTGGACAGTCTGGTTGGTGACAATGGCCAGACTTTCCATGAGGCGGGCGTATGACTTCCTCGCCCGATTGGAGTCCCCGTCAGTGGGTCCTCCTGCAATGACATGAATAACCCCCCGTGTGGGGGCGTTATTTGGATTAGATGATGGGCCCTCACCTGATGGGCCTCCTTGAGAAATAACCTCCTGGGACGGGGTTTGGGGGTCCAAAGGGAAAGTAACTTGCGGCAGTTGGTTATATGGCCCTTGGCGAGCCACATTGGGTCGTTGCCCTCGTCGGGCCACCCCCCCTCCCCCCCGTCTGAGGCCGCAATTGTGGGTAGGCGGCTCAGAGGCGCTCCAACTCCTCCTGTAGCTTGAAACATCGGCCACTGCCGTGGTCGTACTCCATGTGGTATTGACAGAAAAATGGGGCGGGGTGGGGGGGGTTATGTTGTACTCCCCTATATTCTGAGGGTCGCTGTAATAGACCCTGCTGATCATAGAATTCCATCTCTCGCTCCTTCCAAGTCTCGCATGAGGCGCATCGTGATCAGATCATGTCTGTAATATGGTGTGCGAGGCAGGCGTATAGCAATAACTGAGGCCTAGGAGCCTCATGCAGAAGAGGTCGCACATATCCCCGGCGGGGAGGCGCTTGAGGGGCGACGGGGCGATTTCTTTCGGCTGGGACTGCTGCGGCAGCGCATTCGGCTCTCCGCACTTTCAGTCCTTCCTCCTCGTTGATGAATTTTTTCGCCCGACTTAACAGCTCCTCGTAGCTGTTAGCGGGCTTTCTCAAAAGGGAACTGAGGAAGGGGCCCTCCCTCAGCCCATGCGGGATGACGACTCAGAAAGCTTCCGACCTTACGGAAGGTATACTCCTGGCTGTGGAGGTGAACCGATGAAGATACCCTCTGAACGATTCTGAGGGCCCCTGCGTAATGTGCAGCAGGATAGAGGCGTCATGCTTATACGCCTTATAACTGGCAAATTCCTGGCTGAACATCCCCTGAAAATCAGCAAAACAAGTAATAGACCCCCGGGGCAGGGTGTTGAACTATTTTTGTGCCGAACCGGTTAAGGTGGTCTGGAAGACTCACCACTTGAGAGTGTCGGCATAACAGTGGAGTGAAGCCGCTCCAGCAAATTGTGATAGATGTTCTTCCGGATCCGTTGAACCGTCGTACTTTTCTACTTGGGGATTCCGGAAGTATGACGGTGGGACTTCTGAGAGAATATTCATGGTAAAAGGGTTGGGCTCGTAAACCTCCGGAGCCCTGGTTGACCTACTTTCACCTTGTTCTTCTCGTCGATTCTGGGTTAATGGTATAGTATTCTGATGTGCTCGCCCTCCAGGCCCCTCTCCAGGCGCTACTTCAATGTTAATGGTTGCACGAGGTGCAGGGGGGTACCTCTGGTGATGGTCCCCGAGAAGAAGGTTCACCGGAGTGAGGATGAAGATATCTTGTCCTTCTCCTTTCTCTAGTGAGGGCCTCAGTTATAGCGTCGTCCACCAGAGCTCTCAGTTGTGATTGTAGTATTGTAATGGGGTTTTCCTCCACTGCGGAGGCAACTGGGTGTTGTATCTCTTCTGGCTGCATCTCTACGTCTCGCTCAAATAGTTTCCCACAGACGACACCAACTGATGCGGCGAAGAAGATTCGTTCGCTTCCTTTTGACACGATGAAGCACGAAGGAAGCTTTGGAGGGTTCTCTCCGGCCGCAACAGTAAAGATGAAAGAATAAAGCCAAGAAACATAAACCAACACAGGCAACGAAACCAAGACACAGGATGTAACGTGGTTCGGAATAAGGATTCCTACTCCACGGAGGTGAGCTCTCTCACCGGATGCAGTGCCAAAGCACTTTCACTATGAACGTCCTCCTTCGCGGAAAGAAAACTTCCGGAGGTGGAGGAGAAAACCTCTTACAGTCAAATCACGATACAAAAAAGAATACATGAAAAGCGAAGATCACCACTCTCCTTCTTCGGCGAAGTGGTAGCTCTCCTTCTCCCCAATGCGTCTTCGGTTCTTGCTGGTTGGAATGATACGGATCCACTTCCTTCTGTCCTCTTCCTCCCTTTTATTCTCCTCCTCTGATCCATCGTTGCCTCGCAGGCTGTCCCCATTGTACACATGGCTACCACATTCACCTGAAGAATAATTCTGTTACAGATACGATGAACGAAGGCTCCTCGGAATATTGTATGGGGACCCCCCCTCTATTACATAACACCTCTTCATCTATATTTCTGGGAACTAGGTTAGCCTATCCCTCTCAATCATTTACTTTTGGTAAAACTAACTTAGACCTATAGCTCACGCGTGGCATAGCCTTTGGGCTCTTCAGCGACCTGAACCAGCTTCCCTCCTTTCCGCCCCAAACTACTTCCGAACGAACTGGGTCGAGTCGATTCGTATCCGTTCTATCTGCTTCTAGACCTATCAAGCCAAACCGATTATCTTTTATTTTCTAACGAAGCGCCCTCCGCCTCCGCTTTGCTGTGCCAACTACCTCAACTGGCTCTCCCGTGCCAATCATCTCAGGCGATTGCACCCGAACCGTTCTTCCCTTCTTTCTTCGCGGAACCAATTATTTGGTTCGGATGGTGTCTTTTCTGCGAACTTTCTTATCCAGTTCATAGAGAAAAAATAATAACAGTATCAACTATCTTCCTAATTTGACTTGATGTCTCTCTACGCTTAATTATATTATAACACTATCAGTATTCATGTGAAGCCGCTACCACCGAGTCTGTTCCGGGGACAGTCCCTGTTGTCACGGCGCAGCATCGCAAGGCTCTTCAGTCGTCAATCAAATCCTTGAAGATTGGGAGGGGGGCCTGGAGGCCTGCTCCAGAAATGAAGATGGCATGTTTGCCTTTTGCTCGAATGCTGCTTGCTCAGGGTTGGCCCATTACACATGGGGCACATATTAAAAAAGAATTGGAAATTCTTAACCGAGCATGTGAATGGATCTCAAGCTAAGATTTGGATCCAGATATATATCCAACTAGCTGCATGCCTACACTGCAAGTCTTTTTTTTTTAATAATTAGATTTTATATATTTATAAATAAATATTTTAAAGTTAGTTTTCCAAAAGTACACATTGATTCGAAGCATGCACCAAAGTTTTCTTGTTTGATTATGCTGTAAAGTTAATTGCGACTCTCTTCATCAGAAAATTATTAATGAAGAAAAAATTAATCATTTTGCTATTGTTTAATTTAAGAAAAAATTATTAAAAGTTGAAACATGCGAGGCGAAATTATGGGACTTATAACCATTTAAATTGAATCTTTAAAATTTTAAAATTAAAAACTGTCTATTATGAATATTTGGAAACTTATTTTATAAAAGCTGACTTAATATTTATGAAATAAAATTTTATATTTTTCATTGTGGTATAAATAGATACAAAGGACGAGAATCCATATAATATGACAAGATAATACAAACTAACAAATTTCAAATAATAATTTCATCATTATTTTCGAACATAAAGGATCGTCGTTGATCAATATCATTGTTAGGGTGGATTCACATACAGTGGATATAGGAGTTTGCTCAAACATCATAAATCATTATCCATATCATTACTAAGCGACTGACCTGACCAAGATGAGGAGGTGAGTCTAACTCAGCCCAGTTAAACACAAAGTACTATCATTAGTTATGCTAAAATGCAATAGGAGCAAGTTGTCGATCTTAAATTTATGATGCAAAAGATTAGAATTCGTCAATCTTACGACTCTTATCAATCTGCTTCCGAACCATCGTAAAAGAGATAAATCATGATCGATCTTAAATCTAACTACTAGATTGAGTTGCTTTATCGTAGTCATTATACAAGAAATCATTATTTCCTTTGAAGTTCCTTCTATAGGCCCTAAGGCATGCTTAATTTCTTTAGATATGCCATTTCTAATTGACATATGACCCAACAACAAAAACTATTTTTTGACAACATTCATTACAATCATACGCCTAACCAAACAATTTATAACATATAAAAGGTCAAAATTGCTTGTCCCTTGGAGCCAAATCAAAGATGTTCATTTACCATGTGGCTTTGAATAGATGCAATATGCCTTTTTTTTTCATTTCCCCATTTGGTGAATTGTTTTTAGTAAGTTCACTATAATAAATTAGTAAAATAACGACGATATATTAGTAATGAGTTAATAATTCATCGCTAATAGTAATAATTATCGACACATTTTATGATCGTCATAAATAAACATATTAAAAATATTATTTGTCGGAATAATATCATATTTGTGACGAAATAGTAATTTTTCGTCGCAAAAATAAAAAAATTAGAGACAAATTAAAAATATTCGTTGCTAATCTTTATTCTAAATGAGTATTAGCGGCGAAACAATTATTTCATCGCTAATATATATACGTTTAGCGATGATATTACTATAATTCGTCGCTAATACTGACAGTTAACTGACTAGTCGACTGAAAAACATCTGTGACCGACCAAATTATGAGCAGTCGACTAATGTATACCTCCAATCGACTGATGATTAGCAACGAAATAAATAAATATTCATTACAAAAGATTCAGTCAACTAAAAAATATTATGTGGTCGACCAAATTATGGGTAGTCGACTGGTGTATACCACCAGTCGACTGATGACGCCAATTTTGTGAGACGATATGTATTATTCGTCGCTAATAATCATAATATTAGCGACGAAAATGTAAAGTTCGTCGCTAAGATGATAAATATTAGCGACGAATCAAAAAATTTCGTCGCTAATATACACGGAAAAAACCCTCACGTCGTCGATTCCCCAATATTTTCCTTGCGACTCTTCCTTCCTCTCTTTCGGCGATTCTTTCGCTTCCAGTGATTCTTTCGCTCCGACTCCTACTCCGACGATTCCTCCGCCTCCTACTCCGGCTCCATCAAGTACTTGGCTCGACGCCCTTCTTCCAATTTCCCCACGAGTCTCTCTTCCACCTCTCGCCTTTCGTCCACCAACTCTAGCCTCTGGCTCCAACTCTGACTCCGATGTTCTCCCAGCTATTCGGCTACGTCGCTAGCTCTTGCCTCCTGCTCCGCCTCCATCTCCAGCTTCGGTCTCCAGCTCCGACGTCCTGCTCAGCTTTCTCTCCAACTCGACCTCTAACTTAGGTTTTTCAGAGCCTTTTAAAAAAAATAAATTTGTAGCAATTGTTTCAGGTTTTAAAATAAAATTATTGATATTTTTTATGTTATTGTTATGATTAGATTATAAATTTAGGGATATTTGGATACTTAGACGATGAATTTTAGATTATAAATTTAGGGATATTTGGATACTCAGACGATAAATTCAAGGTTTTTTATACTTAGATGATAATTTAGGGTCTAATCATCTAACCCCACCTATTGTATATGACCTACTTGATTTGTCTATATGTTTGATAGATATTTTTAGGGTTACAGTTAAGGAAGTAGGAATTATAATTTATTTCATGATAATTTTATTTTTATTTTTATTCTTACGATAAAAGTGTTGCTTAGAGTTAATTTGTTGCTTAGATGATAAATTTAGAGATAATTTAATATTTAGATGATCATTTTAGGATTATTTTGATGTTTATTGGATAATGGTACAATTTTTTGATTCTCATATTATAATTTGTTAGATATATTAATTCTTATAGTTATTTTGATATTTAAATCATAAATTTTATGATTAATTTTATTGTGATCAATAAATTTAAGTTGCTAAAATAATTATATTAAAAGTTACCATCAAACTTATTTATAACACTTATTTATTAAATAATTTGACATCTAATATATGTTTCGCCAGGTTTTAAAATATGGATAAAAGTTAGATAACGATTCAGAATAGGATTAGTCCTGAATATATAAATGAGTTGAATCAGTTTTTAAATATGGTAGAGAATTACATGATCATTCTAAATTTATCAAAAATTCGTTGTTCATATCGTCGGTGTAGCAATTTATTTAAATATGAGTTGGATTATGTGCGAGGACATCTTTATAGGTGGGGATTTGATAAGTTATTTAAAGTATGGAACTTTCATGGAGAAGCTTCTACATCATCCATCAATGATTTTGATATTGAAGTAGATGATTTCGAAGACAATTTTGAAGACATATTTACTGATTTATGAAATGTAGAAAATATAAATAGCAATGAGCCTCAATCAGATGATATCAATGAAAACACAAATGCAAATGATTGTAGACAAAGTTATACTTTAATGTTAGAAGAAGCACAAAAAGAATTGTATCATAATTGTACTAATTTTTTGATTTTCAATTTTGTGGTGAAGCTAATGCATGTGAATGTGTTAAATGTAGGGAATGTTGGAGGATCGGTGGTTGGCTAGAGGGGGTGAATAGCCCTCTTCATGTAGACAATGGAACTTGATCGCTTAATTGTCTACAATTAAAGTTAGCGCAACAGAAAAATAAAACTAAACAAGACAATTAAGACAATGCAAAGAAAATAAATGCTAACACAAGTGCGTAAGGTGGTTCACGACCCTTCCCGCTAGTCCACGACCTGATTCGTTTCAAGGTGAAATAATCTACCAATCTCTCCTTTGCACAAAGCAAGGTGGAGGTAACCTTTCTTACAAGAATCACTCCTCTTACAATATAATTGAAATAACCTCAAGGAAGAGGATTGAAAATGTGTTGGGCACTTGGGAGATGTTTTGAGGTTAAGCAATAACCATCCCAAGTCACCCAAGGCCCCTTCTTATAGAGAAGAAGTCATTCTTCTCATTGGGAACTGAGCAGTCGACTGATGTAGCCATCATTCGACTGCTGCTAGAGCCGTTGCCTCGCAACGGCTTCATCCACGTTGGATTCCAACCAACGACTCCTACATCAATCGACTAATCTTCCCATCAATCGACTGATGGAGCCAATAGTCAAGTGGTCGACGAGATCACTCGATTGCCAAACATTTTGTGCCTGAAACCCTCACCATCAGTCGACTGATCTTTCCATCGATCATTGCCATCCTCTCTGATTGACTATTCGGCCGAGAACTCCCGTCGAACACCGGATCGAGTCCAATCGACCTGAGATCGGTATCATCTATGGCGATCGGCGGTGTCGGGTAAAACCTCAAACCAACCTTTGGTTGAGCCTCTGACACTTGACTTAGCCATTCGGCCAAGTTCACCTATGAGCTACCCCATCCCGGGTTAAAATCGCTCACTCTCATCTTCCCTTGGAGTCCCTCACCTTGAAGTTCTCTTCGTCCGGCCACGTCCCTCGGATGCATCAAGCGCATGACTTCGCAATCCATCCTTTGCGTCTTGCCCTGAAGTCTACTTCCTTAGGTTTCACTCCAATGCTCCTCGTCCGGCGGTCCCTCGGATGCACCAAGCGCACGGCTTCCACAATGCTATCCTTCACTGACTCAAGGACCGAGTCATGAGATGGTGAATCTTGCCAATGCTTTGTCAAGACATCTATGTGCGAATTACTAAGTCCCGCATGACTTCAACACACATATCAAATTCACAAACAACCTAACTTAAACCCTTTGCCACACACATCAAAACACATCATCCATGGGTTGATTTCCCTAACAATTGTAGAGAAAATGTCGACCGCTAGAGGGGGGTGAATAGCGTCGATTCGTTGCGTGATGGATTTCGTTGTGTTCGTCTCTACAAATTTCATTAGCGCAACGAAAATAGAAATAATAGCAATAACGAAACAAGACAAAAACAAATACACCAATACACAAGTATTTAATGTGGTTCGGAACCGAATGGTTCCTACTCCACGGATCGAGCTCTAAAGAGCTCTAGTGATACACACGCAACCACGAATCACAAATAACTCTTTCTCGAAACAATCCGGAGGTGGAGAAACCTCTTACAAGTGATTACAAAAGTAATACAATAAGAATACAAGCAACTACACTAAAATGCAAGTAAAGAAAACTTTACACCGAGCTTTTGAATGCTTGCTTTCTAGGTTGATCGAGTAGTACTTGGAGACCCTGAATTGCAACAACAACTCGCCCCAAAACACCTCAAAGAACCTTTATGATTTCCTCTTCCACGAGCTCCATTTAAAGCTGCTGCCTGGGCTGGAAATCGCCTATCAATCGACTGATGCCACTGTTGTCGTGAGACAATGGCTAGATCCACACTGAAAAAATCCAACGGATCCATCATTAGTCGACTGATCATACCCATCAGTCGACTGATGGAGCCTTCACTTGACTGCTAACCCCCGGAGTCGAGTCTCGACTCCATTTTGTGCCCAAATTCTCGAGCACCAGTCGACTGATCACACGATCAATCGACTACTCGAGCCAGCAGTCGACTACCCACCTCTGGCAGTCGACTGTTGGGACACTTTTCACAGTCAAACCATAGTTGACTCACACCAGTCGATTGCCATATGACACCAGTTGACTGGCACACCTCAAACATGAGGTTTTAACCCATGTATGGTTCCCCCAAACTTGCTAGACCACCCTTAGCCTAGACCTAAGCCTTCTAACCACCTCCGTCAGCCTCACGCCTCTCAGATCCCTCAAAGTCATCCATGACTTGTTCATCCATGCGCTAGCCTTCAGGTGCTTCCATCGGCTATGTCATACTAATGGTGTCTACACCACCAAGGCACATTGGACTTACGCTGCCAAGACTCCGCTTGGACTTTACGCGCCAACCATTGGACTTATACTGCCAAGATTTCCACTTGGACTTTACGCCGCCAATATCAACCCCCTTGTACTTCTTAAATGCCAAGACTCATGCTTGGACTTTCCCTTGCCAACCCATGTTGGACTTTTCATGCCAAGACCCATGCTTGGACTTTTCCTTGCCAAGACCCATGCTTGGACTTTGCATGCCAAGTACTCAAGACTTGGACTTTCCATGGCATGGTCAACACCAGTCAACCATAAAAAATCTCCCTCGAGTCAAACTCGAGTCCAGTCAATCATGACTCGGGTCGATTGTGCCAACAATCTCCCCAAAATATTATCAGACATCAATGTCAAACTTCCATGTCAAACATCAAAATATCGCTCGAGTCAAACTCGAGTCCGATCAATCATGACCTGAGCCGATTGCACCAACAATCTCCCCCTTTTTGATGTTTGACAAAAACACATACCTTTGAGTTAGGACACTAACTCAAATCTCCTTATCAATTATCCCAAATTGGTAATCCCAAACATTCTCCCCAATTCTCCGAATTGACAATTGATAATATCAATTAATAACACTCTTCATAACATTTTCCCCCAAAACATTCTCCGCCTTTTTGACTAATATCAAAAAGGTTTACTCTCCAAGGAAGTCAATGTTGGGTTTCCGGCACCGCGGCGTGTGTGTGTTCGATCATGTTTCGTAAACATGAGCACAGCGGAAGCAATTAAAATTAATAAATCTATATTTATTACAACACACACAACACACGCATGCTATTACAACAAGTGTAGACATAACCGTAAATTAAAATTTGCAATAAAAGGAAATTAAACTACGTTATACCTTCCGTATGACGTGTAGCGGGAATGGCATCAACCGGAACGATCCTCGTAAGAATCGTCTCTATCCGTATCCACGCCGAGCTCCTCGGGATGACTTCGCTAAGTCACGAGCTTCGTCTTCGTACGGGTTACTAGCCTCGTGTTGAAGACGACGTGATCGAGATGATCACGATCCGAATCCAAATTCGATCCTAAAACGAAGTTCTCAAAACTCGCTTCTCCGAGAGGTATTCGCCAACCGCTTGACGAATCCTTCGCCCTCCACTCAGAGGATTACCGGAGATCAAATCCCCGTAAGTTAGTCACTGTCGGAGCACTAACCGCCGCCCAAACGACGCCCGACGAGAGGAGAAGCTGTCCAGAAAACTGGACAGCTTGGTGGAGGAGTAGGCGCCGCCAAAACAAGGAGAGAAAAAGCTCACCTTGATGCCAACCTATAGGAGATCACCGAGGGTCGCCGAGGTTCACCGCTGGAGCTTGACGCCGCAAGGGTCTTGACGGGCACAAAGCTGGGCGGCGAGCAGTTGGGCACCAAATCACTAACAAGGTGGGCGCAAAACTGGGCTAGGTTTTGGATTAGATTAGGGTTTAGGTTTAAGCCCTATTTTATAGAGAACTAATTCTCTTAATGGTTAATGGATCATATCCATAAAGCCTGCTAACCCGCCTCCATTAAGATAAGTTAAAATAAACCAAACCATGATGGTTTATTTTAAGTTAAAACGAACCTCAACCAACCTTTGGTTCATTCGCTTAATATAAACCAAACCCTTTGGTTTATTCTCATCCATTGGATTAGAACCAAACCATTTTGGTCCATCCATTATGTCTTCATAAGACACGCCCATCCACGCCTCCATTGCGATCAAACAATTTCATGCTCGCTTATGTTTGGTCCAACCAAACATAGTTTCTCTCGGTCCGAGAATCCCATTCTCAAGCTCGCTTTAAATCCTTTGGATTACACCTGTGGGTGACCAAATAGGTTCTCGGTTTATGTTGGCCGCCTATAATTAACCATTAATTATAGAACGATCATGAGTGGCACCTAGTAGTACATCATGATCCCCAATTAACCAAAAGATCAACGGCTGATCCGTAACTATTTCAAACCCTTCAAGAGCTCGAATGAATCGTGCCCCATTCCTTCACTCATCTTATACCCACTTGGTTCGTGACATGGTCTATTGTGTCACCCCTCACTAGGTCGACTACGCCACACCTAGCCCAAGTATCATTTCTCGCCCCTACTGATTCTAGTTACTCCACATGTATCAAGAGTACCTTACTCTAAACATGTAATGCTTTGGCCAAAGACTTTAGTAACAATCCGACGAGAGGCCATGGGTATACATCTCCTCGCAAGGAGTGGTGAATCTTTATAGGCTATTCAAACACCTTCGATCACTTCGACTTATACCCAATCATCTCGGTCCACATCTCCTTAGAGATGTTTGCTTAAGATGTCAAAGCATAAGTCTCCATGATCAAGATGACTTGAATACCGCAAGTCAAAGGAACATCGCACTTAAGCCACAAAGAAGAACTTCATTGACATATCTATATATGCAGAGAACCATATGAAGTCTTACGGCTGGTCACTCCAATGAACTAGTTACCATAACTAGCATCCACGATTAACTCCGGACATCACAATGTCTCTAGCCAGTGAGAATCAGCTGCTTGGATACACCAAGGAGTATACCTCGTGTTAGTCTCAATGTAACTGATGGTGTCCAAATCCATCAATTCATCGACTAGGATAATTCCGATACATCACAATTACACATGTAGAGATACTCACTAGTTGTGATCCAATCACAAATTCTCTCATGCTGTGAATCGTATCGTGGACATTCAGTAAATGAGTTTAAGATCCAATCAAATATATTAAACATGTATACTCAAATAGTGAATCTTCATTTATCATATAAATGGTTCATACATAAGGCGATTGCCTTAGGACATCTCTCATATATTACTAACAGACTCCCACTTGGCCTAATGCCAATCGCTAGATCCAATACCATAAGCTCTAACATGACCTCAAACTTACTTTGAGGTAATGCTTTAGTCAAAGGATCCGCTAAGTTCCTTTCAAAGGGGAATTTTCTCGATTTGTATTTTGTTCCTACGATGATCTCTCCGATAAGATGATAGCGCGGCTACATGTTTGGATCATTGATGAGACCACATCAAGTTCGAGATGAACTTCTTGATCCAAACCGCCTTTGCTACGCTTCCAAAGCCGCAATATATTCTGCCTTAGTGGCAGAATCCGCTATAGTGTCAAGCTTGGAACCTTTCCAACTTATTGCGCCTCCATTCTAGGTGAATACATACCCAGACTAAGACATGGAATCATCCTTGTCTGTCTGGATCTTGCATCCGTATACCCACGTATCACCATGTACCCTTCTCCATATATTAGGAACACATCCTTAGTTCTTCTCAAGTACTTAAGGATCGTCTTAACAGCCGCCCAATGATCCATTCCTGGATCGGATTGGTATCCGCCGCGTGACACTCGTGAGCATTCGATACATCGGGCCTTGTACATAACATAGCATACATGATAGATCCTATTGCGGATGCATAGGGAATCTTACTCATGCAAATCCTCTCGTCTTCTGTGCGCGGACACATAGACTTCGAAAGGTGTACCCCATGCCTGATGGGCAGATAACCTTTCTTGGATTCCGACATGCTAAACCTCTTTAGCACTCGGTCTATATATGTAGACTGCGAAAGACCAAGCAACCGTTTCGATCTATCTCTATAGATCTTAATCCCAAGGATGTAGGTTGCTTCTCCCAGGTCTTTCATGGAGAATGTCTTAGATAACCAAACCTTAACTGACTGTAAGATTGACACATCGTTTCCTATAAGTAATATGTCATCAACATACAATACTAGGAACACGACTGCACTCCCACTAACCTTCTTGTACACACAAGGTTCGTCTGGATTTTGTGAGAAATCAAACTTTTTGATTGTCTCATCAAAACGGATATTCCAGCTCCTGGATGCTTGCTTCAATCCATAAATGGATCGTCGCAATTTGCATACCTTGGTTTTGTCAACCGATGTGAAACCCTCAGGCTGTATCATATACACGTCCTCGAGCAGGTTTCCATTAAGGAAAGCTGTTTTCACATCCATCTGCCATATCTCATAATCATAATGAGCCGCTATGGCCAGGAGCATCCGAATGGATTTAAGATAGCTACAAAGTAATAGGTTTCCCATAATCAACACCTTGTTTTGGACGATATCCTTCGCCACCAATCTAGCCTTATAGGTAATCACATTACCATCCATGTCGGTTTTCTTCTTGAAAACCCACTTGCACCCTATAGGCTTTATGCCTTCAGTGGGTCAACCAAGTTCCAAACTTGGTTTTCATACATGGAATCCATTTCCGACTTCATGGCACCAAGCCACTTATCCCTTTCTCAACTTGTCAAGACTTCTTCATAACTGTAGGCTCTCATCATCAATGAGTAACACGCCGCTCGATTCACTTACGAAATCCATATCTCTCAGAATATTATGTTTCTACCAGATCTACGAAGATGTGGTGTTACAATAGGTCCAAATGATTGCTCATCACTACAAGGCTTCACTGTATCTCATCAATGTCTATTTGAGTCTCTCGAGCCTCCTCAAGCTCGACGACACTCCCCATCGCTTTCTTGCAAGAGAAACTCTTTCTAGAAACACAAAGATGCCTTGAAACAAACACCTTTGTTCCACAGATGATAGAATTGTAACCCTTGTTTCCTTAGGGTATCCAATAAATAGACATTTATCGACTTAGCATCCAATTTGTCGACATACCGCTTCACATAAGCAGGACAACCCCATATCTTCAAGTAAGATACATGAGGTTTCTTACTATTCCATATCTCATATGGAGTAGTTGAGACTACCTGTAGGCATTCTGCTTAACAAGTAAACAAATGCTCATGCATAACCCCAAAAGGACTTGGGAAGAGTTGCATGATTCATCATTGACTGACCATGTCCAACAAGGTCCTACACGCCTCTCGATACACCATTATGCTATGGTGTATAGGGCGGAGTCCATTGAGACAATATGCCATTGTCTCTTAGATAATCAAGAAACTCTTTAAGTATTCACCACCTCGATCCGATCAAGTATTTTAATACTTTTGTCATGTTGTTTCTACTTCATTTCTGAATTTTTGAACCTTTCAAAGGCTTCAGACTTGTGTTTCATCAAGAACACATACCCAAACCGTGAGTGATCATCGGTGAAGGTAATGAAGTAGCTATAGCCTCCTAAAGCTTGAGTTGACATAGGTCCACATACATCGCATGTATTAGACCTAGTAACCTCCCACTCGCTCACCTTTTCCGAAAAGGTAACTTAGTCATCTTGCCTTTTAAGCATGATTCGCATGTATCGTATGAATCCAATTCAAACGATTCCAGAATTCCACATCGGTGTAATTCGGACATGCGTTTCTTGCTTATATGGCCAAGACGACAATGCCACATATAGGAGTCTATGTGATTATCCTTTCGAGCACGCTGTTGCTCGCTTCGATATTGAAAATGTCATCGATACGCCCAACGATAAACACCATTGCTTAAAGTTCCAATCCATAAAGAACTCCATTCAAAGTTATGTAACAACAATTGTTACTAAACGTCAAATGGAACCCATTTCTATTTAGACAAGAAATAGAAATGATGTTCTTTATCAACGAAGGAACATAAAAGCAATTGTCCAGTTCTAAGACAAGTCCTACAGGGAGTTCCAACAAATACGTTCCGATGGCGAGTGCAAAGAACCGCTGCTCCATTCCCAACACGTAAATTTGACTCTCGACGAGTCTTCTTCTATTCCTTAGCCCATGTATGTCATTACATATATGTGAGCCACACCCAAAGATCCAATATCCAAGTGTCTGAGGAAATAGAATGACAATCAATAAAGAAGATTTCTGAAGAAGATGGGGCATCCGATGCCTTATCCTTCTTCACAGACTCAAGATAAATCTTGCACTTTCTTCGCAAATGGCTCTCCTTGCCATAATGATGGCAAGTGCCCTTTTGAGATGGTTCTGCCTTTTAGCCTTTTTCTTCTTCCCCTTCTGTTGTTCCTTTGACTCCCTCTTAGAACCTTTCTTCGAGGAATCAACTAACAGCACCGTCCCCTGCTCATGCTTCTCGTAAGGCTCCACAGCCTTCAAAGATGTTGAGCAAGACACGATGAACCTCCTTGCATCTCAGAGGTGAAGAGGAGCTTGAGACTTCAACCTTCAATCTCACTTGCTCATCAACCAACTCAAAGATGAAGGACTACGATATGAGCATCCATATGCTCATGCCGCTGTAGCTTGGGTTCCATCGCTAGCATGATGCAACTCATTTGTTCAATCACTCACATGTTTCGATAGGCCAACAATTGGTCCAGAGTTGCATCGTCACTAGAGGCTGAAGAGGCGCTCGAGGACATTTGCAAGCTTTTCACCTTGAGAACAATTCTCAAGTTTCTAAGCCACCCAAGAAGTTCTACCCACTAATTTATTTGAATCCAAAATGGAACGCAAATTCAAACACATCATGATCAATATATTAACTTAGAAATACAAACGAGCATATATGAGAAAGATGATTTTAAAATGCATCAATATACATTTATAAATCCCATTCATTTTTCGAATTTCAAAACCCTTAAAATCACTTCGGGAGATCGTAGGTCCATCTCCGAATGGGTTGATATCCATCATAGATAAGAACAACCTCGAGTGAGTCCAACAAGCCATTCTTAGCTATGATGGTGGGTATCAAGTATACCGATTACATATCATGTATATGTAACTATCACAATGTGCTATCAACTAATTGAATGTTTACACATACATTGGGTTGTTAACACATTAACAAGTATGCATCATATGCATAGCACCCAACTTCACCTCTCTTCACATCGACCTTGGAGTGAGTCCAACAAATCGATGCTCCAAGTTAAAGCCAACCCATTAATCGCGAAATAGTTTTAATATGGTTAGAGCGATTCAACCAATTAGCCAGCTTGGAGTGAGTCCAACAACCCAAACTAACGATTGACCTCTAACTCTTACCATATTAGAGTTAAACTATTCCAATGATTTGAACATGTTCAGTTCGAGCTGAGGGCTTGGAGTGAGTCCAACAACCCAAACAAGAAATGTAACTCGTTCTAACCATATTAATGGAAGGTGTAGGCTTTAATATTGAGTTAGGGTTTTATGTCTCATCCTCTTTGCATGCAAATAACTATTATCTACATGGCATGGCATACATGGCATACATCTACATGTCACGACACGCATGGCATAATGTTATGCATCTAATGCAATTACATGGCATACAATTATGTCATGTATATAATTTCCTTATATGTCATAACTATTTATGGAAATAAAATATGTTTAAGATTTGATTCTCCAAATCAAATCATAATTAAATTAGGAAACAAATTTCCAAATCTAATCACATATTTTATTCATGGAATTATTTGATTAAGGAAAATCTATTTAGGAAACCAATTTCCTAAATAATTAAAACTACTTATGGAAATAAAATATTTTTAAGATTTGATTTCCCAAATCAAATCATGATTAAATTAGGAAACAAATTTCCAGAATCTAATCAAATATTTTATTTATGGAAAATATAAATTTCCATAAATACTTCCAACTTTCCAAAAGTGGAAGATTTCCATAAATACTTCTAGACTTTCCAAAATTGAAAAATTTCCATAAATACTTCTAAATTTCTAAAATTTAGAAAACTTCCAGAAATACATTATGACTATCGCAAAACCATTTTTACGATTATGTCGAAACACAACCTGGCTCTGATACCACTGTTGGGTTTTGGGCCCACCACGCTTCCGCTGCCACAGTAAGAACTTCATTGACATATCTATATATGTAGAGAACCATATGAAGTCTTACGGCTGGTCACTCCAATGAACTAGTTACCATAACTAGCATCCACGATTAACTCCGGACATCACTATGTCTCCAGCCAGTGAGAATCAGCTGCTTGGATACACCAAGGAGTATACGTTAGTCTCATGAATTGACTGATGGTGTCCAAATCCATCAATTCATCGACTAGGATAATTCGATACATCACAATTACACATGTAGAGATACTCACTAGTTGTGATCCAATCACAAATTCTCTCATGCCGTGAATCGATCGTGGACATTCAGTAAATGAGTTTAAGATCCAATCAAATACATTAAACATGTATACTCAAATAGTGAATCTTCATTTATCATATAAATGGTTCATACATAAGGCGATTGCCTTAGGACATCTCTCATATATTACTAACAGTCAATGTCTCATATCCAATGATATCTTACAATCTCCTCCTTGGTCCAAAAATACTTAGGATGTCTACCATCTTCCTAGTGATAAGTCCCATATCACTCAAGAGAGGCAATCCTATAAGCTCTCCCAATTTCCAAATTGGGTATTCAAAATCCCTTTTTCCCCCTCATGAGGAAAAATACCATCCATCATCCCATGATGGATACCTCCCCCTAAAGGCTTGCTCCCCCTTGACCATTGCACCGACAAATGTCTTTGGGAAGTCCCTAAGCCAATAGGAACTCTAAACCATCAAAAATAAGGTTCAAAGTTCAAACATGAACTCTCCTCACCTTAAATTTGATACATCATCCTAACACCTCTCTTAATCCATATCCAATGAATTTTTACCCTTTATAATGCTTCCCAAAGCATATCCTAGGATTAGGAGTGGTTAGGGAACTTTACCATGGCTGAAAATGGGCTAAACAACCTTATTTTTCCCAAAATTAGCATGGCAGTCGACTCTATCAGAGATCAGTCGACTGCCACCAAGGGCAGTCGACTGATAACTGAAATTTCTGAATTTCAATTATCAGAAATGGACTTTGAAAATTCATAAATAATTACACGTATATCAAAAAATCATGAAAATTTATACATATAATATTTATGATCAATACAATGGGTGAAAAATGATAGAAAAATATTTTACCCATAAAATATCGAAATTGATACAAAGTTCAAAAGTGAAGAAAAACTTCAATGTTTTAGCTCACTTTGTATCAACTTCATCAATGGTGATTGCTATCAAAAGATAGACTTCACCAAGGTTTTCTAAAAGTATTTTAAAATGATTTTGAAAACCTATATTGGATCATATTCCTTGGGCTTAATGTACATGACTTGAACATAAGCTTTTCCAATGATCCACAATTAAGATAAGATGAGTTTTAGTTCATCTAGATGCAAAAGCTATGCACCTTGAACTTAACTCATATCCTAGTATCTCACATGTATCTAGGGTGTATAAATACACATACATGTCAATTTAGATGTGAGATGTGAGTTTTGTTTTCTTAATCTAAGGCCTCATGCATTTTCTAAGGCAACACTACTTGATTCCCTTATAAATGGAACTCCAAGTCATGTCATTGTCCTTAAATCAATTTTAATCAAATTAAATGCATGAATGATCATGACATAAATGATAGCATAACTAAGCATGGCCAATGATCATGATGTCATGACATATGATATAATCTAAAAACACATGACATTAAACCTTAATCCTAAACATAATCATGACATATTAAATGGTAAAAATAAATATGATGTCATGACATGTTATATGGCAAAGAAGGCATGACATATAAAATATATAGGTATAATAATACCTAAATTTTAGTATTAATTGCCATTTGATATAATTAATTATATTTTTCCATATTGCTATTAAATCCCCATGTGTGCCACAAACCCAAAATGACACACAATGACCTCTAGACCTAAATTGTGCCAATTTAATTGATTTTTCATAATCCCAACAATGTATTGGCACATCCTAAAATCTTTTAGGATCAAAGATCAAACCTATTTCCAAGGTATCCATAACCCTGAAAATAACCTAAAGTGCCACCTTTACTATGGTTAGGTTAACTACCCATCCATTTAAAGTTGGCATGCCCAAACCCATCCAGCGTGAATCGATCACGCTCTTAGAAACCCAAAACCTATTTGAGCTCCTAGGATTTACTAGGTATTCCTTAAGGATGACCTCCCTAGATACCTTCTTGATGACCCTTCTAGGCTTGTTAGTCTTGGTCATTTGAGTCTTGCCTAGGTTAACTCTAGGGGTAACTCCCCTTGCAACCTTCTTAGTGGCCACCCTAGGTTTCTTAGAAACCCTAGCCACTAGGCACACACCTTGGTTACCCTTAGGGATGACTTCCCTAGTAACCATGGTCTTCCTAGACCTAGTTTGTGTTCCATAATCAAATGGAACACTATGATTGGTCTTTTTGGGCTTAGGCTTGCCCTTGAATGGTTTTTGGTTCCTAGGTCTTTGACTTTGACTTCTAGACCCTAGGCTTTGACTATTTGACCCTCTAATTGAATTTTATATTTTTGCAAGGGTCTTTTCAAGTTTCTCAAGCCTTGACCTCAAGGCTTGATTTTCAAACTCTAATTGCCCAATTTTTGAATTTTGATTTGGACTTTGGGCATTATTCTTTCTAGGCATGTGCCTAGTCCATTTAGGATTAAGACCTAGGTGATCCTCTATCTTCCTAATGGTCTCCCTAGGAAGAATAGGTCTAGAGTTGTTTAATCTAGGTTTGTCCTTAGGTAAGATATTTTTAGGGACATTAGTCCCAAATTTCTCCTTATTTGAAAAGTGGACATTTTTAGCTCCTAAACAAAAATATTTGTTATTTATAGCAAGCTTTTCATTTACAATAGCAAGATTGTTAAAATTATTCCTAGCATGTCTTTTGACATTTAAATTAGAACTAAAAGGTGCATTAAAATATACCTTAGGGTTTGCCTTAGAGGCTCTCCTAAATGTTTTGCTCCTTGCCCCTTCTTCTTCCCCCTTGGGCATTGACTCCGGTAATGACCCGGTAGTCGGCATTTGAAGCAAATCATTTTCTCCTTGCTCTTGATTGTTGGGAGATCGGCATCCTTTGACTTTTCTTGACTTTTAGGCACCGGAGGAGCTTTCCTTATTCTTTTCGGACACTTACTCTTGTAGTGTCCGGATTCCCTATACTCAAAATATATTATATGCATTTTATTATTAACACATATGTTTGAGTTACCTAAGGTATTTGTGGTGGATGGAGTGAATTCTTCATCTCTCTCGGAGGTGGATGGCTCCTCTTGAGGTTGTTCTGGTGTGGATGGTCTCTCCTCCCCCTCAATCCTTGAAGTGGAGGCTTCTTCCACTTTTTCTTCTTCTTCCACCGATTCGGAGGTTGACTCTCTATCAACTTCCAAATCTTCACTCGCTTGTGAGGATGAGGATTCATCTTCGGCCTCCTCTTCTTGAGTCAGTGATGGGTCTTCATGGAGCTTGGCCAATTCCTTCCAAAGCTCCTTGACATCCATGCAATCACCTAGGCTACACAAGAAGTCATTAGGAATTAAATCAAAAATAAATTTGATTACCTTCTTGTTTTTCTCGAATTGTTGGAGTTGCTCCTCACTCTATCTCTTCTTTTTGAGGAAGCCACCTTTTGGTCCTCTTGGATATTCAAATCCTTCCATTAAGATGGACCACTCCTCAAAATCTCTCATCATGATAAAATCTTTAATTCTTCTCTTCCAAGAATTGAAGCCTTCTCGTCCATATAGGGTGTAAGGCACCGGTGTGTTGATGTCCCAACCTAGTTGTTCTTCCAATTCCATCTTCATCCTCTAGCGTCTTTGTCTTAGCTCCCGACGGTTAGTCCATAGAAGAGTGCCGGGCTCTGATACCAATTGTAGAGGAAATGTTGACCGCTAGAGGGGGGGTGAATAGCGTCATTCATTGCGTGATAGATTTCATTGTGTTCGTCTCTACAAATTTCATTAGTGCAGCAGAAATAGAAATAATAGCAATAATGAAACAAGACAAACACACCAATACACAAGTATTTAACGTGGTTTGGAACCGAATGATTCCTACTCCACGGATCGAGCTCTAAAGAGCTCTAGCGATGCACACGCAACCACTAATCACAAATAACTCCTTCTCGGAACAATCCGGAGGTGGAGAAACCCATTACAAGTGATTGCAAAAGTAATACAATAAGAATACAAGCAACTACACTAAAATGCAAGTAAAGAAAATTTTACACTGAGCTTTTGAATGCTTGCTTGCTAGGTTGATCGAGTAGCACTTGGAGACCCTGAATTGCAGCAGCAACTCACCCTAAAACACCTCAAAGAACCTTTATGATTTCCTCCTCCATGAGCTCCATTTAAAGCTACTACCTGGGCTAGAAATCGCCTATCAGTCGACTGCTCGGGACTATCAGTCAACTGATGCCACTGTTGTCATGAGACAACGGCTAGATCCACGCTGGAAAAAATCCAACAGATTCATCATCAATCGATTGATCATACCCATCAGTCGACTGATGGAGCCTTCACTCGACTGCTAACCCCCACAGTCGAGTCTCAACTCCATTCTGTGCCCAAATTCTCGAGCACCCGATCCGATTACATCAATCATTTGCCCACCTCGCAGATCGCTGACACTTCGCCAAACCCTAGTTGACTACACACGATCGCTATATGACACTGATTGTCACGCCCCGAGGGAGTCCTCGCCAGATAAAAATCCGGCAGCATCTCCCCTGTACGGGTGACAATATGGAACTTGCATACAAGACCTACACGGTCACTATACCTCGGTCAACATGATCAGAATCCAAACAACACACGCAGTTCATAAGGCCTTAGGCCAACAATCAAGGTAATTAGTAAACCGTCTACAATATCTAGACTTACCCCTTCTGCCATCTGGGCAGGAAAACCCAACTAAATTCAATCGAAATAAAATCCGAATTTAGGTCCATAGGGACACCAAATATCCACGAGTACATAAATCAAACATTAGGACCTAAACATATCTTCTATACAAAATCCAAAACCATAACTCAAATAACTAATAAACTATCACGACGAGGGGGGGGGGGGGGTATGGCAACTGGACTCTCCTGACAACTTCATCCTGAAATAAATGTAAAACTACGGGGTAAGTTCAAAGAACTCAGCGGATATAGTCGATATGCAAAGTAAGATATAGATAACTATAACAATCATGCCAGTATAGTCTCATATATAGGGTATGCAAGAAAGAAATACAAAGGGACTGTACTTACCTGAATCTCCTATCCTGATATAGGAGCATGTGCCATACTAGATGAAATAAAGTCGCCGAACCATATACAAATATGTATCCTGTATGCATGACAATCATATGCAACATCCAAGGCAGCAATAAAAATGTAGCAAACACAATACAAATGCTATCCATGCAAAATGCATGTCGTGCAAATAACATGGTCACCCCTGATGCCAGTCAGCCGCCTCACATGCGACGGTGAAGCCGAGTGGGTAGGGCTATGACAACTATGGACTCTGCCATCACTGCTACTGAGTGACCGAGTGGACAGGATGCTGTCGGAGTACACCTATCCTCCTGCCCCAAACAGAGTGGGGGAGCAAAGCTCTCATCTCTCGGTGTCGTAGACCAGAGGAGGGATCCCTGCCCACTACCACACTGACTCAACGCTACCATGAGCGGACCAGCGGAGCCTGACAGAGCAACTGCACACACCCTCCTGATATACCACTAACCCATGAGTGGCGTGTGTGCGCTATGTAACGGTCGAGCTCAATGTAAAGGAAGGAACGGCTAGCATGCAATCATGCAAGATGGTGCATGATACTAAAGAATGTAAATCCAATTAAAATACATATTCGAATAATATGCACAACCAATAAGTACATATCAATGATCTGAGTAAAACAGGGAAGATACAACTATAAACTGATCCAATGCATGTATCAAGTAGGCACAATAACATACTAGGCATATAAACATGAAAATTATTGCAAGCTATACTATCTAGCATATCAACATGACTATATCTAAAAGATAAGTCAAAATACTCGCCTGCTAAAATGATCGAAATACTGAAATCTTCATGCCTGCGAACCTGTCTCATATCCACGTCCTGCATACAACATAATTACCATTAAGTTCTAGAATACAACAAATGATCGAATCGAATCCTACATCGACCTCATATCTGATCCACTAGATTGATTTAGTTATCCTATTTAACCTAATCAATCCTCCATATATAATTACAGAACCGATCAACATCACACCGAAATCAACAACCCAGCCAACTATAGATCACTAAGAACTAACTCACACCCAAATCATATAACCAAAGTACAGACAACCACTGTCAATGACCTGTAATTAAATTAAAATCATCATGTATGTAAATCCAAACAATCAATCACAGCCCCACAACAGCTCACCAATAGGACATCACAAATAGACCTCCAATTTCATACCGTGAATCCGATCCACACTTACCCAGTACAACTCCTTTGATCCGAGTATAGGTATCAAATCTGGACCAATCAGATTGTTTTGCAAGAAATCCCTATTCAGACCACCTTCCTCACCTAGAAATCACAATATATAACAGCTCTAACAAGATCCTTGCCCATTCACAATCAAGAACAGAGCATCACCCAGCGCATTCCACAACCCACCGATTACACAACTCAAGGGCCTAATCCACCCTATTTAGAATCCTCTGCTTAACCCATCTCCATCATAAATCTCACAACCAACAATCCCACTCCACAAAACACGCACAACCACCCCTCCGGTAGGCACCATCGACAACAATAAATCACGTTGATACACAAGGATCACTCAGAAATTGACAGATGAAAAGGAATAGGTAATCGAAGCTTACCGGCCTTAGGAATCCCTCGGCAGCAATCCTTCCCAAATCTTTGTTCACTAGAAATCCTACTGCTGCCCTAGCACCCCACATGGAGATCTTACTCCGACGACAAGCGACCGTGACACCCGTGGTAGCAGATCTCGGCGAAAATCACAGCCCTAGAAGATCAGGCTACTCACAATGTAAAACCAGGGGAAAGATCGATGGCTAGGATTGTTGCTCATGGTGGAGAGATCGATCTCACTGGTTTCCATCGAGGTCGTGAGTTGAGAGGAGGTGGTGTCGCTGCGAGGGCAAAGAAGGGAGGGGATCAACGAGGAAGACAGCAACAGCGGCTGCAAGGTGTGTGTGCGACAAGAGAGCGGTGTACACACGATGACAGTGAAGCAGGAGCAATGGGCGATGGCCCGGCAGCGGGAGCCGACTGTGTTGTTGGTCAGCGACACGGGAGAGAGGAATCAGGGAGGTCGACATTGCAGAGGGTGCTCGCGGTGGCCTGGGGCACAGGGAAGGGCGGCGCGGCCGTTGCGGCTGGCGCGAGAAATTGCGGCGTCAAAAGGAGCGACGAAGAGGAATGCGACGGCGGCGGCAGTTCGAACTCGCAAGAAGGGGAAGTGCGACGGAAGAGAAGAAAAAGGGGATCGGGATAATAGAAATAGTAACCTAGGTTTATAATTAAGTTAATATAACCTATTAATTAATCTAAATAGACCTGTTAAAAAGCCTGTTATTCTTATCCCCATAAATATTCTGTATAAGCTCCATTTAATTCCAGAAAATTCTGGAAAAATCCTCAAAATTCTCCAAAAATTTCGAAAAAAAATCCTAGGATTATTTTTCCTAAATTTTGGCCATTAAATTTTATATTTTAAATTTTCCATATTTAACACCAGTCGACTGGCACACCTCAAACATGAGGTTTTAACCCAAGTATGGTTCCCTCATACTTGCTAGACCACTCTTAGCCTAGACCTAAGCCTTCTAGCCACCTCCGTCAGCCTCATGCCTCTCGCATCCCTCCAAGTCATCCATGACTTGTTTATCCATACGCTAGCCTTCAGGTGCTTCCATCGGCTATGTCATGCTAACAGTGTCTACACCGCCAAGGCACATTGGACTTACACTGCCAAGACTCCGCTTGGACTTTACGCCACCAACCATTGGACTTATGCTGCCAAGACTCCCGCTTGGACTTTACGCCACCAATATCAAACCCCTTGGACTTCTCAAATGCCAAGACTCAAGCTTGGACTTTTCCTTGCCAACCCATGTTGGACTTTCCATGCCAAGACCCATGCTTGGACTTTTCCTTGCCAAGACCCATGCTTGGACTTTACATGCCAAGGACTCATGACATGGACTTTCCATGACATGATCAACTCCAGTCAACCAACAAAAATCCCCCTTGATTCAAACTCGAGTCCGGTCAATCATGACCCGGGTTGATTGTGCTAACAATCTCCCCAAAATATTATCAGACATCAATGTCAAACATCGATGTCAAACTTCCATGTCAAACATCAAAACATTGCTCGAGTCAAACTCGAGTCCGATCAATCGTGACCTGGGCTGATTGCACCAACAACAATCTCCCCCTTTTTGATGTGTGGCAACTTTGTTTAAGTTAGGTAAAACATTAACATAAAAACATAAGGCAAGAAAGCATGTAAGTAAACATAAGTGTCAAAACTCCCCCTTAAATATGCAACTCCCCCTTAAGACATGTTAATTTCCCCCTTAGCATGATTAACTTAAACTCACAATTTCTCCTCCTTTGACACCATCAAAAACATTATACAAATGTTATACAAGCATGACATCAAGTTTAATGGATGAAAATACCAGAAATCAAGTTAAAAACCTGATACAGCAGCTTACTGTGCTCGTGCACAGTACATCAGTCGACTGAATCAAAGCATCAGTCGACTGGCAACTAGATTTCAGAATTTTCTGATTTTTCGAACGAAATTCAGAAATGCACCAAAAATTATAGAAAATTCAAAAAATCATGAAATTTGGGGAACATATTTCTGATAAGTCCCTCTATCAGTGAAAAATTATTTTTCATGAAAATTCATTATATTTTTGAAAATTAGGCAAAAACTCAAAAGTTTGAAAAAGACTCAATTTTGTATCAACTTGAAAGCCTAGTTTTGCCTTGAATTGTTTCAAAACATGAACTTGCAATTTATAAGATATGAAATGGTTTTAAAACAATTAAAATGTCCAACTATGATCTATGGGCAATATGTCCATTGATTAAACATTTGCTTTCCCCATAATTGGTCTATAATTAATATGTCATGATACATCTAATGACCCATCAAGATGTTATAATCATGAGTCATTTGTATCATCCTACCATCTCACACAATGCTATGTTATCAATCAAGTTAGCCTATAGTGAGTGTGAGATGTACCTAAAGGTATTTATACTTAACCATCAATTTTTATGCAATTCTACCAAGGTTAAGTATTTATATCCTTAAAACACCCAACATGATCATAAAATCACATATTATCAATCATGATCAAATATTATCAATTATTTCATATCATGATCATAAAACAAATATTATACATGATTTCATATTATGATCACATTATCATCACCCAACACTATAAATAAAAAATTATCTTCCATGTCATCCTAAGTCAACCATTTAACATGATATAAATAAAGTCCATTATGGTTGACTATCCTAGGGTTTTCCTAACCCTTAAGGATGGACTTAGGAACCCAATATAGATTCTTTCTAATAGGGTTCACTAAGTATTCCTTTGGGATCCATTTCCTAGCTACCATTGTATTTTTAGCTTGACCCCTAGCAATTAGGCAATGGTAGGCCTTTTCATTCTTGGTCCCCTTATATCCTATGCCCTTTTTGTTAAAGCTAGCCCTTTGACTCCCAATTATCATGTTCAAAGTGTTGGAGCCAATGGTAAATTTTTCTAAGGCCTTAGTTAAATGATCTACCTTTTCCCTAAGGTCTTGTTTTCTTCAATACATGCATCATTAACATTAAAAGGAATATAATCATCATGTGAGCATGCATTATCAAAACTAGAAGAAGAAGCATTATCATTAACATTTAAACATGCTTTTTCTAGCTTTTCTTCTATGACCTTAATTTCATTTTGCATGCTTTTATTTTTCTTTTTAGCCCTAAATAAGTCTTTAGTTAAACTAGTAATCATGGAAATAACTTTCTTGGGAGGAAGATTTGTTACCTCACTTACCCAATCTTCTTTTTCCGATTCTAATGAGGTAGATGCTCCCCCTTCACTTGAGCTCTCCTCCTCACTTGAACTTCTTTCTTCTTCCTCGGAGGAGGTGGAGTCTAGATCTTCTATTGCCATTAAGGCAAGGCTTGTGAAGGTTTGATCTTCCTCCGATGAGGATAAAGGATCATCCCATGTTGCCTTGTATGCCTTGGCCTTTCCTTTTTCCTTGGTTTTCTTTTCATCCTCCTTCTTGTTCCCTTTCTTCTTCTCTTCTTTCTTCCTCCTTTCTTCTTTGCTTTTGTTCAAGAGGGGACAATCATCTCTTATATGTCCCTTTCCTTGGCAATTGTAGCATATTATCTTTCTTCTTGGCCTTCTTCCCCTATCATGAGATTTATTAAATTTAAAGCTTTTCAATGCACACCTTACCTTCCTTGCCATGTGTGCTTCCTCATTGCTATCCATGGAGGAGGAGGATTCTTCATTCGATGAGAAAGGTGGTGTCTCCTTCTTCTTCTTCCCTTTGCTTGCTACTAGTGTCACTCCCCTTGATGGCTTGATTTGCTCTTCTACTACTCCTTCAAGCCTTGTTTCACGGAGTTCCATGGTGGAGAAAAATTCCTCGAGAGTACTTACCTCTAGATTCTTGGAGATAGAAAATGAATCTACCATTGAGCTCCACTTCAACGATTGGGGGAAGGCATCTATTGCCTTCATTATCATGTCTCAGTTCGATAACTTCTCACCTACACTTGACAAACCGGTTATTATTTCCTTAAAATGTGAATGTAAAGATGTTACCTTCTTCCCTTTATCGAGTTTGATATTGTTGAGTTGGGAACGAAGGACGTCTCTTCTTACTAACTTGGCCTCGGATGTGCTTTCATGAAGCTCCACTAGCTTTTCCCACATCTCTTTGGCGCTAGAGCATTCTCCTATTCGATTTACTTCTTGTTGAGGGAGCACATTGTATAAATGGTGCTTGGCCTTTGAATTCGCCAAGTACTCCTCTCTTTGCTTCTTTGTCCATCTCGATTTCTCTAGTGGCTCCCCTTCCTCATCCCTAGGCAACTTGAAACCGTTTTCCATAATCAACATAATTTCAAAATCGGTTTCAAAGAATACCTCCATTCTCTTCTTCCACAAAGAGAATTCGCCTTCAAATTTGGGTGGATGAATGTTGGAGCCGGCCATTGTAGTTGATTGTAGCAGTGGTGAGTCCGGTGACAATCTCCTCGCTCTGATATCATTTGTTGGAGGATCGGTGGCCGACTAGAGGGGGTGAATAGCCCTCTTCGTGTAGACGATGGAACTTGATCGCTTAATTTTCTACAATTAAAGTTAGTGCAACGAAAAAATAAAACTAAACAAGACAATTAAGACAATGCAAAGAAAATAAACGCTAACACAAGTGTGTAACGTGGTTCATGACCCTTGCCGCTAGTCCACAGCTTGATTCGTTCCAAGGTGAATCACTCCTTAATCAATCCACTAATCTCTCCTTTGCACAAAGCTAGGTGGAGGTAACCTTTCTTATAAGAATCACTCCTCTTACAATATAATTGAAATAAGCTCAAGGAAGAGGATTGAAAACGTGTTGGGCACTTGGGAGATGTTTTGAGGTTAAGTATTAACCATCCCAAGTCACCCAAGGCCCCTTCTTATAGAGAAGAAGTCATTCTTCCCGTTGGGCACCGAGTAGTCGACTGATGCAGCCATCAGTTGACTGCTACTAGAGTCGTTGACTCGCAACGACTTCATCCACGTTGGATTCCAACCAATGGCTCCCACATCAATTGATTGATCTTCCCATCAGTCGACTGATGGAGCCAATAGTCGAGTGGTCGACGAGATCACTCGACTGTCAAATGTTTTATGCCCGAAACCCTCACCATCAGTCGACTGATCTTCCCATCAGTCGACTGATGTTGTCTGTAGTCGACTGTCATCCCTTGGTAGTCGACTGTTCGACCAGAACTAGCCCAGTCGAACACTAGTCGAGTCTAATCGACCTAGAGCAGTCGACTGTCATCTATGGCAGTTGACTGGTGTCGGGTAAAACTTCAAACTAACCTTTGGTTGAGCCTCCGACACTTGACTTAGTCATTCGGCCAAGTTCACCTATGAGCTACCCCGTCCCAGGTTACAATCGCTCACTCTCATCTTCCCTTGGAGTCCCTCGCCTTGAAGTTCTCTTCGTCCGACCACGTCCCTCGGATGCATCAAGTGCATGGCTTCGCAATCCATTCTTCATGTCTTGCACTGAAGTCTACTTCCTTTGGCTTCACTCTAATGCTCCTCGTTCAGCGGTCCCTCGGATGCACCAAGCGCACGGCTTCCGCAATGCTATCCTTCACCAACTCAAGGACCGAGTCATGAGATGTTGAATCTTGCCAATGCTTTGTCAAGCCATCCATGTGCGAATTACTAAGTCCTGCATGACTTCAACACACATATCAAATTTACAAACAACCTAACTTAAACCCTTTGCTGCACACATCAAAATACATCATCCATGGGTTGATTGCCCTAACAGGGGATCCTTGGATGACTAGAGGAATGAATAGCCTCTCTTGACTTCTACAATCACATTAGCGAAAGCAAAATAAATATAAATAAAATCAAAATACAAAAACGCAAACACTAACAAAGATGTTTAACGTGGTTCGGAGATTATGCTCCTACTCCACAACAATCCGTAAGGTGGATCAACCCTAGCAAGTCTTCACTAAGATCTCTTTTTGATGATCACACACCAAGGTGGAGAGACCTTCTTACAATCACTCTTCTTCTTACAAATAATGGAAGTTAGAATAGAGAAGAAGAGATTAAAACACACTAGAAAGCATGAGAAGACTTGGTGAGCTTGATAGTAAAGTTTGGAATGAGAGCACTAGCCCTCTCAAGCTCCCCAAGACCTCCTTTTATAGAGAAGAGGCTGATTTTCCCGTTGAACCTGCAGTAGTCGACTGATGCATGCCATCAGTCGACTGTTGCTATAGCTGACCTCATCTAATGGCTTCTAGCGAAGTCTGATCTGCGGTCGTCACAGCTCGATGGGACTCTGATAAGTCGACTGATCACACTAGTAGTCGACTGATAGAGCATCAGTCGACTCAAAATGTTTCTATGCCCGTGTCCACTTATAACAGTCGACTGCTAGTGTATGGTAGTCGACTGATGGTGGACTAGTCGACTGTCAAACCCTAGCATTCGACTGATGGACACCATAACTCAGCCAACTTCAGTTGAATGGCTGATCAATCGATTGGGACCAGACCCCAGTCGATTGATACACTTCAAGTATGATCAAGTCATACTTGAAATCACCTCCCTAGACCTTGACTCAACCTTCTAGCTCTTCCTTCAGCCTTGCGCCTCCAGAATCCCTCCGAGTCCGTGACACCTTCATCCTTGTGCTTGCCTTCAAGAGCTTCCTTCAGTTTTGTCATGTCTCAAGATTCTCCTTTGCTAAAGTCTGCTTGGACTTTACATTACCAAGACTGCATGCTTGGACTTACGCTGCCAAGACCTTGCCTTTGGACTTCCTTTGCCAAGGTCTGCTTGGACTTTACGCCGCCAAGACTACATGCTTGGACTTATGCTGCCAAGACCTTCCCTTGGACTTCTCTTGCCAAGATCACACTTGGACTTTTCTTTACCAAGTCTTAACACTTGGATTTTCCTGTCACTTAACACATTTACGATTATACCACAAATATTTCCTAACTATAAATAATTATCCAAACATCAAAATACATAAATGCTTGGAGCATTGTTGCACCAACAATCTTCTCCTTTTTGATGTTTGACATTCATTTAAGTTAGGTCTTGAAATATGCACAAAATAAGAACATCATATGTACCAATATGAATTCTAACTTAAAGTCCCCTTCTCCCCCTTTGACACACATCAAAAAGAAAAGGACAAAAAGTGTATCATGAATAAGATTTATTATGCTTTGAACTAAGGTATGAAATATTCTTAAAGCTCCTCCTTAATCCAAGATATACTTCATGGTGTGTAAAGAACATGTGGAGTAAAGCATGAGACCATAGATAAGAAATATATCCTAACTTTGCACCAACAATTAACATCATGCATATAGATTTTGGGATGAAAATATGTCATAATAAAACTCCCCCTAAATCAATGCATCAATCAGTCCTACTCCCCCTTATGTGTTGTGCTTATCATATCATAGGGTTAGGACACTTAGGATTGAGATCTAGGTAAGTAAACAAGGCTAATTTGCAAAAAAATCAGTGTGGCAATCGACTGAATACTGAAGCAGTCGACTGCCAACCCTGAAACGTCAAGTTCAAGTTTTCAGCCTAACTTCAAAAATGTATTAAAAATTCAAGAAGTGTCAAAAAAATCATGAATTTTTGTGAAAACATTTAGAAGTAATTTTATATCAAGAAAAAATAATTTGAAAAATATATTTTTTCTAGATTTCGAAAATAATACAAATTTGAAAGCTAGCAAAAGCTTTAAGGTTTTTCAACACTTTGTACTACTTTTGCTTACCAATTGAAAACTGTTTTTCAAAATATGATAAACATAGTTTAAAATCTATTTTGTTTGACATTTCCAATCATGTTCTTAGAGCTATATGCACATCAATTGTATATAAGCCTTCCCAATGATTGGTCCAATTAAGGATCAATCTCTCTAAATAATACTTTGGTTCATAGTAATGCATCATAACAAGCATGATGAACCAAGTGCATCTTCCTAACATCTCATATTATGTCTAAGTGGCTTAATACAAAAATCATGGATTCTTAGGTGTTTTGTGAGATGCTTAGAGGTATATGTTAGAGTATTGGGAATACAATCAAAGTCCCACATTGGTAAGACATGGAAAAGATCATGTGCTTATAAGATGAAAAAATATCTCCATTGGTATGATGCATTTTGGGTAAAACCCAAAAACAAAACCATGAAAGCTTGGGCCCAAAGTGGACAATATCATACCATTGTGAAGATATATGAATCTTATAGGCACTAACAATTGGTATCAGAGTCATGGTCAATGTCAAGCCATGAACCTCAAACGAAGGAAGTTGAGCTCCCATGTCCGGATCAAGAGAATCAGACACCATACAGGAAGTCCAGTTGGGCCAGAAGGGTTGGACAACTAGCAGGAAGTCCAGTTGGGTCAGGAGGACCAAACAGTTGGCAGGAAGTCCTGGTGGGTCGAGAATCGGACATCAAGCAGAGGATGTTCTTCGAGGACAGATAGGCTTGAGGGGGGTCAATGTGTTCCTTCGTTTGAGGGGGAGATTGTTGGAGTATTGGAAATACAATCAAAGCCTCACATTGGTAAGACACGGAAAAGATCATGTGCTTATAAGATAAAAAGATATCTCCATTAGTATGAAGCTTTTTGGGTAAAGCCCAAAATAAAACTATGAGAGCTTGGGCTCAAAGTGGACAATATAATATCATTGTGGAGATATATGAATCTTATAGGCACTAACAACTAACAATTGGTATCAGAGTGGGGCGCTCAGATTCGGTGGAACCACTGATCGGGCATTTTTTTTTATTTTTAATTTTAATTATCTCCCGCACTACTAATCCAAGACCAAGTCTTGGGACTTTTTTTTTTTTAATTTTTTTAAGTATTGGAAGATCGTTGACCGAGCTAACCATGGAAGAGCATCCTACAAGGCATAAAGGTAACAATGTAAATTGAAAATTTAAATCGCATATTATTTGCTTCAAGTGCAGGGAGAGAGGACACTATAAAAAAAGTGTTCTACTCGTAAGACTCGAACGACACAATCGGCGGTAAAGGAGACACCATTGCCAGGAGTCTGGAAGAACAAGGAGCACATCAAGTGCTTCAGGTGCAGAAGATTCGGTCTGTCATGCCCCGAGAGTATGCCGTGCCGAAAAGCAAACGGACGACATCTCCCCTGTACGTGGCAACATATCAGGTTAATACAAGGCCCGTAGGCCCACAACAACAATATAATACAAAGATATCAACATATCAAACACAGTGGAAATATACTACAGATAAAACAAAATACAAGACTCAACTGTGCACTCTGGAGTGACTTGACACAACAAGAATCATAATAGAAACCACAACAACGGCGAAATACATACAATACGTCCGTATATCACAAATACGGAAATAATACAAGCTAAAATCCAAGACAACAATATGGAATACATCAATCCACAAGAATAAAACAAATCGTAAATAAACCTCCATCCATTCAGTGTGAGATGGGATCAACTGGCGGAGCTCCGAACGTCCAAGGAATCTTCTACCTGTTACCTGGGCGACAGGAAGCCCAGGGTCCCGAGGTGGTGAGTATAAACTAAGGGGTAATATATAGAAAGTGCATGAACATATAAGGTAAAGAGATCAACAAGTATACATGTGAAGATCTACAGGTATACAACATGAGTCCAATAGACATATAGTCCTATCCAACTCTAATAACAAGTAACTACAGTAAAGTCATACTCAGTGTATATATACTAAACTGATCAACTGAACATGAAGTAATGTACCAACGTACCTGACAGTCTGTAACACCAGATGCTAGATCATCCTGAACAGATTTACAATAACATAACTCATATAACATACCAAGTCAATCCCATACCTGACCAATACTCTAACATATGAACAGTATATGATCACCTATAATAACAACTCGGTCCGTACCACACAATGACATGATGCTAATTAAATGCATATAACAGTCTGAATCAACGCATGTATTATGCTCAACACATACCAGTATATAAAATGCAGATGACATGTATCATGATGAACAACCATATGCAGCAATCATAGCTCAATCAAATGCAGCATCTCACAGGCATATGTAAAACATATATCAAATACATGCATACATATATATCAGCAATGCATATGCATGGTCATGCCTGCGCACCCAACTCGCTACCACGACCCCAGTGTGGCCTAGGTGGCACGACATGACAACTATCCCGACTCCAGCCGCCACCACTCTCGAGTGACCGAGTTGGGTAGTATGAAACAGTAGCTAGCCCGCCATAGAGCTATATGCTACCCACACGGGGGTCCCTGCTGCTAGCCGCTCCGTCCCTACCCATGAGTAGACGAGCACCGCACCTAGGACAACTGGGCATCACACGACCACCATCTATAGTGGGTGAGTGCGCTAACTACCACTCCGCCGCGGTGGCGCGATCTCCGCCTACCACCATCCATAGTGGCCGAGAACGGCACGCACAACAATGCTCTGCCCTCAACCCTGCAACCACTACCCCGAGTGGCCGGGGAGGCAGGATGACTGACGACCCATCTCAACCACAAGGGAGACCCAGTCAACAGCATGCATGCAATGTAATGATGCATAGCTCCATACGTGTATCCTCGCCACACTCCCTATCCCACGGGGAGTCCTGGTCAACCAAAAGTCAACTATACAAGGACTACAATCCACAAGACTCTCTCTATCGCACAAAGAGTCATACACCTCTGACAAACAACCACGCTAAGACCTCTAGTCAGTAGCGAGATACTATCGACCATCCATATAACCATACACAGGCACACAATCCATAATGGATATACCATCACGCTAGGACCTCTAGTCCATGGTCACATACTGACAACCACATACTTATCTATGCACAGACAACTAGATCCACAATAGATGCACCGCTAATACGGGTATGATATGACAATCGACTCCATAATACAATTCATCACCTAACCCTAGTGATGTAATACAGTAACCCAATCTGAGGCACAAAGATAACCCTAACCACCTGTACTTATTGAACATCTATTAGCTAATACATAATAGGGTTTATAGTTCCTATCCGAGCTAGATAATCAATGAAGTACCAGAGTATATATCTCAAAGGTCAAGGCAGTACAAGCATATGATTAAATAAGAGTGGATTTAAGGTAAACAGGTATAAACATATATCCAATATCAAGCACTAGAATTTGATCAAAACTACCGGACCAGGTAGATATTACCCACCTGATACGAAGCTCGAATAATCCTCACATCGTGGATCTGCTTCGTATCCCAAACCTGTACATAATACTAAACTATGATTAGGTACAAGTCTCCGATAATTATACGAACAAACTACTAATTCATTCTATATTCGCATCCTTTCCTCGTCTATGAGTTAGAAACTCGAGCATCCCAGTCTGATACATCCTAACCAAACTCATAATAGATCACGACATCCACAGGATCAATTAAGGTAAATAGATCTAAATAACACTCATAATCGATCACGAACTACCCTTGAAGACAATCGGTCGAAGACCATCACGGCAAGAACAGATCATCGGAAGAATCCAATCTGCCTCCTCCTTCCACCCACGACCAACACAATCCATAGATAAATCGACATCACAATCAACAAAACCCACAAACTCCACTAGTGAAAGATTTCACCTTCCAATCCAATCCACAACCCAACCATTATAAACTCCCCAACCAACAGTTAAAGGAAATCAACTAGATCAACAATGAACTAATTAAATAATATGTTGTTTCAAAACTGTATCAATAGCTTCCTCACCTTATCTCCACCACTCATCGCTACACAACCATCCAACAACATATATACAGAACATCAACCTTTACACAACCAAAGTCATCTACCTCCCAATTCCAACTCGAAACCAGATTCTGCCCTAACCATCACCCAGATCAATACAACCACAACAACACAGCAATTAGCAGATGACATAATAGATTGAATCGACCTTACTAATCGGATCTCCTCCCACACCCAGCCGACACATCAACACATAGATCCATCGACATCCAACAGAGACACCACGAATTCACAATGATACTCAGAACACACAACAGGTAAGGGAAACAAAATAGGTCGAAACTCACCAACACTTGGAATCTACCAACCTTGCTCCTTCCCCAATCCCCTGTTCGCCAACGACCATCAAGCTCCACAAACTGCCCAAACACAGATTGAAGCTCAGTAGATGAATCCACAGCTAAATCCCGCTCTCATCTCAAAGGAGAAGGAAAACAACCCCTTACCCAACTCCGACGACGATCGGCGGCGAGATCCCTCCCTTCGGCAGTTCATTCCAGCGGCGGTCCTAGCTCCCGAACCAATCTCCACTCGATTCCTGCTGCTCAGCGCCTCACCCACCGGTCGGATCCTCCATCGTCGGCAGCGGCGGCTCACGGAGGGAGAGAGGAGATGGAATCAAAGTCGCGAGAGAGGGGAGGAAGAAATCGCATGATCAGAGAATGAGGAAGAAATCGCAGATCAGGTTCGGGATTTAAAAGTCGTTCGGGAATTGGTTAAACCGACTCAAGCCAATCGGCCCAAGCCCATTTCCAGCCCAAACCCAATACAGCCCATGCCCAATACTAGCCCAAGCCCAATACCAGCCCAATTAGTCCACTTATTGAGCCCAATTTAATCCACTAATTAAACCCAATTAACCCACTAATTAGACTCAATTAATTAAAGGGTTTAATTCATATAATAATTTCTTTTTCCATATTTTACATTCTCCCCCACTTATAAAAATTTGGTCCCCAAATTTTCGACTCATGTACGAGTACGAGATGTCACAATAATCATCTCAAGTATCCTGAGAAAAGTCACACCTCAAGTGACTAAGTGGGGTACTGAGCTCGAATATTATATTCCAGCTCTTATATACACTCTCTATCAACCTATTAAGAGGTCAATAACTGTACCAAAGTGGAGCTCTATATCCATAACCGGTGGGAGACTTTGCCAAAATCGTAAGGTGAATCATGAATCACCATCAGAAATGATACTCAAGGTTACTCCATGGATATAATTCCATCAAACGATCCAACGAAATCCATCTTACGGCTCGGAAGAAAATGAGCGGACCTAGCTAATCGATCATCGACTACCCAAATCCTATCAAGTCCTTTCCGAATTCTAGATAATCTCCCAACACAATCTAACGTACTAGGCTACCACTTCTATCTCGATACATAACCCTACTGGTCATAATAATCCACCTTTGCTTGTTGGCATACCCAACATCAAACTACGAAATCAACCGTGTCCCACCAATCTGAACGTCCCAATACTCATTATTTTCGGATACACTCCGAATAAATCATCATTCTCTAATGAAGAGTCTCCTGAAACAACTCTTCCTAAAGCGAATGCAACTCTGGGAACCACCATCCTTCCCAGAGACGGAGATTTATTCTCACAAGAGAAATTAATCTAATGTCCAAAATTCACTATGTCACTCAGAACTGAAAGTAACTGGAAGACTATAATGATTAATCTCGCTAGTTTCTCAACCAGCATACACATAATATACGTCTCATTCAACTGCATCGAGATCGCTCCTAATCCCTGAAATGATGCATCTATGTACAATACCCTTCCATCCATATCGGACGGATTAACTAACACTAACACAAAAGTCAGTCACCTTCTAGGCCTTGAAACCTAGCTTCCCAAACTTCTGACCAAGTGATTTCCTGGTCCAACAAGTCGGCGATATAGTATCGCTAGAACATCCTATCCTCATCTATGGTAAATACCAAATCAATCTAAAGAAACCACAGCTTCCCCTAAGATCGTGAATATATCTCAAAAATATATCATCCACAAATATGATGACAATCAATCCCAAATACTCCAAGAGTACTTGATTCCTCAAATCCATGAACGACTAACTCGTCGATAAGTCTAACAACATTATCAACATCTCCTAAAATTCATACCAAGTATGAAATATCGTCTTCTACACACCTGTATCCCTTTTACTCTAAGCTACAGATAGCTCAATCATTACACCGACAATGATAATTGTATGACACTAAGTCACTACAATATCAAACCTCCAGTCGTAGGCCAACCCTAGGATATACACAGGTGTCATTCAGCTGATCTAAACAAATCATCTATCCACAACGAAGGATATTCATTCACAACAACTACTGCATTCCAATCATCGATAATCGATGCATAGACTCAAAGTCTGACTCTCTTCTAACAAAGAGTTACAAGTCTTCTCAAGAAGAAACACTGAGGCAGATAAATCTCTCATAGTGTTTAGCAACACTGATACCCATAAAATCATCTCCCGGTATGAGGTCCCCAATATCAGGACTATTCTCGAAATCACCTCAATCGCTTACTCCACTTTCCCATGCAGTGGCAAGCTCGAGAGTTTATCCAGAACTATATCCGAATACTCTCGAATTATACGTACATCTGAAAGTCCTAGTATACCAACGCTCTAAAAATCTAACTATCCATAAGAATATGTTTATAGTAGAGGTATGTCTAGCAAAGGCCAAGGGTATCCCTTGACTTCTTAGTTGTCGATCAACATCTCACCTAACGGTAGAGAAAAATCACCAGCCCACAAGTCGATATGAACCCTTTGAACCCTATCCAAGAATGTTCTAGACAAAGATACCTGTAAACTACCAGTATCTCTCGATATATCCGCAAATAGGATAACCTAAAGTAATACCCTGAAGGATCGATCCTTCGGTCTTCTATACTTCTTCTCGAGTAATCATGTAAACTTGTCCAACATCTGTTCTGGACGGCTGAGCTCATGTAGATGCAAAGACTATCATGGAGGAACTGAAATCAACTGCTGGAAACTAAGATACAAACTAAAACAACTGCAATGGAGATGGTAAACATTGTTGTACTGGCAAAGGGTACACATCCAGCTGTAAAATACTGAAGAACTATCAACATCGTAGTACGCTCCAACTCTGTGAAAGGTATAGCTGCAACTGGAGAATACTGCGTAGATACGACCATCATCGTAAAATCTCTCCTCTGTATAAAGCATAACCACGTCTGGGAAAGTAACAGTTGTTGTCTGAAGGTCTGGGTCTTCTGAGATGTCTTCTGCTAATAGTACTGAGTAACTCTCTTCTCTCGACGGGAAGTATCAAAGAACACCACTATATCTGAGGTAGTAGATCACTGCTGATATTGTAATCCAATCTTTTGTAATGATCTCAACTTTCGAGGTTGTGGATCGTTCGCTCGAAAGCATCATCCATAGTATTCCACTGAGTCTTCAAAGTACATACTCTCCTCGTAGATACCGGCTGCTTATAGTATAAACAGATACAATGGTCCATCGGATAATCTGGCTCTGTATCTCGTCGTAACCCGCACTGCACACACATAATCTCCCTTCGGAGTCTTTCCTCTGAGTTCGCTGATAAACATGAGAAGCTACTGACAATCTGCGATCGGTCTTCTATGATCGAAAAACTCTCCAATAGTCGCTCGTGACTCATGACTTTAAGCTTGCTCCTTTTTATCCAACATTTGGAGATTTCAGATTCCAATAATTTGACTCGCAAAATCTGCTTATCAAATCTCCAACTCTTAAAACACTTGCTACGGAGTCATTTCTATACACATGACTCGGTCTATGCACTTTCGGTAGAATCTGGTAGGAGATCCAAACATCCTGATCAAGATGTCAACCGATAAACCGTAGGTGGCTTAAGACATATCGATCACATTCTCGAGTTATTAGGTGGTCGTAACCCTCACAAGTCTAGCGACTCTGCATGGTACCTTCGTTACCAAACGATCACCCTACTCGATGCCCAAGAATTCCCTGACAATGAGTCAAAGAAGATGACATGGGGAATTACTCTCTCCCAACATCACTACACCATGGCCAAGTGACGTGTGATTTCCCGAAGGCTATTTCCTATATCTTCCACCAATTACCGGCTAAATCCGGATAATGGTATTCAACTAACACTACTATCTTCGTATAACCCGAGTCAAGTACTCTAAAAGTACTCCCAATGTTATACAACTTAGAACGACCAGTCCGGGGATCAAAATCCCCATGAATATCATATAATATTTTCCTACTATCTGAATCAGTAATAGTATACTCGCTTAGTCCATTACCCCATAGGAAATGATCTGACTAACATAATTAGTGAAAATCCTTAGGACTGTAATCCTTGATCTCCACAAGAGATGTGACTACTAACCCCTGCTATCTGACTCGGTATCAGTCGGCTCTCAAAGGTAATTACCTTTTTGATAGCAGGTCCATGTCTAATAATCTTAACATGTCGTTCCCGTGGTCAAACTCAAACCACGGTTACGAATACTAACCAATATCCTACAAGTCATCCATGTTATAAGCAACTAAATGCATAACCAATAGAAGGATATGTAATAACAATTAACATACGTTAAACCTTGTAGCTCGGAGATGTCCACAACAGCCAGATCCCAGAACTCACAAAACCAAAATCGAGTAAAGCAAAACTCGATGTCCGAACGAAATAAAATCCGAAAATGGACTTCGCAACCTAGGGCTCTGATACCAATAAAATTGTCACGCCCCGAGAGTATGCCATGCCGAAAAGCAAACGGACGGCATCTCCCCTGTACGTGGCAACATATCAGGTTAATACAAGGCCTGTAGGCCCACAACAACAATATAATACAAAGATATCAACATATCAAACACAGCGGAAACATACTACAGATAAAACAAAATACAAGACTCAACTGTGCACTCCGGAGTGACTTGACACAACAAGAATCATAATAGAAACCACAACAATGGCGAAATACATACAATACGTCCGTATATCACAAATACGGAAACAATACAGGCTAAAATCCAAGACAACAATATGGAATACATCAATCCACAAGAATACAACAAATCGTAAATAAACCTCCATCCGTTCGGTGTGAGATGGGATCAGCTGGCGGAGCTCCAAACGTCAAAGGAATCTTCTACCTGTTACCTGGGCAACAGGAAGCCCAGGGTCCCGGGGTGGTGAGTATAAACTCAGGGGTAATATATAAAAAGTACATGAACATATAAGGTAAAGAGATCTACAAGTATACATGTGAAGATCTACAGGTATACAACATGAGTCCAATAGACATATAGTCCTATCCAACTCTAATAACAAGTAACTACAGTAAAGTCATACTCAGTGTATATATACTAAACTGATCAACTGAACATGAAGTAATGTACCAACGTACCTGACGATCTGTAACACCAGATGCTAGATCATCCTGAACAGATTTACAATAACATAACTCATATAACGTACCAAGTCAATCCCATACCTGACCAATACTCCAACATATGAACAGTATATGATCACCTGTAATAACAACCCGGTCCGTACCACACAATGACATGATGCTAATCAAATGCATATAACAGTCTGAATCAACGCATGTATCATGCTCAACACATAGCAGTATATAAAATACAGATGGCATGTATCATGATGAACAACCATATGCAGCAATCATAGCTCAATCAAATGCAACATCTCACAGGCATATGTAAAACATATATCAAATACATGCATACATATATATCAGCAATGCATATGCATGGTCATGCCTGCGCACCCAACTCACTA
Source organism: Wurfbainia villosa (assembly GCA_025175895.1). Classification (NCBI taxonomy): domain Eukaryota; kingdom Viridiplantae; phylum Streptophyta; class Magnoliopsida; order Zingiberales; family Zingiberaceae; genus Wurfbainia; species Wurfbainia villosa. The sequence continues at coordinate 110,130,631 of CM045987.1, read as the reverse complement.
CCACGACCCCAGTGTGGCCTAGGTGGCACGACATGACAACTATCCCGACTCCAGCCGCCACCACTCTCGAGTGACAGAGTTGGGTAGTATGAAACAGTAGCTAGCCCGCCATAGAGCTATATGCTACCCACACGGGGGTCCCTGCTGCTAGCCGCTCCGTCCCTACCCATGAGTAGACGAGCACCGCACCTAGGACAACTGGACATCACACGACCACCATCTATAGTGGGTGAGTGCGCTAACTACCACTCCGCACATTGGCCAAGTGCGCATCTCCAGCTACCACCATCCATAGTGGCCGAGAACGACACGCACAACAATGCTCTGCCCTCAACCCTGCAACCACTACCCCGAGTGGCCGGGGAGGCAGGATGACTGACGACCCATCTCAACCACAAGGGAGACCCAGTCAACAACATGCATGCAATGTAATGATGCATAGCTCCATACGTGTATCCTCGCCACACTCCCTATCCCACGGGGAGTCCTGGTCAACCAAAAGTCAACTATACAAGGACTACAATCCACAAGACTCTCTCGTTCGTACAAAGAGTCATACACCTCTGACAAACAACCACGCTAAGACCTCTAGTCAGTAGCGAGATACTATCGACCATCCATATAACCATACACAGGCACACAATCCATAATGGATATACCATCACGCTAGGACCTCTAGTCCATGGTCACATACTGACAACCACATACTTATCTATGCACAGACAACTAGATCCACAATAGATGCACCGCTAATACGGGTATGATATGACAATCGACTCCATAATCCAATTCATCACCTAACCCTAGTGATGTAATACAGTAACCCAATCTGAGGCACAAAGATAACCCTAACCACCTGTACTTATTGAACATCTATTAGCTAATACATAATAGGGTTTATAGTTCATATCCGAGCTAGATAATCAATAAAGTACCAGAGTATATATCTCAAAGGTCAAGGCAGTACAAGCATATGATTAAATAAGAGTGGATTTAAGGTAAACAAGTATAAACATATATCCAATATCAAGCTCTAGAATTTGATCAAAACTACCGGACCAGGTAGATATTACCCACCTGATACGAAGCTCGAATAATCCTCACATCGTGGATCTGCTTCGTATCCCAAACCTGCACATAATAGTAAACTATGATTAGGTACAAGTCTCCGATAATTATACGAAAAAACTACTAATTCATTCTATATTCGCATCCTTTCCTCGTCTATGAGTTAGAAACTCGAGCATCCCAGTCTGATACATCCTAACCAAACTCATAATAGATCACGACATCCACAGGATCAATTAAGGTAAATAGATCTAAATAACACTCATAATCGATCACGAACTACCCTTGAAGACAATCGGCCGAAGACCATCACGGCAAGAACTGATCATCGAAAGAATCCAATCTGCCTCCTCCTTCCACCCATGGCCGACACAATCCATAGATAAATCGACATCACAATCAACAAAACCCACAAACTCCACTAGTGAAAGATTTCATCTTCCAATGCAATCCACAGCCCAACCATTATAAACTCCCCAACCAACAGTTAAAGGAAATCAACTAGATCAACAATGAACTAATTAAATAATATGTTGTTTCAAAACCGTATCAATAGCTTCCTCACCTCGTCTCCACCACTCATCGCTACACAACCATCCAACAACATATATACAGAACATCAACCTTTACACAACCAAAGTCATCTACCTCCAAATTCCAACTCGAAACAAGATTCTGCCCTAACCATCACCCAGATCAATACAACCACAACAACACAACAATTAGCAGATGACATAATAGATTGAATCAACCTTACAAATCGGATCTCCTCCCACACCCAACCGACACATCAACACATAGATCCATCGACATCCAACAGAGACACCACGAATTCACAACGATACTCAGAACACACAGCAGGTAAGGGAAAAAAATAGGTCAAAACTCACCAACACTTGGAATCCACCGACCTTGCTCCTTCCCCAATCCCCTGTTCGCCGACGACCATCAAGCTCCACAAACTTCCCAAACACAGATTGAAGCTCAGTAGATGAATCCACAGCTAAATCCCACTCTCATCTCAAAGGAGAAGGAAAACAACCCCTTACCCAACTCCGACGATGATCGACGGCGAGATCCCTCCCTTCGACAGTTCATTCCAGCGACGGTCCTAGCTCCCCAACCAATCTCCACTCGATTCCTACTGCTCAGCGCCTCACCCACCGGTCGGATCCTCCATCGTCGGCAGCGGCGGCTCGCGGAGGGAGAGAGGAGATGGAATCGAAGTCGCGAGAGAGGGGAGGAAGAAATCGCGTGAATGGAGAATGAGGAAGAAATCGCAGATCAGGTTCGGGATTTAAAAGCCGTTCGGGAATTGGTTAAATCGGCTCAAGCCAATTGGCCCAAGCCCATTTCCAGCCCAAACCCAATACAGCCCAAGCCCAATACTAGCCCAATTAGTCCACTTATTGAGCCCAATTTAATCCACTAATTAAACCCAATTAACCCACTAATTAGACCCAATTAATTAAAGGGTTTAATTCATATAATAATTTTTTTCCCCATATTTTACACGGTCACTACAAGAATCGGTGCCTGGAGAAAAAGGTTAGTAAAATTAATAATTTTGAAAAGTTGAGTTTAGAATACTTAATAATTTAGATAAATTGTGCGTTAAAACTAGTAAATTAGTTAATTGTTGTCAATTAATTAATACAATTAATAATTCAACTAATAAAAAATTAATTAATTCAGATTTAATTAGTTTAAATAATAATAATAATATTAATATCATGGAAGAAAATGATCAAATTAATCTAACATTTGATAAAATTAACCAAGAGCTTAATCAAATTTTTAGTTTGATCAACATAGATCTAGATCAAGTCAAGGATAAAACCAACCTAGGATTTAATTAAAATAATCAAACCCTAGATCAGAATAATCAAAACATAAGACAGAATCATCAAAAACTAGATCTGATTATTCTAGATAATTCCGAATTAAAAAAATCTATTTTGAAAAATTAAACCATAAAAAATTCGAAATTAATTTTAAAAAATTCCAAAGATAATATAAGTAATAATAATAATAATAATAATTCTACGTTGAAAAATTCTATCAATCTTATCTTAAAAAATTCTAATAATTCTATTGTTGAAAATTCTAACAATTTTATCTTAAAAAATTCTAATAATTCTATTAATAATTCTACCTTTAAAAATTTTAACAATCTTATCTTAAAAAATTCTAATAATTCTATTAATAATTCTACCTTTAAAAATTCTAACAATCTTATCTTAAAAAATTGTAATAAAAATTCTACCTTTAAAAATTCTAACAATCTTAGCTTGAAAAATTATATTAATAATTCTATTGTTAAAAAGTTTAAAAATATTATCTTTAAAAATTCTAATAATAATTCCACTCTTAAATTTTTCTAATAATAATTCCACTTTAAAACAATCTAAATAATTTTACTTTTAAAAATTCTAATAATAATTCTACTTTTAAAAAAATCTAATAATCCTATTAAATCTATTTTAAATTCAAAATCTAACTTAATTAAAAATTAAAAATTAAATAATCAAACTAATAAAATTTATTATAATAGAGTACCATTTGATTATACAAAAATTAATAATTTAGCAATTAAACCTTCAACTTCTATAAATTCAACAAATACAAATCTACCTAAGAAGTAACCATTTCTTTGCATTGATTGAACATAACATGCTCATGCATACATATAATTTTAATTAATTACCATGCTTATTTTTGTCATATCATACATACTAGTCTTAAATTAAATCTCATAGAATGGTTAGATAGGGAATAGTTAATTAACCTTGATAACATAGTATCAGGATGCGGTGAGATGATAGTACGTTAGGGAAATGAAGTCTCATGTATCCGGATTAGATAAGGAGTATCTAGCTTGGTGTACTTGGCTAAGTAGAACTAGCTGAAGCTACCTCACCACATTATAGACTAGTTAGACTAGGGCATAACCCTAAGTGAATTAAGTGCACAATTTCTTGAGATTGGCTTTGTCTAAGGAAGTGGTCGTTGTTCCGATCAAAGAAGGCCTCTGTGACTCACCACGACCTAGAAGTCGTCTTTTGAAATGTTCACTTAATTAACTAAAGGTTAAATCTGAATCTAACCCAAGGATAATTAATTTTCAAATCATTAACATTAACTAAGTAAAATTAAATTTATCTCACAACACCTATAAGGATAACTTGGTTGATCATGTAGAATGGGTGAGATGGTAAGGACAACAAATTGAAAATAGTTTTGAAAATGATTTAAAAATTTATATATACATAAATAGATTCTTAAAACTATTTTTATTGGTTGTCATGATTGTTGTGTGTAGTTATACATAGTTTTCAAAATAACTATGCTTCTTAAAATGATGGTTAGTTGATCAATACTGAACGTCTAAATCCTTAGGTCAACTTTAGACACCTAGACCCTCTGGACACTTAGGTGAACCTTCCTTCACTACAAGAAAAAGGGAAATTAGCGACGGAACTTTTTCGTCGCTAATAGAAAAACTTCGCCGCTAAATAGTACTTACAACGAAAAACTTTCGTCGCTAGACTCATCGTAATAAGACTGTCGCTAAGACACATTAGCGATGATTTAGAATATATTCGTCATTAATATTACCAACAGAAATAAAAATGTCCCTAAAAAAAATTATTTCGTCGCAAAACCTCGACACCGAAAAATAGGAAAATCATATATATTAGCAATGAAATATACAAAAATTGTCACTAACTGCTTATTTTTGCCCAGGCGACTAGCGCCTCAACTGAAGACACTTTTGCGACGATATTAAAATTTTCATCGCTAATGTCTAATCTTGGGCCAGCCACAGAAGCAGGAGCTCCTCGACTGGCGCCTCGACTGGATGTACTTTTGCGACGAAAATTTATAATTTTCATCGCTAAATCCTACGACAGTCGAATGCCTCGACTAGCGAGTCGACCGATACTCCAAATATCGACAGTTAGTGATGAATTTGTCAAGTTTCATCGATAAACCTCAAAATCCTGAAGTCGTATATCGATCGTTAGCGACAAATTTTTATAATTTCGTCGCTAATCATCAAAAAAAAATTCCAAAATCCTTTTTATTTGTATTCGAAATCCTGTAATACAATATCAACCACACAATATAACTTACCAACATACAACTAAAACAATAAAACCTACATATACATTTAAAGGAAACTAACATAACATCAAATTTAAAGTCTATAACATGAAATTTAATAAATTCATAGTATTAATTTACAAACACACACTCAAATTCACAAGTTCACTAACTCTAAGATGGAGGGGGAGATGGAGCTGAAGATGACTCATGCATCAATGAATGTAATGCTCTAGGTGCAAGCCGATTCAAAATTGCTTCGAACATATCTTGTCTCGATCTCATTGATGTCAACTCTTCTTCGTTGCTAGCTAATAGAGCTTTAGTGTTTGCTAGCTCCTCTTTGGTGGACTGAAGTTCTTCACGCAGTGCTGCGTTAGTTGTTCTAGATGAGGAGCTAGCATCTGAAGAAGTGGATCTAATTGGTTTTGGCCCACTTCCAAGTCCTCTAATATATCCAGAACGAACACCTAGGACTTGATCACACACCTGATCTGCAATCTGAACTGCATCGATGTCATCTCCAGTTTCTTGAGACTAGATGTGTTCATCTCGCAGTCTCACCATTTCACCCAAAGAATAACAAACACATTATCAATAATTTTACTAAGAATTACTAATATTTTAAAAAAAAACTTTACTAAATTTTATGGAGTATATCTTACGTATGCAGTTTCGGCTCTCTCCCCACTCCATCCTTTTGACAAGGTACAGTGGGTTGTATTAAAGACGGTAATCTGATCTTTTCTCTGAGACTGATCGAGTTGAAAAATAATATAATGTGTTAATATTAAAAATACCAACCAATATACTATAACTATAAAATTTATACTTACACCGTCGTAACCGTACTGGATGAATGATTTTGAGCCACCTCGATGGGTAAAGGGTAGTTGTTAAATACGGAAAAATTAAAATACTAGATTAAATGGCCAAAATTTAGGAGAAATAATCCTAGGAATTATTTTAGGATTTTTGGAGAATTTTAAGAATTTTTCTAGAATTTTTTTTGGATTTTAATGGAGTTCTTATGATATTATATATGGAAAGATTTAACAGGCTTTTACAAGGCCTGTTTGGATTATTTGTTATAGAGGAGTTAATAAATTTTATTAACCTAAGGTTTTAAATAGAAAACCTAGGTTTTCTATTTCTCCTTTTCTTTCCCCGCTGTGCTCGACGCCCTCTTCCTCTCGCGACCACACCTCTCCCTTGCGATTTCTCTCTCGCGACTCAATCTCCCGTGATCCCCTTCTTCTCTGAACGAACTGCCCTTCTTGCCTCTTTCTCCCAGTCCTCTGCAAGTGCCGACAAACTCTCGCCCGAGCCACACGAGCCGACGACCAGGCCACTGGCTGTGCCGCAGCAAGCATCCGCTGCAGCGCCTCTTCATGGCGAGCACGAGTTGCCGCCGCTGCAGCGCCGTTCCGCCACTGTCTTCTCCTCCGCGTGAATTGATCTCTACCGGTGGTCATCGGAGCAGGTGATTTAGGGCAGTCGAGACTTGTTTCGGTGAACAGGGCGGTTGGGTGGATGCGTTGACGGTGAGGTCAAAATTCCGGTATATCTCTCATTCTTCCCCTTATTTTCCTTTTTGTCCAATGCATTTGTTGGTGCGATTGTTGCCGTGTGATTGGAATGGGATCTGTGTGTTTGGGTCGTGGGTTAGGTCAGTCGAGATTTGCTCCGGTGAACAGAATTGGGGGTGTCGTGCGACTGGTGTTGGAGGTGGTCATTCAAAGTTGGCTGTGAAGGCTGTGAATAGTTGTGGGTGGGTAGTACACGGTTGTGAGTCAGAGTTGTGGTCGATTAGGGGCTATAAATTGGGGGTTTGCACGACTGTGGTGGCGGTGAGTGAGAGGAGAGACTAGATTGACTGTGAATGGGCTGATTTTGGGGTTTTGGCCGGCTGTGAATGGGTTAGATAATTTGTGAAATTAGGAGTTGATTTGAGATGGAATTATATTTTGATACGGCAGTGAGTGATCGTTTAGATGGATAGTTTAATCCATTAGGTTTGGACTTGATACTAGGGTTGGCAACATAATATGATTATATTATGTTTTATGCAGGTTTCGATCACGAGATAGGTACACGGGTGTGAAGATTTTATTATTTTGAGCATTATAGCAGGCGAGTACTTTGACTTATCTTTTAGATATTGTTAGGTTGATATGCTTAGTTTGCTATAGCTCGCAGTAATTTTTATGCCTTACCTTCCCTTGTATGTCCATGTGCCATACCTGATGCATGCATTTCTATCTTAGTCCATATTGTCTTGATATTTGCCATGTGTACTTATTTTGGGAGTTGTGACATGCACTGGATTAGCTTTTAGATATACTTTCCCTGTATACGTAGGTCTTTGATATGTACCCATTTGTTTGTGCATATTATTTGGAGATATATTTTGGGTTGGTGTTATATGCTTTAGTGTCATGCACCATCTTGCATGATTGCATGCTGGCTGGTTGGGGTTCCTTTGTAGTTGAGCTCGCAACCAGTTACATGATCTGCACACACTGCCACTCATGGGTTAGTGGTACATCAGGAGGGTGTGTGCAATAGCTCTGTCAGGCTCCGCTGGTCCGCTCATGGGTAGCGATGAGGCAGCGTGGTAGCGGGCAGGGATCCCTCCTCTGGTCTACGACACCGGGAGATGAGAACTTTGCTCCCCCACTCTGTTTGGGGTAGGAGGATAGGTGTACTCCGACAGCACCCTGTCCACACGGTCACTCAGGAGCAGTGATGGCAGAGTGCACAGTTGTCATAACCCTACCCACTCGGTTTCACCATCGCGTGTGAGGTGGCTGATTAGCGTCAGGGGTGACCATGTGATTTGCATCGCATGCATATTGCATGGATAACATTTGTATTGTATTTGCTGCATTTTGGTTGCTGCCTTGGTTGTTGCATATGATTGACATGCATACAGAATACATTATGTATTTGGTCTGACGACCTTATTTCTGCTAGTATGGCTCATCCTCCTATGTCAGGATAGGAGATTCAGGTATGTACAGTCTTTCCGCATCTCTTTCTTGCATTTTTCTATTATTGATCAGGAGACTGTACTGGCATGATTATTATTGTTAAATATATCTTACTTTGCATGTCGACTTGATACCCGCTGAGTTCGTTGAATTTACCCCATTGCTTTACATCTATTTCAGGTTGACACTGTCAGGAGAGTCCAGCTACCAATCCCCCTCGTCGTAATGGAGTTGTTTTTATTTGTCTTATGGTTTCGGTTATTGACTAGAAGAAATGTGTAGGACTTGTGTTTTGGTTATGTACTCGTGGATGCTTTGGTGGTATTTGTTATGTCCTTATGGACTTTTATTCGGATTTTTATTCGATATGTTTTGGTGGTGTATTCCTGCTCAGATGGCAGAAGAGGTAGGTCTAGATATTATAGACTTTTGTTATTTACTTTGGTTGTTGGCCTGAGGCCTATATATGATCTGTATGTGTGGTTTTTGTTCCGGTCGTGTTGCCCGAGGTATAGCGGGCCGTATGTGCCTTGTATACAAGATTCATATTGTCACCCGTATAGAAGAGATGCTGCCAGATTTTCATCAGGCAGGAACTCCCTCGGGGCGTGACAATTTATTTGGTATCAGAGCCAGGTTTTCGAGTTCCTAGGGGTTTTTGGATTTTTTGGAGTTCGCCATGTTTGACTGGTTTTTGCGAGTCAATCTGGGGATTTTTGGATTTGTATAGATTTCCGACGATTTTTATGTTTCGAAAATTCGAGGTATTATTGACGAGCTCAATTTGGGGATTTGGCGGCGACAGGACCTCTCCTAGCGGAAAATAGGTAAGATGATTTGTTTTATATGTTTTTACTTGTAGTAACATCTGGGTAATAATTTAACAAATATGAGACGAGGTGGGCATGCTCCTGCGCCGAGACATGGTGCGGGGTGGCCACGCAAGAGGACATTGAGATCTCTGGCGACGGAGTCGCCAGAGAGATCTACTGAGGTTGAGCATGTTGATCAGGGTCAGTTTCCACATGGTGCCGCGGGTGTCGTGGGTCCTTAGTCCCCGACGGTTCCTCCTCCAGAGATACCCACTTCTGTGGTATCCGATGTACCACCGGTAGTATCTGCTGCTACACACCAGACACCCCAAAGATGTAGCACGCCATCGTGATACCGAGGCACCACTGGTAGTCCTTGTTGGTACACCCTGTGCACGCCAAGAGTGCTCACATCGATACCGAGCAGGTCCACCGCTGGTGCCTGGCCGGCCCTTACTCAAGATTCTACCTCGCTTATGCAAATGACACCATCTACAGTAGTTCTACCAGTTCCTACGACGGCCCCTACCCATCCTACTGATGTGACTACGGCACAAGCTTGGATTCCCATTTTAGCTAAGTCGATGAAAAGCCGGTTCACATTATTCTGCGGAAAGACTGATCCGAGCATGGCTCAGCCTTGGATCAAGACTATGGAGCGTACCTTCCTCTATATGGTTTGCTCCGAGTGGGAGAAGGCAGAGTTCACGACCTTCCATTTACGAGGCGAGGCCGAGGTCTGGTGGGACACGCAGTGCTTGATCATCGACGAGCAGTAGATTACTTGGGTGAGATTCAGAGAGGCCTTTGAGAGTCAGTACTTCCCACGGTCATATCAGATGATGTGTCGTCATGATTTTTTGAGTCTTCGACAGAATAATCGCACAGTGATGGAGTACAATGCAGAATTTAATCGGTTAGCCAGATTTTGTCCAGAGTTAGTCACTGAGGACAGGTCGTGTATGCTTCAATTTGTTCAGGGATTAGATGGGCATCTTCAGGTTAAGATGGCAGGCTTTGGCAGTTCTGTTGGATCGAAGTGGATCGCTAGAGGGGGGGTGAATAGCGATAAAACCTTTTTCTTTTCTTTTCGTTCGTTAAAACTCGAGAGATAATTAATTGCAGTGGAAATGTAAATGTAAAGTAAAAAGAGACAAAGGAGATTTTTTACTTGGTTCGTAGCCTTCGACTACTACTCCAAGGCCCTAACGGTCCTAGACCGTGTACGGAGGGCAATTCACTAAAACACTCCTCGTTGGAGGTAGGAGTTTTACGATTACAAAAACCTTCGAAGCACAAGATAGAGAGACAAACCCTCTCTTCTATTAAAATGAAATGCAACGGTAGAAAGCCTCGATTAACAAATGAATTGCAAGATTAAAAGAAATGACAAAACAAGATTATACCAACAACTCAAAGATAGGACTTAAACTAGGGTTGTTGGCAGCACTTCGTTGTCGTAGAGTTATCGGAGAGTCGCAGTGTTGTGGAGGCTTTTGAGCACTTAGAATTGATGATGAAACCCTAGGTTAGGATCTCCTTTTATAGCCTTTGAGCCCTTTTTCGAGAGGAACCCTAGCCAATCATATTTAAGCACCACTCCCCTTGAAATTTGGTGATAAACCTTGACTCGGCTTATCCGACCATCACGATCGATGGCCATCATCACCGATCGATGGCAAAGATCGATCACGAGTGCTAACCTCTAGCAATGATCGATTGACAAGAATGAGTCCTCCAAGCCGGGCAATGATCGATGCTAGCTGCAAGGCAAAATTAGCTTAACAAAAACATTATTTTGACGGCCTCCGACCGTCCGATCTCGACCTAGACCATCTATAGGATGTCTTTGGTCGGATCTACGCTTAAGATCACCCCCGTAAAGAGGATACGACCTCACTTACGCTCGCACACACGAGCTTACCTCGATACTTACGTGTTGCTTTTGCTTCTGGCCTTCCACTCGATTCCTTCGGCTCCCTCCGAAGTTACTCGAGTGTCGCCCGACCACCGCGGCTTCCTCCGGGTGTCGCTAGCCTTCAACTCCAGCTATAGAAATCTTCTGCACACTTGATTCAGCTCATGAGATAACGACATGAGCTTAACTTTGTATCGTTTGCTATAATCAAAACTCAGGTTCGACTTAGGTGCCTACTGCACCAACAATCTCCCCCTTTTTGATTTATGGCAAACCCACATACAAAGTTAAGAAAAATGAATTAAGTGCATTAAGTAAAATGAGTAAGAGATATGCATGAATGTGCAGGAGTATATAAAAACTCTTTTTTAAGTGCTCCCCCTTGAGGAATCCTCCCCCTTGACCGAAGGTGAGTACTTGAGAAAGAGTTTTAACTCTCCCCTTTGATATTTTACTACTAAACAAGAATTAAGTAACCGAAATTACTTAATATTGGCCATAGTGTTTAAAATAAGTTTTAAGTTAAGAAATCAAAAAATTGATTTCTTAACCTTGGCCTTTACTTCCAATTTGTTAACAAGTTAACTTAACATTAAGTAAATTACTTTTTGTGTTTAAGTTAAGAACTCTCTTAAGTTAAGAATTCTCTTAACTTGTTTTGTTAACTTAAAGTTAAGTAAGCCTTGGCCATAAAAATATATTGATCCCTTAACTTTGGCCTTTTTCTCCCCCTTTTGCCATATATCGAAAAGAGTGAGAGTGTGTGTGGAATAAAAAATAAGTTTTAATTTTAAAGTCCAAGCATGTTCCACACTATTTTGAAAATAATATACTGAAAATAAGTTCATCTATAAAATGTTCGACTCATATTTGGCTTGATTGATATGAAAGATCAACCAGTCCTGGTCAGAGTCGGTTAGTATGTATGATTATACTCCGTGGTTCATAGCGATGCACTAGCTCTACATCTGGAACCAGGAGTAAGGTCCTAACATCTCACGCCCATCTACGTGGCTAAGTACACAAACACATTAGTCCTATGTGTTGTGAGATGTACTGGCTCCGTAAATCTATAGGTGCATGATATCTAAGGTATGTCCTATGCTAGTTCCAAAAAAAAAGAAAATTTAAGAAATAGTAGTAAGAAAATATAATTTGCAACTTCCTATTCTACTACGCACATGCCCAATTTTCGTCTTAATAGACTAAATTCGGCTTCGGGTAGGGGTTTAGTAAATAGGTCTGCTAAGTTAGACTTCGATTCGACATATTCGAGTTGTATGGCTCTGTTGGCCACATGTTCTCGAATGAAATGATGTTTGACCTCTATATGTTTGGTCCTAGAGTGACATATTGGATTCTTAGTAAGATTAATTGAACTAATGTTATCTACGTGGAGTTTTGTGTTCATAAAGTCTAACTTAAAGTCGCGGAGAGTGTGCTTCATCCAAAGAAGTTGAGTGACACACTCACCCATCGCGATGTATTCGGCTTCGGTGGTAGATAAGGCAACACAATGTTGCTTCCTACTGCACCAACTCACTAGACTTGAGCCGAGAAGTTGACAACAACCACTCGTACTCTTTCTATCGAGCTTACTACCGGCATAGTCCGAATCGGAGTAGCCAGTTAGTTCGAACTCGGTAGATCTAGGATACCAAATACCGACATTAAGTGTACCATTTAGATATCTAAGGATGCGCTTGACTAGAGTTAGGTGAGACTCCTTGGCACAGGTTTGAAACCTGGCGAACATACTTACTGCAAATAAGATATCAGGTCGGCTTGCAGTTAAGTAAAGGAGACTCCCTATTACGCTCCTATAGTATTTTAAATCAATTTGGTTTCCGATTATATCTTCTTCTATATTAACATTTGTTGCCATTGGAGTATTAATAATTTTAGCGTCTTGCATTCCAAAACGTTTAATTAATTCCCTAGTATATTTGTGTTGATGTAGGTATATTCCATCTTTAGTTTGTTTAATTTGTAATCCTAAGAAGAAACTTAACTCGCCTACTAAATTCATTTCAAATTCACTTTCCATAAGTGAAATAAACTCATTTAGTAGGATTGAGTTGGTGGTTCAAAAAATAATATCATCTACGTAGATTTGGGCTATGAATATGTCTTTACCTAAGGTTTTTACGAAAAGGGTTGGGTCAACTACACCTTGGTTAAAGCCTTTGGACTTAAGATAAATCGAAAGTCTCTCATACCAAGCTCGCGGAGCTTGTTTAAGTTCATAAAGTGCTTTCTTTAATCTAAGGACATGATCGGGTTTGTCAAAACTTTCGAAACCGAGGGGTTGACTAACGTAAACTTCTTCTTTAATGTATCCATTTAAGAATGCAGATTTCACATCCATTTGAAACAATTTAAATCCTCGATGTGCTGCATATGCTAATAGCATTCGAATGGACTCTAATTTAGCTACTGGGGCATAGGTCTCGTCGTAATCTAAACCTTCGACTTGACTAAACCCTTTAGCAACTAGTCTAGCTTTATTTCTAACTACTTCACCTTTATCATCAATTTTATTTCTAAACACCCACCTTGTTCCAATGATTGTTTTATCTTTAGGTGGTGGTACTAATTCCCATACTTCATTCCTAGTGAATTGAGCCAACTCTTCTTGCATTGCAATAATCCAATCGGGATCAAGAAGAGCTTGGTCAATAGTTTTGGGTTCAATTTTAGAAATCAAAGATATTTGACTAAGGTTTCTGTATGAGGCTCTAGTTCGAACTCCTAGACTTGGATCACCTATCACTTGGTCGACAGGATGATTCATTTGAGTCCTAGTTGGATTTGGGTTTGAGTCTGCAACTTGATCCATAGGATGACTTGTTTGAGTTCTAGTTTGGTTGGAGTCATCTTTCACTTGATCAATAGAGTGACTTGGTTGACTTAGGTTAGGATTAACACTAGACCTGATCTCCGGATCAAAGTTAGGTCTAGTATGGATCGGCTCACTAATTGGGGTTGCTGGGGGTTTTGTAGGTTCGTGTCCTTCATCGAATACTACATTGATAGTTTTCTCGACTCTAAGGGTGTCATGGTTATATACTCTATAAGCTCTACTTGTAGTTGAGTATCCTAGAAAGATTCTGGTCGTGGTTTTGGATGTAAATTTCCCTAGGTAATCTTTAGAGTTTAGGATATGTACCTTACACCCAAATACCCTAAAGTACTTGATGTTAGGTATTTTATCGTGATAAATCTCGTATGAGGTCTTAAGGTGTCTCTTTACCATAAGGATCCTATTCTGGACATAGCATGCCGTACTCACGGCTTCCGCCCAAAACCTATCGGGTAGGTTATACTCATTTAACATTGTCCTAGCGGCTTCTTGTAGGGTTCTATTTTTGCGTTCTACTAGGCCATTTTGTTGTAGAGTTCTAGGGCAAGAGAACTCATGATGGTATCCATTTAGGTTACAGAATTCTGTAAACCTATGGTTTTCGAATTCACCACCATGATCAGTCCTAAGTCTTTTGATTTTAATGTTTTGTTGATTTTCTATTAACTTACATAGGTTGATTAATTGATCTAGGGTATCACTTTTGTGTTTGATGAACTTAACCCAAGTAAATCTAGAGTAGTCATCGATAATGACTAAACAGAATTTACTTCCGTTAAGTGACTTAGCTCCGTGTGAATCAAATAGATCCATGTGTAGGAGCTCAAGCACACTTTTGGTTCATTCTTGACTTGTTAGTTGATGTTGTGTCCTAGATTGTTTACCTTATTGACAAGCATTACATATTTTATTATCCAAGTTGTTGAGGTTAGGCAAACCTTTGACTAAATCACTTTGACTCATCTTGTGGATGAGTCTTGGGTGTGAGTGACCGAGTCGTCGGTGCCACAACCATGATTCCTCTTGCCGTGTCATAAGACACTTAGTTGAGGAGTTAGTTAAGTTGATAGTGTAAATGTTGTTATTTCTAGTTCCTTTAAGAATTGTTTTAGAGGTTTCGTTTGTATTAATTACGCATTCATTTTCTAGAAATATGACTTTATAGTTATTATCACACAATTGACTTACACTAAGTAAATTATATTGAAAATTTTCTACTAATAAAACATTTTGAATAACAAAATTTGAATTGAGCTCAATATCACCTGATCCGATGATTTTGAGCTTGCCGTTATTTCCGAAGGCTACGAATCCTTGTCGTTTGAATCGAAGCTTCGAAAACTTGAGTTGATCCCTGGTCATGTGTCGGGAGCAACCACTGTCCAACATCCATTGATCCTACACGCAAGGTAGTTGGATCGGATATTGGATTTATTAAAAATTGGTTGAAGATTATTAACCTAAATCATCTCACCCATGTTTATATGATCAAACATGTTAATCCTATATGTTCTTGTGAGATGACTTCCAATTTTTTAGTTGAATTAAGTTTAATGACTTAAACACTTGTCAACCTTGCGTTAGATTCGGATTTGACCTTAGGCTCATCAAGTCACCTTTTCAAGATCATGGCTTCCAGGTCATGGCGAGGCACAGAGGCCTTCTTTGATCGGAACAACGACCACTTTCTTAGACAAAGCCATTTTCAAGAAAATAGAGACTTGACTCACCTAAGACCACTTCCTGGTCTAACTAGTCTAGGATACGGCGAGGTAGCTTCAGCTAGTTCCGCTCGGTCAAGTGCACCGAACTAGATACGCCTTATCTAGCCCGAATACACAAGACTCCACTTTCCTAGCGTACTATCATCTCGCCGCGTCCTGGTACTATGTTATCAAGTATTGACGAGTTATAGTCCTATCTAACCATTCTAAAAAGGAAAATCAAACTAAATAAAAACCTAAGCATGCAATTTCTAAGTTAAAACACAAACAAGTTTCGTACTAGCTCCCTCGACCGTTGAATCGATTCGGTCTCTCCACATAGTGGATTTGGTCCTGGGAACCCAAGATCGGGTTTGATCCTAAGTTTGAAATCAAGGTGGTCTTAGGGACCCATGCTTGGACACGCTTATGTCTACTTATTGACATATACGACTTATTGGTCGTGTTGAGCTAAACCCTAGCCGCCTTGTTGTACACGGCCCTCATGATCCAAGTAGGAGGTCAAGTCCTTTGGATCCCAAAGTAAACCTTTCCAACATATTCCTAAGATCTTCGACTTGACTTTTCAAGAGTGAGTTCTCAACTTTGAGTTTTTCAACTCGAGTTGAGTCCTTCTCTTGAACTCGACTAGTCGAAGAGGTTAGGGAGACCTCGTGTTTGAGGAGTTTAACTTCCTCAACCAGGGTCTCGACCTTGGACTCGGACTTAGCTAACTTTTTATTTAAAAACATAATTGCACTATAAAGAGTAGTAATAAGAGACCGACTTACCTTGAGTGTATCTTTTGAACCGGATGCGTATCCGTGGCTTGTCTTGAATAGTGTTTCATAGTCCGACTCGTCTTCGGTTTCTGATTCTGGTTCCGGTTCCGACTCCGTGTCCGATTCCACCGGTTTAGCCATAAGGACTCGATCGTTGTCTTCTTCCTCGGAGGCTTCTTCCCAAGTAGCGTTGAGTGCCTTTTTATGTTTTGGTGCCTTGCTCTTGAGTTTTCGGCACTCGGACTTAATGTGTCCAAACCTGTTGCATTCATAACATCTTATGTTTGAACTTTTAGGCTTACCTGAGCTCATTTCGGCCCTTGACTATCCTCCGAACTAGGTTGACTAGTTCGACTTCCATTTCCGAGTCGACCTCCGAATCCGACTCATCCTCTTCTTCCTTCGGGGGTGGCTTGCTTGCGGTTTTCTTCCTCGAACCTGCAAATAGTGCTATACCTTTCTCGGGTTCCGAGTTAGACTGCTCATGAAGTTCAAAATCGGAAAAGAGTTCATCTAATCTAAGTTTAGAAAGATCCTTGGAGACCTTGTAGGCATCGACCATGGATGCCCACAAGGTAGTCCTCGGAAAGGAGTTTAGGACATACCTTATAAGGTCGCGGTTTTCGACCTTTTGCCCGATTGCGTGTAGATTGTTGACTATGTCCTGGACTCGGGCATGAAGTTGCGTCGCGGACTCGTGTTCCTGCATTTTTAGATTATATAGTTTATTGAACAAAAGGTCGCGCTTACATACCTTGGCTTCATCGGTCCCTTCGTGTAGCTCCACTAGCTTTGTCCATAGGCCCTTTGCACTGATGAAGGGGCCAACGCGATTTAACTCCTCCTTGGACAATCCGCATTGGAGGATTTGTGTTGCCTTGGCATCGGCTTCGACTTGTCGTTTTGTTGCAACGGTCCATTGATCATAATCCAAGGAGTCACCCACTTCATTAGTCGGAAGTGTGAAACCCGTTTGGATTATGATCCACATCTCGATTTGGGTTTTGAGAAAGCATTCCATCCGACCTTTCTAGTAACGGAAATCATCTCCGTTGTAAAATGGAGGTCGGACGGTGCTAAAACCCTCGAGATGGGCCATTAGAACAAAAAAACAAGGAGACTAAAAAGAAAACCTAGCAACGACAAAAACACACGAAAGTACCAAGACTTGCGTCTTGGATTAGTAGTGTGGGAAAAAGAAACAAACGAAAAATAGAAAGTTGAGCAAATAAATAAGAAACTAAATAAAAGGTAAGTACTCACAACCTTCGATGTCCCCGAAAGGCTACTAAACGTCAATTTTTGAGGATGAAAACAGCTTGTTACGGGGGTAAACCCTGGTACAAAGTGTAGATCTCTGCGAGAGCTTCGATTTGGTAGGTAGATCGTGTCGTGGGTCAACTTGTACGAAAAGTTATGCCCGTTTGACCGTCGGTTACTCCAAAAGCAAATACTTGCAAAACAAAACCAAACGAAGAGTACCAAGACTTCATCTTGGATTAGTAGTGCGGGAGAAAAATTTAAACGAACGAAAAACAAATTTGTAAAAAATGTTAGATTGGTGGTTTCACCAAATCTAAGTGCCCCCGGCTCTGATATCAATTGTTGGATCGAAGCGGATCGCTAGAGGGGGGGGGTGAATAGCGATAAAACCTTTTTCTTTTCTTTTCGTTCGTTAAAACTCGAGAGATAATTAATTGCAGCGGAAATGTAAATGTAAAGTAAAAAGAGACAAAGGAGTTTTTTTACTTGGTTCGTATCCTTCGGCTACTACTCCAAGGCCCTAACGGTCCTAGACCGTGTACAGAGGGCAATTCACTAAAACACTCCTCCTCGTTGGAGGTAGGAGTTTTACGATTACAAAAACCTTCGAAGCACAAGATAGAGAGACAAACCCTCTCTTCTATTAAAATGAAATGCAACGGTAGAAAGCCTCGATTAACAAACGAATTGCAAGATTAAAAGAAATGACAAAACAAGATTATACCTACAACTCGAAGATAGGACTTAAACTAGGGTTGTTGGCAACACTTCGTTGTCGTAGAGTTATCGGAGAGTCGCAGTGTTGTGGAGGTTTTTGAGCACTTAGAATTGATGATGAAACCCTAGGTTAGGACCTCCTTTTATAGCCTTTGAGCCCCTTTTCGAGAGGATCCCTAGCCAATCATATTTAAGCACCACTCCCCTTGAAATTTGGTGATAAACCTTGACTCCTCGAAGCTTATCCTTTGACCATCAGTCGACTGATGGCCATCATCACCGATCGATGGCAAAGATCGAAAGTGCTAACCTCCAAAGAATGACCGATTGACAAAGAAATGAGTCCTCCAAGCCGGGCAAATGATGCTAGTCAGCAAGGCAAAGTTAACTTAACAAAAACATTATTTTAACGGCCTCCGACCGTCCGATCTCGACCTAGACCATCTATAGGATGTCTTTGGTCGGATCTACGCTTAAGATCACCCCCGTAAAGAGGATACGACCTCACTTACGCTCGCACACACGAGCTTACCTCGATACTTACGTGTTGCTTTTGCTTCTGGCCTTCCACTCGATTCCTTCGGCTCCCTCCAAAGTCACTCGAGTGTCGCCCGACCACCGCGGCTTCCTCCGGGTGTCGCTAGCCTTCAGCTCCAGCTATAGAAATCTTCTACACACTCGATTCAGCTCGTGAGATAACGACATGAGCTTAACTTTGTATCGTTTACTATAATCAAAACTCAGGTTCGACTTAGGTGCCTACTACACCAATAAGTTCTTCCTACCGAGAGGCATTGGTTAGAGCTCTGTTGATTGAGTCAGCTCAACAAAGAGCTAATTCGGACAGGAAGAGGAAATAGACAGAACGAACCACAGATTGCACTCAGACCCACAGATCGGGCACCGCAGCGGTAGCCACTGGGTCGAGTAACTGGGGCATCTAGACAGTAAATCAGATTTATCTTCACCGACCTCCCGATCTTCTCACAGACCTAAGCCGCCACTAGTGACACTTATCAGACTGTAGGGTCCAGAGACCATACCATCTCACAGACTCGACAATCCATATTATTTCAAACCGCTCGACACTGAGCCAAGATTGTTCGCTGAAGGCTCAACATGTGGCTTCCGGTTTCTATCTAGGAGGACAGCCTGGCTAATCCGGACTCGAGTCAGCAAACAACTAAATCTTCACACGCCAAATAGAGGGACACTTCTATAGTCGATATGGCATGCACATTGAGTACTCAAGTGCTCGAGGATGTCACAGGTTCTCGCTTTCAGACTCAGATTGATAGTCTTCAAATGCATCGTATAAGATTACTGCAGCCTAAGCATCACTAAAGATCCGCAGCTTCACTATTAAGTAGGATATTACTTTCTGATGATACAAATGGCCGCAACCTTCAGACGCCTTTAAATCCGCATACAACCACTTAGTATGATATCACCGCGCGCGAGCCAATGAATCCGTTTTCCATTGTACGGTTTAACTTTATGCATTTTCAGCTATTATGCTAATTGATACTGGCAGTTCGCATTCATTTATTTCTCGTGCATTTATGAGAGAGATTGGTAGACTGCCTACTACTAGATCACAGCGATTAACCGTCTCCCTACCGTCCGATGATACGTTGGACGTTACCCAGGAGGTCCGAGGTTGTCCATTAGATTTCGGTAATATTATACTTACTGTAGATTTATTGGTACTGGAAATGGTCGAGTTCGACATTATCCTTGGCATAGATTGGCTGTCAGCATATCATGCCACTATTGATTTCCAGATGAGGGTGGTCACATTCTAACCTCCGAACCAACCCTCGTGGGATTTCACTGGCATCCGGGACGATGGCATATCGACCATTTTTACGATTCAGGCTCAGAAGGTTCTATCATATGGTTGTCATGGTTTTCTATAATCATTGATCAATGTAGAAGACAGTGGTGACTCTCAGATCTCGGACATTCCTATTGTCCGAGAATATCCGAATGTCTTTCCAGAGGAGTTACTGGGCCTGCCTCCCAGAAGGCAAGTGGAGTTCACGATTGAGTTAATTCCGGGGACGTCGTTGGCATCGAAAGCTCCTTATCATATGGCCCCGAGAGAGTTAGACGAGTTAAAGGTATAGCTCTAGGAGCTTTTGAACAGAGGTTTTATTCGCCCTAGCGTATCTCCCTGGGGTTCTCCGGTTCTCTTTGTAAAGAAGAAAGACAGTTCGATGAGATTATGCATCGACTATAGGTAGTTGAACGCCGTCACCATCAAGAATAAATATCCTCTGGCACATATTGAGGACTTGTTTGATCAGCTCAGAGGTACATCAGTGTATTCTAAGATTGATCTGCGGTCCGGATATCATCAACTAAGGGTTAGAGACTCGTACATCTGTAAGACGTTGTTTCCTATGAGTTTTTGGTAATGTCATTTGGGCTTACCAATTCTCCAGCAGTATTCATGGATTTGATGAACCATGAATTTATGGATTTCCTAGATCGGTTCATCATTGTCTTTATTGATGACATTCTGGTCTATTCTCGTTCCGAAGAGGAACACGCGCAGCATCTTCGCCTTGTTTTGGATAGGCTCCGATAGACCCGACTATATGCGAAGTTCAGTAAGTGAGCATTCTGGTTACCCTCAGTCGGTTTTCTGGGACATGTGGTTTCTAGTAGATGCATTTCAGTTGACCCCTAGAAGATCAAGGCTGTCACCAGTTGGGAGCAGCCGAAATCAGTTCAGGAGGTTGCAGTTTCTTAGGCTTGGCTGGTTATTACAAGCGGTTCGTTGAGGGTTTCTCGAGCATTGCTATGTCATTGACACGCCTTACCAGAAAGGGCGTGAAGTTCACGTGGTCAGAGGTGTGTGAGACCAACTTCTAGGAGTTGAAGAAGAGACTGGTGTCAGCACCGATTCTGGTATTGCCATCAGGGGACGACAATTTTGTCCTTTATACCGATGCATCTCTCTAGGGTTTAGGCGCAGTACTGATGTAGCACGACAGGGTGGTCTCTTACCAGTACATGATCAAGAGTTAGGTGCTATTATCTTTGCCTTGAAGATTTGGAGGCATCATCTGTACGGTATTACATTTGAGATTCTCACTGATCATAAGAGTCTCAAATATCTATTTACGCAGAAGGAACTCAATCTCCAACAGAGGAGATGGATGGAGTTCCTGAAGGATTATGACTGTACCATTAGTTATTACCTAGGGAAAGCCAATGTGCTTATCGATGCACTTAGCCGGAAGTCCCGAGGGACTTTAGCTTGCTACCAAGTTTTAGTCATGGATTTGATTCAGAGTTTCTCCGAGTTGGGTCTTGAGGAGCAGGGACCGACAGAGCAGGGCATTCTTGTTTCCATGGTTGCTCAGTCATCTATCAGGAAGAGAGTCCGAGAAGCTCAGGCCAGTGATCAGCACTTACAGCTCATTGACAGCTAGATAACCTCTGAATAGCAGACCGAGTTCACCCAAGATGATGAAGGTATTATTTATTTTCGGGGCAGATTATGCGTACCTCAGTCTCACCCGATTATGGAGGAGTTACTTCAGGAGGCTCATCCCTCTCGATTTGCGATCCACCCAGGCGGAACCCGCATGTATCGAGATTTAAGGCGTTTGTATTGGTGGAATGACATGAAGAAAGACATCATAGATTTTATAGCCAGATGTCTAGTTTGTCAACAGGTAAAGGATGAGCACCAGAGACCAGCCGGACTACTTCAGAGGATTCCTATTCCCGAGTGGAAGTGGGATCACATTACCATGGATTTTGTGGTGGGTTTGCCTAGGACACATCAAGGTCATGACGCGATTTGGGTAGTCGTTGACCGACTAACTGTTAGTAATATATGAGAGATGTCCTAAGGCAATCGCCTTATGTTTGAACCATTTATATGATAAATGAAGATTCACTATTTGAGTATACATGTGTTCATGTATTTGATTAGATCTTAAACTCATTTACTGAATGTCCACGATACGATTCACAGCATGAGAGAATTTGTGATTGGATCACAACTAGTGAGTATCTCTACATGTGTAATTATGATGTATCAGAATTATCCCTATTCGATGAATTGATGGATTTGGACGCCATCAATTCTGTCGAGACTAGCACGAGGTATACTCCTTGGTGTATCCAAGCAGCTGATTCTCACTGGCTGGAGACATTGTGATGTCCGGAGTTAATCGTGGATGCTAGTTATGGTAACTTGTTCATTGGAGTGACCAACCGTAAGACTTCATATGGTTCTCTACATATATAGATATGTCAATGAAGTTCTTACTGCATCTTAAGTGCAAAGTTCCTTTGACATGCAATATTCAAGTCATCTTGATCATAAAGACTTATGCTTTGACATCTTAAGCAAGCATCTCTATGGAGATGTGGACCCGGGATGATTAGGTATAAGTCGAAGTGATCGAAGGTGTTTGAATAGCCTATAAAGGATTCACCACTCCTTGCGAGAAGATGTATACCCATGGCCTCTCGTCGGATTGTTACTAAAGTCTTTGGCCAAAGCATTATATGTTTAGAGTAAGGTACTCTTCGATACATGTGCAGTAACTAGAATCTGTAGGACGAGGAAATGATACTTGGGCTAGGTGTGACGTAGTTAACCTAGTGGGGACTGACACTATAGACCATGTCCTGAACCAAGTGGATATAAGATGAGTGAAGGGAATGGGGCATGATTCATTCGAGCTGCTGAAGGGTTTCAGAAATAGTTCTGGATCAACCGTTGATCTTTTCGGTTAATTGGGGATCATGATGTACTACTAGGTGCCACTCATGATCATTCTATAATTATTGATTAATTATAGACGACCAACATAAACCGAGAACCTATTTGGTCACACGCACAACGAGCGTAATCCGAAGGATTTAAAACAAGCTTGAGAATGAGATTCTCAAACCGAGAGAAACTAGGTTTGGTTGGACCAAACAAGGAGCGAGCATGAAATCGCTTCAGTCGCAATGGAAGTGTGGATGGGCCATATTTTATGAAGACATGATGGATGAACCAAATTGGTTTGGTTCTAATCCAATGGTGGAGAATAAACCAAATGGGTTTGGTTTGTTTTAAACGAATGAACCAAAATTGGTTCGGTTCGTTTTAACTTAAAATAGACCAAATCGGTTTGGTTTATTTTAACTTAAATTAATGGAGCGAGTTAACGGGTTTTGGTTATGAACCAATAACCATTAGGAGAATTTGTTCTCTATAAAATAGGACTTAAGGGTTTTGTGAAAAACAAATCTAAGCAACCCTAAAGTTGTCGCCCCTCCTTCTCCTTGTGTAGCCGGTGCCAACTCCTTGCCGTCGCCCACCACCGCCCACCACCGCCCACCACCGCCCAAGCCCCCCTTGCCGGCGTCCAGCAGCTGCCATCCTCCCCTCTTGCCGGCGTCGAGCTGCTGCCGGAGGAGCTCCAGTGATCTTCCTTGGCTCCGGCGACAAGGTGAGCATCTAGCTTCCATATTTGGCCGGCGCTAATCCTCCACCAAAGCTGTCCAGTTTTCTGGAAAGCTTGTTTATTTTGTATCGAAGCGTCGTTTGGACGACTTTTGGAGCTCCGAAAGTGGCTACTTTGCCGGGGATTCGATATCCGGTAATCCTCAGAGGTGGAGGATGAAGGATTCGTCAAACGGTTGGCGAATACCTCTCCAGAGAAGCGAGTTTTTGAGGACTCGTTTTGAATCTGAATTTTGATTCGGATTGTGATCTTCTCTCGATCGCATCGTCTTCGACACGAGACTAGTGACTCGTACGAAGATGAGGCTCGTGACTTTGTGAAGTCATGCCGAAGATACTCAATGTGGATACGGATAGAGGTGATTCTAGCGAGGATCGCTCCGGTTGATGCCTTTCCCGTTACACGTGATACGTAAGGTATACGTAGAATAAATTTCCTTTTATTGCAAAATTTGAAACTACGATTATGTCTACACATATTGTACTATACATGCATGTGGTGTGTGTGTTGTAATAAATTAGATTTATTATTTTTATTTCTTCCGCTGTGCACATGTTTACGAAACATGTTCGAACACACACTCGCCGCGGTGTCGGAAACCCAACAGTGGTATCAGAGCCCAGGTTGTGTTTCGACATAATCGTAAAATTGTTTTGCGATAGTCGTAATTGTATTTATAGAAATTTTCTACTTTTGAAAAGTTAGAAGTATTTATGGAAATTTTTAATTTTGGAAAGTCTAGAAGTATTTATGAAAATCTTGTACTTTTGGAAAGTTAGAAGTATTTATGGAAATTGATATTTTCTATAAATAAAATATTTGATCAGATTTGGAAATTTGTTTCCTAATTTAATCATGATTTAATTTGGAAAATAAAATCTTAAAATATTTTATTTCCATAAGTAGTTTTGATGATTTAGGAAATTTGTTTCCTAAATTGACTTTCCTTAATCAACACTTTCCACAAATAAAATATGATTAGATTTGAAAATTTGTTTCCTAATTTAATCATGATTTGATTTGGAGAATCAAATCTCAAACATATTTTATTTCAATAAATAGTTATGACATATAAGGAAATTATTTACATGTCATAATTGTATGTCATGTAATTGCATTAGATGCATATCATTATGTCATGCGTGTCGTGACATGTAGATGTATGTCATGTATGCCATGCCATGTAGATAATAGTTATTTGCATGCAAAGAGGATGAGACATAAAAACCCTTACTCAATATTAAAGCCTACACCTTCCATTAATATGGTTAGAACCAGAGTTACCTTTCTTGTTTGGGTTGTTGGACTCTCTCCAAGCCCAACTCAAACCCGAACATGTTTAAAATATGGAATAGTTTAATACTAATATGGTAAGAGTCAGAGGTCAATCGTTAGCTTTGGTTGTTGGACTCTCTCCAAGCCAGGCTTGTCACGCCCCGAGAGTATGTCATGCCGAAAAGCAAACAGACAGCATCTCCCCTGTACGTGGCAACTTATCGGGTTAATACAAGGCCCATAGGCCCACAACAACATGACATATATATGGACAATACCAAACAATATATCCACAACAACACAAAAGGTGCGCACCGGTGCGACTCTAACATACTACACCAAAAATAACATACAAACCAACAACCAAATACAACACTGATTATACATGGTCATAATACAAAACAACAGCGGAAACAAACACGTGGAAAACTCCAATTGTTCGGTGTGAGATGGGATCAGCTGGCGAAGCTCCGAACGTCCAAGGAATCTTCTACCTACTACCTGGGCGACAAGAAACCCAGGGTCCCAGGGTGGTGAGTATAAACTAAGGGGTAATATATAGAAAGTGCATGAACAACATATAAGGATATAGAGATCTACAAGTATATATGTGAAGATCTACAGGTATACAGCATGAGTCCAATAGACATACAGTCCTATCCCAATCTACTAACAAGTAATCACAGTAAAGTCATACTCAATGTATATACTAAACTGATCAACTGAACATGAAGTAATGTACCAACGTACCTGACGGTCTGCAAAACCATAAGCTATATCATCCTGAACAGATATACAATAACATAACACATATAACGTACAAAGTCAATCCGATACATGACCAACACTCAGACATATGATCAGTATATAATCAATAATAATAACATCCCGGTCCATACCACACTATGACATGACGCTAATCAAATGCATACAATAGTCTGGACCAACACATATATCATGCTCAACACACAGCAGTATATAATATGCAAATGACATGTATCATGATGAACAACCATATGCAGCAATCATAGCTCAATCAAATGCAGCATCTCACAGGCATATGTGAAACATATATCAAATACATGCATACATATATATCAGCAATGCATATGCATGGTCACTATCTGCGGACCCGTCCAACCACGACCCCAGAGTGGCCAGGGTGGCACAACAATGACAACTAGCCCGACTCCAGCTACCACTACTCTCGAGTGGCCGAGTTGGGTAGTATGACTGAGTAGCGTATAAGCGTAAAGAGCTAACTAATCCTAGGGGTCCCTGCTGGAAGCCACGCCGTCCCTACCCATGAGTAGACAAACGCCGCACATAGGACAACTACACGTCACACAACCACCGTCTATAGTGGGCGAGTGCTAACACCACTCTGCACAGTGGGCAGGTGCGCATCTCCAGCTACCACCGTCTATAGTGGCCGAGCGTGGCTGATCCAATGCTCTGCCCTCAACCCTGCTACCACTATCAGAATCGTAAGGTGAATCATGAATCACTATCAGAAATGATACTCAAGGTTACTCCATGGATATAATTCCATCAAGCGATCCAACGAAGTCCATCTTACTGCTCGGAAGAAAATGAGCGAACCTAGCTAATCAATCATCGACTACCCAAATCCAATCAAGTCCTTGCCAAATTCTAGATAATCTCCCAACACAGTCTAACGTATTAGGCTCCCACTTCATCATAGTACGTAACCCTACCGGTCACTAATATTCCACCTTTACTTGTTGGCACACCCAACCTCAAATTACGGAATCAACCATATCCCATATCTCATTCCACCAATAGGAACGTCCCAATACTCACTATTTTCGGATACACTCCGAATAAATCATCACTCACGAATGAAGAGTCTCCTGAAACAACTCTTCCTAAAGAGAATGCAGCTCTGGGAACCACCATCCTTCCCAGAGACGGAGATTTATTCTCACAAGAGAAATTAATCCAATGTCCAAAATTCACTCTGTCACTCAGAACTGAAAGTAACTGGAAGACTATAATGACTAATCTCGCTAGTTTCTCAACTAGCATACACATAATATACATCTCATTAAACTGCATCAAGATTGCTCCTAATCCCTGAAATGATGCATCTGCGTACAATACCCTTTCATCCATATCGGACGAATTAACTAACACTAATGCAAAAGTCAGTCACCGTCTTGGCTCTGAAACCTAGATTCACTAACTTCCGACCAGGTGATTGTCATCACCTTCTTTGTCCCACAAGTCGACGATATAGTATCGCTAGTAACATCCTATCCACATCTATGGTAAATACCAAATCAATCTAGGGAAACATAACTTCCCTTAAGATTGTGAATATATCCCAAAAATATATTATCCACAGATATGATGACAATCGATCTCAAATACTTCAAGGGTACTTGATTCCTCAAATCTATGAACGACTAAATCGTCGATAAGTCTAACAAAATTATCAACATCTCCTAAAATTCATACCAAGTATGAAATGTCGAAATGTCGTCTTCCACACACTTGCATCCTTTTACTCTAAGCTGATGATATATCAATCATCACACCAACAATGATAATTGTATGACACTAAGTCACTACAATATCAACACACCAATTAAAAATCAACCCCACTACAATATCAACACACCAATTAAAAATCAACCCTCGAGTATACACAGGTGTCCTTTAACCGATCTAAACAAATCCTTTATCCTCAACGAACAATATCCATTTTCAACTATTGCATTCCAATCATCGATAATCATGCATAACCTCAAAGGTCTGTCTCTCTTTTAACAAAGAATTCCGGATCTTCTCAAGAAGAACCACAAGGACAGATAAATCTCCCATCCAATACCTCATGTAAACACAACCTATGCTCTTCCAATTTCCCCAGTGTTTAGCAACACTGATACCAATAAAATCATCTCCCGGTATGAGGTCTCAATATCGAAACTATTTCTGAAACCACTCCAATCGCTTACTCCACTTGCCCATGTAGTGGCAAGCTCGAGAGTTCCTCCGAATCTACAACCAAATACTCTCAAATTATCCATACCTCCGAGAGACATAGTATACCGTCATTTTAACAATTTAACTATCCGCAAGGATATGTCGATAATAAAGGTATGTCTAGCAAAGGCTAAGGGTATCCCTTGACTTCTTGATTGTTGGTCAACATCTCACCTGACGGTAGAGATACCACCAATCCATAAGTCGATAGGAACCCATCTAATCCTATCTAAGAATGTTCTAGACCTGGCTACCTATAACTATCAGTATCCCTCAATATATCCACACAGGGTAAACTAAGGTAATACCCCAAATGATCAATTCTTCGGTCTACTATATCTCTTCTCGAGTAACCATGTAAACTCGCCCAACATCTGTTCTTGACGACTGAGCTCAAGTAGCTGCAAAAATCTGCCATGGAGGAACTGAAATCAACTGTTGAACTGAGGTTCAAACTAAACAACTGCAACGGAGATGGTAAACACTGTTGTACTGGCAAGGGTACTCATCCGACTATAAAATACTGAAGAACTGCCAACATCGTAGACCGCTCCGACTCTGTGAAAGGTATAGCTGCAACTGGAGAATACCGCATAGATACGACCATCGTCGTATACACTGTCTCCTCTGAACAAATCATAACTATGCCTGGAAAGGTAACAGTTGCTGTCTGAATGTCTGAATCTTCTGAGATGTCTTCGGCTGATACTACTGAGTAACTTACTTCTTCCGGATGAAAGTATCAAAGAGCTCCAACTATATCTGAGGTAGTAGATCGCTGCTGATGTGATAATCCATTCTTCTGTCATGATCTCGGCTTCCGAGGTTGTGGATCGTCCGCTCGAAAGCATCATCCATAGTCTTCCACTGAGCCTTCAAAGTACATACTCTCCTCGTAGATACCGGCTGCTTATAGTAGAAACAGATACAATGGTCCATCGGATAATCCGGCTCTGTGTCTCGTCATAACCTGCACTGCACACACATAATCTCCCTTCGGAGTCTTTCCTCTGAATTCGCTGATAAACATGAGAAGCTGATGACGATCCGCAGTCGTTTTTCTATGATCGAAAAACTCTCCAATAGTCACTTGTGACTCATAACTCAAATCTCGCTTCTTTTGTCAAACATTCGGAGACTTCTAATTCCAATAATTTGACTTGTAATATCTACTTATCAAATCTCCAACTCTTAAAACACTTGCTACGGAGTCATTCCTATACACATGACTCAGTCTAAGGACTTCCAGTATGATCTAATAGAAGATCCAAACATCTGATCAAAATATCAGCCAACAAACCATAGGTGGCTTAAGACATGTCAATCACATTCTCGAGCTATTAGGTGGTCATAATCTTCGCATGCCTAACGACTTTGCATGGTACCCTCGTTACCAAACGATCACCCAACCTAAAGCTCAAGAATTCCCTGACAACAATTCAAAGAAGATGACGTGGAAAAATACTCTCTCACAACATCACTACGCTGTGTCCAAGTGATGTGTGATTTCCCGAAAGTTATTTCCTATCTCTTCCACCAACACACTACAAATCATCCATGTTATAAGCAACTAAATGCAAAGCCAATAGAAGGATATGTAATAACTGTTAACATACCTTAAACCTTGTAGTTTGGAGATGTCCGCAATAGCCAGATCCCATAACTCACAAAACCAAAATCGAGTAAAGCAAAACTCGATATCTGAATGAAATAAAATCCGAAAATGGACTTCACAACCTAGGGCTCTGATACCAATAAAATTGTCACGCCCCGAGAGTATGTCATGCCGAGAAGTAAACGGACAGCATCTCCCCAGTACGTGGCAACTTATCGGGTTAATACAAGGCCCGTAGGCCCACAACAACATGACATATATATGGACAATACCAAACAATACATCCACAACAACACAAAAGGTGCGCACCGGTGTGACTCTAACATACTACACCAAAAATAACATACAAACCAACAACCAAATACAACACTGATTATACATGGCCATAATACAAAACAACAACGGAAACAAACACGTGGAAAACCCCAATTGTTCGATGTGAGATGGGATCAGCTGGCGGAGCTCCGAATGTCCAAGGAATCTTCTACCTGCTACCTAGGCGACAAGAAACCCAGGGTCCCGGGGTGGTGAGTATAAACTCAGGGGTAATATATAGAAAGTGCATGAACAACATATAAGGATATAGAGATCTACAAGTATACATGTGAAGATCTACAGGTATACAACATGAGTCCAATAGACATACAGTCCTATCCCAATCTACTAACAAGTAACCACAGTAAAATCATACTCAATGTATATACTAAACTGATCAACTGAACATGAAGTAATGTACCAACGTACCTGACGGTCTGCAACACCATAAGCTATATCATCCTGAACAGATATACAATAACATAACCCATATAACGTACAAAGTCAATCCGATACATGACCAACACTCAGACATATGATCAGTATATAATCAATAATAATAACATCCCGGTCCATACCACACTATGACATGACGCTAATCAAATACATACAACAGTCTGGACCAACACATATATCATGCTCAACACACAGCAGTATATAATATGCAAATGACATGTATCATGATGAACAACCATATGCAGCAATCATAGCTCAATCAAATGCAGCATCTCACAGGCATATGTGAAACATATATCAAATACATGCATACATATATATCAGCAATGCATATGCATGGTCACTGTCTGCGGACCCGTCCAACCACGACCCCAGAGTGGCCAGGGTGGCACAACAATGACAACTAGCCCGACTCCAGCTACCACTACTCTCGAGTGGGAGGTAGGGTAGGTAGTAGCGTAAAGAGCTAACTAATCCTAGGGTCCTCTTTGGAAGACATGCCGCCCCTACCCATGAGTAGACAACGCGCTGCAACAACTACACGTCACACAACCACGTCATATGGGCGAGTGCTAACACCACTGCCGCGGTGGCGGTGCGCATCTCCAGCTACCACCGTCTATAGTGGCCGAGGGTGGCAGATCCAATGCTCTGCCCTCAACCCTGCTACCACTACCCCTGCTACCACTACCTCGAGTGGTCGGAGAGGCAGGATGACTGACGACCCGTCTCAACCACAAGGGAGACCCAGTCAACAACATGCATGCAATGTAATGATGCATAGCTCCATACATATATCCTCGCCACACTCCCTATCCCACGGGGAGTCCTGGTCAACCCAAAGTCAACTATGCAAGGACTACAATCCACAAGACTCTCTCTATCGCACAAAGAGTCACACACATCTGACAATCAACCACGCTAAGACCTCAAGTCAGTAGCGAGATACTATCGACAATCCATATAACCATACACAGATATACGATCCATAATGGATATACCATCACGCTAGGACCTCTAGTCCATAACCACATACTGACAACCACACACATTTATCTATGCACAGACAACTAGATCCACCATAGATGCACAACTAATATGTGTACGATATAACAATCGACTCTATAATCCAAACCATCACCTAACCCTAGTGATGTAACACAGTAATCCAATCTGAGGTCACAAAGATAACCCTAACCACCTGTACTTACTGAACATCCATCGGCTAACACATAATAGAGTTGGTAGTTCCTATCCATGCTAGATAATCAATGAAGTAATCGCAATATATCTCAAAGGTCAAAGGCAGTACAAGCATATGATTAAACATGAGTGGATTTAAGGTAAACAGGTATAAACATATATCCAAATTCATGCACTAGAATTTGGTCAAAACTACCAGACCAGGTAGATATTACCCACCTGATACGAATCCTGTAACAATAGTCCTCACGGCCGTGGACCTGCTTCGTATCCCAAACCTACACATAATAGCAAACTATGATTAAGTATAAGCACCATACAAGTATACGAACTAAACACTACTTTGTTTCTATGTTCACATCCTTTCCTCGTCTACGAGGTAGAAATCCTGATTACCCAAATCTGATACACCATAATCAGACTCGCTCCCACATCAACAAGATCAATATATATATAGATCTAAACAATACTCAAAACAGGGTTGTAATAGAGGCTTAACACAAGATCAGTCTACCACAACTAATCAATTCAATACATCCACCGAATAGATCAATCGGACACATTTACAACACCTAATTCATCCACAGATCAACCAATCATAAATTGGACTTCACAACTCAACAACACTGAATCAATGATAGCGAACCTAACAATGCCTAAACCACAATCGGTATCATTCTAATCGCAGCTTCCAATTCTACAATTGGAATACCACTCCATCGAATCCCACAGCTTCCTTACCAAGGATCACCATCATCCAGCCTCACTCTCAGCCCTGCACAGCTTCATACACCATGCATACATAGAATATCAACTGAAACCATCAACGCAACACTGAATAACACCTAAAACAATCAGATAAGCTCCAATCTCAACCGCCAAACACCAATCCATTGCTAGAAAACTCATCAGATCCCCAAATACATGGACACACCCCAAATTCACATCAATTTACAGATGAAACAAAAGGGATAAACACACTTACTAGACAAATCTTCACCGACTGCCACCTCCCCTGTTCACCGTCGACCAGCAAGCTCCACAAACTGCCCAAAACATCGATTGAAGTTGAATAGATGAATCCACAGCTAAATCCAAAGGGAAACGACAATGAAAACCCAAACTAACCAATAATAGTTGCGCCTATGTTGGCAGCTCACTACCGCATCGACAATACCCTGATCTGCCGAGCAAAGGAAATGTTGATATCCCTAAGGCTGAGAACCCATTGACCTTCGGCCAGAGATCAGCTAAGGCGGTGGCGTTGTCGAGCTACCCTCACCGGATCGCCGATGAACTGGGAGAAGGCATCGCGATCGTGCAGAGAAGAAGAAATCGTGAGTTCGGGATTTGGGGAGAGGCAACTTGCGATTGGGTTCAGTGGGGCGACAACGGAGAGCTCTGATGACCCAGGGCAGCGGTGCTGCTATCGTTTGCGATGAAGATTGTGGCGATCGACACGACATCGACATCGAGTTCACGCAAAGAAGGGAGGTGGAGAAAAGAAGGAGACGGTGAAATCGTGAGAGATCGATTCGTTCGGAGCTTTTAAAAGTCGTTCGAGCGATTTGGTTAGACCAGCCCAAACTAGTTCAAGCACAATTTCAGCCCAAGCCCAACACAGCCCAAGCCCAATACCAGCCCAATTAGTCCACTTATTGAGCCCAATTTAATCCACTAATTAACCCCACTTAATCTACTAATTAAATCCAATTAATTAAAGGGATTTTTTTGCCGTATTTTACAGGGCTAATTGGTTGAATGTGCTCTAACCATATTAAAACTATTTCTCGATTAATGGGTTGGCTTTAACCTGGAGCATCGGCTTGTTGGACTCTCTCCAAGGTCGATGTGAAGGGAGGTGAAGTTTGGTGCTATGCATATGATGCATACTTGTTAATGAGTTAACAACCCGATGTATGTGTGAACATTCAATTAGTTGATAGCACATTGTGATAGTTGCATATATGTGATATACAATCAGTATATTTGATACCTACCTTCGTAGCTATGAATGGCTTGTTGGACTCTCTCCAAGGTTGTTCATATCTATGTTGGATATCAGCCCATTCGGAGATGGACCTACGATCTCCCGAAGTGATTTTGGGGTTTTTGAAATTCAAAAAATGAATGGGATTTATAAATGTATGTTGATTCATTTTAAAATCATTTTCTCATCTATGCTCGTTTTGTATTTCTAGGTTAATCGATTGATCATGATGTCTTTGAATTTGCGCACTATTTTGGATTCAAACAAATTGACTGGGCCTAACTTCCTGGACTGGCTTAGAAACTTGAGAATTGTTCTCAAGGCGAAAAAGCTAGCATATGTCCTTGAAGAGCCTCTTCCCAACCGTCCTAGGGACGATGCAACTCCAGACCAAATGTTGGCCTATCAGAAACATGTGGCAGATTCTGAACTGTCGAGTTGCATCATGCTAGCGGCGATGGTACCTGAGCTGCAAAAGAAGCATGAGCATATGAATGCTAAGACCATAGTCTTCTATCTTCATGAGTTGTTTAATGAGCAAGCGAGATCCGAAAGGTTCGAAGTCTCCAGGCTCCTCTTCACCACGAAGATGCAAGAAGGTTCGTCTGTAGTGTAATTTGTGCTAAAGATGAACGGGTACATCGAGCGGCTAGCTACTCTCGGGTTTGTGATGGATCATGAATTAAGTATTGACTTAATTCTGCATTGTTTACTCAAGAGTTTCTCACAATTCGTGATGAACTATCGGATGAACAAATTGGAATCCACTATTCCTGAGCTCCTCAATATGCTGAAGACTGTGGAGCCTTCTGTGAAGCATGAGGAGAAGGCAGTTCTGTTAGTTGATTCCTCAAAGAAAGGTTCTAAGAGGAAGGCAAAAGAACAGAAGAAAGGGAAGAACAAGAAGGCTAAGAAGGCAGAACTAGCACAAAAGGGCACTTGCCATCATTGTGGCAAGGAAGGCCACTAGCGAAGAAACTGCAAGATTTATGTTGAGTCCGTGAAGAAGAAGAAGGCATCTGATGCCCCATCCTCTTCAGGTATCTTCGTTATTGATTGTCATTCTATTTCCTTAGACACTTGGGTATTGGATACTGGTGTGGCTCATATATATGTAATGACATACAGGGGCTAAGGAATAGAAGAAGACTCGTCAGAGGGGAGTCAAATTTGTGAGTTGGCAATGGAGCAAAGGTTGCTGCAGTCGCCATCGGAACTTATTTGCTGAAGCTCCCTAGTGGACTAGTCTTGGAACTGGACAATTGCTATTGTGTTCCTTCTCTAATAAAGAACATTGTTTCTATTTCCTATTTAAATAGAAATGGTTACTATTTGATGTTTAGTAACAATTGTTGTTATATAACTTTGAATGGCGTAATTTATGGAACTGAAACTTTGAGCAATGGTATTTATACGTCGGACGTATCCAGTGACATTTTCAATATCGAAGCGAGCAACAAACATGCTCGAAAGGATAATCAATTAGACTCCTACATGTGGCATTGTCGTCTTGGCCATGCAAGCAAGAAATGCATGTCCG
Source organism: Wurfbainia villosa (assembly GCA_025175895.1). Taxonomy (NCBI): domain Eukaryota; kingdom Viridiplantae; phylum Streptophyta; class Magnoliopsida; order Zingiberales; family Zingiberaceae; genus Wurfbainia; species Wurfbainia villosa. The sequence goes on along the minus strand of CM045987.1, from coordinate 110,095,519 downwards.
AATTACACCGATGTGGAATTCTGGAATCATTTGAATTGGATTCATACGATACATGCGAATCATGCTTAAAAGGCAAGATGATTAAGTTACCTTTTACAGGAAAAGGTGAACGAGTGGGAGAGTTGCTAGGCTTAATACATACTGATGTATGTGGACCTATGTCAACTCAAGCTTTAGGAGGCTATAGCTACTTCATTACCTTCACCGATGATCACTCACGGTTTGGGTATGTGTTCTTGATAAAACACAAGTTTGAAGCCTTTGAAAGGTTCAAAGAATTCAGAAATGAAGTAGAGAAACAACATGACAAGAGTATTAAAATACTTTGATCGGATCGGGGTGGTGAATACTTAAGTCAAGAGTTTCTTGATTATCTAAGAGACAATGGTATATTATATCAATGGACTCCGCCATATACACTACAGCATAATGGTGTATCTGAGAGGCGTAACCGGACCTTGTTGGACATGGTCAGGTCAATGATGAATCATGCGAATCTTTCCAAGTCCTTTTGGGGCTATGCACTTCAGACAAGTGCTTACTTGTTAAACAGAATGTCAACCAAGGTAGTCTCTGTTGGTGCAGGGGCACTAGATAATCGAACCTGTGTTTTGATTATGGCAAAGACACAAAGTTAAGTTTACATCGTTATCTCATGAGCTAAATCGAGTATGCAGAAAAGTACTAAAGCTAGAGCTGAAGGCTAGTGACACCCGGAGGAAGCTGCGGTGGTCGGGCGACACTCGAGTGACTTCGGAGGGAGCCGAAGGAATCGAGTGGAAGGCCGGAAGCAAAAGCGTCACAGTAAGAATCGAGGTAAGCTCGTGTGAGTGAGAGATGGTAAGGTCGTGTCCTCTATACGGGGACGATCAGCTAAAACTTCTTGTGGAAGGTCTAGGTCGAGATCGGACGGTTTGAAACCGTCGTATTTATCATTTTTCGAGCTAACCTCTCACTGCAGGGAAGTGGCCTGGCTGGACATGGAGCAGTCGACTGATGCCCATCAGTCGACTGATGGGAGGCATCAGTCGACTGATGGCGACGACTCAGCCTTTGCGCTAGGTCAAAACGGATAACGTTTGACGCGGCCACTTCGCGATAAAATTTGGAAAACTTCGTGATCCGTTTAAAAAAAAAGGGAGACATATTCAGAGCCCAAAGTCTATAAAAGGAGGAGGATTCCAACTCCAAAGTACATCAAGTTTATTCATCAAGTGCTCTTACAACGCCAACGCTCCAACACCGTCATAACGCCGACGCGATAACAAGTTCCGATCTTCTTCGTCGGCAGCAGTAGCAAGTAACATATTTTGATATTGTATTCTTTATTTTTATTCGTAATGAGGTGAGGTAGGCTTGTTGCCTCATCCTCGTAATTTCGGTTTTGTGATCGTTGTCTCCTACCTCCAACGAGGAGGAGACGTTATAGTGATTTGCCCTCCGTACGTGGTCTAGGACCGATAGGGCCTTGGAGTAGCAACCGCTGGGTTGTGAACCAAGTAAAATAAACGTGTCACTTTATTTTCCACTGTGTTTACTCATTTAATTGTCTACTCGAACGAAACGCCGAAAAGTTTTACGATCGCTATTCACCCCCCCCTCTAGCGACGCTTCTCGATCCAACAATTGGTATCAGAGCGGGGGCGCTAAGATTTGGTGAAACCACCAATCTAGCACGTTTTGGTTTTCTGTTCGTATTTTTCGATTCGTATTTTTTTTGGTCTTTTTCCTCCCGCACTACTAATCCAAGACGAAGTCTTGGTACGTTTCTTTTGGTTGTGTGCTTGCAAGTTTTCTCTCTTGGAGTAGCCGACGGTAAAACGGCCATAACTTTTCGTACAAGTGGACTCACATAACGATCTACATACCAAATCGAAGCTCTCAGAAAGATCTACATTTCTTATGAGGGTTTACCCTCGTAACAAACTGTTTCCAGCCCCAAAATCCAACGTTTAGTACCCTTTCGGGGACATCAAAGGTCGTAAGTTTCGAGTTTTTATTAGTTTCTTATTCTCCTTATTTATTTCTGTTTATTTCCTATTATTTCCCGCACTACTAATCCAAGACCAAGTCTTGGAATTCTCTTTGGTTTTTATTCGTATTTTGCAAGATATTTAATGGCTCACATTGAGGGGTATAGCACCACCCGACCTCCGTTCTTTAACGGAAATGATTTCCGTTATTGGAAAGGTCGGATGGAGTGTTTTCTAAAAACACAAGTCGAGACTTGGATAATAATCCAAACCGGCTTTGCTCTACCCACCAATGATCAAGGAGAGGCCTTGGATTTCAACAAATGGACAAATGCAACCAAGAGGCAAATCGAAGCCGATGCAAGAGCAACCCAAATATTGCAATGCGGCTTGTCCAAGGAGGAACTCAACCGCATCGGACCATTCATTAGCGCCAAAGACCTCTGGAACAAATTGATTGATTTACACGAAGGGACGGCTGATGCTAAGGTATGTAAAAGAGATTTACTTTTAAATAAATTGTACAATCTAAAGATGCAGGATCATGAGACCGCCACCCAACTACATGCGCGGATCCAAGATATCGTCAACGGTCTTCATTCGATCGGGCAAGTCATAGAGAACCGGGACCTTATAAGGTACGCTTTAAATGCTTTCCCTAGGACTACCTTATGGGCATCCATGGTCGATGTCTACAAGGTCTCTAAGGACCTTTCGCTTAGGTTAGATGAATTATTTTACGAGTTTGAACTTCATGAGCAAACTAACATGGTCTTGCAGGACAAAGAAGGAAGCCACCTACTAAGCAAGTAGATGAACTCGAACCCAAAGACGAATCCGAATCCGAAGAGGAGGCCATAATAGTCAACATTGTGCGGAGAATAGTTCGACAAGAAAAAAGGAAATTGAAGAATGAGAACCAAAAGAAAAAGGGAGCAAGGAAAGCCTTCCATGCAACTTGGGACAACAGAGAAGACATAGCTTACATGGCAAGAACGGAGGAGTCTGAGTCAGAATCCGAAGCCGAGTCCAACTACAACTCCGACTCTGACCCCGAAGATTATTTCGAGAGAATCGAGAGAAAACTCAAAGCCGGACCAAAAGGGAAAGTCAAGGTTAATCGCTCTTTAATTAGTACGCTTTACATTACAATTAAAATGCTTAATAGGAAATTAACTAAGTCCGAGTCTAGGGTTGAGTCGCAGAGGAGGTTGAAACCCTCAAGCAAGAGGCTACTCTAACCCCTTCAACTAGTCAAGTTCAAGAGGGAAACTCAACTCAAATTGAAAAACTTGAGGAGGAGAATTCTCTCTTGAAAGACCAAGTTCAAGAGGTTGAGGCTAGGTTGGAAAGGTTCACGTTGGGATCTAAGAACCTTAATCGACTACTTGGAACCCAAAGAGCCGTGTACAATAAAGCCGGACTCAGATTTAAGTCAAAGACTACGAATAGGTCTTATATGTCTATCGTAAATCGTAGTCATCAAAGAGTCCAAGCATGGGTCCCTAAGAACTTTTTGATTTCAACTCTAGGATCCAACCTGTACTGGGTTCCCAAGGACCAAATCCACTATGTGGATAGACCGAACCGATTCAACGGTCTAGGGGGAGCCAGTACAAAACATGTTTGTGCTTTAACTTAGAAATTGCATGCTTTAACTTAGAAAGTTTGTGCTTTAAAACGTGTGAGCTCACTTAGAACACGTACACAACCAACTAAAATCCTACCAAAAGTTTGAGCCTCGGGGAGCCTCTTTTCAAAAAAAATAACCAATTAGACTAGGAAATAGTCTTAGGTGAGTCAAGTCATCATTTTCTTGAAAATAGCTTTGTCTAAGGAAGTGGTCGATGATCCGATAAAAGAAGGCCCCTGTGCCTCGCCACGACCTGGAAGCCATGATCTTGAAAAGGTAAACTTGACAAGCCTAGGGTCAAATCCAAATCTAACATAAAATTACTTGAACCTAAAAGCACTTAATCAACTTAATTGGAAGTCATCTCACAAAAATACATAAGTATAACATGCTTGATCATATAGACACAGGTGAGATGTTAAGGATAATTGAAATATAGTTAAAACAACCTCTTCAAAATACTACTTATTTTCTCAACTATTGTACTTAACAACTCTTAGGCCAAAGTTTAGCACCCCCTACATCTCTTATACTTCATATATTTGACTAAGGGGGAGAGCAAACTAACCCTAAAGGGTTATATTACAAACCTTTAGATTATTGGAGGAGAGGGACACACCCCGAACCAATCTATCTAATTACTGCTAGACGCATGCTTGGACTCATAGCTGATTTATCTTGATGCATGCATATACCATATTGTCTTTAAACCCCTATTTTATATAACAAACTTCATTTTTACATAACAAACCCCAACGTTTGTTTTGATTTATGGAAAAAGGGGGAGAAGAGCGAAAGTTAAGGGGGAGTAACACAAAATTTATTTAATTTTGAACTAAAGTATCTCTTTCAAAACTCACCTAGGGTTAAGGGGGAGTTTTGGTTAAAGGGGAGTTTTTGAAAATGACATTCATCATTTACTATACTTGTTTTATGCTTTAATTTCCCTTAACTTTGTGTTGGTTTGCCATAGATCAAAAAGGGGGAGATTGTTGGTGCAGGGGCACTAGATAATCGAACCTGTGTTTTGATTATGGCAAAGACACAAAGTTAAGTTTACATCGTTATCTCATGAGCTAAATCGAGTATGCAGAAAAGTACTAAAGCTAGAGCTGAAGGCTAGTGACACCCGGAGGAAGCTGCGGTGGTCGGGCGACACTCGAGTGACTTCGGAGGGAGCCGAAGGAATCGAGTGGAAGGCCGGAAGCGAAAGCGTCACAGTAAGAATCGAGGTAAGCTCGTGTGAGTGAGAGATGGTAAGGTCGTGTCCTCTATACGGGGACAACCGTAGGCGGCGATCCGACTAAAACTTCTTGTGGAAGGTCTAGGTCGAGATCGGACGGTTTGAAATTGTCGTATTTATCATTTTCCGAGCTAACCTCTCACTGCAGGGAAGTGGCTGGCCGGGCCGATCACCGACATGGAGCAAGCGATCGATGCCCATCACCGATCGATGGGAGGCATCAGTCGACTGATGGCGACGACTCAGCCTTTGCGCTAGGTCAAAACGGATAACGTTTGACGCGGCCACTTCGCGATAAAATTTGGAAAACTTCGTGATCCGTTCCAAAAAAAAGGGAGACATATTCAGAGCCCAAAGTCTATAAAAGGAGGAGGATTCCAACTCCAAAGTACATCAAGTTTATTCATCAAGTGCTCCTACAACGCCAACGCTCCAACACCGTCATAACGCCGACGCGACGACAAGTTCCGATCTTCTTCGTCGGCAGCAGTAGCAAGTAACATATTTTGATATTGTATTCTTTATTTTTATTCGTAATGAGGTGAGGTAGGCTTGTTGCCTCATCCTCGTAATTTCGGTTTTGTGATCGTTGTCTCCTACCTCCAACGAGGAGGAGACGTTATAGTGATTTGCCCTCCGTACGCGGTCTAGGACCGATAGGGCCTTGGAGTAGCAACCGCTGGGTTGTGAACCAAGTAAAATAAACGTGTCGCTTTATTTTCCGCTGTGTTTACTCATTTAATTGTCTACTCGAACGAAACGCCGAAAAGTTTTACGATCGCTATTCACCCCCCCCCTCCCCTCTAGCGATGCTTCTCGATCCAACAGTCTCTACTACTCCATATGAGATATGGAATAGTAAGAAACCTCATGTATCTTACTTGAAGATATGAAGTGGACTGTATTAGACAAATTGGATGCTAAGTCTGATAAATGTCTATTTATTGGATACCCTAAGGAAATAAGGGGTTACCAATTCTATCATCCTGTGGAACAAAAGGTGTTTGTTTCAAGGCATGCTGTGTTTCTAGAGAAAGAGTTTCTCTTGCAAGAAAATAGTGGGAGTATCGTCGAGCTTGAGGAGGCTCGAGAGACTCAAATAGACATTGATGAGATACCTGGTGAAGCACAACAGCTGATAACTCATAGTGATGAGCAATCGGCTGGACCTATTGAAACACCACATCTTCGTAGATCTGGTAGAACACACAACATTCTTGAGAGATATGGATTTCTTGTAAGTGAATCGAACGACGTGTCACTCATTGATGATGAGGAGCCTATCAGTTATGAAGAAGTTCTGACAAGTTCAGAAAGGGATAAGTGGCTTGAAGTCATGAAGTCAGAAATGGATTCCATGTATGAAAACCAAGTTTGGAACTTGGTTGACCCACTTGAAGGCATAAAGCCTGTAGGGTGCAAGTGGGTTTTCAAGAAGAAAACCGACATGGATGGTAATGTGATTACCTATAAGGCTAGATTGGTGGCGAAAGGATATCATCAAAAGCAAGGTGTTGATTATGACGAAACCTATTCGCCTGTTGCTATGCTTAAATCCATTCGGATGCTCCTGGGCATAGCGGCTCATTATGATTATGAGATATGACAGATGAATGTGAAAATAGCTTTCCTTAATGGAAACCTACTCGAGGACGTGTATATGATACAACCTGAGGGTTTTACATCGGTTGATAAAACCAAGGTATGCAAATTGTGACGGTCCATATATGGATTGAAGCAAGAATCTAGGAGCTGGAATATCCATTTTGATGAGACAATCAAAAGGTTTGATTTCTCATAAAATCCAGACGAACCTTGTGTGTACAAGAAGGTTAGTGGGAGTGCAGTCGTGTTCCTAGTATTGTATGTCGATGACATACTACTTATAGGAAATGATGTTTCAGTCTTACAGTCAGTTAAGATTTGGTTATCCAAGACATTCTCCATGAAAGACCTGGGAGAAGCAACCTACATCCTCGGGATTAAGATCTATAGAGATAGATTCAAACGGTTGCTTGGTCTTTCGCAGTCTACATATATAGACCGAGTGCTAAAGAGGTTTAGCATATCAGAATCCAAGAAAGGTATCCTACGCATCAGGCATGGGATACACCTTTTGAAGTCTATGTTTCCGCACATAGAAGACGAGAGGATTTGCATGAATAAGATTCCCTATGCATCCATAATAGGATCTATCATGTATGCTATGTTATGTACGAGGCCCGATGTATCGTATGCTCTGAGTGTCACGAGTAGATACCAATCTGATCCAGGAATGGATCATTGGGCGACTGTTAAGATGATCCTTAAGTACTTAAGAAGAACTAAGGATGCATTCCTAATATATGGAGAAGGGTACATGGTGATACATGGGTATACAAATGCCAGCTTCTAAACAGACAAGGATGATTCCATGTCTCAGTCTGAGTATGTATTCACCTGGAATGGAGGCATAATAAGTTGGAAAGGTTCCAAGCTTGACACTATAGCGGATTCTGCCACAAAGGCAGAATACATTGCAGCTTTGGAAGCAGCAAAGGAAGCGATTTAGATCAAGAAGTTCATCTCTGAACTTAATGTGGTCTCATCAATGATCCAAACATGTGCTTCGCCGCTATCATCTGATCAGAGAGATCATTAGTAGGAAGGAAATACAAATTGAGAAAATCTCCACTGAAAGGAACTTAGCGGATCCTTTGACTAAGGCATTGCCTCAAAGTAAGTTTGAGGGTCATGTTAGAGCTTATGGTATTCGATACCGTAGCGATTGACATTAGGCCTTATGTTTGAACCATTTATATGATAAATGAAGATTCACTATTTGAGTATACATATTTTCATGTATTTGATTAGATCTTAAACTCATTTACTGAATGTCCACGATATGATTCACAGCATGAGAGAATTTATGATTGGATCACAACTAGTGAGTATCTCTACATGTGTAATTGTGATGTATCGGAATTATCCCTAGTCGATGAATTGATGGATTTGGACACCATCGATTCTGTCGAGACTAGCACGAGGTATACTCCTTGGTGTATCCAAGCAGCTGATTCTCACTGGCTGGAGACATTGTGATGTCCGGAGTTAATCGTGGATGCTAGTTATGGTAACTAGTTCATTGGAGTGACCAACCGTAAGACTTCATATGGTTCTCTGCATATATAGATATGTCAATGAAGTTTTTACTGCAGCTTAAGTGCGAAGTTCCTTTGACTTTCGGTATTCAAGTCATTTTGATCATAAAGACTTATGCTTTGACATCTTAAGCAAGCATCTCTAAGGAGATGTGGACCCGGGATGATTGGGTATAAGTCGAAGTGATCAAAGGTGTTTGAATAGCCTATAAAGGATTCACCACTCCTTGCGAGGAGATGTATACCCATGGCCTCTCGTCAGATTGTTACTAAAGTCTTTGGCCAAAGCATTATATGTTTAGAGTAAGGTACTCATCGATACATGTGCAGTAACTAGAATCCGTAGGACGAGGAAATAATACTTGGGCTAGGTGTGACGTAGTCAACCTAGTGGGGACTGACACTATAGACCATGTCCTGAACCAAGTGGATATAAGATGAGTGAAGAGAATGGGGCACCATTCATTCGAGCTGCTGAAGGTTTCAGAAATAGTTCTGGATCAACCGTTGATCTTTTCGGTTAATTGGGGATCATGATGTACTACTAGGTGTCACTCATGATCATTCTATAATTAATGGTTAATTATAGACGGCCAACATAAACTAAGAACCTATTTGGTCACACGCACAACGAGCGTAATACGAAGGATTTAAAATAAACTTGAGAATGAGATTCTCAGACCGAGCATGAAATCATTTCAGTCGCAATGGAAGCGTGGATGGGCCGTGTCTTATGAAGACATGATGGATGAACCAAATTGGTTTGGTTCTAATCCAATGGTCGAGAATAAACCAAAGGGGTTTGGTTCGTTTTAAACGAATGAACTAAAATTGGTTCGGTTCGTTTTAACTTAAAATAGACCAAATCGGTTTGGTTTATTTTAACTTAAATTAATGGAGCGGGTTAACGGGTTTTGGTTATGAACCAATAACCATTAGGAGAATTTTTCTCTATAAAATAGGGCTTAAGGGTTTTGTGAAAACCTAATCTAAGCAACCCTAAAGTTGCCGCCCCTCCTTCTCCTTGTGTAGCCAGTGCCAACTCCTTGTCGTCGCCCACCACCACCCAAGCCCCTCTTGTCGGCGTCGAACAGCTGCCATCCTCCCCTCTTGCTGGCGTTGAGCTGCTGCCGGAGGAGCTCTGGTGATCTTCCTTGGCTCCGGCGACAAGGTGAGCATCTAGCTTCCTTATTTGGTCGGCGCTAATCTCCACCAAAGATGTCCAGTTTTTTTGACAGTTTGTTTATTTCGTGTCGAAGCGTCGTTTGGATGACTTTTGGAGCTCCGACAGCGGCTACTTTGTAAGTTTTCGGCACTGCGGCGAGTGTGTGTTCGAACATATTTCGTAAACATGTGCACAGCGGAAGAATTAAAAATAATAAATCTAATTTATTACAACACACACACCACACGCATGCATAGTACAACACTAACCAAATCCGCACACTTCTTGGCGATTCGGAAGACGAACTCTTTGGATCGTTTGGCAGAGTTATATTGTCGAGATATCATCAGATTGCATGGTGTTCCTTTGAGCATTATATCAAATAGATATCCCCGGTTCACGTCCCGGTTCTAGCAGAGTATGCAGCAAGCCTTAGGCACACAACTTCATTTTAGTACTGCATTCCATCCGCAGACAGATGGATAGTCTGAGCAGACCATTCAGACACTAGAGGACTTGCTGAAGTCCAGTGTTATAGATTTCGGGGGCAATTGGGAGGACCACCTGCCATTAGTGGAATTCTCCTACAACAATAGTTATCATTCAACTATCCAAATGGCCCCGTTTGAAGTATTGTATGGTAGACAGTGTCGTACACCCACCCTTTGGGAGGAGGTTGGGGAGGCCCAGTTGCTAGGACCCCAGAGAGCTTAGCATGAGGCAGAGTTGGTCCGTACTATCAGACGTAGGATGACAGAGGTGCAGGATCGTCAGAAGAGTTATACAGATCGGAGACGGAGACCTCTGGAGTTCTCTATTGGTGACCATGTATTCCTGCGAGTCTCACCCACAAAAGGGGTGAAAAGATTTGGCCTCCGTGGTAAGTTAGCTCCAAGGTACATTGGGCCTTTCAAGATTTTGGAGAGGATCAGAGCAGTCGCTTATCGCCTAGCGCTACCATCGTCCTTGGCGGGTATCCATGATGTGTTTCATGTGTGGGATGAGGAAATATGTGCCAGACCCTACACATATTCTATCAAATGTGTCAGGTTCCATTCAACTTGATGCTACTTACGAGGAGGTTCCGGTATGAATTCTGGATCACAAAGAACGACAGTTGTGGAACAAGATTGTGTGACTTGTCAAGGTCGGGTGGAGTCACCACACCGATGAGGGGGCTACTTGGGGGAACTTGAGGAAAAGATTAGAGCTCAATATCCCCACCTGTTTGCTTAAGGTATGTGAGATATATTTTTTTTAGTACTTGTGGTATCTCTTACTCATTATGCATTTGAGTGGAAAATTTGGGGACCAAATTTTTATTAGTGGGGGAGAATGTTAAATGCGGAAAAATTAAAATACTAGATTAAATGGCCAAAATTTAGGAGAAATAATACTAGAAATTATTTTGGGATTTTTGGAGAATTTTAGGAATTTTTCCAGAATTTTTCTTGATTTAAATGGAGTTCTTATGATATTATATATGGAAAGATTTTACAGGTTTTTATAAGGCCTGTTTGGATTATCTGTTATAGAGGAGTTAATAAATTTTATTGACCTAAGGTTTTAAATAGAAAACCTAGGTTTTCTATTTCTCCTTTTCTTTCCCCGCCGCGCCCGACACCCTCTTCCTCTCGCGACCACACCTCTCCCTTACGGTTTCTCTCTCGCGACTCAATCTCCTGTGATCCCCTTCTTCTCCGAACGATCTGCCCTTCTCGCCTCTCTCGCCCACTCCTCCGCAAGCGCCGGCAAACTCTCGCTCGAGCCACATGCACCAATGGTCAGGCCATTGGCCGAGCTGCAGCAAGCATCCACCGCAGCGCCTCTTCCTCGCAAGCACGAGTTACCGCCGTCGCAGTGCCCTTCCGCCGCTGCCTTCTCCTCCACACGAATTGATCTCTACCGGTGGTCATCAGAGCAGGTGATTTAGGGCAGCCGAGACTTGTTTCGGTGAACAGGGCGGTTGGGTGGATGCGTCGAAGGTGAGGTCGAAATTTCGATATATCTCTCATTCTTCCCCTTATTTTCCTTTCTATCCAGTGCATTTGTTGGTGCGATTGTTACCGTGTGATTGGAATGGGATCTGTGTGTTTGAGCCGTCGGTTAGGGCAGTCGAGATTTGCTTCGGTGAACAGAATTGGGGGTGTCATGCGGCTGGTGTTGGAGGTGGTCATGCAAAGTCGGCTGTGAAAGTTGTGAACAACTGTGGGTAGGCAGTGCACGACTGTGAGTCAGAGATGTGGTCGATTAGGGGTTGTAAATTGGGGGTTTGTACGGTTGTGGTGGCGGTGAGTGAGAGGAGAGACTGGATTGGCTGTGAATGGGCTGATTTTGGGGTTTTGGCCGGCTGTGAATGGGTTAGATAATTTGTGAAATTAGAAGTTGATTTGGAAAGGAATTATATTTTGATACAGCAGTGAGTGATCATTTAGGCGGATAGTTTAATCCATTAGGTTTGGACTTTATATTAGGGTTGGCAACATAATCTGATTATATTATGTTTTATGCAGTTTTCGGTCACGAGACAGGTCCACAGGCGTGAAGATTTCATTATTTCGAGCATTATAGCAGGAGAGTACTTTGACTTATCATTTAGATATTGTCAGGTTGATATGCTTAGTTAGCTATAGCTCGCAGTAATTTTTATGCCTTACCTGCCCTTGTATGTCCATGTGCCATACCTGATGCATGCATTTCTATCTTAGTCCATATTGTCTTGATACTTTCCATGTGTACTTATTTTGGGAGTTGTAACATGCACTGGATTAGCTTTTAGATATACTTTCCCTATATACCTAGGTCATTGATATGTACCCATTTGTTTGTGCATATTATTTGGAGATGTATTTTGGGTTGGTGTTACATGCTTTAGTGTCATGCGCCATCTTGCATGATTACATGTTGGCTGGTTGGGGTTCCTTTGTAGTTGAGCCCGCAGCCAGTTACATGATCTGCACACACTGCCACTCATGGGTTAGTGGTACATCAGGAGGGTGTGTGTAGTAGCTTTGTCAGGCTCCACTGGTCCGCTCATGGGTAGCGGTGAGGCAACGTTGTAGCGGGCAAGGATCCCTCCTCTGGTCTACGATACCGGGAGATGAGAGCTTTGCTCCCCACTCTGTTTGGGGTAGGAGGATAGGTGTACTCCGACAGCATCCTGTCCACTCGGTCACTCAGGAGCAGTGATGGCAGAGTGCACAGTTGTCATAACCCTACCCACTCGGCTTCACCATCACGTGTGAGGCGGCTGACTGGCGTCAGGGGTGACCATGTCATTTGCATCGCATACATATTGCATGGATGACATTTGTATTGTGTTTGCTACATTTTGGTTGCTGCCTTGGTTGTTGCATATGATTGACATGCATACAGGATACATTATGTATTTGGTCTGATGACCTTATTTCTGCTAGTATGGCTCATACTCCTATGTCAGGATAGGAGATTCAGGTATGTACAGTCTTTCCACATCTCTTTCTTGCATTTTTCTATTATTGATTAGGAGACTGTACTGGCATGATTATTATTGTTAGATATATCTTACTTTGCATGTCGACTTGATACCCGCTGAGTTTGTTGAACTTACCCCGTTGCTTTACATTTATTTCTGGTTGACACTGTCACGAGAGTCCAGCTCCCAATCCCCCTCGTCATAATGTAGTTGTTTTTATTGGTCTTATGGTTTTGGTTTTTGACTAGAAGAAATGTGTAGGACTTGTGTTTTGGTTATGTACTCGTGGATGCTTTGGTGGTATTTGTTATGTCCTTTTGGACTTTTATTCGGATTTTTATTTGATATATTTTGGTGGTGTATTCCTGCTCAGATGGCAGAAGAGGTAGGTCTAGATATTGTAGACTTTTGTTATTTACTTTAGTTGATGGCCTGAGGCCCATATATGATCTGTATGTGTGGTTTTTGTTCCAGTCGTGTTGACCGAGGTATAGAAGGCCATATGTGCCTTGTATACAAGATTCATATTGTCACCCGTATAGGGGAGATACTGTCAGATTTTCATCTGGCAGGAACTCCCTTGGGGCGTGACAGTAGTTGTGCTCGATTTTGGGCATTTATTGCCGATCGTGTCTATAATATTAAAATTTGTAAAGATAAAACTTAAAAAATGAGTTGCACATATTTTAATATATATATATAACTCAGATAATTGGTATAGATTAGTTACCTGAAATTTTTCTGATTCAAACATATTGCACATATAATCCCAGTCTTCCTACGTCTCACAAAACTCCCTCGGCATATGATGTCGCCGCTCGGTGGGGGGAAGATGCAGTGGACTCTTATAATGAGTGTGCATCTTATTTCAATTATCTTTGTACCATGCACTCATTAATCTGTCAGTTTCCTTCCTCACCGATGTTGCCTCCTCGGCAAAACTGATATCAAAAGGAGCTTGAAAAAAATTCCAATATTGAAATTTAATAATGAATGATGGTTGATTCTTTAAATAGCAAAATACTCGTACTTACTGATAATTGATCATATATTATCTGTTTATTATCCCCAGGGATATGCTTCCGGCTCTTAGCTTGCAGGGGGGCGAACTTCTTAATTGACAGACCTAACTCTGTCATAAAAGCAGCTGCATTCGTCCCTATAGGGTGACCATCGCTCTTACGGAAGATAATGGGTAATCTACCCTGTTCCTCTATTTGCTGTCGGAGCTGATCCGAGTGTGTGCCCCGTGTCTCTCTACGTGCCGGATGACCTGTAAATAAAAGAATGTTAACAATTACCAAGTTAAATATATAGGAAACAAAATATATATACATACATAAAAGCACATAACTAACCTGTAGGAGCAGGAGCACTATCATCGTCTGGCATAGGCACAACTTGAAGGGGCTCAATTCTTTTAGGCGGCATAGCTGTGACAAAAGCATTATATACAGATCGATGTATAAAAGAAATATTATATTAAATACATGAAATATAAATGAAGAACAATATAAATACCGTGTAAATACATCTTATCACTATCATCATCTGAAAAGGATAAATAATCATTTGCCTCACTATGACTTTCACTATCTTCACCATTAGCAATACAATTACTTTGAGCACCCATATCCAGATCCACTTGTACATTTGCCATATTAATTTGGTGATGCTCAACATCTAATCGAGAAAGATGAGTTATTGCTAAGTCTTCACCGACTACTGAAGTTAAATCATTGGATGAAATTTCTTGATTTGGCTCCATGATCAAGATATTACCACCCTCAAAATCTTCATATACCTCCTCAACTTCAATTACTTCGTATATATCACGATGGTGAACCCTTTGCACGACCTTCTAATGAACTCCACGTTTGATATCATTCAAATAATACACTTGATTTGCTTGGTTAGCCAAAATGAATGGATCATCATCATACCATTTTTTAGAAGTGTCAATACACAAGAGACCATACTCTTCCACCATAGGTTTCTTTTTTGGATTACATTGGAACCATTCACACCAAAATAATTAAACTTTATACATGAAAGAGTAAAATATTTGGACCACATTCTTCAACACACCAATAAAATCCAAATTGTCCCCATCATCAGAAGATGGTACACTGACCCCACTAATCTGAAAAATATATGTTTTTTCAGATTTCAAGATTGATACAAACTTGAAAACTAACAAAAGTTCTAATGTTTTTGTAAACTTTGTATCACTTTTGTGTTCCACTTGAGAACTATTTTTCAAGGTTTATTTGGTATTTCCAATCATATTCTTGGAGCTATATTCACATTAATTGTGTATAAGTCTTCCCAATGATTGGTCCAATGAAGGATTAATGTCTCTAGATGACACTTTGGTCCATAGTAATACATCATAACAAGCATGATGAACCAAGTGCATCTTCCTAACATCTCACATGTTGTCTAAGTGGCTCAATACAAAAATCATGGTTTCTTAGGTGTTTTGTGAGATGCTTAAAGGTATAAACCCTAGGATTTCTATAGGATCATGCAAACCTACACCTTTATTCAACGAAGCACATCTCAAGTTCTCTCCTAAGTGATGAAAATTCTACTTCGGGGAGAGCCTTGGTAAAGATGTCAGCTAGATTGGACTTGGATTCAATGTAATTAAGCTCAATGTCCCCCTTAGCCACATGATCTCTAATGAAGTGATGTTTCACTTTAATGTGCTTGGTCCTAGAGTGATGCACCGGATTTTTGGTCAAATTTATGGTGCTCACATTATCACAAAATACTTTCATTTTGGAGTAAGATAGCTCATAATCCTCTAAGGTATGTTTCATCCATAGTAGTTGAGCTACACAACCACCCATAGCCACATACTCGGCCTCGGTGGTGGATAGGGAAACACAAGATTGCTTCCTACTACTCCAACTAACCAGGGAGGACCCAAGGAATTAGCATCCACCACTAGTACTCTTCTGATCCAATTTGCAACCGACATAATTGGAATCGGTGTACCCAACCAAATCAAAAGACCTAGTCCTAGGGTACCATAGTCCTACATTTAGTGTGCATTTAATATATCTTAAGATTCTCTTAACGATAACTAAATGTGATTCTTTGGCACATGATTGGTACCTAGCACACATACCCACCGCAAATAATATATCGGGTCTACTAGCGGTTAGGTATAAAAGGCTACTAATCATACTCCTATAGAGTGTAAGGTCAATTTGTTTTCCTTCATGATCACTATCTATTTTTGTATTGGTTGCCATTGGAGTTGAAACTACCTTAGCATTTTCCAAACCAAATTTCTTAATCATTTCCTTAGCATATTTGGTTTGGTAAATATAAATTCCTTCACTTGTTTGTTTGACTTGTAATCCTAGGAAGAAATTTATTTCCCCAACTAGACTCATCTCAAACTCATTTTCCATATTCTTGATAAAATCTTGAAGGAGTTCATCATTTGTTGACCCAAAGATAATGTCATCAACATATACTTGGGCTACAAAGATGTCCTTTGATGTTGACTTTATAAATAGAGTTTGATCTACACTACCCCTCTTAAAGTCCTTAGAGATTAAGAAAGATGATAATATTTCATACCAAGCTCGGGGAGCTTGTTTCAAACCATACAAAACTTTCCTAAACTTGTATACATGGTTTGGATAGTTCATATTCTCAAACCCGGGAGGTTGTTCTACATATACCTCTTCCTTAATGAACCCATTTAGGAATGTCGATTTAAGATCTATTTGATGGAGTTTGAAACCCATATAAGAGGCATACCCTAATAGGATCCTAATAGACTCTAATCTAGCAACCGGGGCATATGTTTCATCATAGTCAAGTCATTCAACTTGATTAAAACCCCTTGCAACTAACCTTGTCTTGTTCTTAGTAATATTTCCTTGGTCAACTAGTTTGTTCCTAAGACCCATCTTGTAGTAATGATGGTGTTGTCATTAGGTCTAAGAACTAACTCTCATACTTGACTCCTTTCAAATTGGGTCAATTCATCTTGCATTTCTAAAATCCAATCCGGATCAAGTAATGCATCATTTATTGATTTGGGCTCAATTTGGGAGATTAGGGCTATATGACTAGAGGGATCTCTATGAAATGACCTAGTCCTAACTCCTTGAGATAATTCACCTACAATTTGATCTAGAGGGTGATTTTGATGAACTCTTATTGTTCTAGGAGGTGTATTAAATTGAGTTTAATCATAATTATCTTCAATTCTTCTTTCATCATCGGAATCACCTCTTATTCCCCCTTGATCATTACCCCCTAAAGTTAAATCTTGAAATTGTTGGGTAATTTCTTGATTTTTGTCATTGATATCATCATCAATGGGGGATTTCCTAGGGTACATATTAGAGGTTTCATAAAATTGGACATTTGAATATTCCTCAATCTTTTGAGTTCTTTTATTATAAACTCTATACCCTACACTAGTGGATGAGTATCCAACTAGGATTCCCTCATCCGCTTTGGACTCAAATTTGCCTAGGTTGTCTTTGGTGTTTAAAATATAAACTTTGCATCCAAAGACCTTAAAATAGTGAATTATTAGGGTTGTACCATTCCACAATTCAAATGGGGTTTTTCCTAAAAACCTATGATTTAAAACCCTATTTTGAATATAGCAAGCAGTGTTAACCGCTTCCGCCCATAAGTAGCTAGGTAAAGAGTATGCATTAAGCATAGTCCTAGCCGCTTCTTGTAGGGCACGATTTTTCATTTCCACAACCCCATTTTGTTGGGGTGTTCTAGGACAAGAAAATTCGTGCTTGTACCCTTGTTCTAGGCAAAAGGTTGAGAAGTTGGAACTCTCAAATTCTCCACCATGATCACTACGGATCCGGTTGATTTTGAGTTTCCTTTCATTCTCTACTCTCTTGCTAAATCCTATGATTGTTCCTAGAGTTTCATCCTTATTTTTCATGAAAAATACCCAAGTAAATTTAGAAAAATCATCTACAATCACTAAGCAATATTTACTACCAATCATGGAAGGGGTACTATGACAATCAAATAAGTCCATATGCAATAGTTCTAAAGGTAAAGCGGTACTAAGTAAAGTTTTACCTTTGTGTGATGTTCTTGATTGTTTCCCTTCTTGACATGCATCACACATTTTGTCCTTGAGATACTTGACTTTTGGCAACCCTTTGACTAACTTTATTTTGGCTATTTTGGCTATGTTCTTCATGTTTATGTGCCCTAGCCTCCTATGCCAAAGCCAACTCTCTTCCTCTTTTGCAATAAGACACTTAGTAGAAGCATTAGTAGCATAGGATAAATCAACATAGTATATATTTGATTTCCTAAAACCTACTAGCATGCAATCATTTAAAGTTTTGTGTCTTATAAAACATTTTGAAGAATCAAATTGAACATCAAAATTAGCATCACATAGTTGGCTTACACTAAGTAAATTAAATTTCATATTTTTAACTAATAACACTTTATGAATGGCAAGGTTGGGGGATACCTCAATTGTGCCTTTTCCTAGAATCTTAAGTTTGCCACTATTTCCAAAAGACACCTTCCCCTTGCTAGTGTGGTTGATAGTGGAAAATTTTCACTCATCACTGGTCATGTATTTTGAGCACACACTATCAACAATCCATAAGCTTGGTTCTTCTACCTATACAACATGAAAAATGCAAGCCTTAGGTACCCAAATTTTAGGACCACTAGCATCAATCAAAAACTTCTTAGGGACCCAAGCCTTTCTAACCTTGCTCCTAAAGGTGGATTTTCTACTAACAAGAGATGTAAATGCTACCTCCTTTTCTTTAGGCTTATATCCTATTCCGGCCTTATTGTAAATAGCCCTTTGATCCTTAATTATCATATCTAGGTATTTAGAGTCATTTGTAAATTTTTCTAAGCATGCTCTTAGTTCACCTATTTCTTTTCTTAATTCATCATTTTCATCTCTAAGTGTACATGTATCATTACAAAGTGGTTCTATATTTTTAAGTGACTTAATTTCTACTTTTAAGTCCTTAATCCTAGTTTTTGATCTATTTAAAGCATTTTGAAGGCATGCAATGGTTTTGTAAAGTAAATCTACCCTAGGGGAGTTGCTTACCTCATCATCACTTGATGATGATTCGTCGCTTGAAGAAGAGGATGAAGACTCCTCACTTGAGCTTCCGGCTTCCTCCTCCAAAGCCATGAGAGCTAGGTTCCGGGTGGCATGACACACTTCTTCATCTTCGGAAGAGTCCTCCAATCTTAGTGTGTCTCATGTTTGAGCCACCATTGCCTCCTTCTTCTTCTTCTCCTTCTTTTCCTTCTTTTCCTTATGCTTCTTTTCTTTCTCCTTCTTCTTCTTTAAGTCCGGGCAATTTGGCTTGATGTGCCCCTTCTTATTGCAACCATAGCAAACAACATTAGATGAAGGAGTTGAACTACTAGAAGACTTACCTCTTGAGGATTGGAACATCCTCCTCACATCCTTCTTGGTGAGTTTCCTTGACCTCCCATCAAACTTCTTGACATAATGAGCCACCTCGCTTGCTGATAGCTCATCTTCACTACTAGATGAATCTTCCTCGGATTCGGATGAAGAAGACACTTCTTTCTTCTCCTTCTTCTTCTTGTCCTTCTTCCCTACAAAAATAGCTACACCTTTCTCTTTGGATGAAGTGTTAGCTTGCTCGTGCAACTCAAATTCACAAAATAACTCATCTAATTTAAAAAAGAGAGATCCCTAGTGACCTTATAGGCATCTACCATTGAAGCCCATAAGGTTGTTCTAGGGAAGGCTTGGAGTACATACCTCACAAGGTCTCGGTTATCGACCTTCTCACCTATCACATGTAGTCCGTTGACTACTTCCTTGAAGCGACCATGCATTTGGCTCACAGTCTCATTGGTCTTCATGGCGAAACTTTGGAGTTGGCCTATTAAGAGATCTCTCTTGGCTCTTCTTGTTTCCTTGGATCCCTCGTTGAGCTCAATTAACTTCTCCCAAAGCTCCTTCGCCAATTCAAAAGGCCCCACCTTGCTTAGTTTCTCCTTTGACAACCCACATTGAAGTGTGGTTGTTGCTTTGGCGTTGGCTTGAGCCTTCTTGGCCATGTCCCTCGTCCAATCCTTGGTCGGTATGGGCGCTCCGTGTTCATCGACCGGCTTCTCGAATCCGTCTACAACGTTAAACCAATTTTCAATATCGTTCATAAGGTAGTATTCCATCTTACCTTTCTAGTAGCCGAAGTCATTACCGTCGAAGAATGGAGGCCTCGCCGTGCTATACCCCTCTTGGAAATCCATCTTGCTCCGGTTGATTGTTAGATCTTCCGATGTGATCCGGGCTCTGATACCACTTGTAGGTGATCGTTGGAATGCTAGAGGGGGGTGAATAGCTTGTTTTCATTTCTACAAAAAGATTAGCGGAAGCACAAACAAAAACAATAGTAAAAGAAAAGAAAACACAATGCTAACACGAATTCTTTATGTGGTTCGGAGATAACGCTTCTACTCCATGGCAATCCTTGAGGTGGATCAACCCTAATCAATCTCACTATGAAGCTTTCTTTTACAACAACCCTCCTCTTCTTACAAAGGATGAATATGAAGTAGAGAGGAGGAGAGGAATTAAAACACTAGAAAGCTTGGAAAATCATGGAGGCTTGAGAAGATGATCAGAAAGTAAGCATTAACCCTCTCAACCACCACAAGCCCTCTTTTTATAGAGAGAGGGCTGATTTTCCCATTAGAGCATGATCAGTCGATTGATGTACAACATCAGTCGACTGTCGCAGCGGTTAATGGCTTCTGAATAGCCGAATTCGCGGGATTCATAATCGTCATCTTCTAATGGCACTCCTATCAGTCGACTGATGGAGTGATCAGTCGAGTGATCACGGAACACAATCGAGTGAGACTCCATTACGTACTGTGTTTAGCGAACAATCGACTACCACTTTGTTTGGCGATCGTGATGGCGACATCGATCATGTAATGACTAGCGATCGATTGTTTCGACTTTTCATCCTGACTCAATCGAGCACCTTAACAGTCGACTGATACATCGTATCAGTCGACTGATACTCGTCAAGTATGAATAATTCATACTTTAATTGACTCCCTAAACCTAGACTCAACCTTCTAGCTCTTCCTTAAGCCTTGCGCCTCCAGGATCCCTCCGAGTCCACGACTTGTTCATCCTTTGCACCTGCTTCCAAGAGCTTTCTTCAGTTTTGTCATGTCTTAGGTTTCCCTTTGCCAAAGCGTGCTTGGACTTTACGCTACCAAGACTACATGCTTGGACTTACGCTGCCAAGACTTGCCTTTGGACTTCCTTTGCCAAGATCACACTTGGACTTTGCCTTTACCAAGTCTTCATACTTGGATTTTCCTGTCACTTAAACATGTTCACAATTAGATCACAAGTTATTGCCTAACTTAGATGATTATCCAAACATCAAAACATATAAATGCTTGGGCCATTGTTGCACCAACATTTCTTGATTAATGGGTTGGCTTTAACCTGGAGCATCGGCTTGTTGGAATCTCTCCAAGGTCGATGTGAAGGGAGGTAAAGTTGAGTGTTATTCATATGATGAATACTTGTTAATGAGTTAACAACCCGATGTATGTGTGAACATTCAATTAGTTGATAGCACATTGTGATAGTTGCATATATGTGATATGCAATCGGTATATTTGATACCCACCATCGTAGCTATGAATGGCTTGTTGGACTCTCTCCAAGGTTGTTCATATCTATGTTGGATATCAGCCCATTCGGAGATGGACCTACGATCTCTCGAAGTGATTTTGGGGTTTTTGAAATTCGAAAAATGAATGGGATTTATGAATGTATATTGATGCATTTTAAATCATCTTTCTCATATATGTTCGATTTGTATTTCTAGGATAATTGATTGATCATGATTTCTTTGAATTTGCACTCTATCTTGGATTCAAATAAATTGATTGGGTCGAACTTCTTGGACTGGCTTTTGGATTCAACCTGAGAATTGTTCTCAAGGTTGAAAAGCTTGTGAGTGTCCTCGAAGCGCCTCTTCCCGCCCGTCCTAGTGACAATGCAACTCTGGACCAATTGTTGGTCTATCAGAAACATGTGATTGATTTTGAAATGGTAAGTTGCATCATGCTAGCCGCGATGGTACCTGAGCTGCGGAAGCAGCATGAGCATATGGATGCTCATACCATAGTCTTTCATCTTTATGAGTTGGTTGATGAGCAAGTGAGATTCGAAAGATTCGAAGTCTCCAAGATCCTCTTCACCTCTGAGATGCAAGAAGGTTCATCTGTAGTCTTTGCTCTCGACATCTTTGAAGACTATGGCCTTACATGAAGCATGAGCAAGGGGGCAGTGCTTGTAAGTTGATTCCTCAAAGAATGGTTCTAAGAGGAAGTCAAAGGAATAGCAAAAGGGGAAGAAAAAGCCTAAAAAAGGCAGAACCAGCTCGAAAGGGCACTTGCCATCATTATGGCAAGGAGGGCCATTGGCGAAGAAATTGCAAGATTTATCTTGAGTCTGTGAAGAAGAATAAGACATCGGATGCCCCATCTTCTTTAGATATCTTCGTTATTGATTGTCATTCTATTTCCTCAAACACTTGGGTATTGGACACTGGGTGTGGCTCACATATATGGGCTAAGGAATAGAAAAAGACTCGTCAAAGGAGAGTCAAATTTACGTGTTGGGAATGGAGCAAAGGTTGTTGCACTCACCATCGGAACGTATTTGTTGAAACTCCCTGCAAGACTTGTCTTAGAATTGGACAATTGCTTTTATGTTCCTTCGTTGATAAAGAACATCATTTCTATTTCTTGTTTAAATAGAAATGGGTACCATTTGACTTTTAGTAACAATTGTTGTTACATAACTTTGAATGGAGTTCTTTATGGGACTAGAACTTTAAGCAATGGTATTTATATGTTGGACGTATCCAGTTACGTTTTCAATATCGAAGCGAGCAACAAGCGTGCTCGAAAGGATAATCAATTAGACTCCTATATGTGGCACTGTTGTCTTGGCCATGCAAGCAAGAAACATATGTCTGAATTACACCGAAGTGGAATTCTGGAATTGTTTCAATTAGATTCATACGATACATGTGAATCATGCTTAAAAGACAAGATGACAAAGTTACCTTTTACTGGAAAAGGTGAACGGGTGGAAGAGTTGCTAGGTCTAATACATACTGATGTATGTGGACCTATGTCAACTCAAGCTTTAGGAGGCTATAGCTACTTCATTACCTTCACCGATGATCACTCATGGTTTGGGTATGTGTTCTTGATGAAACACAAGTCTGAAGCCTTTGAAAGGTTCAAAGAATTCAGAAATGAAGTAGAGAAACAACATGACAAGAGTATTAAAATACTTCGATCGGATCGAGGTGGTGAATACTTAAGTCAAGAGTTTTTAGATTATCTAAGAGACAATGGTATATTGTCTCAATGGACTCCGCCATATACACCGCAGCATAATGGTGTATTTGAGAGGCGTAATCGGACCTTGTTGGACATGGTCAGGTCAATGATGAATCGCAAATCCAGTATGAACCCTTCCTAACGAGAGGAGGAGACTTATAGTGGATTAGCAATACGTACCGGAACGAAGAGTCTCTACTACTCCATATGAGATATGGAATAGTAAGAAACCTCATGTATCTTACTTGAAGATATGGGGTTGTTCCGCTTATGTGAAGCGGACTGTATCAGACAAATTGGATGCTAAGTCTGATAAATGTCTATTTATTGGATACCCTAAGGAAACAAGGGGTTACCAATTCTATCATCCTGTGGAACAAAAGGTGTTTGTTTCAAGGCATGTTGTATTTCTAGAGAAAGAGTTTCTCTTGCAAGAAAATAGTGGGAGTGTCATTGAGCTTGAGGAGGCTCGAGAGACTCAAATAGACATTGATGAGATACCTAGTGAAGCACCACAGCCAATAACTCATAGTGATGAGCCATTGGCTGGACCTATTGAGACACCACATCTTCGTAGATCTTGTAGAACACGCAATATTCCTGAGAGATATAGATTTCTCGTAAGTGAATCAAATGACGTGTTACTCATTGATGATGAGGAGCCTACCAGTTATGAATAAGTTCTGACAAGTTCAGAAAGGGATAAGTGGCTTGAAGCCATGAAGACGGAAATGAATTCCATGTATGAAAACCAAGTTTGAAACTCGGTTGACCCACCTGAAGGCATAAAGCCTATAGGGTGCAAGTGGGTTTTCAAGAAGAAAACCGATATGGATGGTAATGTGATTACTTATAAGGCTAGATTGGTGGTGAAAGGATATCGTCGAAAGCAAGGGTGTGATTATGACGAAACCTATTCACCTGTAGCTATGCTTAAATCCATTCGGATGCTCCTGGCCATAACGGCTCATTATGATTATAAGATATGACAGATGGATGTGAAAACAGCTTTCCTTAATGGAAACCTACTCGAGGATGTGTATATGATACAGCCTGAGGGTTTCACATCGGTTGATAAAACCAAGATATGCAAATTGCAACGGTCTATATATGGACTAAAGCAAGCATCCAGGAGCTGGAATATCCGTTTTGATGGGACAATCAAAAAGTTTGATTTCTCACAAAATCCGGATGAACCTTGTGTGTACAAGAAGGTTAGTGGGAGTGCAGTCATGTTCCTAGTATTGTATGTCGATGACATATTACTTATAGGAAACGATATTTCTATCTTACAGTCGGTTAAGATTTGGTTGTCCAAGACATTCTCCATGAAAGACCTGGGAGAAGCAACCTACATCCTCGGGATTAAGATCTATAGAGATAGATCGAAATGGTTGCTTGGTCTTTCGCAGTCTACATATATAGACCGAGTGCTAAAGAGGTTTAGCATGTCGGAATCCAAGAAAGGTTTCCTAACCATCAGACATGGGATACACCTTTCGAAGTCTACATGTCCGCGCACAGAAGACGAGAGGATTTGCATGAGTAAGATTCCCTATGCATCCGCAATAGGATCTATCATGTATGCTATGTTATGTACGAGGTCCGATGTATCGTATGCTCTGAGTGTCATGAGTAGATACCAGTTTGATCTAGGAAAGGATCATTGGGCGGCTATTAAGACAATCCTTAAGTACTTAAGAAGAACTAAGGATGTGTTCCTAATATATGGAGAAGGGGACATGGTGATATGCGGGTATACGGATGTCAGCTTCCAGATAGACAAGGATGATTCCATGTCTCAGTCTAGGTATGTATTCACCTGGAATGGAGGCGCAATAAGTTGGAAAGGTTCCAAGCTTGACACTATAGCGGATTCTGCCACTGAGGCTGAATACATTGTAGCTTCGGAAGCAGCAAAGGAAGCGGTTTGGATTAAGAAGTTCATTTATGAACTTGATGTGATCTCAACAATGATCCAAATATGTGCTTTGCTACTATCATTTGATCAGAGAGATCATTAGTAGGAAGGAAATATAAATTGAGAAGATTCTCATTGAAAGGAACTTAGTGGATCCTTTAACTAAGGCATTACCTCAAAGTAAGTTTGAGGGTCATGTTAAAGCTTATGGTATTTGATACCGTAGCGATTGACATTAGGCCAAGTGGGAGTTTGTTAGTAATATATGAGAGATGTCCTAAGGCAATCGTCTTATGTTTGAACCATTTATATGATAAATGTAGATTCACTATTTGAGTATACATATTTTCATGTATTTGATTAGATCTTAAACTCATTTACTGAATGTCCATGATACGATTCATAGCATGAGAGAATTTGTGATTGGATCACAACTAGTGAGTATCTTTACATGTGTAATTGTGATGTATCGAAATTATCTCTAGTCGATGAATTGATGGATTTGGACACCATCAATTCTGTCGAGACTAGCATGAGGTATACTCCTTGGTGTATCCAAGCAGCCGATTCTCACTGGCTGGAGTCATTGTGATGTCCGGAGTTAATCATGGATGCTAGTTATGGTAACTAGTTCATTGGAGTGACCAGCTGTAAGACTTCATATGGTTCTCTACATATATAGATATATCAATGAAGTTCTTACTGCAGCTTAAGTGTGATGTTCCTTTGACTTGCGGTATTCAAGTCATCTTGATCATGGAGACTTATGCTTTGACATCTTAAGCAAACATCTCCGAGGAGATGTGGACCCAGGATGATTGGGTATAAGTCGAAGTGATCGAAGGTGTTTGAATAGCCTATAAAGGATTCACCACTCCTTGCGAGGAGATGTATACCCATGGCCTCTCGTCGGATTGTTACTAAAGTCTTTGGCCAAAACATTACATGTTTAGAGTAAGGTACTCTTCGATACATGTGGAGTAACTAGAATCCGTAGGACGAGGAAATGATACTTGGGCTAGGTGTGACGTAGTCAGCTTAGTGGGGACTGACACAATAGACCATGTCCTGAACCAAGTGGGTATAAGATGAGTGAAGGGAATGGGGCACGATTCATTCGAGCTATTGAAGGGTTTCGTAAATAGTTCGGATCAACCGTTGATCTTTTCGGTTAATTGGGGATCATGATGTACTACTAGGTGCCACTCATGATCATTCTATAATTAATGGTTAATTATAGACGGCCAACATAAACCGAGAACCTATTTGGTCACACGCACAACAAGCGTAATCCGAAGGATTTAAAACGAGCTTGAGAATGAGATTCTTAGACCGAGAGAAACTAGGTTTGGTTGGACCAAACAAGGAGCGAGCATGAAATCGTTTCAGTCGCAATGGAAGCGTGGATGGGCCGTGTCTTAAGAAGACGTGATGGATGAACCAAATTGGTTTGGTTCTAATCCAATGGTGAAGGATAAACCAAAGGGGTTTGGTTTGTTTTTAATGAATGAACCAAAGTTGGTTCGGTTTGTTTTAACTTAAAATAGACCAACGCGGTTTCGTTTATTTTAACTTAAAGTTAATGGAGCAGGTTAACAGGTTTTTGGTTATGAACCAATAACCGTTAGGAGAATTTATTCTCTATAAAAATAGGGCTTAAGGGTTTTGTGAAGAGTCAACCCTAATTTTATTGCCACCCCTCCCTCTCTTCTCATGGTGCTGCCGCCCAACCTTTGTTGCCGCCAAGCCCTTGTGCCGCCGTCCAAGCTATTGCCGGCGTCCAAGGTGAGCACCTAGCTTTCCTTATTTGGCCGGCGCAAGTTCTCCACCAAAGTTGTCCAATTTTCTGGACAGCTTGTTTCCTTCGTGTTGGAGCATCATTTGGATCACGTTTGGAGCTCCAATAGCGGCTACCTTACTAGGGATTCGATCTCCGGTAATCCTCATAGTTGGAGGACGAAGGATTAATCAAATGGTTGATGAATACCTATTAGGAGAAGCGAGTTTTGGGGACTCGATTTTGAATCTGAATTTTGATTCGAATTGTGATCTTCTCTCGATCACATCGTCTTCGACACGAGGCTAGTGACTCGTACGAAGACGAGGCTCGTGACTTTGTGAAGTCATCTCGACGATACTCGGTGTGGATACGGATAGAGGCGATTCTAGCGAGAGTCGCTCCGGTTGATGCCTTTTCCGCTATACGTGATACGTCAGGTATACGTAGAATAATTTCTTTTTATTGCAAAATTTTAAACTACAGTTATGTCTACACATATTGTACTATGCATGCGTGTGGTGTGTATGATGTAATAAATTAGATTTATTGCTTTTTATTTCTTCCACTACGCATATGTTTACGAAACATGTTCGAACACACACTCGCCGCAGTACCGAAAACCCAACAAAATCAACATAATAAATATTGGATTTCCTATATCCGACTAACATGCAATCATTTACATTCTTGTGTCTAATAAAATATTTGGTGGAATTGGATTCAACACTAAAGTCGGCATCACAAAATTGGCTAACACTAAGTAAATTGAATTTCATGCTTTTAACTAGTAATACTTTATTAATAATAAGTTTTGGGGATACCTCAATTGTGTCTTTACCTAGAATTTTGAGTTTACCACTATTCCCAAAAGTTGTGGTTCCCTTGCTAATGTAGTTGATTGTGGAAAACTTGCTCACATCTCCAATCATATGTCTTGAGCAACCGTTATCCACAATCCACATACTTAGTCCACCTACCTAAACAACATAAAAAAAAAATCCTTAGGTACCAAAATTTTTGGACCGGTAGCATCAATCAAAAATTCTTGGGAACCCAAGCCTTCTTAACTTTACCCCTAATTGTTGCCTTTCTACTAATTAGGGAGATATAGGTTACTTCCTTGTCCTTAGGTCTATATCCTATGTCGGCCTTATTATAAATGACCCTTTGATCCCTAAGAATCATGTTAGAGTATTTAGACCCACTAGTGAATTTTTCTAAGCATGTCCTTAGTTCTCAAACTTCATCTTGGAGTTTTTCATTTTCCTTTCTAAACATGCTAGAATCATTACATGAAGGTTCTACATTTTTAATTGCCTTAATTTCTACCTTTAAGCCTTAATTCTATATTTTGATTTATCCAAGGCATTTTTAAGATAAGAAATGGTTTAATACAAAAATCTACTCTAGGGGAGTCTTTTACCTCATCGTCACTAGATGACGATTCGTCGCTTGAGGATGCTTCATCTTGACTTGAGCTCTCGGCGTCATCTTTCAAAGCCATGAGTGCCACATGGCGTGTGATGTGGCATAGTTCCTCATCATCGGATGAGTCTTCAATGCTTTGTGTGTCCCATGTTTGTGCTACCATGGCCTCCTCCTTCTTCTCCTTCTTGTCCTTCTTCTTCTTTTCTTTCTCTTCCTTCTTCTTTAGCTATGGGTAATTTGGCTTGATGTGTCCCTTTTTATTGCAACCATAGCAAGTAACATTAGTGTTAGAAATTGAATTACTACTTGATTTACCTTTTGAGAATTTAAACATCCTCCTAACATCCTTCTTGGTGAGCCTTCTTGATTTTCCACCAAACCTCTTGACGTAGTGAGCCACTTCACTCGCCGACAATTCTTCATCGCTACTAGAAGACTCATCCTCCGACTTGGATGATGAATAGACCTCCTTATTGTCTTTCTTCTTCTTCTCCTTCTTTCCTACAACAAGAGCTAGACCTTTCTTTTTTGATGAAGTGTTAGCTTATTCATGCAATTCAAACTCACAAAATAATTCATCTAATTTAACTAAAGAAAGGTCCCTAGAAACCTTATAAGCATCTACTATTGATGCCCATAGAGTTGTTCTAGGAAAGGCTTGATGAATGTACCTTACCAAATCGTGATTGTCCACCTTCTCACCTATGACATATAGTCCGTTGACCACCTCCTTGAATCTATCGTGCATTTGGCTCACGATCTCGTTGCTCTTCATGCTAAAACTTTGAAGTTGACCTATCAATAGGTCCCCCCTTGGCTCTCCTTTTCTCCTTATATCCTTCATTGAGCTCAATGAGCATCTCCCAAAGCTCTTTTGCGGAGTTGAAGGATCCAACCTTGCTCAATTGCTCTTTAGATAAACCACATTGGAGTGTGGTTGTTGATTTGGCATTGGCTTGAGCTTTCTTCACCATCTCTCTAGTCCAATCTTTCGTTTGGAGTGGTGCTCCAAATTCGTCTACCGGCTTCTCAAATTCATCCACTACACTAAACCAATTTTCAATGTCATTCATTAAGTAATATTCCATCCTACCTTTCCAATAGCCGAAGTCGTTACCATCGAAGAAAGGTTGTTGTGTCATGTTATAGCCCTCTTGGAATGCCATCTTGCTCCAATTGATTGTTAGATCCTCCGATGTGATCTAGGATCTGATACCACTTGTAGGGATCCTTGAATGGCTAGAGGGGGGTGAATAGCCTCTTTTGATTTCTACAATCATTTTAGCAGAAGCAAAATAAATATAAAAGAAATCAAAAGACAAAAACACAAACGCTAACAAAGATGTTTAACATGGTTCGGAGATTATGCTCCTACTCCATGGTAATCTGTAA
Source organism: Wurfbainia villosa (assembly GCA_025175895.1). Classification (NCBI taxonomy): domain Eukaryota; kingdom Viridiplantae; phylum Streptophyta; class Magnoliopsida; order Zingiberales; family Zingiberaceae; genus Wurfbainia; species Wurfbainia villosa. The sequence goes on along the minus strand of CM045987.1, from coordinate 110,065,968 downwards.
GGTGGATCAACCCTAGCAAGTCTTCACTAAGATCCCCTTTTGATGATCACACACCAAGGTGGAGAAGCCTTCTTACAATCACTCTTCTTCTTACAAATGATGGAAGTGAGAATAGAGAAGAAGAGATTAAAACACACTAGAAAGCTTGAGAAGACTTGGTGAGCTTGAGTGTAAAGTTTGGAATGAGAGCACTAGCCCTCTCAAGCTCCCCAAGGCCTCCTTTTATAGAGAAGAGGTTGATTTTCCTATTGAGCCTGCAGCAGTTGACTGATGCATGTCATCAGTCGACTGGTGTTGTAGTTGACCTCATCCAACGGCTTCTGGTGAAGTATGATTTGTGGTAATCACAGCTCAACAGGACTCTGATCAGTCAACTGATCACACTAGCAGTTGACTATTTTAAGTGGACACGAGTACAAAAATATTTTGAGTCGACTGATTGCTTGGAGAAGTCGACTGAGGACCACCACGAATAATTAATGGATATGAGATTTTAGCATAGTTAGATGTGTTACCCCAAGTGACATTCAGTAAGCATCCTTCATTCATTAAAATGTGGCAGAGATCTTTGGATGATACAAATTGGGTAAAGAAGTCTATATTTTTTGAGTTACCATATTGGTCAGATTTAAAGTTGAGATACAATTTAGATGTGATGCATATTAAAAAGAATATTTGTAAATCTTTAATTGGCACATTATTAAATATAGACGGAAAGTCAAAGGATACTCTCAAAGCAAGATTAGACATGCAGGATATGGGGATAAAGAGTGAATTGCATTTACAGCCAGTAGGAGACAAATTTAGGAAACCGTATGCAAGTTACACGTTGACATTGGAAGAAAGGCGTGAATTTTGCCAATTTTTAAAATCTATGAAGTTTCCATATGGTTATGTTGCTAATATATCTACAAATGTGAATGCAAATAAAGGAAAGATATATGGACTAAAATCACATGATTGTCATATATTGTTGCAAAGAATACTTCCAGTTGTTGTAAGTAAATTTTTCCCAACAGACATATGTAGCACACTAATTGAGTTATGTGATTTCTTCAAAAAGATTACTGCAAGATATTTACACACAGCAGACATATGTAAAATGGAGGAGCAAATAGTCTTGATATTATGTAAGATGGAATGGATATTTCCTTCGGTATTTTTTGACATTATGGTTTATTTGATAGTTCATTTACCTCGTGAAGCCATGTTAGCTGGGCTAGTTTCATCATGCTAGACGTATCTCTTTAAGCAATATTTGGGAAGACTAAAAAAATAAGTTTCGTAATAAAGCACGACCTGAAAAATCTATTGTAGAGGGATATATTGTAAATGAGGTATTGACTTTCAGTTCGTTATATATGAGTCAAATTGAGACAAGTTTTTCTAGGTCAGAATGGAATAAAGATGTTCAACTATCAATATGTAAATTAAGTGTTTTCTCACGAAAAATAAGAGTCTTTGGCAACCAACAGTCTGAAATTGCCATTGTCTTTGTTTAAGAAAGCACATTGGTATATTTTGAACAATTATAAAAAAGTCGATCGATATCGAAAGTAAGTTTTTACATTAAGTTATTACTTTAATTCTATTAAATTCACAAATTTTAAATTGATTAATTTTTTATACAGTGAGCATCTGCAACTTATGTCACAAAAAGTTCATGCTAAACAAGTTATGCAATATCACTAACAAGATTTTCCACTATGGTTTAGGGATAAAATTATAGCGCTAAAAAATTTTACAAATTCAGAGATCACAGATGAGTTGTACTATTTAGCAATGGGCCTGATGTTGAAGTTCAACTGTATGATGCATGCATTGTAAATGGGATTCGATATCATACGAGGTCCCGTGATTCACGCAAAACTACTCAAAATAGTGGGGTCTGTTAGTTAAAGCCCTAGAGTCAATCATGTGATGATTGTTGTATGGACTTTATTGTATCATATTCCTATTTATAAAGGCATGGTTATTATATTTACTTGTATTGGTGCCAAATAACTAAATATAATAATGTCCTTGAGTAGTAGGTTCTTATCTATATTAGTCGATTGGTTGAATCGATAATGAGATGATATAGAGAACACTACTCTTAATCATTCCTAGTCGAGTATTAACATTCAGGGACAACGTTAATGCGTAGAGACTAGCATGTAGGTCAACATGATGACTTGATCTCACAAGTCATGGATATGAGATATCAAGTTGACACATGGGTATGCATTGGAGAATGAATACTGAATGACCCACCATGAGAAAGTATCATGGATCGTTATATGAGTGTCATATACTTTCTCATGTGGCTATTAGTATGACTATTAGTGCTTAGACCTAAAGTCACTATGGTTCCCTATATAAGGCGTTGCATACTTTGGCTTCGTCAAACGTCACCCGTAAATGGGTGGACTATAAAGGCGATTACTGGGTATGTAACAAATTATGCGGAGGGATATGAGTGATGTAGAAGAGATCTATCCCTTCTATATGATGGGAGTGACATCGATATTCTTGATAGAGTGAGACCACGAAGTGCAGGGCCATGCCCAAATGAGTCAATATGAGATATTGAGCTCATTTGATATGAGTGAGTCTACTTGGAGTTCAAGATTTAGATTGTACCGAGGATGACACGGTCTATGCCTCGATTGGTCAATCAAGATGTCAAGGATAGAGGGACATTGTCACATATTGTGAGAGTCACAATTAGTAGTCACAAAGGTGATGTTGGAGCTCAACATTCTTGTAACTTGGGTAGCAATGATGTGTTACTAGATACCACTCATTGCTTATGTTCCTAAATCGGTTTAGGGACATTGCCAACGTTACAAGAACCTATAGGGTCACACACATAAGGGCAATTAGATGGAGATTAGGTTCATATGATGAACCATGAGGATTAGGTTCATGGGATGAACCAAATTGGATTAAGAGTAATTCAAATTAGACTAATTGAGTTAGACTCAAGTTGATTCAAGTGTTGAATGAGTCTAATTTAGATTTGATTCATCAAATCAATTTAAATTAAATGAATAGAGATTCATTAAATTAAATTGACTTGAATCAAATGGTTGGATTTGATCAACCATGGGAGATAAGAGGTCAAGTTTGACTTGATTTGAGAGGGAAGATGAAAGGTCAAGTTTGACTTGACCAAATGTCATGTCATGATGATGACTTGGCATGGCCGGCCAATGATGATGTTCCACATCATCATGGACACATCATGGGGTGCCACCTCATGAGGGAGACCAAGAGCCATTGGCTCTTGGAGTTACATGCATGCATGTAACCCCCTTATAGTGGGTTATGGATGATGTGAAGTTAAGTTGTGTAACTTCATCTTCTTCCTCATCTCTTCCCTCAAGCTCTCTCTTCCTCATCTAGCCATGAACGTCCAAGGGGTGCTAGCACACTCTAAGGTGTTTTTCTCCACCATTTGTCCGTGTGGATACTTGTAGAGGAGTGTACACTTGACACTCTTGAGTTCCGACAAAGCGTTTGGACGAGCGGGATAAGCGAAGGGCGTCGCTACTCACCTTCTAGATCTAAGGTAGATCTAGGTTTACTTAAGCACATACATGTTTTTATTTTTATATACCTTCGCACGGATCCGTGGTCGTGCTTCCGAGGTTTCCGCAACGCAAGAAAGCAGTTTTTGCGGCTCGGAAAGTCCAACAGTGGTATCAGAGCCACGTGCGAAGCATGTATGTGTTTCGTTTTTGTAATTTTTGTATTAGATATAAAAAATTACAGATTTATATGTTTCTGTAAATTTCCTATTTTTATAGAATTTTTGGGTATTTTTTCTCGAAGAATCGAAGCAACGAGTGTTGGGACACTTGTAGGCTTCAATCGTCGAGAAAAACTCTCCGAAACGGCGAGTTCTCGCTTTAGGTTTTTGGGACAGTGACTTAAGTCTGTTGGAGATCGAAACGGCTGGCTAGAGGGGGGTGAATTGCCCTCAATCGTTTGGTGGCGGAATTCGCTCGTTCTCGTTGCGTTGCTTGTCTACGATTGTTGTTAGCGCAGCGAAATAACAATAATAATGAAACTAACAACAATACACAATCACACAACACAAGATATACATGGTTCGGAACCAAATGGTTCCTACTCCACGGGCGAGCTAACCGAGCTCTAGTTATGCGCACGACACTAACTAAACTCCTTCTCGACTACACGTCGGAGGTGGAGAAACCTCTCACAAGCAATTACAACAGTAATATACAAATACAAACAAGAATACAAATACAATACAAAAGAAACACTTTTCACCGATTGCTTTTGATCACTTGTTTGTTGCTTGCTTTGATTGGATCTTGAAGGACTGGAATGCAGCAGCAATTCCCCTCCAATAGCTCCACAAAAACCATGGCAAAAACCTCCATCTCGACCTCCTTTTATAACCTGCATCGAGCTATTTTCGCGCCTAGCGATCGTCAAAAGGCCCGATCATTGCCCACGTGCCGTTGTCTCACAGCGGCGGATCACGTCGGACAAGTTCCAATGGATCACCTACCCGGTCGTGATGATGCCCATCGATCGACTGGTGACCTAATCGGCGCCCGGATCGGCTATGGAGCATTATGCTCGCGACACTCTATCGATCATTGCCATCCCTCGGCGGTCATTCATCATTTATCGATCATTGCCGATCCATGGCGATCGGCCAAGCACAAAACCCTAGCCTTACACCAGTCGAACCCTAGTCGACGTGGATCGATCGAGCCGGCACCTATGCGGTCGGTGATGTCGGCAAAACCTCAAACACCAAGTTGTTTGAGCATCCGACCGTCGGGTAAACCCTCAAACATCAAGTTTGAGCCTCCGACACTCAGTCTTAGCCACTTGGCCAAGTCCACCTTATCCCTCATGGAGTTCCCCACCGAAGCTCTCTTCCCTCGGCCTACGTCCCTCGGATGCGCCAAGCGCACAACTTCGCAATGTCATCCTTCGCGTCTCATACCCTAGAAGTATGCTTCCCTTTGGGCTCACTCCATTCGCTCCTCGTCCGACGGTCCCTCGGATGCACCAAGTGCACGACTTCGCAATGCCATCCTTCACCGACTCAAGGACCCCGAGCCTAGTGAACTTACCAAGTCCTCAAGACTTCTCATATGCACCAAGCGCATGACTTCGAAATGCATTTCCCATGCCAAGCACCAAGCACACGGCTTCGCAATGCTTTGGACTTTCCCATGCCAACACCATGTTGGACTTTCCCATGACAATCTCATGTCATAAGTTTTGTCTAACATCAAAATACTATCATCTACCTGGGCCGATTGCACCAACAATCTCCCCCTTTTTGATGATTGACAAAACTGCCATCTCAAGTCTACCAATCCTCCCATATTGGCAATTCTCATATCCCAATGAGAATTCCAACAAACCCTAATTGGTAACTTGGTAACTCCTCCCCCTTTTTGACATTACATAAAAAAGGTCCTCAAGGGTTTCAATGTCTCATATCCCAATGAGATCTTACAATCTTCCCCTTGGCATGCCCTCAATCTATCTAGTGATCCCATATCACTTAAGAGAGGCAACCCAATTTTCCTCCCATGAGGAAATACATATCCATTTTCCCATGATGGATACCTCCCCCTAGAGGCTTGCTCCCCCTTGACCATTGCACCAACAATGTCCTTGGAGAATCCCTAAGCCAATAGGAACATTAACCAAATCAAAATTAAGGCAAAGTTCAACAATGAACTCTCTTCCACCTTAAAGTTGATACTCTCCCTAAAACCCTTTTCCTAATCCATGTCCAATGGATTTCCACCCTCTCTAATGCTCTCCAAAGCATATCCTAGGGTTAGGAGTGGTTAGGGGACCTTAACCTAACTGAACATGGGCCTAACCAACAAGATTTACTCGAAATCACGGGCAATGAGTGAAATCAGAAATTAGTCGGGTCACCCCATCAATGATCGCAGTCCATGGAAGTCGATCGATAATCGTGATTTGCAAAGATTTAAATGGATTTCTGAAATCCATAAGTAAATATACATAAGTTTAAAATTCTTGAAATTTGGTATGTATATTACTTATCATAAACACTATGGGTGAAAAATATTGGAAAATTATTTTACCCATTAAATTAGGAGATTGATACAAAGTCCAAAATTTAAGAAAAGCTTCAATAAAGAGCCCTCTTTGTATCATCCCATTCAATGGTGATAGTTATCAAAAGATAGGCTTCACCAAGGTTTTTCAAAAAGTTTTTAAAATGTTTTTAAAACCTTTATTTTCTTTTTCCTAAACATCTCACCAATATCTAAATGTGTAAAACACATACAAGTCAAAAATCTTAGTGAGATGTGGTTTTTTTTTGTTCTTTATGTTCTCATGCATATTTCTAAGGCAACATAATTTGATTCCCTTCAAATTGTGCCATAGTTCTTAATTTCATTTTATTTAATGCATGATATGATTATGGAATAGATATAATATAAATAAGAGCATATGCCAAAATCATGATGTCATGGCATGTGAATGATGTTTTAGCATACATGACATATAAGGATAAGTCTAAACATAATCATGACATTTTTAGAGATAAAAATGAAAATGATGTCATGACATGGCAAGGCAAATAAAGCATGGCAAGAAAAATATACTAAGGTATAAAATACCTAAGTGTTAAAATCAATTTGCCATTTCTAGGAATTAAATTCACTTTGCCTTAAACCATTCATTTCCCTAGTGTGCCAAAAACCCAAAATAGCACACCATGACCTCTATGACATAATTGTGCCAATTTAAATCATTCTAAACTTCTCAAACACATTGGCACATCCTAATGTGTCAACTCTACTATGGTTAGGTTAACTACCCATCTAGCGTGAATCAATCATGCTTTTAGGAACCCAATACCTATTGGAGCTCCTTGGGTTAACAAGGTATTCCCTAGGGATAACTTCCCTAGATACCTTTCTAATGACCCTTTTTGGCTTTGAAGCCTTAGTCAAATGGGTCTTACTTGGGTCAACTCTAGAGGTGACTCCTCCATTGACCTTCTTAGTGGCTACATTTGATTTCTTTGATGTGTTAGCCACTAAACACATACCATGGCTAGACTTAGGGATGACTTCCCTATTAGCCTTGGTTTTCCTAGATCTAGATGTGGTTCCATAATTAAATGGAACATTATGGTAGGACATAGGTTTGTGACCCAAACCCTTCTTGCCCTTAGACATTTCTTGTTTTCTAGGTCTTGACTTTTGTACATTAGACCCCTTAACCGAATTTGATATTATTGCTAGGGTCTTCTCCAATTTTTCTAGCCTTGACCTCAAGGCTTGGTTTTCTAACTCTAATTTTCCCAATTTTGAATTTTCATTTATCTTTTGGGAAATGTTTTTCTTTTTAGGCATATGCCTAGATTTCTTGGGATTAACACCCAAGTTTTCTTCAATTCTCCTAATTGACTCCCTAGGTAAAATAGATCTAGTGTTTTGAGTCCTAGGTTTGTCCTTAGAGAAACTAACATGCTTAGCACCTAAGCAATAAACCTTATTGTTTCTCCTAGCATGCTTTTCATTAATAATGGCAAGAGAACTAAAATAATCCTTAGCATGCTTTTTAATTCTAGAAATTGAAGGTGCATTATTTAACTGTACCTTAGGGTTAGCTTTAGAAGCTCCCCCTACATGAGTCACACCTTCTTGCCCTTTCTTCCTTGCCCTAGGGCATTGGCTTCGGTAATTTCCCCATTGGTTGCATTTAAAGCACACAATGTGCTCTTTGCTCTTGATTTTGGGAACACCGGCATCCTTTGACTTTGGGTTGACTTTTGGTGTTGATGCCTTTTCCTTAGCCAATTTAGGGCATTTACTCTTGTAGTGCCCTTTCTCCCTACACTCAAAGCATATTATGTGATTTTTATTTAAAATTATAATGCTTGAGTTACCTAGGGAGGTGGTGGAGGCCTCTTCTTGATCTTCACTTCTCCCGGATGTGGATGCTTCTTGTTCTTGCTCCGGGATGGAAGATTGCCTTTCCTCCCCCTCAATGCTAGAGGTGGAGGTCTCCACCAAGTCATCCACATCTTCAAAAGTGGATGGTTCTTCCTCGGCATTCTCCTCTACTTGTGCCGGTTGGGAGTTTTCTTGGAATTTCATTATCTTATTCCATATCTCCCTTGCATCCCTATAATCACCCAATCTAGACCAAATAGTGTTAGGTAACAAATCACTAAGTAATTTTATTACCTCGAGATTTGTCTTGAAGTCCTTAATTTGGTCTTGGGTCCACCTTGACTTCTCAATTTGCTTGTTGTTTTTATCCCTAGGCATTTCAAAACCGTTTTCTATAATAATCATAAAATCAAAATTAGTTTCTAGGTATACCTCCATTTTTCTTCTCCACCATAGGAAATCTCCTTCGAATTTTGGTGGATGGATGAAGCCGGCCATTTGTAGTGCTCTCGCGGCGGTTAGTCCTTGAAGAGCAACCTGGCTCTGATACCACTTGTTGGAGATCGAAACAGCCGACTAGAGGGGGTGAATAGCCCTCAATCGTTTGGTGGCGAAATTCGCTCGTTCTCGTTGCGTTGCTTGTCTATGATTGTTGTTAGCACAGCGGAATAACAATAATAATGAAACTAACAACAATACACATTCACACAACACAAAATATACGTGGTTCGGAACCAAATGGTTCCTACTCCACGGGCGAGCTCACCGAGCTCTAGTTATGCGCACGGCACTAACTAAACTCCTTCTCGACTACACGTCGGAGGTGGAGAAACCTCTCATAAGCAATTACAACAGTAATATACAAATACAAACAAGAATACAAATACAATACAAAAGAAACACTTTTCACCGATTGCTTTTGATCACTTGTTTGTCGCTTGCTTTGATTGGCTCTTGAAGGACTGGAATGCAGCAGCAATTCCCCTCCAATAGCTCCACAAAAACCATGGAAAAAACCTCCATCTCGAGCTCCTTTTATAACTGTGACGAGCTATTTTCGCGCTTTATAGCCGATCGCCAAAAGGCCCTAGTCGATCGCCTCAGAGCCGCTTGTCTCACAACGCCGATCCACGCTGCATAAGTTCCAATGGATCACCTACCGATCGATGATGCCCATCACGATCGGTGACCTAGTAGTCGATCGCCATCGGCTACGGAGCGCTCTGCTCGCGACACTCCCATCACCGATTGCCATCCTCGGCCGATCATTGCCGACATCAATCGATCGCTACCTATGGCATGATCGCAAGCATAAAACCCTAGCCTTACACCAGTCGAACCCTAGTCGACTTGGATCAGTCGAACCGACACCTATGCCAGTCGACTGATGTCGGGCAAAACCTCAAACACCAAGTTGTTTGAGCATCCGACCATCGGATAAACCCTCAAACATCAAGTTTGAGCCTCCGTCACTCAGTCTTAGCCACTTGGCCAAGTCCACCTTATCCCTCATGGAGTTCCCCACCGAAGCTCTCTTCCCTCGGCCTACGTCCCTCGGATGCGCCAAGCGGACGGCTTCGTAATGCCATCCTTCGCGTCTCATACCCTAGAAGTATGCTTCCCTTTGGGCTCACTCCATTCGCTCCTTGTCCGGCGGTCCCTCGGATGCACCAAGCGCATGACTTCGCAATGCCATCCTTCACCGACTCAAGGACCCCGAGCCTAGTGAACTTACCAAGTCCTCAAGACTTCCCATATGCACCAAGCGCACGGCTTCGCAATGCATTTCCCATGCCAAGCACCAAGCACACGACTTCGCAATGCTTTGGACTTTCCCATGCCAACACCATGTTGGACTTTCCCATGACAATCCCATGTCATAAGTTTTGTCTAACATCAAAATACTATCATCTACCTAGGCCGATTGTACCAACAAAGTTGCTGTAAGATCATTGTAGGGACACTCGCAAAGTTTATTTTGCGAGTAGGGGCGCTGCCCCTATCCCCGAAAAGGGCCTTGTCCCGCGATTGCGCCTGGAAACTGCTTAGTGGGACCGTTACGGAGAGGTGACTCATAAAATTGAAAAAGAAAATAGGAAAAATTATAGAAATTTTCTGTAAAAATACATAATTTAGAATTATGTATAATTCTGTGATTGTCATGGCCCAATAACCACAATATGATTGGATGTGATGTGTTGTAATTCATAATATGGCCTACGTGCCATTTTGTGGTTGTGCGTGTTGTATAGTGTATGCGACCTGTGCGTCGTACATCTTCTTTTGATATTCTAGTTGTAAATAGTTTTAGACTCGAATGTAACTCGAGTTTTATATTTGTAATGTACAAAATGGAGCGGTGGAAAGTCCACTTGAAGACGAGGTTACGAGAAGGGTGACGACGACACATGGCGGTCAAAGGAAGCGCTTGGAGAAGCCGCTAGCCTTAGGTTGACCGTCTGATCTTCTCATTGGCTTGAGAAGATCGTAGTAGGGCCATGACTACATCACATTTAATTATATATATATATATATATATATATATATATATATATATATATATATATTTAATTGATTTTGCTTGTATGTATGTGATGCATGCTAGTAGAATAATGCTTGTATGTATATGATGCATGCTAGAATAATGATTGTATGTATGTGATGCATGCTAATATAGGATAATAAAGGCCTAAATGCGTATAAGATACACATTTCGATTAGATTAGATCATAATCGAATCAACTCGAAAATGCCTACCGAGCCTTGATACCCATCACTACCTCGATCATTTATTATTGTTGAATCTGCCAAAGCAGAGCAACGCATATTATCTTGGTAGGGTGTGGAGGGACAATTTTGGTCCCGCCTATCACGCTTGGGTTAGAGTAAGCTCAATTAGATTGAGCAAAACTAGTTAACTCAATTGGATCGAGTAGAACTATAGGCATATTCCAATCATTGGAAAGATAGGTTAAGATCGCATTTACACTAAATCTTGGGCGATTTAGCCAAAGCTAACTCAAGGTCTTTTGTAAATGTGGGTCTTGATCCTATAAACAAGAGTTGCATAGAGATGTAATTGGTAATATGTTACCCACCGATCGTACTAAGTCTTGGGCGATTTAGCCAAAGCTAACTCAAGGTTTAGTATGATGTGGATCTTGTCCCGCAAGAATTATAGCTAGTTTGTATGAATCTAGTAAAGTGGTTTGACCACATCCATAACTCGATTCTATAAAATTCCTATAATTCAGTGGGAGCATCATTTGATTAAAGGCCTAATTAAATGATAAAAGGAATATGATATTAATTCTCTGCATTGTATGTTGTAGATAACTATGTCGACAAACACGAACACTCTCTCTCTGCGTTCTATCCTTGAGAAGGACAAGCTCAATGGAGAAAATTTCCTGGACTGGTACAGGAACCTGAGAATTGTTCTCACCCAAGAAAGGAAGTTGTACGTCCTGGAGCAGCCCATTCCGGAGGCACCTCCTGCCACTGCCTCGTGAGCTGACAAAGATGCTTACAAGAAGCATCAAGATGATGCATTAGATGTGTCATGTCTAATGCTCGCGACCATGAACTCTGAGCTTCATAAGCAACACGAGTTCATGAATGCTTATGATATGATTGGACATCTTTGTCAACTATATCAAGGACAAGCAAGGCATGAGAGATATGAAGTCTCTAAGGCATTGTTTGGGTCCAAAATGCAAGATGGGACTCCCGTAGGTCCATATGTACTCAAGATGATTGGGTACGTAGAAAACCTACAAAGACTGGGATTCCCACTTGGCCAAGAGCTGGCCACTGACCTAATCTTGCAATCTTTGCCACAAAGCTACAATCAATTTGTCATGAATTACAATATGAATGAAATTGATAAGTCACTGCCTGAGATGCTCAGCATGTTGAGAACTGCTGAGCTCAACCTTAAGAAGGGAAAATCTGACGCCATTTTTATGGTGCAAAAGAAGAAAGGCAAGGGCAAGCCTAAAGGTAAGGGAAAGTCCCAAGCCAAGGGCAAAGACAAGGAATTGAAACCCAAAGGAGGGGTAGCCAAGGAAGGGGCTTGCTTCCACTGCAAGGAAGCTGGACACTGGAAGCGTAACTGCAAGGTATACATGGAAGATCTTAAGAAGAAGAGAAGTGAGACTTCTACTTCAGGTATAAATGTTATAGAAGTCAATCTATCTATTTCTTCATCATGGGTATTAGATACCGGATGTGCATCTCACATTTGTACCAATGTGCAGGCGCTGAGAAATAGCAGGGCATTGATAAAGGGCGAGGTGGACCTACGAGTAGGCAATGGAGCAAGAGTTGCTGCTGTTGTTGTAGGAACTTATGATCTATCTTTGCCCTCTGGGCTTGTACTAGAATTAGATGAATGTTGTTATGTGTCTGCCTTAACTAAGAACATCATTTCAGTTTCTTGTTTGGACAAGAAAGGATTTGCATTTATAATAAAGAACAAATGTTATTCAGTTTATTTAAATGATATGTTCTATTGTAGTGCACCTCTAATGAACGGACTCTACTTTCTAGACTTAGAGAGCCCTATATATAACATAAGTACCAAAAGGTTCAAGTCAAATGAGTTGAACCAAACCTATCTCTGGCATTGTCGCTTAGGTCACATAAATGAGAGTCGCTTATCTCAGCTCCATAAGGATGGGCTGCTAGACTCATTTGATTTTGAATCATATAAGACATGCGAGCCTTGCCTTTTAGGTAAGATAACCAAAACTCACTTTAGTGGACACAGCGAAAGAGCAACAGACTTGTTAGAACTTATACATAGTGATGTATGTGGTCCTTTCAATGTTGCTGCTAGAGGTGGTTACAAGTACTTCATTACATTTATTGATGACTTCAGTAGATATGATTATGTGTATCTCATGACACATAAATCAGAATTCTTTGAAAAGTTCAAAGAATTCAAGAATGAAGTACAAAACCAGCTTGGCAAGAGTATTAAGATACTTCGATCAGATCGAGGTGGTGAATACCTTAGCCATGAGTTTCATGACTATCTAGCTGAGTGTGGAATTCTATCCCAACTCACTCCTCCTGGAACACCACAGTGGAATGGTGTATCCGAAAGGAGGAATCGTACCCTATTAGATATGGTACGATCTATGATGAGTCACACAGATCTTCCTATATCCTTTTAGGGATATGCTCTAGACATAGCAGCCTTTACCCTTAACCGTGTACCATCCAAGGCTGTGATAAAGACACCATATACGATATGGACAGGGAGAAATCCCAAGATGTCTTTCATGAGGATTTGGGATTGTGAGGCTTACGTTCGACGTCAAGTCTCAAACAAACTGGGACCCAAATCCGATAGGTGCTATTTTGTTGGATATCCCAAGGATACAAAGGGATATTACTTCTACATTCCCAGTCAGTACAAAATGTTTGTAGCAAAGACTGGAGTTTTTCTAGAAAGGGATTTTGTTTCTAGAAAAACTAGTGGGAGTACGTTCGATCTTGAAGAAATTCAAGGTAAGGACCATAGCACTGAGGCCTTGATGGAGGTTGAATAGGAACCACAAAGTGTTGTGGGTGATGAGGTTGTTGCACAAAGGGTTATGGAACAACCACCTGTTCAGGTAGACCTACCTCTTCGCAGATTTGATAGGGTACGTCGTCAGCCTAAGAGATACTCATTTCTCTTGTCTGACCATGATGATGTAATGCTCATTGAGAATGATCCTACCTCCTATCAGGAAGTTGTGATGAGCCTAGATTCTGAGAAATGGCTAGAGGCCATGAGATCCGAGATGGAATCCATGTACACCAACTAAGTATGGACTTTGGTTGATCCACCTGAAGGGGTCAAACCCATTGGGTGTAAGTGGGTCTTTAGGAGAAAGACTGACATGGATGGACTTACGCATACCTATAAGGGTCGATTGGTGGCTAAAGGTTTCAAGCAAATTCATGGTATTGACTATGATGAAACCTTTTCTCCAGTGGCGATGTTTAAGTCCATTCGGATCTTGCTTGCTATTGCAGCATACCACGATTATGAGATTTGGCATATGGATGTCAAAACTGCATTTCTGAATGGAAACTTACTCGAGGATGTGTGCATGACACAACCTGAGGGTTTTGAAGATCCACAGCATACTGGGAAAGTATGTAAGCTGCAAAGGTCCATTTATGGGCTAAAGCAAGCTTCTCGGAGCTAGAATCTTCGATTCGATGATGCGATCAAACAATTTGATTTCATCAAGAATGAAGATGAACCCTGTGTCTACAAGAGGGTTAATGGGAACACAGTTGTCTTCCTTGTATTGTATGTGGATGACATACTACTCATTGGGAATGACATCCCTTCGCTACAATCTGTGAAGACTTGGCTGGGGATGTGCTCCTCAATGAAGGACTTAGGTGAAGCAGCCTGTATTCTAGGCATCAAGATCTATAAAGATAGATCTAAGAGATTGCTTGGCCTAAGTCAGAGTACATACATAGACACGGTATTACTACGGTTTGCCATGCAGAATTCCAAGAAGGGACTCCTGCTGATGTCACATGGTGTGAGTCTTTCGAAGACTCAAAGTCCCTCTTCGAGAGAGGAGAGAGACCGCATGGATAAGATCCCTTACGCATCTACTATAGGATCTATCATGTACGCCATGCTGTGTATTCGTCCTGATATCTCATATGCTTTGAGCATGACGAGTAGATACCAGTCAGATCCAGGTGAGCGTCACTGGATAGCAATCAAGAATATTCTTAAGTACTTGAGAAGGACTAAAGAATATTTCTTGATATTTGGAGGCAATGAGGAGCTAGCTGTAAAGGGTTACAGCGATGCCGACTTCCAAACTGACTAGGAAGATTATAGATCGCAGTTAGGGTTCATATTTTGCTTGAATGGTGGCGCTGTGAGCTAGAAGAGTTCCAAGCAGAACACAGTTGCTGATTCTACAACAGAGGCCGAATATATATCGGTGCTTCCATCTCATTCGAGAGATTATCGATAGAGGAGATATGAAGATTTGCAGAGTACCCACAGAGGCTAACATCGTAGATCCCTTGACCAAGGCTTTGGCACAAAAAAAGCATGATGGTCACACTAGGTCATTGGGTATTAGATACTATGGTGATTGGCTCTAGTGCTAGTGGGAGATTGTTAGTTAAAACCCTAGAGTCAATCATGTGATGATTGTTGTATGGACTTTATTGTATCATATTCCTATTTATAAAGGCATGGTTATTATATTTACTTGTATTGGTGCCAAATAACTAAATATAATAATGTCTTGAGTATTAGGTTCTTATCTATATCAGTCGATTGGTTGAATCGATAATGAGATGATATAGAGAACACTACTCTTAATCATTCCTAGTCGAGTATTAACATTCAGGGACAACGTTAATGCGTAGAGACTAGCATGTAGGTCAACATGATGACTTGATCTCACAAGTCATGGATATGAGATATCAAGTTGACACATGGGTATGCATTGGAGAATGAATACTGAATGACCCACCATGAGAAAGTATCATAGATCGTTATATGAGTGTCATATACTTTCTCATGTGGCTATTAGTATGACTATTAGTCCTTAGACCTGAAGTCACCATGGTTCCCTATATAAGGCGTTGCATACTTTGGCTTCGTCAAACGTCACCCGTAAATGGGTGGACTATAAAGGCGATTACTGGGTATGTAACAAATTATGCGGAGGGATATGAGTGATGTAGATGGGATATATCCCTCCTATATGACGGGAGTGACATCAATATTCTTGATAGAGTGAGACCACGAAGTGCATGACCATGCCCAAATGAGTCAATATGAGATATTGAGCTCATTTGATATGAGTGAGTCTACTTGGAGTTCAAGATTTAGATTGTACCAAGGATGACACGGTCTATGCCTCGATTAGTCAATCTAGATGTCAAGGATAGAGGGACATTGTCACATATTGTGAGAGTCACAATTAGTAGTCACAAAGGTGATGTTGGAGCTCAACATTCTTGTAACTTGGGTAGCAATGATGTGTTGCTAGATACCGCTCATTGCTTATGTTCCTAAATCGGTTTAGGGACATTGCCAATGTTACAAGAACCTATAGGGTCACACACATAAGGGCAATTAGATGGAGATTAGGTTCATATGATGAACCATGAGGATTAGGTTCATGGGATGAACCAAATTGGATTAAGAGTAATCCAAATTATACTAATTGAGATAGACTCATGTTGATTCAAGTGTTGAATGAGTCTAATTTAGATTTGATTCATCAAATCAATTTAAATTAAATGAATAGAGATTCATTAAATTAAATTGACTTGAATCAAATGGTTGGATTTGATCAACCATGGGAGATAAGAGGTTAAGTTTGACATGACTTGAGAGGGAAGATGAAAGGTCAAGTTTGACTTGACCAAATGCCATGTCATGATGATGACTTGGCATGGCCAGCCAATGATGATGTTCCACATCATCATGGACACATCATGGGGTGCCACCTCATGAGGGAGACCAAGAGCCATTGGCTCTTGGAGTTACATGCATGCATGTAACCCCCTTATAGTGGGTTATGGATGATGTGAAGTTAAGTTGTGTAACTTCATCTTCTTCCTCATCTCTTCCCTTAAGCTCTCTCTTCCTCATCTAGCCATGAACGTCCAAGGGGTCCTAGCACACTCTAAGGTGTTTTTCTCCACCATTTGTCCGTGTGGATACTTGTAGAAGAGTGTACACTTGACACTCTTGAGTTCCGACAAAGCGTTTGGACGAGCGGGATAAGCGAAGGGCGTCGCTACGAGGGTAATGCTCTCATCTTCTAGATCTAAGGTAGATCTAGGTTTACTTAAGCACATACATGTTTTTTATTTTTATATACCTTCGCACAGATCCGTGGCCGGGCTTCCGAGGTTTTCGCAACGCAAAAAAGCAGTTTTTGTGGGTCGGAAAGTCCAACAGGGTCAATGTACCATCCTCTGACGATTTGGACAATTTAGATTTTTTTGATGTGTTAAAGGATGTGGTTCAAATATTTTACTCTTGTAGGTATAAAGTCCAATTATTTGGGTGCAAATGGTTCCAATGTAGTCCAAAAAAAATCGTTGGTGGAAGAGTATGATCTCTTGTGTATTAACACTACTAAAATATGGTACAATGATGACCCATTCATTTTGGCAAATCAAGTGTATTATTTGAATGATATCAAGTGTGGGGGTCATTGGAAGGTAGTCCAAAGAGTTCACCACCGAGAAATATACGAAGTAACTGAAGTTGATGAAGTATATGAAGATTTTGAGGTTGTTAATATCTTGAATATAAAGCCATACCAAGAAATTTCATCTAATGATTCAACTTTAGTAGTCGGTGAAGACTTAGAGATAACTCAACTATGTCAATTAGATGTTGAGCATCAACAAATAAATATGGCAAATGCACAAGCGGATATGGATAGGGCCCTCAAAGTAATTGTATTGATGAGGGTGAAGATAGTGAAATTAACAGTGAGGCGGATCATCATTTATCCTTTTCAGATAATGGTACCGATTAGATGTATTTATATGGTATTTATATTGTTCTTCGTTTATAATTCATATATTTAAGATAATCTTTCATTATATGTTAATCTATATTTAATGCTTATGTCACAACTATGACATATAAGAGAATTGAGCACCCCCAGTTGTGCCTACACCTGATGATGACAGTACTTCTACTGGTTAGTTATGTGGTTTTAAATATGCTTATTTAGTTTACTATTTATTTGACTTGTTAATTATTAACACTTTTTAATTTATAGTTCGTCCGACACGTAGAGAGACACGAGGCACACACTCCGATCGGCTCCAACGGCAAATCGAGGAACGGGGTAAATTATCCATTATCTTTCGTAAGAGCGATGGTCATCCTATCGGGCAAAATGCAGCTGCTTTTTTGACAGAGTTAGGTATGTCAATTAAGAAGGTCGCTCCCCTACAAGCTAAGAGTTGGAAGAATATCCCCGCAGCCAATAAACACATGATATATGACCGATTATTACTAAGTATGAGTAATTTGATATTTATATAATCAGCCATCTTTCGTTAATAAATTTCAATATTGGTATTTTTTTCAGGCTGCTTTCGATATCAGTTTTGCCGAGGATGCAACATCGGTAAGAAAGGAGACTGACAAATTAATAAGTACAAGATACAGAGACAATAGAAATAAGATGCACACTCATTATAAGAGTCTATTGCATCTACCCCCTACTGAGCGTCGACATTATATGTCGATCGAGTTTTATAAGACACAAGAAGATTGGAAGTATATGTGCGATCTGTTTGAATCAGAGAAATTTCAGGTAACTCGATCTATACCAATAAAATATTTTTTCTATAACTCATGTTTTACGTTTTATTTTAACAAATTTTTATATTGTAGACACGATCGACAACAAATGCCCAAAATCGATCACAACTATCATATACCCATCGAGGTGACTCAAAATCATTCATTTAATATAGTTACGATGGTGTAAGTACAAATTTTATAGTTATAGTATATTGTTTGTTATTTTTAATATTAACACATTATAATATTTTTCAAACCAATCAGTCACATAGAAAATATCGGATTACTCTCTTTAATACCATCCATTGTAGCTCGTTAAAAGAGTAGAGTGGGGAGAGAGCCGAGGTTGCATACGTAAGATTTAATCAATATAATTTAGTAAAGTTGTTTTTAAATTTGCATAATTCTTTTTAAATATATTAATAATATGTTTTTTATTCTTAGGGTGATATGGTGAGACTACGAGATGAACACATTCAATCACAAGAAATCGGATATGACATTGATGCAGTCCAGATTGCAGATCAAGTCCTTGGTGTTCATTCTGGATATATTAGAGGACTTGGAAGTGGGACAAAATCAGTTAGATCCACTTCTTTGGATGCCAACTCCTCCTCTAGATTAACTAACGCAGCACTGCGTGAAAAACTTGAGTCCACGGAGCAACGATTAGAAGGGACCAAGAAAAGCTAGCGAACACTCGAGTTCAATTAGTAAGCACCCAAGATGAGTTGACATCAATGAGATCGAGACAAGATATGTTTGAAGCAATTCTGAATCGGCTTGCACCTAAAGCTTTACAATCATTGATACATCAGTCATCTTCAGCTCCACCTCCTCCTCCGTCTTAGAGTTTTTGAGCATTTCTATTTTGAGCTAGTGAAATTGTGAACTTGAATATTTTTGAATTTGGAGACTTTAAATTTGTGAAATTGGATGTTTTAGACTTAAAGTTTGGTTTCTACTTATGTATTTCGATTATGTTATGTGATTAGTTGTGGTTAAATGTAATTATTGTTAAATTGTTTGAGTTGTATGTTGTTAAGTTAGGTGTTGAAATAAATTATGTGATTGATATTGTATTATAGGATATCAAATACAAATTAAATGAATTCTGGAAATCTGTATTTGCATGGTTAGCAATGATTTTGTTCCATTTCGTCGCTAAACGTCAATTTACGACATCAGAATTTTTAGTATTAGCGACGAAAATTTTAATATCGCTGCTAACATTCGATACATGGGCATCAAAATTTTGGGTATCAGTCGACTATCCAAATTAAGCAGCCGACTGTTATAAGATATTAGCGATGAATTATATGAAATATTCGTCGCAAAAAATTCAGTCGACTGACCAGCCAACTAAAAAACATTGTGGTTGGCCAAATTATGGAAAGTTTACTTCTAAATAGCGATGAAATGAATATATTTCATCGCAAACTTATCAGTCGTTTGACCAGTCGACTAAAAAATATTCTGTGGTTGGCCAAATATTGGTTAATCGCTTTTTTGCTTCAGTCGACTGATTGTTAGCGATGCAATGGGTTTTTTTCGTCGTCAATATCAGTGATTTTTCTCTTTTCGATATAGATTTAGCGACGAAATAGTTATTTTTTGCAACATTTTTTCCATCGTCGTTAATATTAACGATGAAAAATTAATATTTCGTCGCTAAAATTTCTTAGCGATAAGTTTATTGTGACGATACTAGCGATGAAATATTATCGTCGTTAATATTATTTAGCGATGAATATTGGATATTAGCGATGATAAAAATTAGTTGCTACTTACTATTTTTCTTGTAGTGGTTCCTCCTCCACCTATTTATTTTGATAAATTTCTTCTTGCATTATATTATTGTCTCTCTCTAACTTCTAACTACTTGAAGCCTGAAGTTTTTTTATTTAACTTTTGACAAAATAAAACTTGAGGGTTGATCCTCAGACTAGTTGGAAATAAAGGTATCATTTATAGAAGATATCACCCTATGGCGGAATAAAAATGGCTAAAGAATTATATTCTAAAATATTGCACACAGGAATTCACCTTTCCTTCCTTCGGGGAGGAAGCTAATAAATGAAATTAGGATGAGGTACTATACATCCTCTAGGATTATGAGTCCATAGTCTACTTGCCACTTGTAAAATCATCTTGTAAGAGTATTTAGATATGGTAAAAATCCTCCTAATCTCTTTATTTTCATCTTCCTTAAAGAATTTTGCAAGGTCAAAATTTATAAAACCACTTGTAGATACGGTGAACAAAAATCCTTTTTGGGAACAGCATACAATAGATTCAAGTATGACTTAGACCAGAGTCAGTCCTTGATATTTTAGGCCTTAGATGAAATAATAAAAATGAATTTTTTTATAGATAAAAAAATTATTTTTCAATAAAAATTAGGCTTCTTCCCTCATATATTTTAAGAAATTTTCTTTGGACCATGGACAAGAGCTTCAGTTGCCCCTGCCCAAAGTCGACTTTGACTGGACATTGCATTAGGGACACACATCTAAGCCAAAGTCCTAGGTGACTCTGTGGTATCCATGGAGTGAAGCCATGGGCTATTTAGTCATCTTTGTTGCTATCTTGTTTAGGGCTAATGAACCTCTGTAATGTATAGTCCTCTCAACGTATGACTTTCATTTTCTAGCCATTCTAAGTGATATACGTCATTTAAAACAATGAGTGAGAGCAACTATCTCTAAAGAAGAGCAAAACTCTTCGACAGATTCTAGCCAAACAAATCTCCAAAATGTTGATTTTCCCCACAACATGCAAACGTTGGAAAACTCCAAGATGTTTTCCTCAAATGCATGGGCAGTCTCCTTCGTGGGCACAAATACCCATGAAAGAAGCTCCGATCAAGTACAAGATTTCCATTCTAGTTGTAATCTTCGTGTGATATGCTAGGACTGAATATGTCACTTGAGGAGGAGGTGAAAAGTAATTTGTGATTGTCAATAGTTCTCATTCATTGTGCTCGTTTATAAGAATTTAGTAGGTAGCAAAAAAAAATATAAATAAATATAAAACAAAATACAAGTACAATAAATTAAGTTTTTTATAAAGTTCGAAACATCTAATTTTTATTCCAGTCTAATATTCTAGTGATATTTCACTATATTTCCTCCTTGCAAAATACCTTTTGGAGGCGAATAAATTTCTTTTAAACCTATTTTTAATAAGTAATACAAGCAAATATAAATATACATTAAAGTATAGGAATAATGCAAATGAAATACTTTATAACAATGAATCTTTACTTTGAACATTTTTAATTATTTTTTATTATGTCCCGATTCCTAAGAGGTACTTGTAACCATGATTTTTCCTTAGTATCATTGCTTTTCCTGAGTGCATGCATATAACCTAGGTGACATTATGACTCTTTTTGATTGCAAGCAAGTAATCATTCCCGAGTGCATGTATACAACCCACATGACATTATTGATCTTCCCGAGGCATATATATGACTCTTCCTAAGCGCATGCATGCTACTCTTCCCAAGTCAGCCAGGTGACTCTTCCCAAGTCAGGCAGATTACTCTTTCCAAGTCATGCAGACGACTCTTTTCGAGTTGTGCATGCTGCTTTTCTTGAGTCATGCATGTGACCCTTGAAGAATGAACGCATGTGACCTATGTAGCGATTCCTTTGGTATATTCTGGTCTCATCAATATATGGTAAAGAAAGAATATGTCAGAAAATGAGGAGAGTCTGTGCAGTGTTTGTCCCCTAACCACCCTCCAGGAATATAACAGGTGGATGGGCTTGTCAAGGAGGTGGTATGCAAATTGTTATATATAAGGTCTATGGGGGTAAAAAAAAAAGGATGTCTCTCGCTCTCTTGCTTCTTCTTCTTAATCAATTTTACTTCATTGAATACATTCATTTTTTTCTTCAAAGTCCCTGTATGATGTAACCATCAGAGTGTCGTTGTTGGAGTACCAATGATACCCTTTGACTTGAGTTGACCTTGACAGGAGGAAATTACTACTGTGGCTGTTAGAACCCACCCTTTCTTGATGACTTGGCGAAAGGGACACAAAAAGCAACTGCATCAGCTGGTGTCGTCTGTGGGAACTCTGAGCAAGATGTCAAGATGAGATGCATCCGCAAAGAGTTTCCTCTCCACATCGAAGGAGGTCATATCACCATGACTCACAGTTGGTTACCTGCAATCGTAGAAAAGACAATTCAAGATATGTTGCACGAGAGGGTGGGAGAAGTAGGACTCTCCGGATCCACTTTGTGGAGCAACTCTGGAGGTTCCAACAGTTGCCTCAGCCTCATCTTCTTCCTAACTCCCATCTAAGGAAGGCTTGACTACGACACCTGCTAAACCTTCCTTGTAGTTCTATTACTTTCCATAAAATTCAATTCATCATCATGAATTGCTCTAGGTCCAACGACATCCAGAACTTCAGCAGAGCTAATTTAGAACACCTTATGAGCAGTCTCTCCGCCCCTTCTGAATCCAGAGATCAACCTTTAATGTCTGCTTGCGACATCATGGACTCTACTCCCCAACTCATCAAAATCAGAGTCTCCTCTCAATAATAGTGAAAGAATAGGGGACTAACCAAGTAAAATGACGAGTGCAATCGCTCTCCATTAGCACAATCTCCCCGCTCCTGCCATTGACAGTAGCTTCCCATTGCATGGGAGATGTCGTAGCCCAAACCAAGTGATCGATGATGTTGTCCTCATTGAGAAAACTTCTTTGGGAAGATGGTCGATTTACTCACCTTGTGGTGAAGATTAGTAACCAGGCAACCTAGTTTCGACGCTTCCTTGACCACTAAAGTTTCCCACCAAGCCATTCTCACCCAAACCAATCTCTAGTGAGCTCAATTTCATCAACTCTAATGATATCTGGAATCCCCATGTAGCCACCTTTCTAAGAACTTGGTCACCCAAGCATCCACCTGCATACCTGCTCCCCCAAGCAACATAAGTTCCTCCCTTGAGCAGTCGCCCGCCCGAGCACCCACCCGCACACCTGTGTGCCCAGAGTTCCTCTCCCGAGAAGTTGCCCGCCCGAGGGCTTGAGCACCCGCTTTCCTATGCGCTTGAGCATCCTCTGCTCACCCGCATGCTTGAGCATAGCTCATCAAACACTCTCTTGTGCACCCGAACATTGCTCTCCTGAAATTCATCCCTCGAGTAGTTACCCGCCCGAGCACTCGCTTGCCTGCGCGCCCGAGCACCTACTTGCCCAAGCACCCACACACGTACCAGAGCACTGCTTGCCTGGAGTTCCTCTCCCGCGAAGCCACTCGCCTAAGCACCCACCTGCATGCCCGGAGTTCCTCCCCTAAGCAACCACCCACCCAAGTGCCTGAGCACCCACTTGCTTGTGCGCTTGAGCACCTACTCTCCCTAGCACTGACCCCTCACCCACGTGCTCAAGCACCGGCTCGCCTCGGGTACTCTCTCACTCGGAGTTACTCTCTTGAGTTTTGGAATTCCTCCCTCAAGCACCTGACAGTCTAGGCCATTCAAGGTCTTTCACTCGAGCACCGAAAGTACTTTCCCAAGCGTGGGTCTATCCGAGTACCAGAAGTAGTTTTTTGTACACTCCCTTGCCTAAATCTTAGAGTCCCTTTCCAAGCGGCCGCTCACCCAAGTGCTAGAGCCTTCTTTCTGAGCACTCATTCGTCTGAGTTTCAGAGCCCCTTCCTGAGAGCTCGTTCGACTAAGTGCACTTGTGCTCCTGAGCACCAAAGTTATTCTCCCTCAGTGGTCTCAGTGGTATTGATGTTCATGAGCGCCGAGCTTCTTGGGTTGCAATTCCATTGAACATCATAGAATTACTACTTGAAGAGGAAAGGAAGGAAATGAATCACCTCATTCACTGAAATGAACAAAAGGATTGGAAATCCAAACAAGAAAAGAATAGACAACCTCAATTGAGAAGAGAGACATGCTCTTGATTTATATAAGAAAAACTCCAGATTGAGCAAAGATAAAAAGAAAGAGTCTCGAACCTTAATCTGAGCCTCCTGAATTATTTGTTGTGACTACAAGCCTAAGCTCTTCCATACTTCTCTAAAGCCCAATCTTTCTTCTTCATGGATCATATCTTGCTCGAAGTAGAGTATTGGGTTGATCAGTGATGCCACATTGTTGGGAGTATTACTCATCTCTCTTCCTAAGGTCGAAGCCATTCGTAAGCCTTCAATCCAATCACATCTTATTATTCCTCTGATAGAGTGCAGCGGAGAGGAATAGGGTTTTATTCTATTTTATCGAGGTATTCTTTTTATTATTCCCCTGATAGAGTGTAGCACTGGGAGGGGGAGCAGAGTTCTATTCTATTCGATCGAGGTATTCTTTTTATTATTCTCTCGATAGAGTGAAGTGGGGAGGAGCGGAGTTCTATTCTTTCCGATCGAGGTATTCCTTTTATTTTTCCTCCGACGGAGTGAAGTAGGGAGGAGTGGAGTCCCTCACCAAAGCTCTCTTCCTTCGCCTACGTCCCTCAGATGCACTAAGCTCGCAACTTCTCCCGTGTCATCCTTCACGTCTTGCCCTGAAATCTGCTTCCTTTGGCTTCACTCCATTTGCTTCTTGTCCGACGGTCCCTTGGATGCACCAAGCTCATGGCTTCTCCCCATGTCATCCTTCACCGACTCAAGGACCCAAGCCACGAGATGGATGAACTTGCCAATGCTTCATCAAGCAAACCATGTGTGATTCACCAAGTCCTGCACAA
This sequence comes from Wurfbainia villosa, assembly GCA_025175895.1. Lineage (NCBI taxonomy): Eukaryota > Viridiplantae > Streptophyta > Magnoliopsida > Zingiberales > Zingiberaceae > Wurfbainia > Wurfbainia villosa. Next base: position 110,040,993 of record CM045987.1, on the reverse strand, counting down.
CTTGAATAGACACATCAAAATACATAACATTCTAACCACACATCAAAACCAAGATCATACTTGGGTTGATTGCCCTAATAATCTCCCCCTTTTTATGTGTGGCAATATGTTTAAGTTAGGTAAAACATTTAAAACACTTAAAGGAAAGTGAGCATGTGATATCAAACTCCCCCTTAACACATGCTAACTCCCGCTTAACACATGCTAACTCTCCCTTAACACATGCTAGGGAATGATTAACTTAAACCTTACAATTCTCCCCCATTCACACCATCAAAAAGATCATACATATCTTATATAATATGGTATTAATATCTAAGGGAATAAAAATATCAAAAATCAGATTTGAAAATCAAAAATCGAGTTTTTGCACGTAGCAATCGACTGGCATCAACCATCAGTCGACTGGTATCTGATAATTCCGAATTCTGATTTCTGAAGCCAACTTCAGAAATGCATTAAAAATCAGGAGAATTCGAAAAATCATGAAAATTTTGGAATATATTTCTTATGAGTTTCTCTATAAAGGAAAAATGATTTTTCATGAAAATGCATTCAATTTTCAAACATTTGGCAAAAACTCAAAAGTTTTAAAATCCTTAAGTTTTGTATCAATTTGAAAGTCTAGTTTTTCCTTAGAGTGTTTCAAAACATCAACTCACAATTATCAAAACATGAAATGTTTTTAAAAAATTAAAAATATCCAACCATGATCTTTGGACAAGATGTTCATGAATTAAGTGAATCATTTGTATCAACCTAATATCTCACCCATTGCTATGTTATCAATCAAGTTCTCCTTATAGTGAATTGTGAGATGTAACTAAGGTATTTATACTTAACCAAAAAATTTCATGCAATGCTACCAAGGTTAAGTATCATCCATCATGATCATAAATCAAGTACCACCCATTATCATCACAAGTCAACCATTAGAAGGATATCAAATAATTTCAAATATGGTTGACTATCCTAGGTTTTTCTAACCTTTAAGGATTGACTTGGGAATCCAATATAAGTTCTTTCCAATAGGGTTCACCAAGTATTACTTAGGGATCTATTTTCTAGCTACCATTGTAGTTTTTGATTGCCCCCTAGCAATTAGACAATGGTATACCTTTTCATTCTTAGATCCCTTATAACCTAAGCCCTTCTTGTTGAAGCTTTCCCTTTGGCTTCCTATAATAATGTTTAAAGTATTTGAGCCTATAGTGAATTTTTCAAGGGCCTTACTAAGATATTCTACCTTTTCCCTTAAAACCTTATTTTCCTCTAAGTATGCATCATTTAAACTAGAAGAAACAACATCATCATGTGAACATGCATTTTCAAGTTTTTCTTCTAGATTTATAATTTCATTTTGCATGCATTTATTTTTCTTTTTGGTCCTAAACAAATCCCTAGTTAATCTTGAAATCATTGAAACAATATCTTGAGTGGGGAGACTTTTTACTTCACTTACCCAATCTTCTTCCTCCGATTCCAATGATGATGCTCCCCCTATACTTGAGCTCTCCTCCTCACTTGTGCTTCCTTCTTCTTGCTCGGAGGAGGTGGAGGCAATGTTATCTATTCCCATGAGTGCAAAATGGGAGATGGTTTCTATTTCTTCCTCCGATGAAGAAGTGTCGTCCCATGTGGCTTTTAGGTTCCGGGGTTTAGACTTCTCTTTTTCCTTTGATTTCTTTTCTTCTTTCTTCTTGCCTTTCTTCTTATCATCTTTCTTCTTTTCTTCCTTGCTCTTGTTCAATAGAGGACACTCATCCCTCATGTGTCCTTCTCCTTGGCAATTGTGGCAAATGATCTTTCTAGTCTTCCTTCTCCTATCATGAGATTTGTTAAATTTAAAACTTTTTAAAGTGCGTCTTACCTTTCTTACCATATACGCTTCTTCATTGCTATCCATTGAAGATTGTGATTCATCATCGGATGAAGAGGGTGTGATCTTCCTCTTTTTCCCTTTGTTTGTTGCTAGTGCTACTCCCCTTGATTTAGTGCTTGGTTCTTCTATTATTCCTTCAAGACGAGTTTCATGAAGTTCCATGGTAGAAAAGAATTCTTCTAGAGTATTTACCTCTAGATTTCTTGAGATATAAAATGAATCCACCATGGAGCTCCATTTGGATGATCGGGGGAATGCGTCAATAGCTTTCATTATCATGTCTCGGTTTGAAAGCTTCTCCCCTACACTTGATAAACCATTTATAATCTCCTTAAATCTAGAATGTAAAGACAATACCTTTTCTTTTTTATCCAATTTTATGTTGTTAAGTTGCAATTGGAGAAGGTCTCGTCTTTCTAGTTTTGCTTCGGATGTGCCTTCATGAAGCTCTATCAACTTCTCCCACATCTCCTTGGCACTTGAGCACTCTCTAATTCGGTTAATTTCTTGTTGAGGAAGCACATTGAAGAGATGGTGCTTTGCCTTTGAATTTGCTAGGTGCCCTCCTTCTATTTCTTTGTCCATCTTGATTTCTCTAATGGATTGTTGTCTTCAACCCTAGGTATTTCAAAATCATTTTCCATGATTAGCATAATGTCAAAATCGGTTTCGAAAAATACATTTATCCTTTTCTTCCACCAAGAAAAGTCTTCTTCGAATTTTGGTGGATGGATGTTGATGCTAGCCATTTGGTGTGCTTATCCCGGTGATGAGTCTGATGATAAGAGCCTTGCTTTGATACCACTTGTTGGGAGAATCGTAGTATGGCTAGAAGGGGGGTTGAATAGCCTTGATCGTGCTCGATGGATGTAAAATATCGGGAAAAATAATAATAATAATAAAATATTCTTTATTGATTAAGAAGGTATCTTGTGGAATTTTCAAGAATTTTAGAAATTTTTCTGGATTCAAATGGAATTCTTATGACCGCTTAAGTGGAAGAGTAAAGCTTAAATAGGTGGTTGAGTCAACCTAAGCTAACTTAAAGCTCGAACCCAACTCGAGATGAAGTTCCCATTTATTTCCTCGAATGCGTTTCTTTCTCAAGCCGATTCTTTTCCTCTCCGCGCAGCTTTTCCTCTCCTTCACCGCGCGATGCAACTGATCACCTCCCCTTCATCTCCGAATCGACTAGAGGCTGAGTTCCTTCTCTTGGTGGGAGATCCGGTTGGAGGGCAGGCCGATCCCTCTTCCCCGGGCTCTCGACAACACCTTTGCGGGATCCGATCGAAGGCGTGATCGCTGCGACAGAGCTGCCACCGTGGGTCACACAGTGGTCGCCGAAGTAAGGTTAGGGCACGTTTCCTGGTTGGTTTCCAGTCGATCCTTTCCATCTCAGCTTATGTTTTTTACACGCGAATTGCCCAACGACGTCACTGCGGGTGGTCGTTCCGACCGGAGGAGCAGTTTTGATGAACTGAGCAAGTTGGGAGATGCCAATCATGTTGGGTTTTCGGAACCGCGGCGAGTGTGTGTTCGAACATGTTTCGTAAATATGTGCACAGCGGAAGTAATAAAATAATAAATCTAATTTATTACAACACACACATCACACGCATGTATAGTACAACATGTGTAGACATAACCATAAATTTAAATTTTGCAATAAAAGGAAACTTTAACTATGTATACCTGACGTATCACGTGTAGCGGGAAAGGCATCAACCGGAACGATTCTTGCTAGAATTATCTCTATCCGTATCCACGCCGAGTATCTTCGGGATGACTTCACAAAGTCACGAGCCTCATCTTCGTATGGGTTAATAGCCTCGTGTTGAAGACGATGTGATCGAGAGAAGATCACGATCCGAATCAAAATTCGGATCCAAAACGAGTCCTCAAAAACTCGCTTCTCCGGAGAGGTATTCATCAACCGTTTGATGAATCCTTCGTCCTCCACCTATGAGGATTACCAGAGATCGAATCCCCGACAAGTCTACCGCTGTCGGAGCTCCAAACATCGTCCAAATGACGCTCCGACGAGAAGGAAACAAGCTGTCCAGAAAATTGGACAGCTTTGGTGGAGGAATAGGGGCCGGCCAAAAGGGAAGGTTGAAGCTCACCTTATTGCCGGACCCAAAGGAGATCACCGGAGCTTCTCCGACAGCAGCTCAACGCCGGAAAGAGGGAAGGACATCACCTTCTGGACGCCGGCAAGGGAGCTAGGTGGTGGTGGGCAGCGACACTTAGGGTTTGCACCGACTTCACCAAGGAGAGGAGGGGGCGGCAACTATTAAGGTTGCAAGGCTTTTGATTAGGGCTTAACAAAACCCTTAAGTCCTATTTTATAGAGAACAAATTCTCTTAATGATTATCGGATCATAACCAAAGGCCCGTTAACCCGCTCCATTAATTTAAGTTAAAATAAACCAAACCATGATGGTTTATTTTAAGTTAAAATGAACCGAACCAACTTTTGGTTCATTCGTTTTAAAACAAACCAAACCCTTTGGTTTATTCTCCTCCATTGGATTAGAACCAAACCAATTTGGTTGATCCATCATGTCTTCATAAGACATGACCCATCCACGCTTCCATTGCGACTGAAACGATTTCATGCTCGCTCCATATTTGGTCCAACCAAACCTAGTTTCTCTCGGTCTGAGAATCTCATTCTCAAGCTCGTTTTAAATCCTTCGGATTATGCTCGTTGTGCATGTGACCAAATAGGTTCTCGGTTTATGTTGGCCGTCTATAATTAACCATTAATTATAGAATGATTATGAGTGGCACCTAGTAGTACATCATGATCCCCAATTAATCGAAAAGATCAACGGTTGATCCAGAACTACTTCTGAAACCCTTCAGCAGCTCGAATGAATCGTGCCCCATTCCCTTCACTCATCTTATACCCTCTTGGTTCAGGACATGGTCTATAGTGTCAGTCCCCACTAGGCTGACTACGTCACACCTAGCCCAAGTATCATTTCCTCATCCTACGGATTCTAGTTACTGCACTTGTATCGAAGAGTGCCTTACTCTAAATATGTAATGCTTTGGCCAAAGACTTTAGTAACAATCTGACGAGAGGTCATGGGTATACATCTCCTCGCAAGGAGTGGTGAATCCTTTATAGGCTATTCAAACACCTTCGATCACTTCGACTAATACCCAATCATCCCGGGTCCACATCTCCTCAGAGATGCTTGCTTAAGATGTCAAAGCATAAGTCTTTATGATCAAGATGACTTGAATACCGCAAGTCAAAGGAACATCGCACTTAAGCTGCAGTAAGAACTTCATTGACATATCTATATATGCAGAGAACCATATGAAGTCTTATGGCTGGTCACTCCAATGAACTAGTTACCATAACTAGCATCAACGATTAACTCCGGACATCACAATGTCTCCAGCTAGTGAGAATCAGCTGCTTGGATACACCAAAGAGTATACCTCGTGCTAGTCTTGACAGAATCAATGGTGTCCAAATCCATCAATTCATCAACTAGGGATAATTCGATACATCACAATTACACATGTAGAGATACTCACTAGTTGTGATCCAATCAGAAATTCTCTCATGCTGTGAATCGTATCGTGGACATTCAGTAAATGAGTTTAAGATCTAATCAAATACATGAAAACATGTATACTCAAATAGTAAATCTTCATTTATCTTATAAATGGTTCAAACATAAGGCGATTGCCTTAGGACATCTCTCATATATCACTAACAAACTCCCACTTGGCCTAATGCCAATTGCTATGGTATCCAATATCATAAGCTCTAACATGACCCTCAAACTTACTTTGAGGTAATGCCTTAGTCAAAGGATCCACTAAGTTCCTTTCAGTGGGGATTTTCTCGATTTGTATTTCTTTCCTACTGATGATCTCTCTGATAAGATGATAGTGGCGAAGCACATGTTTGGATCATTGATGAGACCTTGGCTCTTTCGCCTATGCAATTGCTCCATTGTTGTCGTAGTAGACCGGTATTGCTTCAACAATGGCTAGAATCACACCAAGTTCATAAATGAACTTCTTGATCCAAACCGCTTCCTTTGCTGCTTCCGAAGCTGCAATGTATTCTGCCTCAGTGGTAGAATCCGCTACAGTGTCTTGTTTGGAACTTTTCCAACTCATCGCCCCATTCAAGGTGAACACGATCCGGTGAGAGACCGAAATCATCCTTGTCATTCGAAGTCGCATCCGTATACCCGCGTATCACCATGTCCCCTTCTCCATATATTAGGAACACATCCTTAGTTCTTCTTAAGTACTTAAGGATCATCTTAACAGCCACCCAATGATCCATTCCGGGATCAGACTGGTATCTACTCATGACACTCAGAGCATACGATACATCGGGCCTTGTACACAACATAGAATACATGATAGATCCTATTGCGGATGCATAAGGAATCTTACTCATGCAAATCCTCTCGTCTTCTGTGCGCGAACACATAGACTTCGAAAGGTGTATCCCATGTCTGATGGGTAGGAAACCTTTCTTGGATTCCGACATGCTAAACCTCTTTAGCACTCAGTCTATATATGTAGACTGCGAAAGACCAAGAAATCGTTTCGATCTATCTCTATAGATCTTAATCCCGAGGATGTAGGTTGCTTCTCCCAGGTCTTTCATGGAGAATGTCTTGGATAACCAAATCTTCACTGACTGTAAGATTGAAACATCGTCTCCTATAAGTAATATGTCATCGACATACAATACTAGGAACACGACTGCACTCCCACTAACCTTCTTGTACACACAAGGTTCGTCTGGATTTTGTGAGAAATCAAACTTTTTGATTGTCTCATCAAAATGGATATTTCAGCTCCTGGATGCTTGCTTCAATCCATATATGGACCGTCGCAATTTGCATACCTTGGTTTTATCAATCGATGTGAAACTCTCAAGCTGTATCATATACACGTCCTCGAGCAGGTTTCCATTAAGGAAAGTTGTTTTCACATCCATTTGCCATATCTCATAATCATAATGAGCCGCTATAACCAGGAGCATCCGAATGGATTTAAGCATAGCTATAGGTAAATAGGTTTCGTCATAATCAACACCTTGCTTTTGACGATATCCTTTCGCCACTAATCTAGCCTTATAGATAATCACATTACCATCCATGTCGGTTTTCTTCTTGAAAACCCACTTGCACCCTATAGGCTTGATGCCTTCAGGTGGGTTAACCAAGTTCCAAACTTGGTTTTCATACATGGAATTCATTTCCGACTTCATGGCATCAAGCCACTTATCCCTTTCTGAACTTGTCAGCACTTCTTCATAACTGGTAGGCTCCTCATCATCAATGAGTAACACGTCGTTCGATTCACTTACGAGAAATCCATATCTCTCAGGAATGTTGCGTGTTCTACCAGATCTACGAAGATGTGGTGTTACAATAGGTCCACCCGATTGCTCATCACTATGAGTTATCGACTGTTGTGCTTCACCAGGTATCTCATCAATGTCTATTTGAGTCTCTTGAGCCTCCTCAAGCTCGACGACACTCCCACTGTTTTCTTGCAAGAGAAACTCTTTCTCTAAAAACACAGCATGTCTTGAAACAAACACCTTTTGTTCCACAGGATGATAGAATTGGTAATCCCTTGTTTCCTTAGGGTATCTAATAAATAGACATCTATCAGACTTAGCATCCAATTTGTCTGATACAGTCCGCTTCACATAAGCAGGACAACCCTATATCTTCAAGTAAGATACATGAGGTTTCTTACTATTCCATATCTCATATGGAGTAGTAGAGACTACCTTGGTTGGCATTCTGTTTAACAAGTAAACAGCTGTCTGAAGTGAATAGCCCCAAAAGGACTTGGGAAGAATCACATGATTCATCATTGACCTGACCATGTCCAACAAGGTCCGGTTACACCTCTTAGATACACCATTATGCTGTGGTGTGTATGGAGGAGTCCATTGAGACAATATACCATTGTCTCTTAGATAATCAAGAAACTCTTGACTTAAGTATTCACCACCTCGATCCGATCGAAGTATTTTAATACTCTTGTCATGTTGTTTCTCTACTTCATTTCTGAATTCTTTGAACCTTTCAAAGGCTTTAGACTTGTGTTTCATCAAGAACACATACCCAAACCGTGAGTGATCATCGGTGAAGGTAATGAAGTAGCTATAGCCTCCTAAAGCTTGAGTTGACATAGGTCCGCATACATCAATATGTATTAGACCTAGCAACTCTCCCACTCGTTCACCTTTTCCTGTAAAAGGTAACTTAGTCATCTTGCCTTTTAAGCATGATTCGCATGTATCGTATGAATCCAATTCAAACGATTCCAGAATTCCACATCGGTGTAATTCGGACATGCGTTTCTTGCTTACATGGCCAAGACGACAATGCCACATGTAGGAGTCTAATTGATTATCCTTTTGAGCACGCTTGTTGCTCGCTTCGATATTGAAAACATCACTGGATACGTCCAACATATAAATACCATTGCTTAAAGTTCCAGTCCCATAAAGAACTCCATTCAAAGTTATGTAACAACAATTGTTACTAAAGTCAAATGGTACCCATTTCTATTTAAACAAGAAATAGAAATGATGTTCTTTATCAACGAAGGAACATAAAAGCAATTGTCCAGTTCTAAAACAAGTCCTGCAGGGAGTTTCAACAAATACATTCCGATGGCGAGTGCAGCAACCTTTGCTCCATTCCCAACACGTAAATTTGACTCTCCCTTGACGAGTCTTCTTCTATTCCTTAGCCCATGTATGTCATTACATATATGTGAGCCACACCCAGTATCCAATACCCAAGTGTCTGAGGAAATAGAATTACAATCAATAACGAAGATATATGAAAAAGATGGAGCATCTTATGCCTTATTCTTCTTCACGGACTTAAGATAAATCTTGCAATTTCTTCGCCAATAGCCCTACTTGCCATAATGATGGCAAGTGCCCTTTTGAGCTGGTTCTGCCTTTTTAGCCTTTTTCTTCTTCCCCTTCTGTTGTTCCTTTGACTCGTTCTTAGAATCTTTCTTTGAGGAATCAACTAACAACACCATCCCCTGCTCATGCTTCTCAGAAGGCTCCACAGTCTTCAGCATGTTGAGCAGTACCATAAATGAACCTTCTTGCATCTCAGAGGTGAAGAGGAACTTGGAGACTTCGAACCTTTCGAATCTCACTTGCTTATCAAACAACTCATAAAGATGAAGGACTACGATATGAGCATCCATATGCTCATGCTGCTTCCGTAGCTTGGGTTCCATCATGGCTAGCATGATGCAACTCATTTGTTCAGAATCACTCACATGTTTCTGATAGGCCAACAATTGGTCCAGAGTTGCATTGTCACTAGGATGGGCGGGAAGAGGCGCTTCGAGGACATTTGCAAGCTTTTCAACCTTGAGAACAATTCTCAAGTTTCTAAGCCAGTCCAAGAAGTTCGGCCCAGTCAATTTATTCGAATCCAAAATGGAACGCAAATTCAAAGACATCATGATCAATCTTAGAAATACAAAACGAGCATATATGAGAAAGATGATTTTAAAATGCATCATTATACATTCATAAATCTCATTCATTTTTCGAATTTCAAAAACCCCAAAATCACTTCGGGAGATCGTAGGTCCATCTCCGAATGGGCTGATATCCATCATAGATATGAACAACCTTGGTGAGAGTCCAACAAGCCATTCATAACTACGATGGTAGGTATCAAATATACCGATTGCATATCACGTATATGCAACTATCACAATGTGCTATCAACTAATTGAATGTTCACACATATATCGGGTTGTTAACACATTAACAAGTATGCATCATATGCATAGCACCCAACTTCACCTCCCTTTACATTGACCTTGGAGAGAGTCCAACAAGCCGATGCTTCAGGTTAAAGCCAACCCATTAATCGAGAAATAGTTTTAATATGGTTAGAGTGCATTCAACCAATTAGCCTGGCTTGGAGAGAGTCCAACAACCAAAGCTAACGATTGACCTCTGACTCTTACCATATTAGTATTAAACTATTCCATGGTTTGAACATGTTCGAGTTCGAGTCGGGCTTGGAGAGAGTCCAACAACCCGAATAAGAAACAGAACTCTGGTTCTAACCATATTAATGGAAGGTGTAGGCTTTAATATTGAGTTAGGGTTTTTATGTCTCATCCTTTTTGCATGTAAATAACTATTATCTACATGGCATGTCATACATCTACATGTCACGACACGCATGGCATAATGATATGCATCTAATGCAATTACATGGCATACAATTATGTCATGTACAAAATTTCCTTACATGTCATAACTATTTATGGAAATAAAATATGTTTAAGATTTGATTCTCCAAATCAAATCATTATTAAATTAGGAAACAAATTTCTAAATCTAATCACATATTTTATTTGTGGAAAGTGTTGATTAAGGAAAGTCAATTTAGGAAACAAATTTCCTAAATCATCAAAACTACTTATGGAAATAAAATATTTTAAGATTTGATTTCCCAAATCAAATCATGATTAAATTAGGAAACAAATTTCCAAATCTAATCAAATATTTTATTTATGGAAAATATCAATTTCCATAAATACTTCCATCTTTCCAAAAGTAGAAGATTTCCATAAATACTTCTAGACTTTCCAAAATTAAAAATTTCCATAAATACTTCTAACTTTCCAAAAGTAGAAAATTTCCAAAATACCATTATGACTATCGTAAAACAATTTTACGATTATGTCGAAACACAACCTGGGCTCTGATACCACTGTTGGGTTTCCGGCACTGCGGCGAGTGTGTGTTCGAACATGTTTCGTAAACATGTGCACAGCAGAAGGAATAAAATAATAAATATAATTTATTACAACACACACACCACACGCATGCATAGTACAACATGTGTAGACATAACCGTAAATTTAAATTTTACAATAAAAGGAAACTTTAACTACGTATACCTGATGTATTACGTGTAGCGGGAAAGGCATCAACCGGAACGATTCTCGCTAGAATCGTCTCTATCCGTATCCACGCCGAGTATCTTCGGGATGACTTCACAAAGTCATGAGCCTCATCTTCGTACAGGTTACTAGCCTCGTGTTGAAGACGATGTGATCGAGAGAAGATCACGATCCGAATCAAAATTCGGATCCAAAATGAGTCCTCAAAAACTCGCTTCTCCGGAGAGGTATTCGTCAACCGTTTGACGAATCCTTCATCCTCCACCTATAAGGATTATCGGAGATCGAATCCCCGAAAAGTCTACCGCTGTCGGAGCTCCAAACGTCATCCAAACGACGCTCCGACGAGAAGGAAACAAGCTGTCCAGAAAACCGGACAGCTTTGGTGGAGGAATAGGGGCCGGCCAAAAGGGAAGGTTGAAGCTCACCTTATTGTCGGACCCAAAGGAGATCACCGGAGCTTCTCCGGCAGCAGCTCGACGCCGGCAAGAGGGAAGGACAGCACCTTCTGGACGCCGGCAAGGGAGCTAGTGGTGGTGGGCGGCGGCACTTAGGGTTTGAGCCGACTTCACCAAGGAGAGGAGGGGGCGGCAACTATTAGGGTTGCAAGGCTTTTGATTAGGGCTTAACAAAACCCTTAAGCCCTATTTTATAGAGAACAAATTCTCTTAATGGTTATCGGATCATAACCAAAGGCCCGTTAACCCGCTCCATTAATTTAAGTTAAAATAAACCAAACCATGATGGTTTATTTTAAGTTAAAACGAACCGAACCAACTTTTGGTTCATTCGTTTTAAAACAAACCAAAACCTTTGGTTTATTCTCCTCCATTGGATTAGAACCAAACCAATTTGGTTCATCCATCATGTCTTCATAAGACATGGCCCATCCACGCTTCCATTGCGACTGAAACAATTTCATGCTCGCTCCATATTTGGTCCAACCAAACCTAGTTTCTCTCGGTCTGAGAATCTCAATCTCAAGCTCGTTTTAAATCCTTCGGATTACGCTCGTTGTGCGTGTGACCAATGGTTCTCGGTTTATGTTGGTCGTCTATAATTAACCATTAATTATAGAACGATCATGAGTGGCACCTAGTTGTACATCATGATCCCCAATTAATCGAAAAGATCAACGGTTGATCCAGAACTACTTCTGAAACCCTTCAGCAGCTCGAATGAATCGTGCCCCATTCCCTTCACTCATCTTATACCCTCTTGGTTCAGGACATGGTCTATAGTGTCAGTCCTCACTAGGCTGACTACGTCACACCTAGCCCAAGTATCATTTCCTCGTCCTACGGATTCTTGTTACTGCACATGTATCGAAGAGTACCTTACTCTATACATGTAATGCTTTGGCCAAAGACTTTAGTAACAATTCGACGAGAGGCCATGGGTATACATCTCCTCGCAAGGAGTGGTGATTCCTTTATAGGCTATTCAAACACCTTCGATCACTTCGACTTATACCCAATCATCCCGGGTCCACATCTCCTCAGAGATGCTTGCTTAAGATGTCAAAGCATAAGTCTTTATGATCAAGATGACTTGAATACCGCAAGTCAAAGGAACATCGCACTTAAGCTGCAGTAAGAATTTCATTGACATATCTATATATGCAGAGAACCATATGAAGTCTTACGGCTGGTCACTCCAATGAACTAGTTACCATAACTAGCATCCACGATTAACTTCGGATATCACAATGTCTCCCGCTAGTGAGAATCAGCTGCTTGGATACACCAAAGAGTATACCTTGTGCTAGTCTCGACAGAATCAATGGTGTCCAAATCCATCAATTCATCAACTAGGGATAATTTCGATACATCACAATTACACATGTAGAGATACTCACTAGTTGTGATCCAATCACAAATTCTCTCACGTTGTGAATCGTATCGTGGACATTCAGTAAATGAGTTTAAGATCTAATCAAATACATGAAAACATGTATACTCAAATAGTGAATCTTCATTTATCATATAAATGGTTCAAACATAAGGTGATTGACTTAGGACATCTCTCATATATCACTAACAAATCACGGGTATATCTCAAACTATCTTCTCCTTTTTCATAAGATGTTGTTTTGGTTCGGTTAATTGTCGTGTGATGTGGATTTCTACCGTGAAATGTGAGTTAGAGGTTGACTACCGTGAGCAGGGAAATTGTTGGTTGTGGAGGGTGCTCCGAATGTAGCAAGCCGTGATCGAGAAACTGGATTTGGGTAGGTGGTGAGAGGTAAATGCTGATTTGGTTGTTTGTGAAGGGGAGGAATATTTCGAATGGGACTGTGGGAGTTGTGATCAAGATAAGCTTTAATCTGGTAATGATATGGTTGGAGAAGTAATGAATGGACGGTGATTTGGTTAATCAATCATTTATTAAGATCGGGTTGGATCCTTATTCCTCCGATTTGATTATGTTAGTGTTTGGTTATATGATGTGTTTTGGTCATAGGTAGTTTAATTGAGATAGAGTTTTCGGACATGATGATTATCAGCACGATCTACATCAGATGGGTTGTTTCCTCCATGCATTTGAATCGTATAGATCGGTGTTTCCTATGGTGGAACAAGAAGTTGTGGAGTGAGTCTAGGCAAGATGAGTTGGGTTTGGATAATTTATGAATGTATATCACTATCGTTGTGATTAAACTAATCTTGTGATGGATTTGTTGTTAATAGAAAGATTAATTGTATGGATGTATACTACGTTATAGTTGAACTAGTATTGACTCGATGATTAATCGTTATGGATGAGTTGTTCATGTTTACGGTGTTGGTTGATACTGAAAGATTGGTGAAAAATGATATGTGGAAGGGAAGTAGTTAATTGTTGATTTGAGTGTTGATCTGGATTATTGTGAATTGTTAATTGGATCAAGTGTGTATACTTACGGTGATATAGCCAAAGTGATGTTGGATGTGTGATCGAGACTTTAATTAGTATCGAGACAATTGATTTGTATATAATGATCGATATAGGATTCGATTCAATCATTCGATGTACGATAGAACTTAATTATGATCTATATTGTGTGCAGGATGTTGAATCGAGATCAATTCTTGGATGTGAAGGCAAATTATATTTCGAGATACTCTACAACAATAGGTGGGTAATTTCCTACCCTAGTCAGGTAGATGTAATTGCATTCAGATTTAGTCATAAATATGAGCATGTTAGGTGTTCATATTATCTTGACCCTGCTCTTATTTATCTTATGCTTGATACTTGTCATTGGCTATATTTACTCAAAGGTTGATATCACATTTCCTTTATTATGATTTAGGGTTATAGATGTGATGTAAATAGGCCTAAATGATTAGCAGGGTGTAGATGTTGGAGTACGGATGATAACCTGATTTGTAAATCGGGTAAAGATTCATCCATGGGTAGGTAATTCCCTAAAGGTAAAATTTATTCCAATACCCCTATGTTACATATTTATTACCAACCATGTGTTGTGTAATGGTTAAGTGAAGGATGATTAGTATGTCGCTTCAGACCGGTGGTCCCAGCTTGATATGATTAGTCAAGTATGACTCTCTATTGGATAGAGAGTTATGATCAGTTGAGTACGACTCTTTACAGGATAGAGAGTACATCGATCAGTTGAGTACGACTCTCTATTGGATAGAGAGTTATGATCAGTTGAGTATGGCTCTCTACAGGATAGAGAGTCCGTCGATCAATTGAGTACGACTCTCTACAGGATAGAGAGTGTATTGATAAGATGGGTATGACTCTCTGTTGAATAGAGAATCTGTGGTAGATGTCTGTACATGTGACAGTACATTCATGTCATTTTCATGCATTTTGATGACATAGTCTCCCTTGGGGTTGAGAGAGTCATCAGTCATCTTGCCTCCCAGGTTACTCCCCGAGGAGTAACTGGTGTGAGGGCAGAGCATTTATTATGCCGCACTCTACCACTATAGGCGGTGGTAGTTAGAGTTGCGTGCAGTTGTCCTGGGTGCGTGGCACTCGACCACTCATTGGTAGTGTCAGTCGGAGTGACCAGCATCAGGGACCCCCATTGTGTAGCGAGCTCTTTACGCTCATATGCTACTTGATCATACTGCCCACTCGACCACTCTAGAGCAGTGGTTGGTGTTGAGTTGGGACAGTTGTCATGTCATGCCGCCTAGGCCACATTGGGATCATGGTAGCGAGTAGGGGTGCGTAGGCATGACCATGCATGCTGCATTGTCGTATCTTATGACGCTTTGCATATTACCATATATTTATACATATATGCATGTATATATATATATATATATGCAGTCTATATATATATGCTTATTGTGATGTTGCATTTTATTATACTATGTTTGCTGCATTTGGTTGTACATCATATTCATGCATGCTTCTTGCATCTGTTATACGGTTGTGTCAGATACTTGTATATGTGTTGGACAGACCATTAGATACCTTGACCTGTAGCATGGGTATATTGTGAGTTAGTATTACTCTTCCTGTTATATATATGTTGGATATATGCTCAGGTTGGATCAGAGTAGCATAGCAGACTTTCAAGTATGTCTGCATTTTACGTTGTTCATTTGGTTAGACGGTATATGCTTGTATTTATATACTATGCTGATATACCTGTTGTACCTCTAGATTATGTTGTTGGATTACATGTGATATTTGATATATATACATGTTTTCTGATTACCTACTGAGTTTTACTCACCACCACAGACCCTGGGTTTTTCTGTCGCCCAGGTAACAGGTAGCCGACTTCGTGATGTACTTGGAGCACCGCTGGCTAGCGTCGTCTCATCTCAACTCTGAGAGTCTGAGTTTTTGGGTTTTCCGTATATCTTGTTATGTATTATGTGATGTACGCACATGTTGGTGTGGGTTTTGACGAGGTTTTCTTTATGTTCTAGTGTTAGTCATACTGGTATGCATGGTGTGTGGTTGTATTGTATATGTGTGGTTATGGGTATGTCGTTGTATTAGTTTCCGCTGTGTTTCGTTATGTTGTTATGTTTTTATATTTGTATATATTGTTGTTGTGGCCTACGGGCCTTGTATTAACTCGAAATGTTGCCACATACAGGGGAGATGTCGTCCATTTGCTTTTCGGCACGACATACTCTCGGGGCGTGACAACTTTAGTGCTATCAGAGCCCTAGGTTTTGCGATGCCATACAATGTTGTTTTTGTGTCGAGTCTTGGATTCTCAGGAGTCGATTTGTTCGATTTTGGTTTTTCTGAGATGAGATGGACAGCGGCCTGAGCTCCAAGCAGCACGAAGTAAGTATTCCTGATGACTTATTTTCTAGTTGGATACTTATCTAGACTTGATTAACAAGTGTATACAGTAAGATATATTATACCTGTGCAGACTTGTAGTAGAGGTCGTCCACCGAGGCGACCAACCGGAGTTGCCGATAGGGTTTATACTCCCAGTTTTGTTGGCTATGCTTTTAGTGTATATAACAGGGAATAACCTGTAGTGTGTTGGTTATTGTTCGTAACCGTGGTATGAGTTGACCCCAAAAATGACCTGTTAAATCTGTGAGTCTTGAACCTGTGTTGAAAAGGTGATTTACCTTTGAGAGCCGACTGATACTGAGTCGGAAAACAAGGGTCAAGTCGTCACATTTCTTGTGGAAATCAGAGACTACAGTCTTAGAGATTTTCACTAATTATGTTAGTCTGATTATTACCTGTTGGGTAATGGATAAGACAAGTAGACTATTGTTGATGCAGATAGCGGAAGGCTAGTTTACGGTGTTTCATAGGGATTTTATCCCTGAGTCATTCGTACTGAGTTGTATAACTTTGAAGGTACTTTTGAGTACTTCACTTGGGTTATACAAAGGAAGTAGAGTTATTTGCATACCATTATTGGGATCAAGCCGGTATTTGGTGGTAAATATAGAAAATAGTCTTCGGGGAATAATATATCACTTGATCATTGTTTAGTGATGTTGAAAGAGAATAATTCCCCGCATCACTTCCTGTGACACATTGTAAGAAATTCTTGAGCTTCAAGTAGGGTGATCATCGGTAACGAGAATATCAAGCAGAGTCGTTAGACTTGCAGAGTTTATGCTCACCTAATAGCTCAAGAATGTGAATGGATGTTTTAAGCCACCTCGAGTTATTGGCTTATAGTTGGATTAGGATGCCGGGATCTTCCACCAGATCCTGCCGGAAGACATTGATTGAGTCAGGAGTTTAGAAATGACTTTGTACAAGTGTTTAGGAGATGAAGATCGATAAGCAGACATGCAAGTCAGATGTTGGATTAAGAAGCCTCTGAATGTTGGACAAAAGGAGCAAGATCGGAGTCATAGGCCTTGAGCTATTTTCCGATTATAGAAGACCAACCGTAGATCATCAGGATGTTCTCGTGCACATCAGCAAAATCAGAACAAAGACTCCGAAGGGATTATGTGCGTGCAGTGCGGATCACGAAGACATGCAAAGTCAGATTATCTGTTGGATCAGTTCATCTGTTGCTATTGTGAGAAACTAGTACATTTGAGGAGTTATACCTTGAAGACTCAGTTGAAGACTACCAATGGTGTTCTGGGAGGATGATGCACCATCTTGACAGCAGATATCAGCATAGAAGATTGAGTTATTTCATCAGTAGTGACCTACTACCTCAGGCGTGGTTGGAGTTCCGTGATACTTTCCTTCAAGGGAAGTGATTTACGCAGCAGTATCAGTAGAAGACATCATAGAAGACTCAGCAGACAACAACAAATAGTTACCCCCAGATGTGGATTGGCTTGGTACAGAAGAGAGAGTATATGACGATGGTCGTATCTATTTTTTATTCTATAGTTGTAGGTCGTAGGATTTAGGGATAGGATCAGATGATCTAGGAAAAATCCCCGAGGCATTCATCGCAGAAATGCGACCACTTTGTCGCGGACTATTGGATTTGATCTTTTTCTCTTCGGAGAAAGGCCAAGACCCGCGTGGACCCTTTTGGATCGGATCGACGGATATTTGATCGTTCAGGGTATTACTCTAGTTTTACCCTCTGGGTTAATATATTGAGAGATACTTGTAGTTTACAAGTATCTTTGTCTAGAACATTCTTAGTTTGATTAGAAGGGTCCTTTACATCGACTTGTGGGTCAGTGGTATCTCTACCGTTAGGTAAGATGGGGATCAACAATTAAGAAGTCAAGGGATGCCCTTAGACTTTGATAGGCATACTTTCACTGTAGACATATCCTTACGAATGGTTGAATTGTTGGAAGTATGGTAGATATGTCTCTCGGATGTGTGTATAATCTGAGAGTATTCGGATGTATTTTCAGATGAACTCCAAGGCTTGTCGTTGCATAGGCAAGTGGAGTAGGCGATCAGAGTGATTTTGAAGATAGTGTTGATATTGAATTCCTCATATGAGTGATAATTTTATTGATATAAGTGTTACTAAACACTATGAAAATTAGAAGAACGTGAGTTGTGATTATAGGAGATGTTGGAGGGGATATTTATCTATCCCAGTATTCCTTCTTGAGAAGATCCGAAACTCTTTGTTGAAAGAGAGATGAACCTTTAATATTATGCATCGATTATCGATGATGGAATGCGATAGTTGTTAAAAGTGAATATCTTTCATTGTGGATAAATGATTTGTTTAGATCAGCTAAGGACACCTGTATATACTCTAGGATCGATCTACGACTGGAGCGTTGATATTGTAGTTACATGGTGTCATACAATAATCAGTGTCGTTGTGATGATTAATATATATCATCAGCTTAGAGTAAAGGGGATGCAAGTGTGTAGAGATGACAATTTCATATTTAGTATGAATTTTATGAGTTGTGAGTAAGTTGTTAGACTAATTAACAATTTAGTCGCCACTGGATTTGAGAATCATGTATCCTGGACACAATTGGATCAGTTTGTGGTTGTTGGAGTTGCGTAACCTGACCACTGTTGATTGTGGTAGTTGGAGTTGCGCACTCGACCACCGTAGATGGTGGTTTTCCTTGTATATTTTGGGTTAATCCTATAGAAGTGGATAGAATATTTGGCATTACTATACCACGGACTTGTTTGACAAAGGTGATGATGGAAATCAATTAGTCGGAAACTGGTGAAACCAGTTACAAGACCTAGACGACGGTTAACTTTTACACAAGTATTAGTTAATCCTTTCGAAGTGGATGAAAGGATGTTGTACGCAAATGTATCATTTCAGGGATTGGAGTGAATCTTATGTTGTTGAATGAGGCGTATCATATGCCTACGTCAGTTAAGAAACTACGAGATAAGCTATTATACACGTGATGTGGTTTTAATAGATATGATCTCGTATAGTAGTGATATGGGGCAGGAATGCTTATGGAATTTTGACTAGCTACTGGGTAGCTACTATTGAGTTGCTGGAACATGAACAGTTGCAACAAGGGAGATTTGTCGCTATAGTCTTCCATGCACTTACAGAGTATGTGGCGGAGTGGATTTTGGATGGTAGATGGACTTCTCTTGTGAGAAGATAATTTTCCGTCTCTAATATGGATATGTGTTCTAGACACGCATCCACTTAAGAAAGAGTTGCTACAGGTGGCACATCATTTGAGATTTGCTCTACATCCTGGTGGTACTTGGATGTACCGAGACTTGAAATGCTTATACTGGTGGAACGGTATAAAAGAGATAGTGCAGACTTGGTTGCTCGATGTTCAGTATGCCAACGAGTAAAGGCCGAACATCAGAAACCCGCTGGGTTTCTCCAGGAAATTTTGATTTTTGGAATGGAAGTGGGAGCATATCACTATGGATTTCATTACGGGATTGTCCAGAACCCGTAAAGGACATGATGCGATTTGGGTGATCGACTAACCAAATCAGCTCACTTTCTGCCTATTCGTGGAATGGACTTGTTGGAATGTCAGGAAGAGTTGTACTGTCGAGGGATTATTAGATTGCATGGCGTGCCTTTGGATATTATATCTGATAGAGTCCCACAATTTACCTCACAATTTTGGTAGAGTCTGCATCCGACCATGGGCGCAGAGCTTCGATTCAGTATTGCGTTCCATCTGTAGACGGAAGGACAGTCTGAGCATATCATTCAAACGTTGGAGGATCTATTCAGATCCTATGTCATGGATTTCAGAGGCAATTGGTGTTGGGGATCGATTGGCCGGCTAGAGGGGGGGGTGAATAGCCCTCTTACGATGGATGTCGTAATTCGCTCGTTCTCGTTGCGTTGCATGTCTACGATTGTCGTTAGCACAACGGAAACAATAAAACAATAATAATACTAACAACAAATAAGCACACGCAAACACACACTATATACGTGGTTCGGAACCGAATGGTTCCTACTCCACGGGCGAGCTCCTCGAGCTCTAGAGATGCACACGATAATACTCAAACTCCTTTTCGACTACACGTCGGAGGTAGAAAAACCTCTCACAAGCAATTACAATAGTAATATATAAATACAAGCAAATACACAAATACAATACACAAGAAAACTTTCATCGATTGCTTTGATCACTTTGCTTGTTGCTAGCTTTAGATGGCTCTTGAAGGGCTGGAATGCAGCAGCAATTTCCCTCCAATAGCTCCACACAAGGCTTGGCGAAATCCTCCCTCTTGAGCTCCTTTTATAACCTGCATCAAGCTGATTTCGCGCCCATCAGTCGACTGATCGTGACCATCAGTCGACTGGTCCCGTAGCCGTTGTCTCACAACGGCCAGATCCACGTTGGTTAAGTTCCAACGGATCACACATCAGTCGACTGATGGCACCCATCACCGATCCGATCATCCATCACGAGTCTTTGGCGAAGCTCGACTCCATTCTGCCCGTGCAGGGTCATCACCGATCGCCATCCCTAGCCGATCCGATTCTCCCAACAATGATCGCCTCCCTTGGCAGTCGACTGATCAGCTAGACTTGGTTCAGTCGAACACTGGTCGAACCCATACGACCTAGAGCAGTCGACTGACACCTATGCCAGTCGACTAATGTCGGCTAAAACCTCAAACATAACGATGTTGGAGCCTCCGACACTCAGTCTTAGCCACTTGGCCAAGTCCACCTTATCCCTCATGGAGTTCCCCACCGAAGCTCTCTTCCCTCGGCCTACATCCCTCGGATGCGCCAAGCGCACGGCTTCGCAACGCCATCCTTCGCGTCTCATGCCCTAGAAGTATGCTTCCCTTTGGGCTCACTCCATTCGCTCCCCATCCGGCGGTCCCTCGGATGCACCAAGCGCACGGCTTCGCAATGCCATCCTTCACCGACTCAAGGACCCGAGCCTAGTGAACTTGCCAAGTTCTCAAGACTTCCCAAATGCACCAAGCGCACGACTTCACAATGCATTTCTCACCAAGCACCAAGCGCACAGCTTCGCAATGCTTTGGATTTCCCATGCCAAGCACCAAGCGCACGACTTCGAAATGCTTTGGACTTTCCCATGCCAAGGCTTCCCCCTTGGACTTCCACACCAAGCTCCATGCTTGGATTTTCCATGTCAACCCCATGTTGGACTTTCCCATGACAATCCCATGTCATGAGTTTTGTCTATCATCAAAATACTATCAAGGTACTGCTCGAGTCAAACTCAAGTCAACCTGGGCCGATTGCACAAACAATCTCTCCCTTTTTGATGATTGACAAAACTACCATCTCAAGTCTACCAATTCTCCCAATATTGGCAATTCTCATATCCCAATGAGAATTCCAACGAACCCTAATTGGTAACTTGGTAACTTCTCCCCCTTTTTGATATTACATCAAAAAGGTCCTCCCCAAGGGTATGAATGTCTTATATCCCAATGAGATCTTACAATCTCTCCCTTGGAGGAACACATGCCTACAATCTTTCTAGTGATCCCATATCACTTAAAGAGAGGCAACCCAATTTTCCTCCCATGAGGAAATACACATCCATCTTCCCATGATGGATACCTCCCCCTAGAGATTTGCTCCCCCTTGACCATTGCACCAACAATGTCCTTGGAGAGTCCCTAAGCCAATAGGAACATTAACCAAATCAAAATTAAGGCAAAGTTCAACAATGAACTCTCTTCCACCTTAAAATTGATACTCACCCTCAACCCAACTCCTAATCCATATCCAATGGATTTCCACCCTCTCTAATGCTCTCCCAAGCATATCCTAGGGCTAGGAGTGGTTAGGGGACCAAAACATGGCTAAACATGGGCCTAACTATTGGCTAATCGACTACGATACCACGATCGACTTACATCAATCGATCGCCATTATAGGCAATGATCGATAACTGCATTCTGCAGTTTTCAGTTTCAGAAAATTGGATTTTCGAAATCCATAAGTAAATATACGTAATTTTAAAAATCTTGAAAATACATACGTATAATACTTATCCTAAACACTATGGGTGAAAAATATTGGAAATTTATTTTACCCATTAAATTAGGAGATTGATACAAAGTTCAAAATTTAAGAAAAGCTTCAATAAAGAGCCATCTTTGTATCATCCCGTTCAATGGTGATAGTTATCAAAAGATAGACTTCACCAAGGTTTTTCAAAATGTTTTCAAAATGTTTTTCAAACCTTTATTTTCTTTTTCCTAAACATCTCACCAATATCTAGATGTGTAAAACACATACAAGTCAAATTTTTGTGAGATGTGGGTTTTGTTTTGTTTATGTTCTCATGCATATTTCTAAGGCAATATTCTTTGATTCCCATCAAATCATGGCATAGTCCATAATTTCATTTTATTTATATGCATGATATGATTATGGCATAGATATGATATAAGTAAAAGCATATGCCAATATCATGATGTCATGGAATGTAAATGAGATCTAGGCATTCATGACATCTAAACATGATCATGACATTTTATAGATAAAAATAAAAATGATGTCATGACATGGTAAGGCAAACAAATCATGGCAAGTAAAATATACTAAGGTATAGAATACCTAAGTGTGAAAATTAATTTGCCATTTTTAGGGATTAAATACATTTTGCCTTAATGCCATCATTCCCCCTAGTGTGCCAAAACCCCAAAATGACACACCAATACCTCTAAGACCAAATTGTGCCAATTTAAATCATTCTAAACTTCTCAAACCATATTGGCACACCCTAATGTGTCAACTCATCATGGTTAGGTTAACTACCCATCCACTTAGGGTTGACACACCCTAACCCATCTAGCGTGAATCGATCACGCTTCTAGGAACCCAATACCTATTGGAGCTCCTTGGGTTAACAAGGTATTCCCTAGGGATAACTTCCCTAGATACCTTCCTAATAACCCTTTTTGGCTTTGAAGCCTTAGTCTTTTAGGTCTTTCCTAGGTCAACTCTGGAGGTGACCTCCATTGATGACCTTCTTAGTGGCTATAATTGATTTCTTTGAGGTGTTAGCCACTAAACACATACCATGGCTAGACTTAGGGATGACTTCCCTATTAGCCTTGGTTTTCCTAGACCTAGATGTGGTTCCATAATTAAATGGAACATTATGGTAGGACATAGGTTTGTGACCCAACCCTTCCTTGCCCTCAGATCATTTTTGAACCTTAGGTCTTGACTTTTGGGCATTTGACCCCTGAACCGAATTTTTTATTATTGCTAGGGTCTTCTCCAATTTTTCTAGCCTTGACCTCAAGGCTTGGTTTTCTAACTCTAATTTTCCCAATTTTGAATTTTCATTTATCTTTTGGGAAGGACTCTTTCTAGGCATATGCCTAGATTTCTTGGGGTTAACACCTAGGTGGTTCTCAATTCTCCTAATGGACTCTTTAGGTAAGATAGGTCTAGAATTATGAGTCCTAGGTTTGTCCCTAGTTAAATTAACATGCCTTGCACCTAAACAATAAACTTTATTATTTCTCCTAGCATGCTTTTCATTGATAATAGCAAGAGAACTAAAATAATTTTTGGCATGCTTTTTGACTCTAGGAATTAAAGGTGCATTATTTAAATTTACCTTAGGGTTAGCTTTAGGAGCTCTCCCTACATGAATTGCACCTTCTTGCCCTTTCTTCCTCCCCCTAGGGAATTGGCTTCGGTAGTGTCCCTTTTGATTGCATTTGAAGCACACAATGTGCTCTTTGCTCTTGATTTTGGGAACACCGGCATCCTTTGACTTTGGGTTGACTTTTGGTGGGGATGCCTTTTCCTTAGCCAATTTTGGGCATTTGCTCTTGTAATGCCCTTTCTCCCTACACTCAAAGCATATTATGTGTTTTTTATTTAAAATAATGACACTTGAGTTACCTAGGGAGGTGGTGGAGGCCTCTTCATGATCTTCACTTCTCCCGGATGTGGATGTTTCTTGTTCTTGCTCCAGGATGAAAGATTGCCTTTCCTCCCCCTCAATGCTAGAGGTGGAGGTCTCCACCAAATCATCAACATCTTCAAATGTTGTAGGTGCTTCTTCTTCGGCATTCTCCTCTACTTGTGCCGATTGAGAATTTTCTTGGAATTTCATTATTTTCTCCCATAATTCCTTCGCATCCCTATAGTCACCCAATCTAGACCAAATAGTGTTAGGTAATAAATCACTAAGTAATTTTATTACCTCAAGATTTGTCTTGAAGTCCTTAATTTGGTCTTGGGTCCACCTTGACTTTTCAATTTGCTTGTTGTTTTTATCCCTAGGCATTTCAAAACCGTTTTCTATAATAATCATAAAATCAAAATTGGTTTCTAGGTATACCTCCATCCGTTTCCTCCACCAAGCAAAATCTCCATTGTATTTCGGTGGATGGATGAAGCCGGCCATTTGTAGTGCTCTCGTGGCGGTTAGTCCTCGAAGAGCAACCTCGGCTCTGATACCACTTGTTGGGGATCGATTGGCCGGCTAGAGGGGGGGGTGAATAGCCCTCTTACGATGGATGTCGTAATTTGCTCGTTCTCGTTGCGTTGCTTGTCTACGATTGTCGTTAGCGCAGCGGAAACAATAAAACAATAATAATACTAACAACAAATAAGCACACGCAAACACACACGATATACGTGGTTCGGAACCGAATGGTTCCTACTCCACGGGCTAGCTCCTCGAGCTCTAGAGATGCACACGACAATACTCAAACTCCTTCTCCACTACACGTCGGAGGTGGAGAAACCTCTCACAATCAATTACAACAGTAATATAGAAATACAAGCAAATACACAAATACAATACACAAGAAAACTTTCACCGATTGCTTTGATCACTTTGCTTATTGCTTGCTTTAGATGACTCTTGAAGGACTGGAATGCAGCAGCAATTCCCCTTCAATAGCTCCACACAAGGGTTGGCGAAATCCTCCCTCTTGAGCTCCTTTTATAACCTGCATCAAGTTGATTTCGTGCCCATCAGTCGATTGATCGTGACCATCAGTCGACTGGTCCCGTAGTCGTTGTCTCACAACGGCCAGATCCACGTTGGTTAAGTTCCAACGGATCACACATCAGTCGACTGATGGCACCCATCAGTCGACTGATCATCCATCAGTCGAGTGCTGGCGAGCTCGACTCCATTCTATGCCCGTGCACAGTGTCATCACGATCATTGCCATCCCTCGTGATCGGGATTCTCAACGATCGCCCGCCTCCTCGGCTATGACGTCGGCAGACTTGGTTCAGTCGAACACTGGTCAAACCCATACGACTTAGAGCAGTTGACTGGCACCTATGCCAGTTGACTGATGTCGGCTAAAACCTCAAACATAACGATGTTGGAGCCTCCGACACTCAGTCTTAGCCACTTGGCCAAGTCCACCTTATCCCTCATGGAGTTCCCCACCGAAGCTCTCTTCCCTCGGCCTACGTCCCTCGGATGCGCCAAGCGCACGACTTCGCAATGCCATCCTTCGCGTCTCATGCCCTAGAAGTATGCTTCCCTTTGGGCTCACTCCATTCACTCCCCGTCCGGCGGTCCCTCGGATGCACCAAGCGCACGGCTTCGCAATGTCATCCTTCACCGACTCAAGGACTCGAGCCTAGTGAACTTGCCAGGTTCTCAAGACTTCCCAAATGCACCAAGCGCACGACTTCGCAATGCATTTCTCACCAAGCACCAAGCGCACGGCTTCGCAATGCTTTGGATTTCCCATGCCAAGCACTAAGCGCACGGCTTCGAAATGCTTTGGACTTTCCCATGCCAAGGCTCCCCCCTTGGACTTCCACACAAGCTCCATGCTTGGATTTTCCATGCCAACCCCATGTTGGACTTTCCCATGACAATCCCATGTCATGAGTTTTGTCTATCATCAAAATACTATCAAGGTACTGCTCGAGTCAAACTCAAGTCAACCTGGGCCGATTGCACCAACAATTGGGAGGACCACGTTCATTTAGTGGAATCTGCCTACAACAATAGCTACCACTCTTCTATTCTGATGGCTCCATTTGAGGCCTTATATGGTAGACCCTGTAGATCTCCTGTGTTGTGGGAGGAAGTCAGGGAATGACAGCTATTGGGGTCGTAGATGATGGTTATTGGAGGTACAGAATCGATAGAAGTGTTACGCAGACCGGAGGCAAAGGCCTTCAAAATTTTCAATGGGGGAACAAATATTTCTGCGTGTTTCACCTACAAAAAAATGGGGTGAAATGATTTGGGCTAAAGGGAAAGTTATCTCTACACTACATTGGTCTAGTTGAGATATTGGCGTGGATTGGAGGTGTAGCTTACTGGTTGGCTTTATCTCTGACACTGGCGAGTGCTCACAACATATTTCCTATTTCTATATTGAGAAAATATGTATCGCATATTGATCATGTTCTGAAAGAGGTTCTGAATTCTACCTCAGTTTAATGCGACTTACGAGAAGATTCTAGGGTGGATCCTGGGTCGCAAGGAGCAACAGTAGTGGAACAAAACCATCCGGCTCGTAAAGGTTGGATGTCAGCATCATACAGATGAGGAGGCCACGTGAGAGATGGATGATATTATCCGAGCTCGGTACCCTCATCTTGTCACTGGAGATGTGTGATTCGTCTAGATACTTGAGATGGTTGTTATGACATCTCGTACTCGTACATGAGTAAGAAATTTGGGGACCAAATTTTTATTAGTGGGAGAGAATGTAAAATACCAAAAATAATAATAATAATAAAATATTCTTTATTGATTAAGAAGGTATCTTATGAAATTTTCAGAAATTTTAGAAATTTTTCTGGATTCAAATGGAATTCATATGACCGCTTAAGTGGAAGAGTAAAGCTTAAATAGGTGGTTGAGTCAGCCTAAGCTAACTTAAAGCTCGAACCCAACTCGAGATGAAGTTCCCATTTATTTCCTCGAATGCATTTCTTTTCGTTTCTTTCTCAAGCCGATTCTTTTCCTCTCCGCGCAGCTTTTCCTCTCCTTCACCGTGCGATGCAACTGATCGCCTCCCCTTCGTCTTCGAATCGACTAGAGGATGAGTTCCTTCTCTCAGTGGGAGATCCAGTTGGAGGGTAGGCCAATCCCTCTTCCTCGGGCTCTCGACAACACTTTTGCAGGAGCCGATCGACGGCGTGATCGCCGCGACAGAGCTATCGCCGTAGGTCACACGGTGGTCGCTGGAGTAAGGTTAGGGCATGTTTCTTGGTTGGTTTCCAGTCGATCCTTTCCATCTCAGCTTATGGTTTTTTCACATGAATAGCCCAACAACGTCACTACGGGTGGTCGTTCCAGCCGGAGGAGCAGTTCTGATGAACTGAGCAAGTTGGGAGATGCCAATCACAGGTATATCTCGAACTATCTTCTCCTTTTTCATAAGATGTTGTTTTGGTTCGGTTAATTACCATGTGATGTGGATTTCTACCGATGGGGGTTGTGAGTTAGAGGTTGGATGGCTATGAGCAAGGGAAATTGCTGGCTGTGAGGGCTATTCCGGTGAACAGAGCAAGCTATGATTGGAGAAATTCGGATTTGGGTAGGTGGTGAGAGGTAAATGCTGATTTGGATGTTTGTGAAGGGGAGGAATATTTCGAATGGGACTGTGGGAGCTGTGATCAAGGTAAGCTTTAATCTGGTAATGATATGGTTGGAGAAGTAATGAATGGTAGGTGATTTGGTTAATCAATCATTTATTAAGATCAGGTTGGATCCTTATTCCTCCGATTTGATTATGTTAGTGTTTGGTTATATGATGTGTTTTGGTCACAGGTAGTTGAATTGAGATAGAGTTTTCGGACATGATGATTATCAGCACGATCTACATCAGATGGGTTGTTGCCTCCGTGCATTTGAATCGTATAGATCAGTGTTTCCTATGGTGGAACAAGAAGATGTGGAGTGAGTCTTGGCAAAGTGAGTTGGTTTTGGATAATTTATGAATGTATATCACTATCGTTGTGATTAAACTGATCTTGTGATGGATTTGTTGTTAATAGAAAGATTAATTGTATGGATGTATACTACATTATAGTTGAACTAGTATTGACTCGATGATTAATAGTTATGGATGAGTTGTCATGTTTACGGGGTTGGTTGATACTGAAAGATTGGTGAACAATGATATGTGGAAGGGAAGTAGTTAACTGTTGATTTGAGTGTTGATCTGGATTATTGTGAATTGTTAATTGGATCAAGTGTGTATACTTACGGTGATATAGCCGAAGTGATGTTGGATGTGTGATCGAGACTTTAATTAGTATCAAGACAATTGATTTGTATATAATGATCGATATAGGATTCGATTCAATCATTCGATGTACGATAGAACTTAATTATGTTCTATGTTGTGTGCAGGATGTTGAATCGAGATCAATTCTTGGACGTGAAGGCAAATTATATTTCGAGATACTCTACATCAACAGGTGGGTAATTTCCTACCCTGGTCAGGTAGATGTAATTGCATTCAGATTTAGTCATAAATATGAGCATGTTAGGTGCTCATATTATCTTGACCCTGCTCTTATTTATCTTATGCTTGATACTTGTCGTTGGCTATATTTACTCAAAGGTTGATATCACATTTCCTTTATTATGATTTAGGGTTATAAATGTGATGTAAATAGGCCTAAATGTTTAGCAGGGTGTAGATGTTGGAGTACGAATGATAATCTGATTTGTAAATCGGGTAAAAGTTCATCCGTGGGTAGGTAATGCCCTAAAGGTAAGATTTATTCCAATACCCATATGTTACATACTTATTACCAACCATTTGTTGTGTAATGGTTAAGTGAAGGATGATTAGTGTGTCGCTATGGACCAGTGGTTCCAGCTTGATATGATTAGTCGCGTACGACTCTCTATTGGATAGAGAGTTATGATCAGTTGAGTACGACTCTCTATAGAATAGAGAGTGCGTCGATCAGTTGAGTATGACTCTCTATTGGATAGAGAGTTATGATCAGTTGAGTACGGTTCTCTACAGGATAGAGTGTTCGTCGATCAGTTGAGTATGACTCTCTATAGGATAGAGAGTTTATTGATCAGATGGATACGACTCTCTGTTGAACAGAGAGTCTGTGGTAGATGTTTGTACATGTGACAGGACATTCATGTCATTTGCATTCATTCTGACGACATAATCTCCCTTGGGGTTGAGAGAGTCATCAGTCATCTTGCCTCCCAGGTTACTCCCCGAGGAGTAACTGGTGTGAGGGCAGAACATTTGTTGTGCCTCACTCTACTACTATAGATGGTGGTAGTTGGTGTTGCGTGCAATTGTCCTGGGTGCATGACACTCGATCACTCATTGGTAGTGTCAGTCGGAGTGGCCAACAACAGGAATCCCCGTTGTGTAGCGAGCTCTTTACGCTCATATGCTACTTGATCATACTGCCCACTCGGCCACTCTAGAGCGGTGGTTGGTGTTGAGTTGGGACAGTTATCATGTCGTGCCACCTAGGCCACACTGGGGTCGTGGTAGCGAGTAGGGGTGTGCAGGCATGACCATGCATGCTGCATTATCGTATCTTATGACGCTTTGCATATTACCATATATATATACATATATGCATGTATATATATATATATGGATGGTTGTGATTAATATATATATATATATATATATATAAATGCAGTATATATATATATATGGTTATTGTGATGTTGGATTTAATTGTACTATGTTTGCTGTATTTGGTCGTACATCATATTTATGCATGCTTCTTGCATCTGTTATACGGTTGTGTTGGATACTTGTATATGTGTTGGATAGACCATTAGATACCTTGACCTATAGCATGAGTATATTGTGAGTTGGTATTACTCTTCCTGTTATATATATGTTGGATATATGCTCAGGTTGGATCAGATTAGCATAGCAAACTTTCAGGTATGTCTGTATTTTACGTTGTTCATTTGGTTAGACGGTATATGCTTGTGTTTATATACTATGTTGATATAGTTGTTGTACCTCTAGATTATGTTGTTGGATTACATGTGATATTTGATATATATACATGTTTTCCTATTACCTGCTGAGTTTTACTCACCACCACGGACCCTGGGTTTTTCTGTCGCCCAGGTAACAGGTAGCCAACTTTGTGATGGACTTGGAGCACCGCTGGCTGGCGTCATCTCATCTCAACTCTGAGAGTCCGAGTTTTTGGATTTTTCGTATGTCTTGTTATTTATTATGTGATGTACGCACATGTTGGTGCGGGTTTTGACGAGGTTTTCTTTATGTTCTGGTGTTAGTCATACCAGTATGCATGGTGTGTGGTTGTATTGTATATGTGTGGTTATGGGTATATCGTTGTATTAGTTTCCGCTATGTTTCGTTATGTTGTTATGTTTCATATTTGTATATGTTGTTTTTGTGGACTACGAGCCTTGTATTAACCCGAAATGTTGCCACATATAGGGGAGATGTCGTCCATTTGCTTTTCGGTACGGCATACTCTCGGGGTTTGACAATGGACTTCACTCATTCTTAATCGTCTACAATACTCGTTAGCGCAGCGGAAATGATAAAACTAATACAAAGGCAATTTAGAGCTAAAGCAAAAGTAAAGAAGAAAGGAATGCTAACACAATTAGTTTAACATGGTTCACGACCCTTGCCGCTAATCCACGGACAATCCGTTAGGCGATCACTCCCTCAACCAATCCATTATCTTCTCCTTTAGCTCAAACAAGGTGGAGAGAAACCTTCTTACACAACCTCTCATTCTTACAATATGATCGAGATGAAAATAGAAGTGGAGAGGAGAAGAATCACTTAGAAACTATGGGGAGACTTAAGACAAGTTTAGGAGTTAAAGCATTAGCTGCCCCAAGGCCCCCAACTCTTCTTTTTATAGAGAAGAGGGGTTTCCTCCCATTGGGCATGTAGTAGTCGACTACTGCATGCCATCAGTTCACTGCTACCGTTCCAACGGCTTCTAACCATGCCTAATTCGCGGTCATCACAGCCTAATGGCACACTGGCCAATTGACTGATCACACTAGCAGTCGACTAATCGAGCCATCAGTCGATTGCTTTAAGCAATCAATTGACTCAAAATGTTTCTGTGCCTGCGTCCACTTATAACAGTCGACTGCCAGCCCTTGGTAGTCGACTGATGGTGGAGCAGTCGACTGCCAGCCCTTGGCAGTCGACTGTTGGGCCACAAAACCCTAGTTGACACCGATCAACTAGCAGTCGACTCAGACCAACCGACTGATACCTATATCAGTCGACTATTTGTCGGTTAAATCTCAAACAACAAGTTGTTTGAGCATTCGACTGTTGAGTAAAACCTCAAACACCATGTTTGAGAATCTGACACTTGATCTTAGCCATTTGGCCAAGTTCACCTAACTTGAGCTACCCCGTCCCAGGTTACAATAGCTCAACTCTCATCTCCCATGGAGTCCCTCACCAAAGCTCTCTTCCTCCAATCTACATCCCTCAGGCTCGGATGCACTAAGCTCGCGGCTTCTCCCGTTCCATCCTTCGCATCTTGCCCCGAAGTCTGCTTCCTTTGGCTTAACTCCATTTGTTCCTTGTCCGACGGTCCTTCGGATGCACCATGATCACGACTTCTACCCGTGCCATCCTTCACCGACTAAAGGACCCGAGCCATGAGATAGATGAACTTGCCAATGTTTCATCAAGCAAACAATATGTGATTCACCAAGTCCTACACAACTTGAACACACACATCAAAACACATAACATCCTAACTTAAACCCTTTGCCACACACATCAAAATCAAGATCATACTTGGGTTGATTACCCTAACAGATTGACCATTCAACAAAGGCTTGGAACAAAGGTTTCTTCCTTTGTGCCCTTGGTCGAACCTAGGAGAATTAGGGTTTGGTGTTCCGCCGGCCATCAAGGAAACAAGGGTTGTTTCCACCCCTTTAGAGATCGGCGACTCTAGGTTTTAGGGTTGTTGTTGTCACTTATTGAAGCATTAAAATAGTGGCTATTTCTGACACGAATCGACAAACTTGTGAAGGTTGTTTGAGGACTCGTTTATGTCACAAAACGAGTCGGCAATTGCTCTCCAATCACCCGACCTTCTTGCTTCATCTAGTAGCAAAGAGTGTTTGAGGATCGTGGCCCGAATAGAAGGGGGGGGGGGGTTGAATAGCCCTCGTTGATCATCGATGGAAATCGCATCTTAATCGTCTACACTTAAGATTAGCGCAACGTAAATATATGCTAAACAAAAGAATATTAAGCAAATAAAAGATAAAGAAGAAGCAAACGCAAACATGAGGATGTAACGTGGTTCACGACCCTTGTCGCTAATCCATGGACGATTAGTATGGCGAATCACTCCCCCAACCAAGGCACTAAACTTCTCCTTTTGCTCAAGCAAGGTGGAGAAACCTCTTTACATCAACTCCTCTTGTCACAAGATAATATGAGTGAAAATAAGGAGAAAGGAGTAGAAAACACTAGGAAGTCGTGGGAGGCCTTAGAACATGAATAGGAGTGGAAGCATTAGGTGCCCCAAGGCCTCCAACCCCTCTTTTTATAGGGAAGAGGGGTTTCTTCCCGTTGGGTATGCAACAGTCAACTGTTGCATGCCATCAGTCGACTACCGCTCTAACGGCCGACTCCCAATGACTTCTGACTTGCCGTAGTGACCGTACAATGGTAGCCTTGGCAAGCGACTATTACTATCAATGCGATCGCTTCCTTCAGAGTCAATCGATCACAATACAGCTGCGGTTACGCGCTCACGACCACCTTCAGAGTCAATCGCCATCCCTTGGCGGCTTGATCGATGGTGCAGAGTCGATCAAATCCTAGCAATGATCACGGGCTGTAAACACTTCAATTGAACACCAGCCAACAATTAGTCGACTCAAAGAAGTCTACTGCTATCTATAGTAGTTGACTGATGTCGGGTAAAACCTCAAACCTAAGTTTGAGTGTCTGACACTTGACTTAGCTATTCGGCTAAGTTCACCTATGAGCTATCCCATCCCGAGTTACAATCGCTTAACTCACATCTCCCCATGGAGTCCCTCACCGAAGCTCTCTTCGTCTGGCCACGTCCCTCGGATGCACTAAGCCCGCAGCTCCTCTAGTGTCATCCTTCGCATCTCACCTTGAAGTTTGGTTCCTTTGGCTTCTCTCCAATGCCCCTCGTCCGACGGTCCCTCAGATGCACCAAGCGCACAGCTTCTGCAATATCATTCTTCACCGACTCAAGGACCCGAGCCATGAGATGGTGAACTCGCCAATGCTTTCATCAAGTCAACCATGTGTGATTCACTTAAGTCCTACACAACTTAAACACACACATCAAATCACATAAACAATCTAACTTAAACCCTTTGCCACCCACATCAAAATCAAACACATACTTGGGTTGATTGCCCTAATAATCTCTCCCTTTTTGATGTGTGGCAACATATTTAAATTAGGTAAAACATTAACAAAACACTAAGGAAGGAAAGAATGTAAATAAAACATGAGTATTAAACACTCCCCCTTAACACATGCTAATTTTCCCTAGCATGATTAACTTAAACTTCAATACTCTCCCCCTTTGACACCATCAAAAACATCATACATATATTATACATTATAGCATCAATATATAAGGGAATAAAAATATCAAAAATCATATTTCAAAACAAAAAAACCCAGTTTTTGCACGTAGCAGTCGACTGTCATTCTTCATCAGTCGACTGGTAGTTGAAAATTTCGAATTCTGATTTATGAAGCCAACTTAAAAAATGCATTAAAAAATCAAGAAAATTCAAAAAATCCTGAAATTTTGGGAACACATTTCTAATGAGTTCCTCTATCAAGGAAAAATTATTTTTCATGAAAATTCAATCAATTTTCGAAAGTAAGGCAAAATCTCAAAAGTTTGAAAATCACTAAAGTTTGTATCAACTTGAAAGCCTAGTTTTGCCTTGAAACATTTTAAAACATGAACTCACAGATTTTAAAACATGAAATGATTTTAAAATATTTAAAATATCCAACTATGATCTTTGGGCAATATGTCCATGAATTAAACATTTGCTTTCCCCACAGTTGTTCTATGATTGCTATATCATGATACACATAATGATTCCTAAATGTCATAAGCATTATTGAAACACTTGTATCGACCTAACATCTCACCCATGCTATGTTTTCAATCAAGTTAGCCTTATGGTGAATATGAGATGTGACTAAGGTATTTTTACTTAACCATAAATTCCATGCAATTTCTATCAAGGTTAAGTATTATCAATCATCATGATCATAAAACATGTTTATGATAACAAAACAAGTATCACAAATCATGATTCAAACATTATCACCCAAATCATCCACCATGCTCATAATAAGACAACCACATAATATGATATGAAATAAGTCCACTTATGGTTGACTATCCTAGGTTTCTCTAACCCTTGAGGATTGACTTGGGAACCCAATATAAGTTCTTTCTAATAGGGTTCACCAAGTACTCCTTAGGGATCCATTTCCTAACTACCATAGTTGTTTTAGCTTGTCCTCTAGCAATTAAACAATGGTAGGATTTTTTATTTTTGGATCCTTTATAACCTAGGCCTTTCTTTTTAAAACTTGCTCTTTGGCTCCCAATAATCATATTTGAAGTGTTAGAGCCAATGGTAAATTTCTCAAAGGCTTTGGTGAGGTATTCTACCTTTTCCCTTAAAATCCTATTTTCTTCTAAACATGCATCATTTGTCATAGAAGAAGAAGCATTATCATTTAAACATGCATTTTCTAGCTTTTCTTCTAATTTCTTAATTTCATCAAGCATGTATTTGTTTTTATTCTTTACTCTAAACAAGTCCTTAGTCAAACTAGTAATCATGGAAATAACATCATGGGAGGGTAGTTTCTTTACCTCACTTACCCAATCCTCTTGTTCCGAATCCGATGAAGATGATGCTCCCCCTACACTTGAGCTCTCCTCCTCACTTGTGCTCCCTTCTTCTTGCTCAGAGGAGGTGGAGTCTATGTTATCAATCCCCATGAGTGCTAGGTGTGTGAAAATTTCTTCCTCCGATGAGGATGGATCATCCCATATCGCTTTTAGGTTTTGCATTTTGCCCTTTCCTTTTTTCCTTTGTTTTATTTTCTTCTTTCTTCTTTCTTCTTTCTTCTTCCCTTCCTTCTTTTCATTCTTCCTCCTTTCTTCCTTGCTCTTGTTCAAGAGATGACACTCATCTCTCATGTGTCTCTCTCCTTGGCAATTATAGCATATCACCTTCCTAGTTCTCCTTATCCTATCATGAGACTTGTTAAATTTAAAATTTTTTAAAGCACGCCTTACCTTCCTTACCATATAAGCCTCTTCATTGCTATTCATTGATGAGAAAGATTCATCATCGGATGAGGAGGGTAGAGTCTCCTTCTTCTTTCCTTTGTCGGCCACTAATGCTACTTCTCTTGATTGCTTGATTGGATCTTCAACTATTCCTTCAAGCCTAGTTTCATGAAGTTCCATGGTAGAGAAAAATTCTTCTAGAGTACTTACCTCTAGATTTCTTGAAATGTAGAATGAATCTACCATTGAGCTCCATTTTGATGAATGAGGGAATGTGTCTATAACTTTCATTATCATGTCTCTATTTGAAAGCTTCTCCCCTACACTAGATAAACCTGTGATTATTTCCTTAAACCTAGAATTCAAAGATAGTACTTTTTCTCCTTTTTCTAGCTTAATGTTGCTTAATTGCGATCGGAGAAGGTCCCGTCTTGCAAGCTTGGCTTCCGAGGTGTCTTCATGAAGCTCCACTAGTTTCTCCCACATTTCTTTAGCTCTTGAGTACTCGCCAATCCGGTTGATTTCTTGTTGAGGGAGCACATTATATAGATGATGTTTTGCTTTCAAATTTGCAAGGTACTCCTATCTTTGCTTCTTAGTCCATCATGATTTTTCGATTGGCTTCCCCTCTTCATCCCTAGGTATCTCAAAATCGGTTTCCATAATAATCATAATATCAAAGTCCATTTCGAAAAATACCTCCATACGCTTTTTCCACCAAGCGAAGTCGCCTTCAAATTTGGGTGGATGGATGTTGGAATCGGCCATTTCATTGATTGTTGTGGCAGTGAGTCCGGTGACAATCTCCTCGCTCTGATACCACTTATTGAAGGATAGTGGCCCGGCTAGAAGGGGGGTTGAATAGCCCTCGTTGATTGTCGATGGAAATCGCGTCTTAATTGTCTACACTTAAGATTAGTGCAGTGGAAATATATGCTAAACAAAAGATAATTAAGCAAATAAATGATAAAGAAGAAGCAAATGCAAACATCAGGATGTAACATGGTTCACACCCCTTACCGCTAATCCACGGACGATTCGTACGACAAATCACTCCCCCAACCAAGGCACTAAACTTCTCCTTTTGCTCAAGCAAGGTGGAGAGACCTCTTTACATCAACTCCTCTTCTCACAAGATAATATGAGTGAAAATAAAGAGAAAGGAGTAGAAAACAATAGGAAGTCGTGAGAGGCCTTAGAACATGAATAGGAGTGGAAGCATTAGGTGCCCCAAGGCCCCAAACCCTCTTTTTATAGGGAAGAGGGGTTTCTTCCCGTTGGGCATGCAACAATCGACTGCTGCATGCCATCAATAGACTGCCGCTCTAAAGGCCGACTCCTAATGACTTCTGACTTGTCGTCGTCACCATCCAACGATATCCTTGGCGGCCAGCTACTATTAACAATAATCGATCGCCCGTGGCCGATTGATCGATCAATACGAGTGATTCTGCCCACGACCACCTTGAGCGATCATTTGTCATCCCTTGGCGATGGTCGATGGTGCAAACAATGATGGGCGAAACACTTCAGTCGAACACTAGTCGGTAATCAGTCGACTCAGAGCAGTCGACTGCTATCTATAGCAATTGACGGATGTTGGCTAAATACTTGTTTGAGCATCCGGCTTGTCAGGTAAAACCTCAAATCTAAGTTTCACTTGACTTAGCCATTCGGCCAAGTTCACCTATGAGCTATCTTATCCTGGGTTACAATCGCTCAACTCTCATCTCCCCATGGAGTCCCTCACCGAAGCTCTCTTCATCCGACCACGTCCCTCAAATACACTAAGCCCGCGGCTCCTCTAGTGTCATTCTTCGCATCTCGCCCTGAAGTCTGCTTCCTTGGGCTTCACTCCAATGCCCCTCGTCCGGTGGTCCCTCGGATGCACCAAGCGCACGACTTCTCCAATGTCATCCTTCACCGACTCACGGACCCGAGCCATGAGATGGTGAACTCGCCAATGCTTTCATCAAGTCAACCATGTGTGATTCACTTAAGTCCTGAACAACTTAAACACACACATCAAATCACATAAACAACTTTACTTAAACCCTTTGCCACACACATCAAAACCAAACATATACTTGGGTTGATTGCCCTAACAAAGAGAAGGTCAAACTTGTGACTTTGAGATGCCGTCCCTCCGAAGATTCGGCGTGGATACAAGTAGAGACGAAACTCCACGAGCATCGTATGGTTGATGCCCTTCCGGCTCGCCATCATCCGAAAGGTATACCTAGAGTAAAATTTATTTTATTCTTGTTGTATGTAAAATTTTATTTGGCAGATATGTTCGCACATGTTGTAATCCTACATGTGTGGGTGTGAGTGTTGTAATAATTTAGGAAATTATTACATTTTTCTTCTGCTGCGTTCATTTGTGAAACAATAAAAGCACATCTACGCGTCGATCGTAACCCAACAGATCTCCTATCAGGTTAGAGGAGCAAGTTCAAACCTTGTATCCAATAGCTTATAACCCATACCAATAGTCTTCAGTTTGGTTCAAAACCAAACCGCTTGGTTCAACAACCAAACCTCTTTTAATTCAAACCAAAGTAGTTTGGTTTAGAATTGAACTAACAAAGGGTTTAACTCGTCTTCATAAGACATGACCATTTGATTTTCCATTCTGACAAATTCTTTCCACATTTGTCCTTCGTCTAGTCCAACCATACTCAATCTCTCTTAATCCGAGAATCCAATTCTCAAACTCATTTTAAGTCCTTTGGAAAAACTCGTAGTGCATGTAACCCAATAGGTTCCAGGTTTATGTTGGTCATCCATAATTAATCATTAATTATGGAACGATCATGAGTGGCACCTAGTAGTACATCATAATCTCTAATTAATCGAAAAATCAACGGTTGATCTCCGAACCACACCTAAACCCTTCAGCAGCTATAGTGAATCATGCCTCTTCCTTTCACTAGTCTTATACTCATTTGGCTTAGGACATTGTCTATGTGTCAATCCCCACTAGGCTGACTATGTCACACCTAGCTCAAATAATACTTCCTTGTCCTGTGGATTCAAATTACTCATGACATGTGTCTAAGAGTATCATACTCTTGACATTTAATGCTTTGGCCAAAGGCTTCGAGTAATAATCTTGACAAGTGGCCATTGGATATACTTCTCCTTTGCCAGGAGCGGTGAACCCTCTGTTGGCTATCTAAACACCTTCAAACACTTCAACTTATACCCAATTATTCCATACCCACATCTCATGGAGATGTATCAACTAAGATGTCAAAGTATAAACATCAATGACCAAGGTGACTTGAATACCTCAAGTCGAAGGAAACTTGCACTTAAGCTGCAATGAGATCTTCAATAATATATATGCATAGTACCACATGAAGTCTCATGGTTGGTCACTCTAATAAACTAGTTACTCTTTAACTAGCATCCATGGTTAATTCTCGATATCCCAATGCCTTCAGCAAGTGAGGAACAACTGCTTCGAGGATCCGAGTATAACACATACTAGTCTTTCAGAATCAATGATGTCCGAGCTCATCAATTCATTGACTAGGAAATATTTCAATACATTCAAAATTACACATGTAGAGATGCTCACTAGTTATGAGCCAACTATAAATTCTCTCATGTTATGAATCATATTGCGAATATTTAGTAAATGAGTTTAAGATCCAATCAAATACATAATGAATGTACACTCACATAGTGAATCTATTATTTATCTAATAAATAGTACAAACATAAGATGATTGCCTTAATACACATCTCAAATATAACATATTTGGCTAGCAACCTTCATATTGAGGAAGAATTTTGTACTAACAATTTGGAGGAAAAGTCCTCTGAGGTGCTTATGGTGGAGGAGTTCAAAAATTCGAGGAGCAATGATAAGGGTAACTCCTCTAAAAATAAAAAGAGGAAAGTTGATGACAATAAACAAAACTCTAAGAATCAAAAGAGAAAAGGTAGTTGCTATCATTATTGTAAACTAGGGCACTACAAAAGAGAATGTCGTATCCTAATGAAACAAAATAAGGTAGAAAAGCCTGACTATGTGGCTATGATTGTGGAGACATATTTGGTTGAGGATTCTCAAGATTGGTGGATTAATACCAGTGCTACAAAGCACATTTGTATCAATCAAAACCAATTCTATAACTATTCACTGATAGAAGAGATAATTATCTATATGGGAACCACTCTATGACAATAGGCAACAGAATT
Organism: Wurfbainia villosa; assembly: GCA_025175895.1. Classification (NCBI taxonomy): domain Eukaryota; kingdom Viridiplantae; phylum Streptophyta; class Magnoliopsida; order Zingiberales; family Zingiberaceae; genus Wurfbainia; species Wurfbainia villosa. The sequence continues at coordinate 110,001,298 of CM045987.1, read as the reverse complement.
AGCATAGTCAAATTGGAGTTCACTTCAAGGAAGACACTTATGTTGACTAATGTGTATAATGTTCCTGAAGTTAGGAAGAACCTTATTTCTAGAAGCATACTTAACAAGTGTGGCTTCAAAATTGTCAATGAATCTAATTTTGTAACCATCCTTAAAGGAGGCGCATTTTTTGGAAAAGGATTTGTGTATGAAGGAATGTTCAAGATGAATATAAATAAAACTATTGTTTCTGCATATGGTTGACTCATTTAAATTATGGTATTTTCGTCTAGGACATGTTAATTTTAGAAAAATATATGACATGAGTAATTTGGGTTTAATACTAAAATTGAAGGATAATACATTAGAAAAATGAAAAGTATGCATTCAAAACAAAATAACTAAAACTCCATTCCCTAGCATAAAAAGAACCAGTTCTATATTAGAATTAATACATAGTGATGTATGGGATTTACATGCAATGCCTACTAAGGGAAGAAAATGAGATTTTATTATTTTTATAAATGATTTTTATAGATATTGTTATGTTTATTTAATGACTAAGGATGAAGTGGTAGATACACTTAAATTTTATAAGGCAGAAGTAAAAAAATCTATGTAATGGTAAGATTAAATGTGTAAGATACCGAAATATAAAATAATAATAAATATCCCTTATTTATTTAAGAAATTACCTTATAGAATTTTTCAGGAATTTTTATAAATTTTTCTAGATTTAAATAGATTTTGTATGGATGTTTAAGAGGATGAAGCAAATAGTGTTGGGATTTTCCGAGCCGCAAAAACCGCCTTTTGCGTTGCGGAAACCTCAGAAGCCCGGCCACGGATCCATGCGAAGATATAAAAATAAAACATGTATGTGTTTAAAGATACTAGATCTGCAAGATGAGAGCATTGTTAGGGCAATCTCTTGCCATGATAAGGTTTTGATGTGTGTGGCAAAGGGTTTAAGTTAGGTTGGTATTGTTATTTGATATGTGTGTTGGAGTCTTGCAGGACTTAGTATTTCGCACATGGAGCCTTGGCGGGTTCACCCTCACAACCTCGTGCCTGAGTCGGAGAAGGAGCATTGCAGAGTCGTGAGCTTGATGCTGCCGAGGGACCGCCGGACGAGTTGACTTGAAGTGAAGCCAAGGAAGCAGACTTTGGAGGCAAGAGACGCGAAGGAGCATTGCAGAGTCGTGCGCCTGATGCTGCCGAGGGACGTGGCCGTGAACGAAGAGAGCTTCGGCGAGGGACTTCGAGTGAGATGAGAGAATGAGTGAAATGTAAGTAGCTCATTAGGTGAACTTGGCCGAATGGCTGAGTGTCGGAGACCTGACCGCAAGGGTTAAGGTTTACCCGACCGCCGGAAGCTCAAACTAATGTTAAGTTTGAGTTTCACACGGCACCAGTCGACTGCTCTGAGTCGAGTGGGTTCGACTGGTATCCGACTGATGGGTTTATGCCCAGCAGTCGACTACCATGGAATGATAGTCGACTGCCAGAGGATGTCGTGGGCACATAACCGCTCATAGCCGACTGGGCAGTCGACTACGGAGGCAGCAGTCAACTGGTGAGGTCCATCAGTCGACTGCCAAGTGTTTCGTTGGACTACAACGGTTGGGATCCGACGTGTTCGGAGACCGTTGTAGTGGCGGCAGTCAACTGCCAAGGGCAGCAGTCGACTGGTGGCGGCCAACGGGAAGAAATCAGCCCTCTCTATAAAAAGAGAGGGTGTGAGCCTTTGAGAGGCTAATGCTTATACTCCAAACGATCTTCCTAGTGCCCCACAAGCTTTAAACTCTTCTTACTTGTCTTTACTTCAATCTTATTGTAAGAAGAGTGATCTTGGTTGTAAAGGTTACCTCCACCTAGCTTGGTGCAAAGGAGAGACCATTAGTGGATTGGTTTTGGCGGAGTGATTCACCGAGGATGAATCGGACCGTGGATTAGTGGCGTAGCCGTGAACCACGTTACATCTCCTTTGTTAGCGTTTGTATTTTCGTTTATTGCTTTGTCTTAATTGTTTATACTTCTGCTTGCGCTAACGATTGTGTAGACGAGCAAATGAATGAGAGAATTCCACCACGCAACGTAAGAGGGCTATTCACCCCCCTCTAGCCGGCCAATCGATCCCCTACAAGTGGTATCAGAGCCAAGGAAAGCTTGTCGAGGACTAACCGCCACAACAAGCAACATTCAAAATGGCCGGCTCCAACATTCATCCACCGAAGTTTGAAGGAGAATTCGCTTGGTGGAAGAAGCGAATGGAGGTATTTTTTGAAACGGATTTTGATATTATGATTACAATGGAGTCCGGTTTCGTTTTGCCTAGGGATGAAGAGTGGAAGCCAATAGAAAAGTCAAGATGGACCAAGAGGCAAAGAGAGGAGCACCTTGCAAACTCAAAAGCCAAGCACCATCTATACAATGTGCTTACTCAACAAGAAATAAATAGAATTGGAGAATGCCTAAGTGCCAAGGAGATGTGGGAGAAGCTAGTAGAGCTTCATGAAGGCACTTCGGAGGCAAAGCTAGCAAGAAGAGACCTCCTCCGCTCCCAACTTTCAAATATCAAGCTTGAAAAGGGAGAAAAGGTAACTTTCTTACATTCTATGTTTAAGGAAATTTTGATTGGACTAACAAGTGTAGGTGAAAGGCTCTCCAACCGAGATATGGTAATGAAGGCCATAGATGCCTTTCCCCGGTCCTCAAAGTGGAGCTCCATGGTGGACTCATTCTACATCTCCAAGAATTTAGAAGTGAGCACTTTGGAGGAGTTCTTTTCAACAATGGAGCTCCACGAAACGAGGCTTGAAGGAATACAAGAAGAGCCAAGAATCCAACCTTCAAGAGGAGTAGCATTCTTGGCAAACAAGGGGAAGAAGAAGATAGAGATCCCCTCCTCCTCCGATGATGATGAAGCATCCTCCTCCTCCTCCATGGATAGCATGGAAGAAGCGTATATGGTAAGGAGGGTAAGGCATGTTTTAAAAGGTTTTCATTTTAATAAATCTAATGATAGGAATAGAAGACCAAGGGGGAAAATCATTTGCTACAATTGCCAAGGAGAGGGACACATAAGGGATAATTGTCCCCTCCTAAACAAGAGCAAGGAAGAGAAGAAAAAGAAAGAAGAAAAGAGGAAGAAGAAGGGGAACAAGAAAAAGGAAGAAGAAAAGAAGGCAAAGGAAAAGGGGAAGGCCAAAGAATTCAAAGCCAAGACATGGGATGACCCCTCTTCCTCTTCCTCATCCGAAGAAGAAAATGCATTTGTCACCAACCTAGCATTGATGGCATTTGACGACTTGGATTGCTCCTCCACCGAAAATGAAGGATCAAGCTCAAGAGGAGAGAGCTCAAGTGAAGGGGGAGCTTCTACATCCTCTTCATCTGAAGAAGAAGAAGAGGATATGGAAACTATGGTAACGAATGCCTCTCCTAAGAAAATAGTTTCCATAATTTCTAGTTTAACTAAGGACTTATTTGGAATGAAAAAGAAAAAGAAAAACATGCTTAATCAAATTAAGGCATTGGAAAATAAGCTAGAAAATGCATGCTTAAATGATAATATTTCTTCTAGCTTAAATGATGCATGCTCACATGATCTTTATGTGCCATTAGATGTTAATGATGCATGCATTGAGGAAAATAGGGCTTTAAGAGAGAAAGTAGACTATTTAACCAAAGCCCTAGAAAAATTCACTATTGGCTCAAATACATTGAATATGATTATAGGGAGCCAAAGAGCTAGCTTTAACAAAAAGGGTCTAGGATACAAAGAAAAGAAAAATGAAAAGGCCTATAAATGCCTAATAGCTAGGGGACAAGATAAAAAGAAAGTAATTGCTAGGAAATGAATCCCCAAGGAGTATCTTGTGAACCCCATAGGAAAGAACCTATTTTGGGTTCCAAAATCCATTCTTAAGGGTTAGGAAAACCCTAGGATAGTCAACCATATGCAATTGACCTATATCATATTTTGGTTGACTTAGGATGGCGGGACAACATTTTTGAAATAGTGTTAGGTGATGATAACGTGCCTATAAATAGTTAATAATGCTTAAATCATGATATTTAATGAAATTGCTATGTATGTTTGCAATCATGATTTATAATTTTGATATTTGGCACATAATCATGTGAAATAGGTTTAAATCATGCTTTAGGTGATACCTTGTTTATTATCATGATATAATATCTAATGCATGATTATAAATTGATGGATACACTTGTTTCATGATCATAATGTGAAATTATTTCATATATGTCTTTATGATCATGAGGATTGTTAGGTTGATACTTAACCTTGATAGAATTGCATGAATATAATGGTTAAGTATATACAAATACCCTCTAGGATACATCTCACACTCACAATAGGCTACCATGATTGAAAACTTAGCATGGGTGAGATGTTAGGATGATACAAATGTCCACTAATGCCTATGGCATTTAGATGGTCATTTTGAGTATCAAAATAGCAATAATAGACCAATCATGGGGAAGGCTTATGTTTAATTCATAGACATATTGCCTAAAGATCATGGTTGGACATTTCATATGTTTTCAAAACAATTTCTTACTTTAAAATCTATGTATTCATGTTTTGAAACAATTGGATACAAAACTAGGTGTTAAAATGGATAATAACATGCACAAAAACTAGTGTTTTTTAAAGCTTTTGGAATTTCGGCAAATCTAGGAAAATATAATGATCTTGTTGGGGATCGGTACGGCCAGCTAGAGGGGAGTGAATAGCCCTTTTCATTTGGATGCCGGTATTTGCTCGTCTACAAGACTAATTAGCGCAAGCGGAAGACTAATAAAGACAAACAAATAGAAATACGAGAAAACAATCGCTAACAAAGAATGTAACGTGGTTCACGGCTACGCCGCTAATCCACGATCCCGATTCGTCCGAGGTGAATCACTCCTCCAAAGCCAATCACTATTGGTCTCTCCTTTGCACCAAGCTAGGTGGAGGTAACCTTTACAATCAAGATCACTCTTCTTACAAATAGAATGGAGTAAAAACGAGTAAGAAGAGTTTAGAGCTTGTGGGGCACTAGGAAGATCACTTGGAGCATAAGCATTAGCCTCTCAAAGGCTCACACCCTCTCTATTTATAGAGAGGGTTGTTTTCTTCCCGTTGGCCGCCATCAGTCGACTGCCGTCACTACAACAACCTCCGAACACGTCGGATCCCGACCGTTGTAGTCCAACGGAACTTTGGCAATGATCGCTGGACTCACCACGATCGGCCGCTCCGTAGTCGACGCCTAGGGCCGCTACGAACGGTTCTGCGGGCTAAAACCCTATTGACTACCGATCGCCGCTTCAGCAGCCGATCGATGGTCTTGGCAATGACCGCCCACGATGGCGCATGACCGCCACAATCCAACAGATACCGGCCAACTCACTGACTCAGAGATCGCTATGACATGATAATGACCGTGCCTGAAAACTCATCCGACACTTGGCCAAATGGCCAAGTTTCACCTAAGAGCTACCCTTCCCGGGTTACAATCGCCACTCATCTCTCTGAGTCCTCGCCGGTTCTCTTTGTTCTCGCCACGCCCCTGCAGATCAGCGCACGGCTCTGCAATGCTCCTTCGCGTCTCTTGCCTCAAAGTCTACTTCCTCCGGCTTCACTCCAAGCTTCTCGTCCGGCGGTCCCTCGGATGCTCCAAGCGCACGGCTTCCGCAAAGCTATCCTTCACCGACTCATGGCACGAGTCATGAGATGTGAAACTCGCCACGGCTCCATGTGCGAATTACTAAGTCCTGCACGACTTCAACGCACATATCAAATCAACATAACACACTAACTTAAACCCTTTGCCACACCATCAAAACCATATTACGGCAAGAGATTGCCCTAACAATCTCCCCCTTTTTGATGTGTGGCAATCCGTTTAAGTTAGGTAAAAACATTTGATATAAATTCTAAGGTAAGAAAGCATGTAAAGATAAACATGATATAACAACATGCAACTCCCTCTTAATCAATGAAACTCTCTATACAAATTTTCTCCCCCTAAAATAATTAACTTAAACATAATTATTTCTCCCCCTTTGACACCATCAAAAAGATTAACACTAAGTTATAAGCTCATGGCATCAAGTATAAAGAGAAACATACATTAAAATCAGTCAAAACCTGATAAAATCATGTTATCAGACTTGTTCATTAGTCCATCACTGATCGCTATCAAGATGGCAATGACCGCACAAAGGAATCAATTTCGATTTTCCTGATGAATTTTAAATGCATTATTAATTCCAGAAAATTCTAAAAATTTGGAAATTTGGGGAACATATTTCTTTTAAGTATATCTATTAGTGAAAAATAGGTTTTCATGAAAAATCATTATATTTCCATGTATTTGCCAAAAATCCAAAATCTTTAAAAACTACTAGGTTTTTGATCATAAGAGTATCCATTTTAACACCTAGTCTTGCTTTGAATTGTTTCAAAACATGAATACATAGATTTTATATTAAGAAATTGTTTTGAAAACATATGAAATATCCAACCATGATCTTTGGGCAATATGTCTATGAATTAAACATAAACCTTCCCAATGATTGGTCTATTATTGCTATGTTGATACTTTAAATGACCATCTAAATGCCATAGGCATTAGTGGACATTTGTATCATCCTAACATCTCACCCATGCTAAGTTTGCAATCAAGTTAGCCTATAGTGAGTGTGAGATGCATCCTAGGGGGTATTTGTATATACTTAACCAATATATTCATGCAATTCTATCAAGGTTAAGTATCAACCTAATAATCATCATGATCATAAAGGCATATATGAATGAATTCTACATTATGATCATGAAACTCATGTATTCATCAAATAATAGTCATGCATTAGGTATTATAAGATGATAATAAACAAGGTTTCACCTAACGCATGATTCAACCCTATTTCTCATGATTACGTGCCAAATATTAAAATCATAAATCATGATTTCAAACATTCATAGCAATTACATTAATCATCATGATTATAAAGTATTATTATCTATTTATGGGCACGTTATCATCACCCAACACTATTCTAAAAATGTTGTCCCGCCATCCTAAGTCAACCAAAGTATGATATAGGTTAATTCCATATGGTTGACTACCCTAGGAGTTTTCTAACCCTTAAGGATGGATTTTGGAACCCAAAATAAGTTCTTTCCTATTGGGTTCACTAAGTATTCCTTGGGGATCCATTTCCTAGCTATTACTTTCTTCTTATCTTGTCCCCTAGCTATAAGGCATTTGTAGGCCTTTTCATTTTTCTTTTCCTTGTAGCCTAGGCCCTTTTTGTTGAAACTAGCTCTTTGGCTCCCTAAGATCATGTTCAATGTGTTGGAGCCAATTGTGAATTTTTCTAGGGCTTTTGTTAAATAATCTACCTTTTCCCTTAATGCCCTATTTTCATCCATGCATGCATCACTAATATTAAGTGGCATATAGTTATCATGTGAGCATGCTTCATCATGGCAAGAAGAATTATTTTCATTTAAGCATGCATTTTCTAGCTTATGCTCTAAATCCTTAATTTGAACAAGCATGCTTTTATTTTTCTTTTTCATTCCAAATAAGTCCTTAGTTAAACTAGAAATTATGGAAACTATTTTCTTAGGAGAAGCTTTCCTTACCATAGTTTCCATATCCTCTTCTTCTTCGGATGATGAGGATGTAGAAGCTCCCCCTTCACTTGAGCTCTCCCCACTTGAGCTTGATCCCTCATTATCGGATGAAGAACAATCCAAGTCATCAAAGGCTATCAAGGCCAAATTGGTGACAAAGGCATTCTCCTCATTCGATGATGATGAGGAGGATGAGGATGGATCATCCCAAGTCCTTGCCTTGAGAGCTTTAGCCTTTCCCTTTCCCTTTGTCTTCTTCTCCTCTTCCTTCTTTTTCTTGCTCCCCTTTTTCTTCTTCTTTTCTTCTTTCTTTTTCCTCTCTTCCTTGCTTTTGTTTAGGAGAGGACAATTGTCCCTTATGTGCCCCTCCCCTTGACAATTGTAGCATATGACCTTCCCCCTTGGTCTTCTATTCCTATCATGAGATTTATCAAATCTAAAATTCTTAAATGCACGTCTTACCTTCCTTACCATGTAGGCTTCTTCCATGCTATCCATGGAGGAGGTAGAGGCTTCATCATCGGAGGAGGAGGGGATCTCTATCTTCTTCTTCCCTTTGTTTGCCAACAATGCTACTCCCCTTGAAGGTTGTATTTTTGGCTCTTCTTGTATTCCTTCAAGCCTAGATTCATGTAATTCCATAGTGGAGAAAAATTCATCTAGAGTACTTACCTCTAGATTCTTTGAAATGTAAAATGAGTCCACCATTGAACTCCACTTGGATGATCGGGGGAAAGCATCTATGGCCTTCATTATCATGTCGCGATTGGAGAGCCTTTCTCCTACACTTGTTAGTCCATTTAAAATTTCTTTGAATCTAGAATGCAAAGAAATTACCTTTTCTCCCTTTTCTAATTTAATGTTGGATAGTTGGGAGCGGAGGAGATCTCTCCTTGCTAGCTTTGCCTCGGATGTGCCTTCATGAAGCTCAATTAGCTTCTCCCACATCTCCTTGGCGCTAGGCATTCTCCTATTCGGTTGATTTCTTGTTGGGGAGCACATTGAAGAGATGATGCTTGGCTTTTGAATTTGCAAGGTGCTCTTCCTTTGCCTTTTGGTCCACCTAGATTTCTATTGGCTTCCCTCTTCATCCCTAGGCAAAACGAAACCGGATTCCATTGTAATCATAATGTCAAAATCCATTTCAAAAATACCTCCATTCGCTTCTTCCACTGCGAATTCTCCTTCAAACTGGAGGATGGATGTTGGAGCCCATTTTGAAAGTTGCTTGTTGTGGCGGTTAGTCCTCGACAAGCTTTCTCTCCTCGATACCACTTGTTGGGGATCTGCAGTAGACTAGAGGGGGTGAATAGCCCTTTTCGTTTGGATGTCGGTATTTGCTCGTCTACAAGACTAATTAGCGCAAGCGGAAGACTAATAAAGATAAACAAATAGAAATACGAGAAAACAATCGCTAACAAAGAATGTAACGTGGTTCACGGCTACGCCGCTAATCCACGATCTCGATTCGTCCGAGGTGAATCACTCCTCCAAAGCCAATCACTATTGGTCTCTCCTTTGCACCAAGCTAGGTGGAGGTAACCTTTACAATCAAGATCACTCTTCTTACAAATAGAATGGAGTAAAAACGAGTAAGAAGAGTTTAGAGCTTGTGGGGCACTAGGAAGATCACTTGGAGCATAACACTCTCTATTTATAGAGGCCATCACGACCTCCGAACACATCGGATCACGACCATTATAGTCCAACGGAACTCTTGGCCGATCCGGACCTCACCCGATCACGCCTCGTAGTCGATCGCCTCACGGCCATTTAACGGTTCTGTGGCTTAAACCCTATTGACTACCGACCGCCGTCACGCTCAAAGAATCGATGGTCTTGGCAATGATCGCTACGATGGCGCGATCACGCACAATCCCCAGATACCACCAAACTCACTGATTCAGAGCAATGATCGCCATGACATGATGACCGCGTGTCGGGAAAATCCATCCGACACTTGGCCAAATGGACAAGTTTCACCTAAGAGCTACCCTTCCTCGGGTTACAATCGCTCACTCTCATCTCTCGGAGTCCCTCGCCTTCGAAGTTCTCTTCGTTCTCGGCCACGTCCCTCGGCAGCATCAGGCGCACGGCTCTGCAATGCTCCTTCGCGTCTCTTGCCTCGAAGTCTACTTCCTCCGGCTTCACTCCAAGCTTCTCGTCCGGCGGTCCCTCGGATGCTCCAAGCGCACGGCTTCCGCAAAGCTATCCTTCACCGACTCATGGCACGAGTCATGAGATGTGAAACTCGCCACGGCTCTATGTGCGAATTACTAAGTCCTGCACGATTTCAACGCACATATCAAATCAACATAACACACTAACTTAAACCCTTTGCCACACCATCAAAACCATATTACGGCAAGAGATTGCCCTAATAGATTTTTCTTGAAAAACTATTTTTCATTGATAGATATACTTACAAGAAATATGTTCCCCAAATTTCATGATTTTTCGAATTTTCTGGATTTTTTAATGCATTTCTAAAATTCATCCAGAAAATCAGAAATTCGGTTTCCTTTGTTCCAGTCGACTGCCATACTGATAGCAGTCGACTGATGTACTATGAACAAGCACAGTAACCTGATTTTATCAGGTTTTGACTGATTTTAATGTGTGTTTCTCTTTATACTTGATGTCATGAGTTTATAACTTAGTATTAATATTTTTGATGGTGTCAAAGGGGGAGAAATGATTATGTTTAAGTTAATTGTGAAAGGGGGAGAAATTTATGGGGGTAGTTTCATGGATTAAGGGGGAGTTGCATGTTGCTATATCATGTTTATGTTTACATGCTTTCTTACCTTAGAATTTCTATCAAATGTTTTACCTAACTTAAACGGATTATCACACATCAAAAAGGGGGAGATTGTTAGGGCAATCTCTTGCCATGATAAGGTTTTGATGTGTGTGGCAAAGGGTTTAAGTTAGGTTGGTATTGTTATTTGATATGTGCGTTGGAGTCTTGCAGGACTTAGTAATTCGCACATGGAGCCTTGGCGGGTTCACCCTCACAACCTCGTGCCTGAGTCGGAGAAGGAGCATTGCAGAGCCGTGAGCTTGATGCTGCCGAGGGACCGCCGGACAAGTTGACTTGAAGTGAAGCCAAGGAAGCAGACTTCGGAGGCAAGAGACGCGAAGGAGCATTGCAGAGCCGTGCGCCTGATGCTGCCGAGGGACGTGGCCGCGAACGAAGAGAGCTTCGGCGAGGGACTTCGAGTGAGATGAGAGAATGAGTGAAATGTAAGTAGCTCATTAGGTGAACTTGGCCGAATGGCTGAGTGTCGGAGACCTGACCGCAAGGGTTAAGATTTACCCGACCGCCGGAAGCTCAAACTTATGTTAAGTACACCAACCGATCGCCATGTAATGGCAAATGATCGCTTCCGAGTTGAGTGGGTTCGACCGTATCCGATCGATGGGTTTATGCCAGAGTCGATGCCATGGAATGACAATGACGCGAGGATGTCGTGGGCACAGTAACCGCCAGCCGATCGGTCGAGAGGCGTGATCGCGTGAGGTCCATCAGTCGACTGCCAAGTGTTCCGTTGGACTACAACGGTTAGGATCCGACGTGTTCGGAGACCGTTGTAGTGGCGACAGTCGACTGCCAAGGGCAACAGTCGACTGGTGGCGGCCAACGGGAAGAAATCAACCCTCTCTATAAAAAGAGAGGGTGTGAGCCTTTGAGAGGCTAATGCTTATACTCCAAACGATCTTCCTAGTGCCCCAAAAGCTTTAAACTCATCTTACTTGTCTTTACTTCATTCTTATTGTAAGAAGAGTGATCTTGGTTGTAAAGGTTACCTCCACCTAGCTTGGTGCAAAGGAGAGACCATTAGTGGATTGGTTTTGGCGGAGTGATTCATCGAGGACGAATCGGACCGTGGATTAGCGGCGTAGCCGTGAACCATGTTACATCTCCTTTGTTAGCGTTTGTATTTTCGTTTATTGCTTTGTCTTAATTGTTTATACTTCCGCTTGCGCTAACGATTGTATAGACGAGCAAACGAACGAGAGAATTCCACCACGCAACGTAAGAGGGCTATTTACCCCCCTCTAGCCGGCCAATCGATCCCCTACAAGCATTACCCTCGTAGAGACACCCTTCGCTTATCCCGCTCGTTCAAAAGCTTTGCCGGAACTCAAGAGTGTCAAGTGAACACTCTTCTATTGGTATCCACACGGACAAATGGTGGAGAAAATACCTTAGAGTGTGCTAGCACCCTTTAGGAATTTCGGCAAGATGAGGGATGGGAGAGCTTGAGAGGATGATCCAAGGAAGAAGAAGATGGAGTTACCACCAAAATGAATTCCCATCAAATAGAGAAGTGGCCGGCCACTTAACTCTTGGGGGGTTACATGCATGCATGTAACTCCAAGAGCCAATGACTCTTGGACTCCCTCATGAGGTGGCACCACATGATAAGTCCATGATGATGTGGAACACCATCATTGGTTGGCCCCCATGCCATGTCACCATGACATGACAATTGGTCAAGTCAAAATTGACCATTCATCTTCCCTCTCAAGTCAAGTCAAACTTGACCTCTTATCTCCCATGGTTGATCAAATCTAACCACTTGATTCAAGTTAATTTGATTTAATGAATCTCTATTCATTAATTTAAATTGACTCAATGAATCAAATCTAAATTAGACTCATTCAACACTTGAATCAAATTGAGTCTAACTCAATTAGTCTAATTTGGATTACTCTTAATCCAATTTAGTTCATCCCATGAACCTAATCCTCATGGTTCATCATATGAACCTAATCTCCATCTAATTGCCTTTTGTGTGTGACCCTATAGGTTCTTGTAACGTTGGCAATGCTCCTAAACCGATTTAGGAACATAAGAAATGAGCGGTATCTAGCAACACATCATTGCTACCCAAGTTACAAGAATGTTGAGCTCCAACATCACCTTTGTGACTACTAATTGTGATTCTCACAATATGTGACAATGTCCCTCTATCCTTGACATCTAGATTGACCAATTGAGGCATAGACCGTATCATCCTCGGTACAATCTATATCTTGAACTCCAAGTAGACTCACTCTAATCAAATGAGCTCAATATCTCATATTAACTCATTTGAGCATAGCCATGCACTTCGTGGTCTCACTCTATTAAGAATAAAGATGTCACTCCCGTCATATAGGAGGGATAGATCCCATCTACATCACTCACATCCCTCCGCATAATTTGTTACATACCCAGTAATCACCTTTATAGTCCACCCATTTACGGGTGACGTTTGACGAAGCCAAAGTATGCAACTCCTTATGTAGGGAACTATGGTGACTTCAGGTCTAAGGACTAATAGTCATACTAATAGCCACATGAGAAAGTATATGACACTCATATAATGATCAATGATACTTTCTCATGGCGGGTCATTCAGTATACATTTTCCAATGCATACCCATGTGTCAACTTGATATCTCATATCCATGACTTTTGAGATCAAGTCATCGTGTTGACCTACATGCTAGTCTCTACGCATTAACATTGTCCCTGAATGTTAATACTTGACTAGGAATGATTAAGAGTAGTGTTCTCTATATCATCTCATTATCGATTCAACCAATCGATTGATATAGATAAGAACCTACTACTCAAGGACGTTATTATACTTAGTTATTTGGCACCAATACAAGTAAATATAATAACCATGCCTTTATTAATAGGAATATGATACAACAAAGTCCATACAACAATCATCACATGATTGACTATAGGGCTTTCACTAACAATCTCCCACTAGCACTAGTGCCAATCATCTAGTTTCTAATACCCAATGACCTAGTGTGACCATCATGCTTTTTCTATACCAAAGCCTTGGTCAAGGGATCTGCGATGTTAGCCTTTATGGGTACTCTGCAAATCTTCACACCTCCTCTATTGATAATCTATCGAATGAGATGAAAGCGTCGTAGTATGTATTTGGTCCGCTGGTGTGAGTGAGGTTCCTTAGCCTATGCTATCACTCCATTGTTGTCACAATAGAGCTCTATGGGATCTGCTATGCTAGGAACCACCCCAAGCTCAGTAATGAACTTGCGGATCCAAATTGCCTCCTTTGTGTTGGTGCAGTAGGCACCTAAGTCAAACCTGAGTTTTGATTATAGCAAACGATACAAAGTTAAGCTTATATTGTTATCTCACGAGCTAAATCGAGTGTGCAGAAAAGTGCCAACGCTGGAGCTAAAGGCTAGCGACACCCGGAGGAAGCTGCGGTGGTCGGGCGACACTCGAGTTACTTCGGAGGGAGCCGAAGGAATCGAGTGGAAGGCCGAAAGCGAAAGTGACATAGTAAGTATCGAGGTAAGCTCGTGTGTATACGAGAGTAAGTGAGGTTGTATCCTCTTTACGGGGATGATCTTAAGCATAGATCCGACCAAAGACATCCTATAGGTGGTCTAGGTCGAGATTGGACGGTCGGAGGCCGTCAAAATAATATTTTTGTTAAGCTAACTTTGTCTTGCAGCTAGCATTAGTCGACTGCCAACTTGGAGGACTCGATCGATCCATCGATCGTCATCGCGACAAGATTCAACTACGCCGCCATCACGATCGATGATGGCCATCAGTCGACTGATGGTCAATGATCAACCTCGAGGAGTCAAGCTGTATCACTATTTTTCAAGGAGTCTTGTGCCCAATTCCTATTGGTTGAAGATCCTCTCAAAAAGGGGCTCAAAGGCTATAAAAGGAGGGCCTCTCCTAGGGGTTTTCATCATCTCTAAGTGCTCAAAAGCCTCCGCAACGCTACGACTCTCCGACGACTCTACAACGATGAAGTGTTGCCAACAACCCTAGCTTAATTTATATTTCCTAGTTGTTGGTATAATCTTATTTTGTCATCTCTTTAATACTGCAATTCTTTTTTATCGAGGTTTTCTATCGTTGCATTTTACATTAATAGAAGAGAGGGTTTGTCTCTCTATCTTTTGCTTTCGAAGGATTTTGTAATCGTCTAACTCCTACCTCCAACGAGGAAGAGTGTTTTAGTGAATTACCCTCCGTACACGGTCTAGGACCGTTAGGGCCTTGGAGTAGTAGTCGAAGGCTACGAACCAAGTTAAAAAACCATTTATCTCCTTTTATTTATCATTTATCTTTCTGCTGCAATTATTTGTCTACTCGGGTTTTAACGAACGAAACGAAAGAAAAGCTTTTATCGCTATTCATCCCCCCCCCTCTAGCGATCCACTTCGATCCAACACTTTGCTGCCTCAGATGCAATAATATACTTGGCTTCTGTTGTAGAATCAGTAACTGTGTCCTTCTTCGAACTCTTCCAGCTCATAGCACCACCATTCAAGCAAAACACAAACCCTGACTGTGATCTATAATCATCCTGGTCAGTTTGGAAGTTGGCATCGCTGTAACCCTTTACAGCTAGCTCCTCATCGCCTCCAAATATCAAGAAATATTCTTTAGTCCTTCTCAAGTACTTAAGAATATTCTTGACTGCTATCCAGTGGCGCTCACCTGGATCTGACTGGTATCTACTCATCATGCTCAAAGCATATGAGACATCAGGACGAGTACATAGCATGGCGTACATGATAGATCCTATAGCAGATGCATAAGGGATCTTATCCATGCGGTATCTCTCCTCTCTAGAAGAGGGACTTTGAGTCTTCGAAAGAAACACACCATGTGACATCGGCAGAAGTCCCTTCTTGGAAATTTGCATGGCAAACCGTAGTAATACCGTGTCAATGTATGTACTCTGACTTAGGCCAAGCAATCTCTTAGATCTATCTCTATAGATCTTGATACCTAGAATACAGGCTACTTCATCTAAGTCCTTCATTGAGAAGCACGTCCCCAGCCAAGTCTTCACAGACTGTAGCGAAGGGATGTCATTCCCAATGAGTAGTATGTCATCCACATACAATACAAGGAAGACAACTGTGTTCCCATTTGTTAGGGCAATCTCTTGCCGTAATATGGTTTTGATGGTATGGCAAAGGGTTTAAGTTAGTTTGATATGTTGATTTGATATGTGCGTTGAAGTCGTGCAGGACTTAGTAATTCGCACATGGAGCCATGGCGAGTTTCACATCTCATGACTCGTGCCTTGAGTCGGTGAAGGATAGCTTTGTGGAAGCCGTGCGCTTGGAGCATCCGAGGGACCGCCGGACAAGGAGCTTGGAGTGAAGCCGGAGGAAGTAGACTTCGAGGCAAGAGACGCGAAGGAGCATTGCAGAGCCGTGCGCCTGATGCTGCCGAGGGACGTGGCCGCGAACGAAGAGAACTTCGAAGGCGAGGGACTCCAAGAGATGAGAGTGAGCGATTGTAACCCGGGAAGGGGTAGCTCTTAGGTGAAACTTGGCCATTTGGCCAAGAATCGGATGGTTTTTCCCGACACCAGTCGACTGCCATGTCATGGCAATGATCGCTCGAGTCGATGGTTCGATCGACCGTCTAATGTGGTCGACAGTTGATCACCGACCGAAGATGGGCGCCGATCGATGAGCGAATCACCGACCGCTAAGGGACGACAATGATCGATGTCACCGCACGCATAGAATGGAGTCGACTCGCGTTGAGGACTCGACCGGTTGACATCACGATCGATGGGTGCCATCACGATCGATGCCGCATCGCTGGATAGTATCCAATGTGGAAAGCGGCCGCTATCAGCAAGACATCACCGATGGGTGCCATCGACCGACCGATCCTGTGTTAACGGGAAGAAACCCTCTTCCTCTATAAAAAGGAAGGGGGTAAGGCTTTGGGAGGCTAATGCTTACACTCTAACACTCTCCCAAAGTTCCCTAAAGCTTTCCATCCTCTTACCCAAGCTTATTTTCATTATATTTGTAAGAGGAGTGTTGTTGTAAAGAGGTTACCTCCACCTAGCTTTGTGCAAAGGAGAGATCTAGTGGATAGATTGCGGAGTGATTCACCGTGGACGAATCGGACCGTGGATTAGCGGCGTAGCCGTGAACCACGTTACATCTCGGTGTTTGTATTGTCTTTGTTTTATTTCTATTTGCTTGTCTTAGTTTATTGCTTCCTCTTGCGCTAACGTTTTGTAGACGAGTGAATTACGACATCCAACGAACGAGGGCTATTCACCCCCCTCTAGCCGGCCAATCGATCCCCAACAAGTGGTATCAGAGCCAAGGAAAGCTTGTCGAGGACTAACCGCCACAACAAGCAAATTTTTAAAATGGCCGGCTCAAATATCCATCCACCGAAGTTCGACGGCGAATTATCTTGGTGGAAAAAGAGAATGGAGGTATTCTTCGAAACCGACTTTGAAATCCTTTTAATAATGGAAAACAGTTTCGAGTTGCCTAGGAACGAAAATGGAGAGCCATTGGAGAAATGTAGGTGGAGCAAGAGGCAAAGAGAAGAATACTTGGCAAACTCAAAGGTCAAGCACCACCTATACAATGTCCTCCCTCAACAAGAAGTAAATAGAATAGGGGAGTGCTCAAGTGCCAAAGAGATGTGGGAGAGATTGGTTGAACTTCATGAAGGCACTTCGGAAGCCAAGCTGGCGAGAAGAGATCTCCTCCGCTCCCAACTATCAAATATTAAGCTTGAAAAGGGAGAAAAGGTAACTTCCCTACATTCTAGAATTAAAGAAATATTAATTGGGCTAACAAGTGTAGGTGAGAAGCTATCAAACCGGGACATGGTAATGAAGGCCATAGATGCCTTTCCCCGGTCCTCAAAATGGAGCTCCATGGTGGACTCATTTTACATCTCCAAGAACTTGGAAGTAAGTACCTTGGAGGAATTTTTCTCAACAATGGAGCTTCATGAAACTAGGCTTGAAGGAATACAAGAGGAGCCTAGAATTCAACCCTCAAGAGGAGTAGCCTTGATGGCGAACAAGGGGAAGAAGAAGATGGAAGTCCCCTCCTCATCATCCGATGAAGCCTCTACCTCCTCCATGGATAGCACGGAAGAAGCCTACATGGTAAGGAAGGTAAGGCGTGCATTTAAGAATCTTAGATTTGATAAATCTCATGATAGGAATAGAAGACCAAGGGGGAAGGTCATATGCTATAATTGCCAAGGAGAGGGGCACATAAGGGACAATTGTCCCCTCCTAAACAAGAGCAAGGAAGAGAAGAAAAAGAAGGAAGAAAAGAAGAAGAAGAAAGGGAGCAAGAGAAAGGAAGAAGAGAATAAGGCAAAAGGAAAAGGGAAGGCCATGGCACTCAAAGCCAAGACATGGGATGACCTTGCCTCATCCTCCTCATCCGAAGAAGAAGAGCATGTCTACTCCAACCTAGCACTAATGGCTCTTCATGACTCGGATTGCTCCTCCTCCACCAAAAATGAAGAATCAAGCTCAAGTGGAGAGAGCTCAAATGAAGGGGGAGCTTCTACATCCTCCTCATCCGAAGAAGAAGAAGAGGATATGGAAACTATGGTAACGAAAGCTTCTCCTAAGAAAATAGTTTCCATAATCTCTAGTTTAACTAAGGACTTATTTGGCATGAAAAAGAAAAATAAGAGCATGCTAGATAAAATTAAGGCATTAGAACAAAAGCTAGAAAATGCATGCTTAATTGATAATAGTTCTTCTAGCTTAAATGATGATGCATGCTCACATGATAATTATGTGCCATTAGATGTTAGTGATGCATGCATAGAGGAAAATAGGGCTTTAAGGGAAAAGGTAGATTATTTAACCAAAGCCCTAGAGAAATTCACAATTGGCTCCAACACATTAAATATGATCATAGGGAGCCAAAGAGCAAGTTTTAACAAAAAAGGCCTAGGATATAAGGAAAAGAAAAATGAAAAGGCCTACAAATGCCTAATAGCTAGGGGACAAGATAAAAAGAAAGTAATTGCTAGAAAATGGATCCCCAAGGAATATCTAGTGAACCCAATAGGAAAGAACTTATTTTGGGTTCCAAAATCCATCCTTAAGGGTTAGGATAACCCTAGGGTAGTCAACCATATGGACCTAACCTATATCATATTTTGGTTGACTTAGGATGACGGGACAACATTTTTTAGATAGTGTTGGGTGATGATAACGTACCCATAAATAGATAATAATGCTTAAATCATGATGATTAATGTAATTGTTATGTATATTTGCAATCATGATTTACATTTTTGAAATTTGGCACGTTATCATGAGAAATAAGTTTGAATCATGTTTTAGGTGATACTTTGGTTATTATCATCATACATTACCTAATGCATGATTATAATTTGATGAAGACATGTATTTCATGATCATTATGTGAAATTGATTCATATATGCCATTATGATCATGTTAATTGTTAGGTTGATACTTAACCATGATAGAATTGCATGAATATATTGGTTAAGTATGCACAAATACCCCCTAGGATGCATCTCACACTCACTATAGGCTAACTTGATTGAAAACTTAGCATGAGTGAGATGTTAGGATGATACAAATGTTCACTAATGCCTATGGCATTTAGATGGTCATTTAAAGTATCAAAATAGCAATAATAGACCAATCATGGGGAAGGCTTATGTTTAATTCATAGACATATTGCCCAAAGATCATGGTTGGATATTTCATATGTTTTCAAAACAATTTCTTACTTTAAAATACATATATTCATGTTTTGAAACAATTGGATGCAAGACTAGGTGTTAAAATAGATACTCTTATGATAAAAAACCTAGTAGTTTTTAAAGCTTTTGGATTTTTGGCAAATACGTGGAAATATAATGATTTCTCATGAAAACATATTTTTCACTGATAGATATACTTAAAAGAAATGTGTTCCCCAAATTTCATGATTTTTTGAATTTTCTGGAATTTTTAATGTATTTCTGAAATTCGGTCCAAAATCAAAATCCCGAATTCACGTGTCACGATCGTAGTATCCGAACTACGATCGATGGCTGAATATCGATCAAGAAAGGCTGAATTCCGATTTTAAATCAACTTGTGGTATTTTCTTTTTATTAGACTTGATGCCATGTGTTTTTAACTTAGTAATAATCTTTTTGATGGTGTCAAAGGGGGAGAAATGATTATGTTTAAGTTAATTATGAAAGGGGGGGAAATTTACATAGAGAGTTTCATGGATTAAGGGGGAGTTGCATGTTGTTATATCATGTTTATGTTTACATGCTTTCTTTCCTTTAAAATTTATATCAAATGTTTTTACCTAACTTAAACGGATTGCCACACATCAAAAGGGGAGATTGTTAGGCAATCTCTTGCCGTAATATGGTTTTGATGGTGTGGCAAAGGGTTTAAGTTAGTTTGATATGTTGATTTGATATGTGCGCTAAGTCGCAGACTTAGTAATTCGCACATGGAGCCATGGCAAGTTTCACATCTCATGACTCGCAGGCCTTGAGTCTGAAGGATAGCTTGAAGCCGCGGCGCTTGAGCATCCGAGGGACCGCGACGAGGAGCTTGGAGTGAAGCCGTGAGGAAGTAGACTTCGAGGCAAGAGACGCCAAGGAGCATTGCGCAGGCGCCGATGCCGCCGAGGAGGCCGAACGAAGAGAACTTCAAGGCGCAGGGACTCAGGGAATGAGAGGAGCGATTGTAACCCGAAGGGTAGTTTTAGGTGAAACTTGGCCATTCGCCAAGTGTCGATGGTTTTTTCGACACCGACCGCCATGTCATGGCAATGATCGCTTCCGAGTCGATGGTTCGATCGACCGGGTCTAATGTGGTCGACCGTTGATCACCGATCGCCAAGATGGGCGATCCGGCGATTGATCACCGACCGCTAAGGGACGCAATGATCGATGTCACCGCACGCACGCATCGGAGTCGACTCATTTGAGGACTCGACGTTGACATCGGGCCGATCGATGGTTAACACAACGCCAGCATTTCATCGATAGCAATACGTAACCGAACGCGGATAGTATCCAACGTGGAAAGCGGCCATTATTGAGCAATCTAGCAGCGGCTCGGCCGATCGGTGATGGGTGCCATCAGTCGACTGATCCTGTGTTAACGGGAAGAAACCCTCTTCCTCTATAAAAAGGAAGGGGGTAAGGCTTTGGGAGGCTAATGCTTACACTCTAACACTCTCCCAAAGTTCCCTAAAGCTTTCCATCCTCTTACCCAAGCTTATTTTCATTATATTTGTAAGAGGAGTGTTGTTGTAAAGAGGTTACCTCCACCTAGCTTTGTGCAAAGGAGAGATCTAGTGGATAGATTGCGGAGTGATTCACCGTGGACGAATCGGACCGTGGATTAGCGGCTTAGCCGTGAACCACGTTACATCTCGGTGTTTGTATTGTCTGTTAGTTAAAGCCCTAGAACCAATCATGTGATGGTTGAATAGGGAACATTTTGTATCATATTCTATAAAGGCAAAGGATTGGTTATTATATTTACATCTTGCTTGTGCCAGCTAATTTAAATATAATAATGCCCTAGAAAAGTAGGTTCTTATCTACAGCACATCAATTGGCAGAATTGATTATGAGAGGCTGTAGAGAACACTTTCTAAATGTTCCTAGTCAAGTATTAATATGCAAGGGCAATATTAATACATAAAGACTAGCATGTAGGGCAATTGATGACTTGATCTCACAAGTCATGGATATATGATATCAAGTTGACACATGGGTATATATTAGAGAATATATACTGAACTGACCCGCCATGAGAAAGTTTCATGGATCGTTATATGAGTGTCATAAACTTTCTCATGTGACTATTGGTATGAATAGTCCTCAGACCTGAAGTCACTACGGTTCCCTACATAAGGAGTTATGTACTTTGGTATCGTCAAACGTCACCCGTAACAGGGTGGACCATAAAGGCGATTACTGGGTATATAACAAATTATGCGGAGGGATGTGAGTGATGTAGATGGGATCTATCCCTTCCATATGACGGGAGTGATATCGGTGGGCCCCTTGATTGAGTAGAACTACTAAAACGCATGGTCATGCTCGAATGAGTCAATATGAGATATTGAGCTCATTTGTTTGAGTTAGTTTACTCAGGGATCAAGAAACACATAGATTGATCGAGGATGACACGGTCTATGCCTCATTGATCAATCTGATATCAAGGATAGAAGGACACGGTCATATATTATAGTAGTCACGGAAAGGTTAGTCGGATCTTGACTTATCTCGTAACTTAGGTAGCAATGATGATTAGAGGAATTAGAGTATTCTAGTTTGACTAGAATAATATGGGAATAAGCTTAAGTACAAAATGGTTTTTGGACTTTAAGCTTAATGAGAATTTTAGCTAATTGATTTAATGAGATTAATTCAATATGTTACCTTATTGATTTAATAAGATTAATTCAATATGATAACATAAGCTTAATTGAATTAATAAGATTAATTCAATATGATAACATAAGCTTAATTGAATTAATAAGATTAATTCAACATGCATGAATGCCACATAAGAATGCCACATAAGCATGCCACCTAAGCATCCACCTAAGCTAGTTAAGGTGGAAGGAAACAAAATGGTTTTGTCTCCTTAGTGGCCCGCCAAACAAGGAAGCCAAATCCTTTTGAGTGTGTCTCAATGCAATGGATTGCATTGAATGTGAAGGAGGTGAAGGTTTTCCAACCCTATAAAAGGTTCCATGGAGTGGCGGCCATAGAGAGTTTTTGGTGTTGTGGTTGTGAGAAAGCTTGGTGGAAGCTTTGGTTGTGTGGGTTTGTGAGTGTAGGCTAGCAAGAAGAGGAGTCTTCTTCTTCCTTTCTCCTTTTCCCTCTTCCTTTAGGGACTTCTCTAGCAAGAAGTAAAGGAGAGCTCTTCTAGTTTTCCTTTTGTGAGACAAGAGCGTGCTCGTGTGGATACGTATAGAGGCACGGACACTTGAACGTGCTAAAGATCCAACAAACCCAAAGGAAAAGCGGGATTAACAAGGGCACGCAACAAAGGTAATCCTCTCCTATAAGATAGGTTTGGTTTAGAGAAATTTATTTTATACGAGTTTCTTTCATGGATCACTTGGAAGGATCCTATTTTCCGTTGCATATGCTATTTTGCATAAGATTTCCCTACAGTGGTATCAGAGCCACTTGCGAAAGATCGTATAAAAATAGGTTTTCTCTATTTTATATGTGATATAGAAGTAGGATAAATTTTATTATGAGTTGATAATTGCATTAGCAAATTTTCAAACATAATAAAATATCAATGTCTTTAAAAGTTAAAATGACATGGTGCATGGTTATGGCCTAGTCCCAAAAGTTTGTGATGTGTGTGTTGTAATTCTTAATACGGCTGCGTGTCGTGCCTTTCTCCTAATATTCTTGTTGTAAAATTAGTTTTAGACTCGAATGTAACTCAGTATTTCTCCTTTTGTAATGTACAAAACAAAGATGGAGGGTCCATTGGAAGATGAGGTTACAAGGAGGAAGTCAACACACAAGACAACCAAAAGGAAGCACTTAGGAGAAGATGCTATCCCTAGGTTGACCAATCAATCTTTTCATTGGCTTGAGAAGATTGTAGAATAAGGGCCATAACCATGACACGTTAGTTTAATATGTATGTGATGCATGTTAGTTTAGCTTGTATGTGATGCATGATTAGTTTAGCTTATATGTGATATATGCTAATATGTATATGATACATGTTTATTTCTTAATAAGTCTAAACGATATGCCTACCAAAGTTGGTACTCACTACTTCCTCGATCATTTGTTATTGGGTTTGCCAAAGCAAAGCAATGCATTTTATCTTGGAGGTGCGAGTGGACAATCGTGATGTCCGCTATCAAACTTGGTTAAGACTTAATTAAGTGTTTTCTTAATTGGTTAAGAAAGTAGAGGCATATATTAGCTTTGAATATAAGTTTTAAAATTAGTTTTGTGTGATTTCCGAACATCAGCTTTGTCTTAGAAGTGGTCGTTGCTCCGATATCCAAGAAGGCCCCTGTGCCTCGCCACAGCCTGGAAGCTGGTTTAGGAATAAACACTAAACTAATCTAAAACTTAACCAAAGCTATTAAAGAGTTACATCAGATGTAATTGGCAAAAGATTGCCTACCTAATTATACTACGTCTTGGGCGATTAGCCAAAGCTAACTCAAGACGAATTATGATGTGGATCTTTATCCCATATAAATTTATAGCTAAATAGTAGCTATGAGAATTTAGTGGGAGCCTCATTTAATTAAAGGCCTAATTAAATGATTTAGGTATGATACTTAACTTTGCATTTTAATGTTGTAGATCACCATGTCATCTAACACGACACACCCCTCGACTTGCGATCTGACAAGCTCAATGGAGCAAACTTTCTTCGGTATAGGAACTTGAGGATTATCCTCAAGCAAGAACGCATAAACTATATGTCCTAGAGCAGTCTACCTGAAATACCCGCCTACGGCCACTTATAAGAAGCATCAAGATGACGATTAGATGTGTCATGCCTTATGCTTGCCACCATGAACTCGAGCTTGGAAGCAACATGAGAACATGGATGCCTATGATATGGTTGAGCATTTGAAACAACTATATCAAGGACAAGCTAGCACGAGCGTTTTGAAGTGTCTAAGGCTCTTTTGCATGCAAGATGCAAGAAGGAACACTGTAGGAACTCACGTACTTAAAATGATTGGGTACGTTGAGAACCTTGAAAGACTAGGTTTTCCGAGCCAAGAATTGGCAATCGATGTTATCCTGCAATCATTCGTTAGGAAGCATACAATCAATTCGTCATGAATTATAACATGAATGAAATTGATAAACCTTTGCACGAGATTCTCGGCATGTTGAGAAGCTATGAACCAAATCTCAAGAAGAAAGTTAGTAATGTACTAATGGTCAAGAAGGACAAAGGTAAGCGCAAAGGCAAGGGTAAGACCAAGCCAAAGGCAAGGCCAATTCATCCACTTCAAAGGGTAAAGGTAAAGTACCTAAGGAAGGGGCTTCCATTCCATTGCGGTGAGGTGGACCTTTGAAGGCGGGCTGCAAAGTCTACCTTGAGAAGTAAAGAACAAAGAAGTGGGACTTACGCCTCGGTATACGTTATAGAAGTTAATCTATCTATTTCTTCTACATGGGTATTAGATCTGGATGTGCATCTCACATTTGTACTAATGTGCGAGGGTGAGAAATAGTAGAATAATGGCAAAGGCGAAGTGGACCTACAGTAGGCAATGGCGCAAAAGTTCTATTCTTTGTCTTTGCCCGGGCTTATCTTAGAACTAGAGGAGTGCTTTATGTACGCATTAACGAAGAACATAATTTCTATATCTTGTTTAGACAAGAAAAACTTTTCTTTTATAATAAAGGACAAATGTTGTTCCATTTATTTGAATGAAATGTTCTATTGTAATGCACCACTTATGAATGGTCTCTATGTTCTAGATTTAGATAACCCAATTTATAACGTAAATACCAATGGTTCAAATCGAATGATTTGAACTGGCATATCTCTAACCTTGTCGCCTAGGTCACATAAATGAAAAACGCATATCCCAACTCCATAAAGATGGATTATTGGACTCATTTGATTTTGAATCATATGAGGTATGCGAATCTTGTCTTTTAGGAAAGATGACTAAAACTCCATTTAGTGGACATGGCGAGAGAAGCGGACTTGTTAGGACTCATACATCGATGTATGTGGCCCTTTCAATGTCGAAGCAGAGGAGGCTATAAGTACTTTATTACTTTCAGCGATGATATGAGTAGATTTGGCTACTTATATTTGATGAGACATAAGTCGAATCCTTTGAAAAGTTCAAAGAATTCAGAATGAAGTACAAAACCAACTTGGTAAGCGTGTTAAGCTACTTGATCGGATCGAGGTGGTGAATACCTTAGTCAAGAGTTTCGTGATCACTGGTGAGTGTGGGATAATATCCAACTCACTCCACTGGAACACCACAATGGAATGGTGTATCCGAGAGGAGAAATCGCGTACTCTATTAGATATGGTACGATCAATGATGAGCAGGAGATCTACCTACTTCCTTTTGGGGTTTAGCTCTAGAGACAGCTTTCACACTTAATCGCGTCCCATCAAAAGCCGTAGAAAAGACACCATATCGATATGGGTGGGAAGAGTCCCAAAATGTCTTTTATAAAGATTTGGGGTTGTGAAGCTTATGTTAGGCGTCAAGTCTCGGATAAACTAGGACCCAAATCGGATAAGTGTTATTTTGTAGGATATCCCAAGGAAACTAAGGGATATTACTTTTACAATCCCACACTTGGCAAGGTGTTTGTTGCGAAATCTTTGTCTTTCTAGAAAGAGAATTTATTTCTAGAAATACTAGTGGGAGTAAAATTCATCTTGAAGAAAGTTCAAGATGATGATAACACTAAGGCTTGATGGAAAATGAGCAGGCACCACAAAGTGTTGTGGATGAGGAAATTGTTGCCCAAAGAGTTGTGGAGCAAACACATTCAAGTAGACCAACCTCTTCGTAGATCTAATAGGATCCGTCGTCAACCCAGAGATATTCTTTTCTCTTGGTGACAATGGTGATGTATTGCTTATCGATCTTGGCGAGCCTACATCCTATAAAGAAGCTATGATGAGCCCAGTTAGAAATGGCTAGAGGCCATGAGATCGAAATGGAATCCATGTACACTAACCAAGTATGGACTTTGGTTGATCCACGAAGAGTAAAACCCATTGGGTGTAAGTGGGTCTTTAAAGTAAAAAGACATGGATGGTAATAAGCATACCTATAAAGGTAGATTGGTGGCTAAAGGATTCAAACAAATTCATGGTATTGACTATGATGAAACCTTTTCACGATTGCGATGCTTAAATCCATTCGGATCATACTTGCTATTGCGACCTACCATGATTATGAGATCTGGCGGATGGATGTCAAAACCGCTTTTTGAATGGAAAGCTACTCGAGGATGTGTACATGACACAACCGAGGTTTTGAAGATCCAAAGCATCTGGAAAGGTATGCAACCGCAAGGTCCATTTATGGACTAAAGCAAGCCTCTCATTTGGAATCTTGATTCGATGATGCAATCAAAGAGTTTGGTTTCATCAAGAATGAAGATGAACCTTGTGTCTACAAGAGAAATAGTGGGAGCACAGTTGTATTTCTTGTCTTGTATGTAGATGACATACTTCTCATCGGAAATGATATTCCCTCACTCCACTGTGAAGATGTGGTTAGGAATTGTTTCTCGATGAAGACTTAGGTGAAGTGCCTATATTCTAGGCATCAAGATCTATAGAGATAGATCTAAAGATTACTTGGCCTAAGTCAGAGTACATACATTGATAAAGTGCTAGATCGTTTTGCTATGCAAAATTCCAAGAAAGGATTTCTGCCTTTATCACATGGTGTGAGTCTTTCGAAGACTCAATGTCCCTCTTCTAAGGAGGAGAGAGATCGCATGGATAAGATCCTTATGCATCGCGCTATAGGGTCTATCATGTCGCCATGCTTTGTACTCGTCACGGCGTCTCGTATGCTTTGAGCATGGCGAGTAGATACGATCGGATCGGTGAAAGTCAGCTTTGGATAGCGATCAAAAATATTCTTAAATACTTACGAAGAGCGAAAGAATATTTCTGATATTTGGAGGCAATGAGAGCTAGCGTAAAGGGTTACGATGATGCAAGCTTCCAAAGCAGACAAGGATGACTATAGATCATGATCGAGTCGTGTTTTGCACGAATGGTGGGTGTGGTGGAAGAGTTGAGCGGAGACCGCGATTCTTGATTCTACAAGAAGCCAAGTATATTCTTTGCGTCGATGCGTGAAAGGAGGCTGTTTGGCTCAGCAAGTTCATCGATGAACTTGGGGTAGTTCCTAGCATTGCAGATCCAATAGACCTCTATTGTGACAACAATGGGGCTATTGCGAGCTAAGGAACCTCGATCACATCGTGGACCAAACACATCTTGCGGCGCTTCCATCTCATTCGAGAGATCATCGATAGAGGAGATGTGAGGATATCACAGTCTGAAAGCTAACATCGCGGATCCATTGACGAGGCTTTGTACGAGAGGAAGCATGATGGTCACACTAGGTCACTAGGTATTAGATATCATAGTGATTGGTACTAGTGCTAGTGGGAGATTGTTAGTTAAAGCCCTAGAATCAATCATGTGATGGTTGAATAGGGAACATTTTGTATCATATTCTATAAAGGCAAAGGATTGGTTATTATATTTACATCTTGCTTGTGCCAGCTAATTTAAATATAATAATGCCCTAGAAAAGTAGGTTCTTATCTACAGCACATCAATTGGCAGAATTGATTATGAGAGGCTGTAGAGAACACTTTCCTAAATGTTCCTAGTCGAGTATTAATATGCAAGGGCAATATTAATACATAAAGACTAGCATGTAGGTCAATTGATGACTTGATCTCACAAGTCATGGATATATGATATCAAGTTGACACATGGGTATATATTGGAGAATATATACTGAACTGACCAGCCATGAGAAAGTTTCATGGATCGTTATATGAGTGTCATAAACTTTCTCATGTGACTATTGGTATGAATAGTCCTTAGACCTGAAGTCACTACGGTTCCCTACATAAGGAGTTATGTACTTTGGTATCGTCAAACGTCACCCGTAACAGGGTGGACCATAAAGGCGATTACTGGGTATGTAACAAATTATGCGGAGGGATGTGAGTGATGTAGATGGGATCTATCCCTTCCATATGACGGGAGTGATATCGGTGGGCCCCTTGATTGAGTAGAACTACTAAAACGCATGGTCATGCTCGAATGAGTCAATATGAGATATTGAGCTCATTTGTTTGAGTTAGTTTACTCAGGGATCAAGAAACACATAGATTGATCGAGGATGACACGGTCTATGCCTCATTGATCAACGATATCAAGATAGAAGGACACGGTCATATATTATAGTAGTCACGGAAAGGTTAGTCGGATCTTGACTTATCTCAGAACTTGGGTAGCAATGATGTATTGCTAGATGCGCTCATCGCTTGTGTATCTAAAAGAGTTTAGGTCCACCGCCAGCGTTATGAGAGCCTATAGGGTCACACACAAAGAGCATGATAATTAGAGGAATTAGAGTATTCTAGTTTGACTAGAATAATATGGGAATAAGCTTAAGTACAAAATGGTTTTTGGACTTTAAGCTTAATGAGAATTTTAGCTAATTGATTTAATGAGATTAATTCAATATGTTACCTTATTGATTTAATAAGATTAATTCAATATGATAACATAAGCTTAATTGAATTAATAAGATTAATTCAATATGATAACATAAGCTTAATTGAATTAATAAGATTAATTCAACATGCATGAATGCCACATAAGCATGCCACATAAGCATGCCACCTAAGCATCCACCTAAGCTAGTTAAGGTGGAAGGAAACAAAATGGTTTTGTCTCCTTAAGTGGCCGGCCAAACAAGGAAGCCAAATCCTTTTTGAGTGTGTCTCAATGCAATGGATTGCATTGAATGTGAAGGAGGTGGAAGGGTTTTTCCAACCCTATAAAAGGTTCCATGGAGTGGCCGGCCATAGAGAGTTTTTTGGTGTTGTGGTTGTGAGAAAGCTTGGTGGAAGCTTTAGTTGTGTGGGTTTGTGAGTGTAGGCTAGCAAGAAGAGGAGTCTTCTTCTTCCTTTCTCCTTTTCCCTCTCTTCCTCTCCTTTAGGGACTTCTCTAGCAAGAAGTAAAGGAGAGCTCTTCTAGTTTTCCTTTTGTGAGACAAGAGCGTGCTCGTGTGGATACGTATAGAGGCACGGACACTTGAACGTGCTAAAGATCCAACAAACCGAAAGGAAAAGCGGGATTAACAAGGGCACGCAACAAAGGTAATCCTCTCCTATAAGATAGGTTTGGTTTAGAGAAATTTATTTTATACGAGTTTGCTTTCGCATGGATCACTTGGAAGGGATCCTATTTTCCGTTGCGCATATGCCATTAGGCATACGAGATTTCCCTACATTGTCTCTGTTTTATTTCTATTTGCTTGTCTTAGTTTATTGCTTCCTCTTGCGCTAATATTTTGTAGACGAGTGAATTACGACATCCAATGAACGAGGGCTATTCACCCCCCTCTAGCCGGCCAATCGATCCCCAACACCATTAACCTTCTTATAGACACAGGGTTCATCTTCATTCTTGATGAAACCAAACTGTTTGATCGCATCATCGAATCGAAGATCCCAGCTCCGAGAAGCTTGCTTTAGCCCATAGATGGACCTATGTAGCTTGCATACTTTCCCAGTATGCTATGGATCTTCAAAACCCTCAGGTTGTGTCATGTACACATCCTCGAGTAAGTTTTCATTCAGAAATACGGTTTTGACATCCATCTTCTAGATCTCATAATCGTGGTATGCTGCAATAGCAAGCATGATCCGAATGGACTTAAACATCTCCACTGGAGAAAAGGTTTCATCATAGTCAATACCATGAATTTGCTTGAAGCCTTTAGCCACCAATCAACCCTTATAGGTATGCATAAGTCCATCCATGTCAGTCTTTCTCTTAAAGACCCACTTACACCCAATGGGTTTGACCCCTTCAGGTGGATCAACCAAAGTCCATACTTGGTTGGTGTACATGGATTCCATCTCGGATCTCATGGCCTCTAGCCATTTCTCAAAGTCTGGGCTCATCACAGCTTCCTGATAGGAGGTAGGCTCATTCTCAATGAGCATAACGACATCTTGGTCAGACAAGAGAAATGAGTATCTCTCAGGTTGACGACGTACCCTATCAGACATGCGAAGAGGTAGGTCTACCTGAACAGGTGGTTATTCTACAACTCTTTGTGCAACAACCTCATCACCCACAACACTTTGTGGTTCCTGTTCAAGCTCCATCAAGGCCTCAGTGTTATGGTCCTTATCTTGAATTTCTTCAAGATCAAACGTACTCCCACTAGTTTTTCTAAAAATAAAATCCCTTCTAGAAAAACCCCAGTCTTTGCCACAAACACTTTGTGCTGACTGGGAATGTAGAAGTAATATCCCTTTGTGTCCTTGGGATATCCAATAAAATAGCACCTATCGGATTTGGGTCCCAGTTTGTCTGAGACTTGATGTCGAACGTAAGACTCACAATCCCAAATCCTCATGAAAGACATCTTGGGATTTCTCCCTGTCCATATCATATATGGTGTCTTTATCACAGCCTTGGATGGTACACAGTTAAGGGTAAAGACTGTTGTGTCTAGAGCATATCCCCAAAAGGATATATGAAGATCTGTGTGACTCATCATAGATCGTACCATATCTAATAGGGTACGATTCCTCCTTTCGGATACACCATTCCACTGTGGTGTTCCAAGAGGAGTGAGTTGGGATAGAATCCCACACTCAGCTAGATAGTCACGAAACTCATGGCTAAGGTATTCACCACCTCGATCTGATCGAAGTATCTTAATACTCTTGCCAAGCTGATTTTGTACTTCATTCTTGAATTCTTTTAACTTTTCAAAGGATTCTAATTTATGTGTCATCAGATACACATAACCATATCTACTGAAGTCATTAGTAAATATAATGAAGTACCTATAACCACCTCTAGCAGCAACATTGAAAGGACCACATACATCACTATGTATAAGTCCTAACAAGTCTGTTGCTCTTTCGCTATGTACACTAAAGGGAGTCTTGGTCATCTTGCCTAAAAGGAAAGACTCGCATGTCTCATATGATTCAAAATCAAATGAGTCTAGCAGCTCATCCTTATGGAGCTAAGATAAGCGACTCTTATTTATATGACCTAAGCGACAATGTCAGAGATAGGTTTGGTTCAACTCATTTGACTTGAACCTTTTGGTACTTATGTTATAGATAGGGCTCTCTAAGTCTAGAAAGTAGAGTCTGTTTATTAAAGGTGTACTACAATAGAACATATCATTTAAATAAACTGAACAACATTTGTTCTTTATTATAAATGTAAATCCTTTCTTGTCCAAACAAGAAACCAAAATTATGTTCTTAGTTAAGGCAGGCACATAACAACATTCATCTAATTCTAGTACAAGCCCAGAGGGCAGAGATAGATCATAAGTTCCTACAGCAACAGCAGCAACCCTTGCTCCATTGCCTACTCATAGGTCCACCTCGCCCTTTGTCAATGCCCTGCTATTTCTCAGCACCTGCACATTGGTACAAATGTGAGATGCACATCCGGTATCTAATACCCATGATGAAGAAATAGATAGATTAACTTCTATAACATTTATACCTGAAGTAGAAGTCTCACTTCTCTTCTTCTTAAGATCTTCCAGGTAAGCTTTGCAGTTACGCTTCCAGTGTCCAGCTTCCTTACAGTGGAAGCAAGCCCCTTCCTTGGCCACCCCTCCTTTGGGTTTAAGTTCTTAGCCTTTGCCCTTGTTTTGGGACTTTCCCTTACCTTTAGGCTTGCCCTTGCCTTTCTTCTTTTGCACCATCAAAATGTAGTCAGATTTTCCCTTCTTAAGTTTGAGCTCAACAGTTCTCAACATGATGAGCATCTCACGCAGTGACTTATCAATTTTATTCATGTTGTAATTCATGACAAATTGATTGTAGCTTTGTGGCAAAGACTGCAAGATCAAGTCAGTGGCCAACTCTTGGCCAAGTGGGAATCCCAATCCTTGTAGGTTTTCTACGTACCCAATCATCTTGAGCACATATGAACCTACGGGAGTCCCATCTTGCATTTTGGATCAAAACAATGCCTTAGAGACTTCATATCTCTCGTGCCTTGCTTGTCCTTGATATAGTTGACGAAGATGTTCAACCATATCATAAGCATTCATGAACTCGTGTTGCTTCTGAAGCTCAGAGTTCATGGTCGCGAGCATTAGACATGACACATCTAATGCATCATCTTGATGCTTCTTGTAAGCATCTTTGTCAGCTCGCGAGGCAGTGGCAGGAGGTGCCTGCGAAATGGGATGCTCCAGGACGTACAATTTCCTTTCTTGGGTGAGAATGATTCTTAGGTTCTTGTACCAGTCCAGGAAATTTTCTCCATTAAGCTTGTCCTTCTCAAGGACAGAATGCAGGGAGAGAGTGTTCGTGTTTGTCGACATAGTTATCTACAATAAACACAATGCAAAAAATTAATATCATATTCCTTTTATCATTTAATTACGTCTTTAATCAAATGATACTCCCACTGAATTATAAGAATTTTGTAGAATCGAGTTATGGATGTGGTCAAACCACATTACTAGATTCATACAAACTAGCTATAATTCCTGCGGGACAAGATCCAAATCATACTAAGCCTTAAGTTAGCTTTGGCTAAATCGCCCAAGACTTAGTATGATCGGTGGGTAACACATTACCGATTACATCTCTATGCAACTCTTGTTTATAGGATCAAGACCCATATTTACAAAAGACCTTGAGTTAGCTTTGACTAAATCACCCAAGATTTAGTGTAAATACGATCTTATCCTATCTTTCCAACGGTTGGAATATGCCTATAGTTCTACTCGATCCAATTGAGTTAACTAGTTTTACTCAATCTAATTGAGCTTACTCTAACCCAAGCCATGATAGGCGGGACCAAGATTGTCCCTCCGCACCCTACCAAGATAATATGCCTTGCTCTGCTTTGGCAGATTCAACAACTACAAATGATCGAGGTAGTGATGGGTATCAAGGACTTGGTAGGCATTTTCGAGTTGATTCGATTATGATATAATCTAATAGTAATGTGTATCATATACGCATTAAGGCCTTTATTATCCTACACTAGCATGCATCACATACATACAAGCATTATTCTAGCATGCATCATATACATACAAAAATTATAGCATGCATCACATACATACAAGTATAACAAATATATATATATATATATATATATATATATATATATATATATATATATATATATATATAATTATGATTAGGTCATGGCCCTACTACGATCTTCTCAAGCCAATGAGAAGATCAGACAGTCAACCTTGGGTTAGCAGCTTCTCCAAGCGCCTCCTTTGACCGCCATGTGTCGTCGACACCCTTCTCGTAACTCCGTCCAGAAGTGGATCTTCCACCGCTCCATTTTGTACATTACAAACATGAAACTCGAGTTACATTCAAGTCTTAAACTATTTACAACTAGAATTTTAAAAAGAAGAGGCATGACACGCAGGTCGCATATCCTATATAACAAGCACAATCACAAAAATGGCACGCAGGCCGTATTATGAATTACAACACATTAACATCCAATCATATTATGGTTCTTGGGATATGACCATCACAGAATTATACATAATAATAAATTATATATTTTACTTAAAATTTCTATAAATTTTCCTATTTTGTTTTTCAATTTTATGAGTCACCTCTCCGTAATGGTCCCGCTAAGCGATTTCCGGGCACGATCGCGGGACATGGCCCCTTTTGGGGATAGGGGCAGCGCCCCTACTCACAAAAATAAACTTTGTGAGTGTCCCTACTAGATCTTACAGTGACTTAAGTCACTATCCCAAAAACCTAAAGCGAGAACTCGCCGTTTCGGAGAGTTTTTCTCGGTGGTTGAAGCCTACAAGTGTCCCAACACTCGTTGCTTCGACTCTTTGAGAAAAATATCCAAAAATTCTATAAAAATAGGAAATTTACAGAAAATTAAAAATCTATAATTTTTATATCTAATACAAAAACTATAAATATGAAACACATACATGCTTCGCACGTGGCTCTGATACCACTGTTGGGATTTTTCGAGCCACAAAAACCGCCTTTTGCGTTGCGAAAACCTCGGAAGCCCGGCCACGGATCCGTGCGAAGATATAAAAATAAAACATGTATGTGATTAAAGATCCTAGTTCTACCTTAGATCTACAAGATGAGAGCATTACCCTCGTAGCGACGCCCTTTGCTTATCCCGCTTGTCCAAAAGCTTTGCCGGAACTCAAGAGTGTCAAGTGAACACTCCTCTATTGGTATCCACACTAACAAATGGTGGAGAAAATACCTTAGAGTGTGCAAGCACCCTTTAGTAATTTCGGCAAGATGAGGGATGGGAGAGCTTGAGAGGATGATCCAAGGAAGAAGAAGATGGAGTTACCACCAAAATGAATTCCCATCAAATGGAGAAGTGGTCGGCCACTTAACTCTTGGGGGGTTACATGCATGCATGTAACTCCAAGAGCCAATGGCTCTTGGTCTCCCTCATGAGGTGGCACCACATGATAAGTCCATGATGATGTGGAACACCATCATTGGCCGACCCCCATGCCATGTCACCATGACATGGCAATTGGTCAAGTCAAAATTGACCATTCATCTTCCCTCTCAAGTCAAGTCAAACTTGACCTCTTATCTCCCATGGTTGATCAAATCTAACCACTTGATTCAAGTCAATTTGATTTAATGAATCTCTATTCATTAATTTAAATTGACTCAATGAATCAAATCTAAATTAGACTCATTCAACACTTGAATCAAATTGAGTCTAACTCAATTAGTCTAATTTGGATTATTCTTAATCCAATTTAGTTCATCCCATGAACCTAATCCTCATGGTTCCTCATATGAACCTAATCTTCATCTAATTGCCCTTTGTGTGTGACCCTATAGGTTCTTGTAACGTTGGCAACGCTCCTAAACCGATTTAGGAACATAAGCAATGAGCGGTATCTAGCAACACATCATTGCTACCCAAGTTATAAGAATGTTGAGCTCCAACATCACCTTTGTGACTACTAATTGTGACTCTCACAATATGTGACAATGTCCCTCTATCCTTGATATCTAGATTGACCAATTGAGGCATAGACCGTGTCATCCTCGGTACAATCTATATCTTGAACTCCAAGTAGACTCACTCTAATCAAATGAGCTCAATATCTCATATTGACTCTTTTGGGCATGGCCATGCACTTCGTGGTCTCACTCTATCAAGAATAAAGATGTCACTCCCGTCATATAGGAGGGATAGATCCCATCTACATCACTCACATCCCTCCGCATAATTTGTTACATACCCAGTAATCACCTTTATAGTCCACCCATTTACGGGTGACGTTTGACGAAGCCAAAGTATGCAACTCCTTATGTAGGGAACGATGGTGACTTCAGGTCTAAGGACTAATAGTCATACTAATAGCCACATGAGAAAGTATATGACACTCATATAACAATCCATGATACTTTCTCATGGCGGGTCATTCAGTATACATTCTCCAATACATACCCATGTGTCAACTTGATATCTCATATCCATGACTTGTGAGATCAAGTCATCGTGTTGACCTACATACTAGTCTCTATGCATTAACATTGTCCCTGAATGTTAATACTTGACTTGAAATGATTAAGAGTAGTGTTCTCTATATCATCTCATTATCGATTCAACCAATCGATTGATATAGATAAGAACCTACTACTCAAGGACGTTATTATACTTAGTTATTTGGCACTAATACAAGTAAATATAATAACCATGCCTTTATTAATAGGAATATGATACAATAAAGTCCATACAACAATCATCACATGATTGGCTCTAGGGATTTCACTAACAAATAGATTTTTATAAAGCATGTTTGAGTTATCTGCTTAGTAGTAATGAATGAGTTTTATTTACCTACGCCTAAATATTAAATCCCGATCGAACGTTTCCCCTCGGTTTGCCAATTCCATTTTCCCGACTCCTCTTCTTCTCTTCTCGTTCTCGATCCCTTCTTCTTCTCCACCCAAACTTCTCTACCTCCACGTCACTCGCCGCTCGCCGCATGAATCGTCGCCGCCTCGAGAGATCTGCTACCACCCTGACGTCGTATCCTTGAACTCCTGATCCATGACCGCCACCGCCACCGCCTCCTTGTCGTGCTCTGTCGATCCGGACGGTAGCGAGCACCAGCAACCTCCCTCTTCCACTGGTTGCCATCGCCTGTCTCGTCGTCGCTATGAGTTGACTGCTGCCACCCCGTCACCATTTTTCCTTTCCACGATTGATTGCCGCACCGGTCGACATATCACCCAACTCGTCACTGCCTTTCCTTTCTTCCCACCTGTCGTTGTTGATCTCCACTGCGAGCAGGCAACACCAGTCGATCGTGTCGCCTTCTCTTCTTGGTATTCTCTCTCGTTGCTACCCTCCGTCGGTCCAAGCAGCAACGAACTCAGATCGACAAGATATGTGTCGCGTCTTCTTGCTGTGTTCCACTGATCCAGATGAGGGGTTGTCGCGAGGTGGAGGAAGGCTGATAGGCTAATGGATTTGTAGCTGTGATTATTTGGATTTTGTTGGTATGATCGATTGTGGTTGATCTAGGATTTTGCTGCCAACTTCAAATGGCGGAGTTTCTGGATTGTGCCGATAAAGAGAGAAATCAAGACTGATTGTGAATATTTTGTATAGTAGGTTCGATTAGGAAGTTGTGGTTGATTGGAACAATGGGAGGTAAGCTGTGATTGTGTATGTTATGAAATAGATTATGTTATAGCTGTGCAATCGATTGTGCAGGGATATTACTCTTGGATTTAACAAGGGAACTAATCGATAATGGGTTGTTCTTACAGATTCATAGTGGAAAAGTGAATCGGTATGAGGCGATGGATAAGACTTGAGTAGGGTTGTCCCTATTCGATAGTACACTTGGTTCCAGAATCCGTGGGGGAGGATTGAAGCAAGAATGGGTAAGTCTGGATCTGAATATTATAAATTTGGTATTTGACTTATAGTTGGCTGAATAATAGTTTATTTGTGTATGTGATGGATTGAGTGGATACATTGGGTATATCACGGTAGAGTTGTAGAAGTATATTCTATGGTAATCGGATTTGAACTGGTTACTAGGGATATTGGATTGTGATAGAATTCTATATAATTCATATACTATGTTTCAGGACTCTGATTTAAGGCAGATTCACGGATGCGAGTACAATGAATATTGGTGTTCTACATATCAGGTGGGTAATATTTTCTACCCTGGTCAGGTAGTAGCTAAACCCTGAAGTATATGACTTCATATTGTTGTCACTTTGTCCTTGACTCCACTCTAGTTTTTTCTGATACTTGATACTTCCCTTTGCACTTAAATACTCTGTCATTATTGTTATCTATTCATTCATCTTTGTTATGAATTATAAATGTTATGGTAAGTGGATCTGTAGTGGTTTACCTATGTGTACGTAGCTAAATTTAGTTATAAAATTGAATTGTGTAATTTAGATAAATCATCCGGGGATGGGTGATGTTCTAGAAGTAAAGTTGAGTTTTCATATCATATCCTGATGTTGTGTTTATATCTACTATGGATCATGTAATCATGTATGGATGTGTGATCTGTCGATACAACGTTGCTACGGACTGGAGGTCCTAGCTTGATTGTTGTCAGCTGTATATGCCTCTCTATAGAATAGAGAGAGTGTTGTGGACATATGTATGTACAGTCGTGCATTCATTTCATTTACATGCATGCTGACAACTTGGTCTCCCTCGTGGTTGAGAGGGTCGTCAGTCATCCTGCCTCCTAGGTTACTCATGGAGGAGTAACTGGTGTGAGGGCAGAGCATTTGTTGTGTTGCACTCGCCCCTCTATTGACAGTGATTGTTGGAGTTGCGTGCAGTTGTCCTGGGTGCGTGGCAAACGAACACTCATGGGTAGTGACAATCGGAGTGGCCAGCAATAGGGACCCCCGTTGTGTAGCAAGCTCTTTACGCTTTTATGCTACTTCATACTGCCCACTCAGCCACTCGAGAGCAGTGATTGTTGTTGAGTTGGGACAATTGTCATGTCGTGCCACCTAGGCCACACTGGGATCGTGGTAGCAGTAGGGTGCGCAGACATGACCATGTATCTGCATTATCGTGGCATATGTCGTTTGCATATATATATATATATATATATATATATAGTTGAGTGTGATGAGAATATATATAGATAGAGTTTATATATATGATCGTTGGATGTTGCATTTGTTTGAGCTATGCTTGCTGCATTTGATTATACATCATCTTGCATTCTACTTGCATATTCTGTATGGTTGTGTGTGGATTACCAGAGTTGAGTTGGTCAGATTGTCATATACCTTTGACCAGTACCTTGAGGTGATACGAGATGGACCCGGTTCATTGTGTATTTGACATAGAATGTTAGTATGTCGGTGTTGTTGATTACAGAGTCAGTATTTACTCTACAATGTTGTAGGTGTTGTATTATGGTTACTTATACTCAGGTTGTATGAGTTATATCGTTGTCGATCTTTAAGTATATCAGTACCTTATGTTGTTGTTGTTTATTAGTTTAGTTATACAATTATTGTATCATGCTGGCGTATACCTGTTATACCTGTTATATATATATATATATATATATATATATATATATATATATATATATATATATATATATATATATTATGCATGCACTTCTATTCTTATTTCCGCTGAGTTTTGTACTAACCATCACAGACTCTGGGTTTTCTTGTCGCCCAGGTAACAGGTACTCGACTCTGTGATGGGCTTGGAGCATCACTGGCTGGCAACATCTCATCTCACTTCCGAGGGTCCCAGTTTTTTATTTATGTTTCCTTTAGTTTTTAGATGATTCTTATATTGATCCGAATTTATATGGTGGATGTTGTGTTAGACATTGTTGATTCGGGTTTTGACTATGCTTTCTATATGTTGTGGTCAGTCATACCGGTATGCATTTTGTGTAGGTTGTTTATTTCGTTGTGTTAATTTCCACTGTGTTTTGTTACATAGACATTTATATATGTTGTTGTGTTGTGGCCGAAAGGCTTGTATCAACAGGATATGTTACCACATACAGGGTAGATGTTGTCCATTTTTTTTCGGCTCGGCATACTCTCAGGGCATGACAACTTTATTGGTATCAGAGCCCTAGGTTTTGTGATGTCATACAATGTTGTTTTTGTCGAGTTTTGGATTCTCGGGAGTCGATTTGTTTTTTTTTTTGGTTTTGTGAGATGAGATTGACAGTAGCATGAGCTCCGAGCAGCATGAAGTAAGAATTCCTGATAACTCATATTTCAGTTAGATACTTATCTAAACATGTTCAACAGGTGTATACAGTCAGAGTTATGGCACCTGTGCAGGCTCGTAGTAGGGGTCATCCATCAAGGCGACCAGCCGGAGTTGCCTTTAGTATTTATACTCTCAGTTTTTTTGGCTATGCATTTAGTGTTTATAAGAGGGAATAACAAGTAGTGTGTTGGTTATTATTCATAATCATGGTTTGAGTTGACTACGAGAATGACCTGTTGAGTCCGTGAGTCTTGAACCTATGTCGAAAAGGTGAATTTCCTCTGAGAGCCGACTAATACCGAGTCAGAAAGCAA
Source organism: Wurfbainia villosa (assembly GCA_025175895.1). Taxonomy (NCBI): domain Eukaryota; kingdom Viridiplantae; phylum Streptophyta; class Magnoliopsida; order Zingiberales; family Zingiberaceae; genus Wurfbainia; species Wurfbainia villosa. The sequence goes on along the minus strand of CM045987.1, from coordinate 109,961,458 downwards.
GGGTCAAGTCATCACATTTCTTGTGGAAACCATAGATTTCAGTCCTACAGATTAGCACTGATTATGCTAGTTGGATCATTACCTTGGGGGTAATGAACAGGGCATGCATACTATTGTTGATGCAGATAGCAGAGGATTAGAATATGGTGTTTCATAGGGATTTTGATCCCTGAGATGGTTGTGTTGGGTTTTATGATTTTAAAGGTACTTTTGAGTACTTAACCTGTGTGTGCAAAGAAAGTAGAGTTAGTTGTATACCATTATCGGGATTAAGACGGTATTTGGTGGAAGATGTAGGGAAATAATCTTCGGGGAATAGTACATCACTAGGTCACGGTGTAGTGATGTTGTGAGAGGGTATTTTCCCCGTGTTATTCCTTTGACTCATTGTCAGGCAATTCTTGAGCATCAAGTAGGGTGATCATTTGGTAATGGGAGTACCGTGCAGAGTCATTAGACTTGCAGAGGTTACAACCACCTAATAGTTCAAGAATGTGAATGAATGTTTTAAGTCACTCATAGTTTATTGGCTTATATTTGAATTTGGATGTTTGGATCTTTTACCAGATCTTGTCGAAAGAAATTGGATCGAGTCAGGAGTTCAGAAATGACTCCGTACAAGTGTTTAAGAGTTTGAAACCGATAAGCAGATACTGCAGGTTAAATTATTAAAAATTAGAAGTCTCCAAATGTTGGATAAAAGGAGCAAGATAAGAGTCATGGGTTATGAGCTACTTTTTGATTTTAGAAGACCAACTGCAAATCATCAGAATGTTCTCGTGCACATCCAAGAAATCAGAGGAAAGGCTCTGGATTATGTGCGTGCAGTGTGGGTCATGATGACATGCGAAGTCAGATTATCTGTTGGATCAGTTCATCTGTTGCTATTGTAAGCAACCAGTACATTTGAGGAGGGATACTTTGAAGACTCTGTTGTAGACTATTAATGTTGTTCTGGGAGGATGATGCACAATCTCAACAGCGGAGATCATCACAGAAGATTGGGTTATCTCACCAGTAGCGACCTACTCCCCAGACGTGGATTTTCTCTGTACAAAGGAGAGAGTATACGATGATGGTCGTATATATTTTGTACCCTTCAGTTGCAGCCATTTCGATTTGCGCCCTCATTTTGGCAGTTGACTTTAGTTCCTCCAAGGTAGTCTTTTGCACCTACATGAGCTCAGTCGCCAAGAGCAGAAGTTGGATGAGTTTACATCTTTACTCGAGAGGAGATGTAGAGGGTTGAAGGATTGATCATTTGGGGTATTACTGTAGTTTACCTTGCTTAATGATATATTGAAAGATACTGGTAGTTTATAGGTATCTTTGTGTAGAACATTCATAGATAGGATTAGAAGGATTTCTATATTTGGATCATGTGGATTAGTTGTGTTTCCACTGACAGGTGAGATGTTGAGTTGATTACTGTGATGATTAGCAGAGGGTTATGATATTGATTTTGGATGTTTAGAGGTTGATTGTTGGAGATGTTATATTATGGTGGGAGAGTTGACTTAGTTGTTATATTGTTGACTTGGTTGATATGATGTGGATATCTTAATATTAACTTGAATGTTATGATGTTGAAATGATAGTATAAAATATCTCTTGGATGTGTGTATAATCCGAGAGTATTTAGAAGTAGTTTAGGATCAACTCCCAGCCTTGCCATTGCATAGGCAATTGGAGTATACGATTGGAGTGATTTCGGGAATAGTTTCATATTGAAGACCTCATATCGAGAGAAAATTTCTGATGATTACTTTACCGATTGTGTCACACTCTGAGAGTATGTCGTGTCGAAAAGCAAACGGATGGCATCTCCCCTGTACGTGGCAACATATCGTGTTAATACAAGGCCCTTGGACCCACAATAACAATAACATATATAAATGTAACCATAATAACACAACAAAACACAGCAGAAACAACATAACAACAATACAATCCCACACACCATGCATACCGGTATTGTTGGATCGAGAAGCGTTGCTAGAGGGGGGTGAATAGCGAGCGTAAATCTTTTCGTTCGTTCGTTCGATCGTTACATGAGTAAGCACAGCGGAAAAATAAAAAGACATGTTTATTTTTACTTGGTTCACAACCCAGCGGTTGCTACTCCAAGGCCCTAACGGTCCTAGACCGCGTATGGAGGGCAAATCACTATAATGTCTCCTCGTTGGAGGTAGGAGACAACGATCACAAAACCGAAAGTGCGAGGATGAGGCAACAAGCCTACCTCACCTCGTTACGAATAAAAACAAAGAATACAATAACAAAAAATGTTACTTGTTGCTGCTGCCGACGAAGAGGATTAGAACTTGTCGTCGCGTTGGCGTTATGACGGTGTTGGAGCTTTGACGTTGTAGGAGCACTTGAGAATAATCTTGATGATCTTTGGAGTTGGAATCCTCCCCTCCTTTTATAGAGTTTGGCCTCTGAATATGTCTCCTCATTTTTGGAACAGATCACGAAGTTGTACCAAATTTTATCGTGAAGTGGTCGCGTCAAACCTTATCCATTTTGACCTAGTGAAAAGGTTGATGATCGTGATGCATCGATCGCCCGATATCCAATGTCATGACCGGCACCACTTCCTGCGAGAAGAGGTTAGCATGGAAAATGGTAAATGCGACGGTTTCTAACCGTCCGATCTCGACCTAGACCTTCCACAGGAAGTCTTAGTCGGATCATCACCTACGATCATCCCCGTACAGAGGACACGACCTTATCATCTCTCACTCACACGAGCTTATCTTGATACTTACCTTGTATCTCTCGCTTCCGGCCTTCCACTCGATTCCTTCGGTTCCCTCCGAAGTCACTCGAGTGTCGCCCGACCACCGCGGCTTCCTCTGGGTGTCGCTAGCCTTTAGTTCCAGCTTTATCACTTTTCTGCACACTTGATTTAGCTCGTGAGATAACGATGTAAACTTAACTTTATGTCTTTGCCATAATCAAAACACAGGTTCAATTATCTGGTGCCCCTGCACCAACAGGTATGACTAACACCAAAACTAAGAAACATCATAACAAAACACGAAAAGAAAGGTAAAATAACAATAGTGTCACAGACTACAAATCATCACATAAAAACCAAAGACATCGAAACATCAACGATAAATCCTAAAAGCTCGGATCCTCGGAGTTGAGATGAGGTGATGCCAGCTAGCAGTGCTCCAAGCCGTCACGAAGACTTCTACCTATTACCTGGGCGACAGAAAAACCTAGGGTCCGTGGTGGTGAGTAAAACTCAGTAGGTAATAAGGGAGAACATGTATATATATCAAATATCACATGTCATTCAACAGTAAAATCTACAGGTACATCAGGTAAACACCAGCATGATAATTATATACATGCATATACCTTCTAATGAAATGAACAATTTAAAATGCAGACATACCTGAAAGTCCGCTCCGCTACACTTATCCAACCTGAGCACATATCCACAATATATATGTATATATCACAGGAAATCTGGTCTAAACAATACAACATAAATACTGGTTAAAGGTATCTAATAGTCCGACCAACCAGTATACAGGTATCTGACACAACCATATAACAAATGCGAGTAGCATGTATGAAAATGATGTACAACCAAATGCAGCAAGCATAATACATTCAAATGCAACATCACAATAAGCATATATATATAGACTGCATATATATATATATATACTAATCACAACCATCCATATATATATATATATATATGGTAATATGCAAAGTGCCATAAGATACGGTAATGTAGCAAGCATGGTCATGCCGGCTCACCCTAAAGCTACCACGACCCCAGTGTGGCCTCGGTGGCTCGAGCATGACAACTGTCCCAACTCAACACCAACCACTACTCTCGAGTGGTCGAGTGGGCAATATGATCGAGTAGCATATAAGCGTGAAGAGCAAGCTACACGATGGGGGTCCCTGCTGTTGGCCACTCCGATAGTCACTACCCATGAGTGGTTGAGTGCCACACATGTAGGACTACGACACACAAATCCAACTACCACCGTCTATAGTGGTAGAGTGCAGCACCACAATGCTCTGCCCTCACACCGGTTACTCCTTTTATGAGTAACCATGGAGGCAGGATGACTGGCGACCCTCTCAATCATAAGGAAGACCACATCGCCAACATGAATGCAAATGACATGAATGCTCTGTCACACAAATAGACATCCACCATAGACTCTCTATTCTACAGATAGTCATAACAATCTGATCTACGCACTCTCTATCCTGCAGAGAGTCGTACTCAACTGATCATAGCACTCTCTATCCTGTAGAGAGTCGTACTCAACTGATCGACACACTCTCTATCCTGTAGAGAGTCATACTTACTGATCGACGCACTCTCTATCTTGTAGAGAGTCGTACTCAACTGATTATAATAAGCTAGACCACCGGTCCGTAGCGACACACTAAGTACAATTCACCTGACCATTTACACAATACATGGTCGGTGGTAAACATGCAACCAAAGGGTATTAGAATTAACCCTAGGTTCAAGACATTATCCACCCACGGATGACTTTTTAGCTTAATTTACAATCAGGTTGTCATCCAGACTTTACTATTTGCACTTAACTAAACAAATTCTAGGTTACTTACATCACATATATAACTCCTAATCATGATGAAGTGAAACATGATAATAACAATAGAGTTTAACAGTCAAAGATAAGGTATCAAGCGTAAGAGTAAATAAGAGCGGAGTCAAGGTAACATGATCATATAAGATGATCATATATCTAAATCTGCATGCATTAAAACTACTTGACCAAGGTAGAAAATTATCCACCTGCTATGTAGCTCGTGTTGATGGTCTTCATATCCAAGATCTCTACCTCGAATCAAATATCTAAAATGGTAGAATCCAATATAACCACATGCTAGCATAATCAAACTGTAGGAATAAGAATCTAATCCAATCTTAATCCTTGATCAATTAACCAAATAATCTAATTCTATAAGATGAACCAACTTATATATTTGTATGCATCCGTAACATCTAAATCTGAACTTACCTTACACGGCATCAATTCCCATATCTTATCTGGAAGAACAACCCTCTTCTACAATCATCCAGCTTCTTGATTCACCATTGAAGTAGAAATCTATAACAACAAGATGAATTCAACCATAGCTACAACTTAACACTAATTAATCTAATTTACACAACTATTATCCAATCCAGATCTATACAAATCCATCTTACCTTGTGTTAATTCAATATCAACTGCTACAATCAGCCCCAGATTATCCTAAACACATATCCCCTGTCGATTATCAAATTCAACTATTTATCAATTCTCAATCGCCTATAGTTGCAACAGGACCCATGAGTCAAATCCGGAGCAAAAATCCCATTTCGATCTCCCCCGCAACAACCCATTTGCAGATATGAACCCTCAATTCCTTGTGATATGTGGTGGTGACATTCCTCCTCACTACCACGATAACACAGCCGGAAGCCCTTGGAATCATTGATCACCCCAGAAAAGAGAACTATTCCCCAGATTGGACAGTGTCATAAAATGAGAGATCGCTAACCCTCCCTCTTGAACTCGGGTTAGCTCGCAAGATGTGATGATCCAAATCGGGGTTGCCACAATGGAAGAAGAAGTCGAAAGCATCACTAGCTAGTGAGGCGACGGCTATCCGAACTAAGGGTCGCCTTTGTTAGCACGGAGAAAGACGGATGAGAAAGGAGGCACCGGAGACAAGCTGATGCATCAGGCAATGGCTTAGGTGGCTAGCAACGCCGGTGGAGTTGTTGCTCACACCTGCACTTAGGTGAGCGGTGACTGAGGGATGGGGTGGTTGTGATGGTGAGAAGTCGACGACGTGAACCGATCCTTTGCAGCTAGAGAAAAGGGCGTGCCTGCTGTTGTTGAGATCGGAAGAAGAGGTCGACGACGGATCAAAATCGGTGGCCTGAGGATGATCTGCTCGATTGGAAGAAGAAGAGAAGACGATGAGTTGAGCTTTGCGATCAAGAGAACCAGATCGAAATTGGGGGAAAAACAAGGCATCCCGACGGTGGGCAAGGAGAAGAGGAATCGAGCTTGCCCTCCCGCCGGACCTTCCACCACGAGAGGGAGAGCATCGGCATATTGGTCGCCTCGGAGAAGAAGAGAAAACGAGAGGAGAGGAAGGGATACCGCACAGAAGAAAGGAGGAGTCGGGGAATAAAATCGCGATTGGGAAATTGCTCGTGCGATAAACGGTGGAAATAAATAAGGAAACGGCTAAAACGGATCAGCATTAAAAGCAAACGGGTCAGATTTGGGAAAATGGTTGGGATCGGGATTAAATTGGTACTTATCAATCCATTAAACTTAGGGTTTTATATTTAAACTTAGGTTAATTAAACCCTATTAACCCCTCATAAGCAAATGACCCAAATAGGTTTTCCCAAAGCCTATTAAATCTTTCCCGCAACAACCATAAAAATTGTTGGGAGATTGTTGGTGCAATCATCCCAGGTTGACTCGAGTTTTGACTCGAGCAGTACCCTGATAGTATTTTGATGACAGACAAAACTCATGACATGGGATTGTCATGGGAAAGTCCAACATGGGGTTGGCATGGAAAATCCAAGCATGGAGCTTGGTGTGGGAAAGTCCAACATGGGGTTGGCATGGAAAGTCCAAAGCATTGCGAAGCCGTGCGCTTGGTGCTTGGCATGGGAAGTCCAAAGCATTGCGAAGCCGTGCGCTTGGTGCTTGGCATGGGAAATCCAAAGCATTGCGAAGCCGTGCGCTTGGTGCTTGGTGAGAGATGCATTGCGAAGCCGTGCGCTTGGTGCATCCGAGGGACCGCCGGACGGGGAGCGAATGGAGTGAGCCCAAAGGGAAGCATACTTCTAGGGCATGAGACGCGAAGGATGGCGTTGCGAAGCCGTGCGCTTGGCGTATCCGAGGGACGTAGGCCGAGGGAAGAGAGCTTCGGTGGGGAACTCCATGAGGGATAAGGTGGACTTGGCCAAGTGGCTAAGACTGAGTGTCGGAGGCTCAAACATCGTTATGATTGATAGGTGCCACCGATCGCTCTAGGTCGTGGGTTCGACCGGTGTTCGATCAACCAAGATTGGTTAGACGCCGATCGCCATGGGAGGCGCCGATCGATGGGAGCATCGGGCCGATCGACAATGGGTGGCCGATCGATGACACTGTAGACGCACAGAATGGAGTCGACTCGACTGGGCACTCGACTGATGGATGATCAGTCGATTGATGAGTGCCATCAGTCGACTGATGTATGATCCGTTGGAACTTAACCAACGTGGATCCGGCCCGTGAGACAACGCGACGATACGGTCGATGATGGTCACGATCGGTCGATGGGGCTAAAATAGCTTGATGCAGGTTATAAATGGAGCTCGAGTTGAAGGATTTTGCCAAGACTTTAAGGGAGCTATTGAAGGGAATTGCTGCTGCATTCCAGTCCTTCAAGAGCCAACCAAAGCAAGCAACAAACAAGTGATCAAAAGCAATCGGTGAAAAGAGTTTCTTTTGTATTGTATTTGTATTCTTGTTTGTATTTCTATATTACTTTGTAATTGCTTGTGAGAGGTTTCTCCACCTCCGACGTGTTGTCGAGAAGGAGTTTGAGTTAGTGCCGTGAGCATAACTAGAGCTCGAGGAGCTCGCCCGTGGAGTAGGAACCATTCGGTTCCGAACCACGTATATCGTGTGTATTGCATGTGCTTGTGTTGTTGTTAGTATTATTATTGTTTCTATTATTTCCGCTGCGCTAACAACAATCGTAGACAAGCAACACAACGAAAACGAGCAAAGTCCGACATCCAACGAACGAGGGCTATTCACCCCCCTCTAGCCGGCTAATCGATCCCCAACAAGTGGTATCAGAGCGAGGTTGCTCTTCAAGGACTAACCGCCGCGAAAGCACTACAAGATGGCCGGCTTCATCCATCCACCGAAATTCGATGGAGATTTTTCTTGGTGGAGGAAACGGATGGAGGTATATCTCGAAACCAATTTTGATTATATGATTATTGTAGAAAATGGTTTTGAGATGCCTAGGGATAAAAACAACAAGCAAATTGAGAAGTCAAGGTGGACCCAAGACCAAATTAAGGACTTCAAGACAAATCTTGAGGTAATAAAATTGCTTAGTGATTTATTACCTAACACTATTTGGTCTAGATTGGGTGACTATAGGGATGCGAAGGAATTATGGAAGAAAATAATGAAATTCCAAGAAAATTCCCAATCGGCACAAGTAGAGGAGAATGCCGAAGAAGAATCATCATCCATTTTTGAAAATGTGGATGATTTGGTGGAGACTTCCACCTCTAGCATTGAGGGGGAGGAAAGAGCTTCTACTCCGGAGAAAGATCAAGATGAAGCTTCTACCTCCGGAAGAAGTGAAGAGGCCTCCACCACCTCCCTAGGTAACTCAAGTGTTATTATTTTAAATAAAAATCATATAATATGCTTTGAGTGTAGGGAGAAAGGGCATTATAAGAGCAAATGCCCTAAATTGGCTAAGGAAAAGGCATCAAGACCAAAAGTCAACCCAAAGTCAAACGATGCCGGTGTTCCCAAAATCAAGAGCAAAGAGCACATTGTGTGCTTCAAATGCAATCAAAAGGGACACTACCGAAGCCAATGCCCTAGGGGGAGGAAGAAAGGGCAAGAAGGTGCAATTCATGTAGGGGGAGCTCCTAAAGCTAACCCTAAGGTAAATTTAGTTAATGCACCTTTAATTTCTAAAGTTAAAAAGCATGCTAAGAATTATTTTAGTTCACTTGCAATTATAAATGAAAAGCATGCTAGGAGAAATAAATATGTTTGCCTAGGTGCCAAGCATGTGGAACTAACTAAGGTTAAACCTAGGACTCAAAACACAAGACCTATTTTACCAAAAGAGTCCATTAGGAGAGTTGAAAACCATCTAGGCATTAACCCTAAGAAGGGTAGGCACATGCCTAAGAAGAAGAACATTCCTCAAAAATCTAATGAAAATTCAAAATTGAGGAAATTAGAGGTGGAGAACCAAGCCTTGAGGTCAAGGCTAGAAAAATTGAAAAAGACCCTAAAAATAATATCAAATTCGGTTAAGGGGTCAAATTCCCAAAAGTCAAGACCTAGGAAGCAAGAAATATCTAAGGGCAAGAAGGGTTTGGGTCACAAACCTATGTCCTATCATAATGTTCCATTTAATTATGGAACCACATCTAGGTCTAGTAAAACCAAGGCTAATAGGGAAGTCATCCCTAAGTCTATCCATGGTATGTGTTTAGTGGCTAACACCTCAAAGAAATCAAATGTAGCCACTAAGAAGGTCAATGGAGGAGTCACCTCTAGAGTTGACCCAAGTAAGATCCAAAAGACTATGGTTTTAAAACCAAAAAGGGCCATTAGAAAGGTATCTAGGGAAGTTATCCCTAGGGAATACCTTGTTAACCCAAGGAGCTCCAATAGGTATTGGGTTCCTAAAAGCGTGATCGATTCATGCTAAATGGGTTAGGGTGTGTCAACCCTAATTGGATGGGTAGTTAACCTAACCATAGAAGAGTTGACACATTAGGATGTGCCAATATGCTTGAGAAGTTTAAAATGATTTAAATTGGCACAATTAGGTCTTAGAGGTATTGGTGTGCCATTTTGGGTTTTTGGCACACTAGGAAAATGAATGGCATTAAGGCAAAATGAATTTAATTCCTAGAAATGACAAATTGATTTTAACACTTAGGTATTCTATACCTTAGTATACTTTACTTGCCATGATTTGTTTGCCTTGCCATGTCATGACATCATTCTCATTTTTATTTATAAAAATGTCATGATAATGTTTAGACTTATGTTTGTATGTCATGTATGCTTAATTTTCATTCACATACCATGACATCATGATATTGGCATATGTTGTTATCTAAATCATATGTATGCCATAATCATCATCATGCATAAATTAAAATGAAATTAAGGACTATGGCATGATTTGATGGGAATCAAATAATATTGCCTAGAAATATGCATGAGACCATTTAAAGAACAAAAAAAAAACCACATCTCACTAGAAATTTGCCTTGAATGTGTTTTACACATCTAGATATTGGTGAGATGTTTAGGAAAATGAAAATAAGGGTTTTGAAAACATTTTGAAAAACCTTGGTGAAGCCTATCTTTTGATAGCTATCACCATTGAATGGGATGATACAAAGATGGCTCTTTATTGAAGCTTTTCTAAAATTTTGAACTTTGTATCAATCTCCTAATTTAATGGGTAAAATAATTTTCCAACATTTTTCACCCATAGTGTTTAGGATAAGTAGTATGCATATGAAATTTCACAATTTTTAAACTTATGTATATTTACTTATGGATTTCACTGTAATGGCGATCGATGATGTAAAATCGATCGGCCAGTATCGGTAAGTCCAATTGGTATCCGATCGGTGATTTCGGGTAAACTTGATAGTTAGGCCCATGTTTAGCCAAGTTTTTGGTCCCCTAACCACTCCTAACCCTAGGATATGCTTGGGAGAGCATTAGAGAGGGTGGAAATCCATTGGATATGGATTAGGAGTTGGGTTGAGGGTGAGTATCAAATTTTAAGGTGGAAGAGAGTTCATTGTTGAACTTTGCCTTAATTTTGATTTGGTTAATGTTCCTATTGGCTTAGGGACTCTCCAAGGACATTGTTGGTGCAATGGTCAAGGGGGAGCAAGCCTCTAGGGGGAGGTATCCATCATGGGAAGATGGATGTGTATTTCCTCATGGGAGGAAAATTGGGTTGCCTCTCTTTAAGTGATATGGGATCACTAGAAAGATGGTAGGCATGTGTTCCTCCAAGGGAGAGATTGTAAGATCTCATTGGGATATGAGACATTCATACCCTTGGGGAGGATCTTTTTGATGTAATGTCAAAAAGGGGGAGAAGTTACCAATTAGGGTTCGTTGGAATTCTCATTGGGATATGAGAATTGCCAATATGGGAGAATTGGTAGACTTGAGATGGTAGTTTTGTCAATCATCAAAAAGGGGGAGATTATTGGGAGATTGTTGGTGCAATCGTCCCAGGTTGACTCGAGTTTTGACTCGAGCAGTACCCTGATAGTATTTTGATGACAGACAAAACTCATGACATGGGATTGTCATGGGAAAGTCCAACATGGGGTTGGCATGGAAAATCCAAGCATGGAGCTTGGTGTGGGAAAGTCCAACATGGGGTTGGCATGGAAAGTCCAAAGCATTGCAAAGCCGTGCGCTTGGTTCTTGGCATGGGAAGTCCAAAGCATTGCGAAGCCGTGCGCTTGGTGCTTGGCATGGGAAATCCAAAGCATTGCGAAGCCGTGCGCTTGGTGCTTGGTGAGAGATGCATTGCGAAGCCGTGCGCTTGGTGCATATGGGAAGTCTTGAGGACTTGGTAAGTTCACTAGGCTCGGGTCCTTGAGTCGGTGAAGGATGGCATTGCGAAGCCGTGCGCTTGGTGCATCCGAGGGACCGCCGGACGGGGAGCGAATGGAGTGAGCCAAAAGGGAAGCATACTTCTAGGGCATGAGACACGAAGGATGGCATTGCGAAGCCGTGCGCTTGGCGCATCCAAGGGACGTAGGCCGAGGGAAGAGAGCTTCGGTGGGGAACTCCATGAGGGATAAGGTGGACTTGGCCAAGTGGCTAAGACTGAGTATCGGAGGCTCAAACATCGTTATGATTGAGGTTTTAGCCGACATCGATCGGTAGCATAGGTGCGGTCAGCTCGTCGTTAGGTTCGACCGGTGTTCGATTGAACCAAGATTGGTTGTATCGGTTACCGCCATGGGAGCGATCGGTGATGGGAGCATCGATCGACAATGGGTGGCGATCGTGATGACACTGCGGCATAGAATGGAGTCGACTCATTGGGCACTCGGCGATGGATGATCGATCGTGATGGGTACCATCGATCGGATGTATGATCCGTTGGAACTTAACCAACGTGGATCCGGCCGTTGTGAGACAACGGCTACGATACCAGTCGACTGATGGTCACGATCAGTCGACTGATGGGCGCAAAAACAGCTTGATGCAGGTTATAAATGGAGCTTGAGTTGGAGGATTTCGCCAAGACTTTAAGGGAGCTATTGGAGGGGAATTGCTGCTGCATTCCAATCCTTCAAGAGCCAACCAAAGCAAGCAACAAACAAGTGATCAAAAGCAATCGGTGAAAAGAGTTTCTTTTGTATTGTATTTGTATTCTTGTTTGTATTTCTATATTACTTTGTAATTGCTTGTGAGAGGTTTCTCCACCTCCGACGTGTTGTCGAGAAGGAGTTTGAGTTAGTGTCGTGAGCATAACTAGAGCTCGAGGAGCTCGCCCGTGGAGTAGGAACCATTCGGTTCCGAACCACGTATATCGTGTGTATTGCATGTGCTTGTGTTGTTGTTAGTATTATTATTGTTTCTATTATTTCCGCTGCGCTAACAACAATCGTAGACAAGCAACGCAACGAAAACGAGCAAAGTCCGACATCCAACGAACGAGGGCTATTCACCTCCCTCTAGCCGGCCAATCGATCCCCAACAAAAATTTCTATTTAAGTCCAGAAAAATTTCTAAAAATACTTGGAAAATTCCATAGGGTATTTTCCTAATTAACAAGTATTATTTTATTATTATTTCTTTTTCTGGTATTTTACATTCTCCCCCACTAATAAAAATTTGGTCCCCAAATTTCGTACTTAAGCACTACGAGTAAGCACTATCATACTAATCAACTCAAGTACTTCGAGAAAAGTGAGGCACCTCCAGTAACCCTGTGGGTGTATTGAGCGCGAAATTATTTTTCAGCTCTCATATAATCTCTAACATCAATCGCCTATACTCCCCACAGACCTTCCATAGTCTGAATAATACACTCTGTCTAACCACCTAACTGTGGGTGAACCACTGCACCAGAGTGGAGCTCTATATCTGTGGGTTGTTTTAGACTTTGATGGAATCGTAAGGTGAATCATAATCACTATTAGAAATGATACCAAGGGCACTCCATGCAATCTAATAATCTTTGGCGGTACAACTCTGTCAGACGATCCAACGAGTCTATCCCACGAATAGGTAGAAAGTTATCTGATTCAGTTAGTCGATCCACGATCACCCAAATCGCATCATGTCCTTTCGGGTTCTGGGCAATCCCGTAACTAAATCAATAGTGATTTGCTCTCACTTTCATTCCGAAATCGAAATTTCTTGAAGCAACCCAGTGGGTTTCTGATGTTCAGCCTTCACCTATTGGCATACTAAACATCGAAAAATGAAGTCTGCAATATTTCTCTTCATACTGTTCAAACTAGTATAATCATTTCAACTCTCGGTACATCCGAGTACTATCATGATGAATAGTAAAACTCGAATGATGTGCTTCCTGTAGCAACTCTTCCTTAACTGGATGCGTGTCCGGAACACACTATCCTTATCAGAGACGGGGAATTATCTTCTCAAAAGAGAAGTCCATCAACCATTCAAAATTCACTCCACCACACACTTTGTAAGTGTATGGGAGACTATAACGACCAATCTCACTCGTTGCAACTGTTCGCATTCCAGAAACTCTATAGTAGTTACCCCGTAGCTAGTCAAAACTCCATGAGTACTTCTGCTTCATACATCCACAAATCAAGATAATAACTATTAAAGCCATGTCATGTATATGACAGCCTATCTCGTAGTTTCTTAACTAACGTAGGCATAAGATACGTCTCATACAACTACATCAGAATCACTTCAATCACTGAAGAGATGCATCTGCGTACAATACCCTTCTGATGTGCATAGACGCGACCTCAAATCTCACGACGGATACCGTCGAGGACTCAAAGTGCGCGCTCGCGCTCAATGCCCGCAAGTGTACGGATGTCATCAAGTAATAAATATTATCGATCCCACAGAGACTGGATTCGAATACCAATGTACTCAGTGGTTGTAATTGTTCGGACGTGATCTTTAAGAGGTTTCAGTTGGTGAGGGTTGTCGGTGGACTCTACTCTGTACGGTGTCACACGGAGGAGGAAAGGAGTGTGCCTAGGTCTTCAAAGGTGATTCTAGGACTTTGGTTTCACTTGTGTATCACAGAACAATGTTGTCAATTGGCGTTGTCTAGACGTTTATCTACAATTTTGTGGAAGGGACATCATACACTCTCCCGCAGAGCTGCCGCATTCACCGGGAGTTATCTCCACCTAAAAGGATGGGATAGACTGTACGAGGATGCCAAATCAATCCCTGCAGTGGACCGTTTCCGATTCCACTGCACCCTTCTCCCCGCAGTTGCAAGATATCAGGTTTACCCCTAGGTTCCTTAATCAAACCTCCTAAATTTTAGATTACGAGGGTTTTCACCCCTCGTATCACCTAAGTGCAGCAAAAAGAAAGCCAAATACGCATAGATATAGTAAGAGCAACTACCAATTTTCAAATCAAACTCATGTGCAAAATTTAGCGTGAACCAACATTGTTTATGTACACAAGCTACTCCCTAATCCTAGAATCGAAAGTACTACTCTATGTATACAAAGGAAGAATCACAAAGAATGTCTAAGATTGAATACATAATGAATGAAATGCAGAAATAGAGATATATAACGCTTCCGTGATCTTCTCTCCAGCGTTGTGTTGCAAGGTGTGGACCTCCGGTGGCGTTCCTCCTCCCCGTTGCGAGTTACCAGAGCTTTTTAGGGCTTCGGCGTGACGTCCTAGCCGTCATGCCTCCCCCCTAGGGTTTGGGAGCCCTAGGGCAGCTCCCTCATCATCCCTTGCCTCTTGGATGAGTTTCCTATATATAGAGGCGGCTCCGGCGTTCCATAAATGCTTAAAAAATCCTATTTCTTTGAATTCGCAGCACCGTCACATGGTCGTGTGAATTTCACATGGCCTGGCCGTGTCCAAGGCTGGAAAATAGGTGAAATCTCGGCTAGAAATTGAGCTAGAAAAAAAGGCACGACCGTGTGTTTTCACACGGCCTGGCCGTGTGTTTTTTTGGAGCCTCCGTTTTGATCCGTTTCGCTTCGGAAACATGCCCAAGTCTTGGTACATGGCCAATGCATGTTCCCTAAGGTTTGTGCTCCACAAATGACTCCATTTTTGCTCCAAAAATGCACCGTTTTCCCATGAAATGCTATCCTACACACAAAAGTACAAAGAGCAGACCTCCGAACTAGAAAATAGGAAATGCATGCAAAATAGAGTGACATATGCATGAAACTAACATAAAATGTAATGAGATGTGAGCGAAAACTACTCCTAAAACCCTATATGTTTTGCTCACATCACTTCCCCCAGACTTAAATCTTTGCTTGTCCTCAAGCAAACCTCAGTGCCATGATTTTTTTTTTTTAAATATTGTTCAATACTTAGCATGTTAACTAAATTTATCAAGTGGTATTTACAATCAAAGCAAAATAAATATGTTCTAGAAATTCACTAGGTTAGCTCCTCGTGCTCGTGCTAAGCGAATCATTCTTAGGAGATACTCGTTCCATGGTGAGTTAAGTCATCATCCTATAGCTTTCCTAAGGTCTCCGGCTCTTAAGCACTTACCTGTCCAAAGCGAGGGTCGTTCCCTAGATCTAGCACAAAGTCTCAAAGGCGTGCTCGGTATTGAAAGAAATTAGTATGTGTTTCCCCAGTAACCTAACTCGGTCTCAAAGGGGCACCTAGCCATTTCCACCCACGACAACTGTTTTTTATCCCTCATAATCTTCTCTCTTTTTTTTCATTTATTTTTTTCTCTCTCTCTTTTGTTTCTCTTTTCTTTTCTCTCTTTTATTTTTTTTTCGGCTCACTGGGATTTTGATTTTTCCGAATGGGCTTACACAATCCGAGCATCTCCAGTAACTAAAATGATAAACCTAAAGTCATCTATGGATTCCAAAGTACTAGACTACTGAGATGAATCATAACTAGGTATGTACTAGATTCTCCCTTTCAGAGTGTTCGACATGTGTAGGTGTAAAAATAAAAACTAACCAATGTAAGTCTAGAACATTCATTAGAGCAAATAGAATAAAATACCACTAGATAAATGAAGTTAAGCTACCTATGGGAACAACTCATGTAAGTAACTTTAACAAAAATACTACTGAGGCAGCTTTACAGATAACAAAAACTAAGTGCTGAAAGAAACTCAACAACTTATGCATGAACAAATGAATACTAACAATAATACAAATACCAAGAAAGAAACTACTTCTAGAAACAAAATAAAATTTGGGGGCCCCCAGACTTATACGAAACAATACCTCTAATGTTATGGTTGAGGTGGGAAATCTGGTAGTCTCGGCATGTCAGGCTCTTGGGAAAACCTGGTGCTAAGCCATTGCTGCTACATGTATCATGTGGTCGATCTGAGAGCTAGTGGATGTAGCGGCTGCTCTGTGCTCCTCCTCCAGGGCCCACTATGTCTGCTGGGTATGAATATGTTGTCGCATCTCCTTGCGGTAGGTGGCCTCCTCCTGGCGTCGGGCATCCTCCTCCTGAAAGTAAATACGGGCCTCGTCGTAGAAGTCCTCGGGCCACTGGAAGTGCTCCCATAAGCCTGTAAACTCCGCCTGCGTATAGGAGCTATGATCATCCCATCGCTGCCCCTGCGTCTGCTGCTCAGCGTATATGTCATCGAGGCACGATCGAAACTCTAAGAAATCATAGGCAGAAGTACCTTAATCCTGCTCAAAAGTAGAAAAAGAAAACGATGTAGGTGTAGGCTTTTCACGTGTGCCTCTGGAAGTCGATGCGGCCGGGTGTGAAAACACACGGCGCAGCCTCAGCAACTCGTCGGGCACGACCATGTGAAAACACACGGCCTAGCCATGGGCAACTCTGGAAGTCAGGGAACGACCATGTGAAAACACACGGCCTGGTCATGCGCCCTTTGTTTCTTTTCTTGTGGCACACCATGGTCTGATTTATCTCACTCACTTCACCGCATAAACTTAAAATGACTTTTGTTTTTACCTAGAAAGTTCTTTTCTTACCTACAAATGCTAAATATCATAAATTAAAGTTCGAATTATCTAAATGCATGAAATACAATCAATGGGAAATCTAAAGACTAAACTTGGGTTGCCTCCCAAGAAGCGCTTTGTTTAAGGTCTTTTAGCTCGACCTTATTCCTACGTTTCATTTGAGGCATTTGAATCTTGCTCGTGGGGGAGAAAGATACTTGCTCACTTTATGCCTCTTCCCTTGTGACCCCTTATCACCATATCTCTTAAATCTTGCTCGTGGTGGGGTAAGATATTTATTGGCTGCCTTCCTTGGTTTGAGAGTGAACATGCTTATCTTTAAAGAATCCTCAGGAGTTTGGTCATGATATTCTGTTTCATCTATATGCTGTAAATAATGTAACTCACCACAAATATTCTCACCGAAAGATTTATTAGCAGATTCTATCATGTCAAATGAAATTTTTGAAGGTAGGAAATTTCGCTTCTCACTTCAACTCGGTCGCTTGTTCATGGCGATCCCTTCTACGTCCCCGGATAAAAAATTTATCCTTGACAAAGAGAGATTACCCAAGCTACCATTTCATCATCGTGCTACTCAATTAGAATAGTCACTTGAACAAACTTGGTGTTCAAGCAACCAACCTCTATTCTATGAGAAGCCACAGAATAGACGATGTATGGATCGCCGGTTTTTGTGTTTGTATTCGGGGTCCAAGTAAATTTAGCCACATAACAAAACATACAACATGTATAAAATAAGAAAAGATCATAAGCAAGCATTATACCTCTTGATCTTCTATTGTATGTCCTTCCTCCTTTTGGACGTCGTGTGGGCGACGATCTTCCAAAAGTCGAAGCCTCCTAGATCACCAATCTTCCTTTCTTTGTTCACCCCGAACAAAGGAATATTATAAAACAAAACTCTACTCTATCTATGACCAACCAACAAGCTCAAAACTTGAAGCTTGCCGCCAGCCCAAAGAGAGGTGGAGGAGTGGATGCCGACCAAGAGCTCTAAGGAACAACCTTAACCCTTGTTTCCACCGGCCAAGGAGAAGAGGAAGAAGAAGATGAGCACCGCCCAAGGTTGAGAAGAGCAAGTTGGGCGCCAACTAAGGAGAAGAGAAAGAAGAAGATGAGCACTGACCAAGGTTGAGAAGAGCAAGTTGGGTGCCGGCCAAGGAGAAGAGAAAGGAATCCTTGCCGCCCAAGGATTATCCAAAACCCTATCCACCCAAGCCTCCAAGCCCTAGCCGCCCAAACCCTAATCTCCTCTTCAATGCTCTTGCCGCCCACCCCTAGCCTCCTTTTATAGAGTTAGGCCTAAGCCTTCTTTAATCTCCACCGTCGGATCTAGGGATTTAATCTCAACCGTCGGATCTAGGGATTTAATCTCAACCGTCGGATCTAGAGATTCAATCTCCACCATCGGATCTCGAGATTTAATCTCCACCGTTGGATCTAGAGTTTTATTTTCCATCATCAGATCTAGGCTCCATGAGGGTTTAATAGGCTACAATAGGGACCATGAGGAGGAGTTGGATCTTGGCCACCCAATGGATCAAGCCCACATAAAGTCCGATCCATTAATGATAATCCATTCCACTAGAGGATTATCATTGATCTACTTCACCAATCCCCATAAGTTAATATGGGCTCCATATATTATTTGTACATTTATCTCCCCGTGTTTAAGATCTCGAATGTCCGTCAATTAATTAATTTACTGACAATTAATTAATCAACATCTAACTCCATGAGTAGTACCACTCAACCTTATCATCATGTCGGACCAAGTCCACCTGCAGGGTTTACATGATGAACCTTATGAGCTCCTCAAGAGGACATCATCATCCTAATATATAGGACACGGTTTCCTCCTATAATCAACGGCACACCATATAAATAATACCATTTCCCAACTTACCGAGCCTATCGATTTACTCTATAAATCTCGCCCATTGGTAAATCAAAGAAATGAATACTAAGTATATGTGTCCGTTATTATATCGGGATTAAGAGCATGTACAACATAATATCTGAGGTCCGATTCGATATGTAGTCAGTAATAAATCGAATCACCTCTAAGTCGGTCTTGCTCAATACACACAAAGTGTACTAGTGTAATTCTATGGTAAAGACAAACCAATACCAAATCACACTACAACCATTCCAATGGTTTGTCCATAACCATCTCAGTTGTGAGCCTTTACTTATACTTTACAAGGAACTGATAACATGATCTCTCGTGTGATACTACACACCATGTTATCTACAATGTAATAATTAGATAATATGCATAACCATAAATATGCAAATAATGATCATGTGATTCTTATTTCAAAATAAAAATGTTCATACAAAAGATAGACTTTTCAGTATACATCCCAATAATCACCCACTTATACTAAAAGACTATGTTGTCCTCAAACTGCCATACATCTGATTCTCATTCCCTCCACATGCCTATCAAAAGCTCTCGCTAGAAGGGCTTTACTGAAAGGATCTGCCAGGTTATCCTCTGATGCAATCTTGGCCACAACAACTTCTCCTCTCTATACGATTTCTCGTATCAGGTGGTACTTGCACTCTATGTGTTTACTTGCCTTATGAGCTCGTGGTTCCTTCGAGTTTGCAACTACACCACTATTATCACAATAAATTGTGATAGTTCTGGGCAAACCAAGAATCACATCGAAGTCCATCAAGAAGTTCCTAAGCCACACAGCTTCTTTGGTCGCCTCAGAGGCTGCCACATACTCAGCTTCCATGGTAGAGTCCGTCATGCATTTCTGCTTGACACTCCTCCATACTATGGCTCCACCTCTCAAAGTAAACACAAAACCTGAGGTAGACTTACTGTTATCCCTATCTAATTGGAAGTCAGAATCTGTGTAACCCACAGGGAGTAATTGGTCTGCCTGGTAAACTAGCATAGAATCCCTAGTCCTTCTCAGGTACTTCAATATATGCTTTACCACAGTCCAGTGTCCCTGTCCTGGATTACTCTGATATCTGCTAACCATGCCCACGACAAAGCAGATATCCGGTCTCGTACATAACATTGCATACATGAGGCTTCCTACTGCCGAAGCATAAGGAACTGCCTTCATCTCCTCTATCTCCTTAGATGTTCTAGGACACATCTCCTTAGATAAAGGAACTCCATGCCTGAAAGGTAGAAAACCTTTCTTGGAATTTTACATGCTAAAACGATTAATAATGGTGTCTATGTATGAAGCTTGAGATAAGCACAACATCCTTTTCCTGTAGTCCCTTATAACCTTGATCCCAAGGATGTGTCCCACTTCTCCCAAGTCCTTCATATCAAACTGTTTGGACAACCATATCCTTACGTCCGATAACACCTTGACATTGTTGCCAATTAATAAAATATCATCTATGTATAGTACAAGAAATATCACTACGTTTCCGTCACATCTCTTGTATGCACAAGACTCATCCAGACTTTGAATAAATCCATAAGACTGGATTACCTCATCAAAGCGGATGTTCCAAGATCTCGAAGATTGCTTTAATCCATAAATGGATCGATTAAGCTTGCACACAAGATGCTCTTTTCCCTTTGCAATGAATCCCTCTGGTTGCTTCATATAGATGTTTTCCTCAAGACTTCCATTAAGGAAAGTTGTCTTGACATCCATCTGTCATACCTCATAATCCATATGAGAAGCAATACATAAGAGAATCCGGAAAGACTTAAGCATTGCTACCGGCGAAAAGGTCTCCTCATAATCGATACCCTCTTTCTGAGTATACCCCTTCGCAATAAGCCTTGCCTTGAAGGTCTCAACCTTCCCGTCTATTCCTCTCTTTCTTTTGTAGATCCACTTGCATCCAATGGTTTTTACATCATTGGGTGGTTCTACTAGCTCCCAGACCTAATTTGAATCCATAGATTCAATCTCAGCATTCATTGCACTTTACCAAGATACCGCATCTTTATCTTGGATTGCCTCGTCATATATCCAGGGATCAAGTTCATGTTCGTCAGGGACCAAATCAGAAGATTCTCCCAAGAACATGAATCTATCAGGCTGTCTACAACCCTCCCACTATGACGAGGTATTACCTATGTATCCTCTGTGACAAGCAGTGTAGTGACTTGTGGTATATCCTCTTGCACCGGTGGTACTGAAGTAGTGACTTCTTCTTTCAGTTCCTCCAGAACAATCTTACTCATTGGCTTGTGGTTCGTCACATAGTCTTCCTCTAGAAATCTGGCATTCGTGCTAACGATCACCCTCTGATCTCTAGGACTATAAAACAAACCACCTTTCATTCCTCTAGGATATCCAACGAACATGCGCACTTCTGTACGAGGTTCCAACTTACCAGCATCTGCCTTCAGCACATGTGCTGGACTCCCCCAAATCCGAATATGTCTCAGACTAGGCTTTTGCCCAGTCCACAATTCTGTAGGAGTAGAAGGCATTGATTTAGATGGAACCAAGTTCAGAATATACACTGTCATATCTAGAGCATATCCCCAGAACGAATCTGGCAACTCAGAATAACTCATCATCGATTTAACCATCTCCATAAGAGTCCTATTCCTTCGCTCTGCTGCACCATTCTGCTGGGGTGTGCCAGGTGCAGACAATTGGGATTGAATCACAGCCTCTGATAAGTAATTCCTAAACTCTCCCAAGAGGTACTCACCACCACGATCAGATCGTAGTGTCTTGATACTTTTACCCTGACATTTCTCCACATCAGCCTTGAATTCTTTGAACTTGTCAAAGCATTCAGACTTGCGGTGCATCAAGTAAATGTATTCATATCTCGAATAATCGTCTATAAAGGAGATGAAATATTCAAAACCACCTCTAGCCTGGATAGACATAGGACCACACACATCAGAATGAACCAATTCCAACACATCTTTGGCTCTATACCCCTTGGCCTTAAAAGGCCTCTTGGTCATTTTACCCTCCAAGCAAGATTCGTAGGTTGGGAAATCTTCCACCACTAATGAACCCAGAGGTCCATCAGCTATCAACCTTTGAATTCTACTTAGGTTAATATGACCAAGCCTTAGATGCCAAAGATATGTTTGGTTCATCTTCGAAGGTTCTTTTCTCTTATTGGAATTAGAAGATGAGTTATTCACTTCTATTTGCATCGTGGGAGCTTTTGGTTCGAGTGTATACAAATTTCCTATCAATGCACCAGAACAGATAATCTCCCTATTCCTTTTTATAACAACTCTGTCATTAAAAGAAATAGAATATCCATCCATAAACAATTTAGAAACCGAAATCAAATTCTTTCTAAACAAAGGTACATAAAGGCAATTTTTAAGAACCAAAACTTTATTCTTCTCAAAAGATAAATAAACATCTCCCACTGCAACAGCCGCCATCTTTGTGGCATCGCCCAAGTATACGGTAATCTCCCCTTCAGCCAGTCATCTGGTTTCCTGGAACCCCTGCAAAGTATTGCAGACATGATCAGTGGCTCCCGTATCTACACACCAGGTGTCGGTAGATAACATCGCTAAACATGTTTCAATGACTAGACCAAAAGATATACCTTTGTTCTGCTTCCGATTGGGGCAGTCCTTCTTCTAGTGTCCAGTCTGCTTGCAAGTGAAGCACTTGCCTTTCGGCTTCTTCACTCCTCCCTGAGTTTCTCCCGCCACCTTTGCCCCAGCTTGTTTCTTCTTCTTCTTCTTGCCTTTCGGCTTAGAAGTAGAAACCTTTTGGGCAACCATGGCCTGTGCCTGAGCACTCTGACGAAAAAGCCCCTCTGTCACCTGGAGTTCTGTCAGAAGCTCCGCCAATGAATACAACCTTTTGTTCATGTTATAGTTCAGGCGAAACTACTCAAAACTTCTAGGTAGAGACTGGAAAATGATATCGACCTACGTTTCCTCATCGATCTCAACTTCGAGGACTTCCAACTCATTCAAATGAGCCATCATCTTGAGAACATGATCCCTCACGGGTGTTCCCTTGATCATGGTGGTCGTCATCAAGTTCCTCATGGCTTCCTGCCTAGCAGCCCGATTTTGGTGTCCAAAAAGTTCTTTGAGATTGAGCATCATGTCATAAGCAGTGGGCATGGCTTGATGCTGATATTGCAGTACATTTGACATAGATGCCAAAATGTAACACTACGTCGTCTCATCGGTCTTAATCCACTTCTTATAACTTTCCTTCTCCTTTTCCCCAAAATCATCCGCAGGCTAAGGAGGGCACTCTTCGAGGAGTACATATTTGTATTCCTCAGCAGTGAAGACAATGTCAAGATTCCTCTTCCAATCAACATAATTAGGTCCAGTAAGTTTATTTTCTTTCAGTATCACAGCAAGCGGGTTGAAAGTCATTTTGAAAAAAACTAAGAATCACATAGATCAAAACATTAGATTTCAAAAAATTATTGATTCCTCAAACAATAAAATTTTAAAATCAACCAACACCTCAAAACACCGAGAATATCATATGCCACGATAGTGTGGACATATACGAATTCTACATTTGTAAGAGGAGGTTTCACCCATTAATTTTACTATCTTGTCAACCTAACTTTTTGACAAATAAAATTAATAGTTGGTTCCTGTTGGGGGATCGGTTGGCCGGCTAGAGGGGGGTGAATAGCCCTCTTACGATGTATGTCGTATTTTGCTCATCTACAAAATGTTAGCGCAAGCGGAATATGCAAATATAAATAAAGACAACCAAAATATAAACAAGCAATACAAACACGAGATGTAACGTTGTTCACAGCTACGCCGCTAATCCACGGTCCGATTCGTCCAAGGTGAATCACTCCTCCAAATCTATCCACTAGATCTCTCCTTTGCACAAAGCTAGGTGGAGGTAACCTCTTTACACAAAAACACTCCTCTTACAAATTTAATGGAAATAAGCTTGAGTAAGAGGATGGAAAGCTTTAGGGAACTTGGGAGAGTATTAGAGCATAAGCATTAGCCTCCCAAACCCCCACCCCCTTCCTTTTTATAGAGGAAGAGGGTTTCTTCCCGTTGACACAGGATCAGTCGACTGATGCCCTCGATCAGTCGACTGATCCCGTAGCCGTTGCCCAATAACGGCCGCTTTCCACGTTGGATTCCATCCAACGGTATTGGCATCAGTCGACTGATCTTACCATCAGTCGACTGATACTCGATCAGTCGAGTGCTCAATGGAGTCGACTCCATTCTGTGCCCGTGCAATGCCATCGATCATTGCCATTCCACTGGCGATTCTCATCGACATCGATCATTGCCGATCCATAGTGATCATTGCCAAGCACTAAAGCGGTTTTATACCCGATCGATATCGACCCATCGACTCGGGCGATCATTGCCATGACATGGCGGTCGGGTGTCGGGAAAACCCATCTGACACTTGGCCAAATGGCCAAGTTTCACCTAAGAGCTACCCTTCCCGGGTTACAATCGCTCACTCTCATCCCTCGGAGTCCCTCGCCTTCGAAGTTCTCTTCGTTCGCGGCCACATCCCTCGGCAGCATCAGGCGCACGGCTCTGCAATGCTCCTTCGCGTCTCTTGCCTCGAAGTCTACTTCCTCCGGCTTCACTCCAAGCTCCTCGTCCGGCGGTCCCTCGGATGCTCCAAGCGCACGACTTCCGCAAAGCTATCCTTCACCGACTCAAGGCACGAGTCATGAGATGTGAAACTCGCCACGGCTCCATGTGCGAATTACTAAGCCCTGCACGACTTCAACGCACATATCAAATCACAATAACAACCTAACTTAAACCCTTTGCCACACCATCAAAACCATATTACGGCAAGAGATTTGCCTTAACAATCTCCCCCTTTTTGATGTGTGGCAATCCGTTTAAGTTAGGTAAAAACATTTGATAAAAATTTCTAAGGTAAGAAAGCATGTAAACATAAAACATGATATAGCAACATGCAACTCCCCATACAATTTAAATTTCTCCCTCCCCCTATCACAATTTACTTAAACATAATTATCTCTCCCCCTTTGACACCATCAAAAAGATTAACACTAAGTTAAAAACTCATGGCATCAAGTATATTAGAAGGAAAAATACCAAAAATTGCTCTAAAACCTGAATTCGGCCTCAACTAGTCTGATTTACAGGCCATCAGTCGACTGGTTCAGATACCAGTCGACTGGCACATGATTTTCAGGATTTCTTGATTTTCGGACCGAATTTCAGAAATACGTTAAAAATTCTAGAAAATTCGAAAAATCATGAAATTTGGGGAACACATTTCTTTTAAGTATATCTATCAGTGAAAAATAGGTTTTCATGAAAAATCATTATATTTCCACGTATTTGCCAAAAATCCAAAAGCTTTAAAAACTGCTAGGTTTTTTATCATAAGAGTATCCATTTTAACACCTAGTCTTGCTTTGAATTGTTTCAAAACATGAATACATAGATTTTAGATTAAGAAATTGTTTTGAAAACATATGAAATATCCAACCATGATCTTTGGGCAATATGTCTATGAATTAAACATAAGTCTTCCCCATGATTGGTCTATTATTGCTATTTTGATACTTTAAATGACCATCTAAATGGCATAGGCATTAGTGGACATTTGTATCATCCTAACATCTCACCCATGCTAAGTTTTCAATCAAAGTAGCCTATGGTGAGTGTGAGATGCAATTCTATCAAGGTTAAGTATCAACCTAATAATCCTCATGATCATAAAGGCATATATGAATGAATTACACATTATGATCATTAAGCACATGTATTCATCAAATAATAATCATGCATTAGGAATTATATCATCATTATGAGCAAAATATCACCTAAAGCATGATTTAACCCTATTTCTCATGATTATGTGCCAAATATTAATAGCATAAATCATGATTGCAAACATGTGTAGGAATTACTTCAATCATCATGATTTAAGCATTGTTATCTATTTATGGGTACGTTATCATCACCCAACACTATTTAAAAATGTTGTCCCGTCATCCTAAGTCAACCAAAATATGATATAGGTCAATTGCATATGGTTGACTACCCTAGGGTTATCCTAACCCTTAAGGATGGATTTTGGAACCCAAAATAAGTTCTTTCCTATTGGGTTCACTAAGTACTCCTTGGGGATCCATTTCTTAGCTATTACTTTCTTCTTATCTTGTCCCCTAGCTATTAGGCATTTATAGGCCTTTTCATTTTTCTTTTCTTTGTATCCTAGGCCTTTCTTATTGAAACTAGCTCTTTGGCTCCCAATTATCATGTTAAGGGTGTTGGAGCCAATTGTAAATTTTTCTAGGGCTTTTGTTAAATAGTCTACCTTTTCTTTTAAGGCCATATTTTCTTCTATGCATGCATCACTAACATCTAATGGCACATAATTATCGTGTGAGCATGCATCATTTAACCTAGAAGATATATTATCATTTTCATTTAAGCATGCATTTCCTAGCTTATTTTCTAATGCCTTAATTTGATCTAGCATGCTTTTATTTTTCTTTTTCATTCCAAATAAGTCCTTAGTTAAACTAGAAATTATGGAAACTATTTTCTTAGGAGAGGCATTCGTTACCATAGTTTCCATGTCCTCTTCTTCTTCGGATGAGGAGGATGTAGAAGCTCCCCCTTCACTTGAGCTCTCTTCATTCGAGGAGGAGGAGCAATCCAAGTCGTCGAAGGCCATCAATGCAAGGTTGGAATAGACATGCTCTTCTTCTTCGGATGAGGATGAGGAAGCAAGGTCATCCCATGTCTTTGCTTTGAGAGTCATGGTCTTTCCTTTTTCCTTGGCCTTCTTTTCTTCTTCCTTTTTCTTCTTGCTCCCCTTCTTCTTCTTCTTTTCTTCCTTCTTTTTCCTTTCCTCTTTGCTCTTGTTTAGGAGGGGACAATTGTCCCTTATGTGTCCCTCCCCTTGACAATTGTAACAAATGATCTTCCCCCTTGGTCTTCTATTCCTATCATGAGATTTATCAGATCTAAAATTCTTAAATGCACGCCTTACCTTCCTTACCATGTAGGCTTCTTCCGTGCTATCCATGGAGGAGGTAGAAGCTTCATCATCGGAGGAGGAGGAGGGGATCTCTATCTTCTTCTTCCCCTTATTTGCCATCAATACTACTCCTCTTGAAGGTTGGATTCTAGGCTCTTCTTGTATTCCTTCAAGCCTCGTTTCATGGAGCACCATTGTTGAGAAAAACTCCTCCAAGGTACTTACTTCCAAGTTCTTGGAGATGTAAAATGAATCCACCATGGAACTCCATCTTGAGGACTGGGGAAAGGCATCTATGGCCTTCATTACCATATCCCGGTTGGAAAGCTTTTCACCTACACTTGTTAAACCCGTTAGAATTTCCTTAAATCTAGAGTGTAGGGATTTTACCTTCTCTCCCTTTTCGAGTTTGATATTGGATAATTGGGAGCGAAGGACATCTCTCCTTGCTAGCTTTGCCTCGGATGTGCCTTCATGAATCACTATTAATTTCTCCCACATTTCCTTGGCGCTAGCACACTCCCCTATCCTATTGACTTCTTGTTGAGGGAGCATATTGTAGAGGTGGTGCTTGGCCTTTGAATTTGCCAAATACTCCTCTCTTTGTCTTTTGCTCCATCTCGATTTTTCCAATGGCTCCCCATCTTCGTTCCTAGGCAACTCGAAACCGTTTTCCATAATTAATAATATTTCAAAGTCGGTTTCGAAGAATACCTCCATTCTCTTTTTCCACCAAGAGAATTCGCCGTCGAACTTCGGTGGGTGGATGTTTGAGCCGGCCATTTGAGATGTAGAGCTTGTTGCGGCGGTTAGTCCGGTGACAAGCAACCTTGCTCTGATACCACTTGTTGGGGGATCGGTTGGCCGGCTAGAGGGGGGTGAATAGCCCTCTTACGATGTATGTCGTATTTTGCTCGTCTACAAAACGTTAGCGCAAGCGGAATATGCAAATATAAATAAAGACAAGCAAAATATAAACAAGCAATACAAACACGAGATGTAACGTGGTTCACAGCTACGCCGCTAATCCACAGTCCGATTCGTCCAAGGTGAATCACTCCTCCAAATCTATCCACTAGATCTCTCCTTTGCACAAAGCTAGGTGGAGGTAACCTCTTTACACAAAAACACTCCTCTTACAAATATAATGGAAATAAGCTTGAGTAAGAGGATGGAAAGCTTTAGGGAACTTGGGAGAGTATTAGAGCATAAGCATTAGCCTCCCAAACCCCCACCCCCTTCCTTTTTATAGAGGAAGAGGGTTTCTTCCCGTTGACACAGGATCAGTCGACTGATGCCCTCGATCAGTCGACTGATCCCGTAGCCATTGCCCAATAACGGCCGCTTTCCACGTTGGATTCCATCCAACGGTATTCCAGATCGCATCACGACTGATCTTACCATCAGTCGACTGATACTCGATCAGTCGAGTGCTCAATGGAGTCGACTCCATTCTCGTGCGTGCACGCGGTGCCATCACCGACCGCCATTCCTGGCGATCACGCTCGACATCACCGATCGCCATGCACTAAACTGGTTTTATACCACCGATCGACCGATCGATTGCCATCCGACACTTGGCCAAATGGCCAAGTTTCACCTAAGAGCTACTCTTCCCGGTTACAATCGCTCCTCTCATCCTCGAGTCCTCGCCTTCGAAGTTCTCTTCGTTCGCGGCCACGTCCCTCGGCAGCATCAGGCGCACGGCTCTGCAATGTTCCTTCGCATCTCTTGCCTCGAAGTCTACTTCCTCTGGCTTCACTCCAAGCTCCTCGTCCGGCAGTCCCTCGGATGCTCCAAGCGCACGGCTTCCGCAAAGCTATCCTTCACCGACTCAAGGCACAAGTCATGAGATGTGAAACTCGCCACGGCTCCATGTGCAAATTACTAAGCCATGTACGACTTCAACACACATATCAAATCACAATAACAACCTAACTTAAACCCTTTGCCACACCATCAAAACCATATTACGGCAAGAGATTTTCCTTAACAGTTCCTCTTCGGCCCTACAAATAAAAGCAGTGACTCCGATGGGGAGGATACTTATATTTGTATCTAAGTGTTCACCATTACTCGGTACCAAGGTAATTATCTCGGGTTATGTGCCTTCCGATGGGGAAGTACACACGCTCCTTAATAATTTCTTATAACCATATTCGACCTTGTGATCCGCAAATAAACTCATCCGATGTGGAGGAAGGCACTCGGAGCCGACGCGCAAGTTTGTTTGCATCACATGTCAAATCGTAATGGAGGCCGTGGGAATTTATAAAAATATCCCCCTTCCACTTAGTAATTTAAAATTGAGGAATTTTCTAGCCTACGACATGCATATCAAACAATAAGCAATAAATATGAAAAAGATATTTTCCAACTATTATGGCTTTTGTCTCCAATATGTCTCCCGTCGTATCGCCATCTCGTCCGCTCCTCCCTACACTATGTACAAGCCATCCGGAGATCCGACCCGAGAAAAAAACTATTTTAATTTACATCCATCGATCCTATACTCCTCGAAGGAGTGTACATGAAATCTAAATCGAAAGTAAACTAAAATAAAAAGAGTGGCTAAACAATGTCGTATTTAAATACAGAATTAAATACTAGCCTCGTCAACCCCGAGGATTCAAATAATATACAATTACACACATACAATCACATACACACATATGGCCATAATAGTTGGATCCTATGCCTGCAACCAAAAGTTAACCTACGCACATCCTACTATTATCCGACACATAATATATGAAAAAGTGCATAAAAGTAACCGAATCCTAAACACACAAAACTGAAAACCGTGGCTCTGATACCACTTGAAGGTAGGAAATTTCACTTCCCACTTCAACTCAGTCGCTTGTTTATGGCGATCCCTTCTACGTCCCCGGATAAAAAATTTATCCTTGACAAAGAGAGATTACCTAAGCTACCGTTTCATCGTCGTGCTATTCAATTAGAGTAGTCACTTGAACAAACTTATTGTTCAAGCAACCAACCTCTATTCTACGAGTAGCTGCAGAATAGACGATGTACGGATCGCCGATTTTTATGTTTGTATTCGGGGTCCAAGTAAATTTAGCCACATAACAAAACATACAACATGTATAAAATAAGAAAAGATCATAAGTAAGCATTATACCTCTTGATCTTCTATTGTATGTCCTTCATCCTTTTGGATGTCATGTGGGCGACGATCTTCCAAAAGTCGAAGCCTCCTAGATCACCAATCTTCCTTTCTTTGTTCACCCCGAACAAAGGAAGATTATAAAACAAAACTCTACTCTATCTAGGACCAACCAACAAGCTCCAAACTTGAAGCTTGTCGCCGGCCCAAAGAGAGGTGGAGGAGTGGACGTCGGCCAAGAGCTCCAAGGAGCAACCTTAACCCTTGTTTCCACCGGCCAAGGAGAAGAGGAAGAAGAAGATGAACACCGGCCGAGGTTGAGAAGAGAAAGTTGGGCGCCGGCCAAGGAGAAGAGAAATAAGAAGATGAGCACCGACCAAGGTTGAGAAGAGCAAGTTGGGCGTCGGCCAAGGAGAAGAGAAAGGAATCCTTGCTGCCCAAGGATTCCCCAAAACCCTAGCCGCCCAAGCCTCCAAGCCCTAGCCGCCCAAACCCTAATCTCCTCTTTAATGCTCTTGCCGCCCACCCCTAGCCTCCTTTTATAGAGTTAGGCCTAAGCCTCCTTTAATCTCCACCGTCGGATCTAGGGATTTAATCTCAACCATCGGATCTAGGGATTTAATCTCAACCGTTGGATCTAGAGATTCAATCTCCACCGTCGGATCTCGAGATTTAATCTCCACCGTCGGATCTAGAGTTTTATTTTCCACCATCGGATCTAGGCTCCATGAGGGTTTAATAGGCTACAATAGGGACCATGAGGAGGAGTGGATCTTGGCCACCCAATGGATCAAGCCCACATAAAGTCCGATTCATTAATGATAATCCATTCCACTAGAGGATTATCATTGATCTACCTAACCAACCCCCATAAGTTAATATGGGCTCCATATATTATTTGTACATTTATCTTCCCGTGTTTAAGATCTCGAATGTCCCTCAATTAATTAATCAACATCTAACTCCATGAGTAGTACCACTCAACCTTATCATCATGTCAGACCAAGTCCACCTGCAGGGTTTATATGATGAACCTTATGAGATCCTCAAGGGAACATCATCATCATAATATATAGGATACGGTTTCCTCCTATAATCAACGGCACACCATATAAATAATATCATTTTCCAACTTACCGAGCCTATCGATTTACTCTATAAATCTCGCCCATTGGTAAATCAAAGAAATGAATACTAAGTATATGTGTCCGTTATTATATCGAGATTAAGATCATGTACAATATAATATCTGAGGTCCGATTCGATTATGTAGTCAGTAATAAATCGAATCACCTCTAAGTCGGTCCTGCTCAATACACACAAAGTGTACTAGTGTAATTCTATGGTCAAGACAAACCAATACCAAATCACACTACAACCATTCCAATGGTTTGTCCATAACCATTTCGGTTGTGAGCCTTTACTTATACTTTACAAGGAACTGATAACATGATCTCCCATGTGACACTATACATCATGTTATCTACAATGTAATGTATTAGATAATATGCATAACCATAAATATGCAAACAATGATCATGTGATTCTTATTTCAAAATAAAGATGTTTATACAAAAGATAGACTTTTCAGTATACATCCCAACAATTTTATCATTACAAATCACTAGGTGGGCTTTGTTATTGGTAACTAAAGTTTTGGTGAGGGTTAAGGCAAGCTCTTCTAGACCATTGAGGTTAGGAGGTGTTTTGATTGAAGAAATGCACTCCTCGATTAAAGTATCAATTATATAATCCTCAAGTTCTCCTTCCAGTGGTGATTGAATTGATTGTCCTTCTTTACTTCCTATGTCATCTACGCCCTCCTCATTGATTTGCTCAAAGTTAGTCTCCACCCTATTAGGTGTGATCCAGTCATTAAAGCCACCTTCTAGTCGTTTTGTTTCTATTCTAGCTAGATCCCGTTCGATCATCTCTGTAAATTGTTGGCTATGCTCTTTGCATTCCCTAGTAAAATTATCTAGCGAGGCTTCTAAGTGTGGGATTGGTTCTGGATAAAATTTGCATGGTGACTCATAGCTCTCATTCTCATTCTGGAAACGATATTGGGTCTCTGTCTGCGAATGCCGCCGTCGGAATTCATCATTTTCCGTTTGTTCTGTTTCAATGAAATATTCCATCATCTACTCAAGTCGGGATTTAGGTGGACAATATTGAGGGTTTAAGTACCCAGGGTCATAACTATATGAATAGAAATAATCTTGTGGCCACTGGTTGTAATTGTAGGTGACAACTGAAGGTTCGAATATATCCGGACAATCATTAATGCTATGTCATGTTTCACCACAATGTTCACAATAAATATTACCAAAACTTACAGCATTAAATTGACCATGATCATAAGTAAAAGAATGCATCTTTATATGCAGGAAATTATAAATAAGGAAAGAGCAACTGAATAAACAAAATTGAAATAAAATAAAACAAGAAAAGTAAATCTATCCTATGTCCGATCCAATTATCCACTTCCCGATTCGATATCGAATCGCTCAGTCCCCGGCAACACCGCCAAAAACTTGATGCGCACGGACGCGACCTCAAATCTCGCGACGGATACCGTCGACGACTCAAAGTGTGCGCTTGCGCTCAACGCCCGCAAGTGCACGGATGTCGTCAAGTAATAAAGATTATCGATCCCACAGGGACTGGGATTTGAATACCAATGTACTCAGTGTTTGTAATTGTTCAGACGGATCTCTAAGAGGTTTCGATTGGTGAGGGCTATCGGTGGACTCTACTCTGTACGGTGTCACACGGAGGAGGAAAGGAGTGTGCCTAGGTCTTCAAAGGTGATTCTAGGACTTCGGTTTCACTCATGTATCACAGAACAATGTTGTCAATTGGTGTTGTCTAGACGTTTACCTATAGTTTTGTGGAAGGGACATCATACACTCTATCGCAGAGTTGTCGCATTCACCGGGAGCTATCTCCGCCTAAAAGGACGGGATAGACGGTACGAGGATGCCAAATCAATCCCTACAGTGGGTTGTTTCCAATTCCACTGCACCCTTCTCTCCGCATTTGTAGGAGATCAGGTTTACCCCTAGGTTCCTTAATCAAACCTCCTAAATTTTAGATTCCGAGGGTTGTCACCCCTCGTATTGCCTAAGCGCAGCGAAAAGAAAGCCAAATACACATAGATATAGTAAGAGCAACTACCAATTGTCAAATCAAACTCATGTGCAGAATTTAACGTGAACCAACATTGTTAATGTACACAAGCTACTCCCTAATCCTAGAATTGAAAGTACTACTTCATGTATACAAAGGAAGAATCACAAAGCATGTCTAAGATTGAATACATAATGAATGAAATGCAAAAATAGAGATATACAATGCTTTTGTGATCTTCTCTCCAGCGTTGTGTTACAAGGTGTGGACCTCTGGTAGCGTTCCTCCTCCCCGTTGTGAGTTATTGAAGCTTTTTAGAGCTTCGGCATGCCATCCTAGCCATCGTGCCTCCCCCCTAGGGTTTGGGAGCCCTAGGGCGGCTCCCTCGTTATCCCTCACCTCTTGGATGAGTTTCCTATATATAGAGGCGGCTCTGGCTTCCACAAATGCTTAAAAAACCCTATTTCTTTGAATTCGTGGCGCCGCCACACGACCGTGTGAATTTCACACGGCCTGGCCATGTGCAAGGCTAGAAAATAGGTGAAATCTCGATTGGAAATTGAGCTGGAAAAAAGGCACGGCCGTGTGTTTTTCTGGAGCCTCCGTTTTAATCCGTTTCACTTCGGAAACATGCCCAAGTCTTGACACATGGCCAGTACATGTTTCCTAAGGTCCGTGCTCCACAAATTACTCCATTTTTGCTCCAAAATGCACCGTTTTCCCATGAAATGCTATCCTACACACAAAAGTACAAAGAGCAGACCTCCGAACTAGAAAATAGGAAATGCATACAAAATAGAGTGACATATGCATGAAACTAACATAAAATGTAATGAGATGTGAGCGAAAATTACTCCTAAAACCCTATATGTTTTGCTCACATCACCTTCCATCCACATCGAAA
The DNA here is from genome assembly GCA_025175895.1 of Wurfbainia villosa. Taxonomy (NCBI): domain Eukaryota; kingdom Viridiplantae; phylum Streptophyta; class Magnoliopsida; order Zingiberales; family Zingiberaceae; genus Wurfbainia; species Wurfbainia villosa. Next base: position 109,927,382 of record CM045987.1, on the reverse strand, counting down.
CGATTAACTAACACTGATGCAAAAGTCAACCATCGACTGAGCCCTGAAAACTAGCTTCACAGGCTTCGGACCAAGTAAATTTCATCACCTTCCTGATCAAACAAATCTGTGGTATAGTAACGCTAAAAGCATCCTATCCACATTCGTAGGAATAACCAAACCATACAAGGCAAACCACCATTTACGGTGGCCGAGTGCGCAACCCCAACTACCACCATCAACAGTGGGCAAGTTGCGCAACTCCAACAACCATAAACTGATCCAATCATGTCCAGAATACATGATTTCTCAAGTCCATAGATGACTAAATCGTTAAATAGTCTATCAACTTAATCAAAACTCATAAAATTCATACTAAGTATGAAATTGTCATCTCTACACACATGCATCCTCTTTACTCTAAGCTGATGATATATTAATCATCACAATGACAATGATAATTGTATGACACCATGTCACTACAATATCAATGCTCCAGTCGTAAACCAACTCTAGAGTATACACAGGTGTCCTTAGCTGATCTAAACAGATCATCTATCTACAATGAAGGATATTCATTCTCAACAACTATCGCATTCCATCATCGATAATCGATGCATAATCTCAAAGGTCCACCTCCCTTTTAACAAAGAGTTCTGGATCCTCTCGAGAAGAAATACTGGAATAGATAAATATATCATCCAGCATCTCCTATAATCGCAACTTACGTTCTTCTAATTTCCATAGTGTTTAGCAACATTGATACCAACAAAATTATCACTCGTATGAAATATTCAATATCAAGACTATCTCCAAAATCACTCTGATTGCCTACTCCACTTGCCTATGCAACGGCAAGCCTAGGAGTTCATCCAAAACTACATCTGAATACTCTCGGATTATATGCACATCTGAGAGACATAATCATACCATAATCTCAACAATTTGACCATCCGTAAGGATATATCTACAGTAAAAGTATGTCTATCAAAGTCCAAGGGAATCCCTTGACTTCTTAATCGTTGGTCAACATCTCACCTGATGGTAAAGATACCACCGATCCACAAGTCGATATAATCCATCTAATCCGATCTAAGAATGTTCTAGACAAAGATACCTATAAACTACAAGTATCTCTCAATATATTAACCCAGAGGGTAAACTAAAGTAATACCCTGAATGATCAATTATCTGCTGATCCAATCCAAAGGCTCCCCGCAGGTCTTGGCCTTTCTTTGAAGAGAACGGGATCAGATCCAACAGTCCGTGATAAAGCGATCGCATTTCTATGACAAATGACCCGGGGATTTGGATTTTTCCTAGATCATCTGATCCCATCACTTAATCTTACGAGCTACAACTGTAGAATACCGAATAGATACGACCATCGTCGTATACTCTCTTCTTTGTACAAATTCAATCCACATCTGGGGGTAACTGTTGTTGTGTTCTGCATGAGTCTTCTATGATGTCTTCTGTTGATACTACTGCGTAAATCACTTCCCTTGAAGAGAAGTATCACGGAACTCCAACCACGCCTGAGGTAGTAGGTCGCTGCTGATGAGATAACTCAATCTTATGTGCTGATCTCTGCTGTCGAGACGGTGCATCATCCTCCCGGAACACCATTGATAGTCTTCAACTGAGTCTTCAAAGTATACCTCCTCAAATGTACTGGTTGCTTACAATAGCAATAGATGAACTGTTAACATCAGACAGTTCTGATGATCTGCAGTGGGTCTTCTATGATCGGAAAAACTCTTCACTAGTAGCTCGTGGCCTATGACTCCGATCTTGCTCCTTTTGTCCAACATTTAGAGGCTACTTATTCCAACATCTGACTCGCAATGTCTACTTATCGATATTCATATCCTAAATACTTGTACGAAGTCATTTCTAAACTCTTGACTCAATCCAATGTCTTCCGACAGGATTTGATAGAAGATCCAGTGATCTTACTCCAAAAGTAAGCCAATAACCGCGGGTGGCTTAAAATACCCATTCACATTCTTGAACTATTAAGTGAGCGTAAACTCTGCAAGTCTAACGACTCTGCATGGTAATCCCATTACCGACGATCACCCTACTTGAAGCTCAAGAATTCCTTACAATGTGTCACTGAAAGTGACGCAGGGAAATACTCTCCCTCAACATCACTAAACCATGATCAAGTGATGTTTTATTCCCCGAAGGTTATTTTTTGCATTTTCCACCAAATACCAGCTTGATCCCAATAATGGTATGCAAATAACTCTACTTTCTCTGTATAACCCAAGTTAAGTACTCAAAAGTACTTTCAAAGTTATACAACCCAGTACGAATAACTCAGGGATAAAAAAACCCTATGAAACATCGTAAACTAGCCTTCCTCTATCTGCATCAATAATAGCCTACTTGTCTTGTCTATTACCCAACAGGTAATGATCTGACTAGCATAATTAGTGAAAATCTCTAAGACTGTAGTCTCTGATTTCCACAAAAAATGTGACGACTTAACCTCTGTTTTCCGACTCGGTATCAGTCGGCTCTCAAAGGCAAATCACCTTTTCAGCACAAGTTCAAGACTCACAGACTCAACAGTTCATTCCCGTGGTCAACTCATACCACGGTTACGAACAATAACCAACACACTACAGGTTATTCCCTGTTATATACACTAAATGCATAGCCAACAAAACCGGGAGTATAAACACTAAAGGTAACTCCGGTTAGTCAGCTCCGTGGATGACCCCTACTATGAGTCTGCACAGGTGTCATAACTCTGACTGTATACACCTATTGATCAAGTTTAGATAAATATCTACTAAACTATAAGTTATCAGGAATTCTTACCTCGTGCTGCTTGGAGCTCAGGCCGCTGTCAATCTCATCTCAGAAAACCAAAATCGAACAAATTGACTCCTGAGAATGCAAGACTCGACACAAAACAACATTGTATGGCATCGCAGAACCTAGGGCTCTGATACCACTAAAGTTGTCACGCCCCGAGAGTATGTCGTGCCGAAAAGTAAACGGACGGCATCTCCCCTATACGTGGCAACATATCATGTTAATACAAGGCCCTTGGGCCCACAATAACAATAACATATATAAATGTAACCATAATAACACAACAAAACACAATGGAAACAACACAACAATAATATAATCCCACACACCATGCATACTGGTATGACTAACACCAAAACTAAGAAACATCATAACAAAACTAGAAAAGAATGGTACAACAATAATAGTGTCACAGACTACAAATCATCACATAAAAACCAAAGACATCAAAACATCAACGATAAATCCCAAAAGCTCGGACCCTCGGAGTTGAGATGAGATGATGCCAGCCAGCGGTGCTCCAAGCCATCACGAAGACTTCTACCTGTTACCAGGGTGATAGAAAAACCCAGGGTCCATGGCGGTGAGTAAAACTTAGTAGGTAATAAGGGAGAACATGTATATATATCAAATATCACATGTCATTCAAACAAAAGTAAAATCTACAGGTACATCATGTAAACACCAGCATGATAATCATATACATGCATATACCTTCTAACCAAATGAACAATGTAAAATATAGACATACCTGAAAGTCCGCTCCGCTACACCTATCCAACCTGAGCACATATCCACAATATATATGTATATATCATAGGAAATCTGGTCTAAACCATACAACATCATAAATACTGGTCAAAGGTATCTAATGGTCCGACCAACCAGTATACAGGTATCTAACACAACCATATAACAAATGCGAGTAGCATCTATGAAGATGATGTACAACCAAATGCAGCAAGCATAATACAATCAAATGCAACATCACAATAATATATATATATATATATATTGCATCTATATATATATACTAATCACAACCATCCATATATATATACATGCATATATGTATATATATGGTAATATGCAAAGCGCCATAAGATACGGCAATGCAGCATGCATGGTCATGTCGGCTCACCCTAAAGCTACCACGACCCCAGTGTGGCCTCAATGGCTCAAGCATGACAATTGTCCCAATTCAACACCAACCACTACTTTCGAGTGGCCGAGTGGGCAGTATGATCGAGTAGCATATAAGCGTGAAGAGCAAGCTACATGATGGGGGTCCCTATTGTTGGCCACTCCGAAAGTCACTACCCATGAGTGGTCGAGTGCCATACACGCAGAACTATGGCACGCAAATCCAACTACCATCGTCTATAGTGGTAGAGTGCGGCAATGCTCTGCCCTCACATCGATTACTTCTCCTATAAGTAATCGTGGAGGCAAGATGACTGACGACCCTCTCAACCATAAGGGAGACCACGTTGCCAGTATGCATGCAAATGACATGAATGCTCTGTCACACAAATAGACATCCAACACAGACTCTCTATTCTACAGAGAGTCATAACAATCTGATCTGCGTACTCTCTATCCTATAGAAAGTCGTACTCAACTGATCATAGCACTCTCTATCCTGTAGAGAGTCGTACTCAACTAATCAACGCACTCTCTATCCTGTAGAGAGTCGTACTTACTGATCGACGCACTCTCTATCCTATAGAGAGTCATACTCAACTGATTATAATAATCTAGGACCATCGGTCCATAGCGACACACTAAGTACAATTCACCTGACCATTTACACAATACATGGTCGGTGGTAAACATGCAACCTAAGGGTATTAGAATTAACTCTAGGTTCAAGACATTATCCACCCACGGATGACCTTTTTGCCTAATTTACAATCAAGTCGTCATCCTGACTTTACTATTTTCACTTAACTAAACAAATTCTAGGTTACTTATATCACATATATAACTCCTAATCATGATGAAGTGAAACATGATAACAATAATAGAGTTTAACAGCCAAAGATAAGGTATCAAGCACAAGAGAAAATAAGAGCGGAGTCAAGGTAACATGATCATATAAGATGATCATATATCTAAATCTGCATGCATTAAAACTACCTGACCAGGGTAGAAAATTGCCCACCTGCTATGTAGCTCGTCTTGATGGTCTTCATATCCAAGATCTCTACCTCGAATCAAATATCTGAAATGGTAGAATCCAATATAACCACATGCTAGCATAATCAAACTGTAGGAATAAGAATCTAATCCAATCTTAATCCTTGATCAATTAACTAAATAATCTAATTCTATAAGATGAACCAACTTATATATTTGTATGCATCCGTAACATCTAATCTGAACTTACCTTACACGACATCAATTCCCATAGCTTATCTGGAAGAACAACCCTCTTCTATAATCATCCAGCTTCTTGATTCACTGTTGAAGTAGCAATCTATAACAACAAGATGAATTCAACCATAGCTACAACTTAACACTAATTAATCTAATTTACATAGCTATTATCCAATCCAGATCTATACAAATCCATCTTACCTTATGTTAATTCAATATCAATGGCTTCAATCAGCCCCGGATTATCCTAAACATATATCCCCTGTCGATCTTCAAATTCAACTGTTTATCAATTCTCAATCACCTATAGTTGTAGCAGGACCCATGAGTTGAATCCGGAGCAAAAATTCCATTTCGATCTTCCCCGCAATAACCCATTTGCAGATATGAACCCTCAATTCCTTGTGATATGTGGTGATGACATTCCTCCTCATTGCCACGATAACACAACTGGAACCCCCTGGAATCATTGATCACCCCAGAAAAGAGAACTATTCCCCAGATCGGACAGTGTCATAAAATGAGAGATCGCTAACCCTCCCTCTTGAAATCGGGTTAGCTCGCAAGATGCGATGATCCAAATCGCCGTCGCCACAATGGAAGAAGAAGCCTAAAGCATCACTAGCTAGTAAGGCAATGGCGATTCGAACCAGGGGTCACCTTTGTTAGCACGGAGAAAGACGGATGAGAAAGGAGGCACCGGAGACAAGCCGACGCATCAGGCAATGGCTTAGGCGGCTGGCAACTCCGGTGGAGTTGCTGCTCACACCCGCACTGAGGTGAACGACGACTGAGGGATGGGGTGGCTGTGATGGTGAGAAGTCGACGACGTGAACCGATCCTTTGCAGCTAGAGAAAAGGGTGTGCCTGTTGCTTTCGAGATCAGAAGAAGAGGCCGGCGACGGATCGAAATCAGCGGCCTGAGGATGATCTACTCGATTGGAAGAAGAGGAGCGGTCGGTGAGTTGAGCTTCACGATCAAGAGAACCAAATCGGAATTGGGGGAAAAATAAGGCATCCTGACGGTGGGCGAGGAGAAGAGGAATCTAGCTTGCCCTCCAGTCGGACCTTCCACCACGAGAGGGAGAGCTTCAGCATCTTGGTCGCCTCGGAGAAGAAGAGAAAACGAGAGGAGAGGAAGGGATACCACATGGAAAAAGGAGTCGAGGAAGAAAATCGCGATTGGGAAACTGCTCGTGCAAGAAACTGTTGGAATGTATACTGAAAGCCTAGCTCTTTTTGTTTGAACATTTTTATTTTGAAATAAGAATCACATGATCATTGTTTGCACTTTATATTTATTATATGTGTGCATATTGTCTAATATTTTATATTGTAGATAACATGGTGCTTGGTGTGGCACAGAAGATCATGTTATCAGTCCCTTGTAGAATATAAGTAGAGGCTCACAACCAAGATGGTTTTGGACAAACCATTGGCATGGTTGTAGTGTAGCTTGGTATTATTTTGTCTTGAACATAGACTTACACTAGTACACTTAGGTGTATTGAGCAGGACCGACATAGAGGTGATTCAATTTATTGCTGACTACATAATTGAATCAGACCTCGGATATTATGTTGTACATGCTCTTAATCCCGATATAATAACGGGCACATGTACTTAGTATTTATTTCTTTAATTTACCAAAGGGTGAGATTTAGATGGATTAAATCAATATGCCCGGTAAGTTGGGAAATGATATTATTTACATGGTGTGTCGTTGATTATAGGAGGAAACCGTGTCCTATTCATTAGGTTGATGATGTCCCCTTGAGGAGCTCATAAGGTTCATCATGTAAACCCAGCTAGTTGACTTAGTCAACATGATGATAAGGTTGAGTGGTACTACTCGAGGAGTTAGATGTTAATTGATTGATGGTTAGTAAATCAATTAATTAACGGATATTCGATATCTTAAACACGGGGAGATGGATGTACAAATAATATATGGAGCCCATATTAATTTATGGGGGTTGGTGAGGTAATTCAATGATGATCCTCTAGTGGAATGGAACATCATTGATGGATCAAGTTTGTGTGGTTCTGATCCATCGGGTGGCCAAGATCCAACTCCTCCTCATGGTTCCTATCGTAGCCTAATATAATCCTCATGAAGTCTAGATCCAAGGATGGAAAACAAAACTCTAGAACCGACGGTTGAGATTAAATTGATGGGGATCGATTGACCGTCTAGAGGGGGGTGAATAGCCCTCGTTCGTTGGATGCCGTATTTTGCTCGTCTACAAAAACGTTAGCGCAAGCGAAAGCAATAAACTAAGACAAGCAAATAGAAATAAAACAAAGATAATACAAACACGGAGATGTAACGTGGTTCACGGCTATGCCGCTAATCCACGGTCCGATTCATCGACGGTGAATCACTCCGCAATCTATCCACTAGATCTCTCCTTTGCACAAAGCTAGGTTGAGGTAACCTCTTTTACACAAAGATCACTCTTCTACAATGGAATGAAGATTAGAGCAAGTAGAAGAGTGGAAAATCGTTTAGGGCACTTTGGGAGTAGTTGGGCATTCAAGCATTTACCCCCCAAAGCCCCATCCCCTTCCTTTTTATAGAGGAAGAGGGTTTCTTCCCATTGACAGAGCGCGATCGATGGCATCCATCACGATCGGCCGTGAGCCGTTGCCCAATAACGGCCGCTTTCCACGTTGGATACTATCCAATCCAGATCGCATCACGATCGATGGCACCCATCAGTCGACTGATGTCAACCAGTCGAGTCCTCAACGAGGTCGACTCCATTCTCGCGCCTGCGCACGCGACATCACGACCGCCGCCCCTGCGATCGATTGCCATCACGATCGCCTATGCCGACACTTGGCCAAATGGCCAAGTTTCACCTAAGAGCTACCCTTCCTGGGTTACAATCGCTCACTCTCATCCCTCGGAGTCCCTCGCCTTTGAAGTTCTCTTCGTTCGTGGCCACATCCCTTGGCAGCATCAGGCGCACGGCTCTGCAATGCTCCTTCGCGTCTCTTGCCTCGAAGTCTACTTCCTCCGGCTTCACTCCAAGCTCCTCGTCCAACGGTCCCTCGGATGCTCCAAGCGCACGGCTTCCGCAAAGCTATCCTTCACCGACTCAAGGCACGAGTCATGAGATGTGAAACTCGCCATGGCTCCATGTGCGAATTACTAAGTCCTGCACGACTTCAACGCACATATCAAATCAACATATCAAACTAACTTAAACCCTTTGCTACACCATCAAAACCATATTACGGCAAGAGATTGCCCTAACAATCTCTCCCTTTTTGATGTATGGCAATCCGTTTAAGTTAGGTAAAAACATTTGATATAAATTGTAAAGGAAAGAAAGCATGTAAACATAATCATGATATAGCAACATGCAACTCCCCCTTAATCCATGAAACTCTCTATGTAAATTTCTCCCCCTATCATAAATTTCTCCCCCTTTTATAATTAACTTAAACATAATATTTTCTCCCCCTTTGACACCATCAAAAAGATTATCACTAAGTTAAAAACACATGGCATCAAGTCTAATAGAAAGAAAATACCACAAGTTGATTTAAAATTCAGAATTCAGCCTTTCTTGATCGATATTCAGGCCATCGATCGATTCAGATACGATCGTACGTAATTCGGGATTTTTGATTTTGGATCAATTTCAGAAATGCATTAAAAATTCCAGAAAACTCAAAAAATCATGAAATTTGGGGAACACATTTCTTTTAAGTATATCTATCAGTGAAAAATATGTTTTCATGAAAAATCATTATATTTCCATGTATTTTCCAAAAATCCAAAAGCTTTAAAAACTATTAGGTTTTTGATCATAAGAGTATCCATTTTAACACCTAGTCTTGCATCCAATTGTTTCAAAACATGAATACATATATTTTAAAGTAAGAAATTGTTTTGAAAATATATGAAATATCCAATCATGATCTTTGGGCAATATGTCTATGAATTAAACATAAGTCTTCCCCGTGATTGGTCTATTATTGCTATTTTGATACTTTAAATGACCATCTAAATGCCATAGGCATTAGTGGACATTTGTTTCATCCTAACATCTCACTCATGCTAAGTTTTCAATCAAGGTAGCCTATGGTGAGTGTGAGATGCATCCTAGGGGGTATTTGTATATACTTAACTAATATGTTCATGCAATTCTATCATGGTTAAGTGTCAACCTAACATCCTACATGATCATAAAGACATATATGAATGAATTCTACATTATGATCATGAAACTCATGTATTCATCAAATAATAGTCATGCATTAGGTATTATATGATGATAATAAACAAAGTATTACCTAAAGCATGATTCAAACCTATTTCTTATGATAACGTGCCAAATTTCAAAAACATAAATCATGATTGTAAATATACATAGGAATTACATCAATCATCATGATTTAAGCATTATTATCTATTTATGGGTACGTTATCATCACCCAACACTATCTAAAAAATATTGTCCCGTCATCCTAAGTCAACCAAAATATGATATAGGTTAGGTCCATGTGGTTGACTACCCTAGGGTTATTCTAACCCTTAAGGATGGATTTTGGAACCCAAAATAAGTTCTTTCCTATTGGGTTCACTAGATATTCCTTGGGGATCCATTTTCTAGCAATTACTTTCTTTTTATCTTGTCCCCTAGCTATTAGGCATTTGTAGGCCTTTTCATTTTTCTTTTCCTTGTAGCCTAGGCCTTTTTTGTTAAAACTTGCTCTTTGGCTCCCTATGATCATATTTAATGTGTTGGAGCCAATTGTGAATTTCTCTAGGGCTTTGGTTAAATAATCTACCTTTTCCCTTAAAGCCCTATTTTCCTCTATGCATGCATCATTAACATCCAAAGGCATATAGTCATGTGAGCATGCATCATCATGGCAAGAAGAAACATTATCATTTAAGCATGCTTTTTCTAGTTTTTGTTCTAAATCCTTAATTTGATTAAGCATGCTTTTATTTTTCTTTTTCATGCCAAATAACTCCTTAGTTAAACTAGAAATTATGGAAACTATTTTCTTAGGAGAAGCATTTGTTACCATAGTTTCCATATCCTCTTCTTCTTCTTCTTCGGATGAGGAGGATGTGGAGGCTCCCCCTTCACTTGAGCTTTCCCCACTTGAGCTTGATTCTTCATTTGAGGAGGAGGAGGAGCAATCCGAGTCATGAAGAGCCATTAGTGCTAGGTTGGAGTAGACATGCTCTTCTTCTTCGGATGAGGATGAAGAGGCAAGGTCATCCCATGTCTTGGCTTTGAGTGTCATGGCCTTCCCTTTTCCTTTTGCCTTCTTTTCTTCTTCCTTTTTCTTGCTCCCCTTCTTCTTCCTCTTTTCTTCTTTCTTTTTCTTATCTTCCTTGCTCTTGTTTAGGAGGGGACAATTATCCCTTATATGTCCCTCTCCTTGGCAATTATAGCATATGACCTTCCCCCTTGGTCTTCTATTCCTATCATGAGATTTATCAAATCTAAGATTCTTAAATGCACGCCTTACCTTCCTTACCATGTAGGCTTCTTCCGTGCTATCCATGGAGGAGGTAGAGGCTTCATCGGATGAGGAGGAGGGACTTCCATCTTCTTCTTCCCTTGTTCGCTATCAAAGCTACTCCTCTTGAGGTTGGATTCTAGGCTCTTCTTGTATTCCTTCTAGCCTAGTTTCATGAAGCTCCATTGTTGAGAAGAATTCCGCCAAGGTGCTTACTTCTAAGTTCTTGGAGATATAAAATGAGTCCACCATGGAGCTCCATCTTGAGGACCGGGGGAAAGCATCTATGGCCTTCATTACCATATCCCGGTTGGAGAGCTTCTCTCCTACACTCATTAGCCCAATTAATATTTCTTTAATTCTAGAATGTAGGGAAGTTACCTTTTCTCCCTTTTCTAATTTGATGTTCGAGAGTTGGGAGCGGAGGAGGTCTCTTCTTGCTAGCTTAGCCTCCGAGGTACCTTCATGAAGCTCCACTAGCTTCTCCCACATCTCCTTAGCACTAGAACATTCCCCTATCCTATTGACTTCTTGTTGGGGGAGGACATTGTATAGGTGGTGCTTGGCCTTTGAATTTGCCAAGTATTCTTCTCTTTGCCTTTTGCTCCACCTCGATTTCTCCAATGGCTCCCCATCCTCGTTCCTAGGCAACTCGAAACTGTTTTCCATTATTAATAGAATTTCAAAGTCGGTTTCGAAGAATACCTCCATTCGCTTCTTCCACCAAGCGAATTCGCCATCGAACTTCGATGGATGGATGTTTGAGCCGGCCATTTTGAAAATTGCTTGTTGTGGCGGTTAGTCCTCGACAAGCTTTCATTGGCTCTGATACCACTTGATGGGGATCGATTGACCGGCTAGAGGGGGGTGAATAGCCCTCGTTCGTTGGATGTCATATTTTGCTCGTCTACGAAAACGTTAGCGCAAGCGGAAGCAATAAACTAAGACAAGCAAATAGAAATAAAACAAAGATAATACAAACACGGAGATGTAACATGGTTCACGGCTACGCCGCTAATCCACGGTCTGATTCGTCCACGGTGAATCACTCCGCAATCTATCCACTAGATCTCTCCTTTGCACAAAGCTAGGTGGAGGTAACCTCTTTTACACAAAGATCACTCTTCTACAATGGAATGAAGATTAAAGCAAGTAGAAGAGTGGAAAATCATTTAGGGCACTTTGGGAGTAGTTGGGCGTTCAAGCATTTACCCCCCAAAGCCCCATCCCCTTCCTTTTTATAGAGGAAGAGGGTTTCTTCCCGTTGACACAGGAGCAGTCGACTGATGGAAACCATCACGATCGGCGTCAGAGCCGCTGCCCAATAACGGCCACTTTCCCGCGTTGGATACTATCCAGCAGTCGCATCGATCGTGATGGCACCCATCACGATCGATGTCAACGGTCGAATCCTCAACGAGGTCGACTCCGATTCTGCGTGCGGTGACATCGATCATGCCGTCCGCCTTAGCGATCGGCCGATCAAGCCATCGATCATTTGCCCATGCTGGCAGTCGACTGATCAACTTGATTCAGCCACATTAGACCAGTCGATCGACCCATCGACTCAGAGCAGTCGACTGCCATGACATGGCAGTCGACTGGTGTCGGGAAAACTCATCCGACACTTGGCCAAATGGCCAAGTTTCACCTAAGAGCTACCCTTCCCGGGTTACAATTGCTCACTCTCATCCCTCGGAGTCCCTCGCCTTTGAAGTTCTCTTCGTTCGCGGCCACGTCCCTCGGCAGCATCAGGCGCACGGCTCTGCAATGCTCCTTCGCGTCTCTTGCCTCGAAGTCTACTTCCTCCGGCTTCACTCCAAGCTCCTCGTCCGGCGGTCCCTCGGATGCTCCAAGCGCACGGCTTCCGCAAAGCTATCCTTCACCGACTCAAGGCACGAGTCATGAGATGTGAAACTCGCCATGGCTCCATGTGCGAATTACTAAGTCCTGCACGACTTCAACGCACATATCAAATCAACATATCAAACTAAATTAAACCCTTTGCTACACCATCAAAACCATATTACGGCAAGAGATTGCTCTAACATAAATCTCTAGATCCGACGGTGGAGATTAAATCTCTAGAACTGACGGTTGAGATTAAATCCCTAGAACCGACGGTTAAGATTAAATCTCTAAAACCAACGGTTGGGATGAAACCCTAGATCCGACGGTTGGGATGAAACCCTAGATCCGACGGTTGGGATGAAACCCTAGATCCGACGGTTGGGATTAAACCCTAGATCCGACGGTTGGGATGAAACCCTAGATCCGACGGTTGGGATGAAACCCTAGATCCGACGGTTGGGATGAAACCCTAGATCTAACGGTTGGGATTAAACCCTAGATCCGATGGTTGGGATGAAACCCTAGATCCGACGGTTGGGATGAAACCCTAGATCCGACGGTTGGGATAAAACCCTAGATCCGACGGTTGGGATGAAACCCTAGAACCAACGGTTGAGATTAAATCAAGGCTTAAGCCTAACTCTATAAAAGGGAGACTTAAGTTGGCGGCAAAGGTAAGGTTGGTTTTAGGAGAAATTAGGGTTTTGCCTCTCCAATCTTGGGTGGCAAGAAACCCTAGGAGAACAAGGGCTTGGGCGGCTAGGTTTTGGAAGTAGGGTGGGCGGCATCAAGAGAAGAAGAACCCTTCTTCTTCCTAAGGTTGGCCGGCACCTATCTCTCTTCCTCCTCTATTCCTTGGCCGGCGCTCTTCCTCCTCCCTTTCTCCTTGGTGGCCGGCGGCAACCTTTGTTCAAGGTTGGCCGGTGCTCTTCCTTCTCCCTTTCTCCTTGGTGGCCGGCGGCAACCTTTCTTCAAGGTTGGCCAGCACTCAAGAAACTACTCCTTGGCCGGCGGTTATATCAAGCTCCTTGGCTTGGTGGACGGTTCTAGATAGGAGGAGTTTTTGTTTGGTTCTTCTCTTTGTTCAGAGCGAGCAAGGAAGGGAAGAACGTGATCTAGGAGGCTTCAACTCGTGGAGGATCTTCGCCCACACGATGTCCACGAGGAGGATAGGACATACGATAGAAGATCGAGAGGTATAAAAGTTTTACAACTTTTATTATTGACCTTTACATGTTCTTATCTTTATGTTAGTATGTGTTGATTATACTAGTTTGCATTTGTATGTATTTGTATAATCATGGACCCCGAAGATAAACACAAAAACCGGCGATCCGTTCGTCGTCTCTTCCGCGGCTAACCAACTAGAAGAGTTGTGTTGCTTGAACAACTAGTTTGTTCAAGCGATCGCTCAAGTTGTTGGCATGACGACGAAATGGTGTTGCTTAGGAAACTCATCCCATCCGGATTAGTTTTTTCATTAGTGAAAATTTTAATCCGGGGACATGGGAGCCAATGAGCCTCCGAAGCAATTCCCTACAAGTGGTATCAGAGCCACGGTTTTCGGTTTTGTGTGTTTAGGATTCGGTTAATTTTTATGCACTTTTTCATATATTATATGTACCAAATAATAGTAGGATATGCGTAGTTTAACTCTTTGGTTGCAGGCATAAGATCCGACTATTATGGTCATATGTGTGTATGTGATTGTATGTGTGTAAATATTTATTATTTGAATCCTCGGGGTTGACGAGGCTAGATTAGTATTTAATTTTTTGTAATTAAATACGACATTGTTTAGCCACTCATTTTAGTTTACTTTCGATCTAGATTATTTGTACACTCCTTCATGGAGTATAGGATCGATGGATGTAAATTAAAATGATATATCTCGGTTCGGATCTCTTTATGTGGCTTGCGCACGGAAAATGTGGAGCGGACGAGGTGGCGACATGGCGGGACGCATATTGGAGAACAAAGCCATAATAGTTGGAAAAATTCTGGTTTTTTCCATATTTATTGCTGATTTATTTTATATGCATGTTGTGTGTGCTTGAAAATTCCTCATTTTCAATTTACTAAGCGGGAGAGGGATATTTTAATTAATTCCCGCGGCCTCCATTACAATTTGACGTGTGATGCAACAAACTTGCGTGTCGGCTCTGAGTGCCTTCCTCCCTGCGGATGAGTTTGTTTGTGGATCACTAGGTCAAATAATGGTTATAGGAAATTATCTAGGAGCGTGTGTACTTCCACAGCGGTAAGGCATATAATCCGAGATAATTCCCTTAGTATCGTGTAATGGTGTACACTTAGATGCAAATAAAAGTATCCTCCCCATTGGAGTCACTGCTTTTATTTGTAGGGCCAAAGAGGAACCAACTATTAATTTTATTTGTCAAAAAGTAAGGTTGACAAGATAATAAAATTAATGGGTAAAACCTCCTCTTACAAATGTAGAATTCGTATACGTCCACACAGCGTTGCATGCGATATTCTCGGTGTTTTGAGGTGTTGGTTGATTTCGGAATTTTATTGTTTTGAGGAATCAATAATATTTGAAATCTAATATTTTGATCATTGTGATTCTTAGGATTTTCAAAAGGCTTTCAACCCACTTGCTGTAATATTAAAAGAAATAAACTTACTGTACCCAAATAATATTGATTGGAAAAGAAATATGGATAGTGTCTTAACTGTCGATGAGTGTCCTCCTAAGCCTGCGGATGATTCTGGGGAAAAGGAACTTTTCGGATACTAGAATCAGTCGCTAGCAGAAGCCATGGTTGCTCGAGAAGGTTTCTACTTCTGCCGAAAGGCAAAAGAAGAAGAAACAAGGTGGAGCAAAAAATGGCTAGTGGACCTCGAGGAGGAGTGAAGAAGCGAAAGGCAAGTGCTTCACTTGTAAAGCAATTTGGACATGGGAAGAAAGACTTCCCCAACCTAAAGCAGAACAAAGGTAAATCTTCTGCCTTAGTCGTTGAAACATGTTTAGTGGTGTTATCTACCGGTACCTGGTGTGTAGATACAGGAGCCACTGATCATGTCTGCAATACTTTGCAGGGGTTCCAGGAAACCCGACGACTAGCTGAGGGAGAGATTACCATCTACATGGGCAATGCTACAAAGGTGGCGGCTATTGCAGTGGGAGACATTTATTTATCGTTTGATAGAAATAAAGTTTTGGTTTTGAGAAATTGTCTTTATGTACCTACATTTAGAAAGAATTTGATTTCGGTTTCTAAATTATTTATGGATGGATATTCTGTTTCTTTTAATGACAGAGTTGTTATAAAAAGAAATAGAGAGATTATCTGTTCAGGTACATTGGTTGGCAATTTGTATACTCTTGAACCAAAAGCTCCCACGATGCATATAGAAGTGAATAATTCATCTTCTAATTCCAATAAGAGAAAAGAACATTCGAAGATGAACCAAACATAACTTTGGCATCTAAGGCTTGGTCATATTAACCTGAGTAGAATTCAAAGGTTGATAACTGATGGACCTTTGGGTTCATTAGTGGTGGAGGATCTCCCAACCTGCGAATCTTGCTTGGAAGGTAAAATGACCAAGAGGCCTTTCAAGGCCAAGGGGTATAGAGCCAAAGATGTGTTAGAATTGGTTCATTCTGATTTGTGCGGTCCTATGTCTACCCAGGCTAGAGGTGGTTTTAAATATTTCATCTCTTTTATAGATGATTATTCAAGATTTGGAAACATTTACTTGATGCGCCGCAAGTCTGAATGCTTTGACAGGTTCAAAGAATTCAAGGCTGATGTGGAGAACCGTCAAGGTAAAAGTATCAAGACCCTGCGATCTGATCGTGGTGGTGAGTACCTCTTGGGAGAGTTTAGGAATTACTTATCAGAGGTTGGGATTCAATCCCAATTGTCTGCACCTGGCACACCCCAGCAGAATGGTGTAGCGGAACGAAGGAATAGGACTCTTATGGAGATGGTTATATCGATGATGAGTTATTTTGAGTTGCCAGTTTCGTTCTGGGGGTATGCACTGGATACGGCAATGTATACTCTGAACTTGGTTCCATCTAAATCAGTACCTTCTACCCCCGTAAAATTGTGGACTGGGCGAAAGCCTAGTCTGAGACATATTCGGATATGGGGGAGTCCAGCACATGTGCTGAAGGTGTTGGGTTTCCGGCACCGCGGCGAGTGTGTGTTCGAACATGTTTCGTAAACATGTGCACAGTGGAAGGAATAAAAATAATAAATCTACATTTATTACAACACACACATCACACGCATGCATAGTACAACATGTGTAGACATAACCGTAAATTTAAATTTGCACTAAAAGGAAATTTAACTACGTATACCTTTCGTATCACGTGTAGCGGAAACGGCATCAACCGGAACGATCCTCACTAGAATCATCTCTATCTGTATCCACGCCGAGTATCCTTGGGATGACTTCGCTAAGTCACGAGCCTCGTCTTCGTATGGGTTACTAGCCTCATGTTAAAGACGATGTGATCGAGAGATGATCACGATCCGAATCCAAATTCGGATCCAAAAACAAGTCCTCAAGACTCGCTTCTCCGGAGAGGTATTCGTCAACCGTTTGATGAATCCTTCGTCCTCCACCTCAGAGGATTACCGGAGATCAAATCCCCGGCAAGGCTACCACTGTCGGAGCTCTAAACGTCATCCAAATGATGCTCCGACGAGAGGGAAACAAGCTGTCCAGAAAACTGGACAGCTTTGGTGGAGACCTTGCGCCGGCCAAATAAGGAAAGCGACTTGCTCACCTTGTCACCGGAGCCAAGGAAGATCACCGGAGCTCCTCCGGCAGCAGCTCGACGTCGGCAATGGGAGAATACGGCAGCAGCTGGTCGCCGGTTGGAGCTTCAAGGTGGGTGGCGGCAAGGAGGAGGGTTGGTGCCGAAATCTCCAAGGGGAGGTGGGCGGCAACTCTTAGGTTAGGGTTTTGGATTAGGGTTTAAGCCCTCTTTTATAGATAACTAATTCTCTTAATGGTTATTGGATCATAACCATAAGTCCCGTTAACCCACTCCATTAATATAAGTTAAAATAAACCAAACCATGATAGTTTTTTTTAAGTTAAAACAAACCGAACCAACTTTTGGTTCATTCGTTTAAAATAAACCAAACCCTTTGGTTTATTCTCTTCCATTGGATTAGAACCAAACCATTTTGGTTCATCCATTATGTCTTCATAAGACACGGCCCATCCACACTTCCATTGCGACTGAAACGATTTCATGCTCGCTTCTTGTTTGGTCCAACCAAACCTAGTTTCTCTCGGTCTGAGAATCTCATTCTCAAGCTCGTTTTAAATCCTTCGGATTTACGCTCGTTGTGCGTGTGACCAAATAGGCTCTCAGTTTATGTTGGCCGTCTATAATTAACCATTAATTATAGAACGATCATGAGTGGCACCTAGTAGTACATCATGATCCCCAATTAACTGAAAAGATCAACGGTTGATCCAGAACTATTTCTGAAACCCTTCAGCAGCTCGAATGAATCGTGCCCCATTCCCTTCACTCATCTTATACCCACTTGGTTCAGGACATGGTCTATAGTGTCAGTCCCCACTAGGCTGACTACGTCACACCTAGCCCAAGTATCATTTCCTCGTCCTACGGATTCTAGTTACTGCACATGTATCGAAGAGTACCTTACTCTAAACATGTAATGCTTTGGCCAAAGACTTTAGTAACAATCCGATGAGAGGCCATGGGTATACATCTCCTCGCAAGGAGTGGTGAATCCTTTATAGGTTATTCAAACACCTTCGATCACTTCGACTTATACCCAATCATCTCGGGTCCACATCTCCTTAGAGATGCTTGCTTAAGATGTCAAAGCATAAGTCTCCTTGATCAAGATGACTTGAATACCGCAAGTCAAAGGAACATCGCACTTAAGCTACAGTAAGAACTTCATTGACATATCTATATATGCAGAGAACCATATGAAGTCTTATGATGTCTCCAACCAGTGAGAATCAGCTGCTTGGATACACCAAGGAGTATACCTCATGCTAGTCTAGACAGAATTGATGGTGTCCAAATCCATCAATTCATCGACTAGGGATAATTCCGATATATCACAATTACACATGTAAAGATACTCACTAGTTGTGATCCAATCACAAATTCTCTCATGCTGTGAATCATATCGTGGACATTCAGTAAATGAGTTTAAGATCCAATCAAATACATGAAACATGTATACTCAAATAGTGAATCTTCATTTATCATATAAATGGTTCATACATAAGGCGATTGCCTTAGGACATCTCTCATATATTACTAACAGACTCCCACTTGGCCTAATGTCAATCGCTACGGTATCCAATACCATAAGCACTAACATGACACTCAAACTTACTTTGAGGTAATGCTTTAGTCAAAGGATCCGCTAAGTTCCTTTCAGTGGGAATTTTCTTGATTTGTATTTCATTCCTACTGATGATCTCTCTGATAAGATGATAGCGGCGAAGCACATGTTTGGATCATTGATGAGACTACATCAAGTTCAAAGATGAACATCTTGATCCAAACCGCTTCCTTTGCTGCTTCCAAAGATGCAATGTATTCTGCCTTAGTGGCAGAATCCGCTATAGTGTCAAGCTTGGAACCTTTCCATCTTATTTCACCTCCATTCCAGGTGAATACATACCCAGACTGAGACATGGAATCATCCTTGTCTATTTGGAGCTGGCATCCGTATACCCACGTATCACCATGTACCCTTCTCCATATATTAGGAATACATCCTTAGTTCTTCTTAAGTACTTAAGGATCGTCTTAACAGCCACCCAATGATCCATTCCTGGATCAGACTGGTATCTGCTCGTGACACTCAGAGCATACGATACATCGGGCCTCGTACATAACATAGCATACATGATAGATCCTATTGCGGATGCATAGAGAATCTTACTCATGCAAATCCTCTCGTCCTCTGTGCGTGGACACATAGACTTCGAAAGGTGTATCCCATGCCTGATGGGTAGAAAACCTTTCTTGGATTCTGACATGCTAAACCTCTTTAGCACTCGGTCTATATATGTAGACTGCGAAAGACCAAGCAACCGTTTCGATCTATCTCTATAGATCTTAATCCCGAGGATGTAGGTTGCTTCTCCCAGGTCTTTCATGGAGAATATCTTGGATAACCAAACCTTAACTGACTGTAAGATTGAAACATCGTTTCCCATAAGTAATATGTCATCGACATACAATACTAGGAACACGACTGCACTCCCACTAACCTTCTTGTACACACAAGGTTCGTCTGGATTTTGTGAGAAATCAAACTTTTTGATTGTCTCATCAAAACGGATATTCCAGCTCCTGGATGCTTGCTTCAATCCTTAAATGGACCGTCGCAATTTGCATACCTTGGTTTTATCAACCCATGTGAAACCCTCAGGTTGTATCATATACACGTCCTCGAGCAGGTTTCCATTAAGGAAAGCTGTTTTCACATCCATCTACCATATCTCATAATCATAATGAGCCGCTATGGCCAGGAGCATCCGAATGGATTTAAGCATAGCTACATGCGAATAGGTTTCATCATAATCAACACCTTGTTTTTGACGATATCCTTTCGCCACCAATCTAGCCTTATAGGTAATCACATTACCATCCATGTCAGTTTTCTTCTTGAAAACCCACTTGCACCCTATAGGCTTTATGCCTTCAGGTGGGTCAACCAAGTTCCAAACTTGGTTTTCATACATGGAATCCATTTCCGACTTCATGGCTTCAATCCACTTATCCCTTTCTAAACTTGTCAGCACTTCTTCATAACTGGTAGGCTCCTCATCATCAATGAGTAACACGTCGTTCGATTCACTTACGAGAAATCCATATCTCTCAGGAATGTTGTGTGTTCTACCAGATCTACGAAGATGTGGTGTTACAATAGGTCCAGTCGATTGCTCATCACTATAAGTTATCAGCTGTTGCGCTTCACCAGGTATCTCATCAATGTCTATTTAAGTCCCTCGAGCCTCCTCAAGCTCGACGACACTCCCATTGTTTTCTTGCAAGAGAAACTCTTTCTCTAGAAAAACAGCATGCCTTGAAACAAACACCTTTTGTTCCACAGGATGATAGAATTGGTAACCCCTTATTTCCTTAAGGTATCCAATAAATAGACATTTATCAGACTTAGCATCCAATTTGTCTAATACAGTCCGCTTCACATAAGCAGGACAACCCCATATCTTCAAGTAAGATACATGAGGTTTCTTACTATTCCATATCTCATATGGAGTAGTAGAGACTACCTTGGTTGGCATTCTGTTTAACAAGTAAACAGCTGTCTGAAGTGCATAGCTCCAAAAGGACTTGGGAAGATTCGTATGATTCATCATTGACCTAACCATGTCCAACAAGGTCCGGTTACGCCTCTCATATACACCATTATGTTGTGGTGTATATGGCAGAGTCCATTGAGACAATATACCATTGTCTCTTAGATAATCAAGAAACTCTTGACTTAAGTATTCACCACCTCGATCCGATCGAAGTATTTTAATACTCTTGTCATGTTGTTTCTCTACTTCATTTCTGAATTCTTTGAACCTTTCAAAGGCTTCAGACTTGTGTTTCATCAAGAACACATACCCAAACCGTGAGTGATCATCGGTGAAGGTAATGAAGTAGCTATAGCCTCCTAAAGCTTGAGTTGACATAGGTCCACATACATCAGTATGTATTAGACCTAGTAACTCTCCCACTCGTTCACCTTTTCTTGTAAAAGGTAACTTAGTCATCTTGCCTTTTAAGCATGATTCACATGTATCGTATGAATCCAATTCAAACGATTCCAGAATTCCACATCGGTGTAATTCAGACATGCGTTTCTTGCTTACATGGCCAAGACGACAATGCCACATGTAGGAGTCTAATTGATTATCCTTTCGAGTACGCTTGTTGCTCGCTTCAATATTGAAAAACATCACTGGATACATCCAACGTATAAACACCATTGCTTAAAGTTCCAGTCCCATAAAGAACTCCATTCAAAGTTATGTAACAATAATTGTTACTAAAAGTCAAATGGTACCCATTTCTATTTAAACAAGAAATAGAAATGATGTTCTTTATCAACGAAGGAACATAAAAGCAATTGTCCAGTTCTAAGACAAGTCCTACAGGGAGTTTCAACAAATACGTTCCGATGGCGAGTGCAACAACCTTTGCTCCATTCCCAACACGTAAATTTGACTCTCCCTTGACGAGTCTTCTTCTATTCCTTAGCCCATGTATGTCATTACATATATGTGAGCCACACTCAGTATCCAATACCCAAGTGTCTGAGGAAATAGAATGACAATCAATAACGAAGATATATGAAAAAGATGGAGCATCTTATGCCTTATTCTTCTTCACGGACTCAAGATAAATCTTGCAATTTCTTCGCCAATGACCCTACTTGCCATAATGATGGCAAGTGCCCTTTTGAGCTGGTTTTGCCTTTTTTTAGCCTTTTTCTTCCCCTTCTACTGTTCCTTTGACTTCCTCTTAGAACCTTTCTTCGAGGAATCAACTAACAGCACCGTCCCCTGCTCATGCTTCTCAGAAGGCTCCACAGTCTTCAGCATGTTGAGTAGTACCACAGATGAACCCTCTTGCATCTTAGAGGTGAAGAGGAGCTTGGAGACTTCAAACCTTTCGAATCTCACTTGCTCATCAACCAACTCATAAAGATGAAAGACTATGGTATGAGCATCCATATGCTCATGCTACTTCCGTAGCTTGGGTTCCATCATGGCTAGCATGATGCAACTCATTTGTTCAGAATCACTCACATGTTTCTGATAGGCCAACAATTGGTCCAGAGTTGCATTGTCACTAGGACGGGCGGGAAGAGGCGCTTCGAGGACATTTGCAAGCTTTTCAACCTTGAGAACAATTCTCAAGTTTCTAAGCTAGTCCAAGAAGTTCGGCCCAGTCAATTTATTCGAATCCAAAATGGAACGCAAATTCAAAGACATCATGATCAATCTTAGAAATACAAAACGAGCATATATGAGAAAGATGATTTTAAAATGCATCAATATACATTTATAAATCTCATTCATTTTTCGAATTTAAAAAACCCCAAAATCACTTCGGGAGATCGTAGGTCCATCTCTGAATGGGTTGATATCCATCATAGATATGAACAACCTTGAAGAGAGTCCAACAAGCCATTCATAACTACGATGGTAGGTATCAACTATACCGATTGCATATCACGTATATGCAACTATCACAATGTGCTATCAACTAATTGAATGTTCACACATACATCGGGTTGTTAACACATTAATAAGTATGCATCATATGCATAGCACCCAACTTCACCTCCCTTTACATCGACCTTGGAGAGAGTCCAACAAGCCGATGCTCCAGGTTAAAGCCGACCCATTAATCAAGAAATAGTTTTAATATGGTTAGAGCGCATTCAACCAATTAGCCCGGCTTGGAGAGAGTCCAACAACCAAAGCTAACGATTGACCTCTGACTCTTACCATATTAGTATTAAACTATTCCATGGTTTGAACATGTTCGGGTTCGAGCCGGGCTTGGAGAGAGTCCAACAACCCGAACAAGAAACGGAACTCTGGTTCTAACCATATTAATGGAAGGTGTAGGCATTAATATTGAGTTAGGGTTTTTATGTCTCTTCCTCTTTGCATGCAAATAACTATTATATACATGGCATGGCATACATGGCATACATCTACATGTCACGACATGCATGGCATAATGATATGCATCTAATGCAATTACATGACATACAATTATGTCATGTACAATATTTCCTTATATGTCATAACTATTTATGGAAATAAAATATGTTTAAGATTTGATTCTCCAAATCAAATCATGATTAAATTAGGAAACAAATTTCCAAATCTAATCACATATTTTATTTGTGGAAATAGTTGATTAAGGAAAGTCAATTTAGGAAACCAATTTCATAAATCATCAAAACTACTTATGGAAATAAAATATTTTAAGATTTGATTTCCCAAATCAAATCATGATTAAATTAGGAAACAAATTTCCAAATCGAATCAAATATTTTATTTATGGAAAATATCAATTTCCATAAATACTTCCAACTTTCCAAAAGTGGAAGATTTCCATAAATACTTCTAGACTTTCCAAAATTGAAAAATTTCCATAAATACTTCTAAATTTCCAAAAGTAGAAAATTTCCAGAAATATCATTATAACTATCGCAAAACAATTTTACGATTATGTCGAAACACAACCTGGGCTCTGATACCACTGTTGGGTTTCCGGCACAGCGGCGAGTGTGTGTTCGAACATGTTTCGTAAACATGTGCACAGCGGAAGAAATAAAAATAATAAATCTACATTTATTACAACACACACATCACACGCATGCATAGTACAACATGTGTAGACATAACCGTAAATTTAAATTTGCAATAAAAGGAAATTTAACTACGTATACCTTTCGTATCACGTGTAGCGGGAACGGCATCAACCGGAACGATCCTCGCTAGAATCGTCTCTATCAGTATCCACGCCGAGTATCCTCGGGATGACTTCACTAAGTCACGAGCCTCGTCTTCGTATGGGTTACTAGCCTCGTGTTGAACACGATGTGATCGAGAGATGATCACGATCCAAATCCAAATTCGGATCCAAAAACAAGTCCTCAAGACTCGCTTCTCCGGAGAGGTATTCGTCAACCGTTTGACGAATCCTTTGTTCTCCACCTCAGAGGATTACCAGAGATCAAATCCCCGGCAAGGCTACCACTGTCGGAGCTCTAAACGTCGTCCAAACGATGCTCCGACGAGAGGGAAACAAGCTGTCCAGAAAACTGGACAGCTTTGGTGGAGACCTTGCGCCGGCCAAATAAGGAAAGCGACTTGCTCACCTTGTCGCCGGAGCCAAGGAAGATCACCGGAGCTCCTCCGGCAGCAGCTCGACGCTGGCAATGGGAGAAGACGGCAGCAGCTGGTTGCCGGTTGGAGCTTCAAGGTGGGCGGCAGCAAGGAGGAGGGTTGGCGCCGAAATCTCCAAGGGGAGGTGGGCGGCAACTCTTAGGTTAGGGTTTTGGATTAGGGTTTAAGCCCTCTTTTATAGAGAACTAATTCTCTTAATGGTTATTGGATCATAACCATAAGGCCCGTTAACCCGCTCCATTAATATAAGTTAAAATAAACCAAACCATGATGGTTTATTTTAAGTTAAAACGAACCGAACCAACTTTTGGTTCATTCGTTTAAAATAAACCAAACCCTTTGGTTTATTCTCCTCCATTGGATTAGAACCAAACCATTTTGGTTCATCCATTATGTCTTCATAAGACACAGCCCATCCATGCTTCCATTGCGACTGAAACGATTTCATGCTCGCTTCTTGTTTGGTCCAACCAAACCTAGTTTCTCTCGGTCTGAGAATCTCATTCTCAATCTCGTTTTAAATCCTTCGGATTACGCTCGTTGTGCGTGTGACCAAATAGGTTCTAAGTTTATGTTGGCCGTCTATAATTAACCATTAATTATAGAACGATCATGAGTGGCACCTAGTAGTACATCATGATCCCTAATTAACCGAAAAGATCAACGGTTGATCCAGAACTATTTCTGAAACCCTTCAGCAGCTCGAATGAATCGTGCCCCATTCTCTTCACTCATCTTATACCCAATTGGTTCAGGACATGGTATATAGTGTCAGTCCCCACTAGGCTGACTACGTCACACCTAGCCCAAGTATCA
The DNA here is from genome assembly GCA_025175895.1 of Wurfbainia villosa. Classification (NCBI taxonomy): domain Eukaryota; kingdom Viridiplantae; phylum Streptophyta; class Magnoliopsida; order Zingiberales; family Zingiberaceae; genus Wurfbainia; species Wurfbainia villosa. The sequence continues at coordinate 109,902,095 of CM045987.1, read as the reverse complement.
TTTCCTCGTCCTACGGATTCTAGTTACTGCACATGTATCGAAGAGTACCTTACTCTAAACATGTAATGCTTTGGCCAAAGACTTTAGTAACAATCCGATGAGAGACCATGGGTATACATCTCCTCGCAAGGAGTGGTGAATCCTTTATAGGCTATTCAAACACCTTCGATCACTTCGACTTATACCCAATCATCCCGGGTCCACATCTCCTTAGAGATGCTTGCTTAAGATGTCAAAGCATAAGTCTCCATGATCAAGATGACTTGAATACCGCAAGTCAAAGGAACATCGCACTTAAGCTACAGTAAGAACTTCATTGACATATCTACATATGCAGAGAACCATATGAAGTCTTACAGCTGTTCACTCCAATGAACTAGTTACCATAACTAGCATCCACGATTAACTCCGGACATCACAATGTCTTCATCCAGTGAGAATCAGCTGCTTGGATACACCAAGGAGTATACCTCGTGCTAGTCTCGACAGAATTGATGGTGTCCAAATCCATCAATTCATCGACTAGGGATAATTCCGATATATCACAATTACACATGTAGAGATACTCACTAGTTGTGATCCAATCACAAATTCTCTCATGCTGTGAATCATATCGTGGACATTCAGTAAATGAGTTTAAGATTCAATCAAATACATGAAACATGTATACTCAAATAGTGAATCTTCATTTATCATATAAATGGTTCATACATAAGGCGATTGCCTTAGGACATCTCTCATATATTACTAATAGAAGGCTGATACTGGTAAGTTGGAACCTCATATAGAAGTATGCTTGTTCGTGGGCTACCCTAAAGGAACGAAAGGTGGTTTGTTTTATAATCCTAGTGATCAGAGGGTGATCGTTAGTACGAATGCCAGATTTCTAGAGGAAGACTATGTGATGAACCATAAGCCCAAGAGTAGGATTGTTCTGGAGGAATTAAGAGGGGAAGTCGCTGCTTCAGTACCACCGGTACAAGAGGATATACCACAAGTCACTGCACCGCATGTCACAGAGGATACACAGGGGATACCTCGTCGTAGTGGGAGGGTTGTTAGACAGCCTGATAGATTCATGTTCTTGGGAGAATCTTCTGATTTGGTCCCTGGCGAACATGAACCTGATCCCTGGACATATGACGAGGCACTCCAAGATAGAGATACGGTATCTTGGCAAAGAGCGATGAATTTAGAGATAGAATCTATGGATTCTAATCATGTCTGGGAGCTAGTAGAACCACCCGATGGTGTGAAAGCCATTGGATGCAAGTGGATCTACAAGAGATAGACGGGAAGGTTGAGACCTTCAAAGCTAGGCTTGTTGCGAAAGGGTATACTCAGAAAGAGGGTATCGATTATGAGGAGACCTTTTCGCTGGTAGCTATGCTTAAGTCTATCCAGATTCTCTTATCTATAGCTGCTCATATGGATTATGAGATTTGGCAGATGGATGTCAAGACAGCTTTACTTAACAGAAGTCTTGAGGAGAACATCTATATTCAGCAACCAGAGGGATTCATTGCTAAAGGCAAAGAGCATCTAGTGTGTAAGCTTAGTCGGTCCATTTATGGATTGAAGCAAGCTTCGAGATCTTGGAACATCCGTTTTGATGAGGTAATCCAGTCATATGGATTTATTCAAAGTCCGGATGAGCCATGTGTATACAAAAGATGTGACGAAAATGTAGTGGTATTTCTTGTACTATACGTAGATGACATTTTGTTAGTTGGCAACAATATCAAAGTGTTATCAGACGTAAGGGTATGGTTGTCCAAATAGTTTGACATGAAGGACTTGGGAGAAGTGGGACACATCCTTGGGATCAAAGTTATAAGGGATCGCAAGAAAAGGATGTTGTGCTTATCTCAAGCTTCATACATAGACACGGTCCTAGCTCGTTTTAGCATGCAGAACTCCAAGAAGGGTTTTCTACCTTTCAGGCATGGAGTTCCTTTATCTAAAGAGATGTGTCCTAAAACATCAAAGGAGATAGAGGAGATGAAGGCGGTTCCTTATGCTTCAGCAGTAGGAAGCCTCATGTATGCTATGCTATGTAAAAGACCAGATATCTGCTTTGCCGTGGGCATGGTTAGCAGATATCAGAGTAATCCTGGACAGGGACATTGGACTGCGGTAAAGCATATATTGAAGTACCTGAGAAGGACTAGGGATTATATGTTGGTTTACCGGGCAGATCAATTAGTCCCTGTGGGTTACACGGATTCTGATTTCCAATCAGATAGGGATAACAGTAAGTCTACCTCGGGGTTTGTATTTACTTTTGGAGGTGGAGCCATAGTATAGAGGAGTGTCAAGAAGAAATGTGTGGCGGACTCTACCATGGAAGCTGAGTATGTGGCAGCCTCTGAGGCAGCCAAGGAAGCTGTATGGCTCAGGAACTTCTTGATGGACTTGAATGTGATTCCTGGTTTGCCCAGAACTATCACAATTTATTGTGATAACAGTGGTGCAATTGCAAACTTGAAGGAACTACGAGCCCATAAGGCGAGTAAACACATAGAGCGCAAGTACCACCTGATACGAGAGATCGTAAAGCGAGGAGAAGTAGTTATCGCCAAGATTGCATCAGAGGATAACCTGGCGGATCCATTCACTAAGGCCCTTCCAGCGAAAGCGTTTGATAGGCATGTGGAGGACATGGGGATTAGATGTATGGCAGTGTGATGACAACATAGTCTTTTAGTATAAGTGGGAGATTGTTGGAATATATACTGAAAGCCTAGCTCTTTTTATATGAATATTTTTATTTTGAAATAAGAATCACATGATCATTGTTTGCACTTTATATTTATTATATGTGTGCATATTGTCTAATATTTTACATTGTAGATAACATGGTGCTTGGTGTGGCACAGAAGATCATGTTATCAGTCCCTTGTAGAATATAAGTAGAGGCTCACAACCAAGATGGTTTTGGATAAACCATTGGCATGGTTGTAGTGTAGCTTGGTATTGTTTTGTCTTGAACATAGAGTTACACTAGTACACTTAGGTGTATTGAGCAGGACCGACATAGAGGTGATTCAATTTATTGCTGACTACATAATTGAATCGGACCTCGGATATTATGTTGTACATGCTCTTAATCTCGATATAATAACGGGCACATGTACTTAGTATTTATTTCTTTAATTTACCAAAGGGTGAGATTTAGATGGATTAAATCAATATGCCCGGTAAGTTGGGAAATGATATTATTTACATGGTGTGCCGTTGATTATAGGAGGAAACTGTGTCCTATACATTAGGTTGATGATGTCCCCTTGAGGAGCTCATAAGGTTCATCATGTAAACCCAGCTGGTTGACTTAGTCAACATGATGATAAGGTTGAGTGGTACTACTCGAGGAGTTAGATGTTAATTGATTGATGGTCAGTAAATCAATTAATTAACGGACATTTGATATCTTAAACACGGGGAGATGGATGTACAAATAATATATGGAGCTCATATTAATTTATAGGGGTTGGTGAGGTAATTCAATGATGATCCTCTAGTGGAATGGAACATCATTGATGGATCAAGTTTGTGTGGTTCCGATCCATCGGGTGGCCAAGATCCAACTCCTCCTCATGGTCCCTATCGTAGCCTAATATAATCCTCATGAAGTCTAGATCCAAGGATGGAAAACAAAACTCTAGAACCGACAGTTGAGATTAAATCTCTAGATCCGATGGTGGAGATTAAATCTCTAGAACCGACGATTGAGATTAAATCCCTAGAACCGACGGTTAAGATTAAATCTCTAAAACCAATGGTTGGGATGAAACCCTAGATCCGACGGTTGGGATGAAACCCTAGATCCGACGGTTGGGATGAAATGCTAGATCCGACGGTTGAGATTAAACCCTAGATCCAACGGTTGGGATGAAACCCTAGATCCGACGGTTGGGATGAAACCCTAGATTCGACGGTTGGGATTAAACCCTAGATCCGACGGTTGGGATGAAACCCTAGATCCGATGGTTGGGATGAAACCCTAGATCCGACGGTTGGGATAAAACCCTAGATCCGACAGTTGGGATGAAACCCTAGAACCAACGGTTGAGATTAAATCAAGGCTTAAGCCTAACTCTATAAAAGGGAGACTTAAGTGGGCGGCAAAGGTAAGGTTGGTTTTAGGAGAAATTAGGGTTTTGCCTCTCCAATCTTGGGCGGCAAGAAACCCTAGGAGAACAAGGGCTTGGGCGGCTAGGTTTTGGAAGTAGGGTGGGCGGCATCAAGAGAAGAAGAACCCTTCTTCTTCCTAAGGTTGGTCGGCACCTATCTCTCTTCCTCCTCTATTCCTTGGCCGGTGCTCTTCCTCCTCCCTTTCTCCTTGGTGGCCGGCGGCAACCTTTGTTCAAGGTTGGCTGGTGCTCTTCCTTCTCCTTTTGGCGGCGCAACCTTTCTTCAAGGTTGGCCGGCACTCAAGAAACTACTCCTTGGCCGACGGTTATATCAAGCTCCTTGGCTTGGTGGACGGTTCTAGATAGGAGGAGTTTTTGTTTGGTTCTTCTCTTTGTTCGGAGCGAGCAAGGAAGGGAAGAACGTGATCTAGGAGGCTTCAACTCATGGAGGATCTTCGCCCACACGATGTCCACGAGGAGGATAGGACATACGATAGAAGATCGAGAGGTATAAAAGTTTTACAACTTTTATTATTGATCTTTACATGTTCTTATCTTTATGTTAGTATATGTTGATTATACTAGTTTGCATTTGTATGTATTTGTATAATCATGGACCCCGAAGATAAACACAAAAACCGGCGATCCGTTCGTCGTCTCTTCCGCGGCTAACCAACTAGAAGAGTTGTGTTGCTTGAACAACTAGTTTGTTCAAGCGATCGCTCAAGTTGTTGGCACGACGACGAAATGGTTGTGTTTAGGAAACTCATCCCATTCGGATTAGTTTTTTCATTAGTGAAAATTTTAATCCGGGGACATGGGAGCCAATGAGCCTCCGAAGCAATTCCCTACAGAAACGACGGAAATAAATAAGGAAACGGCTAAAACAGATCAGCATTAAAATCAAATGGGTTGGATTTGGGAAAATGGTAAGGATCGGGATTAAATTGGTACTTATCAATCCATTAAACTTAGTGTTTTATATTTAAACTTAGGTCAATTAAACCCTATTAACCCCTCATAAGTAGATGACCCAAACAGGCTTTCCCAAAGCCCATTAAATCTTTCCCACAACAACCATAAAAATTTCCATTTAAGTCCAGGAAAATTTCTAAAAATACCTATAAAATTCCATAGGGTATTTTCCTAATTAACAAGCATTATTTTATTATTATTATTTTTTGGTATTTTACATATTGAGGTAATGATATTTTAGAGCCAAATGTCTTTACTTATGGTGTATTGGCTAAGGGTTGGTGTAAAGCACACAAAGTAGTTGAGGCTCGTGATGTACTCAATGCAATGTCATTCATTGATTATGATCCTAATCAGGTTGTTTGATACCCTCAGTGATCGATTTTGCAAAGTTGGCAAGGTTGATGATGCACAGGAGGTATTTGTTAGAATGACAATTTCACCAGGAGATAATTTTATTGGTATCAATGTTGCTAAACACTAATATTGTATAAGGAAATGAATATCCTTCATTGTGGATAAATGATCTATTTAGATTAGCTAAAGGATACCTGTGTAGACTCTAGGGTTGATTTAAGATTGGTGCATTGATATTGTAGTGACTTAGTGTCATACAATTATCATTATTTGTGTGATGATTGATGTATCATTAGCTTGATTTAAGAAGGATGCAGGTGTATAGAGGACAACATTTCATACTTATTATGAAATTGATGAGTTGTTGATAAAATTGTTAGACATATTTAACGAGTTAGTCGTCCATGGATTTGAGAAATCGTGTATTCTGAACACAATTGGATCAGTTTGTGGTTGTTGGAGTTGCGTAATTTGGCCACTGTTGATGGTGGTAGTTGGAGTTGTACACTCGACCACCATAGATGGTGGTTTCCTTGTATTGATTTGGTTATTATCGCAGATGTAGATAGGATGTTACTAGCGTAACGATACTGCTGACTTGTTTGACCAGGAAGGTAAAGGCATTCACTTGGTCAAAAGCTGGTGAACCCGGTTTCGAGGGCCTAGACAGTGGCTGACTTTTTCATCAGTGTTAGTTAAACCTTCCGATGTATATGGAAGGGTATTGTACGAAGGTGCATCATTTCAGGTAATGGAGCGATTCCGATGCAGTTGAATGAGACGTATCTTATGCATACGCCAGTTGAGGAACTACGAGATAAGTTGTCATCCATTTGATGTGGACTTAGCCATTATTATCTTGATTTGTAGATGTATGGAGCAGGAATGCTTATGGGGTTTTGGTTAGCTACTGGGTAGTTGCTATAGAGTTGCTAGAGCATGGACAGATTCAACTAGGGAGATTGGTCATTACAGTCTCCCAGTCACTTCCAGTGTTGTGTGATGGAGTGGATTTTGGATAGTGAGTGATTTCTCTTGTAAGGAAGTAATTCTCCGTCTCTGAGGAGAATAGTGGGTTACAGAGTTGTATTATATTTAGGAAGAGATACTTTTGATTCAGGATAGCAGACAGATCTCTGTTGTGATGATAGAGAGATTCTTCACCTTCGAGGAAGACTGTGACTCAGCATTGTTTCAGTTTCAGGACAAGTTGATTCAAGAGGCTCATCATTCGAGATTGGTGGTTTATTCAGAGTGGATCCAAAAATAGTGAGTGTTGAAATGTTCTTCGTGGTAAAACGACATGCAGGAAATAGTGATGTTGGGTGTGTCAACTAGTAAAAGTGAAATACTAGTGATCAGCAAGGTTGCGTATCGAGATGGAAGTGGTAGCCTAGTACGATGGGATGTGTTGGGAGATTGTCTAGAATTCGAAAAGGACTTGATGCGATTTGGGGTAATCGATGGTCGATTGACCAGGTCCGCTCATTTTCTACCAAGCCGTAAGATGTATTTCGTTGGGTCACTCAACGAAATTATACTACAAGGAGATTTTTAGTTTTCTTGGAGTATCCTTGAGTATCATTTCTGATAGTGAATCATGATTCACCTTACGATTCTGGCAAAGTCTCCCACAAGTCACGGAGATAGAATTCTACTTTGGTACGATTATTTACTTTTGATAGATGACCAATATAAAGGTATTGATCATACTTTAGAGGATCTGTCGAGAGTATAAGTGATAGATTTTGGAAACTATTTGAGAGATGGAAATATAATATTCGAGCTCATTAGCCCCACTCAATTACTTGAAGTGTGTGATTTTTCTCTAAGTACTTGAGTCGAGCAGTGTGATATTGCTTACTCATTGTACTTGAATAGGAAATTTAGAGACCAAATTTTTTATTAGTGGGGAAGAATGTAAGATACTAGAAAATAAAATAATAATAAATACTCTTTATTTATTTAAGAAATTACCTTATAGAATTTTTCAGGAATTTTTAGAAATTTTTCTGGATTTAAATGGATTTTGTATGGCAGTTTATGGGGATGAAGCAAATAGGTTTTTATAAAGCCTGTTTGAGCTATCTGCTTAGTAGTAATGAATGGGTTTGATTTATCTAGGTCTAAATATTAAATCCCGATCGAACGTTTCCCCTCGGTTCACCGATTCCGTTTTCCCGACTCTTCTTCTCTTCTCATTCCCGATTCCTTCTTCTTCTCTGCCCAAACTTCTCCGCCTCCATGTCGCTTGCCGCACAACTCGCCGCCGCCTCAAGAGATCTGCTGCCGCCCTGACATTGTAGCCTTGAACTCCCGATCCATCGTCGCCACCGCCACCGCCTCCTTGTCGTGCTTTGCCGATTTGGACGACAGCGAGTGCCAGTAGCCTCCCTCTTCTACTGGTCGCCATCGCCTACCTCGTCATCGCCATGAATTGACCGCTGCCACCCCATCGTCGTTTATCCTTTCCACAATCGATTGCCGCACCGGTCAACCTGTCACCTAGCTCGCCGCTGCCTTTCCTTTCTTCCCACCTATTGCTGTTGATCTCCACTGCGAACAGGCAGCACCAGCCGATCATGTCGCCTTCTCTTCTTGGTATTCTCTCTCGTTGCTGCCCTCCATCGATCCAAGCAGCAATGAGCTCAGATCAGCAAGATATGTGTCACGTCTTCTTGCTATGTTCCACTGATCTAGATGAGGGGTCGTCGCGAGGTGGAGGAAGGCTACCATTGTAGGCTAATGGATTTGTAGGTGTGATTATTTGGATTTTGCTGGTATGATCGATTGTGGTTGATCGAGGATTTTGCTGCCAACTTCAAACGGTGGGGTTTCTTGATTGTGTCGGAAAAGAGAGAAATCAAGACTGATTGTGTAGATTTTGTATAGTAGATTGGATTAGGAAGTTGTGATTGATTGGAACAATGGGAGGAAAGTTGTGATTGTGTATGTTATTAAATAGATTGTGTTATAGATGTGCAATCGATTGTACAGGGATATTACTCTTGGATTTAACAAGGGAACTAATCGATAATGGGTTATTCTTATAGATTCATAGTGAAAAAGTGAATCAGTATGAGGCGATGGATAAGACTTGAGTAGGGTTGTCCCTATTCGACAGTACACTTGGTTCCAGAATCCATGGGGAAGGATTGAAGCAAGAATGGGTAAGTCTGGATCTGAATGTTATAAATTTGGTATTTGACTTACAGTTGGTTGAATAATAGTTTATTTGTCTATGTGATGAATTGAGTGGATCAATTGGGTATATCACGGTAGAGTTGTAGAAGTATATTCTACGGTAATCGAATTTGAACTAGTTACTAGGGATATTGGATTGTGATAGAATTCTATATAATTCATATACTATGTTTCAAGACTCTAATTCGAGGCAGATTCATGGATGCGAGTACAATGAATATTGGTGTTCTACATATCAGGTGGGTAATATTTCCTACCCTGATCAGGTAGTAGCTAAACCCTGAAGTATATAACTTTATATTGTTGTCACTTTGTCCTTGACTCCACTCAAGTTTTTTCTGATGCTTGATACTTGAATTTGCACTTAAATACTGTTAGGGCAATCTCTTGTCATGATAAGGTTTTGATGTGTGTGGCAAAGGATTTAAGTTAGGGTGTTATTATGGTTTGATATGTGCGTTGGAGTCTTGCAGGACTTAGTAATTCGCACATGGAGTCTTGGCAGGTTCACCACTCACTACCTCGTGCTTGAGTCGGAGAAGGAGCATTGCAGAGTCGTGCGCTTGATGCCGCCGAAGGACCGCCGGATGAGATGACTTGAAGCGAAGCCAAGGAAGCAGACTTCGGAGGCAAGAGACGCAAAGGAGCATTGTAGAGTCGTGCGCCTGATGCTGCCAAGGGACGTGGCCGCGAACGAAGAGAGCTTCGGCGAGGGACTTCGAGTGAGATGAGAGAATGAGTGAATTGTAAGTAGCTCATTAGGTGAACTTGGCCGAATGGCTAAGTGTCGGATGAGTTTTCCCGACATCGATCGATCGCCATGGAATGGCAATCGATCGCTTCCCAGTCGAATGGGTTCGACCGTATCCAATCGATGGGTTTATGCTCAGCCGATCGCTATGGAATGGCGATCGCCGAGGATGTCGCGGAATCGCTTGTAGCCGATCGGGCAAATAATTCGGAGGAGCGATCGATGATGAGGTCCATCACCGATCGCTAAGTGTTCCATCGACTACAACGGTCGGGATCCGACGTGTTCGGAGGTCGTTGGAGTGGCAGCAATCGCTGCGGCGCGATGATCGTGGCGCCAACGGGAAGAAATCAGCCCTCTCTATAAAAAGAGAGGGTGTGGGCTTTTGGATGGCTAATGCTCATATCCCAAACGATCATCCAAGTGCCCCACGAGCTTTAAACTCTTCTTACTTGCTTTTACTTCATTTCTATTGTAAGAAGAGTGATCTTGATTTGTAAAGGTTACCTCCACCTAGCTTGGTGCAAAGGAGAGACCAATAGTGGATTGGTTTTGGCGGAGTGATTCACCGAGGATGAATCGGGGACCGTGGATTAGCGGCGTAGCCGTGAACCACGTTATACTATCTTGTTAGCATTGTTTGTATTATTCTTTGTTCATTTGTTTGTCTTTATTAGTATTCTGCTTGCGCTAACAATTGTGTAGACGAGCAAATTCCACCATCCAATGACAAAGGGCTATTCACCCCCCTCTAGTCGGCCGATCGATCCCCTGCAAGTGGTATCAGAGCCAAGGAAAGCTTGTCGAGGACTAACCGCCACAACAAGCACTTTCAAGGATGGCCGGCTCAAACATTCACCCACCAAAATTCGAAGACGAATTTTCTTGGTGGAAAAAGAGAATGGAGGTATTCTTTGAAACCGACTTTGAAATTTTTATTAATAATGGAAAACGGTTTCGAGATGCCTAGGAATGAAGATGGGGAGCCATTGGAGAAATCAAGGTGGAGCAAGAGGAAAAGAGAAGAATATTTGGCAACTTCAAAAGCCAAGCACCACCTCTACAATGTACTCCCCCAACAAGAAGTTAACCGGATTGGGGAATGCTCTAGTGCCAAGGAGATGTGGGAGAAGCTAGTAGAGCTTCATGAAGGTACCTCGGAGGCCAAGCTTGCAAGAAGAGACCTCCTCCGCTCCCAACTATCCAACATAAAATTAGAAAAGGGAGAAAAGGTAACCTCCTTACATTCTTGATTTAAAGAGATTTTAATTGGGCTAACAAGTGTAGGAGAAAAACTTTCAAACCGGGACATGCTTATGAAAGCAATCGACGTTTTTCCCCGGTCATCAAAATGGAGCTCAATGGTGGACTCCTTCTATATGTCCAAGAACTTAGAAGTAAGTACTTTGGAGGAGTTCTTCTCAACCATGGAGCTTCATGAAACAAGACTTAAAGGAATAATAGAATAGCCAAGAATCCAACCTTCAAGAGGAGTAGCATTTTTGGCAAACAAAGGGAAGAAGAAGATAGAGATCCCCTCCTCCTCCGATGAAGCATCCTCCTCCTCCTCCATGGATAGCACGGAAGAAGCCTATATGGTAAGGAGGGTAAGGCGTGCATTAAAAGGTTTTCATTTTAATAAATCTAATGATAGGAGGAGAAGACCAAGGGGAAAGGTAATATGTTACAATTGCCAAGGAGAGGGACACATAAGGGACAATTGTCCTCTCCTAAACAAGAGCAAAGAAGAGAGGAAGAAGAAAGAAGAAAAAAGGAAGAAAAAGGGGAGCAAAAAGAAGGAAGAAGAGAAGAAGACCAAAGAAAAGGGGAAGACCAAAGCATTAAAGGCAAGGACTTGGGATGACCCTTCCTCCTCCTCATCATCATCATCTGAGGAAGAAAATGCATTTGTCACCAACTTAGCATTGATGGCATTTGACGACTTGGATTGCTCCTCCTCCGAAAATGAAGGATCAAGTTCAAGTGAAGGGAGCTCAAGTGAAGGGGGAGCCTCCTCTACCTCCTCATCCGAAGAAGAAGACATGGAAACTATGGTAACTAACCTTTCACCTAGTAAAATAGTTTCTATGATTTCTAGCCTCACTAAGGACCTATTTAGAGCAAAGAAAAAGAATAAAAGCATGCTTGATCAAATTAAGGAATTAGAAGAAAAATTAGAAAAAGCATGTCTTAATGATAATAATGATGATGCATGCTCACATGATCTTTATGTGACATTAGATGTTAATGATGCATGCATAGAAGAAAATAGGGCTTTAAGGGAAAAGGTAGACTATTTGACAAAAGCCCTAGAAAAATTCACTATTGGCTCAAACACTTTGAACATGATCATAGGGAGCCAAAGAGCAAGTTTTAACAAAAAAGGCCTAGGATATAAGGAAAAGAAAAATGAAAAGGCCTATAAATGCCTAATTGCTACGGGACAAGATAAGAAGAAGGTAATAGCTAGAAAATGGATTCTTAAGGAATTTCTAGTGAACCCCATAGGCAAGAATTTGTATTGGGTTCTAAAATCCATCCTTAAGGGTTAGAAAAACCCTAGGATAGTCAACCATATGGACTTGATCTAAATCATATTTTGGTTGACTTAGGATGGCGTGACAACATTTTTAAAATAGTATTAGGTGATGATAATGTACCTATAAATAGATAATAATGGTTAAATCATGATAGTTAATGAAATTGCTATGTATGTTTGAAATCGTGATTTATGATTTTGATATTTGGTACATAATCATGAGAAATAGGGTTTAAATCATGCTTTAGGTGATACTTGACTTATTATCATATTTAATACCTAATGCATGATTATTATTTGATGAATACATTTGTTTCATGATCATAATGTGAAATTAGTTCATATATGTCTTTATGATCATGAGGATTGATAGGATGATACTTAACCTTGATAGAATTGCATGAAAATAATGGTTAAGTACATACAAATGCCTTTAGGATACATCTCACACCCACAATAAGCTACCTTGATTGAAAACTTAGCATGAGTGAGATATTAGGATGATACAAATGTTCACTAGTGCCTATGGCATTTAGATGGTCATTTAAAGTATCAAAATAGCAATAATAGACCAATCATGGGGAAGGCTTATGTTTAATTCATAGACATTTTGCCCAAAGATCATGGTTGGATATTTGATATGTTTTCGAAACAATTTCTTACTTTAAAATCCATATGTTCATGTTTTGAAACAATCTAAAGCAAGACTAGGTGTTAAAATGGATACTAACATACTCAAAAACTAGTGGTTTTTAAAGCTTTTGGATCTTTAGCAAATCTCGAAAAATATAATGATTTTTTATGAAAAAAACTATTTTTCATTGATAGATATACTTAAAAGAAATGTGTTCCCTAAATTTCACTATTTTTTGAATTTTTTGGAATTTATAATGCATTTCTGAAATTCATCCAGAAAATCAGAATTTCGGAATTCATTGTGCACGATCGCTATACCATAGCCCAACAATTTCTGATACATGGTTTTAAGGCATATTTTTGGTTATGTTTCTCTCTAGCCTTGATGCCATGATATATAAACTTATTTTTAATCTTTTTGATGGTGTCAAAGGGGGAGAAAACTATATGTTTAAATAAGGGGGAACATATTTAGGGGGAGTTTCATGTATTAAGGGGGAGAGTTACTAATCATGTTTATTCACATGCTTTCCTTTCTTAATGTCTTATCAAATGTTTTTACCTAACTTAAACGGATTGCCACACATCAAAAAGGGGGAGATTGTTGGGGAAATCTCTTGCCATGATAAGATTTTGATGTGTGTGACAAAGGGTTTAAGTTAGGGTGTTATTATGGTTTGATATGTGCGTTGGAGTCTTGCAGGACTTAGTAATTTGCACATGGAGTCTTGGCGGGTTCACCACTCACTACCTCGTGCTTGAGTCGGAGAAGGAACATTGCAGAGTCGTGCGCTTGATGTTGCCGAGGGATCGCCGGACGAGATGACTTGAAGCGAAGCCAAGGAAGCAGACTTTGGAGGCAAGAGACGCGAAGGAGCATTGCAGAGTCGTGTGCCTGATGCTGCCGAGGGACGTGGCCACGAACGAAGAGAGCTTCGGCGAGGGACTTCGAGTGAGATGAGAGAATGAGTGAATTGTAAGTAGCTCATTAGGTGAACTTGGCCAAATGGCTAAGTGTCGGATGAGTTTTCCTGACATCAGTCGACTACCATGGAATGGCAGTCGACTGCTCTGAGTCGAATGGGTTCGATTGGTATCCGACTGATGGGTTTATGCCCGATGATCGCCGAAGGATGTCGCAGTATTGGACCACTCGTAGCGATCGGCGGGCGATTACGGAGAGCGATCGATATGAGGTCCATCAGTCGACTGCCAAGTGTTCCGTTGGACTACAACGGTCGAGATCTAACGTGTTCAGAGGTCGTTGGAGTGGCGGTAGTCGACTGCCAAGGGCAGCAGTCGACTGGTGGCAGTCAACGGGAAGAAATCATCCCTCTCTATAAAAAGAGAGGGTGTAGGCTTTTGGATGGCTAATGCTTATATCCCAAACGATCATCCAAGTGCCCCACAAGCTTTAAACTCTTCTTACTTGCTTTTACTTCATTTCTATTGTAAGAAGAGTGATCTTGATTTGTAAAGGTTACCTCCACCTAGCTTGGTGCAAAGGAGAGACCAATAGTGGATTGGTTTTGGCGGAGTGATTCACTGAGGACGAATCGAGGACCGTGGATTAGCGGCGTAGCCGTGAACCACGTTATACTATCTTGTTAGCTATCTTGTGAACCACGTTCATTTGCTTGTCTTTATTAGTATTCCGCTTGCGCTAACAATTGTGTAGACGAGCAAATTCCACCATCCAACGACAAAGGGCTATTCACCCCCCTCTAGTCGGCCGATCGATCCCCTACAAATACTCTGTAATTGTTGTTATCTATTCATTCATCTTTATTATGAATTATAGATGTTATGGTAAGTGGACCTGTAGTGGTTTACCTATGTGTACGTAGCTAAATTCGGTTGTAAAATTGAATTATGCAATTTAGATAAATCATCTTGGGGGGTGTTGTTCTAGAAGTAAAGTTGAGTTTTCATATCATATCCTAATGTTGTGTATATATCTACTATAGATCATGTAGTCGTGTATGGACGTGTGATTTGTCGATACAACGTCGCTATGGACTGGAGGTCCTAGCTTGGTTGTTGTCAGCTGTATATGCCTCTCTATAGAATAGAGAGTGTGTTATGGACATATGTATGTACAATCGTGTATTCATTTCATTTACATTCATGCTGATGACTTGGTCTCCCTTGTGGTTGAGAGGGTCGTTAGTCATCCTGCCTCCCAGGTTACTCGTGGAGGAGTAACTGTTGTGAGGGTAAAGCATTTATTATGCCGCACTCGCCCCTCTATTGACAGTGGTTGTTGGAGCTGCGTGCAGTTGTCCTGGGTGCGTGACACTCGACCACTCATGAGTAGTGACAATCGGAGTGGCCAGCAGCAGGGACCCCCGTTGTGTAGCTAGCTCTTTACGCTTATATGTTACTTCATACTGCCCACTCGGCCACTCGAGAGCAGTGGTTGTTGTTGAGTTAGGACAGTTGTCATGGCATGCCACCTAGGCCACACTAAGGTCGTGGTAGTAGTAGGGTGCGCAGGCATGACCATGCATCTGCATTGTCTCGTGGTAGATGGAGTTTATATATATAGTTGAGTGTAATGAAAATATATATATAGAGTCTATATATATGATCGTTGGATGTTGCATTTATTTGAGTTATGCTTGTTGTATTTGATTGTACATCATCTTGCATTCTACTTGCATATTCTGTATGGTCGTGTGTGGATTACCAGAGTTGAGTTGGTCAGATTGTTGTATACATTTGACCAGTACCTTGAGGTGATACGAGATGAACCCGGTTCATTGTGTATTTGACGTAGAATGTTAGTATGCCGGTGTTGTTGATTACAGAGTCAGTATTTACTCTATCATGTTGTAGGTGTTGTATTATGGTACTTATACTCAGGTTGTATGAGTTACATCGTTATCGGTCTTCAGGTATGTCAGTACCTTATATTGTTATTGTTGATCAGTTTAGTTATACAGTTATTGTATCATGCTGGTGTATACCTATTATACCTTTAGACAACATATTGTTGAATCACATGTGATATATATATATATATATATATTATGCATGCACTTCTATTCTTATTACCGCTGAGTTTTGTACTCACCACCACAGACTCTGGGTTTTCTTGTCTCCCAGGTAACAGGTACTCGACTCTGTGATGGGCTTGGAGCATAGCTGGCTAGCAACATCTCATCTCACTTCTGAGGGTCTCGGCTTTGGATTTATGTTTCCTTTAGTTTTCAGATGTTTCTTATATTGATCCAGATTTATATGGTGGATGTTGTGTTAGACATTGTTGATGTACGCACTTGTTGATTTGGGTTTTGACGATGCTTTCTGTATGTTATGGTCAGTCATACCGGTATGCATTGTGTGTAGATTGTTTATTTCGTTGTGTTAGTTTCCGCTGTGTTTTGTTGCATAAACATTTATACATGTTGTTGTGTTGTGGCCGAAAGGCTTGTATCAACAGGATATGTTTCCACGTACAGGGAAAATGTTATCCGTTTTTTTTTGGCTCGATATACTCTTGGGGCGTGACAAAATGTCTTAGAAGTGATTGAGGAGGAGAATATCAATTTTCTAAATATTGTGAAGATATGGGCATTGGCATGAAACATCTTCCGCATATGCTCCTCAATAAAATGGAATGACGTAAAGGGAAAAAAATAGAAGTCTTATTGAAATGGTGAATAGTATGTTGGGTAATTCACAACTAAGGGTTATTGGGGTGAAGAAACAATAACTGCATGTCACATTCTAAATCGTGTTCCTTCAAAAGGAAATAAAGTCATCCCATATGAATTATGAAAGAAACACAAGCCTAATTTATCTTACTTATGAGTTTCGAGTTGTCTAGCTATTGTTAGACTGCCTGAACCAAAAGTGAAGAAGTTAGGAGAGAAAGGCATTGAGTGCATCTTCTTGGGCAATGCCAAGCATAGTAAAGCGTATAGATTCCTTGTTATTGAACTTAATAATTCCATTTCTATCTTGTCATATTTGAATCACATGATGTTGTATTTTATGAAAATAGATTTTTTACTATACCTAAAGCCTTAGATTCTGAAACTCCTCATAATTCTACAACTATTGTACCGATAGTAAGTAATGAAGCAATTGTTCATGCAAATATTGATATTGATCCTTTTGAATTAAGAAGTAAAAGGGCTCGAAAGGATAAATCCTTTGGATATGACTTCATTATGCATCCTTTGGAGGGAACTAGGGATTCAAATGTAAAATAGATATCCATATCTGATTTAATGGAATCAGGTCCCAAAATACATGAAGAAACAATGAAATCAAGAGACGATGTTGCATTCTGGAAAGAAGCAATTAATGAAAGATAGAGTCTATTATGAACAATAAAACATGGAAATTGGTTGATCTTCCACATGGCTGAAAACCAATCGGTTGTAAATGAATCTTTAAAAATAAGATGAAAGTTGCTGGAACAATAGATAAGTTCAAGGCAAGGTTAGTAGCAAAGGTCTATAAACAAAAGGAAGATAACTATTTTGATACTTACCCATTTCTAGGGTTGCTACTATTAGAAACTTGATTGCATTAGCATCAATTTATCATCTTGAGATGCATCAAATTGATGTAAAAAGATCTTTTTCTTAATGAAAAGCTAAATAAAGAGATCTATATGGAAAACCGAAAGGGTTCATTATGCTTGGACAAGAGAATAAAGTTTGTAAATTGGTTAAGTCATTATATGGACTTAAACAAGTTTCTAAACAATGGCATGAAAATTTTGATAAGTGATAGTTGAAAATGGATTTAAAATCCATGACTTTGACAAATGTACGTATAGTAAGTTTAACAATATTAAAGGTGTTATTATTTGTCTTTATATGGTGACATTTTTTATCTTTGGAACCGATATGATGAATGTAAATAACACTAAATCATTGTTGTCATCCTACTTTGATATGAATGATTTGGATCAAGTAGATGTGATCTTGGCCATAAAGATCTTGAGGAAAGAATAAGGTCTTGTTCTTACATAATCTCATATTGAAAAAGTATTGAGAAAGTTTGATCATTTTGATTACAAGATGGTTATAATACCTTTTGATTCTAGTACTAAACTGTATCCTAATATGGGAAGGACAGTTAATCAACTGGAATATATTAGGGTTATTAGTTCCTTGATGTATGCAATGATGTCAACTATACCTGATATTGCATTTCAATTGAAAATTTGAGCAGGTATATTAGTAATCCTACTCAATTGCATTGGAATGCAATTTATCGAATATTCACTACTAAAAATGGACCTTTTAACGATGGAAATTTCCATTGTTAAAGAGTCAATTTGCATCGTTGATGAGTTTTAATGACGATACTAAATATCGTAGAAAGTTGTCGCTAAAAGGCCCTATCGGAAAAAGATTAACGATTGGAATAAAAGTACCGTCATTAATAGCACTTAACGACGGTATTCACTACCGTCGTTATTGATATTAACGACGGATTTATATACCGTCATTAATGACAACAACGACGGTCATATATGTTAGGGCAATCAACCCATGTAATATGGTTTTGATGTGTGTGGCAAAGGGTCTAAGTTAGGATGATTGGATTTGATATGTGCATTGGAGTCTTGTAGGACTTAGTAATTCGCACATAGAGCTTTGGCAAGTGTCACCAACTCACAACCTCATGCTTGAGTCAGCGAAGGAGCATTGCAGAGTCGTGCGCTTGATGCATCCAAGGGATCACCGGACGAGGTGACTTGAAGCGAAAGTAAGGAAGCATACTTCGATGGCAAGAGACGCGAAGGAGCATTGCAGAGTCATGCGCTTAATGCTGCCAAGGGACATGGTCGCGAACGAAGAGAGCTTCGGCGAGGGACTTCAAGTGAGATGAGAGAATGAGTGAAATATAAGTAGCTCATTAGGTGAACTTGGCCGAATGGATGAGTGTCGGAGGCTCGACCACAAGGGTTGAGGTTTACCCGACCGTCGGACGCTGATAACTGTCATTTTGTTGTATTATTTTGGTCTTTAATATCACTATTTTTATCCTCTCGAGTGATTTATTATTGGTTATTTACATGTTTTATGAGTTGGATATATTTTTGGACCTTATTGTAAATTCTCCTAATTTTTGGACTTATATGTAAATTTTATCTTTGTTTGTAGGAGATCGAGATGAGCCACCAGACTAGACTCACAGTGGATCAAATATGGCTTCATCTGGGTCATAATGGACATTTCAAGATGATTTAATCTGAGCCCTTCATCCAGATCATATGACAAATGAAATCAAGGGTTCAGATCTGAGCATTATGAACCGTCCGAGGAAAGTGATTGATTCTGAGTCATCCATCTTGATCCGGAGCGATCCGGCCCATACATTAAGATCTACACATCTTGGTCGTTCATCTGAACCGTTGGATCGTGATTATCCCTTCAGACGGATCAGATCCGTCCATTTCAAATCGTGATCGATTGACCATTGGATGGAGCAGCTTAATTAAGCAGATAATGGATCGATCAAACCCTAGCTTGTATGGACGGCTGGGATCAGATGAGGCTCAGATCGGACGGCTGATGTTTTTCATTTAATAAAACCTAACTTGCGGAATCACGTAGCGAGAATCGCGAAAGAAAGAGCTCGACAAATCGCGTGGCGGTCTTCTTCCTCGCGGCGAGACGCCCTCTTCCGTGCAGCCCATTCGGGCGAGATTGCACGAGGCTCGGGCGACGCATGAAAGGAGTCCTTCAACATCATGAGCAGAACCTCGAGCCACGGCGTTTTTTCCCATTTCCACGCGCGTAGTCTTCTTCCCACGTCCGACATTGGCCTTCTTCGGCGACCTCCTTCCAGAATCCGACGGCAATCCCAACCGATCCCAATCGTTCTTACATTAGGTTAGCGTTGACTAATTGTTTTGATAATTATAAAAAACCCCAGTATTTACTTCTGTTTAAAAACAAACGTCCAACCATTAAGTTCGCTAGGAGATGACCCAAGTCAGTCCTATACTGCATTAGTGTAGTTAGGGGGTTCGGTAAATAATTTGGGAATGGTATCACGATAATTTATTGTTCGTTATCAGACGCTCAAACGGATGTTAAGTTTGAGGTCTACCCGCCATCAGTCGACTGCCATGTCATGGCAGTCGACTGCTCCAAGTCAATCGTCAATCAACTGGTGTTGGCTGTTGAATCAAGTCGACATCAGTCGACTGCTTAAGGGAAGCAGTTGACTGATCGCACTGTGCACGGGCACAGAAGCGAGTCGTCACTCGACTGGAAGTTGACATCAGTCGACTGATGATATCATCAGTCGACTGATCATCCGACTGTTGGAGAAGCGATCGCGGATCCCACAAATCCGGCCTGGTCAGAAGTCGTTGGAGTCGACATCAGTCGACTGATAGTGTCCAACGGGAAGATTTGCTTCCTCTCTGTAAAAAGAGAGGGTGGGGGCTTTTAGATAGCTAATGCTTATGCTCTAAACATCCTACTAAGTGACCCACAAAGATTAAACTCCTTCTAATTTTCTTCCACATCTATTGTAAAAGAAGGAGTGTTCTCATTGTTGTAAAGGTTTACCTCCACCTTGCTTGGGCTAAAGGGAGAGACCAATAGTGGATTGGTTTCGGAGTGATTCACTGGAGACGAATCGGACCGTGGATTAGTGGCGAGGTCATGAACCACGCTACATATTGTGTTAGCATTGATTTTGTTTTTGCTTATCGTTATTGCTTGTTTAGTTTTGTTTTTCCGTTGCGCTAATTATATTTGTTGACAAGCAATTCCGTTCATATGATGATTGAGGGGTATTCACCCCCCTCTAGCCGGCCACCGACGTTCCTACAATATATACCATCGTTAATAACAAGCACAACAGTTATATGTACAGTCATTAATAACAACAACGATAGATATATGTTGTTGGAGGATCGGTGGCCGGGTAGAGGGGGTGAATAGCCTAAATCGCGTGTACTACGGAAATCGTTCGTTCGTCGCGTTCTCGTCTACAATACTCGTTAATGTGCAGCGGAAATAATAATAATACGAATACAAAAGACAAGCATACACACGATGTACGTAGTTCGAAACCTTAGGGTTCCTACTCCACGGGGTGAGCTCAACGAGCTCATATTATACGCACGACACTAACAAAACTCCTTCTCAACAATACGTCGAAGGTGGAGAAACCTCGTAGAAGCAATTACACGGTAATACAAAAGTACAAACAAATACAAAGACGATACGAAAGAAAACTTTACACAAATGGCTTTGATCGCTTTTGCTTATTTCTTGCTTTGGTTTGGCTCTTGAAGGACTAGAATGCAGCAGTAACTCCCCTTCAAAATCTCCCCAAAAGTCTCTTTTGAAATCCTCCCCCAAGCTCCTCCTTTTATGCTTGCCTCGGGCTGATTTTGCGTCAATCAGTCCACTGCTATTGTAGTCGTTGTCTCACAACGACTTAATCCACGTTGGTAAAAACCCACCGGATAACCATCAGTCGACTGGTAACCCCATCAGTCGAGTGCTTGGCGCGATCACTCAATAGGAAAACATTCTGTGCCCGAATTCACCAATCGATCATCACGGCCCTCAATACCGATCGATGGTGTCGCTACCGATCATGTCATCCCCTAAATGATCGCTCGCCGTAACTCGATCATTCGAACCTAGTTGACTTAGAGTAGTCGACTGACACCTATTGTTGGTGCAATCAGCCCAGGTCACGATTGACCAGACTCGAGTTTGACTCGAGTGATGTTTTGATGTTTGACATAGTTTGTTTGACATTGATGTCGGTTAATGTTTTGGTGAGATTGTTTATACAATCGATCCAAGTTATAATTGACCAGACTCGATTTTGACTCGAGGGAGTCTTTGATGGTTGACTAGGGATTGACCATGTGATTATGGGAAAGTCCAAGCATGGGTCTTGGCAAGGTAAAGTCCAAGTCATGGGTACTTGGCATGGAAAGTCCAAGTGGGACACTTGGCATTTGGGAAAGCCCAAGTTTTGAGTACTTGGCAAAAGGAAAGTCCAAGCATGGGGCTTGGCATGGAAAGTCCAACATGGGTTGGCAAGGGAAAGTCCAAGCATGGGTCTTGGCATGGAAAGTCCAACATGGGTTGGCAAGGGAAAGTCCAAGCTTGAGTCTTGGCATTTGAGAAGTCCAAGAGGTTTGATATTGGCGGCGTAAAGTCCAAGCGGAGTCTTGGCGGCGTAAGTCCAATGTGCCTTGGCGGTGTAGACACCGTTAGCATGACATAGCCGATGGAAGCACCTGAATGCTAGCGCGATGGATGAACAAGTCATGGATGACTTGGAGGGATCCGAGAGGCGTAAGGCTGATGGAGGTGGCTAGAAGGCTTAGGTCTAGGCTAAGGGTGGTCTAACAAGTATGGAGACACCATATTTGGGTTAAAACCTCATCTTTGAGGTTGGCAGTCGACTGACATTATGGCCGGTTTGACTGCCGTGAGTCGACTTGAGTTCGACTGCCGTTTAAGAGCTGAAATTGTTTTGGTAGCCGATCATTGCCAATCAAGCCAAGGATGGCGATTATCGCCGCTTGAGTTATGAGCACAGAATGCCCGTAGTCGATCGGCGCGATTGGCTATGGGCGTTGGCAGTCGACTACCAATGTTGGAAGTCGACTGGTGAGAGTACCGTTGGAACTTATCCAACGTGGATTGAGCCGTTGTCTCACAGCTACAGTGTTGGCAATCGACTGGTGACTTATGACAGTCGACTGCTAGGTGGAAATCCAGCCCGATGGAGGATAAAAGCAGCTGTTCGTGGAAGGCTCAAGTAGCGATTTTCTTGGGCAATTTGAAGGGGAATTGTTGGTGCTCTTCCAGTCCTTCAAGGCTTGTCCAAGGCAACCAAAGATCAAGCAACCAAAGTGCTCTTGTAAAGTGTTTTTCTTTACTTGCATTGTATTTCTTACTTGTATTAGCTTGTATCTTTTGTATTACTTAGTGTAATCCTTGTACGAGGTTTCTCCACCTTCGACTTGTGTCGAGAAGGAGTTATTTGTGATTAGTGAGTGCGTGTGCATCACTAGAGCTTTTTAGAGCTCGATCCGTGGAGTAGGAACCATTCGGTTCCGAACCACATTATATGACCGTGTTGTGAATGTGTATCTTGTTATATTTATTTGTTATTACTATTCCGCTGTGCTAACAAGATTGTAGATGATCAAACGTGAAAGAATTCCATCACCGTAAGATCACGCGACGCTATTCACCCCCCCCCCCTCTAGCAGCCTCAAATCTCCTACAATTGGTATCAGAGCTCGGGGCTCTTCTACGGATTAACAACCCGGAGTCAAGACGCTAGAGGAACAAGATGGAATTCAAGGAGAGATTGGGTGACGACATCAACGTTTCGCCTTCCTTCGACCGCAAAGATTTCGCGTATTGGAAAGGTAGAATTATGCATTTTCTAATGTGTGACTTTGATAATTGGATTAGTGTCTTAGTAGGTTTTGACACTCCAAAAGACGAAGAAGGAAGAAAAATCAAGAAGAAGAATTGGAGTCAAGAACAACTCTGATACTATAACATCAACAATAAGGTAATGGGTATTTTGCTTAATATAATCTCTAATGATATTTTGATCAAGATAGGGGATTGTAAAGACGCCAAGGAGGTATGGAACAAATTGGAAAAATTCCATGAAGAGCCTCACTCAATCCAAGAAGATGAGGATGAGAAAGAGAGCTCATCTTCACAAGAAAGTGAGGATTCGGAGGTCGATGAGTGTTCGACATACGAGGAGGAAGAAGTGGTGGAAGAGGTAGAATTAGAAGAAACCTCATCCTCTAGGATTGAGGGGGAGGGGATTAGAACATCTACACCGGAGCAACCCCAAGAAGAGCCTTCCACATCCGGTCAAGATGAAGAAGCTCCAACTCCGGCACCTACCACCACAAATACCCTAGGTAACTCAAGCAATGTAGGTTCAAATAAAAATCACATAATTTGTTTTGAGTGTAGGGAGGTAGGACATTACAAGAGTAAATGTCCTAAAAGAATCAAGTAGAGTCCACCGGTGCCAAAAGTCAATGAAGCCGGTGTTCCCACCAAGAAAAGCAAGGAACAAATTACTTGCTTCAAGTGCCGACTACCGGGACATTACCGGAGTCAATGCCCAAAGGGGGAAAAGAAGGGGCAAAGGGGAGCATCACAAGTAGGGGGAGCCTCTAAGGCAAACCCTAAGGTATATCTAAATAATGTTTCTTCTAATTTAAATGTTAAAAAGTATGCTAGGAATTTCAATTCACTTGCTATCTATCATGAAAAGCATGCTAGAAACAATGAATATTGTTTAGGGGCCAAGAAAGTCAACTTTAGGAAGAAGGAGAAATTTGGGACTAATGTCCCTAGGAATATTTTACCTAAGGACAACCCTAGGTCAAACAATCCTAGAAAAGTCCTTCCTAGGGAATCCATTAGGAAAATAGAAGAACACTTGGACCTTAATCATAAATGGACTAGACACATGCCTAGGAAGTTCCATGCCCAAAGACCAAATCAAAATTCTAAGATTGGGCAATTAGAATTAGAGAACCAAGCCTTGAGATCAAGGCTTGAGAAATTAGAAATGACCCTCAAAATTATGCAAAATCAAATGCAAGGGTCTATGTTAGGACCTTTGGAATAGCTAGAGGGGGGTGATTAGCGTTTCTTCGATTCTACAAACAAGTTAGCGGAAGCAATACAAATACGAAAATGAATACGAATAAGAAATATGAAACCAATGCTAACACCCGATGTTACGTGGTTCGGAGATGACGCTCCTACTCCACGGTAATCCGTAAGGTGGATTAGTCCTAGCCAAGCTTCACTATCTTCTCCTTTGGATGAACCAAGGTGGAGAAACCTTTCTTACAATGATCTCCTCTTCTTTACAATGATGGATGATCAAGAACAAGAGAAGAGGAGGTTTTGAATCACTAAAAACACTTAGGAAGCTTGGTGAGCACGAGGATGTAGTTAGGATTTAGAGCACTAGCCTCACCAAGCTTCCTATGGCCCCTTTTTATAGAAGAGGGGTTGTTTTTCCCGTTGGGCGTCGATCAGTCGACTGATGCATGCCATCAATCGACTGTCGCCGAAGCCAACGACTTCTGAAACGCGATCTCTGCAGAGATTCGTAGCCGCAATCTCCAACGGCCAGGTGATCAGTCGACTGATCCCTCCATCAGTCGACTGATGGGGTGATCAGTCGAGTGATCAAGGCAGCAGTCGAGTGAGACTGCATTCTGTGGCGATATTTCCCTTGATCAGTCGACTGATTTCCTTGTCGATCGGTGATCGATCATAGTATCGATCGATGATATGCCCAAAGCGATCGATAGTTAGGTATCACCGGATCGTCGATCGCTGACCGATCGATCGATACATCGTATCGATCGTGATACTCATCAAGTATGAGTAATTCATACTTGATTTTATACCCTAGACCTAGACTTAACCTTCTAGCTCCTTAATAAGCCTTGCACCTTCAGGATCCCTCCGAGTCCGCGACTTGTTCATCCTTTGCGCTTTGCTTCCAAGAGCTTCCTTCGGTTTCGTCATGTCTTGGGTTGCCAAATGCTTGGACTTTACGCCGCCAAGACTACAAGCTTGGACTTATGCTGCCAAGACTTTACTTTGGACTTCCTTTGCCAAGGTTCACTTTGGACTTTATGCTGCCAAGACTACAAGCTTGGTCTTATGCCGCCAAGTCCATCCCTTGGACTTCCTTTGCCAAGATCATACTTGGACTTCCTTTTACCAAGTACTTCATCCTTGGATTTCCCTGTCACTTAAACACATTCGTAATTAGATCACAAGATATTGCCTAACTTAGATGATTAGCCAAATATCAAAACATATAAATGCTTGGAGCATTGTTGCACCAACAATCTCCCCCTTTTTGATGTTTGACAATCATTTAAGTTAGGTCTTTAAAGATACACACATAATCATCTAACTTAAGCATTCCTTCTCCCCCTTTGACATACATCAAAAAGAGAAGGATGAAAGAATTAGGAATGTTGGATCTTGGACTAAGGTATTAGATTGAAATTAAGCTCCCCCTTAATCCAAGATAGGATGTAAATTACATTTGAAGCAAAGCATAGTCTAAAATTCAAAAGTTCAATCCTAACTTTGCACCAACAATGGTTTTGGGGATAAAGAATAGAATTTATTGAAAACTCCCCCTAAGCCACTGTATTGAGCAGTCCTAAAACTCGTTTATACGCAATATTATTATACTAGAGTGTTAGGACATCAAAAATACACCAAATATCAGAAAATGGAGCTTATTATCAGAAAATCCAATCAATGATCACTACGCCTGAATTCGAAATTTCAGCCTTTTCAGCCCATTTTCAGAAATGCGGTAAAAATTCCAGAAATCTCGAAAAATCATGAAATTTTGCGTACACATTTCCGAAATCATACTCTATTAAGGAAAAATAATTTGAAAAATATATGTTTTCCAGATTCCAAGATTGATACAAATTTGGAAACTTACAAAAGTTCTAAAGAATTTTCAACCTTTGTATCACTTTTATGATTCACTTGAAAACTGTTTTCCAAAATATAATGAACATAGTTTAAAATATATATGATTTGGAATTTCCAACCATGTTCTTAGAGCTATGTACTCATTACTTGAATACAAGCCTTCCCAATGGTTGGTCCATAAGGTATTTATGTCTCTAGGTGTGTTATTGGCTCATAGTAATGCATCATAACAAGCATGATGAGCCAAGTACACCTTCCCTATCATCTCACATGGTTCTAAGTGTCTCAATACACAAATCAAGTTTTCTTAAGGCTTTTTGTGAGATGCATCAAGGTATAAAGAAGCTATAAGAGTATAGGATCATGCAAATCTAGAATTTTACTCTACAAAGCACATACCAAGCTCTCTCCTTAATGATGAAAATTTGGTTTCGGGAAGAGCTTTGGTGAAGATATCGGCAAGGTTGGACTTAGATTCTACATAATTAAGTTCAATGTCCCCTCTTGCCACATGATCTCTTATGAAGTGATGTTTCACTTCAATGTACTTTGTCCTAGAGTGATGTACCGGATTTTTGGTCAAGTTGATGGTACTCACATTATCACAATAAACTTTAATGTTAGAGTAGTGTAGCTCATAATCCACAAGAGTATGTCTCATCCAAAGTAATTGAGCCACACAACCACCCATAGCCACATATTCGGCTTCGGTGGTTGATAAAGCAACACAATGTTGCTTCCTACTACTCCAACTAACTAGGGAGGACCCAAGAAATTGGCATCCACCACTAGTACTTTTCCTATCCAATTTGCACCCGGCATAATCGGAATCGGTATAACCAATCAATTCAAATGATCTAGTCCTAGGATACCAAAGTCCTACATTTAGGGTGCCTTTAATATATCTTAATATTCTTTTGACGGCTACCAAATGTGATTCTTTGGCACAAGATTGGTATCTTGCACACATACCTACCGCAAATAAAATGTCGGGTCTACTAGCGGTTAGGTATAGTAGGCTACCAATCATACTCCTATAAAGTTTAAGATCAATTGATTTATCTTCATGATCACTATCTATTCTAGTTCTAGTGGCCATAGGAGTGGTTACAATTTTGGCATTTTCCAAACCAAATTTCTTGATCATTTCATTTGCATATTTGGTTTGATAAATATGAATACCCTCATTGGTCTGTTTGACTTGTAAGCCTAGGAAAAAGGTAAGCTCTCCAACCAAACTCATTTCAAATTCATTTTCCATATTTTTTATAAAGTCTTGAAGAAGATCATTATTTGTTGACCCAAAGATGATATCATCAACATATACTTGGGCTATGAATATATCTTTCAATGTTGACTTTATAAACAAGGTTTGATCTACTTGTCCTCTTCTAAAATCCTTAGAAATTAAGAATGATGACAATCTTTCATACCATGCCCTAGGAGCTTGTTTTAACCCATATAATGCTTTCCTAAGCTTGCATACATGATTTGGATAATCTATGTTCTCAAACCCGGGTGGTTGCTCCACATATACTTCCTCCTTAATAAAACCATTTAAGAATGCTGATTTAACATCCATTTGGTAAAGTTTAAATCCCATATAGGAAGCATATCCTAGGAGAATTCTAATAGATTCTAATCTAGCAACCGGGGCATAAGTCTCATCATAGTCAAGCCCCTCAACTTGATTAAATCCCCTAGCAACCAACCTAGCCTTATTCCTAGTGATATTTCCTTGATCATCTAATTTATTCCTAAAGACCCATCTTGTAGTAATTATGGTGCTATCATTGGGTCTAGGTACTAATTCCCACACTTGACTTCTCTCAAATTGAGCCAATTCATCTTGCATTGCCAAAATCCAATCCGGATCATGTAATGCATCATTGATCGATTTGGGCTCAATTTGTGAGATAAGAGCAACTTGACTAGTAGGAGGTCTATGAAATGACCTAGTTCTTACTCCTTGAGATAAATCTCCTACTACTTGGTCAAGTGGATGATCTTGATGAATTCTTAGGTTTCTAGAAGGGGTTTCAATTTGATTATTGTTATCTTCCACCCTTCTTTCATCATCGGAGTCTCCTCTTCCTCCCCCTTGATTATTACCCCTAATGGTCAAATTTTGAAGTTTTTGGATAATGTCTTGATTATTGTCATTAATATCCTTATCAATGGAGGACTTTCTAGGGTAGGTATTAGTGGTTTCATCAAATTTAACATTTGAGGACTCCTCAATCCCTTGGGTTCTCTTATTATAGACTCTATACCCTCTACTTGTGGATGAGTATCCAACTAGGATTCCCTCATCCGCTTTAGATTCAAATTTCCCTAAGTTATCTTTGGTATTTAAGATATAAGCTTTACACCCAAAGACTTTGAAATAGTGAATTGTGGGAATAGTTCCATTCCATAGTTCAAAAGGTGTTTTTCCTAAAAACCTATGGATTTGAACCCTATTTTGGATATAGCAAGCGGTATTCACCGCTTCCGCCCACAAGTAGCTAGGAAGTGAATATGCATTAAGCATGGTCCTAGCGGCCTCTTGTAGGGCACGATTTCTCCTTTCCACCACCCCATTTTGTTGGGGTGTTCTTGGACAAGAGAACTCATGCTTGTACCCTTGCTCTAAACAAAATTGTGAAAATTTTGAGTTCTCAAATTCACCACCATGATCACTACGGATCCGGTTGATTTTGAGACTCTTTTCATTTTCAACCCTTTTACTAAATCCTATGATTATTTCTAAGGTATCATCCTTATGTTTCATAAAGTAAACCCAAGTATACCTAGAAAAGTCATCAACAATGACTAAACAATATTTGTTACCATTTAAAGATGGAGTGCTATGGCAATCAAATAAATCAAGATGCAATAATTCTAATGGTAAAGAAGTATTAGTTAAGGTTTTACCTTTGTGTGATGCTTTTGTTTGTTTTTCTTCTTGGCATACATCACACATTTTGTTCTTGACATACTTGATCTTTGGTAGCCCTTTGACCAACTCCATCTTGGCTACCTTGGCTATGTTTTTCATGTTGACGTGCCCCAATCTTCTATGTCATAGCCAACATTCTTCTTCTTTTGCCACAAGACACTTAGTAGAAATGTTAGAAGCATATGAAAGATCAACATAATAGATGTTTGATTTCCTATATCCAACTAATATGCAATCATTTAATTCCTTGTGTTTAATCATGCATTTAGAGGATTCAAAGGAAACATGATAGTTTGCATCACAAAGTTGACTAACACTTAATAAATTAAACTTCATATTTTCAACTAGCAAGACTTTGTGAATAACAATTTTAGGGGATACCTCAATTGTACCTCTACCTAGTATCTTGAGTTTTCCACTATTCCCAAAAGATACCGCTCCCTTCTTCACATATTTAATTGTGGAGAACTTGCTCACATCCCCGGTCATATGTGTTGAGCAACCGCTATCCACAATCCACATACCTCGCTCTCCTACCTAAATCACATGAAAAACACAAGCTTTTGGTACCCAAACATTTGGACCGGTAACATTAATTAAAAACTTCTTAGGTACCCAAGCTTTCTTAACCTTACCCTTAATGGTTGCTTTCCTATTAATTAATGAAATATAAGCAACCTCTTTCTCTTTTGGCTTATATCCTAAACCGGCCTTGTTATAAACCGCTCTTTGCCTACTAAGAATCATGTCAAGACCTTTTGAGCCATTTGAAAATTTTTCTAAACATGTTTTCAATTCACTAACCTCATCCTTAAGTTTTTCATTTTCTTCCCTAAGCATGCAAGAATCAACATGTAAGAGTTTTTCATCCCTAATGGCTTTTAATTCTATCTTCATGCTCTTAACCTTAGATTTAGATTTATCTAGAGCTTCTTGAAGATATGCAATTGATTTATAAAGAAGTTTCACTTTAGGAGAAGTCATTACCTCCTCGTCACTAGATGACGATTCATCACTTGAGGAGCTTTCTTCTTGGCTTGATGTTCCGGAATCATTTCCTAGTGCCATGAGTGCCACATGGCGAGTGATGTGGCAAAGCTCATCATCGGAAGAGGAGTCTTCAACGCTTGGTGTGTCCCATGTGGTTTGAGCCACCATAGCCTCCTTCTTCTTCTTTTCCTTTTCCTTCTTCTTCTTTAGCTCCGGGCAATTTGGCTTTATGTGCCCCTTCTTATTGCAAGCATGACAAATTACATTATTGTTAAAATTTGAATTACCACTACTTTTACCTCTTGATGAATGGGACCCCTTCCTTGCTTCTCTATTCTTGAATTCCTTTGATTTTCTAAGGAACTTCTTGACAAAATGGGCCACCTCACTAGCCGAGTCTCCATCACTACTTGACTCTTGCTCCGACTCGGATGAAGATGACACCTCTTTCCTTTCTTTCTTCTTCTTTTCCTTCTTTTCAACAAATAGGGCCAAACCCTTTTCCTTAGAAGACATGTTAGTTTGTTCATGCAATTCAAACTCACAAAATAGTTCATCAATTTTAATTTGCGAGAGATCCTTAGTTACCTTAATGGCATCAACTATAGAGGTCCATAAAGAATTTCTAGGAAAAGCTTGTAAAATGTACCTTACTAAATCCCGGTTGTCAACTCGCTCACCTATGATATGGAGTCCGTTAACAATTTCTTTGAACCTTCCATGCATTTGACTTACGGTTTCATGCATCTTCATTTGGAAGGCTTGAAGTTGTCCAATTAGAAGGTCCTTCTTTGCCCTCTTTGACTCCTTGGAACCTTCATTTAGCTCAATGAGCTTTTCCCAAAGCTCTTTGGCAGATTCAAAAGGTCCCACCTTATTAAGTTGCTCCATGGTAATCCCACATTGGATGGTGAGTACCGCTTTTGCATTTGACTCGAAACTCCTATTCATTTCTCTTGTCCAATCCTTGCTCGGAATAGGGTTTCCACGTTCATCCACCGGTTCCTTGAAGCCATCTACAACACTATGCCAAATTTCAATATTACTCATTAAATAGTATTTCATCCTACTTTTCCAATATGCGAAGTGACTCCCATCGAAGAGTGGTGGCTTGGCGATGCTATATCCCTCTTGAAGAGCCATGATGCCTTGGTTGATGGTGAGATCTTCCAAGCTATCAGGGCTCTGATACCACTTGTTAGGACCTTTGGAATAGCTAGAGAGGGGGTGATTAGCGTTTCTTCGATTCTACAAACAAGTTAGAGGAAGCAATACAAATACGAAAATGAATACGAATAAGAAATATGAAACCAATGCTAACACCCGATGTTACGTGGTTTGGAGATGACGCTCTTACTCCACGGCAATCCGTAAGGTGGATTAGTCCTAGCCAAGCTTCACTATCTTCTCCTTTGGATGAACCAAGGTGGAGAAACCTTTCTTACAATGATCTCCTCTTCTTTACAATGATGGATGATCAAGAACAAGAGAAGAGGAGGTTTTGAATCACTAAAAACACTTAGGAAGCTTGGTGAGCACGAGGATGTAGTTAGGATTTAGAGCACTAGCCTCACCAAGCTTCCTATGGCCCCTTTTTATAGAAGAGGGGTTGTTTTTCCCGTTGGGCGTCGATCAGTCGACTGATGCATGCCATCAGTCGACTGTCGCCGAAGCCAACGGCTTCTGAAACGCGATCTCTGCAGAGATTCGTAGCCGCAATCTCCAACGGCCAGTGATCACGACCGATCCTCCATCGATCCGATTGATGGGGTGATCACCGAGTGATCAAGGCAAAGAATCGAGTGAGACCGTGATTCGTGGCGATATTTCCCTTGATCGGTCGACCGATTTCCTTGTCGATCGGTCGATCCGATATCGATCGTCGATATGCCCAAAGTGATCGATAGTTAGGGTATCACCCGATCGATCGATTACTGACCGATCGGCCGATACATCGTATCAGTCGACTGATACTCATCAAGTATGAGTAATTCATACTTGATTTTATACCCTAGACCTAGACTTAACCTTCTAGCTCCTTAATAAGCCTTGCGCCTTCAGGATCCCTCCGAGTCCGCGACTTGTTCATCCTTTGCGCTTTGCTTCCAAGAGCTTCCTTCGATTTCGTCATGTCTTGGGTTGCCAAATGCTTGGACTTTACGCCGCCAAGACTACAAGCTTGGACTTATGCTGCCAAGACTTTACTTTGGACTTCCTTTTCCAAGGTTCACTTTGGACTTTATGCTGCCAAGACTACAAGCTTGGTCTTATGCCGCCAAGTCCATCCCTTGGACTTCCTTTGCCAAGATCATACTTGGACTTCCTTTTACCAAGTACTTCATCCTTGGATTTCCCTGTCACTTAAACACATTCGTAATTAGATCACAAGATATTGCCTAACTTAGATGATTAGCCAAATATCAAAACATATAAATGCTTGGAGCATTGTTGCACCAACAGTCTAATGGTCAAAGTCAAGGATTTAAAAGTCAAAGTCAACACCTAGGACCTAAGAAACAAAAGTCAACCAAGGGCAAGCAAGGTTTGGGTCACAAACCTAAGCCTAAGGTGGCTTACCATAGTGTTCCATTTGATTATGGAACACAAACTAGGTCTAGGAAGACCAAGGTCAATAGGGAAGTCATCCCTAAGGTTGACTAAAGGTTGTGCCTAGTGGCTAGGGTTTCTAGGAAACCTAGGGTGGCCACTAAAAAGGTTGCAAGGGGAGTTACCTCTAGAGTCAACCTAGGTAAGACCCAAATGACCGAGGCTAACAAGTCTAGGAGGGTCATTAGGAAGGTTATCCCTAAGGAATACCTAGTTAATCCTAGGAGCTCAAATAGGTTTTGGGTTCCTAAGAGCGTGATTAATTCACGCTAGATGGGTTTAGGGTGTGTCAACCTTGATTGGGTGCGTAGTTAACTCAACCATGATAAAGGTGACACTTTAGGATTATTTTCAAGGTTATGGATACCTTGGAAATAGATTTTGATTATAATCCTAAAAGATTTTAGGATGTGCCAATGTACTTTTGGAATTATGAAAAATCAATTCAATTGGCACGAGTTAGGTTTAGAGGTTAATGTGTCATTTTGGGTTTTTGGCGTACTAGGGAGAAAAGTAGAAATATGACAAAATATAATTAATTATATGAAATGACAACTAATATTAAAATTTAGGTATTATTATACCTATGTATTTTATATGTCATGCTTTGTTTGTCATATGACATGTCATGACATCATGCCTATTTTTATCATCTATATGTCATAATTATGTTTAGGAATTAGGATTGAATGTCATGAGTTTAAGTTTTATATCATATGTCATGACATCATAATCATTGGACATGTTTTATTTTGCTATCATTATGCCATGATCATTTCATGCATTAATTTGATTGAAAAATTGATTTAAGGACTTTGACATGACTTGGAGTCCCATTTATAAGGGAATCAAGTAGAGTTGCCTTAGAAAAATACATGAAACCCTAGATTAGGGAGAACAAAACCCACTTCTCACATCCAATTGACATGTATGTGTATTTATACACCCTAGATACATATGAGATGCTAGGATATGGTTTAAGTTCAAGGTGCATAGTTTTTGTATCTAGATGAACTAAAACTCATCTTTAACCAACAAGTGGATCATTGGGAAAGCATGTGTACAAGTCATGTACATAGAGCCCAAGGAATATGATCCAAAATAGGTTTTCAAAAACATTTTGAAATCAATTTAGAAAACCTTGGTGAAGTCTATCTTTTGATAGCAATCACTAATGATGAAGTTGATACAAAGTAAGCTAAAACATTGAAGTTTTTCTTCACTTTTGGATTTTGTATCAATCTCGATATTTTATGGGTAAAATAATTTTCAAATATTTTTCACCCATTGTATTGACTATAAGTAATATACGTATGAATTTTCATGATTTTTTCAAAATACGTAGAATTACTTATGACTTTTTAAAACTCGATTCTGATAGCTAAAATTCGAGAATTTGATTATCGATCACGTACCGATGGCAATGATCGATGTGAGTGGCAATGATCGACATCAGAATAGTCGATTGCCAAGCTGATTTCGGGAAAAACAAGATTGTTTTACCCTGTGTTCAGCTATGGTAAAGGTTCCTAATCACTTCTAACCCTAGGATATGCTTTGGGAAATATTAGAAAGGGTAAAAAATCCATTGGATATGGATTAGGAGAGGTGTTAGGGTAATATATCAAATTTAAGGTGGGGAGAGTTCATGTTTGAACTTTGAGCCTTAATTTTAATGGTTTAGAGTTCCTATTGTCTTAGGGACTTCCCAAGGACATTGTTGGTGCAATGGTCAAGGGGGAGCAAGCCTTTAGGGAGAGTTATCCATCTTGGGATGATGAATGTGTTTCTCTTCTTGAAAGGGGAGAAGTTATTGGGAAAGTATCATCAATTGAGAAAATTGATGGGATATTGAGAAACCCAATTTGGAAATTGGGAGAGAGTATAGGATTGTCTCTCTTGAGTGATATGGGACTTATCACTAGGAAGATGGTAGGCATCCTAGGTATTTTTGGATCAAGGGAGATTGTAAGATCTCATTGGGACATGAGACACTGACCTCCTTGGAGAGATAACCTTTTTGATGTTAGTCAAAAAGGGGGAGAAGTTTTGGAGAATATTTGGGATTATCAATTTGGGATAATTTGAGTTAGGGGCCAAACTCAAGGTTTGTTTTGTCAAACATCAAAAAGGGGGAGATTGTTGGTGCAATCGGTCCAGGTCACGATTGACCAGACTTGAGTTTGACTCGAGTGATGTTTTGATGTTTGACATAGTATGTTTGACATTGATGTCGGTTAATGTTTTGGGGAGATTGTTTATACAATCGAACCAAGTTATAATTGACCAGACTCGAGTTTGACTCGAGGGAGTCTTTGATGGTTGACTAGGGATTGACCATGTGATTATGGGAAAGTCCAAGCATGAGTCTTGGCAAGGTAAAGTCCAAGTCATGGGTACTTGGCATGGAAAGTCCAAGTGGGACACTTGGCATTTGGGAAAGCCCAAGTCTTGAGTACTTGGCACAAGGAAAGTCCAAGCATGGGGCTTGGCATGGAAAGTCCAACATGGGTTAGCAAGGGAAAGTCCAAGCATGGGTCTTGGCATGGAAAGTCCAACATGGGTTGGCAAGGGAAAGTCCAAGCTTGAGTCTTGGCATTTGAGAAGTCCAAGGGGTTTGATATTGGCGGCGTAAAGTCCAAGCGGAGTCTTGGTGGCGTAAGTCCAATGTGCCTTGGCGGTGTAGACACCGTTAGCATTACATAGCCGATGGAAGCACCTGAAGGCTAGCGCGATGGATGAACAAGTCATGGATGACATGGAGGGATCCGAGAGGCGTAAGGCTGATGGAGGTGGTTAGAAGGCTTAGGTCTAGGCTAAGGGTGATCTAGCAAGTATGGGGACACCATATTTGGGTTAAAACCTCATCTTTGAGGTTAGCAGTCGACTGACATTATGGCCGGTTCGACTGCCGTGAGTCGACTTGAGTTCGACTGCCGTTTAAGAGGTGAAATTGCTCGCAATGATCGCCATTGGAGCAATGATCGATCGACGGCACAATCGCTAAGGGATGACAATGATCCGCTTGAGTTGCGAGCACAGACAGCTCAGAGCCGATCGGGCGGCTCACGGCATTGTCGCCGACTGCCAATGTTAGCAGTCGACTGGTGAGAGTACCGTTGGAACTTGTCCAACATGGATTGAGTCATTGTCTCACAGCTACAGTGTTGGCAGTCGACTGGTGACTTATGGCAGTCGACTGCTAGGCGAAAATCCAGCCCGATGGAGGATAAAAGTAGTTATTCGTGGAAGGCTCAAGTAGCGGTTTTCTTGGGTGATTTGAAGGGGAATTGTTGGTGTTCTTCCAGTCCTTCAAGGCTAGTCTAAGGCAACCAAAGATCAAGCAACCAAAGTGCTCTTGTAAAGTATTTTTCTTTACTTGCATTATATTTCTTACTTGTATTAGCTTGTATCTTTTGTATTACTTAGTGTAATCCTTGTACGAGATTTCTCCACCTCCGACTTGTGTCGAGAAGGAGTTATTTGTGATTAGTGAGTGCATGTGCATCACTAGATCTCTTTAGAGCTCAATCCGTGGAGTATGAACCATTCGGTTCCGAACCACGTTATATGACCATGTTGTGAATGTGTATCTTGTTATATTTATTTGTTATTACTATTCCGCTGTGCTAACAAGATTGTAGACGATCAAACGCGAAAGAATTCCATCATCATAAGATCACGCGACGCTATTCACCCCCCCCCCTCTAGCGGCCTCAAATCTCCTACACTTATGTTAGTCGGCTGATGTCGGGTAAAACCTCAAATACCAAGTTTGAGCATCCGACACTCAGTCTTAGCGACTTAGACAAGTCCACCTCATCTCTCATAGAGTTCCCTACCGAAGCTCTCTTCCCTCGGCCTACGTCCCTCGGATGCACCAAGCGCACAACTTCACAATGTCATCCTTCACCGACTCAAGGACCCCAAGCCTAGTGAACTTGCCAAGTCCTCAAGACTTCCCACACCAAGCCCCATGCTTGGACTTTCTCAACACCAAGCCTCATGCTTGGACTTTTCACCATCAAGGCTACACCCTTGGATTTACGTGGCCAACCCATGTTGGACTTCCCATGACAATCCCATGTCATAAGTTTTGTCTAACATCAAAATGCAGTTCGAGTCAAAACTCAAGTCCGGTCAATCCCATGACCTGGGTCGATTGCACCAACATATGTACCGTTATTAGTAATGTAATATAGTTTAATTTTTAATGATGCTTTAACATACCATCGTTAATGGCAACAACGACGGTCGTTATATATATGTTATTTCATCATTATTACCTACACACAATTCACAATATATATTAATGAATGCTAATAAAAACCAAAACACAATATATTAAAAATCAAAATATCATATATATTAAAATATCATCCAGCAGTTCACAATGAGCATATGTACATCATTATGTTGGATCAAAGTGGATCGCTAGAGGGGGGGGTGAATAGCGATAAAACCTTTTCTTTTTGTTCGTTCGTTAAAACTCGAGTAGATAATTAATTTGCAGCGGAAAGATAAGCAATAAATAAAATGAGACAAATATTTTTACTTAGTTCATAGCCTTTGACTACTACTCCAAGGCCCTAGTGATCCTTGATCACGCACGGAGGGCAATTCACTAAAAACACTCCTCCTCGTTGGAGGTAGGAGTTTGACGATTACAAAAAACCTTCGAAAGAAAAGATAGAGAGACAAACCCTCTCGTCTATTAATGTAAAGTGCAACGATAGAAAACCTCGATTAATAAAAGGAATTGCAATATTTAAAGAGACGACAAATTAAAATATCAACAACTAAAGAGTAGAAACTAAGCTAGGGTTGTTGATAGCACTTCATCGTAGAGTCGTCAGAGAATCGCGGAGTTGCAGAGGTTTTTAAGCACTTAGAGATGATGAAAAACCCTAGGAGAGACCCTCCTTTTATAGCCTTTGAGCCCCTTTTCGAGAGGAACTTCACCCAATAGAGTTTTGGCACATGCCTCCTTGAAAAATGGTGATAAGGCTTGACTCCTCGAGGCTGATCCTTGACCATCAGTCGACTGATGACCATCATCAGTCAATTGATGGCAGCATCAGTCGAATGCTGACCATAGACAGTCGAGTCCTCCAAGCTAGCAGTTGACTGATGCTAGCTGAAATGATAAGTTAGCTAAACAAAAACATTATTTCGACGGTCTCCGACCGTCCGATCTCGACCTAGACCACCAATGGGATGTCATGGGTCAAATCTACGCTTAAGTCTATCCCCATAAAGAGGATACGACCTCACTTACACTCGCACACACACGAGCTTACCTCGATACTTACTGTGTCACTTTCTCTTCCGGCCTTTCACTCGATTCCTTCGGCTCCCTCCGAAGTCACTCGAGTGTCGCCCGACCACCGCGGCTTCCTCCGGGTGTCGCTAGCCTTCATCTCCAGCTATAGCAATTTTCTGCACACTCGATTCAGCTCGTGAGATAATGACATGAGCTTAACTTTGTATTGTTTGCTATAATCAAAACTCAGGTTCGACTTAGGTGCCTACTGCACCAACACGTTAAACTTGTAAAATTAACATCTAATTATATCAAAAGAAAATATTTCTCTAAAGTCTTCATATGCAAAATGTTGACATTCTCAAAAGCTCCAAAAAATATATTTCACTCTAAATTTTTAATACCTATAATAAATAGATAAAAAAATGAGTATCACAATAAAATCATTAAAAGAATTTAGAAATCTTGATATATAAAATATTAAACCTACAATTTAATTTCAACCAACAAGAGAGAAAATAATAAGAATAAGAGATGAATAGTAAATATTAAA
Source organism: Wurfbainia villosa (assembly GCA_025175895.1). Taxonomy (NCBI): domain Eukaryota; kingdom Viridiplantae; phylum Streptophyta; class Magnoliopsida; order Zingiberales; family Zingiberaceae; genus Wurfbainia; species Wurfbainia villosa. The sequence goes on along the minus strand of CM045987.1, from coordinate 109,863,656 downwards.
CAACATTTAGCACCTTATTAGTACTACAACTTTCCAATATTACAACAATAGTTAGTTTACCATTAGAGCAACATACTATCAACGTTTCAACAACTTTTCAGCATTACAACAATAGCTAGTTTAACATTATAGCAACATATTATGAACATTTCAATAACTTTTCAACATTACAACAATAGTTGTCTAACATGATAGTGTTAGTAATATATGAGAGATGTCCTAAGGCAATCGCCTTATGTATGAACCATTTATATGATAAATGAAGATTCACTATTTGAGTATACATGTTTTATGTATTTGATTGGATCTTAAACTCATTTACTGAATGTCCACGATACGATTCACAGCATGAGAGAATTTGTGATTCGATCACAACTAGTGAGTATCTCTACATGTGTAATTGTGATGTATCGGAATTATCCCTAGTCGATGAATTGATGAATCTGGACACCATCAATTCTGTTGAGACTAGCACGAGGTATACTCCTTGGTGTATCCAAGCAGCTGATTCTCACTGGCTGGAGACATAGTGATGTCCGGAGTTAATCGTAGATGCTAGTTATGGTAACTAGTTCATTGGAGTGACCAGCCGTAAGACTTCATATGGTTCTCTGCATATATAGATATGTCAATGAAGTTCTTACTGTGGCTTAAGTGCGATGTTCTTTGACTTGCGGTATTCAAGTCATCTTGATCATGGAGACTTATGCTTTGACATCTTAAGCAAACATCTCTAAGGAGATGTGGACCCGGGATGATTGGGTATAAGTCGAAGTGATCGAAGGTGTTTGAATAGCCTATAAAGGATTCACCACTCCTTGCGAGGAGATGTATACCCATGGCCTCTCGTCGGATTGTTACTAAAGTCTTTGGCCAAAGCATTACATGTTTAGAGTAAGGTACTCTTCGATACATGTGGAGTAACTAGAATCCATAGGACGAGGAAATGATACTTGGGCTAGGTGTGACGTAGTCAGCCTAGTGGGGACTGACACAATAGACCATGTCCTGAACCAAGTGGGTATAAGATGAGTGAAGGGAATGGGGCACGATTCGTTCGAGCTACTGAAGGGTTTCAGAAATAGTTCTGGATCAACCGTTGATCTTTTCGGGTAATTGGGGATCATGATGTACTACTAGGTGCCACTCATGATCGTTCTATAATTAATGGTTAATTATAGACGGCCAACATAAACCGAGAACCTATTTGGTCACACGCACAACGAGTGTAATCCAAAGGATTTAAAACGAGCTTGAGAATTGGATTCTCAGACCGAGAGAAACTAGGTTTGGTTGGACCAAACATAAAGCGAGCATGAAATCGTTTCAGTCGCAATGGAAGCGTGGATGGGCTGCGTCTTATGAAGACGTAATGGATGGACCAAAATGGTTTGGTTCTAATCCAATGGATAAGAATAAACCAAAGGGTTTGGTTTATTTTAAACGAATGGACCAAAAGTTGGTTCGGTTCGTTTTAACTTAAAATGAACCATCATGGTTTGGTTTATTTTAACTTATCTTAATGGAGCGGGTTAACGGGCTTTATGGATATGATCCATTAACCATTAAGAGAATTAGTTCTCTATAAAAGTGGGCTTAAGGGATTGTTAAACCCTAACTAATCCAAACCCTAGCCCCCCCTTGAGTTGCCGCCCACTCCTTGGAGGAGTTAATCGGCGCCAACCCTAAAGCTGCCGCCGCCCAGCTTTGTGCCGCCGTCCAAGACCCTTGCCGGCGTCCAAGCTCCAGCCGGTGAACCTCCGGCGACCCTCCGGTGATCTCCTATAGGTTCGGCATCAAGGTGAGCTTTTTCTCTCCTTGTTTTGGCCGGCGCCTACTCCTCCACCAAGCTGTCCAGTTTTCTGGACAGCTTCTTCTCCTCTCGTCGGAGCGTCATTTGGACGACGGTTAGTGCTCCGACAGCGGCTAACATACCGGGGATTTGATCTCCGGTAATCCTCTGAGGTGGGGGACGAAGGATTCGTCAAACGGTTGACGAATACCTCTCCGGAGAAGCGAGTTTTGAGAACTCGTTTTAGGATCCGAATTTGGATTCGGATCGTGATCATCTCTCGATCACGTCGTCTTCAACACGAGGCTAGTAACCCGTACGAAGACGAAGCTCGTGACTTAGCGAAGTCATCCCGAGGAGCTCGGCGTGGATACGGATATAGACGATTCTTACGGGAATCATTCCGGTTAATGCCGTTCCCGCTACACGTCATACGGAAGGTATAACGTAGTTGAATTTCCTTTTATTGCAAATTTTAATTTACGGTTATGTCTACACTTGTTGTAATAAGCATGCGTGTGTTGTGTGTGTTGTAATAAATAGGAGTATTTATTATTTTTATTGCTTCCGCTGTGCTCATGTTTGCGAAACATGATCGAACACACACACGCCGCGGTGCCGGAAACCCAACAGATAGTAACATATTAAATAACATTACAACAAAGCAAGATGGGATAAGAATACATTTATAATATACATTTAAAATAAAAAAGTAATTTATAACATAAAAAAGATGGGATAAGAATAACCGGAAAACTTTCACTTAAAAAATATTCTGTTGTCAACCATTCCCAATCTTATTTATCCATTCCCTTGGGAACATTTTGTAAAATATCTTGACGTGTTTTGCATGGTTTTATAAATTTGGAGTTCATCTCGTATCTCCAATTCTTCTATAATTGTTGCATATGTTTAAGGGTTGCCTCACAATATAGCTCAATGTCATTATTTTTTAACTTATCCTAAAAAACAATTGATAAGTATTTAATAATAAGATATTTCATATAATCAAAATATAAATCTAACTCACTGTAATTGTCACGCCCCGAGAGTATGCCGTGCCAAAAAGCAAATGGACAACATCTGCCCTGTATGTGGCAACATCTCATGTTAATACAAGGCTCGTAGGCCACAACAACAACAACATATATATATATATATATATATATAAGTAAACAAACCACAGCGGAAACTAACCACAATCATCATAACAAACTACACAGCGGAAATATAAAACAACCATATCACAACTACAAACAGTGCATACTGGTATGACTGACACATCACAACAAAATGGAAGATTGACAAAATTCGAATCCACAAGTCCACAACACAATACATCACGAAAACTCCAAATACATAACACCCATACGGAAAGCCCAAAATGACCACCAGAGTCTCGAAGGTGAGATAAGATGTCAGTCAGCGGTGCTCCAAGCCGTCACGAAAACTTCTACCTGTTACTTGGGCGACAGAAAAACCCAGAGTCCGTGGTGGTGAGTAAAACTCAACAGGTAATAGGAAAAACATGTATATATCAAATATCACATGTAATTCAACAACATAACCTAAAGGTACAACAAGTATACCAGCACAGTATATAATGCATGCATATACCGTCTAACCAAATAAACAACGTATAATGCAGACATACCTGAAAGTCTGCTACGCTACTCTGATCCAACCTGAGCATATATCCAACATATATAACAGGAAGAGTAATACTAACTCATAATATACTCATGATATAGGTCAAGGTATCTAATGGTCTGTCCAACAAATATAAAAGTATCCGACACAACCGTATAACAAATACAAGAAGCATGCATGAGTATGATGTACAACCAAATGCAGCAAACATAGTATAATCAAATGCAACATCACAATAAGCATATATATATAGACTACATCTATATATATATTAATCACAAGCATCCATATATATATATACATGCATATATGTATATATATGGTAATATGCAAAGCGTCATAAGATACGGCAATGCAGCATGCATGGTCATGCATGCGCACCCCTACTCGCTACCACGACCCCAGTGTGGCCTAGGTGGCACGACATGACAACTATCACAACTCAACACCAACCACCGCTCTAGAGTGGCTAAGTGGGCAGTATGATCAAGTAGCATATGAGCGTAAAGAGCTCGCTACTGTTGGGTTTCCGGCACCGCGGCGTGTGTGTGTTCGATCACGTTTCGCAAACATGAGCACAGCGGAAGCAATAAAAATAATAAATCTACATTTATTACAACACACACATCACACGCATGCATAGTACAACAAGTGTATACATAATCGTAAATTTAAATTTGCAATAAAAGGAAATTTAACTACGTTATACCTTTCGTATTACGTGTAGCGGGAACGGTATCAACCGGAACGATCCTCGCTAGAATCGTCTCTATCCGTATCCACGCCGAGTATCCTTAGGATGACTTCGCTAAGCCACGAGCTTCGTCTTCGTATGGGTTACTAGCCTCGTGTTGAAGACGACGTGATCGAGAGATGATCACGATCCGAATCCAAATTCGGATCCTAAGACGAGTCCTCAAAACTCGCTTCTCCGGAGAGGTATTCGTCAACCGATTGACGAATCCTTCGTCCTCCACCTCAGAGAATTACCGGAGATCGAATCCCCGGTAAGTTAGCCGCTGTCGGAGCTCTAACCGTCGTCCAAACGATGCTCCGACGAGAGGAGAACAAGCTGTCCAGAAAACTGGACAGCTTTGGTGGAGGAGATAGGCGCCGGCCAACAAAGGAAGCCAAGTGCTCACCTTTTCACCGAAGCCTAGGAAGATCACCGGAGGGTCGCCGGAGGATCACCGGCTGAAGCTTGGACGCCGGCAAGGAGCCGACGGCACACAAGGGCTGGGCGGCAATGAAGTTGGCGCCGAAAACTCCAAGGAGAGGAGGTGGGCGGCAACTAGGTTTAGGGCTCTTGGATTAGGGCTTAATTATCCCTTAAGCCCTCTTTTATAGAGAACTAATTCTCTTAATGGTTATTGGATCATAACCATTAGGCCCGTTAACCCGCTCCATTAAGATAAATTAAAATAAACCAAACCATGATGGTTTATTTTAAGTTAAAACGAACCGAACCAACTTTTGGTTCATTCGTTTAAAATAAACCAAACACTTTGGTTTATTCTCCTCCATTGGATTTGAACCAAACCATTTTGGTTCATCCATTATGTCTTCATAAGACACGGCTCATCCACGCTTCCATTGCGACTGAAACGATTTCATGCTCGCTTCATGTTTGGTCCAACCAAACCTAGTTTCTCTCGGTCTGAGAATCCCATTCTCAAGCTCGTTTTAAATCCTTCGGATTACACTCGTTGTGCGTGTGACCAAATAGGTTCTCAGTTTATGTTGGTCGTCTATAATTAACCATTAATTATAGAACGATCATGAGTGGCACCTAGTAGTACATCATGATCCCCAATTAACCGAAAAGATCAACGGTTGATCCAGAACTATTTCTGAAACTCTTCAGCAGCTCGAATGATTCGTGCCCCATTCCCTTCACTCATCTTATACCGACTTGGTTCAGGACATGGTCTATAGTGTCAGTCCCCACTAGGCTGACTACGTCACACCTAGCCCAAGTATCATTTCCTCGTCCTACGGATTCTAGTTACTGCACATGTATCGAAGAGTACCTTACTCTAAACATGTAATGCTTTGGCCAAAGACTTTAGTAACAATCCGAGAGAGGCCATGGGTATACATCTCCTCGCAAGGAGTGGTGAATCCTTTATAGGCTATTCAAACACCTTCGATCACTTCGACTTATACCCAATCATCCCGGGTCCACATCTCCTTAGAGATGTTTGCTTAAGATGTCAAAGCATAAGTCTCCATGATCAAGATGACTTGAATACCGCAAGTCAATGGAACATCGCACTTAAGCTACAGTAAAAACTTCATTGACATATCTATATATGCAGAGAACCATATGAAGTCTTACGGCTGGTCACTCCAATGAACTAGTTACCATAACTAGCATCCACGATTAACTCCGGACATCACAATGTCTTCAGCCAGTCAGAATCAGCTGCTTGGATACACCAAGGAGTATACCTCGTGCTAGTCTCGACAGAATCGATGGTGTCCAAATCCATCAATTCATCGACTAGGGATAATTTTGATACATCACAATTACACATGTAGAGATACTCACTAGTTGTGATCCAATCACAAATTCTCTCATGCTGTGAATCGTATCGTGGACATTCAGTAAATGAGTTTAAGATCCAATCAAATACATGAAACATGTATACTCAAATAGTGAATCTTCATTTATCATATAAATGGTTCATACATAAGGCGATTGTCTTAGGACATCTCTCATATATTACTAACAGACTCCCACTTGGCCTAATGCCAATCGCTACGGTATCCAATACCATAAGCTCTAACATGACCCTCAAACTTACTTTGAGGTAATGCTTTAGTCAAAGGATCCGCTAAGTTCCTTTCAATGGGAATTTTCTCGATTTGTATTTCGTTCCTACTGATGATCTCTCTGATAAGATGATAGCGGCGAAGCACATGTTTGGATCATTGATGAGACCACATCAAGTTCAGAGATGAACTTCTTGATCCAAACCGCTTCCTTTGCTGCTTCCAAAGCTGCAATGTATTCTGCCTTAGTGGCAGAATCCGTTATAGTGTCAAGCTTGGAACCTTTCCAACTTATTGCGCCTCCATTCCAAGTGAATACATACCGAGACTAAGACATGGAATCATCCTTGTCTGTCTGGATCTGGCATCCGTATACCCACGTATCACAATGTACCCTTCTCCATATATTAGGAACGCATCCTTAGTTCTTCTTAAGTACTTAAGGATCATCTTAACAGTCACCCAATGATCCATTCCTGGATCAGACTGGTATCTGCTCGTGACACTCAGAGCATACGATACATCGGGCCTCGTACATAACATAGCATACATGATAGATCCTATTGCGGATGCATAGGGAATCTTACTCATGCAAATCCTCTCGTCTTCTGTGCGCGGACACATAGACTTCGAAAGGTGTACCTCATGCCTGATGGGTAGGAAACCTTTCTTGGATTCCGACATGCTAAACCTCTTTAGCACTTGGTCTATATATGTAGACTGTGAAAGACCAAGCAACTGTTTCGATCTATCTCTATAGATCTTAATCCCAAGGATGTAGGTTGCTTCTCCCAGGTCTTTCATGGAGAATGTCTTGGATAACCAAACCTTAACTGACTGTAAGATTGATACATCATTTCCTATAAGTAATATGTCATCGACATACAATACTAGGAACACGACTGCACTCCCACTAACCTTCTTGTACACACAAGGTTCATCTGGATTTTGTGAGAAATCAAACCTTTTGATTGTCTCATCAAAACGGATATTCCAACTCCTGGATGCTTGCTTCAATCCATAAATGGACCGTCACAATTTGCATACCTTGGTTTTATCAACCGATGTGAAACCCTCAGGCTGTATCATATACACGTCCTCGAGCAGGTTTCCATTAAGGAAAGTTTTTTTCACATCCATCTGCCATATCTCATAATCATAATGAGCCGCTATGGCCAGGAGCATCTGAATGGATTTAAGCATAGCTACAGGCGAATAAGTTTCGTCATAATCAACGCCTTGTTTTTGACTATATCCTTTCGCCACTAATCTAGCCTTATAGGTAATCACATTACCATCCATGTCGGTTTTCTTCTTGAAAACCCACTTGCACCCTATAGGCTTTATGCCTTCAGGTGGGTCAACCAAGTTCCAAACTTGGTTTTCATACATGGAATCCATTTCCGACTTCATGGCACCAAGCCACTTATCCCTTTCTGAACTTGTCAGCACTTCTTCATAACTGGTAGGCTCCTCATCATCAATGAGTAACACGTCGTTCGATTCACTTACGAGAAATTCATATCTCTCGGGAATATTGTGTGTTCTACCAGATCTACGAAGATGTGGTGTTACAATAGGTCCAGCCGATTGCTCATCACTATGAGTTGTCGGCTGCTGTGCTTCACCAGGTATCTCATCAATGTCTATTTGAGTCTCTCGAGCCTCCTCAAGCTCGACGACACTCCCACTGTTTTCTTGCAAGAGAAACTCTTTCTCTAGAAACACAGCATGCCTTGAAACAAACACCTTTTGTTCCATAGGATGATAGAATTGGTAACCCCTTGTTTCCTTAGGGTATCCAATAAATAGACATTTATCAGACTTAGCATCCAATTTGTCCGACATCGTCGCTTACATAAGCAGACAACCCCATATCTTCAAGTAAGATACATGAGGTTTCTTACTATTCCATATCTCATATGGAGTAGTTGAGACTACCTGTAGGCATTCTGCTTAACAAGTAAACATGTCAAGTGCATAACCCCAAAAGGACTTGGGAAGAGTCGCATGATTCATCATTGACCTGACCATGTCCAACAAGGTCCAGTTACGTCTCTCAGATACACCATTATGCTGTGGTGTATAGGGCAGAGTCCATTGAGACAATATACCATTGTCTCTTAGGTAATCAAGAAACTCCTGACTCAAGTATTCACCACCTCGATCCGATCGAAGTATTTTAATACTCTTGTCATGTTGTTTCTCTACTTCATTTCTGAATTCTTTGAACCTTTCAAAGGCTTCAGACTTGTGTTTCATCAAGAACACATACCCAAACCGTGAGTGATCATCGGTGAAGGTAATGAAGTAGCTATAGCCTCCTAAAGCTTGAGTTGACATAGGTCCACATACATCAGTATGTATTAGACCTAGTAACTCTCCCACTCGTTCACCTTTTCCAGTAAAAGGTAACTTGGTCATCTTACCTTTTAAGCATGATTCGCATGTATCGTATGAATCCAATTCAAACGATTCCAGAATTCCACATAGGTGTAATTCGGACATGCGTTTCTTGCTTATATGGCCAAGACGACAATGCCACATATAGGAGTCTATTTGATTATCCTTTCGAGCATGCGTGTTGCTCGCTTCGATATTGAAAATGTCACTGGATACGTCCAACGTATAAATGCCATTACTCAAAGTTCCAGTTCCATAAAGTACGCCATTCAAAGTTATATAACAACAATTGTTACTAAACGTTAAATGGAAACCATTTCTATTTAAACAGGAAATAGAAACAATGTTCTTTATTAGAGAAGGAACATAATAGCAATTGTCCAGTTCCAAGACTAGTCCACTAGGGAGCTTCAGCAAATAAGTTCCGATGGCGACCGCAGCAACCTTTGCTCCATTGCCAACTCGCAAATTTGACTCCCCTCTGATGAGTCTTCTTCTATTCCTTAGCCCCTGTATGTCATTACATATATGTGAGCCACACCCAGTATCCAATACCCAAGTGTCTAAGGAAATAGAATGACAATCAATAACGAAGATACCTGAAGAGGATGGGGCATCGGATGCCTTCTTCTTCTTCATGGACTCAAGATAAATCTTGCAGTTTCTTCGCCAGTGGCCTTCCTTGCCACAATGATGGCAAGTGCTCTTTTTCGCTGGTTCTGCCTTCTTTGCCTTTTTGTTCTTCCCTTTCTTCTGTTCTTTTGCCTTCCTCTTAGAACCTTTCCTTGAGGAATCAACTAACAGAACCGCCTTCTCCTCATGCTTCACAGAAGGCTCCACAATCTTCAGCATATTGAGGAGCTCAGGAATAGTGGATTCTAATTTGTTCATCACAAATTGTAAGAAACTCTTGGGCAAACAATGCAGAATTAAGTCAATACTTAATTCGTGATCCATCACAAACCCGAGGGTAGCTAACCGCTCGATATACCCATTCATCTTTAGCACAAACTGCACTACAGACAAATCTTCTTGCATCTTCGTGGTGAAGAGGAGCCTAGAGACCTCGAACCTTTCAGATCTCGCTTGCTCATCGAACAACTCATGAAGATGGAAGACCATAGTATTAGCATCCATATGCTCATGCTGCTTTTGCAGCTCAGGTACCATCGCCGCTAGCATGATGCAACTCGCCAGCTCAGAATCTGCCACATGCTTCTGATAGACTAACATTTGGTCTTGAGTTGCATCGTCCTTAGGACGATTGGGAAGAGGCTCTTCAAGGACATATGCAAGCTTTTCTAACTTGAGAACAATTCTCAGGTTTCTAAGCCAGTCCAGGAAGTTAGGCCCAGTCAGTTTGTTTGAATCCAAAATAGTGCGCAAATTCAAAGACGTCATGATCAATCGATTGACCTAGAAATACAAAACGAGCATATATGAGAAAATGATTTTAAAATGCATCAATATACGTTTATAAATCCCATTCATTTTTCGAATTTCAAAAACCCCAAAATCACTTCGGGAGATCGTAGGTCAATCTCCGAATGGGCTGATATCCATCATAGATATGAACAACCTTGGAGAGAGTCCAACAAGCCATTCATAACTACGATGGTAGGTATCAACTATACCGATTGCATATCACGTATATGCAACTATCACAATGTGCTATCAACTTATTGAATGTTTACACATACATCGGGTTGTTAACATATTAACAAGTATGCATCATATGCATAGCACCCAACTTCACCTCCCTTTACATCGACCTTGGAGAGAGTCCAACAAGCCGATGCTCCAGGTTAAAGTCAACCCATTAATCGAGAAATAGTTTTAATATGGTTAGAGCGCATTCAACCAATTAGCACGGCTTGGAGAGAGTCCAACAACCAAAGCTAACGATTGACCTCTGACTCTTACCATATTAGTATTAAACTATTCCATGGTTTGAACATGTTTGGGTTCGAGCCAGGCTTGGAGAGAGTCCAACAACCCAAACAAGAAACAGAACTCTGGTTCTAACCATATTAATGGAAGGTGTAGGCTTTAATATTAAGTTAGGGTTTTTATGTCTCATCCTCTTTGCATGCAAATAACTATTATCTACATGGCATGACATACATGGCATACATCTACATGTCACGACACGCATGGCATAATGATATGCATCTAATGCAATTACATGACATACAATTATGTCATGTACATAATTTCCTTATTTGTCATAACTATTTATGGAAATAAAATATGTTTAAGATTTGATTCTCTAAATCAAATCATGATTAAATTAGGAAATAAATTTCCAAATCTAATCACATATTTTATTTATGGAAATAGTTGATTAAGGAAAGTCAATTTAGGAAACCAATTTCCTAAATCATCAAAACTACTTATGGAAATAAAATATTTTAAGATTTGATTTCCCAAATCAAATCATGATTAAATTAGGAAATAAATTTCCAAAATCTAATCAAATATTTTATTTATGGAAAATATCAATTTCCATAAATACTTCCAACTTTCCAAAAGTGGAAGATTTCCATAAATACTTCTAGACTTTCCAAAATTGAAAAATTTCCATAAATACATCTAACTTTCCAAAAGTAGAAAATTTCCAGAAATATCATTATGACTATCGCAAAACCATTTTACGATTATGTCGAAACACAACCTGGGCTCTGATACCATCGTTGATTTCGACCGCAAGGCGTGTGTGTTCGATCACGTTTCGCAAACATGAGCACAGCGGAAGCAATAAAAATAATAAATCTACATTTATTATAACACACACATCACACGCATGCATAGTACAACAAGTGTAGACATAACCATAAATTTAAATTTGCAATAAAAGGAAATTTAACTACGTTATACCTTCAGATGACGTAGCGGAACGGCATCAACCGAACGATCCTCGCTAGAATCGCCTCTATCCAGATCCACGCCGAGTATCCTTAGGATGACTTCGCTAAGCCACGAGCCTCTTCGACGGGTTACTAGCCTCGTGTTGAAGACGACGTGATCGAGAGATGATCACGATCCGAATCCAAATTCGGATCCTAAGACGAGTCCTCAAAACTCGCTTCTCCGGAGAGGTATTCGCCAACCGATTGACGAATCCTTCGTCCTCCACCTCAGAGGATTACCGGAGATCAATCCCCGTAGTTAGCCGCTGTCGAGTTTCTAACCTCGCCCAAACGATGCCCGACGAGGAGAACAAGCTGTCCAGAAAACTGGACAGCTTTGGTGGAGGAGATAGGCGCCGCCAACAAAGGAAGCCAAGTGCTCACCTTTTCACCAAGCCTAGGAAGATCACCGGAGGGTCGCCAGAGGATCACCGCTGAAGCTTGACGCCGCAAGGAGCGGACGTGGCACAAGGGCTGGGCGGCAATGAAGTTGGCCAAAACTCCAAGGAGAGGAGGTGGGCGACAACTAGGTTTAGGGTTTTTGGATTAGGGCTTAATTATCCCTTAAGCCCTCTTTATAGAGAACTAATTCTCTTAATGGTTATTGGATCATAACCATTAGGCCCGTTAACCCGCTCCATTAAGATAAGTTAAAATAAACCAAACCATGATGGTTTATTTTAAGTTAAAATGAACCTAACCAACTTTTGGTTCATTCGTTTAAAATAAACCAAACCCTTTGGTTTATTCTCTCCATTGATTAGAACCAAACCATTTTGGTTCATCCATTATGTCTTCATAAGACACGGCCCATCCACGCTCCATTGCATAAAACATTTCATGCTCGCTCATGTTTGGTCCAACCAAACCTAGTTTCTCTCTGGCCGAGAATCCCATTCTCAAGCTCGCTTTAAATCCTTCGATTACACTGCAGCGGTGACCAAATAGGTTCTCGGTTTATGTTGGCCGCCTATAATTAACCATTAATTATAGAACCATCATGAGTGGCACCTAGTAGTACATCATGATCCCCAATTAACCAAAAGATCAACCTGATCCGTAACTATTTCTCAAACCCTTCAAAGAGCTCGAATGAATCGCGGCCCCATTCCCCTTCACTCATCTTATACCCACTTGGTTCAGACATGGTCTATTGTGTCAGTGCCCACTAAGTCGACTACGTCACACCTAGCCCAAGTATCATTTCCTCATCCTACAGATTCTAGTTACTGCACATGTATCCAAGAGTACCTTACTCTAAACATGTAATGCTTTGGCCAAACACTTTAGTAACAATCCGACGAGAGGCCATGGGTATACATCTCCTCGCAAGGAGTGGTGAATCCTTTATAGGCTATTCAAACACCTTGATCACTCGACTTATACCCAATCATCCGGGTCCACATCTCCTTAGAGATGTTTGCTTAAGATGTCAAAGCATAAGTCTCCATGATCAAGATGACTTGAATACCGCAAGTCAAAGGAACATCGCACTTAAGCTACAGTAAGAACTTCATTGACATATCTATATATGCAGAGAACCATATGAAGTCTTACGGTTGGTCACTCCAATGAACTAGTTACCATAACTAGCATCCACGATTAACTCCGGACATCACAATGTCTCCAGCCAGTGAGAATCAGCTGCTTGGATACACCAAGGAGTATACCTCGTGCTAGTCTCGACAGAATTGATGGTGTCCAAATCCATCAATTCATCGACTAGGGATAATTTCGATACATCACAATTACACATGTAGAGATACTCACTAGTTGTGATCCAATCACAAATTCTCTCATGCTGTGAATCGTATCGTGGACATTCAGTAAATGAGTTTAAGATCCAATCAAATACATGAAACATGTATACTTAAATAGTGAATCTTCATTTATCATATAAAGTGTTCATACATAAGGCGATTGCCTTAGGACATCTCTCATATATTACTAACAGCTACACAACAGGGGTCCCTGCTGCTAGCCACTCCGACTGACACTACCAATGAGTGGTCGAGTGTCACACACCCAGGACAACTGCACACAACGCCAACTACCACCGTCTATAGTGGTAGAGTGTGGCACAATAAATGCTCTGCCCTCACACCAGTTACTCCTCGGAGAGTAACCTGGGAGGCAGGATGGCTGACGACTCTCTCAACCCCAAGGGAGACTATGTTGTCAGAATGCATGTAAATGACATGAATGTACTGTCACACGTATATACCAATACCACAGACTCTCTGTTCAACAGAGAGTCGTACCCATCTGATCAATACACTCTCTATCCTGTAGAGAATCGTACTCAACTGATCGACGAACTCTCTATCCTGTAGAGAGTCGTACTCAACTGATCGACGCAATCTCTATCCTATAGAGAGTCATACTCAACTGATCATAACTCTCTATCCAATAGAGAGTCATACTCAACTGATCATAACTCTTTATCCAATAAAGAGTCATATTCAACTGATCGATGCACTCTCTATCCTGTAGAGAGTCGTACTCGACTAATTATATCAAGCTAGAACCACCGGTCTGTAGCGACACACTAATCACCCTTCACTTAACCATTACACAACACATGGTTGGTAATAAGTATGCAGCATACGGGTATTGGAATAAATCCTACCTTTAGGGCATTACCTACCCACGGATGAACCTTTACCCAATTTACAAATCAGGTTATCACCGGTACTCCCACATCTACACCCTGCTAAACATTTATAGATCTACCTACATCACATCTATAACTCCTTAATCATGATAAAGGAAAATGTGATATCAACATTTGAGCATATATAGCCAATGACAAGTATCAAGCATACGGATAATAAGAGCAGGGTCAACATAATATGAACATATAACATGCTCATATCTATATCTAAATCTGAATGCAATTACATCTACCTGACCAGGGTAGAAAATTAGGCACCTGATTACAAAGACTTATCTGAGAATACAAATTGTCTTTACGTCCGTAAGACAATTCTGAAACAAGGTCCTGCAATTAATATACAGATATAACTAAACACTACTATATTCAAGTTGTAGGAATAGGAATCTAATCCAATCCAAATCCCAAATCTTACCAAATCAAAGCTTACCTTCCCTAGCTTCCTTCTGATCGATCGATCCACAGATCCGAGTATTGAAGTGCAGTGACTGCGGGTCACCAATCGCAATACAGGGCAAGTGATCAACAAGGCAAAGCCACCGGTGAGCTAGCTGCCGATGAAGTTGGCTAGCCACCAGATCTAGCAGTGGCGATTGGGATGTTCGGGGTGGCTGCAGCTGATTTGTAGTGGATGTTCACGGCGACCCAAAAAGGCAACCGAAATGGCAGGCGACGACAGCTGCAGCTCCAACTCGCGGCGATGCACGAACATGGAAGCACAGGGGGGCTACAACAACTGAGATCGGGAGAAAAAGGCACCAACATTAAACGAGAATCCCCAACCCTCGCGGCAACGAGGTGGCAGTGATGGTAGATCAACTGCGGCAATGATGAGGCGATCCACAGTGGCGGAGGAAGGGCGTCGGCAAAAGGGAAAAACTAGGGCACCAGAAAGGCGGCGAGCACGCGAAGGTCGCAGATTGCGACGACTCTTTGCTGTCGTCGAGATCAGGAGGAACAAGACGACGACGAAGCTGTCACCCACGGCGATGGTGATGGGGCAGCGATCGGCATGCCGACGGCAGTGGGGCGAGCTCGAGTGTGGCGTCATGCGGAGAGAAGAGAAGGAAGTCACGAGATCGTGAAATGGGGGAAATCGTGGCGGAAGAAAAAGGATCGGGAAGATGAGTCGCACGGCAGTGGAAGAGATCGGGATCTGGAGAGGAAGAGATCGCGAGCTTAATCACATGAACAGGAAGTCGAGATTTAATGGGCCGATCGATCTGGCTGAGCTAATCCGAGTTTAGCCTAAAGCTAACCTAGGTTAACCCAATCACCCATTTAGGCTTAATCTTTCTCCCAAATGGTCATATGAGCTCCTATTGAATCCAGAAAAATTTCTAAAAATTTCTGAAAAATTCCCCAAGGTAATTCTTTAATTAATAAGGGGTATTTTATTATTATTTTATTTTTTCCGATATCTTACATTCTCCTCCACTAATATAAATTTGGTCTCCAAATTTCCTACTCATGTACGACTACGAGATGTCACAACAACCATCTCAGGCATCTAGAGACAAGTCACACCTCAAGTGACTAAGTACTGAGCCTCTAAAATCCATCATGGATACTCTCAACAGATCTTTTAAAGGCTGAATAACACCTTCATATCGCTCACCTATCAAAAGTACATAACTGTACCAGAGTGGAGCTCTATACTTGTGATCGGTTGGAGACTTTGCCAGAATCGTAAGATGAATCATGAATCACTATCGAAAATGATACTCAAGGATACTCCACTGGATATAATTCAGTCAATCGATCCAACAAAATCCATCTTACGGCTCGGAAGGACATCAACGGACCTAGCTAATCGATCATCGATTACCCAAATCGCATCAAATCATTTCCAAATTCTAGATAATCTCCCAACACAGTCCATCGTACTAGGCTCCCACTTCATCTCAGTACGTAACCCTACTGGTCACTAATATTCCTACTTTACTAGTTGACACACCGAACACTAAGCTATGAGATCAATCATATCCCATATGTCATTCCACCACCAAGAATGTTTCAAAACCCACTATTTTCGGATACAATCCGAATAAATCACTAATCTCAAATGCAACTTTGTCACCCGACGTGCACCAACTCTGCATCATGTTGGATACTCTGTGGCCCCCAATAGTTGTCGTTCCCCGACTTCCTCCCATAACACGGGAGATCTACAGGGTCTACAGTATAAGACCTCGAATGGAGCCATCAGAATAGAAGAGTGATAGCTATTGTTATAGGCAGATTCCACTAAATGAACGTGGTCCTCCCAACTGCCTCTAAAATCCATGACACAGGATCTGAATAGATCCTCTAACATCTGAATGATATGCTCAGACTGTCCTTCCGTATGTGGATGAAATGCGGTACTGAATCGAAGCTCGGCGCCCATGGTCTGATGCAGACTCTACCAAAATCACGAGGTAAATCGCGGGTCTCTATCAGATATAATACCCAAAGGCATGCCATGCAATCTGATAATCCCTCGACAGTACAACTCTGTCAGACGATCTAATGAGGTCGTCCCACGAATAGGAAGGAAATGGGCGGATTTGGTTAATTGATTCACGATCACCCAAATCGCATCATGTCCTTTACGGGTTCTAAGCAATCCCACAATGAAAATACATCAGGATTTGCTCCTATTTCCATTTCGGAATCAAAATTTCCTGGAGCAATCCAGCGGATTCCTGATGTTCAGCCTTCACCTGTTGGCAAACTAAACATCGTGCAATGCAGTCTGCAATATCACTCTTTATACCGTTCCTACTAGTATAAATATTTTAAATCTTGGTACATCCAAGTACTGTTAGACCACCCTTGGAATGGCTAGAGGGGGGTGAATAGCGAAGATGTAATTCGATCTCGTTTGTGTCTACAATTTCGTTAGCGCAGCGGAATATATATAATGATAAAAGCAATAATGAAATAGACAACAAGCTAACACAATGATATAACGTGGTTCGGAACCGCACGGTTCCTACTCCACGGATCGAGCTCTAAAGAGCCCTAGTGATGCACACGCACTCACTAATGATAAACACTCCTTCTCGACACAAGTCGGAGGCGGAGAAACCCCTTACAATAAATCTTACAACAGTAAGAATGAAATACAAGCAATATACAATGTAAATATGAAATACAAGTAAAAAAAAGACTTTACAACACTTGTTTTGATTGCTTGAATGCTTGGTTGCTTACTTGCACTTGGAGACCAGATTTGCACCAACAAATCGCCCCAATAGCCCTCAAGAACCGGTTTCTTTTTACTCCATCACGAGCTCCATATAAGGCCGGAAAAAGTCTATCACGATCGATCGAGACCATCGATCGATGCCATCGTTGTCGTGAGACAACGGCTAGTTCCACGTTGGATAAGTCCAACGGAACTACCATCAGTCGACTGATTGTGACCATCAGTCGACTGATGGAGTCCTCACTCGACCAGTCGAGTCTCGACTCCATTCTATGGCCGAATTCTCGAGCACCACCGATCGATCGGACTATCACGATCGCTGAGCCATCACCGATCGCTAACCTATGGCAATGATCGCTAGGCCATAACCCGCAGTCAAACCCTAGTTGACTCGGTCCAGTCGACTGCCACATGGCACCAGTCGACTGGCACACCTCAAACATGAGGTTTTAACTCAAGTATGGTTCCCCCATACTTGATAGACCACCCTTAGCCTAGACCTAAGCCTTCTAGTCACCTCCATCAGCCTCACGCCTCTCGGATCCCTCCAAGTCATCCATGACTTGTTCATCCATCGCGCAAGCCTTCAGGTGCTTCTGTCGGCTATGTCATGCTAACGATGTCTACACCTCCAAGGCACATTGGACTTACGCCGCCAAGACTCCGCTTGGACTTTACGCCGCCAACCATTGGACTTATGCTACCAAGACTCCCGCTTGGACTTTATGCCGCCAATCATTGGACTTATGCTGCCAAGACCATGCTTGGACTTTCCCTTGCCAACCCATGTTGGACTTTTCATGCCAAGACCCATGCTTGGACTTTCCTTGCCAACACATGTTGGACTTTCCATTTGCCAAGTACTCAGGACTTGGACTTTCCCAAGTGTCCAACTTGGACTTTTCATGACAATTATATTGTCATATGTTTTTGTCGAAACATCAAAACACATCAAAACATCACTCGAGCCAAACTCGAGTCCTGGTCAATCGTGACCTGGGCCGATTGCACCAACAATCTCCCCCTTTTTGATGTTTGACAAAAACCAAACAAATAATTGAGCTAGAATACTAACTCAAATCCTTTACCAATTATCCCAAATGTTCTCCCCCAAACATTCTCCCCCTTTTTGACTAACATCAAAAAGGTTTTCTCTCCAAGGAGGTCAATGTCTCATGTCCCAATGAGATCTTACAATCTCCCCCTTGATCCAAAAATACCTAGGATGCCTACCATCTTCCTAGTGATAAGTCCCATATCACTCAAGAGAGGCAATCCTATTCACTCTCCCAATTTCCAAATTGGGTTTCTAAAAATCCATAAATATCCCAAATTGATAACATTCTCCCCTTCAAGGAGAAAAACACATTCATCATCCCAAGATGGATATCTTCCCCTAAAGGCTTGCTCCCCCTTTACCATTGCACCAACAATGTCCTTGGGAAGTCCCTAAGCCAATAGAAACTTTAAACCGTCAAAACTAAGGTTAGAGATTCAACATTTAACTTTCCACACCTTAGAATTGATACAAACCCTAAACAACTCTCATAATCCATATCCAATAGCTTTTCACCCTTTATAATGCTTCCCAAAGCATATCCTAGGGTTAGGAGTAGTTAGAGACCTTTGCCATGGCTGAACACGGACTAACCAAACTTAGTTTTCCCGAAATCAGCCTTGGCAGTCGACTCTGTCAGCTACGATCATTGCCACACTCATCGATCGCGCCAAAGATCGGTCGATAATAAAATATCCGAATTTCAGTTATCAGAATCGAGTTTCAGAAAATCATAAATAATTATACGTATATCGAAAAATCACGAAATTTGATACGTATAATACCTATGACACATACAATGGGGGAAAAATGTTTGAAAAATATTTTACTCATAAAATAGTGAATTTGATACAAAACTCAAAACCATTGAAATTTTCAATGTTTTGGCCCTATTTTGTATCAACTTCATCAATGGTGATTGCTATCAAAAGATAGACTTCACCAAGGTTTTCTAAAATGATTTTAAAATGTTTTCAAAACCTTATCTTGGACCATAATCCTTGGGCTCTATGTGTGTGACTTATACACGAGCTCTCCTAATGATCCACAATGGAATTGGATGAGTTTTAGTTCATCTAGATGTAAAAACTATGCACCTTGAACTTAACTCATATCCTAGCATCTCACATGCATCTATGGTGTATAAATACACATACATGTCAATTAGATGTGAGATGTGAGTTTTATTCTCTCTAAACTAGAGTTTCATACATTTTTTTTAAGGCAACTCTACTTGATTCCCTTATAAATGGGACTCCAAGTCATGTCATTGTCCTTAATTCAATTTCAATCAAAATTTTCTTAAATGCATGAATGATTATGGCATTAATGATGATATAAATAAACACATGCTCAAAATCATGATGTCATGGCATATGATATAAAACTAAGCATACATAACATTAACCTAAAACCTAAGCATACTCATGACATATAAAATCATAGAAATAGGCATGATGTCATGACATGGCATATAGAAATCAAAGCATGGCATATAACATATATAGGTATAATAATACATAAATTTTAATATTAATTGCCATTTCATATAATTAATTGCATTTTGCCATATTTCTAATTTTCTCCCAAGTGTGCCAAAAACCTAAAATGGCACACTAACCTCTAAACCTAAATTGTGCCAATTTTGATCATTTTATCAAACTTCTCAAGTAATATTGGCACATCCTAAAAACTTTTAGGATTAAGACTTAAATGTATTTCCAAGGCAACCATAACCTTGAAAATAACCTAAAGTGCCACCTTTATTATGGTTGAGTTAACTACCCATCCAATCAAGGTTGGCACACCCTAAACCCATCTAGCTTGAATCAATCACGCTCTTAGGAACCCAAAACCTATTGGAGCTCCTAGGGTTAATTAGGTATTCCTTAGGGATAACCTCCCTAGATACCTTCCTAATGACCTTCCTAGGCTTATTAGCCTTGATCATTTTGGTTTTGCCTAGGTTAACCTTAGGGGTGACTCCCTTTGTAACCTTCTTAGTGACTTCCCTAGGTTTCCTAGAAACCCTAGCCACTAGGCACACACCATGGTCAACTCTAGGGATGACTTCCCTATTGACCTTGGTCTTCCTAGACCTAGTTAGTGTTCCATAGTCAAATGGAACACAATGATAAGTCACTTTAGGCTTAGTGACCCCAAACCTTTCTTGCCCTTGGTTGACTTTTGACTCTTAGGTCCTAGGGTTGACTTTGACTTTTGGACACGAAGTTTGACTAATTGACCCTTGCATTTGATTTTGCATAACCTTAAGGGTCTAGTTTTCAAGCCTTGATCTCAAGGCTTGATTTTCCTTTTCTAATATCTTAATTTTTGATTTTTCATTTTCTCTTGAGATATTTTTATTTCTAGGCATATGTCTAGATTTCTTAGCATTAAAGCCTAGATGTTCTCCTATTTTCTTAATGCTTTCCTTAGGTAATATATTTTTAGGAACATTAGTCCCAAATTTCTTCTTATTTCCTAAGTGAACACTCTTAGCTCCTAGGCAAATATATCTATTATTTCTAGCATGCTTTTCATGCACAATAGCAAGACTATTAAAATTATTCCTAGCATGATTCTTATCCCTAGAAATTGAAGGTGTATTAATAAATTTTACCTTAGGGTTTGCCTTAGTGGCTCCCCCTACTTGTGATGCTCCCCTTTGCCCCTTCTTCTTCTTCTTTGGGCATTGACTCCGGTAATGACCCGGTAGTCGACATTTGAAGCAAATGACATACTCCTTGCTCTTTTGTCTTGGAGAACCGGCGTCCGTTGACTTTTGTTGACTTTTAGGCGCCGAAGGAGTTTTCTTGATCCTCTTTGGACATTTGCTCTTGTAATGCCCATACTCCCTACACTCAAAGCACATAATATGATTTTTGTTTGAAAATAAAGTGTTTGAGTTACCTAGGGTGGTGGTAGGTGCCGGAGTTAAATTTTGAGCTTCCTCATCTTGATCGGATGTTGAGAGCTCTTCTTGAGGTTGCTTCGGTGTAGAGGATGGTCTCTTCTCCTCAATCCTAGAAGTAGATGCTTCTTCCACCTCTTCTACTTCTTCTTTCTCCGATTCGGAAGTTGACTCCATCTCAACTTCCGATTCCTCACTTTCACTTGAGGATGAACTCTCCTCATGGTATCTTGCCAATTTTCTCCATAGCTCTTTGGCATACATGTAATCCCCTAACTTGCACAAAACATCATTAGGAATTAAATCTTCCAAAAGTTTCGTTACCTTAACTTCGGTCTTGAGCTTTTGGCATTGCTCTTGGGTCCACTTTTTCAATTTTAGGACATTTCCCTTCTTATCCCTAGGGGGTTCAAGACCTTCAATGAGGATGAACCAATCCTCTATGTTCATCATCAAGAATGTTTCCATTCTTGCTCTCCATGCCGGAAAATCTTCTGGATCATATGGAGGTGGAGTGTTGATTTCTCATCCAAGCTTGTCTTAGAATTCCATCTTCACCCTCTAGCCTTTCACCTTAGCTCCCGGTTGTTAATCCGTAGAAGAGCCCCGGGCTCTGATACCACTTGTTAGACCACCCTTGGAATGGCTAGAGGGGGGTGAATAGCGAAGATGTAATTCGATCTCGTTTGTGTCTACAATTTCGTTAGCGCAGCGGAATATATATAATGATAAAAGCAATAACGAAATAGACAACAAGCTAACACAATGATATAACGTGGTTCGGAACCGCACGGTTCCTACTCCACGGATCGAGCTCTAAAGAGCCCTAGTGATGCACACGCACTCACTAATGATAAACACTCCTTCTCGACACAAGTCGGAGGCGGAGAAACCCCTTACAATAAATCTTACAACAGTAAGAATGAAATACAAGCAATATACAATGTAAATATGAAATACAAGTAAAGAAAAGACTTTACAACACTTGTTTTGATTGCTTGAATGCTTGGTTGCTTGCTTGCACTTGGAGACCTGATTTGCACCAACAAATCGCCCCAATAGCCCTCAAGAACCGGTTTCTTTTTACTCCATCACGAGCTGCATATATAGCTTCAACCTGTGCTGGAAAAAGTCTATCAGTCGACTGATCGAGACCATCAGTCGACTGATGCCACTGTTGTCGTGAGACAACGGCTAGTTCCACGTTGGATAAGTCCAACGGAACTACCATCATCGATCGATGATTCACGACTGATGGAGTCCTCACTCGACCAGTCGAGTCTCGACTCCATTCTATGGCCGAATTCTCGAGCACCAGTCGACTGATCAGACTATCAGTCGACTGCTCGAGCCATCAGTCGACTGCCAACCTATGGCAGTCGACTGCTAGGCCATAACCCGCAGTCAAACCCTAGTTGACTCGGTCCAGTCGACTGCCACATGGCACCAGTCGACTGGCACACCTCAAACATGAGGTTTTAACTCAAGTATGGTTCCCCCATACTTGCTAGACCACCCTTAGCCTAGACCTAAGCCTTCTAGTCACCTCCATCAGCCTCACGCCTCTCGGATCCCTCCAAGTCATCCATGACTTGTTCATCCATCGTGCTAGCCTTCAGGTGCTTCCGTCGGCTATGTCATGCTAACGGTGTCTACACCGCCAAGGCACATTGGACTTACGCCGCCAAGACTCCGCTTGGACTTTACGCCGCCAACCATTGGACTTATGCTGCCAAGACTCCCGCTTGGACTTTACGCCGCCAATCATTGGACTTATGCTGCCAAGACCATGCTTGGACTTTCCCTTGCCAACCCATGTTGGACTTTTCATGCCAAGACCCATGCTTGGACTTTCCTTGCCAACACATGTTGGACTTTCCATTTGCCAAGTACTCAGGACTTGGACTTTCCCAAGTGTCCAACTTGGACTTTTCATGACAATTATATTGTCATATGTTTTTGTCGAAACATCAAAACACATCAAAACATCACTCGAGCCAAACTCGAGTCCTGGTCAATCATGACCTGGGCCGATTGCACCAACAATCTCCCCCTTTTTGATGTTTGACAAAAACCAAACAAATAATTGAGCTAGAATACTAACTCAAATCCTTTACCAATTATCCCAAATGTTCTCCCCCAAACATTCTCCCCCTTTTTGACTAACATCAAAAAGGTTTTCTCTCCAAGGAGGTCAATGTCTCATGTCCCAATGAGATCTTACAATCTCCCCCTTGATTCAAAAATACCTAGGATGCCTACCATCTTCCTAGTGATAAGTCCCATATCACTCAAGAGAGGCAATCCTATTCACTCTCCCAATTTCCAAATTGGGTTTCTAAAAATCCATAAATTTCCCAAATTGATAACATTCTCCCCTTCAAGGAGAAAAACACATCCATCATCCCAAGATGGATATCTCCCCCTAAGGGCTTGCTCCCCCTTGACCATTGCACCAACAATGTCCTTGGGAAGTCCCTAAGCCAATAGGAACTCTAAACCATCAAAATTAAGGTTAGAAATTCAACATTTAACTTTCCACACCTTAAAATTGATACAAACCCTAAACAACTCTTCTAATCCATATCCAATTTTCACCCTTTATAATGCTTCCCAAAGCATATCCTAGGGTTAGGAGTGGTTAGGGACCTTTGCCATGGTAACACGGTTAAACCAAACCTTAGTTTTCCCGAAATCAGCCTTGGCGATCGACTGTCACTACTACGATCATTACACTCATCGATCATTGCCACTGAGGCGATCGATAATCAAATATCCGATTTGATTATCGAATCGAGTTTTGAAAAATCATAAATAATTATCGTATATCGAAAAATCACGAAATTTGATCATTATAATACCTATGATGACATACAATGGGGAAAAATGTTTGAAAATATTTTACCCATTAAAATAGTGAATTTGATACAAAACTCAAAACCATTGAAATTTTCAATGTTTTGGCCCTATTTTGTATCAACTTCATCAATGGTGATTGCTATCAAAAGATAGACTTCACCAAGGTTTTCTAAAATGATTTTAAAATGTTTTCAAACCCTTATCTTGGACCATAATCCTTGGGCTCTATGTGTGTGACTTGTACACGAGCTCTCCTAATGATCCACAATGGAATTGGATGAGTTTTAGTTCATCTAGATGTAAAAACTATGCACCTTGAACTTAACTCATATCCTAGCATCTCACATGCATCTATGGTGTATAAATACACATACATGTCAATTAGATGTGAGATGTGGGTTTTATTCTCTCTAAACTAGAGTTTCATACATTTTTCTAAGGCAACTCTACTTGATTCCCTTATAAATGGGACTCCAAGTCATGTCATTGTCCTTAATTCAATTTCAATCAAAATTTTCTTAAATGCATGAATGATTATGGCATTAATGATGATATAAATAAACACATGCTCATAATCATGATGTCATGGCATATGATATAAAACTAAGCATACATGACATTAACCTAAAACCTAAGCATACTCATGACATATAAAATCATAGAAATAGGCATGATGTCATGACATGGCATATAGCAATCAAAGCATGGCATATAACATATATAGGTATAATAATACCTAAATTTTAATATTAATTGCCATTTCATATAATTAATTGCATTTTGCCATATTTCTAATTTTCTCCCAAGTGTGCCAAAAACCTAAAATGGCACACTAACCTCTAAACCTAAATTGTGCCAATTTTGATCATTTTATCAAACTTCTCAAGTAATATTGGCACATCCTAAAAACTTTTAGGATTAAGACTTAAATATATTTCCAAGGCAACCATAACCTTGAAAATAACCTAAAGTGCCACCTTTATTATGGTTGAGTTAACTACCCATCCAATCAAGGTTGGCACACCCTAAACCCATCTAGCTTGAATCAATCACGCTCTTAGGAACCCAAAACCTATTGGAGCTCCTAGGGTTAATTAGGTATTCCTTAGGGATAACCTCCCTAGATACCTTCCTAATGACCTTCCTAGGCTTATTAGCCTTGATCATTTTGGTTTTGCCTAGGTTAACCTTAGGGGTGACTCCCTTTGTAACCTTCTTAGTGACTTCCCTAGGTTTCCTAGAAACCCTAGCCACTAGGCACACATCATGGTCAACTCTAAGGATGACTTCCCTATTGACCTTGGTCTTCCTAGACCTAGTTAGTGTTCCATAGTCAAATGGAACACAATGATAAGTCACTTTAGACTTAGGTTTGTGACCCAAACCTTTCTTGCCCTTGGTTGACTTTTGACTCTTAGGTCCTAGGGGTTGACTTTGACTTTTGGACACAGAAGTTTGACTAATTGACCCTTGCATTTGATTTTGCATAACCTTAAGGGTCTTTTCAAGTTTTTCAAGCCTTGATCTCAAGGCTTGATTTTCCTTTTCTAATATCTTAATTTTTTATTTTTCATTTTCTCTTGAGATATTTTTATTTCTAGGCATATGTCTAGATTTCTTAGCATTAAAGCCTAGATGTTCTCCTATTTTCTTAATGCTTTCCTTAGGTAATATATTTTTAGGAACATTAGTCCCAAATTTCTTCTTATTTCCTAAGTGAACACTCTTAGCTCCTAGGCAAATATATCTATTATTTCTAGCATGCTTTTCATGCACAATAGCAAGACTATTAAAATTATTCCTAGCATGATTCTTATCCCTAGAAATTGAAGGTGCATTAATAAATTTTACCTTAGGGTTTGCCTTAGTGGCTCCCCCTACTTGTGATTCTCCCCTTTGCCCCTTCTTCTTCTTCTTTGGGCATTGACTCCGGTAGTCGACATTTGAAGCAAATGACATACTCCTTGCTCTTTTGTCTTGGAGAACCGGCGTCCGTTGACTTTTGTTGACTTTTAGGCGCCGAAGGAGTTTTCTTGATCCTCTTTGGACATTTGCTCTTGTAATGCCCATACTCCCTACACTCAAAGCACATAATATGATTTTTGTTTGAAAATAAAGTGTTTGAGTTACCTAGGGTGGTGGTAGGTGCCGGAGTTAAATTTTGAGCTTCCTCATCTTGATCGGATGTTGAGAGCTCTTCTTGAGGTTGCTTCGGTGTAGAGGATGGTCTCTTCTCCTCAATCCTAGAAGTAGATGCTTCTTCCACCTCTTCTACTTCTTCTTTCTCCGATTCGGAAGTTGACTCCATCTCAACTTCCGATTCCTCACTTTCACTTGAGGATGAACTCTCCTCATGGTATCTTGCCAATTTTCTCCATAGCTCCTTGGCATACATGTAATCCCCTAACTTGCACAAAACATCATTAGGAATTAAATCTTCCAAAAGTTTCGTTACCTTAACTTCGGTCTTGAGCTTTTGGCGTTGCTCTTGGGTCCACTTTTTCAATTTTAGGACATTCCCCTTCTTATCCCTAGGGGGTTCAAGACCTTCAATGAGGATGAACCAATCCTCTATGTTCATCATCAAGAATGTTTCCATTCTTGCTCTCCATGCCGAAAAATCTTCTGGATCATATGGAGGTGGAGTGTTGATTTCCCATCCAAGCTTGTCTTGGAATTCCATCTTCACCCTCTAGCCTTTCACCTTAGCTCCCGGTTGTTAATCCGTAGAAGAGCCCCGGGCTCTGATACCACTTGTTAGACCACCCTTGGAATGGCTAGAGGGGGGGTGAATAGCGAAGATGTAATTCGATCTCGTTTGTGTCTACAATTTCGTTAGCGTAGCGGAATATATATAATGATAAAAGCAATAACGAAATAGACAACAAGCTAACATTAATGATATAGCGTGGTTGGAACCGCACGGTTCCTACTCCACGGATCGAGCTCTAAAGAGCCCTAGTGATGCACACGACTCACTAATGATAAACACTCCTTCTCGACACAAGTCGGAGGCGGAGAAACCCTTACAATAAATCTTACAGCAGAAGAATGAAATACAAGCAATATACAATGTAAATATGAAATACAAGTAAAGAAAAGACTTTACAACACTTGTTTTGATTGCTTGAATGCTTGGTTGCTTGCTTGCACTTGGAGACCTGATTTGCACCAACAAATCGCCCCAATAGCCCTCAAGAACCGGTTTCTTTTTACTCCATCACGAGCTGCATATATAGCTTCAACCTATGCTGGAAAAAGTCTATCAGTCGACTGATCGAGACCATCAGTCGACTGATGCCACTGTTGTCGTGAGACAACGGCTAGTTCCACGTTGGATAAGTCCAACGGAACTACCATCGATCGGCCGATTGTGACCATCGATCGACCGATGGAGTCCTCACCGAGTCTCGACTCATTCTACGGCCGATTCTCGAGCACCGACGGTGATCGGACTATCGGGCCGATCGCTGAGCTCATCGATCGACCGCAACCTATGGCGATCCGCTAGGCTATAACCCGCAACAAACCCTAGTTGACTCGGTCCGGTCCGCGCCACATGGCACCGGGCCGACCGCACACCTCAAACATGAGGTTTTAACTCAAGTATGGTTCCCCCATACTTGCTAGACCACCCTTAGCCTAGACCTAAGCCTTCTAGTCACCTCCATCAGCCTCACACCTCTCGGATCCCTCCTAGTCATCCATGACTTGTTCATCCATCGCGCTAGCCTTCAGGTGCTTCCGTCGGCTATGTCATGCTAACGGTGTCTACACCGCCAAGGCACATTGGACTTACGCCGCCAAGACTCCGCTTGGACTTTACGCCGCCAACCATTGGACTTATGCTGCCAAGACTCCCGTTTGGACTTTACGCCGCCAATCATTGGACTTATGCTGCCAAGACCATGCTTGGACTTTCCCTTGCCAACCCATGTTGGACTTTTCATGCCAAGACCCATGCTTGGACTTTCCTTGCCAACACATGTTGGACTTTCCATTTGCCAAGTACTCAGGACTTGGACTTTCCATGACAATTATATTGTCATATGTTTTTGTCGAAACATCAAAACACATCAAAACATCACTCGAGCCAAACTCGAGTCCTGGTCAATCATGACCTGGGCCGATTGCACCAACAATCTCCCCCTTTTTGATGTTTGACAAAAACCAAACAAATAATTGAGCTAGAATACTAACTCAAATCCTTTACCAATTATCCCAAATGTTCTCCCCCAAACATTCTCCCCCTTTTTGACTAACATCAAAAAGGTTTTCTCTCCAAGGAGGTCAATGTCTCATGTCCCAATGAGATCTTACAATCTCCCCCTTGATTCAAAAATACCTAGGATGCCTACCATCTTCCTAGTGATAAGTCTCATATCACTCAAGAGAGGCAATCCTATTCACTCTCCCAATTTCCAAATTGGGTTTCTAAAAATCCATAAATTTCCCAAATTGATAACATTCTCCCCTTCAAGGAGAAAAACACATCCATCATCCCAAGATGGATATCTCCCCCTAAAGGCTTGCTCCCCCTTTACCATTGCACCAACAATGTCCTTGGGAAGTCCCTAAGCCAATAGAAACTTTAAACCGTCAAAACTAAGGTTAGAGATTCAACATTTAACTTTCCACACCTTAGAATTGATACAAACCCTAAACAACTCTCCTAATCCATATCCAATAGCTTTTCACCCTTTATAATGCTTCCCAAAGCATATCCTAGGGTTAGGAGTGGTTAGAGACCTTTGCCATGGCTGAACACGGACTAACCAAACTTAGTTTTCTCGAATCAGTTAGCGATCGCCACTCGAGATCGTGATGATAATCAAAATATCCAATTTGATTATCAGAATCGAGTTTCAGAAAATCATAAATAATTATACGTATATCGAAAAATCACGAAATTTGATACGTATAATACCTATGACACATACAATGGGGGAAAAATGTTTGAAAAATATTTTACCCATAAAATAGTGAATTTGATACAAAACTCAAAACCATTGAAATTTTCAATGTTTTGGCCCTATTTTGTATCAACTTCATCAATGGTGATTGCTATCAAAAGATAGACTTCACCAAGGTTTTCTAAAATGATTTTAAAATGTTTTCAAAACCTTATCTTGGACCATAATCCTTGGGCTCTATGTGTGTGACTTGTACACGAGCTCTCCTAATGATCCACAATGGAATTGGATGAGTTTTAGTTCATCTAGATGTAAAAACTATGCACCTTGAACTTAACTCATATCCTAGCATCTCACATGCATCTATGGTGTATAAATACACATACATGTCAATTAGATGTGAGATGTGGGTTTTATTCTCTCTAAACTAGAGTTTCATACATTTTTCTAAGGCAACTCTACTTGATTCCCTTATAAATGGGACTCCAAGTCATGTCATTGTCCTTAATTCAATTTCAATCAAAATTTTCTTAAATGCATGAATGATTATGGCATTAATGATGATATAAATAAACACATGCTCATAATCATGATGTCATGGCATATGATATAAAACTAAGCATACATGACATTAACCTAAAACCTAAGCATACTCATGACATATAAAATCATAGAAATAGGCATGATGTCATGACATGGCATATAGCAATCAAAGCATGGCATATAACATATATAGGTATAATAATACCTAAATTTTAATATTAATTGCCATTTCATATAATTAATTGCATTTTGCCATATTTCTAATTTTCTCCCAAGTGTGCCAAAAACCTAAAATGACACACTAACCTCTAAACCTAAATTGTGCCAATTTTGATCATTTTATCAAACTTCTCAAGTAATATTGGCACATCCTAAAAACTTTTAGGATTAAGACTTAAATATATTTCCAAGGCAACCATAACCTTGAAAATAACCTAAAGTGCCACCTTTATTATGGTTGAGTTAACTACCCATCCAATCAAGGTTGGCACACCCTAAACCCATCTAGCTTGAATCAATCACGCTCTTAGGAACCCAAAACCTATTGGAGCTCCTAGGGTTAATTAGGTATTCCTTAGGGATAACCTCCCTAGATACCTTCCTAATGACCTTCCTAGGCTTATTAGCCTTGATCATTTTGGTTTTGCCTAGGTTAACCTTAGGGGTGACTCCCTTTGTAACCTTCTTAGTGACTTCCCTAGGTTTCCTAGAAACCCTAGCCACTAGGCACACACCATGGTCAACTCTAGGGATGACTTCCCTATTGACCTTGGTCTTCCTAGACCTAGTTAGTGTTCCATAGTCAAATGGAACACAATGATAAGTCACTTTAGGCTTAGGTTTGTGACCCAGACCTTTCTTGCCCTTGGTTGACTTTTGACTCTTAGGTCCTAGGGGTTGACTTTGACTTTTGGACACAGAAGTTTTGTTAGTGCTTATAAGCTCCACATATCTCCACAATGGCATGATATTGTCCACTTTGGGTCTAAGCTCTCATGGTTTTATTTTTGGGCTTTACCCAAAAGGCCTCATACCAATGGAGATATCTTTTTTCTTATAAGCACATGATCTTTTCCATGTCTTACCAATGTGGGACTTTGATTGTATTCCCCATACTCCCAACAATCCCCCCCTCAAACGAAGGACCACATTGGGCCCCCCCTCAAGCCTATCCCTCCTCGAAGGATTTTCTCTGCTTGATGTCCGATCTTCAACCCACCAGGACTTCCTGCCAGTTGTTCGGTCCCCCCGACCCAACTAGACTTCCTTCCTGATGTCTGGTTCTCTTGATCCGGACGTGGGAGCTCAACTTCCTTCGTTCGAGGTTCATGGCTTGACATGGACCATGGCTCTGATACCAATTGTTAGTGCTTATAAGCTCCACATATCTCCACAATGGCATGATATTGTCCACTTTGGGTCTAAGCCCTCATGGTTTTATTTTTGGGCTTTACCCAAAAGGCCTCATACCAATGGAGATATCTTTTTTCTTATAAGCACATGATCATTTCCATGTCTTACCAATGTGGGACTTTGATTGTATTCCCCATACTCCCAACAAGTTTGACTAATTGACCCTTGCATTTGATTTTGCATAACCTTAAGGGTCTTTTCAAGTTTTTCAAGCCTTGATCTCAAGGCTTGATTTTCCTTTTCTAATATCTTAATTTTTTATTTTTCATTTTCTCTTGAGATATTTTTATTTCTAGGCATATGTCTAGATTTCTTAGCATTAAAGCCTAGATGTTCTCCTATTTTCTTAATGCTTTCCTTAGGTAATATATTTTTAGGAACATTAGTCCCAAATTTCTTCTTATTTCCTAAGTGAACACTCTTAGCTCCTAGGCAAATATATCTATTATTTCTAGCATGCTTTTCATGCACAATAGCAAGACTATTAAAATTATTCCTAGCATGATTCTTATCCCTAGAAATTGAAGGTGCATTAATAAATTTTACCTTAGGGTTTGCCTTAGTGGCTCCCCCTACTTGTGATGCTCCCCTTTGCCCCTTCTTCTTCTTCTTTGGGCATTGACTCCGGTAATGACCCGGTAGTCGACATTTGAAGCAAATGACATACTCCTTGCTCTTTTGTCTTGGAGAATCGGCGTCCGTTGACTTTTGTTGACTTTTAGGTGCCGAAGGAGTTTTCTTGATCCTCTTTGGACATTTGCTCTTGTAATGCCCATACTCCCTACACTCAAAGCACATAATATGATTTTTGTTTGAAAATAAAGTGTTTGAGTTACCTAGGGTGGTGGTAGGTGCCGGAGTTAAATTTTAAGCTTCCTCATCTTGATCGGATGTTGAGAGCTCTTCTTGAGGTTGCTTCGGTGTAGAGGATGGTCTCTTCTCCTCAATCCTAGAAGTAGATGCTTCTTCCACCTCTTCTACTTCTTCTTTCTCCGATTCGGAAGTTGACTCCATCTCAACTTCCGATTCCTCACTTTCACTTGAGGATGAACTCTCCTCATGGTTTCCAATTTTCTCCATAGCTCCTTGGCATACATGTAATCCCCTAACTTGCACAAAACATCATTAGGAATTAAATCTTCCAAAAGTTTCGTTACCTTAACTTCGGTCTTGAGCTTTTGGCGTTGCTCTTGGGTCCACTTTTTCAATTTTAGGACATTCCCCTCCTTATCCCTAGGGGGTTCAAGACCTTCAATGAGGATGAACCAATCCTCTATGTTCATCATCAAGAATGTTTCCATTCTTGCTCTCCATGCCGGAAAATCTTCTGGAACATATGGAGGTGGAGTGTTGATTTCCCATCCAAGCTTGTCTTGGAATTCCATCTTCACCCTCTAGCCTTTCACCTTAGCTCCCGGTTGTTAATCCGTAGAAGAGCCCCGGGCTCTGATACCACTTGTTAGACCACCCTTGGAATGGCTAGAGGGGGGGTGAATAGCGAAGATGTAATTCGATCTCGTTTGTGTCTACAATTTCGTTAGCGCAGCGGAATATATATAATGATAAAAGCAATAACGAAATAGACAACAAGCTAACACAATGATATAACGTGGTTCGGAACCGCACGGTTCCTACTCTACGGATCGAGCTCTAAAGAGCCCTAGTGATGCACACGCACTCACTAATGATAAACACTCCTTCTCGAAACAAGTCGGAGGCGGAGAAACCCCTTACAATAAATCTTACAACAGTAAGAATGAAATACAAGCAATATACAATGTAAATATGAAATACAAGTAAAGAAAAGACTATACAACACTTGTTTTGATTGCTTGAATGCTTGGTTGCTTGCTTGCACTTGGAGACCTGATTTGCACCAACAAATCGCCCCAATAGCCCTCAAGAACCGGTTTCTTTTTACTCCATCACGAGCTGCATATATAGCTTCAACCTGTGCTGGAAAAAGTCTATCAGTCGACTGATCGAGACCATCAGTCGACTGATGCCACTGTTGTCGTGAGACAACGGCTAGTTCCACATTGGATAAGTCCAACGGAACTACCATCAGTCGACTGATTGTGACCATCAGTCGACTGATGGAGTCCTCACTCGACACCGAAGTCTCGACTCCATTCTATGGCCGAATTTCGAGCACCTAGTCGACCGATCGACACTATCACGATCGCTGAGCCATCACCGATCGCCAACCTATGGCAATGATCGCTAGGCCATAACCCGCAAACCCTAGTTGATGGCCCGGGCCAATGACCGCCACATGGCACTGACGGCACACCTCAAACATGAGGTTTTAACTCAAGTATGGTTCCCCCATACTTGCTAGACCACCCTTAGCCTAGACCTAAGCCTTCTAGTCACCTCCATCAGCCTCACGCCTCTCGGATCCCTCCAAGTCATCCATGACTTGTTCATCCATCGCGCTAGCCTTCAGGTGCTTCCGTCGGCTATGTCATGCTAACGGTGTCTACACCGCCAAGGCACATTGGACTTACGCCGCCAAGACTCCGCTTGGACTTTACGCCGCCAACCATTGGACTTATGCTGCCAAGACTCCCGCTTAGACTTTACGCCGCCAATCATTGGACTTATGCTGCCAAGACCATGCTTGGACTTTCCCTTGCCAACCCATGTTGGACTTTTCATGCCAAGACCCATGCTTGGACTTTCCTTGCCAACACATGTTGGACTTTCCATTTGCCAAGTACTCAGGACTTGGACTTTCCCAAGTGTCCAACTTGGACTTTTCATGACAATTATATTGTCATATGTTTTTGTCGAAACATCAAAACACATCAAAACATCACTCGAGCCAAACTCGAGTCCTGGTCAATCGTGACCTGGGCCGATTGCACCAACAATCTCCCCCTTTTTGATGTTTGACAAAAACCAAACAAATAATTGAGCTAGAATACTAACTTTACCAATTATCCCAAATGTTCTCCCCCAAACATTCTCCCCCTTTTTGACTAACATCAAAAAGGTTTTCTCTCCAAGGAGGTCAATGTCTCATGTCCCAATGAGATCTTACAATCTCCCTTGATCCAAAATACCTAGGATGCCTACCATCTTCCTAGTGATAAGTCCCATATCACTCAAGAGAGGCAATCCTATTCACTCTCCCAATTTCCAAATTGGGTTTCTAAAAATCCATAAATTTCCCAAATTGATAACATTCTCCCCTTCAAGGAGAAAAACACATCCATCATCCCAAGATGGATATCTCCCCCTAAGGGCTTGCTCCCCCTTGACCATTGCACCAACAATGTCCTTGGGAAGTCCCTAAGCCAATGGGAACTTGAAACCGTCAAAACTAAGGTTAGAGATTCAACATTTAACTTTCCACACCTTAGAATTGATAC
This sequence comes from Wurfbainia villosa, assembly GCA_025175895.1. Classification (NCBI taxonomy): domain Eukaryota; kingdom Viridiplantae; phylum Streptophyta; class Magnoliopsida; order Zingiberales; family Zingiberaceae; genus Wurfbainia; species Wurfbainia villosa. The sequence goes on along the minus strand of CM045987.1, from coordinate 109,829,184 downwards.
AAACTTTAAACAACTCTCCTAATCCATATCCAATAGCTTTTCACCCTTTATAATGCTTCCCAAAGCATATCCTAGGGTTAGGAGTGGTTAGAGACCTTTGCCATGGTCAACACGGACTAACCAAACTTAGTTTTCCCGAAATCAGCCTTGGCAATGACTGCACCATCATTGCCACACTCATCGATCGATCCATCAGTAATCGACTGATAATCAAATATCCGAATTTCGCTTATCGAATCGAGTTTAAAATCATAAATAATTATACGTGATATCGAAAAATCACGAAATTTGATACGATATAATACCTATGACACATACAATGGGTGAAAATGTTTGAAAATATTTTACCCATAAAAATAGTGAATTTGATACAAAACTCAAAACCATTGAAATTTTCAATGTTTTGGCCCTATTTTGTATCAACTTCATCAATGGTGATTGCTATCAAAAGATAGACTTCACCAAGGTTTTCTAAAATGATTTTAAAATGTTTTCAAAACCTTATCTTGGACCATAATCCTTGGGCTCTATGTGTGTGACTTGTACACGAGCTCTCCTAATGATCCACAATGGAATTGGATGAGTTTTAGTTCATCTAGATGTAAAAACTATGCACCTTGAACTTAACTCATATCCTAGCATCTCACATGCATCTATGGTGTATAAATACACATACATGTCAATTAGATGTGAGATGTGGGTTTTATTCTCTCTAAACTAGAGTTTCATACATTTTTCTAAGGCAACTCTACTTGATTCCCTTATAAATGGGACTCCAAGTCATGTCATTGTCCTTAATTCAATTTCAATCAAAATTTTCTTAAATGCATGAATGATTATGGCATTAATGATGATATAAATAAACACATGCTCATAATCATGATGTCATGGCATATGATATAAAACTAAGCATACATGACATTAACCTAAAACCTAAGCATACTCATGACATATAAAATCATAGAAATAGGCATGATGTCATGACATGGCATATAGCAATCAAAGCATGGCATATAACATATATAGGTATAATAATACCTAAATTTTAATATTAATTGCCATTTCATATAATTAATTGCATTTTGCCATATTTCTAATTTTCTCCTAAGTGTGCCAAAAACCTAAAATGACACACTAACCTCTAAACCTAAATTGTGCCAATTTTGATCATTTTATCAAACTTCTCAAGTAATATTGGCACATCCTAAAAACTTTTAGGATTAAGACTTAAATGTATTTCCAAGGCAACCATAACCTTGAAAATAACCTAAAGTGCCACCTTTATTATGGTTGAGTTAACTACCCATCCAATCAAGGTTGGCACACCCTAAACCCATCTAGCTTGAATCAATCACGCTCTTAGGAACCCAAAACCTATTGGAGCTCCTAGGGTTAATTAGGTATTCCTTAGGGATAACCTCCCTAGATACCTTCCTAATGACCTTCCTAGGCTTATTAGCCTTGATCATTTTGGTTTTGCCTAGGTTAACCTTAGGGGTGACTCCCTTTGTAACCTTCTTAGTGACTTCCCTAGGTTTCCTAGAAACCCTAGCCACTAGGCACACACCATGGTCAACTCTAGGGATGACTTCCCTATTGACCTTGGTCTTCCTAGACCTAGTTAGTGTTCCATAGTCAAATGGAACACAATGATAAGTCACTTTAGGCTTAGGTTTGTGACCCAAACCTTTCTTGCCCTTGGTTGACTTTTGACTCTTAGGTCCTAGGGGTTGACTTTGACTTTTGGACACAGAAGTTTGACTAATTGACCCTTGCATTTGATTTTGCATAACCTTAAGGGTCTTTTCAAGTTTTTCAAGCCTTGATCTCAAGGCTTGATTTTCCTTTTCTAATATCTTAATTTTTGATTTTTCATTTTCTCTTGAGATATTTTTATTTCTAGGCATATGTCTAGATTTCTTAGCATTAAAGCCTAGATGTTCTCCTATTTTCTTAATGCTTTCCTTAGGTAATATATTTTTAGGAACATTAGTCCCAAATTTCTTCTTATTTCCTAAGTGAACACTCTTAGCTCCTAGGCAAATATATCTATTATTTCTAGCATGCTTTTCATGCACAATAGCAAGACTATTAAAATTATTCCTAGCATGATTCTTATCCCTAGAAATTGAAGGTGCATTAATAAATTTTACCTTAGGGTTTGCCTTAGTGGCTCCCCCTACTTGTGATGCTCCCCTTTGCCCCTTCTTCTTCTTCTTTGGGCATTGACTCCGGTAATGACCCGGTAGTCGACATTTGAAGCAAATGACATACTCCTTGCTCTTTTGTCTTGGAGAACCGGCGTCCGTTGACTTTTGTTGACTTTTAGGCGCCGAAGGAGTTTTCTTGATCCTCTTTGGACATTTGCTCTTGTAATGCCCATACTCCCTACACTCAAAGCACATAATATGATTTTTGTTTGAAAATAAAGTGTTTGAGTTACCTAGGTGGTGGTAGGTGCCGGAGTTAAATTTTGAGCTTCCTCATCTTGATCGGATGTTGAGAGCTCTTCTTGAGGTTGCTTCGGTGTAGAGGATGGTCTCTTCTCCTCAATCCTAGAAGTAGATGCTTCTTCCACCTCTTCTACTTCTTCTTTCTCCGATTCGGAAGTTGACTCCATCTCAACTTCCGATTCCTCACTTTCACTTGAGGATGAACTCTCCTCATGGTATCTTGCCAATTTTCTCCATAGCTCCTTGGCATACATGTAATCCCCTAACTTGCACAAAACATCATTAGGAATTAAATCTTCCAAAAGTTTCGTTACCTTAACTTCGGTCTTGAGCTTTTGGCGTTGCTCTTGGGTCCACTTTTTCAATTTTAGGACATTCCCCTTCTTATCCCTAGGGGGTTCAAGACCTTCAATGAGGATGAACCAATCCTCTATGTTCATCATCAAGAATGTTTCCATTCTTGCTCTCCATGCCGGAAAATCTTCTGGATCATATGGAGGTGGAGTGTTGATTTCCCATCCAAGCTTGTCTTGGAATTCCATCTTCACCCTCTAGCCTTTCACCTTAGCTCCCGGTTGTTAATCCGTAGAAGAGCCCCGGGCTCTGATACCACTTGTTAGACCACCCTTGGAATGGCTAGAGGGGGGGTGAATAGCGAAGATGTAATTCGATCTCGTTTGTGTCTACAATTTCGTTAGCGCAGCGGAATATATATAATGATAAAAGCAATAACGAAATAGACAACAAGCTAACACAATGATATAACGTGGTTCGGAACCGCACGGTTCCTACTCCACGGATCGAGCTCTAAAGAGCCCTAGTGATGCACACGCACTCACTAATGATAAACACTCCTTCTCGACACAAGTCGGAGGCGGAGAAACCCCTTACAATAAATCTTACAACAGTAAGAATGAAATACAAGCAATATACAATGTAAATATGAAATACAAGTAAAGAAAAGACTTTACAACACTTGTTTTGATTGCTTGAATGCTTGGTTGCTTGCTTGCACTTGGAGACCTGATTTGCACCAACAAATCGCCCCAATAGCCCTCAAGAACCGATTTTTTCCTCCATCACGAGCTCCATATATAGCTTCAACTCTCCGAAAAAGTCTATCATCGACTCGAGACCATCACGATCGATGCCATCGTTGTCGGAGACAACGGCTAGTTCCACGCTGAGCGAATTCTCGGCCGATCCACCGACTATCGTATTATCGCCGATCGCTGAGCCATCGGCCGATTGCCAACCTATGGCGATCATTGCTAGGCCATAACCCCGATCAAACCCTAGTTGACTCGGTCCGGTCACGACCGCCACATGGCACGACCGGGCACACCTCAAACATGAGGTTTTAACTCAAGTATGGTTCCCCATACTTGCTAGACCACCCTTAGCCTAGACCTAAGCCTTCTAGTCACCTCCATCACCTCGCCTCTCGGATCCCTCCAAGTCATCCATGACTTGTTCATCCATCGCGCTAGCCTTCAGGTGCTTCCGTCGGCTATGTCATGCTAACGGTGTCTACACCGCCAAGGCACATTGGACTTACGCCGCCAAGACTCCTCTTGGACTTTACGCCGCCAACCATTGGACTTATGCTGCCAAGACTCCCGCTTAGACTTTACGCCGCCAATCATTGGACTTATGCTGCCAAGACCATGCTTGGACTTTCCCTTGCCAACCCATGTTGGACTTTTCATGCCAAGACCCATGCTTGGACTTTCCTTGCCAACACATGTTGGACTTTCCATTTGCCAAGTACTCAGGACTTGGACTTTCCCAAGTGTCCAACTTGGACTTTTCATGACAATTATATTGTCATATGTTTTTGTCGAAACATCAAAACACATCAAAACATCACTCGAGCCAAACTCGAGTCCTGGTCAATCGTGACCTGGGCCGATTGCACCAACAAGTACCACCAGGATGTATTGTAAAACTCGAATGATGTGTCTCCTGTAGCAACTCTTCCGTAACTGAATGCGTGTCCGGAACACACATCCATATTAGAGACAGAAAATTATCTTCTCACAAGAGAAGTCCATCTACCGTCCAAAATCCTCTCCACCACACTCTGTAAGTGCATGGAAGACTATAGCGACCAATCTCAAAAGAACTCTATAGTAGCTACCCGGTAGCTAGTCAAAATCCCATGAGCATTCCTACTCCATACATCCACAAATCAAGATAATGACCACTAAAGTCATGTCATGTATATGACAGCTTGTCTCGCAGTTCCACAACTGTCGTAAGCTCGAGATACGCCTCATTCAACTACATCGGGATCGCTCCGTTCCTTGGAACGATGCATCCGCGTCCAACCTCTTTTTTATCCACTCTGGAAGGATTAACTAATACTCGTGTAAAAGTTAACCGCAGTCTAGGTCTTGTAACTGGTTTCACCAGCTTCCGACTAAATGATTTCCATCATCACCTTTATCAAACAAGTCAGTGATATACTAACGCTTAAAAGCATCCTATCCACATCCGTAGGAATAACCAAATCATGCAAGGAAAACCACCATCTATGGTGGTCGAGTGCGCAACTCCAACTACCACAATCAACAGTGGCCAGGTTACGCAACTCCAACAACCATAAACTGATCCAATCGTGTCCAGGATACATGATTCTCAAATCCCGTGGTGACTAAATCGTTAATTTGTCTAACAACTTAATCAAAACTCATAAAATTCATACTAAGTATGAAATTTTCGTCCTCCATACACCTGCATCCTACTTACTCTAAGCTGATGATATATCAATCATCACAACGACAATGATAATTGTATGACACATGTCACTACAATATCAACCCTCCAGTAGTAAACCAACCCTAGAGTATACACAGGTGTCTTTGGCTGATCTAAATAGATCATCTATCCACAACGAAGGATATTCTTCACAACAACTACTGTATTCCATCATCGATAATCGATGCATACTTTCAAAGGTTCATCTCTCTTTCAACAAAGAGTTCTGGATCTTCTCAAGGAGGAATACTGGGATAGATAAATATCCCCTCCAACATCTCCTATAATTGTAACTCACGTTCTTCTAATTTCCATAGTGTTTAGTAACACTTATATCAACAAAATTATCACTCGTATGAGGAATTCTCTATCGACACTATCTTCGAAATCACTCTGATCGCCTACTCCACTTGCCTATGCAACGGCAAGCCTTGGAGTTCATCCGAAACTACATCCGAATACTCTCAGATTATATGCACATCTGAGAGACATATCGTACCATACTTACAACAATTTAACCATCCGTAAGGATATGTCTACAGTGAAAGTATGTCTATCAAAGCCTAAGGGCATCCCTTGACTTCTTAATTGTTGATCCCCATCTCACCTGATGGTAGAGATACCACCCACCCACAAGTCGATGTAAAGGACCCTTCTAATCCAAACTAAGAATGTTCTAGACAAAGATACTTGTAAACTACAAGTATCTCCCAATATATTAACCCAGAGGGTAAACTAAAGTAATACTCTTAACGATCAATTATCTGCCGATCCGATCCAAAGGCTCCCCACAAGTCTCGGTCTTTCTCCAAAGAAAACCAGATCAGATCCAACAGTTCGCGACAAAGCGGTTGCATTTCTGCGATGAATGATTCGAGGATTTTTCCTAGATCATCCGATCCTATCACTTAATCCTACGAGCTGCAACTGTAGAATACCGAATATATACGACCATCATCGTATACTCTCTCCTCTGTACAAAGCAAATTACATCTGGAGGTAACTGTTATTGTCTGCATGAGTCTTCTACGATGTCTTCTGCTGATGCTGCTTCTGTGTTGATCTCTGCTGAAGGGTAGTATCAAGGAACTCTAACCACGCCTGAGATAGTAGGTTGTTGCTGATGAGATAACCCAATCTTCGGTGTTGATCTCCGTTGTCGAGATGGTGCATCATCCTCCCGGAACACCATTGATAGTCTTCAACTGAGTCTTCAAAATACAACTCCTCAATCTGTACTGGTTGCTTACAATAACAACATATGAACTGATCCAACGAATAATCTGACTTCGCGTGTCTTTGTGATCCGCACTGCACGTACATAATCCCTTCGGAGTCTTTGTTCTGATTTCGCTGATGTGCACGAGAACAACCTGATGATCTGCGGTTGGTCTTCTATAATTAGAAAATGGCTCAAGGCATATGACTCTGATCTTGCTCCTTTTATCCAACAGCCGGAGACTTCAGACTCTAATAAGTTGACCTGCAATATCTACTTATCAGTCTCCAACTCTTAAACACTTGTACGGAGTCATTTCTAAACTCTTGACTCAATCCAACGTCTTCCGGTAGGATCTGATAGAAGATCCTATCATCTTAATCCAACAATAAGTCAACAACTGTGGGTGGCTTAAAACATCCATTCACCTTCTGAAGCTATTAGGTGGTCGTAACCTCTAAAAGTCTAACGACCCTGCATGGTAATCCCGTTACCGATGATCACCCTACTTGAAGCTCAAGAATTCATTACAATGTGTCACTAAAAGTGACATGGGGAAATACTCTCTTTCAACATCACTAAACCATGATCAAGTGATATATTATTTCCCGAAGATTATTTTTTGCATTTATCACCAAATACCGGCTTGATCCCAATAATGGTATGCAAATAACTCTACTTCCTACGTATAACACGATTTAAGTACTCAAAAGTACCCTCAAAGTTATACAACCTAGTACGAACAAACTCAGGGATCAAAATCCCTATGAAACACCGTAAACTAGCCTTCCGCTATCTGCATCAATAATAGCCTACTTGTCTTGTCCATTACCCAACAGGTAATGATCTGACTAGCATAATTAGTGAAAACTCTATGATTGTAGTCTCTGATTTCCACAAGAAATGTGACGACTTGACCCCTATTTTTCGACTCGGTATCAGTCGGCTCTCAAAGGTAAATCACCTTTTCGACACAGGTTTAAGACTTACAGACTCAATAGGTTATTCCCGTGGTCAACTCATACCACGGTTACGAATAATAACCAACACACTACAGGTTATTCCCTGTTTAAACATTAAATATATAACCAACAAAACCAAGAGTATAAACCCTAATGGCAACTCCGATTGGTCGCCACAGTGGGCGACTTCTACTACAAGTCTACATAGGTGTCATAACTCTAACTGTATACACCTTTTACGCAAGTTTAGATAAACATCTAACTAAGTATAAGTTATCAGTGATTCTTACCTCGTGCTACTTGGAGCTTAGGCCGCTGTCCATCTCATCTCAGAAAACAAAAATCGAAACAAATCGACTCCCGAGAATCCAAGACTCGACACAAAAGAACATTGTATGGCATCACAGAACCTAGCTCTGATACCACTAAAGTTGTCATGCCCCAAGAGTATGTCGTGCCGAAAAGCAAATGGACAACATCTCCCCAATACGTGGCAACATCTCGTGTTAATAAAAGGCCCGTAGGCCACAACAACAACAACATATATATATAAGTAAACAAACCACAGCGGAAACTAACCACAATCATCATAACAAACTACACAGCGGAAATATAAAACAACCACATCACAACTACAAACAGTGCATACCGGTATGACTGACACATCACAACAAAATGGAATATCGACAAAATCCAAATCCACAAGTCCACAACACAGTACATCACGAAAACTCCAAATACATTACACCCATACGGAAAGCCCAAAACGACCACTAGAGTCTCGGAGGTGAGATGAGATGTCAGCCAGCGGTGCTCCAAGTCGTCATGAAAACTTTTACCTATTACCTGGGCGACAAAAAAACACAGGGTTTATGGTGGTGAGTAAAACTCAGCAGGTAATAGAAAAAACATGTATATATCAAATATCACATGTAATTCAACAACATAACCTAAAGGTACAACAGGTATACTAGCACAGTATATAAATGCATGCATATATCGTCTAACCAAATAAACAACGTATAATGCAGACATACCTGAAAGTCTGCTACACTACTCTGATCCAACATGAGCATATATCCAACATATATAACAGGAAGAGTAATACTGACTCACAATATACTCATGATATAGGTCAAGGTATGTAATGGTCTGTCCAACAAATATACAAGTATCCGACACAACCATATAACAAATACAAGAATCATGCATGAGTATGATGTACAACCAAATGCAGCAAGCATAGTACAATCAAATGCAACATCACAATAAGCATATATATATATAGACTGCATCTATATATATATATATATTAATCACAACCATCCATATATAAATATACATGCATATATGTATATATATGGTAATATGCAAGGCGCCATAAAATACGGCAATGCAGCATGCATGGTCATGCCTGCGCACCCCTACTCGCTACCACGACCCCAGTGTGGCCTAGGTGGCACGACATGACAACTGTCCAAACTCAACACCAACCACCGCTCTAGAGTGGCCTAGTGGGCAGTATGATCAAGTAGAATATGAGCGTAAAGAGCTCGCTACACAATGGGGGTCCCTGCTGCTGGCCACTCCGACTGACACTACCAATGAGTGGTCGAGTGTCACGCACCCAAGACAACTGCATGCAACGCCAACTACCACCATCTATAGTGGTAGAGTGCAGCACAACAAATGCTCTGCCCTCACACCAGTTACTCCTCGGAGAGTAACCTGGGAGGCAGGATGACTAACGACTCGCTCAACCCCAAGGGAGACTATGTCGTCAGAAATCATGCAAATGACATGAATGTACTGTCACATGTACAGACCTTTACCACAGACTCTCTGTTCAACAAAGAGTCATACCCATCTGATCAATACACTCTCTATCTTGTAGAGAGTCATACTCAACTGATCGACGGATTCTCTATCCTGTAGAGAGTCGTACTCAACTAATCGATGCACTCTCTATCCTGTAGAGAGTCATACTCAACTGATCATAACTCTCTCTCCAATAGAGAGTCATACTCAACTAATCATAACTCTCTATCCAATAGAGAGTCATACTCAACTGATCGACGCACTCTCTATCCTGTAAAGAGTCGTACTCGACTAATCATATCAAGCGGGGACCACCAGTCCGTAGCGACACACTAATCACCCTTCACTTAACCATTACACAACACATGGTTGGTAATAAGTATGCAACATACGAGTATTGGAATAAATCTTACCTTTAGAGCATTACGTACCCACGAATGAACCTTTACCCAATTTACAAATCACGTTATCATTCGTACTCCCACATCTACACCCTACTAAACATTTATAGATCTACCTACATCACATCTGTAACTCCTTAATCATGATAAAGGAAAATGTGATATCAGCATTTGAGCATATATAGCCAACGACAAGTATCAAGCATATGGATAATAAGAGCATAGTCAAGATAATATGAACATATAACATGCTTATATCTATATCTAAATCTGAATGCAATTACATCTACCTGACCAGGGTAGGAAATTACCCACCTAATTACAAAGACTTATCTGAGAATACAAATTGTCTTTACATTCGTAAGACAATTCTGCAACAAGGTCTTGCAATTAATATACAGATATAACTAAACACTACTATATTCAAGTTGTAGGAATAGGAATCTAATCCAATCCAAATCCCAAATCTTACCAAATCAAAGCTTACCTTCCCTAGCTTCCTTCTGATCGATCGATCCACAGATTTGAGTATTGAAGCACAGTGACTGTGGGTCACCAATCGCAATACAGGGCAAGTGATCAACAAGTCGAAGCCACCGGTGAGCTAGCTGCCGATGAAGTTGGCTAGCCACCAGATCTAGCAGTGACGACTAGGTTGTTCGGGGTGGCTGCAGCTGATTGCAATGGATGTTCACGGTGACCCAAAAAGGCAACCGAAATGGCAGGCGACGACAGCTGCAACTCCAACTCGCGGCGATGCACGAACATGGAAGCACAAGGGACTGCAACAACTGAGATCGGGAGAAAAGGCACCAACATCGAACGAGAATCCCCAACCCTCACGGCGATGAGGTGGCAGTGGTGGCAGATCAACTGCAGCGACGATGAGGCGATCCACAGTGGCAGAGGAAGGGCATCGGCAAAAGGGAAAAACTAGGGCACGTGAAAGGTGGCCAGCACGCGAAGGTCGCGGACTGTGGCGACTCTTTGCTATCGTCGAGATCTGGAGGAACAAGGCGACAACGAAGTTGTCTCCTGTGGCGATGGTGATGGGGCAGCGACCGGCATGGCAACGGCAGTGGGGCGAGCTCGAGTGTGGCGTCACGCGGGGAGAAGAGAAGGAAGTCGCAAGATCGTGAAATGGGGGAAATCGCGGCGGAATAAAAAGGATCGGGAAGATGAGTCGCGCGGTAGTGGAAGAGATCGGGATCGGGAGAGAAAGAGATCGCGAGCTTAATCGCGTGAACAGGAAGTCAGGATTTAATGGGCCGACCGATCTGGCTGAGCTAATCTGAGTTTAGCCTAAAGCTAACCTAGGTTAACCCAATCACCCATTTAGGCTTAATCTTTCTCCCAAATGGTCATATGAGCTCCTATTGAATCCCTAAAAATTCCTAAAAAATTCCAAAAGGTAATTCTTTAATTAATAAGGGGTATTTATTATTATTTTATTTTTTCTGATATCTTACAGTAATAGCAGTCCACATGTGATTTTTAGCATCTTCATCAATTTTATTTCATGCAAGAACTCAAACTAGATATATGTTTCCATCTCTTTCAATTATACTCAAATGCCTTGTAAAAGCCTGATGATTCAACCCAACCACTCGATCCATATAGAGACTTATAGGAATCTTCTCTCCATTTTTCAATTTATATACCATACCACGTTTATTTTTAACTCGTGTGTTCAAATTTTTTTAGTAATGAGTTGTCTAAACATTAAAATAATTAGTTTAGATTTACCATGTAAATGTTAGGAGTATGAGGAATACAATCAAAGTTTCACATGGTAAGACATGGAAAAGATCATGTGCTTATAAGATAAAAAGATGTCTCCATTGGCATGAGGCCTTTTAGGCAGAGCCAAAAAATAAAATCATGCGGGCTTAGGCCCAAAGTGAACAATATCATGATATTGTGGAGATATATGAATCTTATATGATGCGGCACAGATTTTTCATCGTCCCCGATCTTATGCCACCGAGGAGGGGTCCTCTCCAACCGCATCAGTAAATTTTTGTCCTGAAAAAATTAACACGGGTTAAATTGTCGCCGGCCTACCCGGCGACAGCACTCCGATGCTCAAGTTAGATTGGTCATTAATGAAAGAAAATGTATTAAATACAGTAAAAATAATAAAAAGAAAAGGAAGAGAACATATCTCTATGTGTAGCTAGGACATGTAGGAATCCTCGAGAGAATGTTTAGATAATATTAGAAGAAGAGATCGCCGGATAACTTGAATCCACAACTCATACTTGCTTACTCAAGAAAAGGAAATCTAGCTTGCCATCAGCCACGCTATGAAACCAGAGAATAAATATCTTTTTCCTCTTTGTCTATCATAACATACACGTTCTGGACAACATAGTTATGGAAGACGGAAGAGCAAGGAGCAGACGGAAAAAACCATTGAATGAGCTTGAACTCAGGAGCAGAGAAGAAGGTCTGGATGGGTCTATTGGCCAGTCCGAAGTTGCCCACCTCATGCAGTCAGAGGATGAAACTACACCCTGCCATTGGATCCAAGGACAGAACGAAAGAAAGAATACCCAGAAGAGGAAGGAAGAAGCCACCACGCTAAAGAAAAGGGCTCAAGGCGAGCTGCCCTCCACAAGAACACATTTGATTCTGGATCAATCTCCCATTCATCGAGGAAATTAATGTAATTTAAGTTCATCTCAAGATCCATGGCGTTGAGGGCTTGGAGTTGATCGAGAGTAATCATGATGACCCCAATAAGAAAGACGCGACCCCTGACGAAATCCTTTGTTGTGCTGGAGGTGACTGTTGTGCAACGACGAGAAATGGGAGCTTGGATGATCAAAAGGCATTGCAAATTATGGTGTTGGACAGATTCGGAGTTTGAGCCAGCGGTTAAGGAACACGAGATTGAAGAAATGCCATGGAGAAAGCGACACTGAGGCCAGAAAGCACGCATTGCTACCATCGTGGAGTTATTGTCCTCAACAAAAGGTGAGAGGACCACGACGAAGTGGGCAGCCAAAGAGCGAGACCGAGAGGATGGCACCCCCTCCCCTTACCAGTTTCGCCTTCCCCAGCTGAAGAAGATGCGGAAGAAAAAGAAGCCCCCCTTTTCTCCCTACCCTCCAGCCAAAAGATCCCCCCCCCCCCTCTCATAAGCGTAGCAACTTCTTTTATATCCTTCCAATTGAGTCGGACCTCCATTTCATTTCATTTCACAGACCGATATTTCTCCCCTATCACAGGTAACCCCCCTAAACAGTCAGGCAAGTCACTCTGACAAGTCTGACTTCAGTCTTATCACTTCATCATCTCGAGTCGGATCAAATCTTTGCTCCTTGTTCATATATTCAGAAATATCATACACATCTATAACATCCGATGATCTGTCTCGGCTGAATGAAGAATTTACGGGTTCGAGGACTTACGAACTACCTCAAATGGAGATAATAAGACGATTAATATGAGGACTTACTAATAGCCTCGGTCGAATAAGAGAATGAGGGAATACTCAAAGCGAGGACTTACGAATCGCCTCGAATAGATATAAGATAAGGACCTCCGAATCCCGACTGAATAAAATGATGCCCACCTCAAAATACTTAGGCTGAATAAAATAAGAGAAGACCCAGAATATCTTAATCGAATAACAAAATGTCCATTTCAAAATACCTCGGAGGAATAAAATAAGAGCTAGCTGGGAACGCCCCAATCGAATAACATAAGATCCACTTCAGAACACCTCCAAACCGCCTGAGCTCAGACCACTTCAGCCCAAAGAAATAAAATAACCCCCAGCTAGATACGTCTCAGTGCTAGATGACATAACAGCAAATTCAAGAACACCTCGACCTAATAGAATAAGAGTTGACCCGAGATACCTGGGTTGAATAAAATAATATCCCCACATAACACTTAGGCTACATAGAATAAAAGTTGACACAAAAATACCTTGACCGAATAACATAATATGCCTTTGAGAACCGTTCAGATAAATAAAATAGAAGTTGGCTAAAAATGTCTCGACTAAACAAAATAATCTTCACTTCAAAACACCTCGGATGAATAAAATAATGTCTGACTCAAAGTGTCCTGCCGAAATGAAATAAGACCTCCTTCAGTTCAGTTTGGTTGAATAAAATAACTGTAAACCTAGAACGACTTGGCTCAGAGCGATTTGGCTTAAAGAAATAAAATACCAACTAGCCTGATATATCTCGGCTAGACTGAGTAAAATAATGTCCGCCTCACAATACTTCAATAAGATTAGGACTGGCCCAATAACACCTGGCCTGAATGAACTGAATAAAATAATATACACTTTCCAACACTTCAATAAAATAAGAATTGACTCGACAACGCATGAGCAGCCTCAGAACATACTCATAAAATGAAGTAATGACCACATTAAAATGCCTCGGCTGAATAAAAATAAAAACTTCCTCCATATCAACACTTCATAAGTAGGTAAATGAATACCCCTCTCCTCGATCGACTAAATATTAAATCATACTCCTCCCAATTTCCCACTGTCCGGGGAATGTAAACTTCAGTTAATGTCAAGCTGAATAAGAATGAAGACCAGTTGGAGGGCTTACGAATTGCCTCTGCCCACCGTGATAATAAATTCCGCCGTTCTTCCAAAGTGCATCTTATCTTAAACTCAACTCCTTCAATCCGCCACCACACAGAGATAATAATAATAATACAATTGAGTAAAGACTCAACTCTTCCGATCCACCACCACACGGGGATAAAAATAATATATAGTTGAGTGAAAACTCAACTCTTCCGATCCACCACCACACGGGGATAAAAATAATATATAGTTGAGTGAAAACTCAACTCTTCTGATCCACCACCACACGGGGATAAATATAATATATAGTTGAGTTTCAACTCTTCCGATCCACCATCACACGGGGATAAAAATAATATATAGTTGAGTGACAACTCAACTCTTCCGATCCACCACCACCCGAGGATAAAAAATAATATATATAGTTGAGTGAAAACTCAACTCTTCCGATTCACCACCACACGGGGATAAAAATAATATATAGTTGAGTTTCAACTCTTCCGATCCACCACCACACGGGGATAAAAAAAATATATAGTTGAGTGAAAACTCAACTCTTCCGATCCGCCACCAAACGGGGATAATAATAATACAGTTGAGTGAAGACTCAACTCTTCCGATCCACCACCACACGAAGAGAAAAATAATATATAGTTGAGTGAAGACTTAACTCTTCTGATCCACCATCACACGAGGATAAAAATAATATATAGTTGAGTGAAAACTCAACTCTTCCAATCCACCACCACACGGGGATAAATATAATATATAGTTGAGTTTCAACTCTTCCGATCCACCACCACATGGGGATAAAAATAATATATAATTGAGTGAAAACTCAACTCTTCCGATCCACCACCGCACGGGAATAAAAATAATATATAGTTGAGTTTCAACTCTTCTGATCCACCACCACATGGAGATAAAAATAATATATATAGTTGAGTGAAAACTCAACTCTTCCGATCCACCATCACACGGAGATAAAAATAATATATAGATGAGTCTCAACTCTTCCGATCCACCACCACACGGGGATAAAAATAATATATAGTTAAGTGAAAACTCAACTCTTCCGATCCGCCACCACACGGGGATAATAATAATACAGTTTAGTGAAGACTCAACTCTTCCGATCGGCCACCACACGGGGATAAAAATAATAATACAGTTGAGTGAAGGCTCAACTCTTCCGATCCACCACCACACGGGGATAAAAATAATATATAATTGAGTGAAAACTCAATTCTTCCGATCCACCATCACACGGGGATAAAAATAATATATAATTGAGTGAAAACTCAATTCTTCCGATCCACCACCACACGGGGATAAAAATAATATATAGTTGAGTGAAAACTCAACTCTTCCGATCCACCACCACACAGGGATAAAAATAATATATAGTTGAGTGGAGACTCAACTCTTTCGATCTGCCACCACACGGGGATAAAAATAATATATAGTTGAGTGAAACCTCAACTCTTCTGATCCGCCACAACACAGGGATAATAATAATGTATAGTTGAGTGAAAACTCAACTCTTCCAATCTGCCACCACACGGGGATAAAAATAATATATAGTTGATTGGACACTCAACTCTTTCTATCCGCCATCACACGGGGATAATAATAATGTATAGTTGAGTGAAAACTCAACTCTTTCGATCCTCCACCACACTGGGATAATAGATTTGGCTATTGCCAAGCTGTAAAAATAGTGACAATCTGCCCTAAGTTTTTGCCTTGTCAGATCGGAATAATTTTTTACTTCCGTTATCTTCCACAGTGAATCTACCTTAAATCCGACTCCTCCGATCCACCACCACACGGGGATAATAGCTTGACTTGATGGCAAGCTTAAAGAATAATGATGACTTAACCCAGGGCTTCGCCTGGTCAAGTCAGAATAATTTTTTACTCCGCCCCTCTTCCTCAGTGCATCTACCTTAAACTCAACTCCTCCGATCTGCCACCGCACGGGGATAATAGCTTGTCTTGAAGGCAAGCTGAGAAAATACTGACGACTTGATCGAGGACTTGCCTGGTCAAGTTGGAATAATTTTTTACTCCGCCGCTATATTCTTCAGTGCATTTAAACCCAACTCCTCTATTCCACCACCGCATGGGAATAATGGCTTCGGCTAACACCGAGCCATAAAAAAGTGTGACGACCCGATCTAGGGCTTTGCCCTCTCAAGTCGGAATTTTTTTTTCACTCTGTCATTCTTCACAGGTGTTCTTACCTTAAACCCTACTCCTCCATTCCACCATCGCACGGGGATGACGGCTTCAGCTAACGCCGAGCCATAAAAAAGTATGATGACCCGATCCAAGGCTTTGCCCCCTCAGGTCAAAAAAAAAAATTTCACTCTGTCATTCTTCACAGGTGTTCTTACCTTAAACCCTACTACTCCATTCCACCACCGCACGGGGATGACGGCTTCGGCTAACGCCGAGCCATAAAAAAGTATGACGACCCGATCCAAGGCTTTTCCCCCTCAGGTCAAAAAAAAAAATTTCACTCTGTCATTCTTCACAGGTGTTCTTAACTTAAACCCTACTCCTCCATTCCACCACCGCACGGGGATGATGGCTTCGGCTAACACCGAGCCATAAAAAAGTGTGACGACCTAGTCTAGGGCTTTGCCCCATCAGGTCGAAATAATTTTTTACTTTGCCATTCTTCACAAAGTGTATTCAACCTTAAACCCAACTCCTCCGTGCCGCCACCACACGGGGATAATTTCTTGCCTTGAAGACAAGAAGAAAGAATAGTGATGACTTGATTCAGGGCTTCGTCTGATCAAGTCGGAAATTTTTTTTACTCCGTCATTGTATTCTTCAGTGCATTTAAACCCAACTCCTCTGTTCCACCACCGCACGGGGATAACGGCTTCGACTTGTGTCGAGCAACAAAAAGTGTGACGACCTGGTCTAGAGCTTTGTCCCATCAGGTCGGAATAATTTTTTACTCCGCCGTTCTTCACAAAGTGTATTCTACCTTAAACTCTACTCTTCCGTTCCGCCACCACACGAGGATAATTGCTCGACTTGAAGACAAGCAGAAAGAATAGTGATGACTTGATTCAGGGCTTCACCTGATCAAGTTGGAATATTTTTATTTTTATTTTATTTTTTCATCATTACATTAGCTTTGAATACTCAACTCCTCCGTATAGAGAGTAATAATCCAAATATGATAAATAGGAGTAGTCCATAATAGATTATGTTTGGAATTACTTCACTGAGAATTTTGAGAAAACCTGCTTATACTTAGAAATCCCAAAGTTGATCATGTAATTGGACAATAAATAAACTTCAAAACAAATAAACAACTGAGTTAGGTATTCTCTTTAGATAGACATCCAATATATTTGGTGACTGTTATAAAGATTCTCAGAGATATATCTCTTACAGGTGAGTAGCTCGGCATAGTAGCTGAGTACAAATAATTACCCTAGCCAAGTGTCTGGGTGGGATGAAGTATGTTAACTCAGTCGAGTGACCGAGTACAAGTAATGACCCTAACCAAGTGGTCAAAAGGGATGAAGTATGTTAACTCAGCCGAATGACTGAGTGTAAATAATTATCCTGACCAAGTGGTCGAAAGGTATGCAGTATGTTAACTCAATCGAATAGTTGAGTACAAGTAATGACCCTTGGCCGAGTGGCCAGAAGTGATGAAATATGTTAACTGAGCCGAATGACTGAATATAAATAATTACCTTGACCAAGTGGTCGAAAGGGATGCAGTATGTTAACTCAGTTGAATAGCTGAGTACAAATAATGACCCTGACCAAGTGGTCAAAAGGGATGAAATATGTTCTCGGATGAGCTACCAAGTGAAATAAATTACCTCGGCCGAGGGGCCAGAGGGAATGAAGTATGCTCTCGGCCAAGTAGCTGAGTGTCAATACTTACCCTAATCGAGTGGTCGGAAAGGGTGAAGTGTGTCTCGGTAAAATTACAAACTAATTATGTGGTCGAGTGACCAACCAGCTAGGCAACCGAGTGACCGACTGACTATGTGGCCAAGTGACCGACTTGGTATGTATGACTAAGAAATAGTGAAATGATTAACTAAAGGTAAACTTTCAAGATAAATATTAAGCAGAGGTAATTAAATTAAATTAAAGCTTTAAAGACATTCTAAATGGAGATATAACCATACTATTGGTTCTCTAAGTGTCTCATATAATGTATCTTCAATAGAGAAAATTTGAAATACATCTAGAGAAATGACAAGATATAAGAATGCAACTAAATATTAAAGGTAAGCATTTATATACATACTTACTGAATTTAACAACATAGAGGATTGATGTTTTCCTCCCATCACAGAGTCATATCCAATAGAAAAGCTCTGATGATAAATTGATCTGAGAAAAATCAGCATTGACCTAAAGCTGAATTGAAAACTATTATTAAGTAAAATTAGTCGCATCAACAGAAGGAAAAGTGAAATAACCATCCTAGTCAGATGATCATATTGTTCTCTCAACGTCTTGCCCAGAAGTTCCCACAGACGGTGCCAACTGATGCTGCACGGATTTTTTGTCGTCCCCGATTTTATGCCACCGAGGAGGGGTCCTCTCCAACCGCATCAGTAAATTTGTGTCCTAAAAAAATTAACACGGGTTAAACAGTCGCCAACCTACCCAGTGACGACACTCCGATGTTCAAGTTAGGTCGGTCATTAATGAAAGAAAATGTATTAAATATAGTAAAAATAATAAAAAGAAAAGGAAGAGAACATATCTCTATGTGTAGCTAGGACATGTAGGAATCCTCGAGAGAATGTTTAGATAATATTAGAAGAAGAGATCGCCGGATAACTTGAATCCACAACTCATACTTGCTTGCTCAAGAAAAGGAAATCTAGCTTGCCATCAGCCACGCCATGAAACCAGAGAATAAATATCTTTTTCCTCTTTGTCTATCATAACATACACGTTCTAGACAGCATAGTTGCGGGAGACGGAAGAGCAAGGAGCGAACGGGAAAAACCACTGAACGAGCTTGAACTCAGGAGCAGAGAAGAAGGTCTAGATGGGTCTATTGGCCAGTCCGAAGTTGCCCACCTCATGCAGTCAAAGGATGAAACTACACCCTACCATTGGATCCAAGGACAGAACGAAAGAAAAAATACCCAGAAGAGGAAGGAAGAAGCCACCACGCTAAAGAAAAGGGCTCAAGGCGAGCTGCCCTCCACAAGAACACATTTGATTCTGGATCAATCTCCCATTCATCGAGGAAATTAATGTAATTTAAGTTCATCTCAAGATCCATGGCATTGAGGGCTTGGAGTTGATCGAGAGTAATCATGATGACCCCATTAAGGAAGATGCGACCCCTGACGAAATCCTCTGTTGTGCTGGAGGTGACTGTTGTGCAACGACAAGAAATGGGAGCTTGGATGATCAAAAGGCATTGCAGATTATGGTGTTGGATAGATTCGAAGTTTGAACCAGCGGTCAAGGAACACGAGATTGAAGAAATGCCATGAAGAAAGCGACACTAAGGCCGGAAAGCACGCATTTCTACCATCGCGGAGTTATTGTCCTTAACAAAAGGTGAGAGGACCGCGACGAAGTGGGTAGCCAAAGAGTGAGATGGAGAGGATGGCACCCCTTCCCCTTACCAGTTTCGCCTCCCCCAACTGAAGAAGATGCGGAAGAAAAAGAAGCCCCCCTTTTCTCCCTACCCTCTAGCCAAAAGATCCCCCCTCTCATAACCCTAGCAACTTCTTTGTATATCCTCCCAATTGGGTCAGACCTCTATTTCATTTCATTTCACGGACCGATATTTCTCCCCTATCATTATAGACACTAACAATTGGTATCAAAGTCATGGTTCATGTCAAGTCATTAACCTCGAACGAAGGAAGTGGAGCTCTCATGTCCGAATCAAAAGAAACAACCACCAGACAGGAAGTTCAGTTGGGTCGAGAGGATCGAAAAACTGGCAAGAAGTCCAGTTGGGTCAGAAGGGCTGGACAACTAGCATGAAGTCCAGTTGGGTCAGTAGGAATAGACAGTTGACAAGAAGTCTTAGTGGATTAAGGATCGGACATCAAGCAGAGGAAGTCCTTCGAGGAATAATAGGCTTGAGGGGGCTCAATGTGGTCCTTTGTTTGAGGGAGAATTATTGAAAGTATGAGGAATACAATCAAAGTCTCACATTGGTAAGACATGGAAAAGATCATGTGCTTATAAGATAAAAAGACATCTTCATTGACATAAGGCCTTTTGGGTAGAGCCCAAAAATAAAATCATAAGAGCTTAGGTCCAAAGTGAACAATATCATATCATTGTGGAGATATATGAATCTTATAGACACTAACAGTACATAATATGAAATGAAAAAAAAGTATAAATTACTTTTTCATACCTTGGTTAGATTTCGTTTGAGCTTGAGAGTCTTCCACATGGTCGATTTGTTCAGGCGCATGTTGCATATCGTTGTTTCGTGTACTCATCGAAGAAAGCTCACATTTAGTTGATCCAGAGAAAGAATTTTGTCCAAACAATCCTAAATACCTTGTGATTTTGCCACGTCCTCGAGCTAAAGAACCCAGTGCTATAAATAGCCTTCTCTTAGTACCCAAAGATGATTTTTGAGAGTCCATGATCCCGTAACAAATATATTATTATACTAGTTTCCTTCCATTAGTTTCTTACCTCAACTTCAAACAATCAAACTCTCTTCTCGTGCTGCATCGCAAGTGGAATCAAACTAGGAAGACCATGCAGTTTCTTAAAGATTTTCATTAACTATACCTTTTGAAGATAACTTCCGTTGAAGATTGACACAATTTTATCATTGCTTTAGTATTTTGGCATCCTCATCTTTGTCAGTCTTAGTTCTATTTTTTCTAATAACTTGAACATAGATAATATCTCTATTCCAACTTGAATAAGATTATAAATGGTCATATTTACACTTTTTATCCAGTAATGCATCAATACTTGGTCAGCTTCCACCCCGTGCAAATATTTGAAGTGGGGTGCTAGCAATCAAATTCTAATGAAACCAACCAAAAAACTAAAAACCCTCTGGATCTATCTCGCATAAGTATTTATTCTTTTGAAACCAAATAAATACACCACAAACCTATACACAACTTAAGAATTATATGTGCTACTCACAAAGTCTTCACAAAGCGAGGAGGCAATTGTGACAGGGAGAGGTGACACATGCGTTGAAGACGGTGGTGTCGCTAGTGGAGGAGAAGATGGAACAGCACGGTCGTGGCATTGAGTTTGGTGACGTGCAAGGAGGCAATCGCGACAAGGAGAGGCAACATGTGCGTTGATGTAGGTGTTGTCGACGGTGGAGGGGAACATGGAACGACACAGGGAGAGCCGACGAGCACGATGATGTCTTTGGTGACGGGGAGGAGATTGTGTATAGTAAAAAACCAAGGTAAATAGATAAGGGTTAATTAAGTGAAGGAAAAGATAAATAATAGTATTAAGTATTTTTATTTAACATATAAAACTTATAAATATACAAAACACATTAATTAATAATATCTTTATTAATATTAAATTTCATCATTCCATTATTATTTTTTTAATAATAATAATGAAAACGAATATAAATTTAGAAAGCATGAAAAATGAATATAAATAAAATTAAATATGAAAACGAATATAAATTAAATTAAATATTTTAACCAAATAAATTTGGAAAAAATATGAAAATATACATAAATAAAATTAAATTTCTATAATTTATTTAGAGATTGTATTTTTTATACTTAAAAAATATATTTCGCTCCAGTAAAAATCAATTTGGAGTTCTGACTTAATAAAAAATTGAAAAAAGTAATAACGACGGGAGAAAAAACCCATCATTAATGGTCTTGGAATAACGATGGAAGGAAATACTGTCGTTAAAGGTATGATAATAACGTCCGAAATAAAAAAATCATCGTTAATGACAAAGTATCAACACTAGACAAATACCATCATTAATGCGTATATCTTAATGTCGGACACTAAATCTGGTCACTGTTAAACCACTAATAATGACAGTATTTAATACCGTTGTTAAATTTCATCGATAAAAAATAGATTTTCTAGTAGTGATTGAACTACTTAAGATACACTATGGATATGGTATACATTATCCTAGACATTCTCAAGTTCTAGAAGGATATACAAATGCTAGTTGGATATATGATTCAGAAGATCGTGCATCTACAAGTGGATGGATATTTAGAATTGATGGAGGAGTCATATCTTGGGGTTCCAAAATGCAAACTTGTGTTGTTGATTCCACAATGACAATCGAATTTATAGTTCTTGCTTCGTGTGCTAAAGAAGCAAAATGGTTGAGGAACCTATTAATGGAAGTTCCTTTGTGGTCAAAATCAGTGCATCTAGTTGCTATACATTCTGATATTGAGGCCACACTATCAAGGGCATATAACAATATTCACAATGTAATGTCGAGGCATATCGGATTGAGACATAATTCAGTTAGACAATTGATATCCAAATGTGTCATAACTATAGACTATGTGAGATCAAGTCTTAACTTGACTGACCCTTTGACAAAAAGTCTTGTAAGGGATCTAGTTTTGAGAATGTCAAAGGAGATGGGAATAAAGCCAAATTATTGATAATCAATAGTAGAAACTCAACTCAACTTTGGATGATTTCCAAACCTTGGATTCAATGAGCAAAGTATACTATTTGAATGGTCCAAGACTTGGATTCAATGAGCAAAGTATACTATATGAATGGTTGAAACACTTAATTTGTTCCAAGGTAAGTGCTTGGTTCACGCAATGAAATAGTTAGGAAAAGTCTCTAAGTTTTGAATGAAGTTATAAAGGGAAATCCTTTGGAATACTTAGTTACGTGGGTATACTTTATAACATTTTTTTTTTTTTTTTTTTTTTTTTTTTTTTTTTTGATTTACAAGTGGTATCCAAGCTTCGCCCGACTAGTCCACTTGGCGAACCGGCCCTGCCCCACGGCCTCCGAAGAGTCTCCACCGGCCCACAAGGGTAAATCAGGAAGACGCGCCACCAAGTCGCCGTGAGGGGTTTAACGTCAATCAGGGTCCGCACCCCATACCAACCCGCTGGTAAACGGGAACCCGCCTCCGCAACCCGCAAGCGAGTGGAAAACGGTGGAATTCCCTCCGCAAGCTGCAGCCGGCAGGGATCGAACCATGGCTTGCTCCAGGGACCCCCCAAGCTCTTACCGACGCGCCATTGCCCTGGGGGCAAAACTGTGATGGGTAAACTTTTTATAGTTGCCGCCGCCCGAAGACTCATCGTAAACCCCGGCGATTTTTGGGCGACGGTTCAATCGCCCTATCAGAGCGCATACGGTTTACCCTCCTGACATCGTTGAACTTTCCGCACATATTCGTGGGAGTTGCAATTTCTGCAGCCCTTTGGGATCGAACCCGTGACCTCCGATTGGATACCTCCATGCGCTTGCCACTAGAGCTAGCGCACTTCGGTTAAAACTGTGATGGGTAAACTTTTTATAGTTGCCGCCGCCGGGCCCGAAGACCCCCCCTCATCAGAAACCCCGAAGGATTTTTGGGCGAACGATTCAACTGTCCTATCAGAGCGTACACGGGTTTACCCTCCGGACACTGCTCGTTGAACTTTCCGCACATATTCGTGGGAGTTGCAATTTCTGCAGCCCTTTGGGATCGAACCCGTGACCTCCGATTGGATACCTCCACGCTCTAGCCACTAGGACTCTAGCGCTTCGGTAAAACATCCACCTATTTGAATATAGGAGATGATGTTGTCTCTAGTGTGGTCTGGCTAACTACATAAATATTCATGAAAAACTAAGGTAGTAAGACACAAGGGCAATTCACAGGTCACCAATATGAATACTGAGGATAAGAAAAATCTGTGTGGCATCACTCCGGTTAATCGAATAAGGTCGTTGGTTCAAAGCTGGTCTATCAATTACCTTGGTTGGCATTTGAGAGGTCTTCACTATGTAAAGGTTCAAATCCGTTGGATACCTTTAGTTATGCATAAGGCTTGTCATTTAATAATTGAAAGTTTTCAAAATTCATTTTTATGAAAATGGTGGAGGATTGTTGGTGATTTTCATAAAAAAAAATGGAAAGGAACTAGAATGGAAAAGAATGGTTGTATTTTTCATGCGAATGGTTACATCTGTTCATGATGTTTCTTGGTACCCTTCGTATTAGATATATTTTGATGTTTGAATAAATGGTTATGATCCAAAAGACATGTCCTATCATCGAGGAAAATTCAAATAGTTTAAAATTTTCATTCTACATAATCTCTCAAGTTATCTTGAAAAGAAAAACCTTTTCTCTCTTACTTCAAAGTGTTGATTGGATATTGTTATAGTAGGAACAATATACAAACATTCAATTATCAAGTTTGAATAAATCCAAAGTATTCAGGGTTATTTTCAAGCATTCACTTTGAAAATAACATTATCAGGAATCCATTGTATCCTAGAAGAATATTGGTTTAGTCCAAGTGCATCATCTTGGTATGAGCAAATAGTTTCTTAAGGAAAGCGAGTGTACGCGCCTTGGATTCATTCTTTGATTTATTGGTGGATTTATGGAGTTCCTCGACAACAACAATTTAAAATGTTAATTCCTTGAAAAAAAATAGAATTTTATCGAGAAATTCCTCTAACATCTACTAGATACGAAGGTAAATTGAGAGTCAGAGGATGCATTTGTGGCAATTCATTGGGCACATCGTAAGCTATAATTAAGGAAGAGAATGCGTCGAGAATGTCACAAGATTAGGTAGGGAGAATTTCATAATCTACTCAATTCCAAGCCTAACATATATTCTGATTCACACTTTGACTTACTCTCTTGGCTCATGATTTTTTTTTGCTAGATCCTTGTAGATAACTTTTTAAAATATTTTCATCATATTATTATTCTAAATAACTATAAAAAAAAATTATAATCATGTATATATCATTTTAGATATAAAACTTTCTAGAATCATGTCATCATCTATATATGGTGAGAAACTTCTCGTCTAATAATGTACATATATATCAAATATAATTGACTGGGAGAGAAAGATGTCTATGAATAATTTTCTACCCTTCAATTTTTAATTTCATTTTAAAGAATAATAATAAGTTGTCTTTCCTTCTTATTCTTTCTAGTTCTATGAATCTCTCTTAGCTTCTCTGGCTCGCGGGTCCCTAGCTAGCAAGTTAATTAGACTTAAATTATCTAACTACCACACGATTCAATGGTGCTACAATTAATCATGCTCATGACAGCTAGCTTTGAACGACCGTAGATTCTAGCTAGCAGAGGGGTCTCGAACCCATTCAATAGCTACCCGATCAAGGCACTTGTCATCCCAACATTAATACCATTAGTTAATGATTATTTATTTTGGTAGAAAGTTTGAATAGAAAATATCGATGAATTGATGGAAGAAAATCTTATATAAAAAAGTTTTAGTTTCAAGAGTAAATTGATTAATTTATATTGAATCATAAGATCTATAACTATGAACATATATAGGTGAGACATTCTCTCTCATGAGCACGCTCGTAGAGGGTTGCAAATCCAAAGTCCTAATTGCACTAAACTCCAATGGCTTCTATGCGAGTGCGATCGGCGCACATCGAAATCGAATCAGTTGGGGTAGAATTTGCGAGGCGAGTGGGCAAAGGAAATAAATGATCTTTATTTGACCATTAATTGAAGGATGTGTCTCAGGATCTATATAAGAAGATTACGATTTGAGATAGAAGGAAGATAATACAGACAAGTTCTCTACTTTACTCTCTTATGTTCTCTTCCTCTCTATTTTCTCCATCGTAATCTCGAAGTATTGACATGGGGGATGAATCTATTTTAAAAAAAAAATTATATCAAATATATGTCGCGATATATCATTTGATTAGACCTTTTAGCTCGACAATTCGACAAGTCTATCAAGTCTTTTCAACCAACTCTTTCCAACTTGGTAATTTCTTTCCAATTAATTTTTTTCAATTTAACAATTCAACCATTTATTTAAAAAGAGAGTCATCTTGACAATAAATCTAAATTTATTTTGTATATTTAAATTTAATTTTTTTCCCCTTGTATATCTCCGGCTTACGGCTAACTGATGCGGTGACGGGGAAGAAGGTCTTGGGACTTCCTCTCGATGCGAGGGAGCGCGAAGGAAGTTGATGGGATTCTCTCCGGCCGCAATAGTAAAAATGAAAAATGTAAAGCAAAGACACGCAAGCCAACACAGACAATAAACCAAGACACAGGATGTAACGTGGTTCGGAATAAGGATTCCTACTCCACGGAGGTGAGCTCTCTCACCGGATGCAGTGCCAAATCACTTTCACTATGAACTTCCTCTTTCACGGAAAAGAACTTCCGAAAGTGGAGGAAAAAACCTCTTACAAGCAAATCAGGATACAAGAAAAAGTACACGAAAGGTGGAGATCACCACTCTCCTTCTCCGGCGAGGTTGTAGCTCTCCTTCTCCCAATGCGTCTTTGTTTCTTGCTAGTTGGAATAATGCGGATCCCCCTCCTTCTGTCCTCTCCTTCCCTTTTATTCTCCTCCTCTGATCAATCGCTGCCTCGCAAGCTTTTCCCATCGTACACGTGACCACCACGTCCACCTGGAGAATAATTCTGTTACAGATACGAGGAGCGAAGGCTCCTCGGAATATTGTGTGGGGACCCCTCTTCTGTTGTATAACACCTTCTCATCTACATTTTGGGGAACTAGGCTAGCCTGTCCCTCTCAACTATTTGCCTTTCGTGAAACTAATCTAGAGCTATAGCTCACGTGTGGCATAGCCCTTGGGCTCTTCAGCTCCCCTTCTTTCCGCATCAAACTACTTCTGGACTGACTAGGCCGAGTTGATTCTCATCCGTCCCATCTGCTTCTAGGTCTACTAAGCCGAACCGATTCTCGTTCATCTCCTAGCGAAGCGCCCTCCGCCTTTGCTTCGCCGTGCCAATACCTCAACTGGTTCTCCCATTCCAACTGTCCCAGACCATTGCGCCCGAACCATTCTTCCTTTCTTTCTTCGCCGAATCGACTATTTGGTTCGGATAGTGTCTTACATGCGAGCCCCTTTACCCGGTTCTCAGAGAAGAGGCAATAGCAGTATCATTAGTCAACCCCAAAAATAGTCAAGCGAAGTTATAAGCTTGACTTTCTAAATGTATAAAGTCTCTACTCCACCCTTTACTCACCAATTCAAATTCACTCTCCTTCTACAGCCTCCCCCTATATACTTGAGGCGACCTAATGGGCTCATGGGCCCCGCTTCTCCTTTTCTTTCGTATAATCGAACCGTTGCACAAAACCCTATATAAATCTTCGCCCCTTCCTTTTATGCATTACTTAGCGTGTCTAACAATCCCATCCTTTCCACTGCTTCCCTCCAGCGGTTTTCTCCGACGACGTTTCAGTGACCTAGCCTTTTCTTTCCCCCACACGTTCCTCCTTCAACCCTCAAGTAAGTGCTCTACGCTATCTTATATCCATGGCCCCTAAGACCCTGACCTCGCCTCCTTGGTATGAGCACACCGTCACACAACTAAACCACGACCATTATTTCTTTAACCTTAAAGACCAGTTCATAGATCCTTCCATAAAATATTGTTTCACTACTAAGACTCACCGACCACATCGTCCTTCCCCCGGTTTGACCTACTTCTTTTCCGAACAGTTCCTTAATGGTTTGTTCTTACCTGTGCCCTCTCTTTACTTAGAAATCTTAGATTTCTACGGACTGCCTCTAAACCAATTCACCCCCAACTCTTTTCGTATTTTATCAGGGGCTATTATAGTGTTCCAACACCTAAATCTCCCCTTGTCCCCTCAAATATTCCACTTCTTCTTCCAGTTAAAATCTTCTAAAGCAGGCTTTTTTTACCTTTCTAGCCGCACGGACTGTCAATTCTTAATGAACATGCCTACTTCCCATAAAGGATGGAAAGAATTGTATTTCTTTGTTCAGCTTCCAACATCTCTACACCACTCGGACACCTGGAAGCTAGAACTTCCTGAACTACCTCCTTTCCGTGAAATGAGGACCCAATGTCCTTTCTCGAAGGTTTATAAAATACTGAAAGAATCCCACCATTGCTCGAACCATCTAATGAAAAACCCTCTCCTAAGTCACTTCAGGCTGTCCCCTTTCCCCCCAATGGCCCCGGCCACAATAGGTAGGATGACATTCACATTTTAATATAACTTCTTGTTTGTATTGATCACCTTTCTTATCACCGAATTTCGCAGATAATCTAATGTAGGAAGCTTTGATAAAGGGAGAAGAGATCGAGGCCGCCAAGAAGAAGAAAGCCTCCACAAAGTGAGGTAAGTCCGTGGTAGTCCCTTCTTCCCCTCGAAAGAGATTGCGGCTGATTAAGGAAGGAGCTCCCAGCTCATCATTTCCTCCTTCCTCCTCTTCTGATCAACATGAATCCCTGCCTCTAACCATCTACGAACCGAGGACGAGGGATACCACCTTATCCGCCCCATTCTCTTCTCCCCAAGGGGGAGATTCTCCTTCCCACTCTTCTATTTCATCCTCCCTTCCTTGTGATTCTCCCACACCTTCCCAAACCGAATCTATCTCAATCCCTATTCCCTCGGAAACACACACCTCTCCTGCTCCCCTTCAGAGAGCAGGTCCCCCTCCCACTTCGGAGGGGAGAAATATTCTTTCCTCGGACCCTTCAATGGTTACCTTGGGGTCCCTTCTGAAAATTCGTCACCTCTCAGAGGTAAAGTTTTTCAACCAATCAGGGATACAGGGCCCCTGCGACCAAGTGAGCAAACTGCTGGCCGAGGTAATTATTTCCACTCTTTACCTTAAGCATGTATATATATATATATATATACATCTACATGCCAACGTTTGACATTTATATTCTCTTTCCTTCGGGTCTCGGCCAAGCATAACAAGATGATATCTCACATAACTCAATTCCAGTCCAACGTAGAGATGCGCCATTTTGCCTCCCTGGCGCACCAAAAATAGCTCACCCAATAGCTGAGCAAAAAGGAGAAAAAAGAATCTGACTTGATTGGCCAATGTGAAGATTCCATGACCCAACTGGCCCTGACCCAAAGCGAGAATGAAGAGCTTCAGCGGAAGAATCAAGACCTTGAACAGCAAATTTTCTTGCAGTTTAGCCAACTCCAACAGGTGGATCTTCTCACTCATGAATTAACATGGTATAAAAGACAGCTTGGGGACGCAATTATTCAAGTTGTTGATTCTTCAACTACAATTCAGCAGCTTCGGCAAGAGCGCCAAGCGTGGGAGGTCACCCAAAAGTCTTGTCTAGAGAAGTGCCAAGAACTCTCTTCAATGGTGGCTACGCTTCCTCAAGCTCTGTCGGCAGTGGCTCGGCAGCAAACAGAATTTCACCGAGAATACTCCGAGGCTCTTTCGGCTCTGGGTCAGCGAGCCATGAAAGCAACAACTGAAAAAGATGCCCTGGCAGCCCAACTAGCCGAAAGTCAGGCCCAGCTAGCCACATGTCAAGCTCAACTATCTAGTTGTCAGTCTCAACTGAAGGAGCAAGAGGCCGACCTGAAGGGCCATTATGTCAAGAAAGGAGTGGATTTATTTATACTTGGTTTTGACAGGTCCTTGCCTTTAAATGCTGAACGAGGATATCCACCCCCTAGCACGGACACTAGCTATCTGAACCCTGTAGATGCGTTATCTAAATGCCCCCCAGAGCTTTTTGAATTGTAATTCATCATATCTCGCTCCTTGTAATGATTATTTTTCCGCTGTTGAAGAATGTTTATATTGGCACGACTTTTTGTTGTTCTTTGTGTACATCTTGGTACGGGTCGGGAATTTTAGGTTGATTCTGTGCTTCTTTCTTTTTACAATTACGCCCCCTCTTCCGTCTTCGCATGGAGCGATTACATTCTTCGCTTGGGAACCCGCTCAGAAGGTCCCTGATAATCTTCTTCATGTCCGACCCAATTTTGGCTCGGCCGAAGATTAAGTTACTTCGGTCTCTTGATCTTCTTCGTCTACCTTGCTGCTCCGGAAACGATGTCCTGATAAGTACCCATGTTGATGCCATTATGATATTAGTCTCTTCATCTTCTTCTCCTTCTCGAGAACGAATGCAGTTCTCCTTTCCTCGACTATAAATTATCATCCCCCATGTCTTCGTCCTTCCATCTCACTCTCATGGCTTCAGCGGAACACCCTATTGAGATTTCTTCAGATTCTGACTCCTTTGAGCTGCACGACTGGACCACTGAAGACTCAGAGGAATCTGAGACCCGATCGACGGCAACTTCGGCCTTTTTCCCTCTCCCTCTTCCATCTTTAACCACTGTTCCATCCCTTCCGGCAGAGAGGTCCTTTCGAGCACCCTTCCCTTCTTTCCGCAATCGGGTATGGAACCCTCCTATGACGTGGGAGTACACAATAGGAGATCCCCGGGCATCTGCTGAACTTCCTCCACTTCCGTCGGCCTTAGCTTTCGTTCTAGTCCCTTCAACGGGGACTCATCAACCTCCTTTTGTTAGAGCTCCACCAATGGCACCTCCGGTTCAAGGCAATCTCTACAGAGTCATCCTAGCGCCTTCCCCCTCGGAGGAGCCTTCTAATAATCCTCCTACTACGGATGATCATAAAAAGCATAAGTAGCTCAAATGATGTAATTACCATCAAGTATGTTAATAAAAAGGAAGGAAGGAATTGATATTAATTCTTGTCGTTTTCTTGTAAAGGTAGAGTAACTTCCATTAGAAAAGACTGTAACCTTATCTGAACAAACTTCCTCTTACGACTTCCATGGACTCTGAACCATCCCTCTCAGAGTTACTGTACTAGCGACTTTTCACCTACTGTCTTTACGTTTCCTCTTCTTTACTAACGTTTATTATTTGTATATTCTCTGCGAATAAATGCACCTTCTTCCTTCATCGTTATAAGGACCTCAAACCATTGCCGCTTAACATTCACCTTCTCTTTTTCTTCTCTCCTTCATGGAAGAAACTTCTGAACAGGGCAGCAGTTCTTTTCCTCCCGAAGGAAAAATTGAAGAACATCACTATATCACTAACCTGGAGGAGCAAGTGGCATATCTACAGTGGTGCTTGAGCGAAACTTCCACCAGCAACTACTCCTTGCGCAAGCAAATAGCAGTGTCCCAGAAGGATCTATCTAAGCACATCTTCATACAACAGTCTTACCTTCAACAGCTGCGGTGTCAACCCCAGCCACGCAAAGAAGCTCCATCGGTACCTCCCAACAAAGAACTGTAATACCCTATAAATAAGGGTTTCTTTTGTTGCTTTCTTCTTTTAAGGTCGTTGCGACATGTAAACCTTTCGAAATAATGAACTTTTTGTAATATAAGCCTTCGCTCATGTCCTTCCCTGTTTATCCCTTTTTTCCATCCTTCTTCCGACTGTGTCAAATTTTACACTTATCTATGAAAATCAAATAGATGTACCACCTCCTCACACTTTCATTATGCAAGGATCACGCATACGCCTTCCCCATACGAGAATAAAATGACATATAGCTAAGGGAATACTCAGCTCTTCCATTCCACCACCGCACAAGGATAAAATAATATATAGTTGAGGAATGAACTCAACTCTTCCGTTCCGCCACCGCACGGGGATAAAGTAATATACAGTTGAGGAATGAACTCAACTCTTCCGTTCCGCCACCGCATGGGGATAAAGTAATATATAGTTGAGGAATGAACTCAACTCTTCCATTCCGCCACTGCACGGAGATAAAATAATATATAGTTGAGTGGAGACTCAACTCTTCCGTTCCGCCACCACACGGGGATAAAATAATATATAGTTGAGGAATGAACTCAACTCTTCTGTTCCGCCACCGCACGGGGATAAAATAATATATAGTTGAGGAATGAACTCAACTCTTCCGTTCCACCACCGCACGGGGATAAAATAATATATAGTTGAGTGGAGACTCAACTCTTCTATTCCGCCACCACACGGGGATAAAAATAATATACAGTTGAGGAATGAACTCAACTATTCCGTTCCGCCGCTACACGGGGATAAAATAATATATAATTGAGTGGAGACTCAACTCTTCCGTTCCACCACCACACGGGGATAAAATAATATATAGTTGGAGAATGAACTCAACTCTTCCGTTCTGCCATCGCACGGGGATAAAGTAATATACACTTGAGGAATGAACTCAACTCTTCCGTTCCGCCATCGCATGGGGATAAAATAATATATAGTTGAGTGGAGACTCAACTCTTTCGTTCCACCACCACACGGGGATAAAAATAATATACAGTTGAGGAATGAATTCAACTCTTCCGTTCCGCCGCCGCACGGGGATAAAATAATATATAGTTGAGTGGAGACTCAACTCTTCCGTTCCGCCACCACACGGGGATAAAAATAATAACGACTGAAGCCTTCTGTATAAAAAGTGCACTGACTTAACCTCCAATTTTTTATACTGCCATTGTCTCTTCATTCGTTGGGAAGTTGAATATCTTCGTACATCCCATCATATGAAAACAAAGGTTCTAGCAGATGACGGCCTACCAGAGGAGTAACTCATCATTTTTCTTCTTCTTACAACCCTTTTTATAAATTAAGAGCCCAATCAACACTGTAAGCCCACTCCCCCCTCCTTTTATAAGGGAAGCTTCGTTTTTCCTCTCCTCTATTACCGTCCTTCCTTCTACCCTTTCGTCTCCTTCTTCTTCGTCCGTTCTTCTTTCCGTCGCCATCCTCCGGTACCCTGGTCACCAACTCCAGCGCTTCTCTTCTCCCCCAGCAGGCAGGATGCATTCTTTTTTCTACCAAGAAATAGCCAACCGTTACTCAAAAATCAAACGGGGTGAGGGCTAGCCGCCAACATTGGCTTTGCCCTCACCCTCGTCCATTACCATCACACCTATTTCATCTCTCCCTTCTCCTCCACTTTCGCTTGAAACCCTTATCCCACTCGCTCCAGATGAGACTAGGGTATCCAGTCCATCCTCATCTCCGATGTTACTTAAAAACCCTAACTCTCCTGTTTTTCCCCCTCTGCCTTGGGTATCCGAAAATCGCCCCCTCTCTCCCCGCAACCCAAAGATGAGCACAGAGAGATGGTGCGTCCATGCCTATCGACGATAAATGCTTCTACATCCGCCCCATCTCTCCCACCGGAGCAGTCTCCCATACCTGAACCCATGGTAGTTGATATTTCTCCATTGCCAATTTCCTCCGTCGTCCATAACTTAGAGGATCCTTCGCCCCCTTTGGACACGGATCAGGGCCCTTCTACTTTTTACCCCCCCCCCCCAGCAAAGAATTTTCCATCCCAGTGCTCTCTATATCTTCCTCCCCAAACTCCTCACCGGACCAATCCCCTTCCACCGATTCTTCTATACCCGTCTCACAACCGACCACACTAAGTCTCCCCTCCCCCTCTTCTGCTTCTCCTCCCTTGGCCCCTATCTCGTTGGCCCTCCTTACAGGAGCCCCTTCTTCTTTCCCTTCTGAATCTCCAACGCAACCTCCCTTTCTCATCTTTCCTTCCCCCATCATGAGTGAGCCTTCGCCCCTGGTGTCATCCGTCCCTTCTTCTTCTTCTCCCCGGGGCCTACAGATCTTAAATTTGGTGGAACTGATCCCCCGGATGGAAGGCTTGCGCCATGCTTTAGAATTGGTATGTTTCTCGAATCGAATTCTTTAATTCTCCTCATTGAATGACTTCCTTTCGACAAACGGCTTACAGGCCCTTACCAATTACCAAGAATTGAATCGCTCCCTCCAATAGTATCGAGCTCAATCTCTGAAATGAGAGCAATAACAACGGGAGGATCTGATAGCTGCTCAGAATCGAGAGCGCATCTTATCGCAGCAACTACAGCAGTGTCAGGAGAAATTGACAGAAGCTCGCTGCCAACATCGAAAAGATGCCGAAACTATAGTGACATTGCAAGAACAGCAGTGGGCTCATACAGAATCACTATCCATCCGGCGAGATGTTCAGCCGGCGCAGTCTGACCAAGAGACTTCCACTTCTCAAGAATTAATAAACCTTCAAGAGCAGGTAGCAGAACTCCTTCGGGAGAAGCAAAGGGATTCTGATATCATCGCCAACCTGCGAGTTCAATATCAGCAAGCGGAGGACAAAATAGGGGACCTCCGCACCCGCCTATGTAAGGAGGTACAGGAAAACTCCTCCCTAATAACTTCTAGGGCGCATGCTCATGCCCATATACGCAGGCAAGAAACTTCCCTCCAGAGGCTGGGCAATGAACTCATCTGCACCAGATCCTACACAGAGGCGATGGAGGGAATTTCACCTTCAATGCGCCAGAACATGATGGATATGACGAACCTCCTCCAACATGACCAAACTTCCCGAGCAGATGACATCTCGGTCCTGGCGGACGCCATTATAGAAATATCCTGGCGTTATAGTGAAATGCACCGAGCCCTCCGAGAGCAACAAGAGAAGTGTCACAGGCTCTATCGGAACCGAAGTCCTGACTGCCCGAACCGACAAGAGCAGTTGATCATCCTGATGCGTGCCACCTATCAAGACAGGTTTAATGAGGTGATTCGATAGTACGCCGACCAAGGACTTCCCCCTGCAAATCATCCTGCTCTCTCCTTGCACTGGGAAGTCGGCTTTCGACGTTATCCTCTCGATCGGTTTAAGTTGTAACTTGATGTATAGCTTCGGGACATGGCTCCCTTTTTATCTTCTTTTCTTTTCATAACTCATCACGAGGAATATAGTATTAATGTAAATGATTCATCAATCATACTTGAGTTCACCATACATCTAATCAATATAATAAATTGTCAAATATATTTCTCCAGGAACCCCCCAACTCCTTTCTTTCATCCATCACCCCTTATACAGTATAAAAATGTTTCAAGTGGATAGCGTTCCGGGGCCGAGGAAATTCCTTGCCCTGGTCATCCTTCAGATAATACGCTGATCCTGCTACGCGATGCGTCACTTCATAGGGCCCCTCCCAGTTCGGAGCTAACTTTCCCGGATCCCTAGTGGGATTAACTTTGCGCATAACCAAATCCTCCTCTTGAAACCTTCAAGGCATCACATTTTTGTTAAAGGCTTACTGCACTCTCCACTTGTAAAACTCCGCTCACCTCCGTGCCGCTTCCCTCATTTCTTCCACCAAGTCCAACTCAGTGCTTCGAATAATTTGGTTCTGCTCTGGCTTATAAACTTCCACTCGGGCGCTACTTAAAAGGGCTTCCATCGGAATAATGGCCTTCGTCCCATATACCAGG
Source organism: Wurfbainia villosa (assembly GCA_025175895.1). Taxonomy (NCBI): domain Eukaryota; kingdom Viridiplantae; phylum Streptophyta; class Magnoliopsida; order Zingiberales; family Zingiberaceae; genus Wurfbainia; species Wurfbainia villosa. The sequence goes on along the minus strand of CM045987.1, from coordinate 109,793,718 downwards.
TTGAAAGGGGTTTCTCCCGTTGTAGTTTTCTGTGTGGTTCGGTAGGCCCACAAAATTCCAGGCAACTCTTCCACCCAGTTTCCTCTCTGAGCCCCCAATTTGGTCTTCAGTCCTTGAATAAGGATTATATTGGTGACCTCGACTTGCCCATTAGCTTGAGGATGGGCTACCGAAGTAAATGTCTGCTAGATATTAAGACTTTGACACCATTCCTTAATCTTTTTGTCCTGGAACTGTCGCCCATTATCACTGACTAGCCTCCGGGGAATACCATACCGACAGATAATATTTTTCCACAGGAATTGTATTACAGCATTCTCAGTAATTTTGGCAAGGGGTTCTGCCTCCACCCACTTGGAGAAATAATCCACATCCACCAATAAGATTTTTTTCTACAACGGCGCCACAGGCATAGGACCCACTATGTCCATTCCCTACTAATCAAAGGGGCATGAAGCAACAACAGTTTTCATTAATTCAGCCGATCGTTCGGACCGGTTACTATGTTTTTGACAGGTTGAGCAGGTTTGCACTATATGAGTTGTATCTTGTTGGAGGGTAGGCCAAAAATATCCCGCTAACAAGGCCTTCCTCGCCAAAGCTCTCCCTCCCAAATGATTACTACAACAACCTTCGTGGATCTCCCAAAGTACCCATTCGGCATCCTCCTTTCCCAAACACTTCAATAGGGGTCGTCCAAAAGATGTTTTGTATAAGTCTCCGTTCAAGAGGATGAATTGTTTGGCTCTGCTCATTAAAATAGATGTCACCCCTTTTTCTTCCGGGACCTTTCCATGTTGTAGATAAGTTATAATGTCAGTCCTCCAATCAAGGATCGGGTCAGGTTCGGGCACGGCTTCCTCCACACTGTATATCATTAGAGAAGTAGGAATTTCCATGCAGATCGTCTCAAATGGCTTCACCCCTTCCATCGCGCTAGCCAACCGAGCCAATTCATCCGCTTTCCCTATTGTTCTCCCTTGGAATCTTCTTCAAAAGAACTTGACGAAAAGGAGCCTTCTCTTTCTCAAAATCTTTCAAATATTTTTGCAATCTTTCTTCCCGAACCGTGAAAGAGCCTTGAAGTTGTGATACCGCCAACTGGGAATCCAAGTGGATTATAATTGAGGTGGCTCCTACAGCTTTGGCAGCCTATAACCCCGCTAGAATAGCTTCATACTCTGCTTCATTATTAGATGCTCGATACCCCAAACGCACAGCTATGTGCGTCTCCTCTTTATCAGGGGATATTAACAAGACTCCCACACCACTACCTGTGGATCCCGAAGAACCGTCCACAAATACATTCCATATATCTGACCCTTCTTCTTCTATTGATGAACTGTTTTCCGAACCAACAGGTATTTTGGCCAGAAAATCAGTAAGCGCCTGAGCCTTGATAACGGTTCAGGGTTGGTAATGAATGTCGTATTCTCTTAGTTCTACCACCCATTTAGCCAATCTCCCAGAAAAATTAGGCTTGGTGACCACCTTACCCAATTCACTATAAGTCAAAACAGTGATAGGATGAGCCAGAAAGTATGGCCTCAATTTACGGGCTGTCAAGACTAGAATATATGCCAACTTCTCCAGCTCTGTGTAACGGGATTCAACCCCCTTCAGAATATGGCTGGTATAATAAATTGGCTATTGATGAGAACCTTCTTGCTTCAATAAAACTGAACTGATAGCTTCCTCTGATACGACCAAGTACATCCACAATGGCTCTCCTGCCATTGGCTTGGCTAGTAGCGGAAGTCCTACTAAATACTTCTTTAGCTCTTGGAAAGCCTTCTCACATTGATCATCCCATTGAAACTTAGTAGATTTGTGCAAAATCTTGAAGAAAGGTAGCCCTTTATCCGTCAATCTGGCTATGAATCGAGATAAGGAAACAATTCTCCCCACTAGCTTTTGAGTCTCTCGCAAATTAGTGGGTGACTTCATATTACATAGCGCTTGCACCTTCTCTGGGTTAGCTTGTAGTCCCTTCTCAGTTACTATATATCCCAAGAATTTTCCACTCTTCATCCCGAATAGGCATTTTTTAGGGTTCAGCTTCATATTATACCTTCTCAATATAGCGAAAGTTTCATTTAGATCCTCAACCAAATCCCGTGTGGTTTTTGATTTGACCAAGATATCGTCCACATAAACTTCTACATTTTTCCCTTTTTGCTCTGTGAAGATTTTATCCATGAGCCGTTGGTAGGTGGCCCCCGTATTTTTTAGGCCAAAGGGCATGACCACATAGGCATATAACCCCCCTACTGTTACAAAACTGACCCTCTTCTGATCTTCTTTAGCCAGTGATATTTGATGATATCCCTAGTAAGCATCCATTAAGGACACCACTTCATAACCTACTGTAGAATCCACCAGCTGATCAATGTGATGCAAGGTGTAGCAGTCTTTAGGGCACGCTTTATTCAAATCGCGGAAGTCAATACACATCCTCCACCGCCCAGAAGGCTTGGGGACCAAGACTACATTGGAGACCCACTCGGGGAATTGAATTTCTTTCACATGACCCACTTTTAACAGTTTTTCTAGTTCTTCAGCTATCACCTTATCCTTCTCCGGTCCAAAGTATCGCCGCTTCTGTTGGACGGGTCGAACTTCTCTGGTGATGTTAAGGTGATGCTCAGTAACACGAGGATCAATTCCCATGAGGTCATGCACATCTCCCGCAAAGATGTCTTCGTTCTTCCTCAGACAAGCCACCAACTCCTCTTTGGCCTCCAGCTACTGTGCCACCCACGTGGCCTTTCCGGGAGCTATCTCCACCAGCTCTCCTTCCTCTATCTTGTCCACCTTGGGAGGAGATTCTTTGAGGATGCAAACATCTGAAATGATGATGGCCTTCCCTTTGAGGTCATCGGTTCGGGCCTTCTTTTGATCATCCCGGACCATTTTCACATAACAGCTCCTAGCGACTTTCTGCTCGCCCCGGACTTCTCCCACCAACTGTCCGACTGGGAATTTCACCTTTTGGTGGTACGGGGAGACCACCGCCTAAAAAATGGCAAGGAAGGGACGACCAAGAATTGCATTATAAGTGGACGGAGCATCCACAATGAGGAAAGGAACTATCTCTTGGTTTTTATTTGGACTTTGTGCCCCAGTCGAGGGCAATGAAATCGCCTATAGGGTGGATCATGTCCACGAACCCGAAGAGGGTGTGGCCACATCTTCTAGGTGGCGCATTTCATGCATCATCAAAGGCCTCTAAGAGGATGTTGTGAGCTTCTGAATCAACTAATACTGGCCACCGTAGTTGGCGGAAATCTGGATCACCAAGGCATCAGTGTGGGCGGCAAGATGCCTCGGAGATCTTCGGCCCGAGCAGGCCGGTGCGGTTTGGATGTTGGTGTGGCGATGGCGGGCTTTCCATGAGGTGGGCGTATGACTTCTGCGCCCGATTGGAGTCTCCGTCAGTGGGTCCTTCTGCAATGACATTAATAACCCCCCGTGTGGGGGTGTTATTTGGATTGGATGATGGGCCCTCACCCGATGGGCCTCCTTGAGAAATAGCCCCCTGGGACGGAGTTTGGGGGTCTGGAGAGAAAGTAACTTACGGTGGTTGGTTATATGACCCTGGACGAGCCACATTGGGTCGTTGCCCCCACCGTGTCGGCCCTCCTATCTGAGGCCGCAGTTGCGGGTAAGCGGCTCGGAGGCGCTCCAGCTCCTCTTGCAATTTGAAACATTGGCCGCTGGCGTGGCCGTACTCCATATGGTATTGGCGGAAGAATGGGGCGGGAGGATTGTGAGGTACTCCCTGTACCACATGGGTATTGTAGTAGACCTTCTTTGATCGTAGAATTCCATCTCCTGCTCCTTCCAAGTCCTCGCGGGAGGAACTGCATCGGCAACCATAATTTGCAATGGCTACGCAGGGCGAGCGCCCTGTAGCAATAACTGAGGCCTGGGAGCCTCCAGTAAAAGAGGTCGTGCATATCCCCGCCGGGGAGGCGCTTGAGGGGCGGCGGGGTAATTTCTTTCGGCAGGGACTACTGCGGCAGCGCGTTCGACCCTCCACACTTTTAGTCCTTCTTCCTTGTTGATGAATTTTTCCGCACGTCTTAACAGCTCCTCGTAGTTGTTAGCGGGCTTTCTCAAAAGAGAACTGAGGAAGGGACCCTCCCTCAGCCCATGCGGGATGGCTACTCTGAAAGCCTCCTACCTCGCAGAAGGGATGCTTCTGGCGGCGGAGGTGAACCGATGAAGATACCCTCTGAGTGATTCTGAGGGCCCCTGCGTAATGTGCAGCAGGATAGAGGCATCGTGCTTGTACGCCTTGCAACTGGCGAACTCTTGGCGGAATATCCCCTGAAAATCATCAAAACAAGTGATAGACCCTGGGGGCAGGGTGTTGAACCATTTTTGTGCCGAACCGGTTAAGGTGGTCCGGAAGACCCGACACTTGAGGGCGTCCGTATAGCAGTGGAGCAAGGCTGCTCCAGCAAATTGCGATAGGTGTTCTTCCGGATCCGTTGAACCGTCATACTTTTCTACTTGGGGATTCCAAAATTATGATGGTGGGACTTCTGAAAGGATATTCATGGTAAAAGGACTAGGCTCATAAACCTCTGGAGCCCTAGTCGACCGGCTTTCGCCCTGTTCTTCTCGTCGATTCTGGGTTAATGGCTGAGTGTTCTAATGTACTCGCCCTCCTAGCCCCTCTCCAGGCGATGCTTCAATATTGATGGTTGTACGGGGTGGAGGGGGCACTTCTGGCGATGGTCCGCGAGAAGAAGGTTCACCAGAATGAGGATAGAGATATCATATCCTTCTCCTTTCTCTGGCGAGGGACTCAGCCATGGCGTTATCCACCATGGCTCTCAATTGTGATGGTAGTATCATAATGGGGTTTTCCTCCGTTGCGGAGGCAATAGAATGTTGTATCTCTTCTGGCTGCATCTCTACGTCTCGCTAAAGTGTTTCCCACAGACGGCACCAACTGATGTGGTGATAGGGAAGAAGGTCTTGGGACTTCCTCTCGACGCGAGGGAACGCGAAGGAAGTTGATGGGGTTCTCTCCGGCCGCAACAGTAAAAATGAAAAATGCCAAGCAAAGACACACAAGCCAACACAAACAATAAACTAAGACACAGGATGTAACGTGGTTCGGAATAAGGATTCCTACTCCACGGAGGTGAGCTCTCTCACCGGATGCAGTGCCAAAGCACTTTCACTATGAACATCCTCCTTCGCGGAAAAGAACTTCCAGAAGTGGAGGAGAAAACCTCTTACAAGCAAATCAGGATACAAGAAAAAGTACACGAAAGGTGGAGATCACCACTCTCCTTCTCCGGCGAGGTGGTAGCTCTCCTTCTCCCAATGCATCTTTGTTTCTTGTTGGTTAAAATAATGTGGATCCCCCTCCTTCTATCCTCTCCTTCCCTTTTATTCTCCTCCTCTGATCAATCGCTGCCTCGCAAGCTTTCCCCATCATACACGTGGCCACCATGTCCACCTGGAGAATAATTCTGTTACAGATATGAGGAGCGAAGGCTCCTCAGAATATTGTGTAGGGACCCCCCCCCCCTTCTGTTGTATAACACCTTCTCATCTACATTTTGGGGAACTAGGCTAGCCTGTCCCTCTCAACCATTTTCCTTTGGTGAAACGAATCTAGAGCTATAGCTCACGTGTGGCATAGCCCTTGGGCTCTTCAGCAGCCTGAACTGACTCCCCTTCTTTCTGCACCAAATTACTTCCGGACTGACTAGGTGATGTGTGTAAATCGTGCTACGTTTTCACTACTCCATATGCTTGCATTTTATCTCATTTCATGTCCTAGGCATGTATTTTGTCATGATTCAGTTAAGTTTAGCATATTTTGGACGAAGAGACTACTTTTGGGTGTTTTTCATGTTAACAGGGCGAAGAAGCAGGCGTATCAAAACAATACAGGCGTGTTATCAGTGACACGTCCGTGTTAGGAGTTCCAGCGCTCAACACGCCCTGGTTCAGCAACTGACACGCCCTGTTCAAGCGCTAACACGGCCGGCGTATCAAAACAACACAGGCGTGTTATCAGTGACACATCTGTGTCAAGAGTTCCAGCGCTCAACACGCCCTAGTTCAGCAACCGACACACCCCGTTCAAGCGCTAACACGGTCGGTGAGAAATGTGCGACACGCCTGTGCCCTCATTTGGCATGGGCGTGTTGGCCTGATTCCAGACTTCCTTTTCTGTGAGCAACTCGATGAAGCCGCGATCTTCATCTCAATTAAAGGAAAATCTTTTGCCTTAATTGAAGAGGAGGCCAAGGCTATAAAAGAGGAGATATTCTAATCCTAAAAGAGGAGGCGGGTGGAAAAAGAGGACGACACAAGAACGAGGAGAACGAAGGAGTCGACGACAGAGGAACACAGATGACACTAAGTATTGTAATTTCTTTCTCTAGCAATTCTTGTTTGACTATGGAGTAGTGTTCTGTAATCTTAGGATGGGGGAGTAGCCCTTGATGATTTATGATGGATGATGTAATCTATACTACTTGAATTATTGTTTGTTTTGATCTGGTTTTTGGATTCTTATTGATAAACCTAAGGAGCTAAGGGGAAGTACCTAACAGTGAACCCAAGTTCCCGAAACCTAGAACCAACTAGGGATTAACTCCTGTCAAGTAGCGGTAGTGTATCTATGAGGGCTTGCGGGGGTCTCGTGACAGGTCCCCTTAGCTGATTATGGTCCCGTGTGCAAACCTATCGTGAAAAAGAAATTTAGACTCTAAAGGAACTCTTATGGACTTAATGGATCTATCAAATCCAGTTTTTACCAAGTAATGGTGGTAAGACTAGGGAGGTTTGCGGGGGTCTCGTGACAGGTCCCCTTAGTTGATTATGATCCCCTACGCTCGAATATCGTGACAGGTAAATTAAGTTTGATAGGTACAGTTGGCGTAGACCTCGAAAGGGGCCATTGATTTACCTTAGGATAGGTTCCATCAAAACAATTCTAACAGGGGTAGGAAAGAATTAAATCACCTTATAAATCGTCGACGTGGTGAAACCCATATCCTGAGATTCTTCTCAACTATTGACTTTTAGCTCATTCTTCTCATTCGTTGTTCTTGACTGCTCAGTTTCTTTGCTTAATCCACAAATTGATTGACTAGATAACTTGGTATCACGATCATTCGATAATTGTCTCAATCCCTGTGGGATCGATATTTTTATTACTTGACGACAACCGTGCACTTGCGAAAAATAACACATCAAGTTTTTGGCGCCGTTGCCGGGGATTGGCACTCAATATTGAATTGAGCGTGATTTAGTTAATCTAGATTTCTATTTTTGTTCCTTTTCTTTGTGTCTATTCTGAATTCTGGTTTTGGGAGCCTCTCTTGTTGTTGCATGCACAGATTTAATAGGGAAATTCTCGATATTGATCCTGAGATAGAGAGAACGTTCCTTGCTAGAAGACGATTTCAGCAACGTCAGGAAGAAAATCTGACCTCCAACATGGCTGATCAGAATGAGAATAAACCTTTAAGGGATTATGCAGCACCTAGTACAAGGGGATTGAGATCGAGTATTAGAAGACCCCCTATTGAAGCGAACAATTTTGAATTGAAACCGGCTCTACTATCCATGGTCCAACAACATCAATTCGGAGGAGCACCCACTGAAGATCCAAATCTGCACTTGGAAGTATTTTTGGAATTTTGCGAAACTTTAAAACTGAATGGAGCCTCAGCTGATGCTATTAGATTGCGCTTGTTTCCTTTCTCATTGCGGGACAAAGCTAGAGCTTGGCTACACTCTCTTCCAGCAGATTGCATAACTACCTGGGATCAGCTGGAGCAAAGATTTTTAGACAAGTATTTTCCACCCAGCAAAACTGCAAGTCTTCGTCATCAAATCACTAATTTTGCGCAAAAGGATGGAGAAACATTATTTGAAGCCTGGGATAGATTTAAGGGATTACTACAGCAATGCCCTCATCATGGGCTGGAGAAGTGGCTCATTGTTCATACTTTCTACAATGGAATCACGTATGCTACTAAAGTTTCTCTTGATTATGCTGCAGGAGGAGCTCTTATGAACAAAATGTTGGATGAAGCATTTAAGATCATCGAGAATGTGGCAATGAATTCTCACCAATGGGCAACAGAACGAGGATATCAAATTAAAACGCCAGGTAAGTTTGAGGTAAGTACCCTTGATCTACTCAGTGCAAAAGTTGATGCGTTAACTCAAAATCTCGAACATTTTAATGTATCAGCTGTAAATTCATCTAATGTCACTTGCGAGATTTGTGGTGTAACAGGACATATAGCGATAAATTGCCAAATCCTACATGCACCATCATCGAGAGCTGGGATTGAGCAAGTAGATGCGCTAAATAATTTTAATCAGAAGCCTAATGGTGGCAACCCTTATTCGAACACGTACAATCCCGGTTGGAGGAATCATCCCAACTTTTCGTATAGAGCCAACCAAAATTCTTCTGGACAGAACAGTTTTGATGCACCTTCGGGATTTCAGCCAGGACCCAAGTCAAGCTTAGAAAAGATGATGGAAAATTTTATTACGTGTCAGGGGAAGATAAATGATGAATTTCGACAGCATATTGTAGAATCAAATCGGCAACATCAAAATAATACCGAGGCAATCAAGCAATTAGGAAGCAAGGTTGATAATTTGACTAATCACACAAGAATGCTGGAAAATCAAATTTCCCAAATTGCCAGCTCAGCATCAAGGACGCCCGGCAGATTTCCTAGAAATTCAGAAGTAAACCCAGCTGAGCATTGTAATTCCATAAGTTTGAGAAGTGGAAGGATTTTAGAAGGAGACAAAGCTCAATAAGCGGCCCCTGTGCTAAAGGACACGAGCGTGTCAGAGTTGGAAGAAGACAGCAGCACGCCTGGGTTGAATAGCAAAGGAAGCCGACAACACACCCTGACCCAGGGCGTGTTGTTCAACACGCCTGAGGAAGAGAATGCCCACGAGCGCGTGTCAGCCGACACACCCGTGTCGGGTCACTCTAGCAGCCAACACGACCAGCCTATGCCGAACGACACAGGCATGTTGAACAAGGAACCAAGAACGTATAAGCCCCCTATCCCGTTCCCTCAGAGGCTGATTAAGGAAAAATTGGATGAACAATTTGGTAAGTTCCTTGAGGTAATTAGGAAGCTATATATCAATATACCTTTTACAGAAGCTCTTCAACAAATGCCTACATACTCCAAGTTCTTGAAGGATATCTTAACCAATAAAAGAAAAGTCGAGGAGCATGTAACAGTGGCTCTTACTGAGGAGTGCATCGCTTTAATTAAGAATATGGTACCTCCTAAACTAAATGATCCAGGTAGCTTTTCTATCCCTTGCATAATTAATGACTCAAATTTTGATAAGGCTTTTTGCGATTTGGGCGCTAGTGTCAATCTGATACCTCTTTCCATATGCAAGAAATTAGATTTGGGAGAAATGAAACTAACTACTATGGCCTTGCAGTTAGCTGATTGCTCCATTAGATATCCTTTGGGAATCCTAGAAGATGTACCAGTGTAGGTGGGAAATTTTATTATTCCTGCCAATTTTGTAGTGCTTGACATGGATGAAGACCCATGCATTCCACTCATTTTAGGGAGACCTTTCTTGGCTACTGCAGGGGCAATGATAGACGTCAAGAACCACAAACTCTCACTTACATTTGGAAACGACAAAATTGAATTCGACCTTTCAAAAGCTGTTAAACAACCTTCTATTTTTGATGTTTGTTGTAGGATTGACAGTTTCCAATCAATAGCACTAGAAGGAGCACAAGAACAAACTTATCTTAATAAGCTCGAAGGGGATTTTGAGGATAAAGAGCTGGAGATTTCCGACCCCAACCTAACACCACAGGTAGAACTTAAGCCTCTTCCATCAACACTCAGGTATGAATTTCTTGGCGAAAACTCTACTTATCCTGTGATCATTAATGCTAATCCGAGCAATGCAGAGATCGAAAAACTGATTGAGGTATTGAAAACACACAAGAACGTCATTGGATACAAGATTGATGACATTAGGGGAATTAGTCCATCGGTTTGCATGCACAGAATTCTACTAGAAGACAATTTTAAAACCTCTATAGAGCATCAAAGAAGGCTTAACCCAGCCATGAAAGAAATAGTCAAGAAAGAGGTCATGAAATTGCTAGATGCAGGAATTATCTATCCAATATCCGATAGCGAATGGGTAAGTCCTGTCCATGTTGTGCCAAAGAAAGGGGGGATAACGGTGATAAGGAATGCTACGAATGAGTTAATCCCCACGAGAGTGGTTACGGGTTGGAGAATGTGTATTGATTATAGGAAATTGAATAAGGAAACTAGAAAGGACCACTTTCCCATCCCATTTATTGACCAAATGCTAGACCGGTTGGCAAAACACTCGCATTTCTGTTACTTAGATGGATACTCCGGTTTCTATCAAATCCCTATTTATCCTAATGACCAAGAGAAAACAACTTTCACTTGCCCATATGGTACTTTTGCTTTTAGGAGAATGCCTTTTGGACTATGCAATGCACCCGCCACTTTTCAGAGATGTATGACTTTAATTTTTTCTGATATGATCGAGAATATAATGGAAGTATTCATGGATGATTTTTCTGTATATGGTGCAGATTTTGATATGTGTTTATCTAATTTGGTCAAGGTCTTGCAGAGATGCAAGGAAATGAATTTAATGCTTAATTGGGAGAAGTGCCACTTCATGGTGCGAGAAGGCATAGTACTTGGGCACCTAGTTTCACACCGTGGTATCGAGGTGGACATTGCTAAAACTGAAGTGATCAAGAAGTTGCCTCCTCCAACTGATGTCAAGGGAGTGCGTAGTTTCCTAGGACATGCAGGGTTCTACCGACGGTTCATCAAGGACTTCTCAAAAATTTCGAAGCCATTAACTAATTTGCTTGCTAAAGATGCTGTGTTTCACTTTGATAATCCTTGTCTTGATGCATTTTCCAGGTTAAAGGAAGCATTAACAACCGCCCCAATAATGCCACCTCCAGATTGGAGTCTCCCTTTTGAAATTATGTGTGATGCAAGTGATTTTGCTGTGGGCGCAGTGTTGGGACAAAGGAAGGATCGCAAGGTGTATGCAATCTACTACGCCAGTAAAACATTGGATGAAGCACAAATGAATTATGCTACCACAGAGAAGGAACTCTTGGCTATAGTATTTGCTTTCGACAAGTTCAGATCTTATATCATAGGGACCAAGGTGATAGTTTACACAGATCATGCAGCCATAAGATACTTGTTGAGTAAAAAGGAATCTAAGCCAAGACTTATCCGGTGGATACTTCTTCTACAAGAGTTTGATTTGGAAATCCGAGACAAGCAAGGAACGGAGAATGTAGTTGCAGACCATCTATCGAGGCTTCATCAAGAATTAAATGCGGGAAGTGTCGATGATCTTGCTATTAATGATTTCTTCCCGGATGAGCAGCTACTAGCGGTCAGGACAATCAAGGCTCCGTGGTATGCTGATTTTGCCAACTACCTAGCTTGCGGGATAATACATTCTCACATGAGTTATCATCAGAGGAAGAAGTTTCTTTCGGATGTAAAGCAATATGTGTGGGACGAACCATTCATGTTCAAGCAAGGGGCGGATGCTATATATCGAAGATGTGTATCCGAAGAAGAGATTGAGGATATATTGTATCACTGTCATTCTTCAGCTTATGGAGGTCACACAAGCACAGACAAGACTGTGGCAAAGGTTTTGTAAGCAGGATTTTATTGGCCTCATATTTTTGGAGACTCTCAGAATTATGTGATGACTTGTGACCGCTGTCAAAGGACCGGGAACGTATCAAGGAGACATGAGATGCCTCAAAATTCGATATTGGAAGTCGAATTGTTCGACGTTTGGGGGATTGACTATATGGGACCCTTCCCTACTTCCTATAAAAATACCTATATACTGGTGGCAGTGGACTATGTGTCTAAATGGGTTGAGGCTCTACCATCCCCCTCTTGTGATGCCAAAACAATCATAAAGCTCTTTAAGAGTATAATATTTCCAAGATTTGGAATACCGAGAGAAGTAATAAGTGATGGAGGCTCACACTTTATCGAAAGACAATTTGAAAGCCTTCTCAAGAAGTATGGAGTAACCCATAAACTAGCCTCACCATATCATCCACAAACGAGCGGGCAAGTAGAAGTTTCAAATAGGGAAATCAAGACTATCTTGGAGAAAACAGTATCAAGATCAAGGAAGGATTGGTCTTTAACACTTGACGATGCTCTATGGGCCTATCGAACGGCTTACAAGACACCCATTGGAATGACTCCGTTTTGATTAGTTTATGGAAAACCATGTCATCTTCCAGTTGAAATAGAGCACAGGGCATATTGGGCAATTAAATGGCTTAATTTTGACCTAAAGAAAGCCGGAGAGAAAAGAAAACTGCAGCTAAATGAACTTGAAGAACTACGCCTTGATGCTTATGAACATGCAAGGTCTTACAAGGAGAAAACGAAGAGGTGGCATGACAAGAATATCATGCGCAGAGAATTCCATCAAGGAGACTTGGTATTACTATTCAACTCAAGATTGAAACTTTTTCCTGGGAAGCTGAAATCCAGATGGTCGGGACCATATCAAGTTGAAAAGGTTTATCCTCATGGAGCTATTGATATATCCAGTGAGTCTACAAGAATTTTTAAAGTAAATGGTCAAAGACTTAAGAAATACTTCACAAACAATTCTACTGAGCTGATTGGGGAGGAAGAGGGGCATAGCACACTCCTCGAGCCATATCCCCAAAATTAGGGAGTAACTGAGGGGTCAAGCTAACGACCTTAAACAAGCGCTTCTTGGGAGGCAACCCAATCTATTTTTTTTAGTCATTTTATTTTATTTTATTTTGAATTTTACATTTTTTTTTCAGGTTTACAGGACACGACATGTTAAACGTGTCACTGTGTGCCAAATTGACACGACCCGCCTATGCCGAACGACACAGGCGTGTTGAGGTTACCCGAAGACAACACAGGTAGAGTGTGCTGCCGAGCATGCCCGTGTCGTACTTTTCTCACCTGCGGCACGCCTGAGCCGGACAGAAGCACACCTATGCCACGCTTAAACGGGTCGGGTATTTGCGTAAGAGGATGCCTGACACGCCTATGTTGCGGCTAGCCCTTTAAAAGCCGGCCCGAGCACGCCCTAATTTTCCACGCGCGTTACAAGCTTAAAGCAGCTGCTGTCGGTCTCTCTCGAGCAGCCGAGAAGCTAACCTGCTTTCTCTCCCTCCCCAACGCCATGAGTAAGCGAGTGAAGACTAAAGGAGGAGATTCTTCCTCTTCGACAAAGGACAAGGGAAAGAGAAAAGCCCAGGACTTGGGTAACGATCCTCCTCCAACCTCCTTCCATCCTTATGGAATTGTTTTTAGGGATGAGGTTATGAAGTCTAAATTCAGTAAGCTTGAAAAAAGGAAGTTAGTATCTACAAGAACTATAGACTTCTACACGTTGACAACCCTAGGGTTAAGAGATGACATAACTTGGTTGACCAATAGGATAGGCTGGAACGAATTTATCACGCATCATCATCTTACTTACCCTAGTATCACTCTTGAATTCCTTAGCTCCCTATCTACTGAAATACTGCAAGGAAAGGATTGTGAGGAAGGAAAAATCAAATTTAGATTAATGAACCATGAGTTTACTCTTTCTTTAAGTGATTTTAATACAATATTTGATTTTCCTTGTGGAGGGGAGAGGCAAATTCATAGACTTTTTATTGATCATCAATTTTGGAGAATAATTTCTGATGACCCTCGCCCTTATGATGCATCTAGGTCTAAATCATTTAACATCCCTAATCCTACTTTTCGTTATCTCCTTAGGTTTATGGCTAATACAATCTCTGGAAGATATGATAGTGCAGGGGTGGCTAGGCAGAGTGAGTTACAATTTTTATGGGCTATGCTAAATGAAGTTAATATTGATTCTGGAGCCCATATGGTTAGACATTTAGTTAAGGTTAGTAATAGCCAATCTGGGGTCATAGTCATAGGTGGTATTATCACTAGGATTGCTGTGGCCTTAGGATGTGAATTGGATGACCTTGAATTTTGTCCTGCTAGCCCTAGATTGGATTTGGATGCTTGTATAAATATGAAGATGATTGAGGCAAGTGACGAGGGGTATCGTTTGGTGTTAAGAAATGGAATTAAAATCCCTCTTCCAAACCCTGAGCAGATGACTGTACGTAATTCATCTAATTGGCTTTTTATAGATGTCCAGGGACCCTTTCCTACCCCTACTGCCCATGCTCCATCACCCTCTCCTAGGGAGCCATCTCACATAGCCCCTGAACCATCACATTCGACTCCTGAACCCCCACGGTTTCCTACTAACAATGTTTCTACAGGGTACTCTTCTTTTGATTTTTCAGGATTCTGATCATCATTCGAAGCTTTCAGGGTCGAGCATACCTCGCATATAGGTGTGTGGGATCGGTTTGCCCAAGCTACAGAGGAGCACCATCGTATGGTGACACAGCATTTGGATAGGGCAGCTGATTTTTACAGGACAACTGATGAGTTTTTCACTGCTGAGTCTGCCCGGAGGGAAGATGATGATAGACTTCGACAGGAGTCCTGGGAGTTTTACCAGGAGCAGCGACGTAGGTGGGAAGAGGAGGATGCTAGTAGTGAAGACAATGACCATTGACCACCTTGAGCTATTTTGTGAGTTTCGATGCACATCCTTTACTGCTTATGCTGTCTCTACTTAGATTTTTAGTTTGGTTAGTGCTATTTTTGTTTGCATCTTTTCATATATCATAACATTGCATTTTTATATCATCTAGCGTAATACAACTGAACATTGGTCGGATCATGATATTCCTTTTTGCCTATTTGATAAGAACCCTATTTCACTTCTAACACTGTCTATAGGTCTGAGGTATCCAAAAAGGATTTAAATCCCCCATATCGGACGAGTACTCGATTTTCCATTGGAGACTTTCCTGTTTGGTTACTGGAGAAACACTTTCCCTAGAAGTTTTGGTTTGAAAAAAAAAAGGCTGGAATTGTTTTCAAGCACCCCTTTGAGACCAAGTAGTTACTGGGGAAACACCTAAAAGGTGCCCCTTTGAGACTAACTAGTTACTGGGGAAATGCTCTCTATAAATTCCTTCCCTTCTTTCTTCTTAGAAAGTGCTCCTTTGAGACCTTTTGTTGCTAGGTAAGGATGATCCATGCATTAAGGCAGGTAAGTGCCTCTATGCCGGAAATAAGAATGATCTACGATAGAAGGGATGTCAAATCTAGATTGGTGTCTAATGACTTTAGTTCAGCTTTTCACGTGCACTATATAGGGATCTTTCAATCTTGGCAACTAGGAATGATTTGATAAGATTAAGAGCAGATTGTATACCTCTGGATGGTTCTAGCATTTTCACAATTAAGTTGTCTTTTGTGTTTTCTTTGCTTGAGGACAAGCAAAAGTTTAGGACTAGGGGATTTTGATGTGTGTAAATCGTGCTACATTTTCACTACTCCATATGCTTGCATTTTATCTCATTTCATGTCCTAGGCATGTATTTTGTCATGATTCAGTTAAGTTTAGCATATTTTGGACGAAGAGACTGCTTTTGGGTGTTTTTTGTGTTAACAGGGCGAAGAAGTAGGCGTATCAAAACAACACAAGCATGTTATTAATGACACGTCCATGTCAGGAGTTCCAGCGCTCAACACGCCCTGGTTCAGCAACCGACATGTCCCGTTCAAGCGCTGACACGACCGGCGTATCAAAACAACACAAGCATGTTATCAGTGACACGTCCGTGTCAGGAGTTCCAGCGCTCAACACGCCCTGGTTCAGCAATCGACACGCCCCGTTCAAGCGCTGACACGACCGTTGAGAAATGTGCGACACGCCTATGCCCTCATTTGGCATGGGCGTGTTGGCCTGATTCCAGACTTCCTTTTCTGCGAGCAACTCGACGAAGCCGCGATCTTCGTCTCAATTAAAGGAAAATCTTTTGCCTTAATTGAAGAGGAGGCCAAGGCTATAAAAGAGGAGATATTCTAACCCTAAAAGAGGAGGCGGGTGGAAAAAGAGGACGACACAAGAACGAGGAGAACGAAGGAGTCGACGAC
Source organism: Wurfbainia villosa (assembly GCA_025175895.1). Lineage (NCBI taxonomy): Eukaryota > Viridiplantae > Streptophyta > Magnoliopsida > Zingiberales > Zingiberaceae > Wurfbainia > Wurfbainia villosa. The sequence goes on along the minus strand of CM045987.1, from coordinate 109,777,582 downwards.
AAAGGAACACAGATGGCACTAAGTATTGTAATTTCTTTCTCTAGCAATTCTTGTTTGACTATGGAGTAGTGTCCTGTAATCTTAGGATGGGGGAGTAGCCCTTGACGATTTATGATGGATGATGTAATCTATACTACTTGAATTATTGTTTGTTTTGATCTGGTTTTTGGATTCTTATTGATAAACCTAAGGAGCTAAGGGGAAGTACCTAACAGTGAACCCAAGTTCCCGAAACCTAGAACCAACTAGGGATTAACTCCTGTCAAGTAGTGGTAGTGTATCTATGAGGGCTTGCGGGGGTCTCGTGACAGGTCCCCTTAGCTGATTATGGTCCCGTGTGCAAACCTATCATGAAAAGGAAATTTAGACTCTAAAGGAACTCTTATAGACTTAATGGATCTATCAAATCCAGTTTTTACCAAGTAACGGTGGTAAGACTAGGGAGGTTTGCGGGGGTCTCGTGACAGGTCCCCTTAGCTGATTATGATCCCCTACGCTCGAATACCGTGACAGGTAAATTAAGTTTGATAGGTACAGTTGGCGTAGACCTCGAAAGGGGTCGTTGATTTACCTTAGGATAGGTTCCATCAAAACAATTCTAACAGGGGTAGGAAAGAATTAAATCACCTTATAAATCGTCGACGTGGTGAAACCCATATCCTGAGATTCTTCTCAACTATTGACTTTTAGCTCGTTCCTCTCATTCGTTGTTCTTGACTGCTCAGTTTCTTTGCTTAATCCACAAATTGATTAACTAGATAACTTGGTATCACGATCATTCGGTAATTGTCCAAATCCTTGTGGGATCGATATTTTTATTACTTGACGACAACCGTGTATTTACAGAAAATAACACATCACTAGGCCGAGTCGATTCTCATCCGTCCCATCGACTTCTAGGCCTACTAAGCCGAACCGATTCTCATTCATCTCCTAGCGAAGCGCCCTCCGCCTTCGCTTCGTCATGCCAATACCTCAACTGGTTCTCCCATTCCAACTGTCCCAAACCATCGCGCCCGAACCATTCTTCCTTTCTTTCTTCGCCGAACCGACTATTTGGTTCGGATAGTGTCTTACATGCGAGCCCCTTTACCCGGTTCTCAGAGAAGAGGCAACAGCAGTATCACTAACAATTTCCTTGTTGGTAATATATATAAAGCTTACCGTCGTCTCCCTTTACTAGGATTCATTTATATTATCATAAAATCAAAGGATGATGTCAGTATGTTCCTTGAAGGATGTTGGTAGGAACTCCAGGATTAACCTAATTGATAAATATAAAGGAGTAATTTTTAAATGGACAGGAGTTAATTCTCGGAGATGTCATAATTCTGGGCTATCGACGTATCCTCTCTGATGCGGTCGTATGCGGATTTGCTCACCTCCTTTCAATGCCAAGATGCGTACAGGAGGCTTAGAGTTCTCTCCGGCCGCAACACTAATAGAACATGAGTAGAAAATATGAAAAACCAAAGTAGAGAGCAAAGACATAGAGTTTTACGTGGTTCAGAATGAGGATTCCTACTCCACGGGATGAGCTCTCTCATGAGCTACAGTGTCAAAGCACTTTCACTATAAAATTTCTCCTTCGTAGAAAAAGTTTCCAGAGGTGGAGGGAAAACCTCTTACAATCTGCTCAGTGTACAAAGGTCGAAAGAATGGAGCTCCCTCCCCTCGTCGTCTCCTCCTTCATTTCTTCCTCTTCTTCTTCTTCTCCAGCGATGTGATTGCTCCCAGCTCTTCTGTCTTTCAGTTTGGAAGTCCGAGATCCCCTTTCTCTCTCCCTTTCTCTTCCTTTTATCCTCCTTCTCTTTCTCTACCAACTATCACGTAACGAACTCCTTCCAACACTGTCCACATGGCCACCTTGTTTACCTGGAGAATCATTCTGTTAAATAGATGGGGAGTGGAGACTCCTCCGAATATTATGTGGGGCCCTAGTTTGTTATGTAACAAACTCCTACAAATATTTCAGAAAAGATTCTAACCTTTCCTTTTCACCCTCTCTCCCTTTGTCAGGTTAGCCTAAGCCTAATACCTAGGCTTAGTCTAGCTCTTAGACTCCATATCTCAAACTTCTTATAATAGCCCGAGCCAATTCCCGGACTCTTCTTACGGAGCCAAATTCCAGACTCGCTTTGCCGAATTAATTCTCCCACTCACTCAACCGCACCAATTCCTAGACTCACTCTGTCGAGCCGATTCCCCCGACCTACTTCATAGAACCAATTCCCCAGACCTACTTTACTAATCCAATTCCCCCAGACCTACTTTATCGAACCAATTCACCAGACTTGGTTTATCGAGCCAATTCCCCCAGACCTACTTTATCGAACCAATTCCCCAGACCTGCTTTATTGAACTAATTCCCTGGTTCAGACAATGTCTTCCACGTGGTTTCTCTCATTTTAATCCCTAAATTAGGTAGCAGCGGTATCATTAGCCATGCCCTAAAAATAGTCAAACGAAATACTAAGTTTGACTTTCTAAGTGAAATATTTTTCATCTATCCTCCCCATTATTAATTCTAATTTACCTTTTTCTGTGACCTTACTTTATATGCTCGACCCGGCTTGTTGGGCCCATGGGCCACGCTTTTCTTCCTCTGTCAAGCAGTTGAAGAGTCACAAAAACCCTTGATAAATTCCCCTCTTCCCCTCTTTATGCACAACTTGGGCTTTAGCGACTTAGTCTTTTCTTCTCCTTCTCCCGGCGATTCTCTTCGACGGTGGTCAGTTGCCCTAGCCTCCTTTTTCGCAAGTGTTTCATCCTCAGCTTTCAAGTAAGTGCTCCTCCTCCTTTAGTACCTATGGCCCCGAAAAACCCTACCTCACACCCCTAGTACGAACATACCATCACCCACTTAAACAACCAACATTATTTCTTCAACCGTATGCACCACATAGACCCATCTATACCCTATCGCTTCAACACCACCTCTTACTGACCCCATCTTCCCCCACCGGGCTTCCACTGCTTCTTCTCTAAGCAACTGCTAAATGGTTTGTATTTTCTTGTGCCCCCTACCTACCTGGAGATATTGGACTTTTATAAGCTACCCATCAATCAATTTTCCCCTAACTCTTTCCGCATATTATCAGAGGCCATCATAGTATTCCGACATTTAGGTCTTCCTTTGTCCCCGTTGATATTTCATTCCTTCTTCCAATTGAAGTCTTCTAAGGAGGGCCTCTTTTACCTTTCTAACCATTCGGACTGTCAATTCCTGGTAAACATGCCCTCTTCCCATAAGGGGTGGGAAGTTCTCTACTTTTTCACTCAACTTCCAACTCCCCTCCCCTACTCTGACACCTAGAAATTAGATCTCCCCGAACTACCTTCCTTTCACAAGAGTAGGACCCAGTGTTCCTTCCCGGAGGTCTTTCGGGTGTTGAGAGAATACCATTATAGTTCAAATCATCTGATGAAGCCTCCCCTTTTTAGTCGCTATGAGCTATCCCCTTTCCCCTTGATCGATCCGGACACCATAGGTAGGAAATTACTCGTACTTTTATACATAATATCTTTTGTTGCCAGCACACTTTTTAACGGTTGGTTTTGCAGACAACCTGATGCAGGATGCTATAATTAAAGGGGAGGAGATTGCGGCAGCGAAGAAGAAACCTTCTAAGAAGCGAAGTAGGGGTAAATCCCCTATTACTCCTTCTTCCCCCCGCAAGAAGCTTCGTCCTCGCAAGGAGGGCGCCCCTAGTTCCTCCTCCATTCCAGTATCCTCTTCCTCACATTCTTCTCCTCCACCTTATCCTCTGAAATTAAATAGGCACCGACGCCTAATTATCTATGAACCTCGTGAGGAAGAAACCGCCTTTGCCGCTCCTACCTCTTCCCCACAAAAAGAGCTTTCTCCTTCTCCTTCTGTTGTTTCATCTCCTTTCCAACCTGACCAAAGAATTGATCCTCCGGTCGATTCTCCCCCTACAACTGTCCATATAAACTTGCCCTCTTACTCTGACCGTGGACCCCCTCTGTGCCCCCTACGCTCACAGCAGAACCTTCTTTGATTGGGGGGAACCTTCCCCCCTAGACCCCCCATCCACCTCTTTAGGGTCCTCCCTTAGGATCCAAAGTACAGAAGAGGTGCGACTTCTTAATCAGTCCCAGATGCAGAATCCTTACGAATGCCTATGCAAATGCCTGGCTGAGATAAGCTTCTCTTCTCCTTCCGTTTGAGGTATTAGGCTAGCACTCTTTCTCCTAACTTTTTCTTCCCTGTCCCAGGCAGTTAAGGCCTATAACGAGACCACACAGGGCATAGTGAATTATCAGTCCACGTTGGTCGCCCGCCATACTGCCTCCCTCACTCGATAGAAAAAAACTAACCCAACAACTGAGTGAGGGTAAACAGAGGGAATCCACTCTGATTGCCCAGTGTGACGATCTGATGACACAACTGGTGGTGGCTCAGAGTGAGAAAGAGGAGCTCCAGAAGAAGAATGATGACCTTCAACAATAGTTATTTTTGCAGTCCAATCAGCTTCAACAGATTGCCCTCCTTGCTCAAGAATTAGAGGAACATAGAAGGCAGCTCGTAGAGGCGAAGTTCCAGGCTTCTGACTCTTCTACAATTATCCTCCAGCTCCAACAAGAACGTTAAGTTTGGAAAACCACTTTGGAGTCTTGTAGGCATCACCGGGAAGACCTCTCTTTGAAGGTGTCCCCTCTTCCGGGGATTTTGACTTTAGTGGCCAAACAGCAACATGAACTCCAGAAGGAGCATTCTGAAGCCCTGGCTTCTCTGGGCCATCAAGTCGTGACGACGACAAAAGAGAGAGATGCCCTGGCCACCCAATTAGCTGATGTCGGGCCCAGTTGAAAGAGCAGGAGGCGGATCTGAAGATGAAATGCACCTAGAAATGAGTGAAATTGTTTATGTTGGGCTTTGACGGGTCTTCTGCTCTGAATGCGGCTGAAGGCTACCCTCCGCCAGGCGTAGATACTAGCTGCCTTAATTCTGAGGTGGCTCTGGCCAAATGTCCCCCGGAACTCTTCAAATTGTAATTGTCACATCTTTCTTACTGTACTGGTCAACCCCTATTGCCAAAGATTTTTTGAAATTTTAATGCTAAGTATTGTTCTCTGTGTATGAACTATTATTGCTCAGGAATACTCAAAGTCATTTCTGTGTCATTCCTTAGTCTGTTACTACAGATTCTCCATCCTTCAGGGTGCCAGTCGACTGCTAAAATCTTCCACTCGGGAATCTGTTCGGGCTATCCCAACCTTCATTCTCCTCGAGTCAGAGCCAATTTTCACACGGTAAAAAATAAATTACAACTTACCCAGCCCCGCCAATTCTTCTCATCAAATGAGAAGGTAGTCACCCACTTCGGGACTAATATCTTAATTATTCCCCATACTGATACTATTACTTCCCTCGCCCCTTCACCTTCTCCTCTCCTTCCCAAGAAGGAATACGAACCTCCTCCCCCCCGGGCTATAAATTGTTACTGTGAGCCCTAGCTATTTTCCATTCTACCTTCATGGCTTCTGCTGAGCACCCCATCAACATAACCTCCGACTCTGACTCTTTTGAGTTGTATGATCTTGACACGGGATCATCCGAAGGATCTGCTACTCGATCAACAACCACTTCAGCATACCGGCCTCCTCCTCCTCCTGCACCAGTCGATGCTTCGGCTCTCAACATAAGGAGGTCCTTTCGGACTCCTTTCCGCTCCTTCCACAACCGGGTCTAAAGCCCCCCCCCCCAATAACCTGGGAGTACACGGTGGGAGATCCTCGGGCTCCAACTGAACTTCCTCCTCTTCCTCCCGCCTTGGCTTTCCTTCTGGTCCCTCTCGATGAGGTTCCTTCGCTCCCCTTAGTCGAAATTCTGCCTACTTCACCTCGGGCCCGAGGCAACTTCCACAGGGTCATTCTGGCGCCCCTCCCTGCAAAGGAGTCCTCCGCCAGCTCCCCCAGTAATAATGATAGCAATAAGCCTGTATGAACCATAATTCAATTATTGTAACCACCATTTTTCATATTAATAAAAAGGAATGGGTGTTTGTACTTGTCCTGTAGACTTCAAACTGTTGGTGCAACAATGCCCCAAGCATTTATATATGTTTTGATGTTTGGTTAAATCATCTAAGTTAGGCAATGCTTTGTGATCTAATTGTGCACATGTTTAAGTGACAGGGAAATCCAAGGATGAAGACTTGGTAAAAGAGAAGTCCAAGTATGATCTTGGCAAGGAAAGTCCAAGGGACGGACTTGGCAGCATAAGACCAAGCTTGTAGTCTTGGCAGCGTAAAGTCCAAGTGAACCTTGGCAAAGAAAGTCCAAGGGATGGACTTGGCAGCGTAAGACCAAGCTGAAGTCCAAAGTAAAGTCTTGGCAGCATAAGTCCAAGCTTGTAGTCTTGGCGGCATAAAGTCCAAGCATTTGGCAACCCAAGACATGACGAGGCCGAAGGAAACTCTTGAAGGCGGGTGCAAGGCTGAAGGAAGAGTTAGAAGGTCAAGTATAGGTCTAGGGAGTTAATTCAAGTATGAATTATTCATACTTGACTAGTATCAGTCGACTGATACGATGTATCAGTTGACTGATCAGGTGCTCGACTGAGTCAGGATGAAACCCTGACTATCAGTCGACTGCTTTGTCGTAGCAGTCGACTGATGAGGCAATCAGTCGACTGCCAATCCAGGCAGTCGACTGATCGAGTCGAAAATGGGCACAGAATGGAGTCTCACTCGACTCCTCGCGGTGATCACTCGACTCCTCGCGGTGATCACTCGACTGATAGGCCTTCCTTTGGAAATGGCGGCTGTGAATCCCCGTGGATCCGCTTTGTCAGAAGCCGTTAGCTTCGACGGCAGTCGACTGATGGTGATCATCAGTCGACTGATCAAAGCCCAACGGGAAAAACAGCCATTCTTCTATAAGAAGGGGCCTTGGGGAACTTGGTGAATCTAGTGCTCTCATTCCTAACTACACCCTCATGCTCACCAAGCTTTCTCTAAGTGTTTTTGTGATTCTAAACCTCCTCTTCTCTAGTCTTCATCTTCCATCATTGTAAAGAAGAGGAGTGCATTGTAATACAAAGTTTCTCCACCTTGGTTCATCCAAAGGAGGATATAGTGAAGCTTGGATAGGGCTAATCTACCTTACGGATTACCGTGGAGTAGGAGCGTCATCTCCGAACCACGTACATCGGGAGTTAGCATTGTTTTTCTTGTTTCTTATTCTTATTTGTATTGCTTCCGCTAACGTATTTATAGAAACAAAGAAAGGCTAATCACCCCCCCTCTAGCCATTACAAAGATCTAACAAGTGGTATCAGAGCCCGGATAGCTTGGAAGATTTCACCATCAACCAAGGCATCAATGACTCTTCAAGAGGGATATAGCACAGCCAAGCCACCGCTCTTCGATGGGAGTCACTTTGTGTATTGGAAAGGTAGGATGAAGTATTATCTAATAAGTAATATTGAGATTTGGCATAGCATTGTAGATGGCTTTGAGGAACCAGTGGATGAACATGGAAACCCTATTCCAAGCAAGGATTGGACAAGGGAAATGAATAGGAGGTTTGAATCAAATGCAAAGGCGGTACTCACCATCCAATGCGGTATTACAATGGAGCAACTCAACAAGGTGGGGCCTTTCGAATCCGCCAAGGAATTATGGGAAAAGCTCATTGAGCTAAATGAAGGATCCAAGGAGTCAAAGAGGGCCAAGAAGGACTTGCTAATTGGACAACTTCAAGGCTTCCAAATGAAGAGCCATGAAACCGTAAGCCAAATGTGTGGAAGGTTTAAGGAAATTGTGAATGGTCTCCACATCATAGGTGAGCGAGTTGACAACCGGGATTTGGTAAGGTACATTCTTCAAGCATTTCCTAGAACTTCTCTATGGACTTCTATAGTTGATGCTATTAAGGTAACTAGGGATCTTTCTCAAATTAAAATTGATGAATTATTTTGTGAGTTTGAATTGCATGAGCAAACTAACATGTCCTCTAAGGAAAAGGGTTTAGCTCTATTTGTTGAAAAGAAGGAAAAGAAGAAGAAAGTAAGGAAAGAAGTGTCATCATCATCCGAGTCGGAGCATGATTCAAGTAGTGATGGAGACTCATCTAGTGAGATGGCCAACTTTGTCAAGAAGCTCTATAGAAAATCAAAGGACTTCAAGAATAGAGAAGCAAGGAAGGGGTCCCATTCTTCAAGAGGTAAGGTTAGTGGTAATTCAAATTTTAATAATAATGTGATTTGCCATGCTTGCAATAAGAAGGGGCACATAAAGGAAAATTGCCCGGAGCTAAAGAAGAAGGAGGAAAAAGAAAAGAAAAAGAAGGATAAGAAGGAAAAGAAGAAGAAGGAGGTCATGATGGCTCAAACCACATGGGACACACCGAGTGTTGAAGATTCCTCCTCCGATGATGAGCTTTGCCACATCACACGCCATGTGGCACTCATTGCCCAAGGAGATGACTCCAATACATCAAGTCAAGAAGAAGACTCTTCAAGTGATGAATCGTCATCTAGTGACGATGAGGTAATGAATTCTCCTAAAGTTAAGCTTCTTTATAAATCAATTGCTTATCTTAAAGAGGCTCTAGATAAGTCTAAATCTAAGGTTAGAAGCATGAAAGTAGAACTAAAGGCCATTAGGAATGAAAAATCTTCACATGTTGATTCTTGCATACTTAAGGAAGAGAATGACAAACTTAAGGATGAGGTTAGTGACCTAAAGGCATGCTTAGAGAAATTTACGAATGGCTCAAAATATCTTGACATGATCCTTAGCCGACAAAGAGCCGTTTACAATAAGGACGGTTTAGGATATAAGCCAAAAGAAAAAGAAGTTGCTTATATCTCATTAATTACTAGAAAAGCAACCATTAAGGGTAAGGTTAAGAAAGCATGGGTACCTAAGAAGTTTTTACTTAATGTTACCGGTTCAAATATTTGGGTACCAAAAGCTTGTGTTTTTCATGTGATTTAGGTAGGAGAGCAAGGTATGTGGATTGTGGATAGCGGTTGCTCAACACATATGACTGGGGATGTGAGCAAGTTCTCCACAATTAAGTATGTGAAGAAGGGAGCGGTGTCTTTTGGAAATAGTGAAAAACTCAAGATATTAGGTAGAGGTACAATTGAGGTATCCCCCAAAATTATCATTCACAAAGTTTTACTAGTTGAAAATATGAAATTTAATTTATTAAGTGTTAGTCAACTTTGTGATGCAAGCTAACATGTTTCTTTTGATTCTTCTAAATGCATGATTAGACACAAGGAATTAAATGATTGTATATTAGTTGGATATAGGAAATCAAATATTTATTATGTTGATCTTGTTGGAGATTTGACGGCGCTAGAGGGGGGGTGAATAGCGTGTAACCGTACGTAGATGGAATTTTTTCGCGTTCGATCGTCTACAATCTTGTTAGCACAGCGGAATAGTAATAACAAATAAATATAACAAGACACACAATCACAACACGATCATATAACGTGGTTCGGAACCGTAACGGTTCCTACTCCACGGATCGAGCTCTAACGAGCTCTAGCGACGCCAATGCAATCACTAATCAATAAACTCCTTCTCGACAACAAGTCGGAGGTGGAGAAACCTCGTACACAAGATTACAACAATAATCTAAAGAAATACAAGCAAATATAAAGGAAATGTAAAGAACACTTTACAAAACTAGGGTTTGAGCGCTTTGCTTGTTGGTTGCTTGGATGAGGTTGAAGGGCCCTGAAATGCACCTGCAAATCGCCTTCAAATCGCCTCAAGAAAGCTCCCCAAGAACTGATGCCGCAATCTCCATGAACAGCTTCCTTTTATCTCGCGTCGGGCTGGATTTCCGCCTGGCAGTCGACTGCCATAAATCACCAGTCGACTGCCAACACTGTAGCTGTGAGACAACGGCTCAATCCACGTTGGACAAATTCCAACGGGACTCTCACCAGTCGACTGCCAACATTGGCGTGCCGATCGCTAACGCCCGTAGTCGGCCCGATCAGCTCTGAGCGTCTAATGTTACCACTCGGCCGTGATCATTGCCATCCCTTAGCGATCATTGCCGTCATTCGATCGGCTCTCCCATGAAGCGATCGGCTGCAGCTTAAAGCTCTCAACCGGCAGTCGAACTCGAGTCGACTCCCGGCAGTCGAACCGGCCATAATGCCAGTCGACTGCCAACCTCAAGAATGAGGTTTTAACCCAAGTATGGTGCCCCCATACTTGCTAGACTACCCTTAGCCTAGACCTAAGCCTTCTAGCCACCTCCATCAGCCTCACGCCTCTCAGATCCTCCAAGTCATCCATGACTTGTTCATCCATCGCGCTAGCTTCCGGTGCTTCCATGCATGTGTCATGCTAATGTGTCTACACCGCCAAGGCACATTGGACTTACGCCGCCAAGACTCGCTTGGACTTTACGCCAATATCAATCCCTTGGACTTCTCAAATGCCAAGACTCAAGCTTGGACTTTCCCTTGCCAACCCATGTTGGACTTTCCATGCCAAGACCCATGCTTGGACTTTCCATTTGCCAAGACCCATGCTTGGACTTCTCATTTGCCAAAACCCATGCTTGGACTTCCCATGCCAAGTACTCAAGACTTGGACTTTCCCAAATGCCAAGTGTCCCACTTGAACTTTCCATGCCAAGTACCCATGACTTGGACTTTCCCATAAACACATGGTCAACCCTAGTCAACCACAGTCTCCTCGAGTCAAACTCGTCCAGTCAATTATAACTGGGTCGATTGTATAAACAATCTCCCCAACATATTAACCGACATTAATGTCAAACATCAATGTCAATCCTATGTCTAACATACTTTGTCAAACATACTTTGTCAAACATCAAAACATCACTCGAGTCAAACTCGAGTCCTGTCATCGTGACTGGGCCGATTGCACCAACAATCTCCCCTTTTGATGTTTGACAAAACCAATAAAACCATGAGTTAGAACACTAACTCAAATCCCTTACCAATTATCCCAATTGGCAAACACTCACCAAATGTTCTCCCAAACATTCAAGTGAAAAGTAAATCAAATGTTCTCCCCAAACATTCTCCCCTGACTAACATCAAAAGGTTTTCTCTCCAAGGAGGTCAATGTCTCATGTGCCAATGAGATCTTACAATCTCCCCCTTGATAAAAAATACCTAGGATGCCTACCATCTTCCTAGTGATAAGTCCCATATCACTCAAGAGAGGCACTCCTATCTCACTCTCTCAATTTCCAAATTGGGTACCTTCACCCATCAATTTTCAATTGATAACATTCTCCCCAAAAGGAACATCCATCATCCCAAGATGGATACCTCCCCCTAAAAGCTTGCTCCCCCTTGACCATTGCACCAACAATGTCCTTGGAAAGCCCCTAAGCCAATAGGAACTCTAAACCATCAAAATTAAGGTTCTAAGTTCAACATAGAACTTTTACTCACCCTAAATTTGATACTTTGACCTAACATAACTCCTAATCCATATCCAATGGATTTTCACCCTTCATAATGCTTCCCAAAGCATATCCTAGGGTTAGGAGTGGTTAGGAACCTTTACCATAGCTGAACACGGGCTAAACAAACCTTGTTAACCCGAAATCAGATCTCGATCGACTCGATAGCGATTATCACCGATCACACTCTCATCGATCGCCACCAAGTGGGCGATCGTAGCTAAATTAATTTCAATTTATCGTAACGAATTCAAAATTCATAAATAATTATACGTACATCGAAAAATCACGAAATTTGATACGTATAATACTTATGACCAAAACAATGGGTGAAAAATATTTTAAAAATATTTTACCCATAAAATAGTGAAATTGATACAAAATCCAAAAGTGACTAAAAACTTTAAAGTTTAAGCTCACTTTGTATCAATCTCATCAATGGTGATTGCTATCAAAAGATAGACTTCACCAAGGTTTGTCAAAATGATTTTAAAATGTTTTCAAAACCCTATTTTGGATCATATTCCTTGGGCTCTATGTACATGACTTGTACACAAGCTTTCCCAATGATCCACCAATAAAATTAGATGAGTTTTGGTTCAACTAGATGCAAAAACTATGCACCTTGAACTCAACTCATATCCTAGCATCTCACATGTATCTAGGGTGTATAAATACACATACATGTCAATTGGATGTGAGATGTGGGTTTTGGTTCATTTAATCTAGGGTTTCATGCATTTTTCTAAGGCAACCCTACTTGATTCCCTTATAAATGGGACTTCAAGTCATGCCATTATCCTTAAATCAATTTCAATCAAAATATCTTAAATGCATGAATGATTATGGCATTAGAGATGATATAGATAAACGCATGCTCATAATCATGATGTCATGGCATAATATGAAATCTAAAAACACATGACATTTAATCCTTAATCCTAACCATGTACATGACATATAAATGATGAGAATGAACATGATGTCATGTCATGGCATATGGCAAATCAAAGCATGGCGAATAAGATATAAAGGTATGTAATACCTCAATTTTAATATTACTTGTCATTTGATATAATTAATCACATTTTGCCATATTTCTACTTTTCTCCCTAGTGTGCCAAAACCCAAAATGTCACACCAACCTCTAAACCTAAATTGTGCCAAAATGATCATTTTATCAAACTCCATAATTAATATTGGCATATCCTAAAATCCTTTTAGGATTAATTCAAATCTATTTCCAAGGTAACCATAACCTTGAAAATAACCTAAAGTGTCACCTTTGTCATGGTTGAGTTAACTACCCATCCAATCAAGGTTGACACACCCTAAACCCATCTTAGCGTGAATCAATCACGCTCTTAGGAACCCAAAAACGATTTGAACTCCTAGGGTTACTTAGATATTCCTTAGGGATAACTTCCCTAGATACCTTCCTAATGACCTTCCTAGGCTTATTAGCCTTGGTCATTTGGGTCTTGCCTAGGTTAACCTTAGGGATTGCCTCCCTAACAACCTTCTTAGTGGCCACCTTAGGTTTCCTAGAAACCCTAGCCACTAGGCATATCCTTTGGTCAACTCTAGGGATGACTTCCCTATTGACCTTGGTCTTTCTAGACCTAGTTAGTGTTCCATAATCTAATGGAACACTATGGTAAGCCACCTTAGGCTTAGGTTTGTGACCCAAACCTTGTTTGCCCTTGGTTGACTTTTGACTCTTAGGTCCTAAGTATTGACTGTGACTTTTGGACCCTTGATTTTGACCACTAGACCCTTTAAATTGATTTTGTATATTCCTAAGGGTCTTTTCAAGTTTTTCAAGCCTTGACCTTAAGGCTTGGTTCTCTAATTCTAATTGCCCAATTTTTGAATTTTGATTTAAATCATGGGCATGGGACTTTCTAGGCATATGCCTAGTCCACTTGGGATTGAAACCTAGGTGCTCTTGCACTTTTCTAATGGTCTCCCTAGGTAAAATTGGTCTAGCATTATTTGACCTAGGTTTATCCTTAGATGAATTATTTTTAGGGACATTAGTCCCAAACTTCTCCTTATTACTAAAATGGACACTTTTAGCTCCTAAGCAAAAATATTTATTCCTATTAGCATTCTTTTCATAAATTGCAAGAGAATTTAAATTCCTAGCATGCCTTTGCCTATTAACCAAAGAAGGTGCATTATTGAAATATACCTTAGGGTTTGCCCTAGAGGCTCCCCCTACATGTGTAGCTCCCTCTTTGGTCTTTTTGCTTCCCCTAGGACATTGATTCCTATAATGTCCCCTTGAGTTGCACTTGAAGCATATGATATGCTCCTTGCTCTTGATATTTGGGGAACCGGCATCCTTGACTTTTGGAGCCGGTGGAGCTTTCCTAATCTTCTTTGGGCACTTGCTCTTGTAGTGCCCAAATTCCCTACACTCAAAGCACATGATATTATTTTTATTTGAGATTGATGTGTTTGAGTTACCTAGTTCGGTGGTAGGTGCCGGAGTTGTATTTTGGGCTTCTTCATCTTGTCCGAATGTCGAAGCTTCTTGGTATTGCTCCGGTGTTGAGGATGGTCTCTCCTCCTCAATTCTAGAAGTGGATACTTCTTCCACTTCTTCCACCTCTTCTACCGATCCGGAAGTTGATTCCCTATCAACCTCCAAATCCTCACTTCCTTGCGAGGATGATGCATTAGCCTCTTCGGTCTCTTCCTCTTGGACCATTGATGGGCTTTCATGGAGCTTTGCCAAATCTCTCCATAGCTCCTTAGCATCCATGCATTCACCTAAGCTACACAAAAATTCATTTGGAATTAAATCAAAAATGAATTTGATTACCTTCTTGTTTTTCTCGAATCTTTGGAGTTGATCTTCACTCCATCTCTTCTTCTTGAGGAAACTACCTTTTGGTCCTCTAGGATACTCAAATCCTTCCATTAATAGAGACCATTCCTCAAGTCCTCATCATCAAAAATCTTCAATTCTTCTCTTCCAAGAATCGAAGACTTCTTGTCCATATAAAGAGTACCGGACCGGTGTGTTGATGTCCCAACCTAGCTTGTCTTGAAATTCAATCTTTACCCTCTAGCGTATTGCTCACGGTTGTTAATCCGTTGAAGAGCCACCGAGCTCGATACCACTTGTTGAGATTTGGAGCTAGAGGGGGTGAATAGCGTGTAACCGTACGTAGATGGAATTCTTTCGCGTTCGATCGTCTACAATCTTGTTAGCACAGTGGAATAGTAATAACAAATAAATATAACGAGACACACAATCACAACACGATCATATAACGTGGTTCGGAACCGTAACGGTTCCTACTCCACGGATCGAGCTCTAACGAGCTCTAGCGACGCCAATGCAATCACTAATCAATAAACTCCTTCTCGACAACAAGTCGGAGGTGGAGAAACCTCGTACACAAGATTACAACAATAATCTAAAGAACTACAAGAAAATACAAACGAAATGTAAAGAACACTTTACAAAACTAGGGTTTGAGCGCTTTGCTTGTTGGTTGCTTGGTTGAGTTTGAAGGGCCCTGAAATGCACCAAATCGCCTTCAAATCGCCTCAAGAAAGCTCCCAAGAACGATGCCGCAATCTCCATGAACTTCCTTTTATCTCGCGTCGGTGGATTTCCGCGCGATCGACCGCCATAAATTACCGATCGCCAACATCAGTAGGCTGTGAGACAACGGCTCAATCCACGTTGGACAAATTCCACCGGGACTCTCACCGATCGGCCAACATTGGCGATCGGCCCTAACGCCGTAGTCGACGCCCGATCGGCTATGGAGCGTTCGATGCTACCACTCGGCCGTGATCATTGCCATCCCTTAGCGATCATTGCCGTCGACACCAGATCGCCTCCCATGAGCGATGCGCCAGAGCTCATAAAGCTCTCAAGCCGTGGTCGAACTCGAGTCGACTCCCGGCAGTCGAACCGGCCATAATGCCAGTCGACTGCCAACCTCAAGAATGAGGTTTTAACCCAAGTATGGTGCCCCCATACTTGATAGACCACCCTTAGCCTAGACCTAAGCCTTCTAGCCACCTCCATCAGCCTCACGCCTCTCGGATCCCTCCAAGTCATCCATGACTTGTTCATCCATCGCGCTAGCTTCCGTGTGCTTCCATCGGTGTGTCATGCTAGCGGTGTCTACCACAAGGCATTGGACTTATGCTGCCAAGACTCCAGATTGGTCTTTACGGTGCCAATATCAATCCCTTGGACTTCTCAAATGCCAAGACTCAAGCTTGGACTTTCCCTTGCCAACCCATGTTGGACTTTCCATGCCAAGACCCATGCTTGGACTTTCCATTTGCCAAGACCCATGCTTGGACTTCTCATTTGCCAAAACCCATGCTTGGACTTCCCATGCCAAGTACTCAAGACTTGGACTTTCCCAAATGCCAAGTGTCCCACTTGGACTTTCCATGCCAAGTACCCATGACTTGGACTTTCCCATAAACACATGGTCAACCCTAGTCAACCACCAAAGTCTCCCTCGAGTCAAACTCGAGTCTGGTCAATTATAACCTAGGTCGATTGTATAAACAATCTCCCCAACATATTAACCGACATTAATGTCAAACATCAATGTCAATCCTATGTCTAACATACTTTGTCAAACATACTTTGTCAAACATCAAAACATCACTCGAGTCAAACTCGAGTCCTGGTCAATCGTGACCTGGGCCGATTGCACCAACAGATCTTTCATATGCTTCTAACATTTCTACTAAGTGTCTTGTTGTGAAAGAAGAAGAAAGTTGGCTATGGCATAGGAGATTGGGGCACATCAACATGAAAAACATAGCCAAGGTAGCCAAATTGGAGTTGGTCAAAGGGCTACCAAAGATCAAGTATGTCAAGAACAAAATGTGTGATGCATGCCAAGAAGGAAAACAAACAAAGGCATCACACAAAGGTAAAACCTTAACTAATACCTCTTTACCATTAGAACTATTGCATCTTGACTTATTTGATTTCCATAGTACTCCTTCTTTAAATGGTAACAAATATTGTTTAGTCATAGTAGATGATTTTTCTAGGTATACTTGGGTATATTTTATGAAACATAAGGATGATACCTTAAAAATACTCATAGGATTTAGTAAAAGAGTTGAAAATGAAAAGAGTCTCAAAATCAACCGGATCTGTAGTGATCATGGTGGTGAATTTGAGAACTCTAAATTTTCACAATTTTGTTTAGAGCAAGGGTACAAGCATGAGTTCTCTTGTCCTAGAACACCCTAACAAAATGGGGTGGTGGAAAGGAGAAATCGTGTCCTACAAGAGGCGGCTAGGACTATGCTTAATGCATATTCTCTACCTAGCTACTTGTGGGCGGAAGCGGTTAATACCGCTTGCTATATCCAAAATAGGGTTCAAATTCATAGGTTTTTAGGAAAGACACCATTTGAATTATGGAATGAGACTATTCCCACAATTC
This sequence comes from Wurfbainia villosa, assembly GCA_025175895.1. Classification (NCBI taxonomy): domain Eukaryota; kingdom Viridiplantae; phylum Streptophyta; class Magnoliopsida; order Zingiberales; family Zingiberaceae; genus Wurfbainia; species Wurfbainia villosa. The sequence continues at coordinate 109,760,687 of CM045987.1, read as the reverse complement.
ATTATTTCAAAGTCTTTGGATGTAAAGTTTATATTTTAAACACCAAAGATAACTTAGGAAAATTTGAATCCAAAGCGGATGAGGGAATCCTAGTCGGATACTCATCCACGAGTAGAGAATATAGAGTCTACAATAAGAGAACCCAAGGGATTGAGGAGTCCTCTAATGTTCAATTTGATGAAATCACTAGTACCTACCCTAAAAAGTCCTCCATTGATAAGGATATTAATGACAATAATCAAGACATTACCCAAAAACTTCAAAATTTAACCATAAGGGGTAATGATCAAGGGGGAGGAAGAGGAGATTCCGATGATGAAAGGAAGGTAAAAGATAACAATGATCAATTTGAAACCCCTTCTAGAACCCTAAGAACTCATCGAGATCATCCACTTGACCAAATAGTAGGAGATCTATCTCAAGGAGTAAGAACTAGGTCATTTCATAGAACTCCTACTAGTCAAGTAGCTCTTATTTCACAAATTGAGCCAAAATCGATCAATGATGCATTACATGATCCGGATTGGATTTTGGAAATGCAAGATGAATTGGCTCAATTTGAGAGGAGTCAAGTATGAGAGTTAGTACCTAGACCAAATGATAGCACCATAATTACTACAAGATGAGTCTTTAGGAATAAGCTAGATGACCAAGGAAATATCACTAGAAATAAGGCTAGGTTGGTTGCTAGGGGATTCAATCAAGTTGAGGGGCTTGACTATGATGAGACTTATGCCCCGGTTGCTAGGTTAGAGTCTATTAGAATTCTTTTAGGATATGCTTCCTATATGGGATTTAAACTTTATCAAATGAATGTTAAATCGGCATTCCTAAATGGTTATATTAAGGAAGAAGTATATGTAGAACAACCACCCGGGTTTGAAAACCTAGATTATCCAAACCATGTATATAAGCTTAGGAAAGCGTTATATGGGTTAAAACAAGCTCCCCGGGCATGGTATGAAAGATTGTCATCCTTCTTAATTTCTAAGGATTTTAGAAGAGGCCAAGTAGATCAAACCTTGTTCATAAAGTCAACATTAAAGGATATCTTCATAGCCCAAGTATATGTTGATGACATTATTTTTGGGTCAACAAATGATGATCTTCTTCAAGACTTTATAAAAAACATGGAGAATGAATTTGAAATGAGTTTAGTTGGAGAGCTTAACTTTTTCCTAGGGTTACAAGTCAAGCAAACCAATGAAGGGATTCATATTTATCAAACCAAATATGCAAATGAAATGATCAAGAAATTTGGTTTGGAAAATGCCAAAATTGTAACCACTCCTATGGCCACTATCACTAGAATAGATAGTGATCATGATGGTAAATCAATTGATCTTAAACTTTATAGGAGTATGATTGGTAGCCTACTATACCTAACCCCTAATAGACCCGATATCTTATTTGCGGTAGGTATGTGTGCAAGATACCAATCTTGTGCCAAAGAATCACATTTAGTAGCCGTTAAGAGAATTTTAAGATATATTAAAGGCACCCTAAATGTCAGACTTTGGTATCCTAGGACTAAATCCTTTGAGTTGCTTGGCTATACCGATTCCGATTATGCCGATTGCAAATTGGATAGGAAGAGTACTAGTGATGGATGCCAATTTCTTGGGTCCTCCCTAGTTAGTTGGAGTAGTAGGAAGTAATATTGTGTTGCTTTATCAACCACCGAAGCTGAATATGTGGCTATGGGTGGTTGTGTAGCTCAATTACTTTGGATGAGACATACTCTTGAGGACTATGAGCTACACTACTCTAACATTAAACTTTATTGTGACAATGTGAGTACCATCAACTTGACCAAAAATCCGGTACATCACTCTAGGACCAAGCACATTGAAGTGAAACATCACTTCATAAGAGATCATGTGGCAAGAGGAGACATTGAACTTAATTATGTAGAATCTAAGTCTAACCTTGCCGATATCTTCACCAAAGCTCTTCCAGAAATCGAATTTTCATCATTAAGGAGAGAGCTTGGTATGTGCTTTGTAGAATAAAATTCTAGGCTTGCCTGATCCCATATTCATAATGGTTGAATTTATACCTCGATGCATCTCACAAAAAGCCTTTAGAAACCTTGATTTTTGTATTGAGACACTTAGGAACATGTGAGATGATAGGGAAGGTGTACTTGACTCATCATGCTTGTTATGATGCATGACTATGAGCCAATGACACACCTAGAAACATGAATACTTCATGGACCAATCATTGGGAAGGCTTGTACTCAAGTAATGAATACTTAGCTCTAAGAACATGGTTGGAAATTCCAAATCATATATATTTTAAACTATGTTCATCATATTTTGAAAAATAGTTTTTAAGAGGAAGACAAAAGTGATACAAAGTTTGCCAAATTTTTAGAACTTTTGTTAGTTTCCAAGTTTTTATCAATCTTGGAATCTAGAAAACATATATTTTTCACATTATTTTTCCTTGATGGATAATGATTCCAGAAATGTATACGCCAAATTTCGTGATTTTTCACGATTTTTAGATTTTCTAACGCATTTCTGAAGTTGGGCTGAAAAGGCTGAAATTCGGATTTCAAGCGTAGCAGTTGACTGGTTCAATAACCAGTCGACTGATACACTGTGTTTTCTGATAAATAGCTCCATTTTATGATATTTAGTGTATCTTTGATGTCCTAAAACTATAGCATGATAATATTGAGTATAAACAAACTTTTAGGATTGCTTAATGCAGTGTTTTAGGGGGAGTTTCATAAAATATATCTTTTTCATCCCCAAACTTACATTGTTGGTGCAAAGTTAGAACTTAACTTTCGAACTTTTTCTATGCTTTGCTTCAAATGTTATTCACACATCATGAATCATATCTTGGATTAAGGGGGAGCTTAATATCAATCTTATACCTTAGTCTAAGATACAACAAACTTTAATTCTTTCATAAAATTTATGAATCCTTCTCTTTTTGATGCATGTCAAAGGGGGAGAAGGAATGTTTAAGTTAGAATTCATATTATGATTATGTAAAGACCTAACTTAAATGTTTGCCAAACATCAAAAAGGGAGAGATTGTTGGTGCAACAATGCCCCAAGCATTTATATATGTTTTGATGTTTGGTTAAATCATCTAAGTTAGGCAATGCTTTGTGATCTAATTGTGCACATGTTTAAGTGACAGGGAAATCCAAGGATGAAGACTTGGTAAAAGAGAAGTCCAAGTATGATCTTAGCAAGGAAAGTCCAAGGGACGGACTTGGCAGTATAAGACCAAGCTTGTAGTCTTGGCAGCGTAAAGTCCAAGTGAACCTTGGCAAAGAAAGTCCAAGGGATGGACTTGGCAGCGTAAGACCAAGCTTGGAGTCTTGGCAGCGTAAAGTCCAAGTGAACCTTGGCAAAGGAAGTCCAAAGTAAAGTCTTGGCAGCATAAGTCCAAGCTTGTAGTCTTGGCGGCATAAAGTCCAAGCATTTGACAACCCAAGACATGACGAGGCTGAAGGAAACTCTTGAAGGCGGGTGCAAGGCTGAAGGAAGAGTTAGAAGGTCAAGTCTAGGTCTAGGGAGTTAATTCAAGTATGAATTATTCATACTTGACTAGTATCAGTCTATTGATACGATGTATCGATCGGCCGGTCGGTGCTCGGAGTCGAGGATGAAACCACGACTATCGATCATTGCTGTCGTGAAGTCGTGATGAGGTATCGATCGCCAATCGAGCGATCGACTAAACGAGTAGAAAATGGGCACAGAATGGAGTCTCACTCGACTCCTCGCGGCGATCACTCGACTAATCGCTTTATTAGTCGACTGATAGGCCTCCCATTGGAAATAGTGGCTGCGAATCCCCGCGGATCCGCTTTGTCAGAAGCCGTTAGCTTCGATGGCAGTCGACTGATGGTGATCATCAGTCGACTGATCAAAGCCCAACGGGAAAAACAGCCCTTCTTCTATAAGAAGGGGCCTTGGGGAGCTTGGTGAATCTAGTGCTCTCATTCCTAACTACACCCTCGTGCTCACCAAGCTTTCTCTAAGTGTTTTTGTGATTCTAAACCTCCTCTTCTCTAGTCTTCATCTTCCATCATTGTAAAGAAGAGGAGTGCATTGTAATACAAGGTTTCTCCACCTTGGTTCATCCAAAGGAGGATATAGTGAAGCTTGGCTAGGGCTAATCCACCTTACGGATTACCGTGGAGTAGAAGCGTCATCTCCGAACCACGTACATCGGGAGTTAGCATTGTTTTTCTTGTTTCTTATTCTTATTTGTATTTGTATTTGTATTGCTTCCGCTAACGTATTTGTAGAAACAAAGAAAGGCTAATCACCCCCCCCCTCTAGCCATTACAAAGATCTAACACAAACCATTTTAGCAAAAACCTCCGATGATAGTAAACTTATTTGACTAGGTCGACTTCGCGTAATCAAACTGAGGAATAGTTTCAGAAAATGACAGTTCTCCACATCAGCTGAATTGGCTTCATACTTACCCTTTCCGTGAAACACGAACAGTCTTTTCAGAATTACTACGTTCAACAACCCCAACTACTGCTCTTACGTCTTCCCCCCTTTATTTTCATTTACTACCTCTATTTCCCAGGAGGGTCAATTAATATCCTCCTTTTTATCTATAAAAAACCTTCGACATTACATTCACCCAACCCATCTCTTGGTTCCTCTATTCCTGTTAATGCACATTTCTCCCTTCTCCTTCTTGCACCATGGAACACCTATCTGAGCAAGATAGTAACTCTCCTTCTCCAGAGAGACAAATTGAAGAACATCGTCGCATTGAGGAATTGGAGGAACATATACAAGACCTGAAACGATGCCTACGGATAGCCTCTACTCACAACTATTCCCTGCGTCAAGAGCTGGCGGTATCCCAGAGGAATCTGTTCAAGCATATATTCATACAACAGTCCTACCTTCAGCAACTGTGCCGCCAGCCACAAATGCGCAAAGAAGCTCCTTCGGTACCCCCTCGGGAAGAACCTTAATCCCCCTTAAAGGGGGACCTTATCTGTTATTTTCCTTTCCAGGAAGGTTGCGTTATGTAACCCCTCTTTATCAACAAAATTTTCATCGCCACAGATTGCATGTGTCTCTTCTTTGCCAAATGCACATTATATGAATAATAAGTTAAAATATTTCAATTCTAATGGCAAATAAAACTTACTGAGTTTTCGCCAATACTCTTCTCAGCCCATCCATCCCTCTGACCCTCCTTCTTTCGCTTGAGGCCTCAACTCCTCTTCACTGTACAGGAATCAAGTAAAAATACAACTCTCTCGATCCCCCCATCACACGGGAAGAAAATAATATATATAATTGAGTGAAAACTCAGCTCTTCCGATCCACCACCACACGGAAATAAAAATAGCATATAGCTGCATACAGATTCAGCTCTTTCGATCCACCACCACACAGAGGTAAACATAATATATATAACTAAGTGAAAACTCAGCTCTTCTGATCCACCACCACACAGGGATAAAAATAATATATATAGCTGAGTGAAAACTCAGCTATTCCGATCCACCACCACACGGGGATAAAAATAACATATAGCTGCATACAAATTCAGCTCTTCCGATCCACCACCACACGGGGATAAAAATAATATATATAGTTGAGTAAAAACTTAGCTCTTCCGATCCACCACCACACGAGGATAATGGCTTCGGCCGAAACCGAGCCGTATAAAATGTGACGACCTGATCTAGGGCTTTGCCCCATCAGGTTGGAAGAAATATTTCACTTTGTCGTTCTTCACAGGTGTATTTACCTTAAACCCTACTCCTCCATTCCACAACCGCACGGGGATGACGGCTTCGGCTAACGTCGAGTCCATAAAAAAGTGTGACGACCCGATCAAGGGCTTTTCCCCCTCAGGTCGGAATGCATTTTTTACTCCGCCACTCTTCACAAGTGTATTTACCTTAAACCCTACTCCTCTGTTCCACCACTGCATGAGGATGACGGCTCTGGCTGATGTCAGACCTTAAGAAAGATAGATTATGAATCTCCATGGAGCCACATCTCTGCTCTGAAGTATTATTCTTTCATTCTTCCGCTGTGCGGGGATAACAATTCTGACTGATAACGGGCCGTAAAAAAGATAGATTACAATTTCACACCTCTTAAGGTCCCACACCTCTGCTCTGAAGCCCAATTATAACTATAAGCATGCCCTTCGCCCTATATAAGACTCTTCGCCATTCCTCTTCTTCACTTCTATCCCCTTTTAGCTTTCAACCTTCTTCTTCCTCTTCGCCAATGCCAGCCTCCCTGTGCCCGGTAGACAACTTCTACGTTTTCTTTCCTCCTTGAAAGTCAAGATGCATTCTATCTTTCAACAACTGCTAGCGGAATACCGTCAAGGTCTAGGCGAAGAGAAGATCAACAAACTAATGTTGTGCCACTTCTACCCCCCATTTAATCTTTGTCCGCCCACTGCCCTTGTTTCGGCATCCACTTCTCCTTCTCATTTCTCCGCAACTTCCTCCCCTGTGGCGTCACATGCGCCCAGTGTAGCCCTTCCATCGTTATCATCCTTTCCTCCTTCTTTAATATCACCGACAAACCCTAGCTCGCCAGTCTCTTCGCCTTCTATCCTGGGCGTCCGTAAGTCGCCCCCTCCTTTCTTACAGAATCAAGTCGAATTAAGGGGCGTTGCACGCCCACGTTTGTAGGCGGAGGATATCCGCCTTTTGATCTTTCTCCTTCCTCTGAACTTCCACCAATATTAAGATCTATTTCAACCGCAGCTCCTTCATCTTCGCCTTCACACATTCTGCTCACATCCACTTCAGCATACCGGCCTCCTCCTTTTGCACCAGTCGATGCTTCGGCTCCCAACGTGAGGAGGTCCTTTTGAGCTCCTTTCCCCTCCTTCCATAACCGGGTCTGGAACCCCCACACCCCCCAATAACCTAGGAGTACACGGTGGGAGATCCTCGGGCTCTAGCTGAACTTCCTACTCTTCCTCCCGCTTTGGCTTTTATTTCGGTCCCTCCTGATGAGGTTCCTCCGCTCCCCTTAGCCAAAATTCTGCCTACTTCACCTCGGGCCCGAGGCGACTTCCACAGGGTCATTCTGGCACCCCTCCCCGCAAAGGAGTCCTCCGCCAGCTCTCCCAGTAATAATGATAGCAATAAGCTTATATGAACCATAATTCAATTACTGTAACCACCGTTTTGCATATTAATAAAAAGGAATGGGTGTTTGTACTTGTCCTTTTCATGTCCTGTAGACTTCAAACCATTTTAGAAAAAACCTCCGATGATAGTAAACTTATTTGACTAGGTTGACTTCGCGTAATCAAACTGAGGAATAGTTTCAGAAAAGGACCGTTCTCCACATCAGCTGAATTGGCTTCATACTTACTCTTTCCGTGAAACACGAACAGTCTTTTCAGAATTACTGCGTTCAACAACCCCAACTACTGCCCTTACGTCTTCCCCCCTTTATCTGCATTTCCTGCCTCTATTTCCCAGGAGGGTCAATTAATATCCTCCTTTTTATCTATAAAAACCTTCGACATTACATTCACCCAACCCATCTCTTGGTTCCTCTATTCCTGTTAATGCACGTTTCTCCCTTCTCCTTCTTGCACCATGGAACACCTATCTGAGCAGGATAGTAACTCTCCTTCTCCGGAGAGACAGACTGAAAAACAACGTCGCATTGAGGAATTGGAGGAACATATCCAAGACATGAAATGATGCCTGCGGATAGCCTCTACTCACAACTATTCCTTTTGTCAAGAGTTGGCGGTATCCCAGAGGAATCTGTCCAAGCATATATTCATACAACAATCCTACCTTCAGCAACTGCGCCGCCAGCCACAGATGCGCAAAGAAGCTTCTTCGGTACCCCCTCGGGAAGAACCTTAATCCCCCTTAAAGGGGGACCTCGTCTGTTATTTTCCTTTCCAGGAAGGCTACATTATGTAACCCCTCTTTATCAACGAAATTTTCATCGCCACAGATTGCATGTGTCTCTTCTTTGCCAAATACACATTATATGAATAATAAGTTAAAATATTTCAATTCTAATGGCAAATAAAACTTACAGAGTTTTCGCCAATACTCTTCTCAGCCCATCCATCCCTTTGGCCCTCCTTCTTCCGCTTGAGGCCTCAACTCCTCTTCACTGTACAGGAATCAAGTAAAAATACAACTCTCTCGACCCCCCATCACATGGGAAGAAAATAATATATATAATTGAGTGAAAACTCAGCTCTTCCGATCCACCACCACACGGGAATAAAAATAGCATATAACTACATACAGATTCAGCTCTTCCGATCCACCACCACACGGGGGTAAACATAATATATATAACTAAGTGAAAACTCAGCTCTTCTGATCACCACCACACAGGGATAAAAATAATATATATAGCTGAATGAAAACTCAGCTCTTCCGATCCACCACCACACGGGGATAAAAATAATATATATAGTTGAGTGAAAACTCAACTCTTCCAATCCACCACCACACAGGGATAAAAATAACATATAGCTGCATACAAATTCAGCTCTTCCAATCCACCACCACACGGGGATAAAAATAATATATATAGTTGAGTGAAAACTCAGCTCTTCCGATCCACCACCACAGGGGGATAATGGCTTCGGCCGAAACCGAGTCGTATAAAATGTGACGACCTAATCTAGGGCTTTGCCCTATCAGATCGGAAGAAATATTTCACTCTGCCATTCTTCACAGGTGTATTTACCTTAAACCCTACTCCTCCATTCCACAACCGCATGGGGATGACGGCTTCGGCTAACGTCGAGTCCATAAAAAAGTGTGACGACCCGATCCAAGGCTTTTCCCCCTCAAGTCAGAATGCATTTTTTACTCTGCCGCTCTTCACACGTGTATTACCTTAAACCCTACTCCTCCGTTCCACCACCGCATGGGGATGACGGCTCTGGCTGATGTCATACCTTAAGAAAGATAGATTGTGAATCTCCTCGGGGCCACACCTCTTCTCTGAAGTCTTATTCCTTAGTTCTTCCACTGTGCGAGGATAACGGTTCTGACTGATAACGGGCCATAAAAAAGATAGATTACAATTTCACACCTCTTAAGGGCCCACACCTTTGCTCTGAAGCCCAATTATCACTATAAGCATGCCCTGCACCCTATATAAGACTCTTCTTCTTTCCTCTTCTTCACTTTTGTCCCCTTTCAGCTTTTAACCTTCTTCTTCCTCTTCGCCAGTGTCTACCTCCCTGTGCCCGGTAGACAACTTCTGCATTTTCTTTCCTCCTTGAAAGTCAAGATGCATTCTATCTTTCAATAACTGCTAGTAGAATACCGTCAAGGGTCTAGGCGAAGTGAAGATCAACAAACTAATGCTGCGCCACTTCTACCCCCCATTTCATCTTCATCCGCCCCCCACCGCCCTTGTTTCGGCATCCACTTCTCCTCCTCACTTCTCTGCAACTTCTTCCCCTGTGGCGTCACATGCGCCTAGCGTAGCCCTTCCATCGTTATAATTCTTTCCTCTTTCTTTAATATCACCAACAAGCCCTAGCTCGCCAGTCTCTTCGCCTTCTATCCTGGGCATCCGTAAGTCACCCCCTCCTTTCTTACAGAATCAAGTCAAATTAAGGGGCACTGCATTCCCACGTCTGCAGGCGGAGGATATCCACCTCCTGATCTTTCTCTTTCCTCTGAACTTCCACCAATATTAGGATCCATTTCAACCGCAGCTCCTTCATCTTCGCCTTCACACATTCTGCTCACATCCCCGCTGTCTTCCCCATCCATTCGAAGTTTGGGAAGCATTTCTCCTCAACTGAGTACATATCATGACTCTGGTATCCTTCCCCCTACCAACGAGGAACCCTTCATCCCGGTGTTCCCCTCAGCCATCGACCTTCTGTCGATTTCATCGCCTCTCCCTGCACCTGCGTCACCAGGCACCTTGCCGGGTGAATTATCCCCTAAAGATTTCCCTTCACCTATCAGACAACAGGTGATTTCTGACATTTTGCAACCACCATCCATTTCCCCTTTTTCTTCTCCTGCTTCCTCAAGTCTATTGGCAACAACTCTATTTGCAACCCCTTCGACATATCTTGATGTCTTCAGAGCCACTTCTACTCCTTGGAACATCACCCTTCCCCTCCCAGGATCAGCAGTACAATCTTCTGCTTCAACTCCCTTCAAACTCATTATGAGTGAACCCTCTCTTTTAGTAGCCTCTATCCACTCTTCTTCCTCTAATCGGGCTGCTCAAATCCTCAACCTGGAAGAGCTATCTCCAAGGATGGAAAGCCTACGCCATATTTTGGAATTGGTAAGTTTCTTTGATTAATTCTACCACTTTCCTCTCAATAATAACTCCTTCTTCATTGGTGGCCCACAGACATTAGTAAATTGCTAAGAACTAGCACGTTCTTTCTCCCAATATCAAGCTCAGCTTCAACAGTAGGCTCAACAATAGCTGGAGGATCAAACCGCCGCCAAGGATCGGGAGCACCTCTTACTACAGGAACTGGAGCACTGTCAGGATCAACTAGCTGAGGCTCACCGCCAATGACAGGAAGATACTGGGGCCATAGCAGCACTACATGAACAACAACAGACAAATGCCGAACTCATATCCACTCTTCAAAGTGCCCAGCAGAGGGATGGAAATGCCCCGACTCCTACTGACAGAGAAACTTCCATGTCCCAAGAGTTAGCTAACTATCAGGAACAGTTAGCTGAACTCCTCTGTCAGAGGCAAAAGGATGCTGAAACCATAGCAGTCCTTCAATCTCGACAGCAATGGGATGCAGACAAAATATCTGACCTCCACATGCGGCTAAGCAAGGAGGTACAAGAGAATTCCTCTTTAATAACATCCAGAGCTCATGCTCACGCTCGTCTCCGCAGGCAAGAAACTTCCCTTTAGCAGTTGAGTAGCGAGATTGTTCGCACCAAGGCTCACACTGAGGCAGTGGAAGGGATTTCTGCTTCCATACGCCAAGACATGATGGAGATGTCGAGAGTCGTACAACAGAGCCAAACTTCCCAAGCTGATGATATATCCACCTTGGCTGATGTCATCCTCCAAATATCGCACCAGTATTGTCAAATGCGTCAACTTCTTCGAGAGCACCAGGAGCATTGTGCCAGGTTTCATCAAGAGTTGTGCCCTAACGACCCGAACCAACAAGAGCATCTACTGTCTTTGATGCGGGCTACTTATCAAGACGGGTTTAATGAAGCAGTTCGGCAATATGCCGATCAAGGGCTACCTCTAGCTAATCAACTTGCACTCTTTCTACACTGGGAAGTTGGCTTCAGACGTTATCCTTCAGATCACTTCAGATTGTAACTTTTCATGTCGCTTTGAAACTTTTGTTACTCAGGGATGCCTGTCACAATGCTTCGTCCATGTTTAGCATTACTTTTGATTTTCTCTATTCTATAAGCGGGAAACTATGTTCAATGATATTCATTTTTCACCCATGCTTGTATTCATCATCTGCTAGATAACATGTTGAGTAGCATGTATAGTTCATAAGAAATAGGTCAAACTTCTCCTTCCAAACACCTCTTACAAGGTATAAAAATATTTCAAGTGTACAATGTTTCAAGGCCAAGGTAGTTCCTTGCCTTGATCGTCTTTTAGATAATAAGCTAACCCCGCCACTCGGCGAGTAATAATGTAGGACCCTTCCCAGTTCGGAGCTAACTTCTCCGGGTCTTCTGCAGGGTTGACCTTGCGTAAAACTAGATCTCCTTCTCAAAATCTTCGGGGCACCACCCTTTTGTTAAAGGTTTGTTATACTCTTTGCTTATAAAATTCTGCTAGTCTTCGTGCTTGCTCCCGTTTCTCCTCCCGCAAGTCTAGCTCGGTTCCTCGAATGATTTGGTTCTGTTCTGGCTCATAAGTTTCGACTCGAGGACTGCTCAGGGCTTCCACTGGGATAACAGCTTCCGTTCCGTACACCAAGCTGAATGGGGTTTCCCCTGTCACCGTTTTAGGAGTAGTTCGGTAGGCCCGTAGGATCCCTGACAGTTCATCCACTAAATTTCCCCTCTGAACACCCAATTTAGTCTTTAACCCCTGAATGAGTATTCTATTAGTTACCTCTGCCTGCCTATTAGCCTGAGGGTGGGCTACCGAGGTGAAAGCCTGCTAGATATTGAGACTTTAACATCATTCTCTAATTTTCTTACCCTGAAATTGCCGCTCATTATCACTGACTAACCTTCGTGGGATTCCATACCGGCAGATGATGTTCTTCTACAAAAACTGTATTATCGAATTTTCAGTGATTTTAGCGAGAGGTTCAGCTTCACCCACTTGGAGAAGTAATCTACTGCCACTAATAAAAATTTCTTCTGTAAATGTGTCATAGGCATGGGACCCACTATATCCATTCTCCATTGATCAAAGGGACAGGAAGCAACGATAGCTTTCATCAGCTCGGTCGGTCGCTCGAATCGGTCGCTGTGCTTTTGATAGGCTAAACAAATCTGCACTATATGGGCTGCATCTTGCTGAAGAGTGGGCCAAAAATACCTAGCCAACAATACTTTCCTCGCCAAGGCTCTTCCTCTCAAATGGTTATTGCAACATCCCTCATGTATTTCATGAAGTACCCATTCGACATCTTCCTTCCCCAAGCATTTCAATAGGGGACACCCAAAAGACATCTTATATAGGACCTCATCCACAATTGTGAACCATTTTGCTCTGGTCACCAAAACAGATGTCGCTCCCCTTTCTTCCAGAACCTTCCCTTGCTATAAATACGCCATGATGTCAGTTCTCTAATCATTCCTGGTATTGCCTCCTCCACATTATATACTACCAAGGAACTGGGAACTTCCACGCAAACCGCCCCGGGTTGCCTCACCTCTTCCAGAGCATTTGCTAGCCGAGCCAATTCATCCGCTTTCCGATTATTTCCTCTTGGAATCTACTGCAGAAGGACTTGCTGAAAATGAGCCTTTTCTTTTTCAAAAGTCATCAAATATTTTTACAATCTTTCTTCCCGAACCACAAAAGCACCCTGGAGCTGTGATACTGCCAACTGAGAATCTGAATGGATAATGATAGAAGTTGCCCCCACAGCTCTGGCGGCTTGTATCCGGCTAGGATGGCTTCGTATTCTGCTTCATTATTAGACGGCTGATATCTGAGGCAAATGGCTATGCGAGTTTCTTCTTTTATGGGGGATACCAACAGTACCCCCACTCCACTGCTCGTAGACCCAGAAGACCCATCCACAAAGACATCCCATGCCTCCAACCCTTCTCCTCTTTCAGCCAAACTGTTTTTCGAGTCAACATGTACCTCTACCAGGAAATCAGCTAAAGCCTGAGCCTTGACAGTTATTCGGGGATGGTAATGAATGTCATACTCACTTAGTTCCACAACCCACTTAGCGAGCCTCCCTGAAAAATTAGGCTTAGTCACCACCTTACCTAGTTCACTGTGAGTCAAAATGTTGATTGGATGGGCCAAAAAATATGACCTCAACTTGTAGGCTGTCAGAACTAGAATATATGTCAACTTCTCCAACTCAGTATACCGTGACTCTGCTCCTTTCAAGATATGACTGGTGTAATAAATGGGCTGCTGCTGAAAACCTTCTTGCTTCAACAATACTGAATTGATGGCTCCTTCTGAAACAGCTAAATACATCCACAATAGTTCTCTTGAAACTGGTTTAGCTAGCAAAGATAGTTCAGCTAAATACTTCTTTAACTCTTGGAAGGCTTGCTCACACTGGTCATCCCATTGGAACTTAGCGGCTTTGCGCAGAATCTGAAAAAAAGGCAACCCCTTGTCTGTCGATCTGGCTATAAATTGAGACAGGGAAACTATTCTTCCTACTAACTTTTGAGTCTCTCGCAGATTAGTAGGTGACTTCATATTGTACAATGCTTGCACTTTCTCTGGATTGGCTTGCAGTCTCTTCTCGGTTATAATATACCCTAGAAATTTCTCACTCTTTACACCAAACAGACACTTCTTGGGGTTTAACTTCATGTTGTACCACCTCAGAGTGGCAAAAGTCTCATCCAGATCTGTAATTAGATCCCGAGTGGTTTTTGACTTGACGAGGATGTCATCAACATAGACTTCCACATTTTTGTCCTTCTGTTCCGCAAAAAATTTATCCATGAGTCATTGATAAGTGGCTCCAGCATTCTCTAAGCCAAAAGACATCCTACATATGCATACAACCCTCTTGCCGTCACAAAACTGACACGCTTCTTGTCCTCTTTGTTGGTGCAATCGGCCCAGGTCACGATTGACCAGGACTCGAGTTTGACTCGAGTGATGTTTTGATGTTTCGACAAAAACATATGACAATGTAATTGTCATGGGAAAATCCAAGTCTTGTGTACTTGGCATGGAAAGTCCAAGTGGAACACTTGGCATTTGGTAAAGTCCAAGTCTTGAGTACTTGGCATGAAAAGTCCAAGCATGGGTCTTGGCAATGTAAAAGTCCAAGCATGGGTCTTGGCAATGTAAAAGTCCAACATGGGTTGGAAAGGGAGAGTCCAAGCATGGTCTTGGCATTTGAGAAGTCCAACATGGGTTGGCAAGGGAAAAGTCCAAGCATGGGTCTTGGCAATGTAAAAGTCCAACATGGGTTGGCAAGGGAAAGTCCAAGCTTGAGTCTTGGCATGAGAAGTCCAAGGGGTTTGATATTGGCTGCGTAAAGTCCAAGCGGGAGTCTTGGCAGCATAAGTCCAATGGTTGGCGGCGTAAAATCCAAGCGGAGTCTTGGCGGCGTAAGTCCAATGTGCCTTGGCGGTGTAGACACCGTTAGCATGACATAGCCGAGGGAAGCACCTGGAGGCTAGCGTGATGGATGAACAAGTCATGGATGACTTGGAGGGATCTGAGAGGCGTGAGGCTGATGGAGGTGGCTAGAAGGCTTAGGTCTAGGCTAAGGGTGGTCTAGCAAGTATGGGGGCACCATACTTGGGTTAAAACCTCATGTTTGAGGTTGGCAGTCGACTGGCAATATGGTCGGTTCAACTGTCGTGAGTCGACTTGAGTTCGACTGCCAATTTAGAGCTGGAATTGCTCGCGATCATTGCTCGCTAGCGATCGTGATGTCTCGACGATCGGCTAGAGTCGTGATCATTGCTAGTTCTGTCGAGCATAGAACGCCGTAGCCGATCGCTAGTCGACTGAGCATTGGCGGTCGACTTCCAATGTTGGCGATCGGCCAGAGTCCGTTGGAACTTGTCCAAGCGTGGATTGGCCGTTGTCTCACCGTCTGATCTTTGGCGGTCATTGAGGACTTATGGCGGTCGGCTAAGCGAAATCGGCCCGATGGAGGATAAAAGTAGCTGTTCGTGGAAGGCTCAATTATTAGTTCTTTGGGGGCTTTGGTGAGGCGATTTGCAGGTGCATTTCAGGGTCCTTCAAGCTCATCCAAGCAACCGACAAGCAAGCGCTCAAAACCCTAGTTTGTAAAGTGCTCTTTACATTTTCACTTGTATTTGCTTGTTTACTTTGTATTACTTGTTGTAATTCATTGTACGAGATTTCTCCACCTCTGACTTGTTGTCGAGAAGGAGCTTTAGTGCTTAGTGGTGTTTGTGGCATCGCTAGGGTTCGTACGAACCCAATCCGTGGAGTAGGAACCGTTACGGTTCCGAACCACGTTATATCATGCTTGTGTTCGTGATTGTATCTTTTCGTTATTGCTTTTATTATTTATATTCCGCTGTGCATAACGAGACTTGTAGAGACAATCGCGAACGTTTTCCATCTACATACGGTCAACGCTATTCACCCCCCCCCCTCTAGCGGCGTCAAATCTCCAACAATTGGTATCAGAGCTCGGGGCTCTTCTACGGACTAACCGCCAGTAGCTAGGACAAAGAAGCTAGAGGGTGAAGATGGAAGAACAATTGGGATAGAACATTAATACACCGATCCCTTACTCCTTCTATGGACAAGAAGGGTTTAATCAATGGAAGTCAAGAATTGAAGACTTCCTAATGATGAGGGACTTCGAAGAATGGTCTATCTTGATGGAGGGTTTTAGCTATCCAATAGGACCAAAGGGAGGATTCCTCAAGAAGAAGAAGTGGAGTGAAGATCAACTCCAAGCCTTCGAGAAAAACATGAAGGTAGTAAAATTTATTCTTGATTTGGTCCCTAATGAGATTGTGTGTATGGTAGGGGACTATATGGACGCTAAGGAGTTGTGGAGCCAAGTGGCAAAGCTCCATGAAAACTCATCATTGGTCCAAGAAGAAGAAGAAGAAGAAGAGTGCTCATCCTCTCAAGCTCAAAAAGAAGCAAGTACATCTTCATCCAAAGAGCTTGAGGATTCGGAGGTTGATAGGGAATCAACATCTGGATCGGAAGAGGTGGAGGAAGTGGAAGAAGCATCCACTTCTAGGATTGAGGAGGAGATTAGAGTTTCCTCAACACCGGAGCATCAAGAAGAAGCTTCGACATCCGGTCAAGATGAAGAAGCCCAAAGTCCAATTCCGGTCTCCATTAACCTAGGTAACTTAAACATATGTGTTAATAATAAAATGCATATAATATGTTTTTAGTGTAGGGAAACCGGGCACTATAAGAGCAAGTGCCCAAAGAAGATTAGGAAAGCTCCACCGGCACCAAAAGTCAAGGATGCCGGTTCCCCAACACCTAAAGGCAAGGAGCACATCATATGCTTCAAGTGCAATTCAAAGGGGCATTATCGGAGTCAATGCCCTAGGGGGAAGAAGAAGGGGCAAGGAGGAGCATCACAAGTAGGGGGAGCTTCTATAGCTAACCCTAAGGTACATTTTAGTAATGTACCTTCTAATTTAAATGCTAAAAAGCATGCTAGGAACGTTAATTCTCTTGCAATTTATGAAAAGCATGCTAATAGGAATAAATATTTTTGCTTAGGAGCTAAGAGAGTCCATGTAGGAAATAGGGAGAAATTTGGGACTAATGTCCCTAAAAACAACTTATTTAAAGACAAACCTAGGTCAAATAACTCAAGATCAATTTTACCTAGGGAGACAATTAGAAAGGTGCAAGAGCACCTAGGTCTAAACCCTAAATGGACTAGACATATGCCTAGGAAGTCCAATGCCCAAGATTTAAATCAAAATTCTAAAATTGGGCAATTAGAAAAGGAAAATCAAGTCTTGAGGTCAAGGCTTGAAAAAATTGAAAAGACCCTAAATAAGATACAAAATCAATTTAAAGGGTCTAATGGTCAAAGTCAAAGGTCCAAAAGTCAAAGTCAACACCAAGGACCTAAGAGTCAAAAGTCAACCAAAGGCAAGCAAGGTTTGGGTCACAAACCTAAGCCTAAGGTAGCTTACCATAGTGTTCCATTTGATTATGGGACACAAACTAGATCTAGGAAGACCAAGGTCAATAGGGAAGTCATCCCTAGAGTTGACCAAAGGGTGTGCCTAGTGGCTAGGGTTTCTAGGAAACCTAGGTGGCCACTAAGAAGGTTGCAAGGGGAGTTACCCCTAGAGTCAACCTAGGTAAGACCCAAATGACCAAGGCTAACAAGCCTGGAGGGTCATTAGGAAGGTATCTAGCGAGGTTATCCCTAAGGAATACCTAATTAATCCTAGGAGCTCAAATCAGTTTTGGGTTCCTAAGAGCGTGATTGATTCACGCTAGGTGGGTTTAGGATGTGTCAACCTTGAGTGGATGGGTAGTTAACTCAACCATGATAAAGGTGGCATTTTAGGTTATTTTCAAGGTTATGGATACCTTGGAAATAGGGTTGAATTATAATCCTAAAAGATTTTAGGATGTGCCAATATTAGTTATGAAGTTTGATAAAATGATCAAATTGGCACAATTAGGGTTTAGAGTGTTAGTGTGCCATTTTGGGTTTTTGGCACACTAGGGAGATTAATGATAATATGGCAAAATACATCTGACTATATCAAATGGCAATTAATATTAAAATTTAGGTATTACTATACCTATATATTTTATATGTCATGCTTTGAGTGTCATATGTCATGTCATGACATCATGCCTAGTTCTATGATTTTATATGTCATGTTCATGTTTAGGATTAAGGTTTCAAATGTCATGTGTTTTTAGATTTCATCTTATGTCATGACATCATGATTATGAGCATATGCTTATTTATAACATTTCTAATGCCATAATCATTCATGCATTTAAGATAATTTGGTTGAAATTGAATTAAGGACTATGACATGACTTGAAGTCCCATTTATAAGGGAATCAAGTAGGGTTGCCTTAGAGAATGCATGAAACCCTAGATTAGGATGAACAAAACCCACATCTCACATTAAATTGACATGTATGTGTATTTTATACACCTTAGATACATGTGAGATGCTAGGATATGAGTTGAGTTCAAGGTGCATAGTTTTTGTATCTAGATGAACTAAAACTCATCTTGTTTCATTTGTGGATCATTGGGAGAGCATGTGTACAAGTCATGTACATAGAGCCCAAGGAATATGATCCAAAATAAGGTTTTGAAAACATTTTAAAATCATTTTGAAAAACCTTGGTGAAGTCTATCTTTTGATAGCAATCACCATTGATAGAGTTGATACAAAATAAGGTCAAAACATTGAAAATTTCAATGGTTTTGAGTTTTGTATCAAACTCACTATTTTATTTTTCAAATATTTTTCACCCATTGTGTGTGTCATAAGTATTATACGTATGAATTTTCACGATTTTTCGAATTACGTATAATTATTTATGAATTTCCAAAATTCATTTCTGATAGCTGAAAATCGAGATTTTTGATTATCGATCGATCGCCTGTGGCGATCGATGTGAGTGGCAATGATGACGTGATTCGTCGAGTCGACTACAAAGGTTTGTTTAGCCCGTGTTCAGCTATGGAAAAGGTTCCTAATCACTCCTAACCCTAGGATATGCTTTAGAAAGCATTATAAAGGGTGAAAATCCATTGGATATGGATTAGGAGCTGCGTTAGGTCATGTTGGTTCGGATCGATACGAATGGCCGGCTAGAGGGGGGTGAATAGCCCTCGTTCGTTGGATGTCGTATTTTGCTCGTCTACGAAAACGTTAGCGCAAGCGGAAGCAATAAACTAAGACAAGCAAATAGAAGTAAAACAAAGACAATACAAACACGGAGATATAACGTGGTTCACGGCTACGCCGCTAATCCACGGTCCGATTCGTCCACGGTGAATCACTCCGAAACCCAATCACTATTGGTCTCTCCTTTGCACCAAGCTAGGTGGAGGTAACCTTTACAAACACTCCTCTTACAAATAGAATGGAAATAAGCTTGAGTAAGAGGATGGAAAGCTTTAGGGAACTTTGGGAGAGTATTAGAGCATAAGCATTAGCCTCCCAAACCCTTACCCCCTTCCTTTTTATAGAGGAAGAGGGTTTCTTCCCGTTGACACAGGATCAGTCGACTGATGCCCTCGATCAGTCGACTGATCCCGTAGCCGTTGCCCAACAACGGCCGCTTTCCACGTTGGATTCCATCCAACGGTATTGGCATCAGTCGACTGATGGCACCATCGATCGGCACCGGTGCTCGATCGATCGAGTGCCCGATCGAGTTGACTCCGATTACGTGCGCGTGCAGTCTATCGATCATTGCCATTCCACCTGGCGATCGGCTGCCGATCAATCGATCATTGCCGGTCCATGGCGATCGCCGCCTTGACGGTCTTATACGATCGATCAACCCATCGACTCAGAGCAGTCGACTACCATGACATGGCAGTCGACTGGTGTCGGGAAAACTCATCCGACACTTGGCCAAATGGCTAAGTTTCACCTAAGAGCTACCCTTCCCCGGGTTACAATCGCTCACTCTCATATCTCGGAGTCCCTCGCCTTCGAAGTTCTCTTCGTTCTCGGCCACGTCCCTCGGCAGCATCAGGCGCACGGCTCTGCAATGCTCCTTCGCGTATCTTGCCTCGAAGTCTACTTCCTCCGGCTTCACTCCAGGCTCCTCGTCCGGCGGTCCCTCGGATGCTCCAAGCGCACGGCTTCCGCAAAGCTATCCTTCACCGACTCAAGGCACGAGTCATGAGATGTGAAACTTGCCACGGCTCCATGTGCGAATTACTAAGTCTTGCATGACTTCAACGCACATATCAAATCATCATAACACACTAACTTAAACCCTTTGCCACACCATCAAAACCATATTACGGCAAGAGATTTCCCTTACAATCTCCCCCTTTTTGATGTGTGGCAATCCGTTTAAGTTAGGTAAAAACATTTGATATAAATTTTAAAGGAAAGAAAGCATGTAAACATAAACATGATATAAC
Source organism: Wurfbainia villosa (assembly GCA_025175895.1). Classification (NCBI taxonomy): domain Eukaryota; kingdom Viridiplantae; phylum Streptophyta; class Magnoliopsida; order Zingiberales; family Zingiberaceae; genus Wurfbainia; species Wurfbainia villosa. Next base: position 109,740,434 of record CM045987.1, on the reverse strand, counting down.
AACATGCAACTCCCCCTTAATCCATGCATGAAACTCTCTATACAACTTTTCTCCCCCTATCAAATATTTCTCCCCCTAAAATAATTAACTTAAACATAATCATTTCTCCCCCTTTGACACTATCAAAAAGATTATCACTAAGTTAAAAACACATGGCATTAAATCTAAAAGAAATAAAATACCACAAGTTGATTTAAAATTCAGAATTCAGCCTTTACTGGTTTGAGATTCAGGCCATCGATCATTGGTTCGGATACGGTCGTGACCCATGATTTCGATTTACGATTTTTAAATTTCAATGCATAAAAAATTCCAAAAAATTTGAAAAATCATGAAATTTGGGGAACACATTTCATTTAAGTATATCTATCAGGGAAAAATAGTTTTTCATGAAAAATCATTATATTTTCACGTTTTTGCCAAAAATCCAAAAGCTTTAAAAACTACTAGGTTTTTGATCATGATAGTATCAAGTTTAACACCTAGTTTTGGGTCCAATTGTTTCAAAACATGAATACATGTATTTAAAGGTAAGAAATTGTTTTGAAAACATATGAAATATCCAACCATGATCTTTGGGCAATATGTCTATGAATTAAACATAAGCCTTCCCCATGATTGGTCTATTATTGCTATGTTGATACTTTAAATGACCATCTAAATGCCATAGGCATTAGTGGACATTTGTATCATCCTAACATCTCACTCATGCTAAGTTTTCAATCAAGGTAGCCTATGGTGAGTGTGAGATGCATCCTAGGGGGTATTTGTATATACTTAACCAATATATTCATGCAATTCTATCATGGTTAAGTATCAACCTAACAATTTACATGATCATAATGACATATATGAATGAATTCTACATTATGATCATGAAACTCATGTATTCATCAAATAATAGTCATGCATTAGGTATTATATGATGATAATAAACAAAGTATCACCTAAAGCATGATTCAAACCTATTTCTTATGATAACGTGCCAAATTTCAAAAACATAAATCATGATTGCAACTATACATAGGGATTACATTAATCATCATAATTTAAGCATTATTACCTATTTATGGGTACGTTATCATCACCCAACACTATCTAAAAAATGTTGTCCCGTCATCCTAAGTCAACCAAAATATGATATAGATTAGGTCCATGTGGTTGACTACCCTAGGGTTATCCTAACCCTTAAGGATGGATTTTGGAACCCAAAATTGATTTTTGCCTATGGGGTTCACTAGAAATTCCTTGGGGATCCATCTCTTAGCTATTACTTTGTTTTTGTCTTGTCCCCTAGCTATTAAGCATTTGTAGGCCTTTTCATTTTTCTTTTCCTTATATCCTAGGCCCTTTTTGTTAAAGCTTGCCCTTTGGCTTCCTATGATCATATTTAATGTGTTGGAGCCTATTGTGAATTTTTCTAGGGCTTTGGTTAAATAATCTACCTTTTCCCTTAATGCCCTATTTTCCTCTATGCATGCATCATTAACATCCAATGGCATATAAAGGTCATGTGAGCATGCATCATCATGGCAAGAAGAAGCATTATCATTTAAGCATGCATTTTCTAGATTTTGTTCTAATTCCCTAATTTGACTAAGCATGCTTTTACTTTTCTTTTTCATGCCAAATAACTCCTTAGTTAAACTAGAAATTATGGAAACTATTTTCTTAGGAGAAGCATTCGTTACCATAGTTTTCATATCCTCTTCTTCTTCTTCGGATGAAGAGGATGTAGAAGCTCCCCCTTCATTTGAGCTTTCCCCACATGAGCTTGATTCTTCATTTGAGGAGGAGGAGGAGCAATCCGAGTCATGAAGAGCCATAAGTGCTAGGTTGGAGTAGACATGCTCTTCTTCTTCGGATGAGGAGGCGGGGGCAACGTCATCCCATGTCTTGGCTTTGAGTGTCATGGCCTTCTTTTCTTCTTCCTTTTTCTTGCTCCCCTTCTTCTTCTTTTCTTCTTTCTTGCTCTTATTTAGGAGGGGACAATTATCCCTTATATGTCCCTCTCCTTGGCAATTATAGCATAAGACCTTCCCCCTTGGTCTTCTATTCCTATCATTAGATTTGTGAAAATGAAAACCTTTTAAAGCCCGTCTTACCCTTCTTACCATATAGGCTTCTTCGGTGCTATCCATGGAGGAGGAGGAAGATGCTTCATCATCGGAAGAGGAGGGGACTTCCATCTTCTTTTTCCCCTTGTTTGCCATCAAGGCTACTCCTCGTGAATTTTGGACTCTAGGCTCTTCTTGTATACCTTCAAGCCTTGTCTCATGAAGCTCCATGGTTGAAAAGAATTCCTCCAAGGTGCTTACTTCTAAGTTCTTGGAGATGTAAAATGAGTCCACCATGGAGCTCCATCTTGAGGACCGGGGAAAGGCATCTATGGCCTTCATTACCATATCCCGGTTCGATAGCTTCTCACCTACACTCGTTAGCCCAATCAATATTTCTTTAAATCTAGAATGTAGGGAAGTTACCTTTTCTCCCTTTTCAAGCTTGATATTTGATAATTGGGAGCGGAGGAGATCTCTTCTTGCTAGCTTTGCCTCCGAAGTGCCTTCATGAAGTTCAACCAACTTCTCCCACATCTCCTTGGCACTTGAGCACTCCCCTATTCTATTTACTTCTTGTTGAGGGAGCACATTGTATAGGTGGTGCTTGGCCTTTGAATTTGCCAAGTATTCTTCTCTTTGTCTTTTGCTCCACCTAGATTTCTCCAATGGCTCCCCATTCTCGTTCCTAGGCAACTCGAAACCGTTTTCCATTATTAAAAGGATTTCAAAGTCGGTTTCGAAGAATACCTCCATTCTCTTTTTCCACCAAGAGAATTCGCCGTCAAACTTCGGAGGGTGGATGTTTGAGCCGGCCATTTACTTGTTGAAGTGCTCTCGCGGCGGTTAGTCCTTGAAGAGCGACCTCGCTCTGATACCACTTGTTGGTTCGGATCGATACGAATGGCCGGCTAGAGGGGGGTGAATAGCCCTCGTTCGTTGGATGTCGTATTTTGCTCGCTCACGAAAACGTTAAACTAAGACAAGCAAATAGAAGTAAAACAAAGACAATACAAACACGGAGATATAACGTGGTTCACGGCTACGCCGCTAATCCACGGTCCGATTCGTCCACGGTGAATCACTCCGAAACCCAATCACTATTGGTCTCTCCTTTGCACCAAGCTAGGTGGAGGTAACCTTTACAAACACTCCTCTTACAAATAGAATGGAAATAAGCTTGAGTAAGAGGATGGAAAGCTTTAGGGAACTTTGGGAGAGTATTAGAGCATAAGCATTAGCCTCCCAAACCCTTACCCCCTTCCTTTTTATAAAGGAAGAGGGTTTCTTCCCGTTGACACAGGATCAGTCGACTGATCCCGTAGCCGTTGCCCAACAATGGCCGCTTTCCACGTTGGATTCCATCCAACGGTATTGGCATCGATCGGTGATGGCACCATCGATCGGCCCGGTGCTCGATCGATCAAGTGCCCGAGTCGACTCCATTACGTGCCCGTGCGGTGCTATCGATCATTGCCATTCCACGCGATCATTCGCGACATCGATCATTGCCGATCCATGGCGATCGGCCAAGCACTTGATCGGTCTTATACCAGTCGATCAACCCATCGACTCAGAGCAGTCGACTGCCATGACATGGCAGTCGACTGGTGTCGGGAAAACTCATCCGACACTTGGCCAAATGGCCAAGTTTCACCTAAGAGCTACCCTTCCCCGGGTTACAATCGCTCACTCTCATATCTCGGAGTCTCTCGCCTTCGAAGTTCTCTTCGTTCTCGGCCACGTCCCTCGGCAGCATCAGGCGCACGGCTCTGCAATGCTCCTTCGCGTCTCTTGCCTCGAAGTCTACTTCCTCTGGCTTCACTCCAGGCTCCTCGTCCGGCGGTCCCTCGGATGCTCCAAGCGCACGGCTTCCGTAAAGCTATCCTTCACCGACTCAAGGCACGAGTCATGAGATGTGAAACTTGCCATGGCTCCATGTGCGAATTACTAAGTCCTGCATGACTTCAACGCACATATCAAATCATCATAACACACTAACTTAAACCCTTTGCCACACCATCAAAACCATATTACGGCAAGAGATTGCCCTTACAGGTCAAAGTATCAAATTTAGGGTGAGTGAAAGTTCTATGTTGAACTTAAAACCTTAATTTTTGATGGTTTAGAGTTCCTATTGGCTTAGGGGCTTCCCAAGGATATTGTTGGTGCAATGGTCAAGGGGAAGCAAGCCTTTAGGGGGAGGTATCCATCTTGGGATGATGGATGTGTTTTTCTCCTTGAAGAGGAGAAGTTATTGGGAGAGTATCATCAATTGGGAAAATTGATGGGTTTTTGATACCCAATTTGGAAATTGGGAGAGAGTATAGGATTGTCTCTCTTGAGTGATATGTGAATTGTCACTAGGAAGATGGTAGGCATCCTAGGTATTTAGTTTTGGATCAAGGGGGAGATTGTAAGATCTTATTAGGACATGAGACATTGACCTCCTTGGAGAGAAAACCTTTTTGATGTTAGTCAAAGAGGGGGAGAATGTTTGGGGGAGAACATTTGGAGAGTGTTTACCAATTTGGAGATAATTAGTAAGGGATTTGAGTTAGTGGTCTAACTCAAATGGTTTGTTTGGTTTTTGTCAAACATCAAAAAGGGGGAGATTGTTGGTGCAATCGGCCCAGGTCACGATTGACCAGGACTCGAGTTTGACTCGAGTGATGTTTTGATGTTTCGACAAAAACATATGACAATGTAATTGTCATGGGAAAATCCAAGTCTTGTGTACTTGGCATGGAAAGTCCAAGTGGAACACTTGGCATTTGGTAAAGTCCAAGTCTTGAGTACTTGGCATGAAAAGTCCAAGCATGGGTCTTGGCAATGTAAAAGTCCAAGCATGGGTCTTGGCAATGTAAAAGTCCAACATGGGTTGGCAAGGGAGAGTCCAAGCATGGTCTTGGCATTTGAGAAGTCCAACATGGGTTGGCAAGGGAAAAGTCCAAGCATGGGTCTTGGCAATGTAAAAGTCCAACATGGGTTGGCAAGGGAAAGTCCAAGCTTGAGTCTTGGCATGAGAAGTCCAAGGGGTTTGATATTGGCTGCGTAAAGTCCAAGCGGGAGTCTTGGCAGCATAAGTCCAATGGTTGGCGGCGTAAAGTCCAAGTGGAGTCTTGGCGGCGTAAGTCCAATGTGCCTTGGCAGTGTAGACACCATTAGCATGACATAGCCGAGAGAAGCACCTAGAGGCTAGCGCGATGGATGAACAAGTCATGGATGACTTGGAGGGATCCGAGAGGCGTGAGACTGATGGAGGTGGCTAGAAGGCTTAGGTCTAGGCTAAGGGTGGTCTAGCAAGTATGGGGGCACCATACTTGGGTTAAAACCTCATGTTTGAGGTTGGCAGTCGACTGGCAATATGGCCGGTTCGACTGCCGTGAGTCGACTTGAGTTCGACTGCCAATTTAGAGCTGGAATTGCTCTGGCAGTCGACTGCTCATTGGAGCAGTCGACTGATGTCTACGACAGTCGACTGCCAAGGGTCGGCAGTCGACTGCTAGTTCTGTGTCGAGCACAGAACGCTTCGTAGCCGACTGGCCAGTCGACTACGGGCATTGGCAGTCGACTGCCAAGAGTCCCGTTGGAACTTGTCCAACGTGGATTGAGCCGTTGTCTCACAGCTACAGTGCTGGCAGTCGACTGGGGACTTATGGCAGTCGACTGCTAGGCGGAAATCCAGCCCGATGGAGGATAAAAGCAGCTGTTCGTGGAAGGCTCAAGCATCAGTTCTTTGGGGGCTTTGATGAGGCGATTTGAAGGCGATTTGCAGGTGCATTTTAGGATCCTTCAAGCTCATTTAGGCAACCGACAAGCAAGCGCTCAAAACCCTAGTTTGTAAAGTGCTCTTTACATTTTCACTTGTATTTGCTTGTTTACTTTGTATTACTTGTTGTAATTCATTGTACGAGGTTTCTCCACCTCCGACTTGTTGTCGAGAAGGAGCTTTAGTGCTTAGTGGTGTTTGTGGCATCGCTAGGGTTCGTACGAACCCAATCCGTGGAGTAGGAACCGTTACGGTTCCGAACTACGTTATATCGTGCTTGTGTTCGTGATTGTATCTTTTCGTTATTGCTTTTATTATTTCTATTCAGCTGCGCATAACGAGATTTGTAGAGACGATCGCGAACGTTTTCCATCTACGTACGGTCAACGCTATTCACCCCCCCTCTAGCGGCGTCAAATCTCCAACACTCTTTTGCCAGTGGTATCTAATGATATCCTTGGTAAGCATCCATAAGAGATACCACTTCATGCCCCACGATAGAATCAACCAACTAATCAATACGAGGCAAGGGATAGCAGTCTTTAGAGCATGTTTTATTTAAATCATGAAAGTCAATACAAATCCTCCACTGCCCAGAAGGCTTGGGGATCAGAACTACATTAGACACTCATTCAAGGAATTGAACTTCTCTAACATGACCCGCTTGTAATAATTTATCTACTTCTTTAGCTATAACTTTATCCTTCTCAGACCCGAAGTGTCGCCGCTTCTGCTGGACGGGTCGGACTCCCCTGGTGATGTTGAGGTGATGTTCAACAATGCTAGGATCTATTCTCGTGAGGTTGTGCACATCCTTGGCAAAGATATCTTCATTCTTCTTCAAGCAGGCCACCAGCTCTTCCTTGGTCTCGAGCTATTGAGCCACCCGAGTGACTTTTCCAGGGGCTATTTCTATAGATTCCCCTTCTTCTATTTTTCAGCTATGGGAGGGGACTCTTCCAGCACACATACATCAGAAATCATGACGACTTTTCCCTTGGGGTCGTCAACTCTGGATTTCTTCTGGTCATCCTTGACCATTTGCACATAGCAGCTTCTAGCATCCTTCTATTCTCCCCTTACCTTCCCAATCAGCTACCCGACTGGAAACTTCACCTTCTGATGATAGGGGGAAGCCACCGCCTAGAAAATAGATAGAAAAGGATGACCCAAAATTGTATTATAGGTAGATGGAGCATCCACTATGAGAAATGGAACAATATTGGTTTTTTGACTGGGCTTTGTGTCCAGAGTGAGAGGCAACAAAATTTTCCCTACGGGATGCACCATATGTCCCATAAATCCAAATAGAGGAGTAGCCACGTCCTCCAATTGTGAATTTCCCAATTGCATCTATCCGAAGGCCTCCTGGAAAAGGATGTTAACTGAGCTTTCTAAGTCCACTAGGACCCAGGCTACCTCATAATTGGCGAGAGAAATACGGATTACCAGAGCATTCACATGAGGCAGCAGGACACCTCACAGATCTTCTGGTCCGAAAGATATTGGTGGCACAGTCTGGATAGCCTGCTCTGTTACAATGGCTAAGCTTTCCATAAGGTTGGCATAGGACTTCCGAGCTCTATTGGAGTCCCTGTCAGTAGGTCCTCCCGCAATAACGTGAATAACTCCCCGTGTGGGGATGTCATTCGGATCAGATGATGGACCTTCACTTGATGGCCCTCCTTGTGAAGTACCCTCCCGAACAGGAATTTGTTGGTCTGGATGGAGGGTAACCTGAGGTCTCCGATTATAGGGTCCTTGATGGGCTGTATTAGGTCGCTGACCCCCCCTTGCCGACCCTCCCGTCTGGGGCCGCAGATGTGGGTAAGCGGCTCGGATGTGCTCCAACTCCTCTTGTAATTTGAAACACCGACCACTGCATGGTCATACTCCATATGATACTAACAAAAGAAGGGAGCTGGAGGGTTATGAGGCACTCCCCTATACCCCATCCGTTGCTGGAGAAGGCCATGTTGGTCATAAGATTCCATCTCCTGCTCTTTCTAGGTTCTCGGGAGAGGGAGGGCGTCGGCAGCCATGATCTGTAAAGGAGGTGTGGGGCGAGCTCCTGGCATCAATAACTGGGGCCTAGGAGCTTATGGTATGAAGGGTCGCACATATTTTCTATGGGGAGGAGCTAGAGGGACCACGAGACGACTTCTTTCAGCGGGGGTCGTTGCAGATGCCTATTAAACCCGCCGAACCTTCATCCCTTCCTCCTCATTTATGTATTTCTCAGCACGGCTTAGCAATTCCTCGTAGCTAGCTGTCGGTTTTCTCAACAAGGAGCTGAGGAAAGGCCCCTCTCTCAGCCCATGAGGGATGGCCACCCTCAGAGCATCTGACTTTGCCAAAGGAATGTTTCTAGCGGTAGAAGTGAACCGGTGAAGATACCCTCTCAGTGATTCTGAGGGCTCCTACCTAATATGCAGTAGGATTGAAGCATCGTGCTTATATGTCTTGTAGCTAGCAAACTCTTGACGGAACACCCCTTGAAAATCAGCGAAACAAGTAATGGATCCCGGAGGGAGAGTATCGAACCACTTCTGTGCAGAGCCGATTAAGGTGGTACGAAATACCCAACACTTAAGAGCATCAGTATAGCAGTGAAGTGAGGCGGCTCCCACAAATTGCGACAAATGTTCTTTCGGGTCGGTTGTGCCATCATACTTACTCACCTGAGGATTTCTGAAATATGAAGGTAGCAGTTCAGAAAGAATGTCGATGGTGAAGGGACTAGGCTCATAAGTCTCCAGAGTCCTGGTTGATTGGCTTTCTCCCTACTCTTCTCGCCTAGTTTGTGTTACCGGCATGGTGTTCTGATGTATTCTCCCCCTAGCCCATCACCGGGCAATACCTCGACATTTGTCATTGTACGAAGTGGAGGAGGTATCTCATGTTGTTGTCCTCGAGGAGAGGGTTCGTCCGAATGGGGATGGAGATATCCTATCCTCCTTCTCTCTTTGGCCAAGGCTTCAGCTATAGGTGTGTCCAACATGGCCCTCAACTGTGATGACAATAATGTAATGGGGTTCTCTTCGGCAAAAGAGGTTGTCGGATGTTGTATCTTCTCTAGCTGTATCTCAACGTCTTGCTCAGTAATTTTCCCACAGACGACGCCAACTGATGCGGTCATATACGGATTTTCTCACCTCCTTTCAACGCCAAGATGTGTACAGGAGACTTAGGGTTCTCTCCGGCCGCAACAATAATAGAACACGAGTAGAAAATATGAAAAACCAAAGTAGAGAGCAAATACACAGAGTTTTACGTGGTTCGGAATGAGGATTCCTACTTCACATGGTGAGCTCTCTCACGAGCTACGGTGCCAAGGCACTTTCACTATAAAATTCATCCTTCATGGAAAAAGTTTTCAGAGGTGGAGGGAAAACCTCTTACAATCTGTTGAGTCTACAAAGGTCGAAAGAATGGAGCTCCCTCTCCTCGTCGTCTCCTCTTCCCTTTCTTCCTCTTCTTCTTCTTCTTCGGCGATGTGATCGCTCCCAGCTCTTCAGTCTTTCAGTTTGGAAGTCCGAGAACCCCTTTCTCTCTCCCTTCCTCTGCCTTTTATCCTTCTTCTCTTTCTCTGCCAGCTATCACGTAACGAACCCCTTCCATCACCGTCCACGTGGTCACCTTGTTTACCTGGAGAATCATTCTGTTAAAGAGATGGGGAGTGGAGACTCCTCCGAATATTATGTGGGGCCCTAGTTTGTTATGTAACAAACTCCTACAAATATTTCGAGAAATATTCTAACATTTCCTTTTCACCCTCTCTCTCTTTGTCAAGTTAGCCTAAGCCTAATACCTAGGCTTAGTCTAGCTCTTAGATTTCATATCTCAGACTTCTTATAATAGCCCGAGCCAATTCCCGGACTCTTCTTATGGAGCCAATTTCCAGACTCGCTTTGCCAAACTAATTTTCCCATTCACTCAACCACACAAATTCCCAGACTCACTCTGCCAAGCCGATTCTCCCGACCTACTTCATCGAACCAATTCCCCAGACCTGCTTTACCGAGCCAATTCCCCCAAACCTGCTTTATTGAACCAATTCTCCAGACCTGCTTTACCGAGCCAATTCCTCCACACCTACTTTATCGAGCCAATTCCTCAGACCTGCTTTATCGAATCAATTCCCTGATTCAGACAATGTCTTCCACGTGGATTCTCTCATTTTAATCCCTAAATTAGATAGCAACAGTATCATTACTCTCCTTTGTATTTACCACTGGGGTTCTAATTTATCTCCTCTACGGATAGGGGCAGCGTTCCATAATTTTTTTTTAAGTATGTCGGTTGGGCGATTTGTATTTCTCTAAGGTCTAGTGCGAAGGTGCGTACGTGAAAAGTCTCGACGGTATTAATTAATCGATCAGACATCACGAATTTTATGCTGCATGCCCTTTTTATTCTACGAGAGGAATTGATTTAGAGTTGGACTTATGCAGACTACGCTATCTAGCTATAATATAATTGAACAAGTTGTCAAGAAAATAATGGATGTGTGAAGAAAAAAAAATATACGTAATGCAGTGCACGACTCTGAGTCAAGGCAAAACAAAGCGATTGGATATGATGTTCCCTGTGACAGTGGGAGTAGCTTTCCTTATCCTTTGGTTTGAAGCTGAAGCTCAAACGCTCATGTCACAGTTGCGTTCTTGGGCAAGTGGTTGACGGGACCATGCGCATGCACGAAGTTGATTTGATCTGCCCTCGCGGATCGATGAGAAGAAAAACAATAATCCGATAAGGATGCAAGAGCGATATACATGGGAATGATATATAATGATGCGTCGCATCTCGCCTAATTTTTCTATGCTCTCCCTTCACAATCTCTCAACTTTTTTTTTCGTCTTTGGTTTGTTTGAATATTAGTCCCAGTCTAGCTATTGTGAGATATAATTTTGAATTACAACACAAGTTTAACAGTGATAGTTGGTTCTCGTTTACATTTTTGAAGGTGAAGTAATTAAATCTCATGCGACATGAAAAATTTCTTTAGTGATGTTCTTTTTTTTTAGCCGAATTTTTAATGATGCATAAAGAGTAGTTGGAACTAAATAACAACATTTAATAAGTTTCATTAAGCACTTTTAATACCGTCATCATAATAAATACTATAATCTCATGATCAAACTAATTAACGAGGCTATAACATCCTTAAGCTAAACGACATGTTAGCTTTGTGGAACACGACGATATTAATTTTAGTTAGCACTGTAGGATACTTTAGAGCCTTAAATTTTAGACACTTTAGCATCGACTAATTAAATATTTAAGCATTGTCATTTGTTGACATTGTAACATTATATCATTGGTATTTTTATGAACGTTTCATTAAAATTCTTTTATATATAACCCATACTCAATGCATATTAAATAGCTTATATTTTCAATTACCATTAAAAAAAGAATATTACTAGCTTATAACAAAAAAAAAAATGTTTCAATAGTAACATGTCATTCGAGTCAAAATAAAATGATAAAAAATAATATAAATATATTTTATAAAAACTAAGTTGATAAGATTCAAAATTAATTAAATATTTTAGAAAAATTAGTTATAAAAAGTTATTATAGTTTGATAGATTCATTTATTCAACATTAGTTTAAAATCAATATGATCATCAATCTAATGAAATACTTATCCTTTTTCATCCGATCTTAGGACCAATCGACATCCACGAGTTTATATAAAGTTATTAAAGTTTGAAAAATAAATTTATCTACTAAACATGCTAATTAATTTATGTTAATTATTTACATATCCCATTTGTATTTTTCACTTTAGAAGTTTATTCTTGTTAATCATGTTTTTAGTTTAACTAGTTATGTCATCTCACTACAAAAAAAAACAGTCATTAGCGACGAATTTAGCGACGAATTTTAAAAAAAAATTCGTTGCAAAATAAATTAGCGACGAATTTAGCGACAAAAATATTTTTGTTGCGAATAAAGCGTCGCAAATAATAGCGACAAAATTAGCGACGAATTTTTGCGACGAATTTTAGCGACGAAAATTAGGGACGAATTTAAAATTTCGTCGCTAATTTTGTTGCAGAAGTTACCAAGATTTCAAAAATTCGTCGCAATTTTCGTCGCAAAAATTTGCGACGAATTAAAAATTCGTCGCAAATTTACGACGAATTAAAAATTCTTCGCAAATTTTTGCGACGAATTAATTTTTTCGTTGGTAATTTTTGCGACGAAATAAGAAATTCGTTGGTAAATTGGCGACTGATAAAAATTCGTCGCAAATTTCGTCGCTGAATTCGTCGCAAAATTCGTCGCAAAAAACCATATTTTGCGACGAATTATTTTTTTCGTTGGTAATTTTCGCGACGAAATAAGAAATTCGTTGGTAAATTTGCGACTGATACAAATTCGTCGCAAATTTCGTCGCTAAATTCGTCGTAAAATTCGTCGCAAAGTTCAATATTTTGCGATGAATTGTTTTTCGTTGCAAAAATTTACGACGAATTTTATTTTCGTAGCAAATTTCGTCGCAAAATTCGTTGCAAAATTTGTCGCAGGTTGGATTCGTTGCTAATTTGCGACGAAAATTTAATTCGTCGCAAAAGTCGTCGCAGATTTCTCAGAATTTAGCAACGAATTTGTATTTTTGTCGCTAAATTTGTCGCTAAATAAAATTTTTTTTAACAGATTCCATCCGTTTCGATATTCTATCGTATATACAAATTTTCACACACACAACAAAACACAATAAGTTCTAATATCCAAATAAATACATTCAATACAAACAAAACACACACACATTCAATACAACAAAATAATATTCAATCATATCCAAATAAATACAAAGCAACACAATCAGTTCACTACAAAAAAACAGAGCTTCTGAGACGAAAAAATCTGTCTCTAAAAGTTATTTTTCCGTTTCTAAAGATAATCTGAGACGGAATACTCCGTCTCAAAAATCCGTTAGTGAAAGCCCCGTAGCTAATTTTGAGACCAAAATATTTCGTCTCTAATTTCAAAAATAGATTAAAATGTTGTTTATAAATTCGTTTTTAAGTTGACCATATAAAATTATTTTCAAATACAAATTTTATTTTTAATTTTGTTTTAAATCTGTTCATGATCTATTTCAAATAACACGTCAAATATAATTTTAATCTGTTTATAAATCTGTCTACATTTCTGTTTATTAATTCATATATAATTCCATTTTTAAATATATCAATAAATTTTTATTATATTCCATTTTTTATATTTCTCATCTACATAATACTTTACAAGAAATAATAACACATTTCAAATAAATTAAAAATATTTAGAACAACCAATTTCTAAATCAAGAGTAACATACAACTTTTACATCTCACTATAAGTAATTTAATCTTTAGTTCATCTATCATATTGCTCATGAAAATCAAATCCTCTTATATATAAATGATTTGTCTATTCCACCTCTTTGCCTTGAAATTTTCTTCTCTTTCCTACTTCTCCATAGCTTTTTCATATCTCTATCCGTAAAATCCTCCTATTTATATCTCAACTGCATCAAATTCAATAAGCAATAAATGATTATAAATAATATAAAAGATGAATTAATTGGTACAAAATATTTGACAAAAGAGAACTAAAAAGTAAATGAGAGGAGACTTTAACCCAAGACAACTTTACATCTAAACAAAGTGTATAACCCAGATTGCATAAGCTACTAGTATATAAGAAATTATATATTAACTATAATTAACAATTGACATAGGTAAATCAACATCATGATAGAGTTTGCCTTCTAGACTTCCTACCAAACACAGATTGATCATTCAAATGACAACCAAACCTTATGCGCACATTTATCATATAGAGTTCAAATAGCTCACAAAAAAGGAGGAATGAACATGCTTAGTTATATATAACTTAAGACTTGGAAAGAAAAGCTATTAGTAGATTTCCAACTTATTCATCACAGTGACCTTCAGTAAAATAAAACCAAATATAGCAAGTATTTTAATAAAGAACTTACTGTTTCTCCGTGTTGAAGTGCATTTGCTATTCTCCTTTGTATTTTTCCAACATCATCTAAAGATAGATCATTGTATTCCTCCTTTGTAGATGCTTTTGGTTTAAACTTTCCTGTCAACTTAGTATCAACTACAACACTATCTAGAACTATTCTGAATTGAAGCCAAGATGTATAAAAAAAGTTGTAGAGAAATAATTATGGTTTCAATCACAATCGAAGCCAAGATGTATAAATAGACATATTATCTAAGTAAACCATTCATTTTACAACTCTAGCATAGAAATTAATAAGGAAGAAACCATCTCAAAAGTATAATAAACTCGACAGTTGATAGGTTCATGTTCTATTTGAAAAAAAATGAGAATTTAAACAAACAGATCATATTTACATACTTAATTGTCCTTTTTGGCCTCCAGCTGAGCTTGGCCTAGAAGTTAAATGAGGAAAATCATTCATATCAAAAGGAGAAATATCAGCTGCATTGATGGTACTCAACATTCCCATAGAGCTTAAAGGATTATTCCCACCTTGGCTCCGAGATAGTGATCCTCCTGATGTAGGATAAAAGCTACCAAGCATGCTAATAATTTGTGGTGTGGCTAACCATGAAGTAGAACAATTTCAGTATATTTGATTGCTAGATTACTTCAATAATCATCTGATAAACTAGGACATAAGCACAAATCATGCATAGATAAAGAGCAATAGAAAATTTCAAATTCTAAAACAAAATGCACAAATAGGAGTTTAGCTGTCCATTAGTGTAAGTTGAACAAGATGCCAAAAGGTATATGCAGGTAGTATGCACGAAAATTGCATAGTGCATATGTGGTTTATTCGAGGCCAACAGAGGCAAGAAGATCGACAATGGCAGCTGCCATCAGGGGCATTCAACTGCTGTTGTGCTCAAAGGTAACCCAAGCTCAACAATCACTTAATTAAAAATGCATAACTGAAAGAACCTACCACATCACATTGCTCCCGATCGTTGCTGCCAATCGCTGCTAGAATCTGAGCAAGGAGCAGACGATGATGCGAATGAAGATGGATCTTATCCGAGATCGAGAGGAAAGGACTGCCGCAGAGATCGCGAAATGGCCCGCGATCGAGGAAGGTGAAGGCACAACCGATCCAACCCTCGGCAAGAACGAGCTCGATGTGACCAAGCATGGTGGGCGTGATCGGTGGTCTTCCGCTCGAGGTGATCTCCGTGACAAAGTGGCAAAGAATAAAATGGCATCAATCGCGGATGAGAAGAAACGATGGAATAGAGGAATGGGCTCATGCGGATCAATCGTGACTCGAAATGCGGAGAAGTCGGTGCAATCGGCTTGCCGTGTGAGGCAGGCGACGGCGGCGATGGCGATGGCGACGTCGGGCGCGATCGTCGGTCGACCTAGCGGCCGGCGACGGCGGCCACCCGAGTGGCGGCGAGCTCGGCGGCGGGATCCGGCGCACCGCGGCGAAGCTGCGGCAGCGGCGAGGCGAAGGAAGACCGTGGCTCGAGGGAAAGAAAAGGTTTTAGGGATCGATCGGGCGCGACGCGATGGGAAGGAAAAAAATTAGGGGTAAAATTAAATAAATTTTGCAACGAATCTTTAGATTCGTTGCAAATTTGCAACGAATCCAAAGATTCGTTGCAAATTTGTTATAAAAAAAAATTAAATTTTTTAAAACGTTAAGTTTATTTTGTATTTTTAATTTAGCAACGAATCCTTGATTCGTTGCAAATTTTTGGATTAATTGATTCATATGGGGTTAGGTTAATCAATCTGTTTTATTAGTTTAATTAATTTATTTAATCGGTAAATTAAATTAATTAAATTAAATTAGTATATTTAAGTGAATTGATCTTGTTTAATTAACTTAGGTACAGAATTTAACCAATTAATTAATTAGTTAGATTGATATAATTAATTAATTAAGTTGATTGAGTTGATTAATCGGATAGAGATTTATTGAGGGAATAGATACATGATTTAAAATTTGATTTAATCCGTTAGATTAATTAGCTATATGTTGGGTTAATAATGATAGATTTATTAATTCATTTAATGGGTTAAACAAGTTGGAATAATTGATTATTTTGCAACGAATTCACGGATTCGTTGCAAATTTTTGCAACGAATCCAGGATTCGTTGCAAATTTAAAAAAAAAAATTTAAACTTTTTAAAACGTTAATTTATTTTTTAATATTAATATTAATTTTGCAACGAATCCACGGATTGGTTGCAAAAAATTGCAACGAATTCGTGATTCATTGCAAAAATTGCAACGAATCCAGGATTCGTTGCAAAAATTGCAACGAATCCAGGATTCGTTGCAATTTTTTTTAAAAAAAATTTTAAACTTTTTAAAACGTTAATTTATTTTTTAATATTAATTTTGTAACGAATCCTGGATTCGTTGCTATTTTGCAACGAATTCACGAATTCGTTGCTATTTTGCAACGAATTCACGAATTCGTTGCAAAATATTTAAAAATAAACTCGTTCAGCAGAACTTGTTTTCTATTTTTTTTTAATAAATTAAATATCTGCGATGAATTCTGAATTCGTCGCTAAATTATGCGACGAAGATTATTTCCGTCGCAAATTGATGACGAAAAAATAAATTCGTCGCAAATTTGTGCAACGAATTCATAATTCGTTGCAGAAATTTACGACGAATTTATTTTTCGTCGCAAATTTCCGACGAAAATTTATTTCGTTACAAATTTACGACGAAACCTAAAATTCGTCGCTATATTTGTTGCAGATTTGCAACGAAAATAATTCGTTGCCAAATTTCGTCGCCAAAAAATAGTTTTTTTGTAGTGTCTTATATGTGTTAATTAGTATAATTATACCTTAGGTGGACTTGTTTGATCAAAATATTATAATGTGATTGGCAAAGAATAGGGACATAGCAATATGCATACAAATCTTGCCTAAGTGAGGTCACACTACAAAAAAACTGATTTTTGGCGACGAATTTGGGCAACGAAAATAATTCGTTGCAAATATGCAACAAATTTTACGACGAATTTTATGTTTCATCGCAAATTTGTAACGAAATTTCCGACAAAAAAAAAATTGTTGCAAAAATTATAAAAAATCCAACATTTAAATTTCGTTGCAAAATTCGTCGTAAATTGGCGCGAGTCTGGCGTGCAGCGATCTGCTGCCAAGTGCTCAGCGCGATCTTGCTGCGCTCACGCTGCACCATGCCACGAGCACGCGGCGGCATCGACCCGCGAGCTCGCGGCGGCGGTAGCTGTCCCAATTATAATACTGTGTCGTAATCTAAATATCATATTTTTTTTCATAGGTTGTCCTACTTTGAAGATGTTTGTCAAGGTGTTCATCTAGCCGTGAGCTCATCCCCACGTTGTTTCCTTTTGGACAGGTTCATGTAAAAATATTGTTTATAACATTATTTACAGTATTATGAATTCTGTTATAATTTTTATTCGTAATGTTTGATTTTAAGTAATTTAATTACTGTTAGTATATCATAATTTGTTCGAAATAATGATATTATAATTTGCAATTAAATATCACACAAAATCATATTTAGTATTAGAAAAATTTAATTAATGTTGAGTATAAATTTATGATTAGATTGATATATATATGGATGAAGTTAATTTGGAAGAAATGAAAATTAATCGTTGTTGATATAATTTCGAATACCAGATCGATGGAGAGAGAACGAAGTTGAATGTATAAAAAGAATTTATCAGAACGTCGTGGTTTAACCAATGAATTTATAATTGGGTTGGAACAATTTTTGAGATTTGCTACTAATAATGTTGAGTTTATGGATGAGAATAAGTTAAGGTGTCCGTGCAAAAAATGTTATAATGGTAAATTTTTTCAATGTGATAAAGTTTGAGAACATCTTTGTAGATTTGGTTTTACGCCAAATTATTATAATTGGACTTGTCATGGTGAACCGTTTATATCCGATGAAGAGGTTGGACGAAACATACAAAGGACAGTTAGTGGAGAGCAAGTATATTACGATCAATTCAATCCGTACCAGAGGATGATAGTTGATGCAGTTGATCATAATTTGAATAGCGAACCAAATGCGACAAGTGCTAGTTATCCTCAAGCGTTTGAACACATGTATAATAATTATTCAACACCGTTGGAGGAGGTAGAAATTACTGGTGGTAATGAAAATGTGCACAATGAGCCATATATAAAATTTCAAGAAGTATTGAGAGCTGCAGATGAACCCGTGTGGTCCGGTTGTGACAGTCACACAAAATTATCTCTCACCGCAAGATTGTTGAATGTTAAAGCTAAGCATAATGTGTCAGAAGAATGTTTTAATGATTTTGTTCAAGTTATTGGAGAAGTATTGCCACGTGATCACATAATGCCGAATGATTTTTACAGTATGAAAAAACTTGTGAAAGATTTGCGTCTTCTGGTGCAAAGATTTGATGTTTGCAGAAATAGTTGCATGCTATATTGGGGAGATAATGCAGATTTAGAGACTTGCAAATTCTGTAGTCAATGCAGGTATAAGAGTACCACGAGATCAAATCGTAATAAGCGATTAAAATCATTCAAGCAAATGTTCTATTTGCCTTTAACTCCTAGATTGCAAAGGCTTTATGCTTCAAAGGTGATTGTTGAACACATGACTTGGCATGCAAATTATGAAACAGAGAATGGGCTAATGTGTCATCCATCTGATGCAGAGGAGTGGAAAATTTTTGATCGAACATATCCTGAGTTTGCAAATGAGATCCAAAACATCAGGTTGGGTCTATGTGCTGATGGATTTGCTCCGTTTGACAAATCAGGAAGAACGTATTCTTGCTGGCCAATTATTGTAACTCCATACAATCTTCCTCCTGGTATGTGTATGAAAACACCTTATATGTTTTTAACATTAATTGTGCCTAGCCCTCATAATCCGAAGAAGTTAATAGATGTTTACATGCAACCGTTGATTGCTGAGTTGATCCAACTATGGGACGTGGGTGTTTCCACGTATGATGTCCATACTAATCAGTTGTTCACAATGAGAGCTGCACTTCTTTGAACCATAAATGATTTTCCTGCTTATGGGATGTTATCGGGCTGGAGTACTGCGGGGATTTTAGGATGTCCAATATGTATGGAGAGATCAAAGTCATTCAGATTGAAACACAGAAAAAACTGAGTTATTTTGATTGTCATAGATAATTTTTACCGATAAATCATAAATTCAGAAGAAATAAAGAAGAATTTACTAATAATAGAATTGAAAGAACACCTCCACCAATGAGATTCACGGGTCAAATTCTATGGCAAAGAGTGCTTAACTTTCCATCTCATATCAAGACCCCAATGTCACAACATATGACTATGGAATTATGCATAAATGGACAAAACGGAGTATCTTTTGGGATTTACCGTATTGGCAGAATAATTTGATTCGTCACAATCTTGATTTAATGCATATTGAGAAGAATGTTTTTGAAAATCTGATAAATACGGTGATGGATATAACTGGAAAAACAAAAGACAATCTGAATGCAAGAAAAGATTTGCGTCTCATATGTAAACGACCTACCCTTGATGTTGATGCAAATAGTAGGGGACCAAAACCGAAAGCAGTTTATACATTGAATAAGGATCAGAAACGGATTGTTTGTGAATGGTTGAAATCGTTGAAATTTCCTGATGGTTATGTCTCAAATCTTGGTAGATGCGTTGATTTGAAGGAATGCAAATTTATGGGTTTTAAAAGTCATGACTGTCATATATTCATGGAAAGATTAATTCCTATTGCTTTGAAGGAACTGTTACCAAATTTTGTCTGGGGTGCAATTACAGAATTAAGCATTTTCTTTCATGATATTTTCTCGACAGTACTGAGTCATTCACACATGGAGAAATTAGAGAGAGACATTCCGATTATTATGTGTAACTTAGAAAGGATATTTCCACCGACATTTTTTGATTCAATGGAATATATTTTGGTTCACTTGCCATATGAGGCTAAAGTTGGAGGTCCTGTTCAATTTCGATGGATGTATCCATTTGAAAGGTGATTTTTTTTTTGACTTTTTGCTCGTTGTTATTTCATTTGGTCAAATCTAGTCTAATTTATTTGCTAATAAATTTTATTGTATTACTCTTAGATTCCTCTATCACTTGAAAAAAAAAAGTGAAAAATAAGGCTCATGTTGAAGCTTCTATTGTTAATGCTTATATTGTGGAGGAAGTTACAACTTTTGCATCATATTACTTTGAACCTCACGTTCAATGCAAGAGTCGGAAAGAAGCAAGAAACAATGAGGGTCCCGTTGATCCAAATTTGAGGGCATTCTCAATTTTTAATTGCCTTGGTCGACCGAGTGGATCTTGTACAAGTAGATACTTAACTGGTCCCGAGTGGCGAGCAACCCATACATATATTTTATTGAACTGTCCAGAAGTAACGCCGTATTTCGAGTAAGTATATAATAGTTATATTAAACATTTTGTATATCATAAAATATTGTTCATGTTTTATTTAATTATATTGTAGGATTTTTCAAACTCTATATTCGGAGCTTCCAGATTATGAGTTTAATAATTTCTGTGATGAAGAATTTGTACAATGGTTCAAAAATTATGTAAGTAGTATATGATAGTAAATTTGATAAATCTTGTCTGATGGCACATATTGATTTTACTTTAGGTTCATGATAATCACTGCCACATTGAGCAAGACCTAATAAACAATCTGTCATGGGGTCTAAATTCAATGGTTAAAACTTGGCCGACATATTTCATAAACGGATATAATTTTCATACTCAAGCTTATGGAACTGGGAAAACTACAATGAATAGTGGAGTTTGTGTTCAGTCATCTATTGATGGAGGTGCAATGTAAAATACGAAAAAAAAATTATATATTGATTAAATCCTTTAATTAATTGGGTTTAATTAGTGGGCTAATTGGGCTTAATCAAGGAATTGGTTAAGAAGTGGGTTTAGGCTAAAATTGGGCTTGGGCTGTAATGGGCTTGGGCTGAAATTGGGCTTGGGTTTGGATTAGACTTGGATTTGGATTGAGCTGAGCTAACCAAATCGCGTGAACGACATTAAAAAGCCGCCGAACGAACCCAGTGCATTCGCGATCCCCATTTCTTCTTCTCCACGTCATTTCTCTGCTCCGCGCGGCTTCCGTCACTGACCTCCACTCGTCGGCGTCCGATGCGAGCAGCTCGACGGCGCCACCACTGGGCTGATCTCCAGCCAACTTCTTCGTTTCTCTTCACCGACTTTTCTTCTGGTCCAACGGCAGCAAGTGCCGCCACCGCCACCTGAGCTCGCCGACATCCGGAGCTAGGTCATTGCTGTTGATCTCTATTGCGAGCACGCTGTGCAAACCATCGGTGTCAATTTCTTCGTCCGATTGGCCGCTGCCCCCACCTGCCACCAAGATCTCCATTGCTAACTCCTATCCGGTGAGCTGCCCTGTCCGAACGCCGTCGAAGTTAGGTAGGTCAGTGATCCATTTTCTCGATCTTGGATAAGATTCATTTTCATCTGAAATCCCTATCCCTCTTAGCCCTGATTTCTGGTGGTATGGGCAGCAGTGACGGGTAGTTGTTGTGGGAGGAATTTCCGGTGAACAGGGGAGGAGGGCTGCCGGTAGAGATCTAGGACTAGTAAGTTGGTTTACCTTTGCTGTTTCTAAGTTAATTGCTGTATTTTTCATGGTATGTCAATGCCTATAGAATTTGTGGGTTTCTGTCAAAGGATTTTGGAGTTGTTGATCTGTGTCAGGTATGTGTGGAAGAAGAAGTTGCAGAATGGGTTTGAGCTGAGAAATTCAAACTGATGATTGGTTAATCTGTGAATAGGTAAAATGGTTTAGGTGTTGTTTGGGATGCTGTAATGAAGATGCTCGCTGGATGGACAGTGAGGTTCAGAGTGTTATACGATTGTTAACATTGATTTGGTTGATTATTGATGTCGATTGGATTGGTGTGGTTGCAGATCATGTGGTGAGTTTGTATATTGAATTGATTGGGTGGAATGTAGCTAAGAGGTTTATTGATTTAAAGCTGGTGTATGTTGTAGGATTGTTATTGCGATGTTATTGTTTGAATCGCAGTTTCCTTCGGGTGAGCAAGCAGGGAGAGATTAAAGCAACATGAAGTAAGTATATATCTAAGTGATATAGATACTTACTGTATTTGTAGTTGATTGTGAATAGGATAGGAGTTATGGATTTGGTTAGCTTGATCTATAGCTAATTAACTGTTAATGTGCAGGTTTGGGATACAAAGCAGGTCCACGGCCGTGAGGATTATTTCGAGCTTCGTATCATGTGGGTAATATCTACCTGGTCCGATAGTTTTGATCAAATTCTAGTGCATGATATTGGATTTATGTTTATACTTGTTTACCTTAAATCCACTCTTATTTAATCATATGCTTGTACTGCCTTGACCTTTGAGATATATACTCTGGTACTTCATTGATTATCTAGCTCGGATAGGAACTATAAACCCTATTATGTATTAGCTAATGGATGTTCAGTAAGTACAGGTGGTTAGGGTTATCTTTGTGACCTCAGATTGGGTTACTGTGTTACATCACTAGGGTTAGGTGATGGATTGGATTATGGAGTCGATTGTTATATCATACCCGTATTAGTGGTGCATCTATGGTGGATCTAGTTGTCTATGCATAGATAAGTGTGTGGTTGTCAGTATGTGACCATGGACTAGAGGTCCTAGCGTGATGGTATATCCATTATGGATAGTATGCCTGTGTATGGTTATATGGACGGTCGATAGTATATCGCTACTGACTAGAGGTCTTAGCGTGGTTGACCGCCGTGATGAGTATGACTCTTTGTGCGATAGAGAGAGTCTTGTGGATCAGTCCTTGCATAGTTGACTTTGTTGACCAGACTCCATGGGATAGGAGTGAGGCGAGGATACATGTACGGAGCTAGCGATCATTACATTTGCATGCATGCCGACGATCGGTCTCCTTGTGGATGAGACGGTCGTCACCATCCCGCCTCCCGCCACTCAGGTAGTGGTAGCGGTGGCTGAGGGCAGAGCATTGGATGTGCCGCGCTCGGCCACTATAGACGGTGGTAGCTGGAGATGCGCACCTGGCCACTGTGCAGAGTGGTGTTAGCACTCGCCCACTATAGACGGTGGTTGTGTGACGTGCAGTTGTCCTGTGTGCGGCGCTTGTCTACTCATGGGTAGGGACGGCGTGGCTTGCAGTAGGGGCCCCTAGGAGTAGTTAGCTCTTTACGCTTATACGCTACTCAGTCATACTACCCAACTCGGCCACTCGAGAGTAGTGGTAGCTGGAGTCGGGCTAGTTGTCATTGTCATGCCACCCTGGCCACTCTGGGGTCGTGGTTGGACAGGTCCGCAGACAGTGATCATGCATATGCATTGCTGATATATATGTATGCATGTATTTGATATATGTTTTATATATGCCTGTGAGATGCTGCATTTGATTGAGCTATGATTGCTGCATATGGTTGTTCATCATGATACATGTCATCTGCATTTTATATACTGCTATGTGTTGAGCATGATACATGCGTTGATTCAGACTGTTGTATGCATTTGATTAGCATCATGTCATTGTGTGGTACGGACCGGGTTGATATTACAGGTGATTATATACTGTTCATATATTGGAGTATTGGTCAGGTATGGGATTGACTTGGTACGTTATATGAGTTATGTTATTGTAAATCTGTTCAGGATGATCTAGCATATGGTGTTCTGCATCACGTCAATGCGTTGGTACATTGCTTCATGTTCAGTTGATCAGTTTAGTATATACATTGAGTATGACTTTACTGTAGTTACTTGTTATTAGAGTTGGATAAGACTGTATGTCTATTGGACTCATGCTGTATACCTGTAGATCTTCACATGTATACTTGTAGATCTATCCTTATATATTGTTCATGCACTTTCTACATATTACCCCTGAGTTTATACTCACCACCCCTGGACCCTGGGTTTTCTGTCGCCCAGATAACAGGTAGAAGATTCCTTGGACGTTCGGAGCTCCGCCAGCTGATCCCATCTCACACCGGACGAATGGATATGTTTTTTCGTATTGTTGTATTACTATGGATTGTTGGTTTGGGTTTTTACCCTGTATTGTTTCCGTATTTGTGATATACGAATGTGATGTACGTATTTGGCCTTTGATTTGATTTCTGTTATGATTCTTGTCGTGTCAAGTCACTCCGGAGTGCACAATTGGTCTTTGTATCTTGTTTATCTGTTTGTATTGTTTCCGCTATGTTTAGTATAATTGGTATGTTGATATCTTTATATCATATTGTTGTTGTGGACCTACGGGCCTTGTATTAACCCGATATGTTGCCACGTACAGGGGAGATGCCGTCCGTTTGCTTTTCGGCATGGTATACTCTCGGGGCGTGACATGCAAGGAATGAATTTTACGGTTTACTAGATGAAATTTTAGAGGTAGCGTATCCAGGCTCAGATTTGCG
The DNA here is from genome assembly GCA_025175895.1 of Wurfbainia villosa. Lineage (NCBI taxonomy): Eukaryota > Viridiplantae > Streptophyta > Magnoliopsida > Zingiberales > Zingiberaceae > Wurfbainia > Wurfbainia villosa. The sequence goes on along the minus strand of CM045987.1, from coordinate 109,716,114 downwards.
AGTTATTTTATTTATGTGTCGTTGGTTTGACCCTATCAAAGGCATGAGGGTGCATCCACAGTTTAATTTGGTTGAAATTAACTACAAAAAAATATACAAGAGGTACGAACCATTTGTATTAGCACAGCAAGCGATTCAAGTATTTTATGCTTCATATCCTAGTCTGAGACGAGACAAAAGTGATTGTTGGGCAGTTTGTAAAACAAAAGCATGTAATAAAATTGAGGAACATTAGGAGGACATAGCCTATCAACAAGATGAAGTTGTCAATACATTTCATATCGAAGAGTATAATATTTCAACGTTACGAGATCCCAGTGGCATTGTAATAGACGTTGATGCAAGTGAACTAAATGAGTATGAAGATGAAGATTTCAATGATGAGGATGACGATGATGATTAGACGCATTATCAGGCCAAAAATTTTATTGCAGACTTCGATTTCTAATTATTGGTAATTTACCTTTAAATTTATTGAATACCAATTATGTTTTAATTTACTGTGTTATTCGAAATTACATATATTTGATATGCTAATGAACTTTTTTTTATTTAGGGTCATCCAGTTGCTATGAATATGGTAATATTTTCATATTTTTCCCATTAATAATTCGATATGCAACTGCATTTTTTTTCGGTAATATTCTTCTAATAATCATGATTGTTAGTTTCGACATGACGATCATAGACATAGTAGTGATGAAAGATCACAGTCTTCCTCTGCTTCAGCACCCGCACATTCTGATGCTCTTGCAGGAAATGTGCCCTCCACCTCTTCCCCAGTTGCAGGATCCTCTGATTCTCAACATATACCTGCTAATGTTTCTTCTCCGGTACAACAATCACTCATGGAGAGGGAAGATACGAGAGAGTTTATATCTCCGCGAGGAGATTTGTAAGTATTCAAGTTTTATAATATCTATATTAAAATTTTAATACAATATGTTTTTTTAAGTATATAACGGAGTTTGTTTTTTGTTTATGTTAGATTTACAAATTCTGTACGTGTTATTCACGAGATGAATAAAATAGTGAATAATCATTGGGTCGGCGCTTCTATGACTTATATAAGCACGCCAGAAGAAATTAAAGTTCTATGGTGGAATGAATTCAAGGTAACTTATTTCAATCATTTAGTATATGAAATTGCAGTTAATATAATCAATTTTTATTTTCCTCTACTTAGCGGGTATTTATTTGGGAGGAGAGTGAAACACTAGAGATTAGAAGGATTTTTAAGAAAAAATGTGGTGATCATATTAGAAACATACTAAATCATGCAAAAACTAGAAATAAGAAACCGCACTGTATAACTGAGGAGAATTGAAATAAAATTGTTGCGCATTGGGGATCTGATGAAAGTAAGCGGAGGAGTGAACAAAATAAGCAAAATCAGAATTGTAACTCCGGCGTTATGTCTGCCACGTATGCGGGAGGATCCATAAATATCGATGAGCATAGACATCGATTGGTGAGTATTTTCAATTTATGGTTTTGTAATCTAATACTCACTAATTTATAAATATTAACTGTTTAATTTGTTTAGGCCAAGGAGACGGGAACAGAGTCATTATTTATTGACACTTTCACCCGTACATTCCAAAAAAAGGATAAAACATGGAGTGGGGAAAGAGCTAAAACAATAAAGGTGTGTAATTGTAAAAATTTAATTTCTTATGTTAATATTTAATTCTTTTTTCTTTCACAATAGGAGAAATACGATGAACTTTCACAAAGAAATTTGGGAGCAAGTGATGATGGAGTCGAATCGGAGCCATCTGTTAGCAATATAAATTTATGGCTTGAAGCATCTGGAGGACCGAAAAGTGGAAGAATACTTGGACTCGGCTCTTTGAGCCGATCCTATAGAGTCTCTGGTGCTTCTTCTTCATCCTTTCCAGCATCGAAAGCCCAAGTTATTCAATTAACCGAAGAGGTTAATCATTTGAGAGAGTTACTAGCGCAGAAGGAAACTGAATCGAGAGAGAACGCTCAGAAAGTTCAAGACTTAAATGAAAAGATGAACGAATTTCAAAGGCAACAAATGTTTATTATGCAACATCTTCAGTTAACGTCTAACTCAAATCAACTTCCTCCTTCTAGCTCTGCTCCTCCTCCGCCTGATCCCTCTCATGGAGAAAATGATAATGTGTTTTTTGATGACGATGGTGATGATGTTGGTTATCTTTGACTGTATTTGTGAAAGTTTAATTGTTAGCTTCTTGACTTATGACATATGTCATATTTATGTTTTTATAAGTTTGTTGTATTTGACTGTTGCGTGATGATAATGGTACGGTAGACCTTTGGATGTATTTGTTATATGTATAAATTTGTTTGATGTTCATATTATTGTTTGTTGTATAATTATGTTAATATTGTTGTGTGTTTGTTATAAAACAACGAAAAAAGATTAATTTCAAATATTTTTTTTTTATATTTCTCCAGATTTGCAACGAAAAATGTATTTTCGTTGCAAATTTATATGTATCAGTCGACTGATGTAAACATTCAGTCGACTAATACTTAAGAAACTGCGCAATCCAAAATTATTTTGGCCATCACCGATCGTATACAATATCGCGATTGATATATCAGAGAAAGTTAGTAACTCTTCGTAGCCGATCGACTCAAACTACTAAAATCGATATGATCGATGGATATGATCAATGATCATTACATCGTAGTAACTCACGTAATAACCGTAGCCGATCGTCCATTGATCGCACTATCCATCAATCCGATAGTGCAATTTTTTTGCGACAAATTTTGATTTTCGTCGCCAAATTTGCAACGAAAAAAAATTCGTCGCCAAATTTAATGTTATTTGTTAATCCCGTTCATCAGATTTTGGTGACGAATATATTTTTCATCGCAAATTTGGCGACGAAAATAATATTTCATCGCCAAATTTGCGATGAAAAATATATTCGTCGCCAAATTTCATTATAGTGGTCGGAGATGGATGCGAGAGTTTTGCGACAAATAAATATTTCGTCGCATATTTGGTGACGAAAAATTTTATTCATCGCTAATTTGCCGTCGAAAGTATAATTCGTCGCTGAATTCGCCGATGAAAATAATTATTCGTCGCCGAATCCAGCGACGAAAAGTATTATTTGTCGCAAAAATTTACAACAAATCTTCTTTTCGTCGTAAAATTGGCAACGAAACATTTATTCGTTGCCAAATTTGGCGACGAATTTTGCAACGAAATAATTATTCGTTGTAATTTGGCGACGAAATTTATTTTTTCGTTGCAGAATTTAGCGGCGAATTATTTGCAACAAAAATTTTTTCGTTGCAAAAAAATTTTGCAACGAATTTTTTTGCAAATTTCGTTGTAAAATTCGTCGACAAAAATGAATTTTTTTGCAGTGTCAACTTACATTAGTTGACTTAACACGATCAAATTGGTGTGACTCAATGGCTCAAAGGTCCATTAGAAATTGATAAAGGATAAAATAAATCATTTAAGGCTCTGCAAGATGAAAAGTATAAAACAGGTTTGATGAAACTCACGAAGTTTGTGACTATGAGATTGAGTCATGATTGTTGTTTTGTCATGACCAAGTTGGTTTAGCTCGATGGATTTGAAGGCTGTTGGAGATTAATAAAAAATGGTATAGAATGTTCAAGAGACAATATGGCAAGGAACATGTAGTTGATGTTGATCCGAGTCTACACAAATAATCAAATCAAATGGAAATTTTAGGAAAAAAATATTGTATTAGAATAAGGACTTTAAATAGTCTTACAAACACTCTCCTTAAGATTTTATTTGGTCTCTATTTTGTGCAACTACTCATGACTAAATATTCTTTAGGATTAGATGAAGCAATTGTCAAAATGTTTACACTAACAAATGACAATTCAAAAAAAAAAAAATAAGATTGTTTTGTATTTGCATCCACCTTGATCTTTTTATCTTTGTTGGAAGTTGATCAAAAGTTGTGACTTTTTCTTGATCAAAAAGATTGCAACTTTTTCCTTATTAAAAATTGTGACTTTTTCTTTCATTTTCAATATTTAAAATATCCAACAGTTGATTCAACAACTTTGACCATACTAATAAGAGGTGGACTACATGGGTCACCTAACAAGGGATGACATATAGAATGAGTTAAGGGTTTAGTGCATTTGATAGAATAAGTGATAGGACTGAAGTAAGATAGAGGGAGTGAATATCGTTAATTAATTTTATAAAGTTATAGTAAATAATAATCAAATTAAAGAAACAAATTAATTAATATAAGTATGAATTTAAGCAACAGAAACAAAATGATACAATTATTTAACGTTGTTTGGATCATGGATTCCTACTCCATGACCTATGATCCATCACGTGGATCAATTGAATGCAATGACTACTGTATTTCTCCTTTCTAAAAAATTTATAGGTGGAAAAATATCTTATAAAATATATATATAATGAAGGAAAATAAGAGCAATAATGAATAAGGCAACTAAAAATTTATACCAAAGTATAGAAGGTTGCCTTAAGAGAGAAGACGAGCAGCTTGCTTGATGATTGTTTTTAAGTCGATTAAACATCCTTCAATGAGTTTGTGATTAGAATTTGTTATAGGTTCTCTCTTTTATAGAGCTTATTTAGTCACTTGGACATCCTTCCGAGCGTCCTCCGCTCAACCTCGATCGACTCCGACTCTTTCGATGCATACCCATTTCTGTTCACATGGACTCCTTTTAGACACCCGAGTGATGACATGGCAAAATCTCAGTACCATTGGATTGGTTCGACTTTGCTAGTTTTCATCCTTCTCTTGTAGCCTGGTCTTCTTCCGATCACCCAAATGTTGATATGGCACAATACCGTAGATCCCCCATCTATATTTTTTGAGATAAAATTTATCATGCCATCACGCACCTAGACGTTACTTGAACTTAGGCTCCCGATCATCTGGGACTAATCCAGTCGCTCGAACCTCTAATCACCCGGATTTGATAGGAGCACCTATATTCTTCTAATCTGGTCGATCTGATCCAACCTAAACTTAAATCCATGCATCATAGAATTAGCACAAAAAATATGTATCTATAGCAACCTAGTTGCCTCACTCTTTTTTTTTTTGGGGGGGGGGGGGGGGGGGAGGGTAAATATATATGAAGGAGGTTAGGAATGTGTACAACACCTACATATCCACAAAGCGGTAGACATGAGTCTGTATCTTGAGGAACATCCTCTCAATACTAGCTTCAATGCCTTCCAAACAACTTCGATTAAGGGCCTGCCAAATTAGAAAAATCAAACATGATATCGCTAAGTCTCGAGTCTTCCGCACACATCACTTGATGTGAAGCTCGCTCCAGAAATCTCGGAAGACGCAGGCCATGGAGTAGATCGCAGAACGAATGTGGGGTCATGCTCGGACCTCGTCCCACTGTTGTCGGGTGACTGAACATCTGAAGAAAAGGTAGGAGTTGGTCTCATCCGCTTGATGGCACAGTGAACACTCCTTCCGCGGGCCATACGACAAGCGATCCGCTGTCTGTAGTCTGCCATGCGTAGCTAGCCAGTAGGCAAAGCGGTGCTTTGGCATAATACCAGGCCGCCACACCACTGCTGTCCAGTGCACCGCTGGGGCTCGTGGTTGGAAGAAGATATACGCCGCAGCTGCCCCACGCCTCTCAGTCTGCATGGTTCCATCCAGCTCATGGTGCATAGGTTGCATGCACCACAACCCCACCGTCAGCCCCCCACAGGGGCTGTGTGTCTGCCAGGTGCCTGGTGCCCCATGGTGCGCTGACTGCCCGCACCACATGCCTCCGTCAGCCCCCCACATGGGGTTGTCTGTTTGTCTGGTGTCAATTGGCCCGTGGTGCAGCGTCTATCTGCACCGCGAGCCTCCGTCGACCCCCCGCAGGGGGCTGCCTATGAGCATGGTGTGGCCTAGCCCATGGTGCGTTGTTTGCATGTGCCACGAGCCTCCGTCAGCCCCTTGCAGAGGGTTGCATGTGTTCCTGGTGCCGCCTGGCCTGTGGTGCGCTATCTGCATGTGCCACTGGCCTTCGTCAGCCCCTTGTCGTGAGCCATCTATCCACCTAGTGCTAGTAGCCTCGCAGTGCACTTTATGCCTACACCGTGGGCCCCGTCGGCCCCCCGCAAGGGGCTTCCTGTGTTCATGGTGCCACCTGGGCCATGGTGTGATGTTTGCACGCGCCAGGAGCCTCCGTCAGCCCCTTGTCATGGGTTGTCGTGTGATGGTTGTTGGTGATCGTTTGGAAGCTAGAGGTGGGGGGTGAATAGCGCATTTTCATTTCTACAAGAATGATTAGCGGAAGCAAACAAAGATAATATAAGTAAAAATGAAAGAACAATGCTAACAAGGTCTTTACGTGGTTCGGAGATAACGCTCCTACTCCACGGCGATCCTTAAGGTGGATCAACCCAATCAATTCCACTAAGAAGCTTTCCTTTACAACAAACCTCCTCTTCTTTACAAAGAATGAAACTTGAGCTTAGAGAGAGGAGGAGAGGATTTAAGATCACTTAGAAAGCTTGAAAAACTTGTGGGAGCTTAGGAGAATGATCAGAATATAAGCATTAGCCTCTTCTTGCTCCCCTTGGTCTCTTTTTATAGGAAAGAGCTTCTTTTTCCCATTGGAGGTCTATCAGTCGACTGATGACTTACATCAGTCGACTGCCGCCGATCTTAACGGCTTCTGAACAGTTGGATTCGCGAGATTTGTCGTCATCATCGCCAACGAGAAGACTATCAGTCGACTTCCAACAATGGCGTGATTCGACATCGCCCGTAGTCGACCGCGGCTACACGGCCTTTCGCTCATGGCGAATGATCGTCGGCTTGTATGCGCAGCGGTTCGAGTCGACTCAGCATTGACCGATAACCCCACCGATCGCCAACTCTCCAACCTCTAATGTGCATTTTAAAGGCGGTTCGTGACACCATGTTCGGATCGGCACACCCCAAGTATGACTAATTCATACTTGAAAATATACCCTAAGCCTAGACTTAATCTTCTAGCTTCTCCATCATCCTTGCACCTCCAGGATTTCTTTGAGTCCACGACTCCATCCATGCGCTTGCCTTCAAAAGCTTCCTTTGGTTTCGTCATGCTTTGGATTTCTTCTTTGCCAAAGTACGCTTGGACTTTACGCCGCCAAGACTACATGCTTGGACTTATGCCGCCAAGACTTGCCTTTAGTCTTTCTTTGCCAAGGATGTCTTGGACTTTACGCCACCAAGACTACATGCTTGGACTTACGCCGCCAAGACCTTTCCTTTGACTTCTCTTTGCCAAGATCACACTTGGACTTGTCTTTTACCAAGTCTTCATACTTGGATTTTCCTATCACTTAAACATGTTCACAATTAGATCACAAAACATTGCCTAACTTAGATGATTATCCAAACATCAAAATATATAAATGCTTGGGGCATTGTTGCACCAACAATCTCCCCCTTTTTGATGTTTGACAATCATTTAAGTTAGGTCTTTAACATATGCACATAAACATATTTCAATATGAATTCTAACTTAAATATCCCTTCTCCCCCTTTGACACACAACAAAAAGAGAAGAGTTTATCCAATAAGTGCAGGAAAGAATTATAATTAACACATCTTGAACAAAGGTATAAAATTAATATGAAGCTCCCCCTTAATCCAAGACATAATTCATGATGTGGAAATAACATGTGAAGCAAAGCATAAACAATAGAATAGGCAAATATGTCCTAGCTTTGCACCAACAATTATAGAATTAAGGGATGTAGCTCCCCCTAAACCAGTGCATCAAGAAGGTCCTTCTTTCCATACAAATTAGCATGTATATACTGTGGGAATCATATAATGTCCAAAATTGTACCTTTTAACTGATGAAAAACCGTTTTCTATTCCAAAACAATGTCACCGAATTATCACCGGCTCGACCGAATTGTCACCAATCAAGCTATCGGCCTTGGCGATTGACCGCCAATAAGACGATCGATATCGATAAATCAAGATAGAATTTTGATCAAGATTTAAAAATGCGTAGAAAATTTCGTGGATGTCCAAAAATCACGAAACTCATCATACACATTTTATTTGACTAATATAATATATAAAAAATATTAGACGAAAAACATGCCCATCAGATTAACGGATTGATACGATATTCAAAATGATACAAAATATGAAGCAAAAGTGGAATTGTATCGTATCAATATTCATAACTTAGTACTATGTGCTCAATTTCTAAACTTGAAAATAACAAATTATAGTAATATAGGCACTAATAGAAATGAACTAAACAAAACACAACTTCATTTCATTAATCAAAAAAACATTACACAAGTTGGAGTTTGTGTCGTACATACGACCAAAAAGAAAATAACAAAAATAATATAGCTAAAGATCGCCGTCATCAGCATCCATCGGTGCAGATGATGAACCATCGTGAGGAGGTGGGTGTCCGGGTGCAGGAGGGCGGAGAATCGCCAAAATGTCCTGCTGCTGTCGATGCATCCCACTCACGAGGGAGAGGAGCTCCTGATGCTCCCGGCGAAGCTCCTGTTGCCCCAAGCACAGCTCCTCAAGACGTGTATCTACCCTCTCTGCAAAAGCATCGAAGCGGGCAATGAAGGATGAGTCTGGCAGAACAGCATCGCCTGCAGCAGTCCCCTCCGCATCGGCTCCCTCAGCAACACCCTCAACATCTCCTACCGCAGCGGCATCCTCTGGTGCCGGAGTGCCACCTGTTGGCCGTCGTGCAGGGTCCCAGAAAACGGACCCTTCGTCGGCCTTCAAGCCCGCTAAGGAGAAGCTCCGACGAGTCATCTGGTCATATTTTTTATTCATGATTTTAATGACCCCTATGTTGACATCAATGCCTACGAAGCTAAGCCACTGAGTAAGGACATTTCCAAAAGGCATATGAACCTTCCCATTGTTTGGCTTTATGAAATGAGTAATGCAGTGGAAGGTGTTAAGACAAATATCGATGTCTAAGTACTAACGAAGGATATGCATTAGAAGGAAGTGTGTAGGTCGAACTAAGGCCAACCCACGTGTAACTATAGGAAGAAGACAATGAGCAATGACCTTATAAAGAACATTGTCAGAAGCAGAAAGCTCTTGGGATTGAAAGAGATTGGTGTTCAAAGAACGAGGAGAGTGATAGAAAGTAGTATGAAGTGAATCTAGAGAAATCTCCTCAAAGGGAGGTGGAAGAGGATCACTCCAAGACGGATACAAAATGAAATCATTCTCGGAAGAGAGACATCCGAGAAAATCGGTCCAGATCTGGGGGCTGAAATCCAGATCGCACTGAGCAACGCGAGTCCAGTATCTCAAGTCATCTCCAACCGGTCGCAAGTTGTTGAAGAATTCAGAAAGAAGAGTGATATTGTCATGATGTTCACAAAAGACTAATGATTCAAGTTTGTAGAATTGGATGATTTGAACAATATCAAAGCAGTAGTCCTTAAGAAAATTTGGGTCCATTGATCGAGGTGGAATGAGTTGGAATTTATTTTTATTGAAGGCATTTTCAAGTGCGGAGTTTGGAAATCTAGGATCGACAGTGGGTGGAGGGTTTGACGGGCCCTCGTTGGTCGGTGGTACCTGGGCATGCTTAGATGCATAATGCTTAAGTCTAAATGTACGAAAAGAGAAATGTAGGTTAAGGATGATGCATGCACAAAGACAACAAAATAAACACCGGTTAGTGAAACAAAACTATAGGAACAAACAACCTGTGAGCAGGGATGAGGGTTTACCTAGGCGGCATGGTGAAAGATCAAAGAACAGTGTCGGACGCGAGTGTCCATGAAACCCTAGCCGAGTGAGTGGTTTGCGGTGAAGACTAGGGCGTGAACTGGGTGAGAAGAGGAGGTCCTCGATCGGAGAACACTCCAAATGGGAGCACCGGTCGGTGAAGTCGCAGAAAAACGAGGGAGAACGGCTAAAAAGTGCAGTGGAAGTTTGTCGGAAGAGGAAGAGGAGAGTAAGTCGGGAAGTTTTTGTAGGGATTTTTTATGCAAAATAGCATATGCGCAACGGAAAAATAGGATCCCTTCCAAGTGATCCTTGCGAAAGAAAACCTCGTACAAAAAAAATAAATTTCTCTAAAAGAAAAACCTATCTTATAGGAGAATATTACCTTTGTTGCGTGCCCTTTTTAATCCCGCTTCTCCTTGGGTTTGTTGGATCTTTTAGTATGTTCAAATGTCCGTGCCTCTATATGTATCCACACGAGCAAGCTCTTGTCTCACAAAAGAAACTAGAAGAGCTCTCCTTTACTTCTTGCTAGAGAAGTCCCTAAAGGAGAGGAAGGTAGGGAAAAAGAGAAAGGAAGAAGAAGACCACTCTTCTTGCTAGCCTACACTCACAAAAGCCACACAACCAAAGCCTCTCACCACCAAGCTCTCTCCAAGCCTCAAGCTTCCACCTCATCAAGCTTAGGTGGCATGCTTATGTGGCATGCTTAGGTGGCATGCTTATGTGGCATTCATGCATGTTGAATTAATCTTATTAATTCAATAAGCTTATGTTATCATATTGAATTAATCTCATTAAATCAATAAGGTAACATATTGAATTAATCTTATTAAATCAATTAAGCTTAGGCTATCATGATAACATATTTATTTAATCTTATTAAATTAATAAGCTTAGCATATTGAATTAATCTCATTAAATCAATAAGCTAAAATTCTCATTAAGCTTAAAGTCCAAAAACCATTTTGTACTTAAGCTTATTCCCAAATTATTCTAGTCAAACTAGAATGCACTAATTCTTCTAATCATCATGCTCTTTGTGTGTGACCCTATAGGCTCTCATAACGTTGGCAGTGGATCTAAACTCTTTTAGATACACAAGCAATGAGCGGCATCTAGCAATACATCATTGCTACCCAAGTTACGAAATAAGTCAAGATCCGACTAACCTTTCTATGACTACTATAATGTATGACCGTGTCCTTCTATCCTTGATATCAGATTGACCAATGAGGCATAGACCATGTCATCCTCGATCAATCTATGTGTTTCTTGATCCCTGAGTAAACTAACTCAAAAAAATGAGCTCAATATCTCATATTGACTCATTCGAGCATGGCCATGCGTTTTAGTAGTTCTACTCAATCAAGGGGCCCACAGATATCACTCCCGTCATATGGGAGGGATAGATCCCATCTACATCACTCACATCCCTCCGCATAATTTGTTATATACCCAGTAATCGCCTTATGGTCCACCCTGTTACGGGTGACGTTTGACGATACCAAAGTACATAACTCCTTATGTAGGGAACCGTAGTGACTTCAGGTTTGAGGACTATTCATACCAATAGTCACATGAGAAAGTTTATGACACTCATATGACGATCCATGAAACTTTCTCATGGCGGGTTGATTCAAGATATATTCTCTAATATATACCCATGTGTCAACTTGATATCATATATCCATGACTTGTGAGATCAAGTCATCAATTGACCTACATGCTAGTCTTTATGTATTAATATTACCCTTGCATATTAATACTTGACTAGGAACATTTAGGAAAGTGTTCTCTACAGCCTCTCATAATCAATTCTGCCAATTGATGTGTTGTAGATAAGAACCTACTTTTCTAGGACATTATTATATTTAATTTAGCTGGCACAAGCAAGATGTAAATATAATAATCAATCCTTTGCCTTTATAGAATATGATACAAAATGTTCCCTATTCAACCATCACATGATTTGGGAAAACCCTAAAGTCGGCATAACTGATGGAGATCACCGAACCCACGATCACGTATAGCGCTTACATGCGCGTGGCAATGACCCATAAATGGAAGTCGAATCGATGGAGATCAATCGAACCGACACGCATATGAGTGCTTCGCATGCGTGCGATCGCGACCGCCATATAATGGAAGTCAATCGATAGTGAACCGTAAGCCGGTTCGATATCGTCAGTATCGATCGAATAGCGATAAGCGTCGATCGGTGATATCGATCGATAGCCTTTTTGGCCAGATTAAAAAATTCATAATTAATTCAATAAAGATCAAAAAATTACAAAATTTTGTGGTTAATATTGTTAGATCATTTCCTATCAAGGAAAAATTATTTTAAAAATATATCACCTCTATATTTTGATATTGACACAATCTTGAGATTTTTCAAAAGTTATGATATTTTTACAAACTTTGTATCACTTTGGCTTATCAATAGAAAATTGTTTCTCAAGGTTTGATAGACATAGTTTAAATTTTATTTTATTTGACATTTCCAATCATATTCTTGGAGCTATATGCACATTAATTATACATAAGCCTTCCCAATGATTGGTCCAATGAAAGATTAATGTCTCTAGATGGCACTTTGGCTTATGGTAATGCATCATAACAAGCATGATGAACCAAGTGCTTCTTCCTAACATCTCACATGATTTCTAGGTGGCTAAATACACAAATCATGGTTTCTTGGTCTATTGTGAGATGGTTAGAGGTATAAAACCTAGATTTTTATGGGATAATGCAAACCTACACTTCTATTCTACAAAGCACATTCCAAGTTCTCTCCTAAGCGATGAAAATTCTATTTCGGGGAGAGGCTTGGTAAAGATGTCGGCTAGGTTGGACTTAGATTCAATGTAATTAAGCTCAATGTCCCCCTTAGCCACATGATCTCTAATGAAGTGATGTTTCACTTCAATGTGCTTAGTCCTAGAGTGATGCACCGGATTTTTGGTCAAGTTTATGGTGCTCACATTGTCACAAAATACTTTTATGTTGGAGTAAGATAGCTCATAGTCCTATAAAGTATGTTTTATCCATAGAAGTTGAGCTACACAACCACCCATAGCCACATATTCGGCTTCGGTGGTGGATAGGGCAACACAAGGTTGCTTCCTACTACTCCAACTAACTAGGGAGGACCCAAGGAATTGACATCCACCACTAGTACTCTTCCGATCCAATTTGCAACCGGCATAATCGGAATCGGTGTACCCAACCAAATCAAAAGACCTAGTCCTAAGGTACCATAGTCCTACATTTAGTGTGCCTTTAATATATCTTAAGATTCTCTTAACGGCAACTAAATGAGATTCTTTTGCACATGATTGGTACCTAGCACACATACCAACCGCAAATAATATATCGGGTCTACTAACGGTTAGGTACAAAAGGCTACCAAGCATGCTCCTATAAAGTGTAAGATCAATTTCTTTTCTTTCATTATCACTATCTATTTTTGTATTGGTTGCCATTGGAGTTGAAACTACCTTAGCATTTTCCAAACCAAATTTCTTAATCATTTCCTTAGCATATTTGGTTTGGTAAATATAAATTCCTTCACTTGTTTGTTTGACTTGCAATCCTAGGAAGAAATTTAATTTCCCAACTAGACTCATTTCAAACTCTTTTTCCATATTCTTAATAAAGTCTTGGAGAAGTTCATCATTTGTTGACCCAAAGATAATGTCATCAACATATACTTGGGCTACAAAGATATCCATTGATGTTGACTTTATAAATAGAGTTTGATCTATACTACCCCTCTTAAAGTCCTTAGAGATTAAGAAAGATGATAATCTTTCATACCAAGCCCAAGGAGCTTGTTTCAAACCATACAAAGCTTTCCTAAGCTTGTATACATGGTTTGGATAGTCCATATTCTCAAACCCGGGAGGTTGTTCTACATATACCTCTTCCTTAATAAACCCATTTAGGAATGCCGATTTAACATCCATTTGATGGAGTTTGAAACCCATATAGGAGGCATACCCTAATAGTATTCTAATAGACTCTAACCTAGCAACCGGGGCATATGTTTCATCATAGTCAAGTCCTTCAACTTGATTAAAGCCCCTTGCAACTAATCTTGCCTTATTCCTAGTAATATTCCCTTGGTCATCTAGTTTGTTCCTAAAGACCCATCTTGTAGTAATGATGGTGTTTTCATTAGGTCTAGGAACTAACTCCCATACTTGACTCCTTTCAAATTGAGTCAATTCATCTTGCATTGCTAAGATCCAATCCGGATCAAGTAATGCATCTTTGATTGTTTTAGGCTCAATTTGAGAAATTAGAGCTATATGACTAGTGGGATCCCTATGAAATGACCTAGTCCTAACACCTTGAGATAATTCACCCACAATTTGATCTAAGGGGTGATTTTGATGAGCTCTTATGGTTCTAGGAGGTGTATTAATTTGAGTTTGATCATAATTAATCTCAATCCTTTGCTCATCATCGGAATCACCTCTTACTCCCCCTTGATCATTACCCCCTAAAGTTAGATCTTGGAATTGTTGGATAATTTCTTGATGTTCATTATTAATATCATCATCAATAGGGGATTTCCTAGGGTATGTATTGGAAGTTTCATCAAATTGGACATTTGAAGATTCTTCAATCTTTTGAGTCCTTTTATTGTAAACTCTATACCCTACACTAGAGGATGAGTATCCAACTAGGATTCCCTCATCCGCTTTGGACTCAAACTTACCTAGGTTGTCTTTGGTATTTAAGATATAGACTTTACATCCAAAGACCTTAAAATAATGAATTGTTGGAATTGTACCACTCCACAATTCAAATGGAGTTTTTCCTAAAAACCTATGGATTAATACCCTATTTTGGATATAGCAAGCGGTGTTAACCGCTTCCGCTCACAAGTAGCTAGGTAAGGAGTATGCATTAAGCATTGTCCTAGCCGCTTCTTGTAGGGCACGATTTTTCCTTTCTACAACCCCATTTTGTTGGGGTGTTCTAGGACAAGAAAACTCATGCTTGTACCCTTGTTCTAAGCAAAAAGTTGAGAAATTAGAATTCTCAAATTCTCCACCATGATCACTACGGATCCGGTTGATTTTGAGTTTTCTTTCATTTTCTACTCTTTTGCTAAATCTTATGATTATTCCTAGGGTTTCATCTTTATTTTTCAAGAAAAATACCCAAGTAAACCTAGAGAAATCATCTACTATTACCAAGCAATAATTACTACCAATCATAGAAGGTGTACTATGACAATCAAATAAGTTCATATGTAAAAGTTCCAAAGGTAAAGCGGTACTAAGTAAATTTTTACCTTTGTGTGATGTTTTTGATTGTTTCCCTTCTTGGCATGCATCACACATTTTGTCCTTGAGAAATTTGACTTTGGGCAACCCTTTGACTAACTTCATTTTTGCTATTTTGGCTATGTTCTTCATGTTTATGTTTCCTAGCCTCCTATACCAAAGCCAACTTTCTTTCTCTTTTGTAATAAGACACTTAGTAGAAGCATTAGTAGCATAGGATAAATCAACATAATATATATTTGATTTCCTAAAACCTACTAACATGCAATCATTTAGAGTTTTGTGTCTTATAAAACATTTTGAGGAATCAAATTTAACATCAAAGTTTGCATAGTTGGCTTACACTAAGTAAATTAAATTTCATATTTTTAACTAATAATACTTTATGAATGGCAAGGTTGGGGGATACCTCAATTGTGCCCTTTCCTAGAATCTTAAGTTTGCCGCTATTACCAAATGATACTTTTCCTTTGCTAGTGTGGTTGATAGTGGAGAATTTTCTCTCATCACCGGTCATGTGCTTTGAGCACCCACTATCAACTATCCACAAGCTTGGTTCTTCTACCTATATCACATGAAAAACACAATCCTTAGGTACCCAAATCTTAGGACCACTAGCATCAATTAGAAATTTCTTAGGAACCCAAGGCTTTCTACCCTTGCTTTTAATAATGGTTTTTCTACTAACAAGGGATGTAAATGCTACCTCCTTTTCCTTAGGTCTATATCCTATTCCGGCCTTGTTGTAAATAGTCCTTTGATTCTTAATTATCATGTCTAGGTATTTAGAACCATTAGTGAATTTTTCTAAGCATGCTCTTAAGTTACCTATTTCTTTTCTTAATTCATCATTTTCATCCCTAAGGGTACATTCATCACTAGATAACTTACCACAAGATGATTCTATACTCTTAAGTGATTTAATCTCTATTTTTAAATCCTTAATCCTAGTTTTCGATCTATTCAAAGCATTTTGTAGGCATGCAATAGTCTTGTAAAGTAAATCTACTTTAGGTGAGTTGTTTACCTCATCATCATCACTTGATGATGATTCGTCGCTTGAAGAAGTAGAGGACTCCTCGCTTGAGCTCCCGGCTTCTTTCTCCAATGTCATGAGGGCTAGATTCCGGGTGGCATGACATACTTCTTCATCATCGGAGGTTTCTTCCATGTTTAGGGTGTCCCATGTTTGAGCCACCATTGCTTCTTTCTTCTTCTTTTCCTTCTTTTCCTTCTTCTCCTTATGCTTCTTTTCTTTCTCCTCCTTCTTTAGTTCCGGGCAATTTGGCTTGATGTGCCCTTCTTATTGCAATCATAACAAGTTACATTAGATGAAGAATTTGAACTATTTGAAGGCTTATCTCTTGAGGATTGGAACATCCTCCTCACATCTTTCTTGGTAAGTTTCCTTGATCTCCCACCAAATTTCTTGACGTAATGAGCCACCTCACTTGCCGATAGCTCATCTTCACTACTAGATGAATCTTCCTTGGATTCGGATGAGGAGGACACTTCTTTCTTCTCCTTCTTCTTTTTGTCTTTCTTGCCTACAAAAAGAGCTATACCCTTCTCTTTGGATGAAGTGTTAGCTTGTTCATGTAATTGAAATTCACAAAATAACTCATCCAACTTAACCTAATGAAAGATCCTAGAGACCTTATAAGCATCTACCATTGAAGACCATAAGGTTGTTCTAGGGAAGGCTTGGAGTACATACCTTACAAGGTCTCGGTTGTCGACCTTCTCACCTATTACATGTAGTCCGTTGACTACTTCGTTGAAGCGACCGTGCATTTGGCTCACTGTCTCGTTGGTCTTCATGGTGAAACTTTGGAGTTAACCTATCAATAGATCTCTTTTGGCTCTTCTAGTCTCCTTTGAACCTTCATTCAATTCGATGAGCTTCTCCCAAAGCTCTTTTGCGGAGTTGAAAGGCCCGACTTTGGGAAGTTGCTCCTTGGATAGACCACATTGAAGTGTGGTCGTTGCTTTTGCATTAGCTTGTGCTTTCTTTGGCATCTCTCTTGTCCAATCTTTTGTCGGTAGTGGTGCTCCGAATTCGTTGACCAGCTTTTCGAATCCATCTACAATACTGAACCAATTTTCGATGTCATTCATGAGGTACTATTCCATCCTACCTTTTCAATAGCCGAAGTCATTGCCATCGAAAAATGGAGGCCTCGCCGTACTATATCCCTCTTGAAATGTCATGCTTCGGTTGATGGTTAGATCTTCCGATGCGATCCGGGCTCTGATACCACTTGTTGGTGATCGTTTGGAAGCTAGAAGGGGGTGAATAGCGCATTTTCGTTTCTACAAGAATGATTAGCGGAAGCAAACAAAGATAATATAAGTAAAAATGAAAGAACAATGCTAACAAGGCCTTTACGTGGTTCGGAGATAATGCTCCTACTCCACGGCGATCCTTAAGGTGGATCAACCCAATCAATTCCACTAAGAAGCTTTCCTTTACAACAAACCTCCTCTTCTTTACAAAGAATGAAACTTGAGCTTAGAGAGAGGAGGAGAGGAAATTAATACACTTGAAAGCAGAAAAACTTGGCAGAGATCCTTGGTCTCTTTTTATAGGAAAGAGTCTCTTTTTCCCGTTGGAGGTCTATCAGTCGACTGATGACTTACATCGATCGTCGCCGATCTAAATCCGACCACGAGCGATCAATTCACGGGATTTACCGTCATCGCCATGTGGAATGACTATCGATCGGCCCGCGATGGCGATTCGATCGCCCGTAATCGAGACTCACGGGCCTTCGTGTGGCGATCGGCGACGCGAATAGCAATGATCATTGCCCGGCTTGTATCGGCGATCAGTGCAATCGACTCGGGATTCGGAGGATAACCCCGATCGGCCAGCGACTCTCAAACCTCTAATCTGCATTTTAAAGGCGATTCGGTGACATCATGTTCGGTCAGTTGAAAACATACCCTAAGCCTAGACTTAACCTTCTAGCTTCTCCATCAGCCTTGCGCCTCCAGGATTTCTCTGAGTCCACGACTCCATCCATGCGCTTGCCTTCAAAAGCTTCCTTTGGTTTCGTCATGCTTTGGGTTTCTTCTTTGCCAAAGTACGCTTGGACTTTACGCCACCAAGACTACATGCTTGGACTTATGCCGCCAAGACTTGCCTTTGGTCTTTCTTTGCCAAGGACTGCTTGGACTTTACGCCGCCAAGACTACATGCTTGGACTTACGCCGCCAAGACCTTTCTTTTGACTTCTCTTTGTCAAGATCACACTTGGACTTGTCTTTTACCAAGTCTTCATACTTGGATTTTCCTGTCACTTAAACATGTTCACAATTAGATCACAAAACATTGTCTAACTTAGATGATTATCCAAACATCAAAATATATAAATGCTTGGGGCATTGTTGCATCAACAATGGTGCACTGTATGCATGTGCCACAAACCTCCGCTAGCCCCCTGCAGTGGGTTGTCTGTCTGCATGGTGCCAACAGGCCTGTGGTGCGCTGTCTACTATCACTGCAGGCCTCCATCAGTCCCTCGCAGGGGGTTGTGTGTGCCCTGTCCTGATGATGGAGCAAACGAATCCTCCAACGTCGCTCGGGCTGCTTCCGTGTCACCCATCTGTTGCACCATAAGGTCCATAATTTGTGCAAGCCTTTTAAGCAAGGGGGAATCCGATGCCTTGGCTTGCCAATGCCAAATGTCCACATGCCCAAGGTAGTGGTGGTACACCTACCGCACCCATAGTGAGTCTGCCTTGCATTGGATGTTCCATAGTGTCCGATAAAGCAAGGCGGAGTTCCACACACCCAAATCACAAAGGTCATAGCCTCCCTCAGCCTTGGGGTAGACATAGGGTGCTCCAAACGATCATTGGATGCTTGGTGGACCATATAAAAGATCGGCATATCCCATAAAGCTTGTCCACCACCCCTCCCGATCCCAATTGCCTCACTCTTGACTTACATTAGAGTGGCCCTTATAAATCTCAAGTCTTTTTTGTCTCTAGAAATCATGATACTCCCTTACTATCTTCTGAAATAGAAGATCACTCAAGCTTATCTTGACTGAGATCTCCATGACTTATTACCTTGCTAGCTAGGTACCTCCATGACTTGCTTTGCTTGAAACCTCCAAAACTTGTCTTCCTTGTTTTAGACTTTCAGGGATTGCCTTACTTTACTTGGAACCTCCAAGACTTCCTATCTTACCTAAGACCTCCAAGTCTTTCCTACCAAACTCCACTTCTAGATTTAAACTGCTAAGCTTCTGTACTTGTACACTTGACATACCACATTAGATCACTAAATATTCTAACTTTAAATCTCTTTCCATATATCAAAATATAGATTTGATATTCTTGTGCCTTTGGCATCAATAATAAGGACCTAATGTAGTACTCTCCAACAACATAAAGCTACAAAACAACATGAAGGCATCTTGCTTTATGAGATTTGAGAGATTGCAAATCAACATATAATATTGAGTTTTTGGTATATCATTACCAAATCATGAAATTGACAAGAAATAAGGTGTTATAGATTATAGTCGATAATTTAGTTGATTGGAGGTTAGGTTTAATTGATTTAGTAGCTGGTTGAGTGAAGGTGCTCTACTCAAGAACAAAAGTTTTTTTTTTTAAGTTCAATCGACCAAAAAGGTTTGAGTCAATTGATCGAATAAATTTTTGAATTTAAAATATTACACCACTTGAGTGGATATTATCTAATTGAGTCAACTAATAAATGTTAAATCAACTAAAAATGGATATCAAGTATAATAGAATAATGTTGGGATGACTAGAGACAACAAATTGTGGATAAGTGTTCTACGATTAACGTTTCAATCAATTGGGTATGATTTAAGTCAATTGAAATTAAACAAAACTACTAGGGGAGGCTTATCCAAGCTTGATTTGAAGGCTATAAGTAGAGGAGTGCGAGCTCTACTAACAAATATTAGACCATTATTTGACAACAATTCTATAGCTACACCTTGTTTTTTATTATTCTTTTATAGTTTTTCATTTTGTTGTGCTTAAACATTATACGTTTAAGCTCTTACATTCTTTTACAAGTTTTTCGTTTTTTTATTTTACCTTTTATGTAAAGATTATTTTGTACAAGATTTCTTTGCCTTTAGTGAAAGATTAATGGGATTTCTAAGGGGTAACTCACATTATGAGATAGTAGTACATGCGGAGTAGGACTTTAGGATCTTAACCATGTTAAATGATTTATGTTTGTTAGTGCAATCCTAGATTAAATGGTTAAGTCCCACCATATTGGCTTTGATGTCTTTGGCAAAGGTGTCGATAGTTTTAGCATCTAATCGAACTTATCTAAGTAATAATAAATAAAAAAGGAAAGTTGTAAATGAGATTTGGAAAAACTTACAACGCTTCGTCAGAACCTTCTTGTGTCCAGCAAAGGAAGAAGATGGCTTCCGTCTGAGGACTGATCACGCCGGAAGAGTCCTACTTCTCCACAAGCCAAGTCCCGACCGTGTCTTGGTGTTCTTGTTCTCTCTCGACAACTCTCCGCCGAAGCAGCCTTTCGGCATTAATCTCTGTTCTCTCTCTTTTTCTTTGGACGCAAAGACACTTATAAAGGGTGTTACTTCTTATATCTTGCGCCGCACGGCGCGATTGCACTTCGTGTGTACGTGGGCACACGTTACAAAACGCTTGCACGTCTTTGCAAAGATCGCCTGAGCAGTTACATCTCCCACTCGTCCAAAGTATGTCACATATATAAAATGGTCACATAGACCAATAAGAGGTATTTAGTCACATAGACCAAATAGAGCAAGAGTCATTAGTCCCAAATGACTAATAGAAATACCTAGTCACATAGACCAGAATTGTGTTGGAGACCATAGTCCCAAAAGACTAATAGAATAGAGATCAATAGTCACAAAGACCATTAGAACAACCAATTCATACTTAGGAAAATGGCTCGTGCGACAGCAAGCACACTGAGCAATCCAATGCTATGAAAGTTGTTACACCTTACATAGCTGATCAAAGAGCGATCAATGCTAAGAAAAGTTGTTACGCCTAACTTAGCCGCTCTACAAATGGTACATAACTATTCTCTGAATGACACATAGTCACTCACTTGATGACCCATTGTCATCCTCCAGGTGGCTCCTAGCCATTTACCAGATGGTACTGAACCTTTCTCCTGATGGTACTTAACTGTTTTCCTGAATATAATGTCTTGCTATTTGCCCAGATTAAATAATCTTCACATACATCAATATGAACATCTATAATCCCTCATAATGATCATCAAGTCAAGAGCATGTTCTATATTCTCAATATTCACAAATATTTCCATACGTAACAGAAATAGGTCGACCAGTGAATAATTATCAAAGGATGTAAACATATTTAATCTTCCTTTTTAGTGTGAATCCATTCATTTTAATCAGTCGCTTTCCTAGTCATGTTCCATAGACCGAATCATCCATAGTCAATAGGTTTACATGCTAAAGTAGCAAACCCTGATTAAAACTTCAAGCAGACACCTAAATAGTCACAAATGGAAAATACTGAGATTAACATATAATCTTAAAGGGCTCACATAGTAGAGAAGCAGAGATCCATTCTCCTACTACCTTTATTGTCGCCTTAGCACACGTGGTATGAATCACATGTCATGATATTATTCTCTTTATAAATAAAGAGTACATGTTTATCTCAACATCGTACAAATTTTGATCCAAACATTCCAAATGTCTAATCCTGAATTCAACATATGAATTCCAATCTGGCTCATAAACAGGTATAGTAAATGTTGGGAACATTTACTTCGATCACTTTTCTTAAATGATCTTATCTTGATACATATATCAAGACGACCCCAACTTATAGGTATGTATCTTATACATATAGCTTTTAAAGCTATCCTATAAGCAATAGTCTTACCCCTATTCGTATATAACAAACAGAGATGATTGTCCATGTGAGAGGACCAATCACTACCTGTCAACATGCTTACCGAGATCTTATTAGAATGTAACATCACATACACTGAATGAAATATAGCTTGAATTAAACAATCAAATTACAATATCCAATTGTCATTACAAAACTATTACGTTCTACGAAGTCCCATAGACTTTACATGCTTATTAAATGACTCTCTAGTCATTTGCTTAGTAAAAGGATCTGCAAGCATAGCTCGAGTAAAGATATACTCAAGAATAACCTTCTTCTTAGCAACAATATCTCTGATAAAGTTGTACTTTATTGCAATATGCTTGCCCTTGCTGTGATATTTGGGATCCTTGGAAAAAGTTATTGCTTGATCAGTACAGAGACAACATCGGATTCCCATCTCCTCAGCAATCTTCAGATGCTTCAGGAACCTTTTTAACCAGATCGCTTCTTGTACATCCGCCGAACATGCCACATATTCAGCTTTCATGGTTGATAAGACCACACAGGCATGTTTCTTGCTGTTCCAAGAGATGGCACCACCATTCAACAAGAACGCATAGCCTGATGTAGATTTTATATAATCTATGTCCCCATCCCAATCTGCATCTGAATATCCCTTCAGACTCATATCTGATCCTTGATAACAGAGATTGTAATCTATCGTCGCTTTCAGATATCTGAATATCCTTTTCACTACCTTCCAGTGTCTCGGTCCTGGGTTTGACTGGAAACGGCTGACTAAGCCAATAACATAGCTGATATCAGGATGAGTACACAACATAGTGTACATTAAACTATCCACAACACTGGCATATGGTTTTTTATTCATCTCGGCTATTTCATTTGGAGTTTTGGGACTCATACTCTTGTTCAGAACAGTACCTTTCACAATAGGTGTCTGTTCACTATTGCAATTAGACATGATGAAATATTGTAACATCTTATTTATATAAGACTCTTGAGACAAATCCAAAAGTCTCTTAGATCTATCCCTGATGATCTTTACTCCTAAGATGTATTCAGCTTCTCCCATATCTATTGTGTCAAATTGTGATGAAAGTCACTTTTTGACTTCTATCATAAAACCTATGTCATTTCCTATAATCAGCATATCATCAACATATAATGATAAAATGGCATACTTTCCTTTATCCTTCTTCAGGAAAATGCAATGATCCTCATTGATCATTTCGAAACCATAAGATAAAACTACTTCGTTAAATCATATGTTCCACTGTCTTGATGCTTGCTTTAGCCCATATATAGATTTATTTAATCTACATACTTTATCTTCTTGACCTTCAACAACGAAACCTTCTGGTTGGACCATATAGATTTCCTTATCAAGCTCACCATTAAGGAAAGCGGTTTTTACATCCATCTGATGTAACTCCAAGTCATAATGCGCCACTAAAGCCAAAATAACTCGGATTGACACAAACTTCACTACGGGAGAAAATGTCTCCTCAAAGTCAATACCCTCTAATTGGGTAAATCCTTTTGCAATCAGACGAGTTTTGTATCGATTAATCGATCCATCATCTTTCCTCTTTATTTTGAGAATTCATTTATTCCCAATAGCCCTTCGGCCAGGAGAAAGATCGACTAACTCCCAAACACGATTCTTAATCATTGACTCCATTTCTTCAACCATTGCAACTTTCCACTTTTCTCCAGCTCTAGAGCCCAGTGCTTCCTTTACTGACTGAGGTTCCTCATCGTCAACAGGGAGTGTCATCATTGCCTCATTCTCAATATCAAACCTCTTCTTAGGTTTGATCTTACGAATATTTTTTCGTAAGTTGGGCTGATGAGAAGTCACCCCATGACTAGGCAAAGTACTCCCACTGGGTTGACTTGTTCCAGACATCCCACTAGACACCTGTCCAGTCGATAACGACTCTTCCTCCTCAAATAGAGGAATTTTCTTATCAACTTCACCTCTAGTTGGGAACTCAGTTTCGAGAAAATTGGTATCTCTCGAATCCAATTCAGAGATTGTTCCATCTGGTTGCTCACCTATGAAAATATAACCTTTTGAAGTGTCAGAATATCTTATAAAGATACACTTCTTACCTCTATGTCCCAGTTTTTCATACTTGTGAGAACTATCATGAACGTAGGCAGCTGACCCCCATGGTCTCAGATTTCCCAAATTTGGTTTTCTGTCTGTCCAACGTTCATATGGGGTAGATGGAACTGACTTTGAAGGCACTTTGTTAAGTACATATGTTGCAACTAACAATGCATCTCCCCAATAGGAGATCAACAAATTATCCTGTGTCATCATAGACCTAACCATTTCGAGAAGAGTCCTATTTCTTCTTTCAGCAATCCCATTTTGTTGTGAAGTTCTAGAGATCGTCAGCTGTCTAATAATCCCTTTATCATTACATATTATCTTGAACATATCAGACAAGTATTCTCTTCCACGGTCAGTGCATAAAGTCTTAACCTTACATTCCGTTTGATTCTCAACTTCGTTCATATAACGAATAAAGCAATCCAATGCTTCAGATTTGTGAGAAATCAAATACACATGACCGAAATGAGAGAAATCATCGATAAATGTAATGAATTAGGAAGTTCCATGTCTAGCCCTCACATTCATTGGACCACAAATATCCGAATGAATCAATTGCAACGACGACTCTGCCCTAATAGCCTTACTGAATGGTTTCCTAATTGCTTTTTCAACAAGACAATGCTCACATACAGACAAGTTAATCTTAGCTCGAGAGCCCAATAAGCCCTCTTTAGCTAACCGATTCATGTGATTTTGTCCTATATGTCCTAACCTAGCATGCCAAATATCATCAGTTATTTCTGCATCACTAGTAAGAGCAATATTTGAAAAATAATTATCAATCGCACAATTGTCATTTGGTTCCATATCAAGAATCATAAAATCATTCATTAAAAAATCATAACAGATTGACACTGAGTCAATCTTGAGTTTAACACACCGACTGTAAAAATTTATACAATACCTTAGATCAAGAAGACAAGTAACAGAAACAAGAATCCTCCGAATCTCAAGAGCATATAGGACATCATGTAGAAACAAAGTTCTTCCACCCCGAAGGTTAAGTTTGCAAGTGCTGACTCCTTTGACTTCGACTATTGCATTATTTCCTACATATATCCATTTGTTGCCAGCTGGTACACGACGGTACTCCATATATGTAACTCGCTCTTGAGCTACATGGTTGATTGCTCCCGAATCTATAATCCACAAAGGATAAGAATCAACTAACAACATAGAACTAGCAACAAAATGATCAGAAGACAGACTAGAAGTTACCTTTCTTGGCTCGGTACACTCCCGAGCATAGTGACCCTTCTTGTCACAATTAAAGCAAGTTACCTTGCTTTTAGGTTTCTTCCCCGTCTTCTTGTTCTTCTTCTTCTTGATTGGGCCTATCCCACCTACAACAACAGCTTCCTTCTTCTTTCCCTTCCCCTTCTTGAACCATCTTTTCTTCTTGGATCCAGATGATCCAAAGTGAGCCGTGACAAGTAGGCTTGGCGTAAATCCATGATTCTACTCTCTCCGCCTCTAGTTCAACATGGCGCGAGATATCAGCGAAAGTCTTAATACTCTCGCTGTGAGTTAGGGTCTACTTCATGGTCTCCCAAGAATCTGGAAGGGATCGAATGACTGCCTGAACCTGTTGTTCATCTATCAGCTCGTGACCGGCAGTTTTAAGCTCCCGAATCATATTCGACATCTCCCTGAGATTTCGAACCATTGTGATATTCGGGCGCTTTTTGTAGCTATCGAACTTGATCGTTAGCTGTCGAAGCTTACTCAAACTGACTCTGTTGTACTTGTCCTTAAGGGCAACCCAGACAGCATGAGCTGAAGGATACGACTCATACTCAAAAATTAGGTCATCTATCATTAAACTAATCAAGATGCCCTTAGCAGTGGAGTCTTTCTTCTTCCATGCCTTGTAGGCATCAATATCTCGTCTGTTTTGTGCAGTGGGATCATCTACAGGTTCTACCATGACCTGATTTACAACCTCTAGAACTTCTTGTTCCTCAAGTACATACTGTATCTTGAGGTGCCAGATCTTGTAGTTATCCCCATTGAGTTTCTCACCTTTATTGAGTTCAGCTATGATGTTTTTAGTTATCATAATCTAATATAAAATAAATACATTATTTAGTTATTCAGTGTATGACTTTATGTATGTAATCTACAAATTGACTCAATGTGAATTCGATTTGGTTTACAAAATCAAGTGACAATCCAATTGTCACTCATAATTTGTATGTATCAATCGAATAGACTTTGATCAATTACATTACATACATCTCATCTTAACATGATATCATTAAATGAACATTTTCATTTAAATTGTACTCAATATGAACAAATAAAATAGCAAAATATCATGCATCATGTAGAGTTAATAGCATAAAATGAACATATCATTAAATTAAACTTGATGTACATTGTCAATAAATAACAAAGATAACTCTACTAAGAATGTTACATATAACATTCTTTCTACTCATAACTGAAAAATAAAAACTAAACAACTAGATAGATAATCATTACTCCCACTAGGACAAACACTAGTGCAGTAATGATCCAAACATGCCCAATCTTCTTGGGCTGAACTAGGACATCCCCTACCGAGATGCTCTCAAAATGATGCCAGGATGCAGAATCTTCTGTAGGAGACCTTTGAAACGATCCAAAAGGAAAGATTCCATTAGGGTCCTCTTCCGAATCATCCTTTGGATCATCACGATGCACCTCACAATCCTCGTAGTGAAGCAACTCAGCGCATAACTGAGTATAAGAGACGCGTTCCTCATAGCACCCCCAGATCTCATGCGCAATCTCACTCAGGTGCTGTGGCAGTGAGCGGACCATAGCTCAAATTCTGTAATTCTCCAGAATCGGAAACTCCTGCATCTCAAGTCTCCAGAATAATCTATCAAGCCTCCCGATGTGTCACCCGACTCCATGAGTTGAGTCATACTCTATCCCCTGGATAGCATCTCTCAGCGGATTACACAACACATCGCGTCTAATCATGGTGGTAATCATCCGCGCCATCTGAAAAAATTGAAATTAATTAAGTCAGCTCAAAACTGACAAACCAGTACACTTACCGACTTAATTCAATTTATATATAGGCATGGATCTATCAAAAATAAATTAAGAATAAATTTCCTTGATTTTATGGAGGACTGTCGACAGACTTACTTAGACCAGTCAATTGGTATTTTTACCAATTAATTATCATCTAAGCTTAGTCGACTAGTACCATGAAGACTCAATTTTGACCGTGAGAGTCCAAACACCACGCAATTTGCTCCGAGTACCCCAGGCACTCAAGCAATTTGCATAGTATTCTTTCTCATCATTCTTAGGCATCAATTCTAGTTCATTTGGTCTATCTCTAAGTTGTTTATATCAAGTTCCAATTGTTCCAAACAATTACTTGATTATTTAGTCATGAGTTGAGTTGACCACCGTCAACTTAGCACAACACTTGTGTGAGCTAATTGGGCACCTAGCTTTTGTTGAAATCCAATTAATTGAACCTATGCCCAAATTAATTTGGATATCAAAATTAAAGCCTAAGTCCAATTTATTCAATCATGCCTCTCTAATTGACAACCCAATTAGAAATCCAACCCAATAAAAAAAACTGATTCTGAGTCCATTTAATTCGGCCCAATTAAATTAAGCCAAATTATAACCATGGCAGCCCAATTAAATTCATCCCACTTTAAAAAACTGCTCTGGCAGGATGGTAAATCGCCCTGGTAAGCGGGAAACCGCTTCGCGCGGCAACCGCCCGCTAAGCGCAAACCACCCGCTCGTAGGGAAACCACTGGCCAGCGGTAAACCGCTCTGCGGCGAGATAAACCGCCGCCAGCAGCTAACCGCCAGAGGGTGAAAATCGCCGCCAAGGCTCAAATAGCCTCGCAAGGCTCAAACCACCACGCAAGACTCAAACCGCGCAAGGCTCAAATCGCCGGCAGAGCTCAAAACCGCTCGACAAAGATTTAAACCGCTCTGCTGATGGTCAAATCGCCTGGCAAAGGTTTCAAACCGCCTGACAAGATTAAACCGCTCGCTAACGGCCAAATCGCCGGCGGTTTCAAACCACCTTGGCAGCATTAAAACTGCCCTGTCGACGGTCAAAACTGCCTTGGCAGTGTTGAAACCGCCCTGGCTGGGCTCAAACCGTCCTGCCTAGGCTCAAACTGCCCTGGCAAGGCTCAAAACCATCCTGCCGAGGCTCAAACTGCCCTGGCAAGGCTTAAAATCACTCTGTCGAGGCTCAAACTGCCTTGGCAAGGCTCAAAACTGCCCTGCCAATCGTTGAAACCACCCTTCAAGGGTAGTTTCGACCAGGGTAGTTAGCCCAGAGTGGTTCTCCACTTGACAAACCACTCTGGAATGCCCAGAGTGGTTTGTCCAGAGTGGTTTTCCACTCGATAAACCACTCTAGAATGGCCAGGGTGGTTTGTCCAGAGTGGTTTTCCACTCGCCGTAGAAACAGTGATTTCTGTACTGTTTATCTTCTTCTTCCTCGTGATTTTCGGGATGCACAGAGTGATTTTTTTTCAGAAAAAATTCTAAACTCTATTAGATGCTCTCCAACAAGGTGCTCTGATACCATTGTTGGTAGTTTTAGCATCTAATCGAGATTATCTAAGTAATAATAAATAAAAAAGGAAAGCTGTAAATGAAATTTGGAAAAACTTACAGAGCTTCGTCAGAACCTTCTCGCGTCCAGCAAAGGAAGAAGATGGCTTCTGTCTGAGGATTGATCACGCCGGAAGAGTCTTACTTCTTCACAAGCCAAGTCCCGACTGTGCCTTGGTGTTCCTGTTCTCTCTCGATAACTCTCCGCCGAAACAGCGTTTCGGCGTTAATCTCTGTTCTCTCTCTTTCTCTTTGGGGCACACACCTTATAAAGGGGTGTTACTATTGGTTGTCTTTGCCGCAATGCGATTACACGCTAAATGCGTCACACGTTACAAAAGCGTGTTTGGTTCATATTATTGCTACTAATGGTATATGTCAAGTAACATGTGCTTCACATTAACATTGTAGGCATAATGAAGGAATTCCAAGTGGGTCAAAATATGTTGTCAAATATTTAGTAGAAAAAAAATCCAATAGATGTTAATCGATGAATCAAGACCAAATGGGTCAAGGTTAATAAACATTTAGCAAAGAAGTTTAGCAACTACTGAGATATAAGGAAGTTCAATAAGTGTTTATAGACAAAAATGACTTTGAGCCAAGTCTTTTAGTGGATTAAAAGTTTTGGTGAGTCAACATTGATTGAATATCTTACATATAAGGTTTCAAAGGTAATATTCTCTTGCCATGTGAATTATAAGAAACTATAAGTGACTTGCATTTTGTGTTGGATAAACCTCTTGCTTGGATAAAGGATCAACCAAGTAATATGTGTTTAAAGTTGATAATTTAGTCAACTAGTGGTCACATGCAGTCAACAGACATGGTTAGTCGACTATAAAGTAAATTAAAGTTAGAGTACTAACAAACAAAAAGTTTTATTTTGGGTTGATTGGATGGCAGTTCAATAGACTAATTCTTGATTAGTGAACTAGGCATCAACTAAATATGCACTTACAAACTATTAAATTCTTGTTCTAAGTTGAGCCAATAGTACTTTAGATTATCAGTTAATGATATATTATTTAATTGAGCAGTTGATTAAAACTCTATTACAAGCAAATTGAATGATTTTGCTTGTAATAGAGTCTAATGAACAATTAACTAAAATCAAATTAGATGATTGAGTTAATTGAATTCATTTTAATTTAAAATATTATACTGTTGAATATTAACTGATATAATTTAAGTCAATTATTGGGATTGGAGCCAATTCTTAAGAGGTTGAGTCGACTAATAAGGAGGAATCAATTGATTGATTGCTTGAAAGTTAATCTTATAAATTTATTTATAATAGTTGAATAAAATGTGTCTAAGTCTATTAGCATAGACAATAGTCAACTAGAAAAGTTTTGAGTTAACTGAGCAATTAATGAGACTGGTTCCACCAAATCAAGTTTTAGTCTGCTGATGACTTAAAATTGTCAACTAACATTAATGTAAAGTTGTTATTGGTACTAAAATGGGGAGGCAAGGGGAGTTCAAATAACTATGAAAAGGTGCTCATTTTTTCCCATTGCAATAATTGTATAAATTTTAATTGTCTTTCTTTTATTTTCAAGCTTAAAGTTTATATATATCTTAGAGCTCTTTTTTTTTTTTTTCTTTTAACAGTCTTTTATTGCACTTATGTCATATTCATTGTAAAAGGTTTAGGGTTTCTTTGCCTTTTGAAGATTTTTGAGAATGAGAAAGTTAATGGTTTTGAGGATTGTTTCACTTTACGAGCCCATAGTTTGTGAAATAGGAATAAAGAGTTATGAACCACATAAGTAGTTGAATTATTTATTACTTTATTTAATTACTAAATTTTTACATTTCAATTATGTTTATTAGTTTAAGTTTTAGTTTATGCTATTGTGTTATTCACTGCCTCTCACTATGATAGCATACTTGATTTTACAATATTAGCATTGCTTAATTTGATTTTGTTTTCACTAAATTTAACGAGTTTCATTTGATTTTGTAAGAATATTCAAGAGAAAGTATAATTTTTATTTGCATGTCAAGGTGACGTTATAGTTAGTGACATTAATCCCTAAGTGGGTGTGCTCGACCATGGTTTTTTTGATTTGTTTAGAAAAGGGTTTAAGTTAGGATTTTTTTTTTTTTGTCGCTAATGTGTGCATAAGGGCAAGGCTTTGAGATTAGAATTTAAGTAGATTATGTTATCACAAAGGTAAAACACCAAAACATGCACATTAAATAAGTTTTAGAATATAGTTATTGATCTAGCACGATCTATACTCTTTTTTTTATTTGATAGAAAGAAATGTTTAACAAGTATAAGTCGATGAATCAAGACCAAAGTCGCCATAATTAGATAAACATTTGTCAAAAAGAGAAATCTAGCAAAAGATAACATATAAGAAAGTCTAATAGGTATTAATAGACAAGGAAGACCTAAAAGAAGGTGTGTAGCATGTTATTTATGTGCGAACTAACATATAATTGACTGCATCAAAATTATATAAGAGTTAAGCCTATGAGTTTATCTAGAACAGTAGACTAACATGTGTCAAAGTCGATTAGCATGGACTACAATAAACTAGAAAGGTTTTGAGTCAATTGAAAATAACAACTGACAAGATTAGTTCTATCAAATAAAGTTTCAGTCAACTGATGAATTAAAATATATAGTCGAGTAGTACTAATGCAAAACAATTGTTGGACCTCATCCATAACCCTTTGAAGGACTATAAAAGGTATGGTAAAGAGAGTTCAATTAATTATGACAAAGATGATCATTCTCTTGTTCTCCTGTTGCAATAATTGTATTGATTTTAATTGTCTTTCTTTTATTGTCAAGCTTAAGGTTTATATCTGAAAACTCTATATTTTTTACAATTTGTTCTGCATTTATGTCATATTCATTGTAAACGATTTCTCTACGGTCAAAACATTTTTTAGAAGGGAAAAAGTTAATGGTTTTGAAGGTTGTTTCACTTTATAAGTTCATAGGTCATGAAGTAATAATAGAGAATTCTGAACGACATAAATAGTTGAGTTCTTTATTGTTTTATTTAATTATGAAATTTTTACATTTCCATTGTATTCATTATTTTCAGTTTCTCTTGTTATGTTATTCACACCCTCTTCCTTTAATGACATACTCAATTTTGCAACATTAGCGTTGCCTAACTTGATTTTGTTTTTGCAACATTTGACAAGTTTTATTTAGTAGTTTTGCAAGTACACTTAAGGGAAAGTATAATTCTAATTTACATTCAAGGTGTTATCAGTTAGTGCCATCAATCCCTAAGTGGTTATGCTAATATATATGTTTAGAAAATAAATTTAAAGTAATATTTCATGTGCCACTAATATGTACATGAAGTTATGTAAAATTTGATAGGGTACACGCAGAGCTAATGGAGCTTGTGACTCGATGAGCTTATATGTTAAATTTCTACCTTTTAAATTAAGAGTGAGAATTAAGTTGATTATGTTATTGAAAAAGAACATCATAATATACACATCAAATAAGTTTTAAGATAGAACAATTAAACCGAGTACTAAATGAATGTCTCTATGATCTAGCACAGCTTCTAAATTTTTTTATTTGGTTCATAATGTATTTTTTTAAAATTTTGAATATGGACATTTATAAGATCTAAAGCAAATTAATTAGATCAAAATGGAAATTATATTTTACGCATTTGACACAAATAAACGCACTTTTTTCTTTTTGCAGATGTGACATATGGCATGTTAGCACTGCAGCGTCATTTTCATAATCAGATGATGAAAATTTACTGCATAAATATTTGAAAAAATAATGATAAGCTAGATGTAATTTTTTTTTAAATGTTATGTTGGATTTAAATCGAGGTGCAAACGTTATACTAATTAATTCATTCTATTGTAAATTTTGAGAATTATTTATTTATTTGTATTGTTGCATGTAAAATGAAAAAAATATTATATATCAAAATGCTCTTTCATATTTTTATTTAAAAAAATACCAATTTTGGTCAACTCGCATAAGAATAAAAAAATATTCCAAATAATTTAATTTTGTAATCAAAATTATTTTAAATAGACCAAAATTACTTAAATTTAATTAAAGTCACTATCAAAATTATTTTAAAATTGTTATAAGCATTTTAACTAAATCTACTATTGATTTTGATAATAACGGTAGAATTGTTTAATTAAAATTGTTTGTAATAATTTTGATGAGATTTCATTTCGATATATATTTTTTCAATTAAAACATATCTTTTTAATTTTTTTTCTCCAGCCCAAATCATTTGGGCGATTGAATTAAGACTTCAAGTAATAAGGTTGTGACTAAAAGAAATGGTTCGGGGTATAATAATTATGATTGGGTAAAAGGTCAAAGCTGACTAAAAGCAAGTTGACAAATGAACTCTAGATGGGACCTTTTGATATTTCCCAGCACAAAAATCCTAGGCCCTACTCCATTGAAACACAACTAAATGTCGTAATCGAAATTAATGGAGGCCGAACATGGACTTGCTATCGAATTATTACTAATAAAACCACAATTTAAAAGAGAAAAAAGAAAAAGAAAAAAAACTCAGTGCAGAAAAGTTGTAGTAATCTTGGAACACAGAAAACGGATTGAGTTATGCAAGAATTCTACTACTCGATCAGCGTTGCGTCGCCATCTCGAGTTACGTCAGCCTCCATCTTTCCCTTCTTTACTGGACTAAAAGTTTCTCAAACAGGAGCTCATTCAAGGATTAGGGTAGGCTTGAAGTTGCGCCTACCGCCAATCAAGGAGCTCTCTTTTTGACGTCTGTTCTTTCCCCTTTAGAACTTTAGCCACAGGATCGCAAGTCTAAAAGCTACTTTTGTGCCAACAGATCAGACATGGAGGCCTTCGTGCTGCATTCCAATTAAGACAAGCAAGGCTGTTGATCATTTGGGCACTGCAAAAGAAAACAGTGATTCTGATGGTCCAGGAAATTTAAGTCATTGATGTTTAGTTCGTCTTGAGAAGGTGGAGAATTAACTCAGGACGGACAGAGGTTGCAAACATCGTGGCGAATTGGATGTCTTTTACTCGTCATTCCATCTCATGTACAGTACAGAACACATGTACAGAATCTATCAGGAAGATAACGAAAAAGTGTTGACGGCCTCGGTTCACCGGAGGGCGGCGGTGATCAGGGTCCTAAAGGTGACCTCCTCGCAGGGGATAGTGAGGCCCTGCTCGTGGTCGAACCCGAACTCCTCCTCCGCCTGCCGCAGCAAGCGCTGGAACTCCGGGTGGGCGAGGAAGGAGATGGGCACCACGAAGCGGATCCGCTTCTCGCCCACGTACACCGCGAAGTGCCCCCGCGGCACGTCCGCCGCGTCCCCTGCCGTCCCCTGCTTGCGGCCCAGGCTCGAACACCGCTTCAGAATCTGCTTGATGACAGGCTTCCCCATATTTGATACGTCTCCGAGGAGGAGGAGGACGACGACGAAGAAGAAGAAGAGAAGTGGGGTGGATGCAGCGAAGCTCTTTGTATGGAGATATAAATAGAGGAGGGAAGAAACAGAGGCATGTGGAAGGTTGAAAAGCCATTGAAGCGTGCTGGGCTCGCGGAACATGAGGGCTGAAGGTTGACTACCCGTGTTGGCCCTGTGAAGGACAAAGCCTGGCCCTCCTCTCAAGTCTCACCCCCATTTGTTTCCAAAGCATCCTCCATGCAATTTGCAGTTTTAAACTTTGTGTGGGCTCCCTGCTTTCTTCCTTGTGGTTGTAGTCTAAAAAGAGAAATTTTTTTAAAGTAGACTCAAACACTAAGCTTATTACGAAAATAAGTAAATTTTAAATTATTTATCAAAATAGATGAGAAGAGATTAATTATCGGGATTTCAATTCCGGATTATATTTTATTTTATTTTATTTTCATTGTCGGGATTAAATGCTCTTTTTTTTTAAATGTTTTATTTACATTTCAATGCTTTTTTTAATTTTTAATTTCGTAATTTTTGTTTTCATTTTTCATTTTTATTTATTTTTTTAAATAATCGAAATTTAAAATAATTGGATTATGTTGTGTTTTATTTTTCGTAGCTCGTCGTCGACCAACTACCGCTCTCTTGTCAGTCAATCACGACCCACTCGTTGGTCGACCATCACTCGCCCATCGTTCGTCGACCACCAGGCGACTAGCCGTCGTTCACTTGCCAATCGGTCGATCGTCGCCCTCCCGTCGACGAGTCGTCGCTTGCCCATCGATTGGTCGGTTGGTCATCGTCCGTCGATCGATCGTCGCTCGTCGATCGATCGATCGCGAATTTTTTTTTAAAATAGAAGTGAATAGTAAACGTATTACGAATATAGATAAAAAATAAAATTATTAATTATCAGGAATAAATTCTGACATTTAATTTGTTTAAAAATGACGTGACCATAAATTAAATATTTTTTAATTAATTCTAATATTTTTTATTACATTGTGGGCGGGCGACGATCGACGACGATGGCAAGAACGACGTGCGATTGTGACACACAAATTTATTTATTTTTTAAATTTATAATAAATGGTGGGATTTAACGATGAGCTAAAGTTCATTAATTTTTATATTTTATCGGGCTCATCACCCCGTTAATGTTTTTTTATTTCATTGTCGCGATTTATATTTGACCATTGACCGTCACCCGCCATCTGTCACGGTCAGTCACCGGTCGCGATCGGCATCGATCAGCGCTCGGTCGTGATTGGCCTTCGGCCATTGCACGACCGTCGATCTCAGCTCGCAGTCGACCAACCGTTGTCGGTAGTCATCGACCGCCCGCCACCGCTGGCAGATCGATCGCCGTTGGTCGGTCGCCTCCCGCGTGTTGCCCATCGCCCGCCGTCGTCTCTCACCTGATAAAATATAAAAATGAATGAGCTTTAGCTCTTCGTTAAATCCTACAATTTATTATGAATTTAAAAAATAAATAAATTTGTGTGTCGTAATCGCTCGTCGTCGTCGTCGTCGTCGTCGACCATCGTCCGCCCGCAGTGTAATAAAAAAATATTAGAATTAATTAAAAAATATTTAATTTATGGTCACGTCATTTTTAAACAAATTAAATGTCGAAATTTATTCCCGATAATTAATAAGTTTATTTTTTATCTATATTCGTAATAAGTTTACTTCACTTCTATTTTAAAAAATTTTCCTCGATCGACGAGCGACGATTGATCGGGCGATCGACGGACGACGACCAACCGACCGATCGATGGGCAAGCGACGGCTCGCCGACGGGAGGGCGGCGATCGATCGATTGGCAAACGAATGGTGGCTAGTCGTCTGGTGGGCGACGAACGATGGGCAAGTGATGGCCGACCGATGAGTGGGCCGTGACTAACCAACGAGAGGGCGGTGGTCGGTCGACGACGAGCTACGAAAAATAAAACACAACGTAATCTAATTATTTTAAATTTCGATTATTTAAAAAAAATAAAAAATGAAAACAAAAATTATGAAATTAAGAATTAAAAAAAAACATTGCCGGGATTTTAATCTCGACAATGTAAATAAAAACATTTTAAAAAAAAAGAGAGCATTGTCAGGATTAAAATCCCGGCAATGAAAATAAAATAAAAAAATGTAATCCGGGTTTGAAATCTCCGTAATTCATCCTCTCTCACCTATTTTGATAAATAATTTAAAATTTATTTATTTTCGTAATAAATTTACTATTTGAGTCTATCTAGAACCGATCATCCCAAAGCCTTTAACAAAGGTCTCCAATGGACTATTATAGATACAAAAGAGAATTCAAATTTAAAATAATTTCGGACTTATCTATAGAGACAGCAACTGTAGAGTTGTTCTTAGTTGAGTTGGGCTTCTCCAAGCCGAGACTATTGAGCACCAAGTAGAGAAGCTAGCAGGCGCAAGCAGAAAGAGCCGAGTCAGGAAGGCTGCTTGGGAGGCAATTGACCTAAGAGGTGCTCAGGCGTCGGAGAGGTTATCCAGTCAGGAAGCTACTCGACAAACAGACTACTCGAGGACACTGCTCGGGAAGGCTGCTCGGGAACTACAACCCACGTAGATAGAGAGTCGAAGGTGCTCGAGAAACTGTTGAGGCGAGTGAGAAGTAAATGTGAGGACCAACCACTGTGGGTGCTCGGGAAGTAGTCGAGCCGAGTAAGAAATGGAGTGTCGAGGCCGAGCACTATAGGTTCTCAGGAAGTAGCCGAGCTGAGTGAGAAATGGACGCGAGGATCGAGCACTGTGGGTGTTCGAGTAGTAGCTGAGTCGAGTGAGAAACGGAGTGTAAAGGGCGAGCACTGTAAATGCTCGGGTAGTAGCCCAGCCGAGTTAGAAATGGATGCGAGGACCGAGCACTGTGGGTGCTCGAGTAGTAGTCGAGCCGAGTGAGAAACGGAGCATCGAGAAGATGCCAGATTGAG
The DNA here is from genome assembly GCA_025175895.1 of Wurfbainia villosa. Classification (NCBI taxonomy): domain Eukaryota; kingdom Viridiplantae; phylum Streptophyta; class Magnoliopsida; order Zingiberales; family Zingiberaceae; genus Wurfbainia; species Wurfbainia villosa. The sequence continues at coordinate 109,679,078 of CM045987.1, read as the reverse complement.
AAGCGAAGAACGTTGAGGCCTGTATGTCACAAAGTTTCTTTAAAATAGATTTGTCCTCCTCCGACAGTGCTTTCGAGGTTTTGTAGAACGATCTATTGTTGGAACGTCGGTGGCCGGCTAGAGGGGGGTGAATAGTCCACTTTCGTCGTACGGTGGAAATCACTCGTTGATTGCTCGTCTACAAATTTGTTAGCGCAAGCGGAAATATAAACAATAAAGACAAAGCAATAAGTAAAGGAAATCAAACGCTAACACGACGATGTAATGTGGTTCACGACCTTACCGCTAATCTATGACCCGATTCGTCCAAGGTGAATCACGCCTTAAACCTTCCACTAATATCTCCTTTGCACAAAGCTAGGTGGAGGTAACCTTTTCTTACAACAATTCTCTCCTCTTACAATAAGATGAAAACAAGCTCAAGGAAGAGGATTGAAAATGTTTGGCCACTTGAGAAGATGTTTAGAGTAGAAGCATTAGGTTCCTCAAGTGTCCAAAGGCTCCATTTTATAGAGAAGAACTCATTCTTCCCGTTGGGCGCCTGACAGTCAACTGATATCCCGATCAGTCGACTACTCCTGTAGCCATTGCCCAATAACGACTTCTTCCACATTGGATTTCATCCAACGGCTCCCACATCAGTCGACTGATCATCCCATCACCGATGGAGCTACAAATGAGTGCGGCGAGCAGTTGACTAATCAACATTCTGTGCCCGAAACCCTTGCGATCAGTCGACTGCTGCCATCATCAGTCAATTGATGGTTTTGGCAGTCGACTGCCAACCCTTGGCAGTCGACTGCTAGGACACAAACCTGACTCGAACACCAGTTGAGTCAACAGTTGACTTGGAGCAGTCGACTGTCATGTCATGACAGTCGACTGATGTCGGGAAATCCCATCCGACACTTAGCCAAATGGCCAAGTTTCACCTACGATCTACCCCGTCCCGGTTACAATCGCTCACTCTCATTCCCTTGGAGTCCCTCGCCTTTGAAGTTGTCTTCGTTCGGCCACGTCCCTTGGATGCGCCAAGCGCACGGCTTCGCAGTGCCATCCTTCGCGTCTTGCACTGAAGTCTACTTCCTCCGGCTTCACTCCAATGCTCCTCATCCGACAGTCCCTCGGATGCACCAAGTGCACGACTTTCGCAATGCATCTTTCACCTACTCAAGGACCGAGTCATGAGAGGTGAAACTCGCAAATGCTCCATGTGCGAATTACTAAGTTCTGCATGACTTCAACGCACATATCAAATCCATATTGTTGGTGCAGTGGGCACCTAAGTCGAACCTAAGTTTTGATTATAGCAAACGATACAAAGTTAAGCTTATATTGTTATCTCATGAGCTAAATCAAGTGTGCAGAAAAGTCTCAATGCTGGAGCTGAAGGCTAGCGACACCCGGAGGAAGCCGCGGTGGTCGGGCGACACTCTAGTTACTTCGGAGGGAGCCGAAGGAATCGAGTGGAAGGCCGGAAGCAAAAGCGACACATAAGTATCGAGGTAAGCTCGTGTGTGCGAGCGTAAGTGAGGTTGTATCCTCTTTACGGGGATGATCTTAGGCGACGATCCGACCCAAGACTTCCCATGGAAGGTCTATGTTGAGATCGGACGGCAAGTGGCCGTCGAATCCGCTTATATTTTGAGCTAACTCTTTATTGTAGTAAAAAATCATGGCCATCAGTTCAACCGGCCAGTTCAACCGGCGCCAGTTCAACCGGCGCCAGTTCAACTGGCCAGTTCAACCGGTGGTCAAAAATCAACCTCGAGGAGTCAAGCTTTATCACCATTTTTCAAGGAGTTTTGTGCCCATTTGTGATTGGTTGAAGACCCATTCGATGAGGGGCTCAAAGGCTATAAAAGGAGGGCTTGTCCTAGGGTTTTTCATCAATTAAAAAGCTTCCAAGTGCTTCCGATACGCTCCGACTCTTCGACATCCCTACGACGAAGCGCTGCCGAGACGACGACTAGAGCTTCAACCTCCAACCTTTAAAGTCGTCGGTAACGAAAGTTCTAAATTGTATTTCAGTTTATTTCTTTTAGTAAATCTTTAAATCATATCAAGGAGAGGGGGAGTGTCCCTCTACCTTGAGTCTTTATCGAGTTTTGTATTCGTTTAACTCCTATCTCCAACGAGGAGGAGTTTGGTTAGTATTTTGCCCTCCGTGCGTGGTCAAGGACCACTAGGGCCTTGGAGTAGTAGCCGTAGGCTACGAACCAAGTAAAAACCCTCGTGTTTTTATTTATTTATTGTTATATTTCCGCTGCGTTTTACTCGTACCTTAACGAACGATTACAAAAAAGTTTTTATCGCTATTCACCCCCCCCTCTAGCGAACCGCATCGATCCAACAATTGGTATCAGAGCCGGGGGTTGCTAAGATTTGGTGAAACCACCAATCTAGCCATTTTTCACAGATTTATTTTTCTTTTATTTCTGTTTATTTCGCTTTGTTAAATTTACTCCCGCACTACTAATCCAAGACGCGAGTCTTGGTACTTTTTGTGTGATTTTGTCGTTGCTAGTTTTTTTTCCTTCGTCTCCTTGTGTTCTTTGTTCTAATGGCCCATCTCGAAGGGTTTAGCACCGTCCGACCTCCGTTTTACAACGGAGATGACTTCCGTTATTGGAAGGGTCGGATGGAATGCTTTCTTAAAACCCAAATCGAGATGTGGATCATAATCCAAACGGGTTTCACACTTCCGACTAATGAAGTGGGTGACTCCTTGGATTATGACCAATGGACCATTGCGACAAAAAAACAAGTCGAAGCCGACGCTAAGGCAATGCAAATCCTTCAATGCGGCCTATCCAAGGAGGAGCTAAATCACGTCGGCCCCTTCATAAGCGCAAAAGATCTTTGGACGAAACTAGTAGAGCTACACGAAGGGACCGATGAAGCCAAGGTATGTAAGCGTGATCTTCTTTTCAATAAACTATATAACCTAAAAATGCAGGAACACGAGTCCGCGACCCAACTTCACGCCCGAGTCCAGGACATAGTCAACAACCTACACGCAATCGAGCAAAAGGTCGAAAATCGCGACCTTATAAGGTATGTTCTAAACTCGTTTCCGAGGACTACCTTGTGGGCATCCATGGTCGATGCCTACAAGGTCTCCAAGGGTCTTTCTAAAATTAGGTTAGATGAACTCTTTTCCGATTTCGAATTACATGAGCAGTCCAACTCGGAACCCGAGAGGGGTATAGCCTTATTTGCAGGATCAAAGAAGAAGAAAATCGCAAGCAAGCCACCACCAACCAAGGAGGAAGACGAATCCGAAGAAGACGAAGACCATGTCTTCATGGCGAAATTAATTGAGTCGGACACGGAGACCGAGCCTGAACTTGAGTCAGAACCTGAGGATGACTCGGACTACGAAGCTACCTTCAAGACAAGCCACGGATACGCATCCGGTTCAAAAGATACCCTTAAAGTAAGTCGAACTTTATTTAATACTTTACATAATACGGTTAGGTTTTTGTCTAGGAAGTTAGCTAAGTCTGAGTCCAAGGTCGAGACCCTTGTTGAGGAGGTTAAACTCCTCAAACACGAGGTCTCCCTAACCTCTTCGACTAGTCGAGTTCAAGAGAAGGACTCAACTCGAGTTGAAAAGCTCAAAGTTGAGAACTCTCTCTTGAAAAGTCAAGTCGAAGATCTTAGGAACACGTTGGAAAGGTTCACTTCGGGATCCAAAGGACTTGACCTCCTACTTGGATCTCAAAGGGCCGTGTACAACAAGGCTGGACTAGGATTTAACTCAAACACGACTAATAGGTCGTATATGTCGATTGTAAGTCGACATAGGAAACATGTCCAAGCATGGGTCCCTAAGAACCTTTTGATTTCAACTCTAGGATCCAACCCGTACTGGATTCCCAAGGACCAAATCCACTATGTGGATAGACCGAACCGATTCAACGGTCTAGGGGGAGCCAGTACAAAACATGTTTGTGCTTTAACTTAGAAATTGCATGTTTTAACTTAGAATGTTTGTGCTTTAACTTAGAAATTGCATGCTTTAACTTAGAAAGTTTGTACTTTAAAACTTGTGAACTCACTTAGAACAAAAACATAACCAACTAAAATTCTTCGAAAAGATTGAGCCTCGGGGAGCCTCTTTTCAAAAACATAACCAACTAAAATTCTTCGAAAAGATTGAGTCTCGGGGAGCCTCTTTTCAAAAATAATCAATTAGACTAGGAAATAATCTTAGGTGAGTCAAGTCATCATTTTCTTGAACATGGCTTTGTCTAAGGAAGTGGTCGATGATCTGATAAAAGAAGGCCCACTGCCTCGCCCCGACACGAAAGCCATGATCTTGAAAAGGTAAACTTGACAAGCCTAGGGTCAAATCCAAATCTAACATAAAATTACTTGAACCTAAATACACTTAATCAACTTAATTGGAAATCATCTCACAAAAAACACATAAGAATAACATGCTTGATCATATAGACACAGGTGAGATGACCTAGGTTTAACAACTTACAACCAATTTTTTTTTAAAAAAAAAATCTAACATCCAATCCAACCACCTTGTGTGTAGGATCAATGGATGTTGACAGGTTGCTCGACACATGGACCGGGATCAACTCAAATTCACAAAGCTTCGATTCAAGCGACAAGGATCGGTAGCTTTTGGGAATAATGGCAAGCTCAAAATCATCGGATCGTGATATCGAGCTTAACTCGAATTTTATTATTAAAAATGTATTACTTGTAGAGAATTTGAATATAACCTTAGAGTAAGCCAATTATGTGACAATAACTATAAGGTCGTATTTTTAGAAAATGAATGTGTAATTAAAACAAATAAAATAGCTAAAACAATACTCAAAGGAACTAGGACAAATAACATTTATACAATTAACTTAATCAATTCCTCAGCCAAATGTCTTATGACACTGGAAGAGGAATCATGGTTTAACGCAGATGACTCGGTCACTCGCTTTTGAGACTCGTCCACAAGATGAGTCAGTGGCCTAGTCAGAGGCTTACCCAACCTTAACAATTTGGTTAATAAAATCTGTAATGCTTGTCAACAAGGAAAACAACCTAGGACACAACACAAGTTAACTAACCAAGAACGAACCTTAAGTGTACTTGAGCTCCTGCATATGGATCTATTCGATTCACATGGAGCCAAGTCACTCAATAAAAGTCAATATTGCTTAGTCATAATTGACGACTACTCCAGGTTTACCTGGGTTAGGTTCATCAAACATAAAAATGATACCCTAGATCAATTAATCAATTTATTCAAATTAATCGAGAATCAAAAAAACCTTAAGGTTAAAAGAATTAGAAGCGATCATGGTGGTGAATTCGAAAATCAAAGGTTCACCGACTTCTGTAACCTAAACGGATACCACCATGAATTCTCTTGCCCTAGGACCCCTCAACAAAATGGCCTAGTGGAGTGGAAAAACCGAACTCTACAAGAAGCTGCTAGGACCATGTTGAACGAATATGACCTACCCGATAGATTTTGGGCAGAAGCCGTGAGTACGGCATGCTATGTCCAAAATAGAATCCTTATGGTAAAGAGGCACCTTAAGACCTCATACGAGATTTATCACGATAAAATACCTAACATCAAGTACTTTAGGGTATTTGGGTGTAAGGTACATATCCTAAACACTAAGAATTACCTAGGGAAATTTACATCCAAGACGACGATCGGAATCTTTCTAGGATACTCGACTACAAGTCGAGCTTATAGAGTATATAACCACGACACCCTTAGAGTCGAGGAGACTATCAATGTAGTATTTGATGAAGGATATGAACCTACAAAATCCCAGACCTAATTAGCGGTGATTCATACTAGACCTAACTCGATCCAGGAGATCAGGTCTAGTGTTAATCTAACTTAAGTCAACCAAGTCACTCTATTGATCAAGTGATAGATGACTCAGACCAAACTAATGTTGACCAAGTCACCCCATTGATCAAGCATTAGGTGACACAAACCCAACCCAATCTAGGATTCAGACTAACCACCCTATCGATCAAGTGATAGGAGATCCTAATCTAGGAGTTCGAACTAGAGCATCCTATAGGAACCTTAGTCAAATTTCCTTAATTTCAAAGATAGAACCCAAATCAATTGAACAAGCTCTTCTTGATCCCGATTGGATTATTGCAATGCAAGAAGAGCTAGCTCAATTTACTAGGAATGAAGTGTGGGAATTAGTACCACCACCTAAAGACAAAATGATAATTGGAACAAGGTGGGTGTTTCGAAATAAGCTTGATGATAAAGGTGAAGTAGTTAGAAACAAGGCTAGGTTAGTCGCCAAAGGGTTTAGTCAAGTCGAAGGCTTAGATTACGACGAAACCTATGCCCCAGTAGCTAGACTCGAATCCATTCGAATGTTGCTAGCTTATGCCGCACATCGAGGATTTAAGCTGTTTCAAATGGATGTTAAGTCGGCATTCTTAAATGGATACATTAAAGAAGAAGTTTATGTTAGCCAACCCCCCAGATTCGAAAATCTAGATAAACCCGACCATGTTCTAAAACTTAAGAAAACTCTCTATGGACTTAAACAAGCTCCTCGAGCTTGGTACGAGAGACTTTCAATCCATCTTAAGTCAAAAGGGTTTAACCAAGGCTTAGTTGACCCAACTCTCTTCGTAAAAACCTTAGGCAAAGAAATATTCATAGCTCAAATTTACGTAGACGATATAATTTTTGGAACCTCTAACTCAGCCTTACTAAACGAGTTCGTTTCACTCATGGAAAGTGAGTTCGAAATGAACTTGGTAGGCGAGTTAAGTTTCATTTTAGGTCTACAAATTAAACAAACTAAGGATGGTATATACCTATATCAACAGAAATACACTAAGGAGTTAATTAAAAAATTTGGAATGCAAGACGCTAAGATAATAAACACCCCAATGGCGATTAATGTTAACATAGGAAGACCACAAAGTAAGTCCATTGACTTAAAGTACTATAGGAGCGCGATAGGAAGTCTCCTATACTTAACTGCGAGTCGACCCGACATCCTATTCGCAGTAAGTATGTGCGCCAGGTTTCAAACCTGTGCTAAGGAGTCTCACCTAATCCTAGTTAAGCGTATCCTTAGATATCTTAAGGGTACACTTAACGTTGGTATTTGGTACCCTAGATCTACGGAGTTCGAACTAATCGGCTACTCCGATTCGGATTATGCCGGTAGTAAGCTCGATAGAAAAAGTACGAGTGGTTGTTGTCAACTTCTCGGCTCGAGTCTAGTAAGTTGGTGCAGTAGGAAGCAACACTGTGTCGCTTTATCTACCACCGAAGCTGAATACATCGCGATGGGTGAGTGTGTCATGCAACTTCTTTGGATGAAGCACACCCTCTGCGACTTTAAGTTAAACTTTACGAATACTAAACTTCATGTAGATAACATTAGTTCAATTAATCTTACAAAGAATCCGATATGTCACTCTAGGATCAAACATATAGAGGTCAAACACCATTTCATTCGAGAACATGTGGCCAACGGAGCAATACAACTCGAATACGTCGAATCGAAGTCTAACTTGGCAGACCTATTTACTAAACCCTTACCCGAAGCCGAATTTAGTCTATTAAGACGAAAATTGGGCATGTGCATAATAGAATAGGAACTTGCAAATTATATTTTCTTACTACTATTTCTTAAAATTTTCATTTTTATGGAACTAGCATAGGACATACCTTAGATATCATGCACCTATAGATTTAAGGAGCCAATACATCTCACAACACATAGGACTAATGTGTTTGTGTACTTAGCCACGTAGATGGGCGTGAGATGTTAGGACCTTACTCACAGTTCGGATGTAGAGCTAGTGCATCGCTATGAACCCAGCGAGTATAATCATCAGCTACGACTAGAATTTGGTTGATCCTTCATATCAATCAAGCCAAATATGAGTCGAACATTTTATAGATGAACTTATTTTGATATATTATTTTTAAAAATAAAAATGTGGAACATGCTTGGACTTTAAATTTAACATTTATTTTGTTTTCCACACACCCTTACTCTTTTCGATATACGGCAAAGGGGAGAAAAGGAGAAAAGGATAAAAGTTAATTGAAATTTTTTTGATAACTTAACTCTTACTTCATAATTAAACCAAAAGTTAACTTTAAGTTTTGAAAACTTATTTAACTTTTAACAAAAGGCCAAGGTTAAGAAATCATTTGGTTTCTTTACTTAAAACTTATTTTAAACACTATGACCAATATTAAGTAATTTCGGTTACTTAATTCTTTTTCTTAGTAGCACATATCAAGGGGGAGAGTTAAAACCCTTTCTCAAGTACTCACCCTCGGTCAAGGGGGAGGATTCCTCAAGGGGGAGCACTTGAAAAAGAATGTTTATATACTCCTACTCATTCATGCATAATCTCATACTTATTTTTTTCTTAAATTTGTATGTGGGTTTGCCATAAATCAAAAAGGGGGAGATTGTTGGTGCAATGGGCACCTAAGTCGAACCTAAATTTTGATTATATCAAACGATACAAAGTTAAGCTTATATTGTTATCTCACGAGCTAAATCAAGTGTGCAGAAAAGTCTAAATCTCTTTGGTGAAGGCTAGCGACACCGGAGGAAGCGCGGTGGTCGGCGACACTCGAGTTACGCCGGAGGAGCGAAGGAATCAGTGGAAGGCGGAAGCAAAGCAACACGTAAGTATCGAGGTAAGCTCGTGTGCGGCGTAAGTGAGGTCGTATCCTCTTCTGAGGATGATCTTGGCGACGATCAGGCAAGACTTCCCATGGAAGGTCTATGTTGAGATCGGACGGCAAGTGGCGTCGAATCCGCTTATATTTTGAGCTAATTCTTTATTGTAGTAAAAATCCTGGCCATCAGTTCAAGCGCCCGATTCAGCAGATTCAACGGTGGTCAAAAATCGACCTCGAGTCAAGCTTTATCACCATTTTTCAAGGAGTTTTGTGCCCATTTGTGATTGGTTGAAGACCCATTCGATGAGAGGCTCAAAGGCTATAAAAGGAGGGCTTGTCCTAGGGTTTTTCATCAATTAAAAGCTTCCAAGTGCTTCCGATATGCTCAGACTCTCGACATCCCTCTGACGGCTGAGGCGACGACTAGAGCTTCAACCTCCAACCTTTAAAGTCATTAAATTGAGAAAGTTCTAAATTGTATTTCAGTTTATTTCTTTTAGTAAAGCTTTAAATCATATCAAGGAGAGGGGGAGTGTCCCTCTACCTTGAGTCTTTATCGAGTTTTGTATTCATTTAACTCCTATCTCCAACGAGGAGGAGTTTGGTTAGTATTTTGCCCTCCGTGCGTGGTCAAGGACCACTAGGGCCTTGGAGTAGTAGCCATAGCTACGAACCAAGTAAAAACCCTCGTGTTTTTATTTATTTATTGTTATCTTTCCGCTGTATTTTACTCGTACCTTAACGAACGATTACGAAAAAGTTTTTATCGCTATTCACCCCCCCTCTAGCGAACCGCATTGATCCAACACATATCAAACTTAACTTAAACCCTTTGACACACACATCAAAATCATATCACTGGGTTGATTGCCCTAACAATCTCTCCCTTTTTGATATGTGGTAATCCGTTTAAGTTAGGTAAAAATAATTACATAAAATCATAAGACAAGAAAACATGTAAATAATATGAGTATGAAAACTCCTCCTTAAACATGCAACTCCCCCTTAAGACATGATAAAATTTTCTTTTAGCATGATTAACTTAAACTTATCAATTCTCCCTCTTTGACACCGTCAAAAACATTATCTAAATGTCATAATCTAAGGCATCAAAGCTAAGGGTCGAAAAACCATCAAAACAGCCTAAAAACACTGAAATCAGGCTGTGAAAAGTTAAGACATGCTAAATTTTCCTTTTAGCATGATTAACTTAAACTTATCAATTCTCCCTCTTTGACACCATCAAAAATATTATCTAAATGTCATAATCCAAGGCATCAAAGCTAAGGGTCGAAAAACCATCAAAACAACCTAAAAACACTGAAATCAGGCGGTGAAAAGTGCCACCAGTCGACTGAATCAGACATTAGTTGACTGGCACGCTGGTTTCAGTAATTTCTGATTTTCGGACCGAAATTCAAAAATGCACCAGAAATTCCAGAAAATTCGAAAAATTGTGAAATTTTGAAAACACATTTCTTTTAAATCCCTTTATTAGTGAAAAATGAGTTTTCATGAAAATTACTTATATTTTCAATGATTTGCCAAAAATCTAAAAGTTTCAAAAACAACTAGTATTTGATCAAGTTTGTATCAATTGTAACACCTAGTTTTTTTTTAGATTGTTTCAAAACATGAAAACACAAATTTTAAAGTAAGGAATGGTTTTGAAAACATATGAAATATCCAACTATAATCTTTGGGCAATATGTCTATGAATTAAACATAAGTCTTCCCCATGATTGGTCTATTATTACTATTTTGATACTTTAAATGACCATCTAAATGTCATAGGCATTAGTGGACCATTAGTATCATCCTAACATCTCACTTATGCTAAGTTTTCAATCAAGGTTATCTTTATAGTGGGTTGTGAGATGTTCCTAAAGGTATTTGTACTTAACCAAAATTCCATGCATTTCTACCCATGGTTAAGTATCATCCTAAAAATCCAAACATGAACATGCATCAAGAATTATCAATCATGATCATAAATCATCAATCATTGCATATCATGATTATAAATTATAAAATTGAGCATGAATCATGATTTAAACTTTCAATTTATGGGTTATACATTATCATCACCCAACACTATGTTAAAAATTTATAACCAACACCATCCTAAGTCAACCATTCAATATGATATAAGTAAAATCCACATGGTTGACTAACCTAGGGTTTTCCTAACCCTTAAGGATGGATTTAGGAACCCAATATAAGTTCTTTCCTATGGGGTTCACTAAAAATTCATTAGGGATCCATTTTCTAGCTATTGTTTTAGTTTTGGCTTGACCCCTAGCAATTAGGCATTGATAGGCCTTTTCATTTTTATTCCCCTTGTAACCTAGGCTTTTCCTATTGAAGCTTGCCCTTTGGCTCCCTATGATCATGTTCAATGTGTTGGAGCCTATGGTGAATTTCTCTAGGGCCTTAGTTAAATGGTCTACCTTTTCCCTTAAGATCCTATTTTCCTCCATACATGCATCACTAACATTAAAAGACACGTAATTATTATGTGAGCATGCATCATTGATACTAGAAGAAACATTATCATTAATATTTAAACATGATTTTTCTAGCTTTTCTTCTAGGGCCTTAATTTCATCAAGCATGCTCTTATTTTTATTTTTAGCCCTAAATAACTCCTTAGTTAAGCTAGATATCATGGACATAATTTTCTTGGGAGGAAGATTTGTTACCTCACTTAATAAATCCCCTTCCGATGATGAGGATGAAGATGAGGATGCTCCCCCTTCACTCGAGCTCTCCTCCTCGCTAGTGCTTCTTCCTTCTTCCTCGAAGGAGGTGGAGTCCAACTTGTCTATCCCCATAAGAGCAAGGTTTGTGAAGGCCTCTTCTTCAGATGATGAGGATGAAGGATCATCCCATGTGGCCTTATGTGCCTTAGCTTTCCCCTTTTCTTTGGCCTTCTTTTCATCCTCCTTCTTCTTACTCCCCTTCTTCTTTTCATCTTTTCTCCTTCTTTCTTCTTTGCTCTTGTTCAAGAGGGGACAATCATCTCTTATATGTCCCTCTCCTTGACAATTGTAGCAAATTATCTTCCTCCTTGGCCTTCTCCTCCTATCATGAGATTTGTTAAATTTAAAATTCTTCAAAGCACGCCTTACCTTTCTTACCATGTATGCTTCTTCCGTGTTATCCATGGAGGATGAGGAGGATGCTTCATCGGAGGAGGAAGGCGGTGTCTCCTTCTTCTTCTTCTTCCCCTTTTCGGCTATCAAGGCTACTCCTCTTGATGGTTGAATTCTTGGCTCTTCTACTACTCCTTCAAGCCTTGTTTCGTGGAGCTCCATGGTTGAGAAGAACTCCTCTAAGGTGCTAACTTCTAGGTTCTTTGAGATGTAGAAGGAGTCTATCATTGAGCTCCATTTCGATGACCGGGGAAAGGCGTCGATTGCTTTCATAATCATATCCCGGTTTGAAAGTTTTTCTCCTATACTCGTTAGTCCATTTAAGATTTCTTTAAAATGAGAGTGTAATGAAGTTACCTTTTCTCCCTTTTCAAGTTTGATATTAGTTAGTTGGGAGAGGAGGAGGTCTCTTCTTGCAAGCTTGGCCTCCGAGGTGCCTTCATGAAGCTCTATCAATCTCTCACACATCTCTTTGGCGCTCGCACACTCCCCTATCCGGTTGATTTCTTGTTGAGGGAGTACGTTGAAGAGGTGGTGCTTGCCCTTTGAATTTGCAAGGTGCTCTTCCCTTTGCTTCTTAGTCCACCTTGACTTCTCTAGTACTCTCCCCTCTTCATCCCTAGGCATCTCGAAACCATTTTCCATTATCAACACAATATCGAAGTCGGTTTCGAAAAATACCTCCATTCTCTTCTTCCACCAAAAGAATTCTCCTTCAAACTTCGGAGGGTGAATGTTTGAGTCGACCATCATAGTTGTTGTGCTTGTTGCAGCGGTTAGTCCGGTGACAAGTGACTTGGCTCTGATACCACTTGTTGGAACGTCGGTGGCCGACTAGAGGGGGATGCATATCCCTCTTTCGTCGTACGATGGAAATCACTCGTTGATTGCTCGTCTACAAATTTGTTAGCGCAAGCGAAAATATAAACAATAAAGACAAAGAAATAAGTAAAGGAAATCAAACGCTAACACGACGATGTAACGTGGTTCACGGCCTTGCTGCTAATCCACGACCCGATTCGTCCAAGGTGAATCACGCCTTAAACCTTCCACTAATATCTCCTTTGCACAAAGCTAGGTGGAGGTAACCTTTTCTTACAACAATTCTCTCCTCTTACAATAAGATGAAAATAAGCTCAAGGAAGAGGATTGAAAATGTTTGAGCACTTGAGAAGATGTTTAGAGTAGAAGTATTAGGCTCCCTAAGTGTCCAAAGGCCCCATTTTATAGAGAAGAACTCATTCTTCTCGTTGGGTGCCTGACAGTCGACTGATGCCCCGATCAGTCGACTGCTCCTGTAGTTGTTGCCCAATAATAGCTTCTTCCACGTTGGATTTCATCCAATGACTCCCACATTAGTCGACTGATCATCCCATCAGTCAACTGATAGAGCTAACAGTCGAGTGCCAAAAGCGAGCACTCGACTAATCAACATTTTGTGCCTGAAACTCTTGCGATCAGTCGATTGTTGCCATCATTAGTCGACTGATGGTTTTGACGATCGTTGCCAACCCTTAGCGTCATTGCTAGGACCTAAACGACTCGAACACCGATCGACTTGGCGATCATTTGCCATGATCATAACGGTCGGTGATGTCGGGAAATCTCATCCGACACTTAGCCAAATGGCCAAGTTTCACCTACAATCTATCTCGTCCCGGGTTACAATCGCCCACTCTTATTCCCTTGGAGTCCCTCGCCTTTGAAGTTGTCTTCGTCCGGCCACGTCCCTCGGATGCACCAAGCGCATGGCTTCGCAGCGCCATTTTTCGCGTCTTGCACTGAAGTCTACTTCCTCCGACTGATCACTCCAATGCTTCTCGTCTAACGATCTCTCGGATGCGCCAAGTACACGGCTTCCGCAATACATCTTTCACTAACTCAAGGACCGAGTCATGAGAGGTGAAACTCGCCAATGCTCCATGTGCGAATTACTAAGTCCTGCACGACTTCAACGTACATATCAAATCCATATCAAACCTAACTTAAACCCTTTGCCACACACATCAAAACCATATCACTGGGTTGATTGCCCTAACATCTATTTCCCAGGATACAATGGCAAAGACCGCTGACACCACTAAGCACAGATTGTTCGCGATGAACTCAACATGCACCTGAAAGCTATCACAACAAAATATAGGGTAAAGCAAAGAGTGAGGAAAAATTCTGCTTCATCTTTCTTTGAGGTTGCAACTTGCCTATATAGGTGAGACTCCTCATTAATGGTAGAATAAAGGATTTTATTTCCTTTATTTACTTGATTCAAAACATCAACCATAATTCAACCATTTCACCAAATTTGACATAAATTTCTAACCATTCCCAATCAGTGGTTTAATACAAACTTTACACATCTAGATGAAAAGGATGACAAAACATCTTATCCTTCCATCAAATAATAATGATGGTAGAACATCTTCCCCATCCTTTCATCATCTTTCCATTCACATTTCCAACAATTCCCCACATGAATGGAAACGGGTATATGATAGCTTTTGATAGTTAAGTCTAGTATAGGATAGGTAGGTTTTACCCTTTAAACCTTCCCTTGTGAAAGTATATTTGCTCACTAGCTGATTAATAGACATGATGTCTTTGAACTATTCGATCATTTATGTAAGTGTTGATATATTTCACACTGAACTTATTCTAATGTAGTTCAGTTCTCATGAGTATGTTCGTTATAGGCCATGAACACGCCTGATTCTGCAAGAAGGTTTAAGAATTGTGCCTCCAATTCTCTTCGAAGAGACCACACTTTTTTATCACATAGGTGATTTCTTGAGTATATTTCATATTACTCATAATCATTAAAAATCATATGTTTATCCTCAAACCTTAGACTGTTTTATTGGGTCCTACCTGTTAGGACCTGTGCGCCCGCTAGAGGGGGGGTGAATAACGATTCGATGTTGATGATGGAATTTGATCGTTCGTGTCTACAAATCATGTTAGCGCAGCGGAAATAGAAATAATACAATAGAAAATGTACAAACACAATCACAACACGAGATGTAACGTGGTTCAGAACCGTATGGTTCATACTCCACGGATTGGGCTCTAAAATCCCTAGCGATGCAAACACACACCACTAATCCAATAAACTCCTCGACAATAAGTCAGAGGCGGAGAAACCTCATACAAGTAATTACAACAGTAATACAAGAAGTAAACAAGAAAATACAAAATGAATACAAAAATCTATATAAAGAAAACTCTATAAATTCTCTTTTTGATGCTTACTTGTTTGGTTGCTTGAGTTGCACTTGGAGACCCTGAATTGTAGCAGCAAATTGTTGGTGCAATCGGCCCAGGTCACGATTGACCAGGACTCGAGTTTGACTCGAGTGATGTTTTGATGTTTCGACAAAAATATATGACAATGTAATTGTCATGGGAAAGTCCAAGTCTTGTGTACTTAGCATGAAAAGTCCAAGTGGGACACTTGGCACATGAAAAGTCCAAGCATGGGTCTTGGCAATGTAAAAGTCCAACATGGGTTGGCAAGGGAAAGTCCAAGCATGGTCTTGGCATTTGAGAAGTCCAACATGGGTTGGCAAGGAAAAAGTCCAAGCATGGGTCTTGGCAATGTAAAAGTCCAACATGGGTTGGCAAGGGAAAGTCCAAGCATGGTCTTGGCATTTGAGAAGTCCAACATGGGTTGGCAAGGGAAAAGTCCAAGCATGGGTCTTGGCAATGTAAAAGTCCAACATGGGTTGGCAAGGGAAAGTCCAAGCATGGTCTTGGCATTTGAGAAGTCCAACATGGGTTGGCAAGGGAAAGTCCAAGCTTGAGTCTTGGCATGAGAAGTCCAAGGGGTTTGATATTGGCTACGTAAAGTCCAAGCGGGAGTCTTGGCAGCATAAGTCCAATGGTTGGCGGCGTAAAGTCCAAGCAGAGTCTTAGCGGCGTAAGTCCAATGTGCCTTGGCGGTGTAGACACCGTTAGCATGACATAGCCGACGGAAGCACCTAGAGGCTAGCGCGATGGATGAACAAGTCATGGATGACTTGGAGGGATCTGAGAGGCGTGAGGCTGATGGAGGTGGCTAGAAGGCTTAGGTCTAGGCTAAGGGTAGTCTAGCAAGTATGGGGGCACCATACTTGGGTTAAAACCTTATTTTTGAGGTTGACAGTCGACTGGCATTATGGCCGGTTCGACTGCCGTGAGTCGACTTGAGTTCGATTGCCAGTTTAGAGCTGGAAATGCTCGCAGCGATCGGTCGATCGCCAAGTCGATAGTAGTCGACCGCCGGTCTAATGTCGACCGAGAATGCTCGTGGCAAACTACCCGGGCCGGCTACGGCGTTAGCGATCGATCGCCAATGTTGGCGATGCGCCAAGAGATCCGTGAGTTTTTCGGTGTGGATCGAGCCATTGTCTCACGACATGCGACATCGATCGGCCCGGTGACTTATGGCGATCGATGGGCGGAAATCCAGGTTGCGCGCAAGGATAAAAGGAGCTCGACGGGAGGGTTTTCGGCATTAGTTCTTAAGGGTTTTCTTGGGCGATTTGAAGGGGAATTGTTGGTGCTCTTTCAGTCCTTCAAGGCTAGTCCAAGGCAACCAAAGATCAAGCAACCAAAGTGCTATTGTAAAGTAGTTTTCTTTACTTGCATTATATTTCATTGTTGTAATTGCTTGTATCTATTTCTTATTGTTGTAAGAATAGTTTGTAAGAGGTTTCTCCACCTCCGACTTGTGTTGAGAAGGAGTATTTGTGGTTAGTGATTGCATTGGCATCGCTAGAGCTCTTTAGAGCTCGATCCGTGGAGTAGGAACCGGTTCGGTTCCGAACCACATTAAATCTTTGTGTTAGTGTGTTTGTGATTGTGTTTCGTTATTATTATTATATATATTCCGTTGTGCTAACGAAACTTGTAGACACGAACATGCGATCGAATTCCATCTACGAACGGTCAAGCGCTATTCAACCCCCCCCTCTAGCGGCATCAAATTTTCTACAAGTGGTATCAGAGCTAGGTTGCTCTTCAACGGATTAACAACCGGGAGCAAGACGCTAGAGGGTGAAGATGGAATTCCAAGACAAGCTTGGATGGGATATCAACACACCTATCCCTTATACCTTCTATGGACAAGAAGGATTCAATCAATGGAAGGTGAGGATTGAAGAATTCTTGATGATGAAGGACTTTGAAGAGTGGGGCATTTTGATGGAGGGATTTCAATATCCAAAAGGGCCCAAGGGAGGAATTCTCAAGATGAAGAAGTGGACCGAGGAACAAATCCAAGAGTTCAAAAAGAATACAAAGGTAATTAAATTCTTGGTTGATTTGATTCCTAATAAAATTATGTGTGAGCTAGGTGAGGATGCCAAAGAGCTTTGGATTCAAGTGGCAAAATATCATGAAGGCTCACAACCGGTTCAAGAGGAAGAGACCGAAGAGGCTAATGCATCATCTTCACAAGGAAGTGAGGATTCGGAGGTTGATAGAGAATCAACATTCGGATCAGAAGAGGTGGAGGAAGTGGAAGAAGCATCCACCTCAAGGATTGAGGGGGAGGAGATAACTTCCACACCGGAACATCAAGAAGAAGCTTCGACATCCGGTCAAGATGAAGAAGCCCAAAGTCCAATTCCGGTCTCCATTAACCTAGGTAACTCAAACATATGTGTTAATAATAAAATGCATATAATATATTTTGAGTGTAGGGAAACCGGGCACTATAAGAGCAAGTGCCCAAAGAAGAATAGGAAAGCTCCACCGGCTCCAAAGGTCAAGGATGTCGGTCCCTCAACGCACAAGAGCAAAGAACAAGTAATTTGCTTCAAGTGCCGACAACCAGGACATTTCCAGAGTCAATGCAAGAAGGGGGACAAGAAGACTCAAAATGGAGCATCATATGTAGGGGGAGCTAAGGCAAACCCTAGGGTAACTTCTAATTTTGCTCTTTCTTCACTTTACAAGCAAAAGCATGCTAGGGATTTCAATTCACTTGCAATTTATGAAAAGCATGCTAATAGGAACAAGTTTTTTTGCTTAGGAGCTAAGAATGTCTACTTAGATAATAGGGAGAAATTTGGGACTAATGTCCCTAAAAACAATTTACCTAAGGACAAACCTAGGTCAAATAAGTCAAGATCAATTTTACCTAGGGAGACAATTAGAAAGGTGCAAGAGCACCTAGGTTTCAATCCTAAATGGACTAGACATATGCCTAAAGAAAATGGTAATGCCCAAAAACTTAATCAAAATTCTAAAATTGGGCAACTAGAATTAGAGAACCAAGCCTTGAGATCAAGGCTTGAGAAATTAGAAAAGACCCTCAAAATTATGCAAAATCAATTTAAAGGGTCTTAGTCAAAATCAAGGGTCCAAAAGTCAAAGTCAACACCTAGGGCCTAAGAGTCAAAAGTCAACCAAGGGCAAGCAAGGTTTGGGTCACAAACCTAAGCCTAAAGTGGCTTATCATAGTGTTCCATTTGACTATGGAACACAAACTAGGTCTAGGAAGACCAAGGTCAATAGGGAAGTCATCCCTAAGGTTGACCAAAGGTTGTGCCTAGTGGCTAGGGTTTCTAGGAAACCTAGGGTGGCCACTAAGAAGGTTGCAGGAGTTACCTAGAGTCAACCTAGGTAAGACCCAAATGACCAAGGCTAACAAGCCTAGGAGGGTCATTAGGAAGGTATCTAGGGAGGTTATCCCTAAGGAATACCTAATTAACCCTAGGAGCTCAAATCGGTTTTGGGTTCCTAAGAGCGTGATTGATTCACGCTAGATGGGTTTAGGGTGTGCCAACCTTGATTGGATGGGTAGTTAACTCAACCATGGTAATGGTGGCACTTTAGGATATTTTCAAGTTTATGGTTACCTTGGAAATAGATTTGAATCAATATCTTAAAAGATTTTAGGATGTGCCAATGCACTTTTGAAATTAAGAAAAATCAATTAAATTGGCACAATTTAGGTTTAGAGGTTAGTGTGTCATTTTGGGTTTTTGGCACACTAGGGAGATTAGGTTAATATGGCAAAATATGATTAATCCCAATAAATGGCAATTAATATTAAAATTTAGGTATTATTATACCTATATATTTTATATGCCACGCTTTGTTTGCCATATAACATATCATGACATCATGCTTACTTTTAATCATTTTATATGTCATGTTCATGTTTTAGGATTAAGGTTTTAAATGTCATGTGTTTTTAGATTTCATCTTATGCCATGACATCATGATTATGAGCATATACTTATTTATATCATCATTAATGCCATAATCATTCATGTATTTAAGAAAAATTTCGATTGAAATTGATTTAAGGACTATGACATGACTTGGAGTCTCATTCATAAGGGAATCAAGTAGGATTGCCTTAGAAGATGCATGAAACCCTAGTTTTAAATGAACCAAAACCCACATCTCACATCCAATTGACATGTATGTGTATTTATACACCCTAGATACATGTGAGATGCTAGGATATGAGTTAAGTTCAAGGTGCATAGTTTTTGCATCTAGATGAACTAAAACTCATCTAATTTCAAATGTGGATCATTAGGAAAGCTTGTGTACAAGTCATGTGCATAGAGCCCAAGGAATATGATCCAAAACATGGTTTTGAAATCATTTTAAAATCAATTTAGAAAACCTTGGTGAAGTCTATCTTTTGATAGCAATCACCATTGATGAAGTTGATACAAAATAGGGCCAAAACATTGAAAATTTCAATGGTTTTGAGTTTTGTATCAAACTCACTATTTTATGGGTAAAATAATTTTCAAATATTTTTCACCCATTGTAATGACTATAAGTAATATACGTATCAAATTTTATGATTTTTCAAATTACGTATAATTACTTATGTTTTTCCAAATCTCGATACTGATAGTTGAAATTCGGAAATTTCAGCTATCAGTCGACTGCCCTTGGTGGCAGTCGACTGATATGGGTGGCAGTCGACTGATTACTGTCAGGAGTCGACTGCCAGGTCTGATTTCGGGTTAACAAGGTTTGTTTAGCCCGTGTTCAGCTATGGAAAAGGTTTCTAATCACTCCTAACCCTAGGATATGCTTTAGGAAGCATTATAAAGGGTGAAAATCCATTGGATATGGATTAGGAGCTGTGTTAGGTCAAAGTATCAAATTTAGGGTGAGTGAAAGTTCTATGTTGAACTTAGAACCTTAATTTTGATGGTTTAGAGTTCCTATTGGCTTAGGGGCTTCCCAAGGACATTGTTGGTGCAATGGTCAAGGGGAAGCAAGCCTTTAGGGGGAGGTATCCATCTTGGGATGATGGATGTGTTTTTCTACTTGAAGAGGAGAAGTTATTGGGAGAGTATCATCAATTGGTAAAATTGATAGATTTTTGATACCCAATTTGGAAATTGGGAGAGAGTATAGGATTGCCTTTCTTGAGTGATATGTGAATTATCACTAGGAAGATGGTAGACATCCTAGGTATTTATTTTTGGATCAAGGGGGAGATTGTAAGATCTCATTGGGACATGAGACATTGACCTCCTTGGAGGGAAAACCTTTTTGATGTTAGTCAAAAAGGGGGAGAATGTTTGGGGGAGAACATTTGGAGAGTGTTTACCAATTTGGGATAATTGGTAAGGGATTTGAGTTAGTGGTCTAACTCAAATGATTTGTTTTGTTTTTGTCAAACATCAAAAAGGGGGAGATTGTTGGTGCAATTGGCCCAGGTCACGATTGACCAGGACTCGAGTTTGACTCGAGTGATGTTTTGATGTTTCGACAAAAACATATGACAATGTAATTGTCATGGGAAAATCCAAGTCTTGTATACTTGGCATGAAAAGTCCAAGTGGGACACTTGGCACATGAAAAGTCCAAGCATGGGTCTTGGCAATGTAAAAGTCCAACATGGGTTGGCAAGGGAAAGTCCAAGCATGGTCTTGGCATTTGAGTAGTCCAACATGGGTTGGCAAGGGAAAAGTCCAAGCATGGGGCTTGGCAATGTAAAAGTCCAACATGGGTTGGCAAGGGAAAGTCCAAGCATGGTCTTGGCATTTGAGAAGTCCAACATGGGTTGGCAAGGGAAAAGTCCAAGCATGGGTCTTGGCAATGTAAAAGTCCAACATGGGTTGGCAAGGGAAAGTCCAAGCATGGTCTTGGCATTTGAGAAGTCCAACATGGGTTGGTAAGGGAAAAGTCCAAGCATGGGTCTTGACAATGTAAAAGTCCAACATGGGTTGGCAAGGGAAAGTCCAAGCTTGAGTCTTGGCATGAGAAGTCCAAGGGGTTTGATATTGGCTGCGTAAAGTCCAAGCGGGAGTCTTGGCAGCATAAGTCCAATGGTTTGCGGCATAAAGTCCAAGCGGAGTCTTGGCGGCGTAAGTCCAATGTGCCTTGGCGGTGTACACACCGTTAGCATGACATAGCCGACGGAAGCACCTAGAGGCTAGCGCGATGGATGAACAAGTCATGGATGACTTGGAGGGATCCGAGGCGTGAGGTGATGGAGGTGGCTAGAAGGCTTAGGTCTAGGCTAAGGGTGGTCTAGCAAGTATGGGGCACCATACTTAGGTTAAAACCTCATTTTGAGGTTGGCGATCGACGCATTATGGCGGTTCATTGACCGCCGTGACTTGAGTTGTTGCCGGTTTAGAGCCGAAATGCTCGATCGATCAAGCTCATTGGAAGCGATCGGGTAGTCGGACGATCAGCCGATCGCTAAGTCGGCCTGCCAAGATCGCCGAAGGGCCGCATCGATCGCCGCCCAATGTCGAATGCTCCGTGGTGGTAGCGATCATCGGCTCTGGCTTGCGATCCGCGATGTTGCCGATTGCCAAGAGATCCGTTGGAGTTTTTCCAGTGTGGATCGAGCCGTTGTCTCACGACAACAGTGGCATCGATCGTGACTTATGGCGATCGGTGATGGCGAAATCCAGGTCGCGTGCAAGGATAAAAGGAGCTTGACGGGAGGGTTTTTGGCATTAGGTCTTAAGGGTTTTCTTGGGCGATTTGAAGGGGAATTGTTGGTGCTCTTCCAGTCCTTCAAGGCTAGTCCAAGGCAACCAAAGATCAAGCAACCAAAGTGCTCTTGTAAAGTAGTTTTCTTTACTTGCATTATATTTCATTGTTGTAATTGCTTGTATCTATTTCTTATTGTTGTAAGAATAGTTTGTAAGAGGTTTCTCCACCTCTGACTTGTGTCGAGAAGGAGTATTTGTGGTTAGTGATTGCATTGGCATCGCTAGAGCTCTTTAGAGCTCGATCCGTGGAGTAGGAACCGGTTCGGTTCTGAACCACGTTAAATCTTCGTGTTAGTGTGTTTCGTTATTGTTATTATATATATTCCGCTGTGCTAACGAAACTTGTAGACACGAACACGCGATTGAATTCCATCTACGAACGGTCAAGCGCTATTCACCCCCCTCTAGCGGCGTCAAATTTTCTACACAAATCACCCCAAAACTCCTCAAGAACCCCTTGGAAAAAACCTCCTCCACGAGCTGCCTTTAAAGCTTCTCCTTGGGCTGGATTCCGCCTAGCAGTCGACTGATCGGGACCATCAGTTGACTGACCCTGTAGCCGTTGTCTCACAACGGTATGAACCACATCGGATAAGTTCAACGGATAGACCATCAGTCGACTGATCATGCCCATCAGTCGACTAATCGAGCCTTCACTCAACTTCCAAGCCCTAACAGTCGACTCGGGAAACTTCTGTGCTTGAATTTCCAGCCGATCGATCTCGATCGATCGGCCCAATCTTTGGCAGATTGGTAGCGTCAGCCAATTCTCTGATTGAACTCCCGTTGACTCACACCGGTCAACTGACCATAATATCAGTCGACTGATAACCTCATCCATGAGGTTTTAACTCCAAGTATGGCATCCCCATACTTGCTAGAGCACCCTTAGCCTAAACCTAAGCCTTCTAGCTACCTCCATCAGCCTCACGCCTATCGGATCCCTCCAAGTCATCCATGACTTGTTCATCTATACGCTAGCCTTCGGATGCTTTCATCAGCTATTTTCATTCTAATGTGGTCTACACCGCCAAGGCACATTGGGCTTACGCTGCCAAGACTCTGCTTGGACTTTACGCCACCACTATTCCCCTTAGACTTCTCAATTGCCAAGACTCAAGCTTGGACTTTCCCATGTCAACCCATGTTGGACTTTCCATGCCAAGACCCATGCTTGGACTTTACTTTATCAAGACCCATGCTTGGACTTTCCTTGCCAACCCATGTTGGACTTTTCATGCCAAGACTCAAGCTTGGACTTTTTATGCCAAGTACACAAGACTTGGACTTTTCCCATGACAATGGTCAAACCATCATCAAATATCAAAATCATAACCTGGGTCAATTGCACCAACAATCTCCCCAATACATTGTCAGACATCAATGTCAAATATCAAAACACTACTCGAGTCAAACTCAAGTCTGGTCAATCGTGACCTAGGCCGATTGCACCAACAATCTCTCCCTTTTTTATGTTTGACAAAAACACCCTTGAGTTAGGCCCCTAACTCAAATTCCCTTACCAATTTTCCCAAATTGGTAATTCTAACATTCTCCCCCTTTTTGACATACATCATAAAGGTTCTCCCAAGGAGATCAATGTCTCATATCCCAATGAGATCTTACAATTTCCCCCTTGGTCCAAAAGCACTTAGGATGCCTTCACTCTTCCTAGTGATACGTCCCATATCACTTAAGAGAGACTTCCTATAAACTCTCACAATTTTCAAATTGGGTATCTCAAATTTCCATTTCCCCTCCTCATGAGGAAAAATAACATCCATCATCCCATGATGGATACCTCCCCCTAAAGGTTTTCTCTCCCTTGACCATTACACCAACAATGTCCTTGGGAAGTCTCTAAGCCAATAGGAACACTAAACCATCAAAAATTAAGGTCCAAAGTTCAACATTGAACTTTTCCACACCTTAAAATTGATACATCGCCCTAACAACTCTCCTAATCCATATCCAATGGATTTTCACCCTTTCTAATATTTTTTAAAGCATATCCTAGGGTTAGGAGCAGTTAAGGAACCTAACATAGCTGAAACATGGGCTAAACATCCTTGTTTACCCGAAATCAGCTCTGGCAGTCAACTCTGATAGTAATCAGTCGACTACCCTATACATCAGTCAACTGCCATCAAGCGGCAGTCGACTGATAATTGAAAATTCTGATTTTCAATTATTAGAAATGAATTTCAGAAATGCTTAAGTAATTATACGTAACTTGAAAAATTGTGAAACTTCATATGTATAATACTTATTACCAATACAATGGGTGAAAAATATTTGAAAAATAATTTACCTATAAAATAGCGAAATTTAAACAAAGTTCAAAAATGAAGAAAAACTTCAATATTTGAGCTCACTTTGTATCAACATCATCAATGGTGATTGCGATCAAAAGATAGACTTCACCAAGTTTTCTCAAAATGATTTTAAAGTGTTTTTAAAACCTTATATTGGATCATATTCTTTGGGCTTAATGTACATGGCTTGAACATATGCTTTCCCAATGATCCATCACTAATATAAGATGAGTTTGAGTTCATCTAGATGCAAAAACTATGCACCTTGAACTTAACTCATATCCTAGCATCTCACATGTATCTAGAGTGTATCAATACACATACATGCCAATGTAATGTGAGATGTGGGTTTTATTCATCCTAAACTAGGGTTTCATGTATTTTTCTAAGGTAGCATTACTTGATTCCCTTATACATGAGACTTCAAGTCATGTCATAGTCCTTAACTCAATTTTTATTAATGCATGAATAATTATAACATTAATGATGATATAAATAAACATGTGCCCATAATCACGATGTCATGACATAAAATAGAATCTAAGCATACATGACATTTAACCTTAATCCTAAGTATGATCATGACATATTATATAATTAAAAGTAGATATGATGTTATGACATGTTATATGACAAATCAAGCATGACAAATAAAATGTAAAGCTATATGATACCTACATTTTAATATTTGTTGTCATTTGTTAGAATTAGACCCATTTTTCCATATTACTACCTTATTCCAAGTGTGTCAAAAATCCAAAATGACACACTATAATCTCTAAACCTAAGTTGTGCCAATTTGATCAATTTTTATAGTTCCATAAATTATATTGGCACATCCTAAAATCTTTTAGGATTTAAATTCAAACCTATTTCCAAGGTATCCATAACCTTGAAAATGACCTAAAGTGCCACTTTTACTATGGTTAGGTTAACTATCCATCCATTCAAGGTTGGCACACCTAAACCCATATAGCGTGAATCGATCACGCTCCTAGGAACCCAATACCTATTAGAGCTCCTTGGGTTAACTAGGTATTCACTAGGGATAACTTCCCTAGATACCCTCCTAATGACCCTCCTAGGCTTAGAAGCCTTGATCATTTGGGTCTTGCCTAGGTCAACTCTAGAGGTAACTCCCCCTTTGACCTTCTTAGTGGCTTCCCTAGGTTTCCTTGAAATCCTAGCCATTAGGCACCTGCCTTGATCAACCTTAGGGATGACTTCCCTGTTAGGGATCGATACGGTACTAATGGCCGGCTAGAGGGGGGTGAATAGCCCTCGTTCGTTGGATGTCGTAATTCATTCGTTCTCGTCTACAATTCTTGTTAGCGCAGCGGAATAACAATAATAATACTAACAAGAAACACAAATACACACAAGCAATACACAACGATATACGTGGTTCGGAACCGAATGGTTCCTACTCCACGGGTGAGCTCCTCGAGCTCTAGTTATGCTCACGGCACTAACTATAACACTCCTTCTCGACTACACGTCGGAGGTGGAGAAACCTCTCACAAGCTATTACACTAAGTAATGAAATACAACAAGAAATACAAAGACAATACAAAAGAGAACTTTTACACCGATTGCTTTTGATCGCTTTCTTGTTGCTTGCTTTTGCTTGCTCTTGAAGGACTGGAATGCAACAGCAAATCCCCTCCAATAGCTTCACAAACACCTTGGCGAAATCCTCCAACTTGTGCTCCTTTTATAACCTGCATCAAGCTATTTCGCACCATCGATCGTGATCGTGACCATCGAATTGGGTATCGTGTTGTCTCACAACGACCGGATCCACGCTGGTTAAGTTCCAGGATCACATCGATCGATGGCACCCATCGATCGATCATCCATCGACCGAGTCTTTGCGAAGCTCGACTCCGTGCGTGCCGTGCAGTGTCATCGATCATCCCTGGCGGTCGGCCGATCCTCCCAACAATCGCCCTCCCTCGGCGATCGGTGATCACTAGACTTGGTTCGATCGAACACCGGTCGAACCCATCGACCTAAACGGCCGATCGGCACCTATACCGATCGGCCCGATGTCGGCTAAAACCTCAAACATAACGATGTTTGAGCCTCCGACACTCAGTCTTAGCCACTTGGCCAAGTCCACCTTATCCCTTATGGAGTTCCCCACCGAAGCTCTCTTCCCTCGGCGTACATCCCTTGGATGCACCAAGCGCACGGCTTCGCAACGCCATCCTTCGCGTCTCATGCCCTAGAAGTATGGCGGTCCCTCGGATGCACCAAGCGCACGGCTTCGCAATGCCATCCTTCACCGACTCAAGGACCCCGAGCCTAGTGAACTTACCAAGTCCTCAAGATTTCCCATATGAACCAAGCGCACGGCTTCGCAATGCTTTGGATTTCCCATGCCAACCCCATGTTGGACTTTCCCACACCAAGCTCCATACTTGGATTTTCCATGCCAACTCCATGTTGGACTTTCCCATGACAATCCCATGTCATGAGTTTTGTCTATCATCAAAATACTATCAGGGTACTGCTCGAGTCAAACTCGAGTCAACCTGGGACGATTGCACCAACAATCTCCCAACATTCCCTATTGAACTTGGTTTTCCTAGACCTAACTTGAGTTCCATAATCGAATGGAACATTATGGTAGGTTTCCTTGGGCTTAGGTTTGCCCTTGATTGGACCTTGCTTCCTAAAACCTAGGTTTTGACTCTTAGACCTAGATTTTTGATCCTTTGACCATTGTATTTGATTTTGCATTTTTGCAAGGGTCTTTTCTAGTTTCTCAAGCCTTGACCTCAAGACTTGATTTTCAACTTCTAATTTTTCAATTTTGGAGGGCCTATTGTTTCTTTGGTCATTTTTGTCCTTCCTATGCATATGTCTAGATTTCTTTGGAGTAAAGCCTAGATGATCTTCAATTTTTCTAATACTTGCCTTAGGTAGAATATTTTTAGAGACATTAGTCCCAAATTTCTCCTTATTCCTAAGGTTGATGCTCTTAGCACCTAAACAATAAAATCTATTATTCCTAGTATGCTTTTGTTCATGAGTAATAGCAAGATTACTATAATTATTTCTAGCATGCTTTTGCCTATAACTTAATGAATGAGCATTAATAAATTCCTAAGGTTGCCTATAAATTTTACCTTAGGATTTGCCTTAGAGTATCCCCCTACTTGTTATGCCTTAGAGGATTTGCCTATAACTTAATGAACAGGTCTAAGGACTATTTATACTAATAGTCACATGAGAAAGTATATGACACTCATATAACGATCCATGATACTTTCTTATGGTGGGTTAAATTCAGTATATATATTCTCCAATATATATACCCATGTGTCAATGTGATATCACATATCCATGACTTGTGAGATCAAGTCATCCATTGACCTACATGCTAGTCTCAATGTATTAATATTGCCCTTGTATATTAATACTTGACTAGGAATATTAAGAATAGTGTTCTCTACAGCTTCTCATAATCAATTCTGCCAATTGATAAACTATAGATTAGAACCTACTATTCAAGAGCATTATTATATTTATTTTAGTTGGCACATGCATAAAATAAATATAATAAACAATCTTTGCCTTTTATTAATGAAATATGATACACAAGATCCCTAATCAATCATCTCATAATTGACACTAAGGGCTGACACTAACATCTCCTTGGGCTGGATTCCGCCTAGCAGTCGATTGATCGGGACCATCAGTCGATTGACCCTGTAGCCATTTTCTCACAACGACATGAACCACGTCGGATAAGTCCAATGGATAGACCATCAATCGACTGATCATGCCCATCAGTCGACTAATCGAGCCTTCACTCGATTGCCAAACCCTAACAGTCGATTCGGAAACCTTCTGTGTCCGAATTCCCGACCAGTAGTTGACTGTCAGGCCAATTCCTATAGTCGAACTCCCGTTGACTCACACCAGTCGACTGATAACCTCATCCATGAGGTTTTAACCCCAAGTATAGTGTCCCAATACTTGCTAGACCAACCTTAGCCTAGACCTAAGCCTTCTAGCCACTTCCATCAGCCTCACGCCTATTGGATCCATCCAAGTCATCTATGACTTGTTCATCCATACGCTAGCCTTCAGGTGCTTCCATCAACTATTGTCATTCTAATGTAGTTTACATCGCCAAGGCACATTGGGCTTACACTGCCAAGACTTCGCTTAGACTTTACACTGCCACTATTCCCCTTGGACTTCTCAATTGCCAAGACTCAAGCTTGGACTTTCCCTTGCCAACTCATGTTGGACTTTCCATGCCAAGACCCATGCTTGGACTTTTCCTTGCCAAGACCCATGCTTGGACTTTCCTTTGCCAAGACCCATGCTTGGACTTTCCATGCCAAGACTCAAGCTTGGACTTTTCATGCGAAGTACACAATACTTGGACTTTTCCCATGACAATGGTCAAACCATCGTCAAACATCAAAATCATAACCTGGGTCGATTACACTAACAATCTCTCCAATATATTGTCAAACATCAATGTCAGACATCAATGTCAAACATCAAAATACTACTCGAGTCAAATTCGAGTCTGGTCAATCGTGACCTGGGCCGATTGCACCAACACTACCCTCATAGTGATCATACTTAGTTGATACAGTTAGGTTATCCCTTTGAACCTAGTTTTTGGGATCTCCTGTCTACATAGATTGAATTTCCTTTGCACAACATTGCTTATCGACATCAAATTCATCCTCAATGATGAACTTGCAACTAACTCTCGATTAAATCCTTTAGTCAATGGATCCACTAAATTATCTTTTGCCCTTATATAGTCAATAGTGACGATTCCCATTGAGAGTAGTTTAATGGTGTTATGTTTACAATTCATGTCTAGACTTACCATTATACAGATGACTCTATGCCCAACCAATCACTAATTGACTGTCAAAATATATGCAGATCGTCGGTACAAATTTTGGCCATCTCAAAACATCTTCTAAGAATTGTCATAACCATTCAACCTCTTCACCACACTTGTTAAGGGCTACAAACTCATATTCTATTGTAGATCTAGTTATTATAGTTTGCATAGAAGATTTTTGTAAGATATTGAAAAAAAATACCCTAGTTAAATAAGAAATCATCCTATGGAATTTTTTAGGATTTTTAGAAATTTTTCTGAAAATAAATGGGGTTCTTGCGATATTTTATGGGGAAAGATTTAATGGGCTTTATTAAAGCTTGTTTGGATTTATCTGATATTAAGTTAATGGATTCAATTAAGTTAGGTTTAAACATCAAAACCCAAGTTATTCTCTCCTCATTATTTTTCTCTCTATTCCTATTCTCTCCGCCGCCGCTTCTTGATTCCTGATTCCTCCTTTTCGCGATTTCTCGATTCTTCTTCCTCACCACCGCCAGTGTCGATGTAGCATCGTCACCTCTCCTCATCCTTCGATCTTCGCCACCACTTCATCGTCGGAGATCCTACATCAATTGATAGCCATGCCGATCGCCTCCGCCCTTTTCATCGCGGGAGCCTAATTTCGCTGGAGCTACTGCCCCTTTCACTGGCGCACCGCATGGATTGCAGACTCTCCTGCTCATTCATTGCTACCAATCGATGCGAGCCCTTCGTCGTCGCCCACACCGTGATCTCTAATGTGAGCAAAACATATAGGGTTTTAGGAGTAGTTTTCGCTCACATCTCATTACATTTCATGTTAGTTTCATGCACATGTCACTTTGTTTTGCATACATTTCCTATTTTCTAGTTCGGAGGACTGCTCTTTGTATTTTGCGTGCAGGATAACATTTAAGGGGAAAAGGCGCACTTTCGGAGCAAAAGGACATTTTGTAGCTAGACGCAGAATGGGACACAGCCAGGGCGTGTGGCTACACACGGCCATGTCCAATGGGCTAGATCAGCCACCCCAGGGCCACACACGGCTTGGCCATGTGGAAACATATGGTCGTGTGGCAGTCCAGCAGATTTACGCAACTAGGGTTTTTTTTGGATTTTGTAGCGATCTGATGTGATGTCTATATAAGGAGAGCTCTGCCTAAACCCTAAGGGGAGGCATGACGGCTAGGATGACACACCGAAGCTCTAAAAAGCTTCGAGAACTCACAACGGGGAGGAAGAACGCCGTCAGAGATCCAAGTTCTGCACTTCAACGCTGGAGAGAAGGTCACATCGACATTGTAATCTCTTGTTCTTGCATTTTATTTCTGATATATTCAAACATGAACATGCCTTGTGATTCTCCTCTTCTATATATGGAGTAGTTCCTTCGATTCTAGGATTAGGGAGTAGCTTGGGTGTGCATGACATGTTGCTTCAAATTGAACTCTATTTTTGAGTTTGAATTTGCAATTGGAAATTGTTTATACCAATATCTATGCGTATTTGATTTTCTACCTGCTGTGCTTAGGCGATAAGAGGGTTGACAACTCTCGTATTTAAGATTTAGGGGATTTATACAAAGAACCTAGGGGTAAATCTGATCTCCTATAACCGTGGGTAGAAGGATGTGATAGAACTGGAAATGGTTCATCGCAGGGATTGATTTGGCATCCTCGTACCGCCTATCCCATCCTTGTAAGGCAGAGATAGCTTCCGATAGATGCGGTGGCTCATCGAAAGAGTGTATGATGTCTCTTCCACAAAACCATAGGTAGACATTTAGACAACGCCCAGTTGATAGCATGTTTTGCGACACACAAGCGAAATCGAAGTCCTAAAATCCCTTTTAAAGATCTCGCGGCAAGCTCCTTTCTTCCTCCGTGTGACACCGAACTAGAGTTTAGTCCACCGACAACCCTCACAATCGCAACCCTTAGATTTGACTTCCGAACAATTTCACCCACTAAACAAATCGGTACTCGAATCACAGTTCCTATGGGATCGATAATCTTTTATTACTTGATGACATCCATGCACTTGCAAGCGTTGAGTGCGAGAGCGTGCTTCGAGTCCTCGACGGTCTCCATCGCGAGGTTTGAGGTCGCGTTCGCGTGCATCAAGTTTTTGGCGTCGTTGCCAGGGACTGATCGATTCGATATTGAATCGAGAAGTGGATAATTGGATTGGACTTAGGATAGATTTACTTTTCTTGTTTTGTTTTGTTTTATTTTATTTTATTACAATTTTGTTTATTCAGTTGCTCTTTCCTTATCTATAATTTTCTGTGTATAACGATGCATGCTTTTACTCATGATTATGGTCAATTGAATGTTGTAAGTTTTGATAATATTTATTGTGAACATTGTGGTGAAACATGACATACCATTAACGATTGTCTGAATATATTCGAACCTTCACAATTTGAACAAGAAGATATCACCTATAATTACAACCAATGGCCACAAGATGATTCCTATTCATATAGTTATGACCCTGGGTACTTAAACCCTCAATATTGTCCGCCTAAATCCCGACTCGAGCAAATGATGGAAGATTTCATTCGAACAGAACAAGCGGCGAACAATGAATTCTGACGGCGACATTTGCAGATAAAGACTCAATATTGTGTCCCAAGCGAGAATGAGTGCCATGAATTGCCATGCGAATTTTATCCAGAACCAAGTGTCCACCTAGAAGCCTTGCAAGATAAAGTTACTAGGGAATGCAAGGAGCATAGTCAACAATTCACGGAGTTTATGCGACAAAATCTGGTAGATGGAGAAACAAACGACTAGAAGGTGGCTTTGATGACTGGATTACACCTAATATGGCAGAGACTCACTTTGAGCGAATGGATGAGGAAGACGTAGATGACATAGGAAGTAAAGAAGGGCAATCCATTCAATCACCACTTGAAGAAGAACTTGAGGATTATTTAATTGATACTTTAATCGAGGAGTGCTTTGCTTCAATCAAAACACCTCCTAACCTCAAGAATCTAGAAGAGCCTCCCTTAACCCTCACCGAAACTTTAGCTACCAATAATGAAGCCCATTTAGTGATTTGTAATGATAAAATTTCATTCGACATGATAGAATCTACTAATCAATCTTTTGTTGAGGATGTCCGTGGTGAGTTATGTTATTTACAACATTTGGACAAAATAGAATATTTTGATCAAACTCCTAATGATTACTTAAGGCTAAGCATGTTCAATCTTCAACCAAGGGAGGCAGCTAATAAATATCTTGCCCCTCCACGAGCAAGATTTAAGAGATATGGTGATAAGGGACCACAAGGGAGGAGGCATAAGGTGAGCAAATATCTTGCTCCCCCACGAGCAAGATTCAAATGCCTCAAATGAAACATAGGAATAAGGTTGAGCTAAACGACCTTAAACAAAGCGCTTCTTGGGAGGCAACCCAAGTTTAGTTTTTAGATTTCCCTTTGATTGTATTGCATGCATTTAGTTAATTTGAACATTGATTTCCATTTCATTTAGAATTAGGACTAGAAAGGAACTTTGCTAGGTAAAAATAAAATCCATATTAGCTTACACGGCGAAGTGTATGAGGAAATTCGGACCGTTGTGCAAAAAAAAATGGGAGAAAAAGGGGAACACATGGCCTAGCCGTGCATTTTCCCATGACTGTGCCTGACTGACCCGAGGTGCCCATGGCCTGGCCGTGTGTTTTCACACGGTCGTGTCGCGCAAGGTTAAATAGGGCGAGTCGTGTGTTTTCACCCCATTTGCGACGTGTGCTTCGATTTCTCTTGCCATAGCCGTGTGGTTTCTTCTTCCCCACCACCTAGAAGCTTTTCTAACCTTCAAGGAAGCCAAAAGAAGCAAGGATGAGGAGGACCAAGCATGTAGCATCTCGATCCGATGCTTCGGAGCGACGAACAAGGAGAACCGACGCCCCTAAAGCTCCGGAGGAGGGTAACGCCCTACCAACCCTTCTTTTTTGCAATAATAAACATAGAGATAGATATAATATGCTTTCTACTCGTAAACTCACTGCTACTAGGTACCTAGATGAAGATTTGCTAGAGTCCTTAGGGTTGTTGGGTGACATTCAAGCCCTATTTGCAAAAATGGGGTAGGAAGAGATAATGGGAATAAGACACCCAACCTACCCTAGGATAGTTCTGGAATTTTTGAGTTCCTTAGAGGCGGAAATTTTAACGGGTAGAGAGCGCAAAGAGGGTAGGATAACTTTTAGGATTTTTAACATTGAGCATGAATGTACTCTCCACCAATAGAATTCATGCTTTGGCTTGCCGAGTGGGGGAGAGAGAAGAATCCACATTGGGTT
Source organism: Wurfbainia villosa (assembly GCA_025175895.1). Lineage (NCBI taxonomy): Eukaryota > Viridiplantae > Streptophyta > Magnoliopsida > Zingiberales > Zingiberaceae > Wurfbainia > Wurfbainia villosa. The sequence continues at coordinate 109,645,774 of CM045987.1, read as the reverse complement.
TAACTCTTGGATATTTTGGACCGAGTTGACGGGAGAGTACGCTTATGACCCTTCTAGGGCCAAAGCATCGCGTCTCCAAAACTCCATTTTCTGATACCTCCACTGAATCATGGCCAGTACTATATTTGGTCGTGGGGAGAGTGATGGTGTAGTAAGAGCTAGCGAGCTGCTTTGCCTTTGGGACATGCTACAAGAAAGGAGTAGCATCGATGTAGGGTCTCACCTCATCAGACACTTAGTGAAGATGGGCAAAGCAGCAAGAGGAGAGATTAATGTGGGAGGTCTACTTACCCACATTTTCCATACGATGGGGTACGATTACACTGCATTAGAGAGTATAGAAGGGAGCCCTAGGATCGACCTAGAAGTGTGCATGGCGATGAAAATGATTGTAAGAGAGAGACACTCCTTATGCTTTGTAAGGAAAAACCTAATGGCCCTTAGGCTCCTTGACCCTAATCGTACCACCATCATCACACGCACCAACTGGCGCTTGGACCTAATAGTGGAGTCTCCGCCACACGAGGGACCATCCACATTGGCGCCCATCTCTCCCCCTTTACACCGCTCTCCCTCCAGTCCACACATGCATAGGAGCCCCCCTAGTCCACGTCGACATGAGCCTGCACCTGCACCACCACCTTTTTCCACTTTTGAGCAGGATGCAGGTACGTCGGCTTATGATTTCTCGGAGTTTCGATCGCGTCTCGACAACATATACGCTGAGCAGCAGACACAAAGGTAGCGGTGAGAGGAGCAGAGTGCCTACACGCAGGCGGAGTTCCAGGGTTTCCGGGAGCACTTCCAGCGGGCTAAGGAGTTCTACGATGAGGCCCGCATCTACTTCCAGGAGAAGGCTGCCTGTCGCCAGGATGAGGCCGCCTATCGCCAGGAGATGCGGCAGCACATGCATGCCCAGTAAGCACAGTGGGCTAGGGAGGAGGAGCACCGAGCAGTCGCTGCATCCACCATCTCCCAGATCGACCACATGTACTTGTGGCATCAGTGGCTCAGCAGCAGGTTCTCCCAGGATCCCGAGATGCCGAGGCTTCCAGACTTTCCACCTCGTCCACCATACTAGAGGAATACTTTTATTAAGTCTGGGGGGGACCCCAAATTTTATTTTGTTTCTAGAAGTAGTTTCTTTCTTGGTATTTGCATTATTATTAGCATTCATTTATTCATGCATAGGTTGTTGAGTTTCTTTCAGCACTTAGTTTTGTTATCTATAAAGCTGCCTCAGTAGTATTTTTAAAAGTCTTCTTCATGAGTTGTTTTCATGCACAGTGTAACTTCATTTATCTCATGGTATTTTATTTTATTTGCTCTAATGAATATTCTAGACTTACACTGGTTAACTTCTATTTTTACGCCTACACATGTCGAACACTCTGAAAGGGAGAGTCTAGTACTTACCTAGTTATGATTCATCTCAGTAGTCTAGTACTTTGGAATCTACAGGTGACTCTAGGCTAGCATTTTAGTTACTGGAGATGCTCAAATTGTGTAAGCCCATTCGAAAAAATCAAAATCCCGGTGAGACAAAAAATAAAAGAGAGAAAGGAAAAGAAAAGAGAAATAAGAGAGAGAGAGAAAAAGAAAATGAAAAAGAAAAGAAAAAAAAAGAAAAAAGAGAGAGAGAGAAAGATTATGAGGGATAAAAAATAGTTGTCATGGGTGGAAATGACTAGGTGTCCCTTTGAGACCGAGTTAGGTTACAAGGGAAACACCTACTACCCTTAGTCTTTGCTAGACATACCTCTATTATAGACATATCCTTACGAATAGTTAAATGGTATACTCGGTCTCTCGGATGTGCATATAATCCGAGAGTATTTGAATGTAGTTTCGGATGAACTCTCGGGCGTGCCGCTGCATGAGCATGTGGAATATGCGATTGGGGGTGATTTCGGGAATAGTTTCGATATTGAAGACCTCATATCAGGGGATGATTTTATTGGTATCAGTGTTGCTAAACACTGTGAGAATTTGAAGAAATGTAAGGTGCAATTATGAGAGGTGTTGGATGGGATATTTATCCATCTCAGTATTCCTTCTGGAGAAGATCCGGAACTCTCTGTTAAAAGAGAGACGGACCTTTGAGGTTATGCATCGATTTTCGATGGTGGTATGCAGTAGTTGTTGGAAATGATATCCTTCATTGTGGATAGATGATCTATTTAGTTTAGTTAAAGGACACCTGTGTATACTCTAGGGTTGATTTTTAATTGGTGTGTTGGTATTGTAGTGACTTGATGTCATACAATTACCCTTGTGGATGTGATGATTGAGATATCATCTGCTTGGAGTAAAAAAAATGCAAGTGTATGGAAAACAATATTTCATATTGGGTATGAATTTTAGGAGATGTTGATAATGTTATTAGACTTACCGACGATTTAGTCATTCATGGATTTGAGGAATCAAGTACTCTTGGAGTATTTGAGATCGATTGTCATTAGATGATATATTTTTGGATATATTCACAATCTTAAGAGAAGTTGTGGTTTCCCTAGATTGATTTGGTATTTACCATAGATGTTGATAGGATGTTACTAGCGTGACTATACCGTTGATTTGTTGGACCAAGAAGGTGATGGAAATCACTTGGTCGGAAGCTTATGAAGCTAGGTTTCAGGGCCTAGACAGTGGCTAACTTTTGCATCAGTGTTAGTTAATCCTTCCGGTGTGGCTGGAAGGGTAATGTACATGGATGTGTCATTTTAGGGATTAGGAGCGATTCTGATGTAGTTGATTAAGACGTATCTTAGGCGTACGTCAGTTGAGGGACTACATATATGACGTGAAGTTAGCAGTTATTATTTTGATTAGTAGATGTATAGAGCCGGAATGCTCATGGAATTCTGGCTAGCTACTGGGTAGTTGCAACTAGGGAGATTGGTCATTACGGTCTCCCAGTCACTTATAGTGTTGCGTGATAGAGTGGATTTTGGAATAGTAGATTAATTTCTCTTGTGAGAAAGCAATTCTCCATCTCCGAAGAGAATAGTGGATTACGTACCGAGATAAAAGTGGTAGCTTAGTACGATGGACTGTGTTGAGAGATTATCTAGAATTCGGAAAGGACTTGATGTGATTTGGATAATCGGTGATCGATTAGCTAAATCTTCTCGGTTCCTTCCGAGCCATAAGATGGATTTCGTTGGATCGCTTGACAAAATTATATCCATGGAGTATCCTTGAGTATTATTTCCGATAGTGATTCACGAGTCACCTTACGATTCAGGCAAAGTCTCCACCGGTCACGGATATAAAGCTCCACTCTGGTACAATTATTTATCTTTTGATAGACGGTCCATAGAAAGGTGGTATTTAGACTTTCAAAGGGTCTGTTGAGAGTATCCATGATAGATTCTATAGGCTATCAGTACCCCCATTTAGTCACTTGAGATGTGTGACTTTTCTCCAGATACTCGAGATGGTTGTGTGACATCTCGTACTCATACATGAGTCGGAAATTTGGGGACCAAATTTTTATAAGGGGGGAGAATGTAAGATAATGAAAAAAAATATCCCTTGTTAATTAAGGAAATGGTCTTATGTAATTTCTCAGGAGTTCACAGAAATTTTTCTGGATTCAAAAGGAGTCCATACGAGAGAGATTTAAGTTAAATGGGAGATCGGATTAAACCTAAGTTAGCTATGGGTTAGACTCGAGTGAGCTAAACCCATTCCATCAGTTTTTAAAAAACTACATAAACCCGATCCCGATTTTCTCAACCATGATTTCTTTCTCCTCTTTTCGATCGCGCGATTCCTTCCTCTACTCTCTAACGACGTCGATTCCATCTCCCTTCTCCCTCCGCGAGCCACTGCCATCGATGGTGGAAGATCCGACCGGTGGGAGAGACGTCGTTCTCCTTGCTTCCGATTTGTTCCTCATTGTCGTTGTTGGATCTTTCCATCTGTGAGATCTCCACTTGCGTCGTCGCTCTCCTTGTTTCTTCCAATCTCATGGTTGGATGCCACAAACGCCAACCCCTGCCGGCCATTTCTTCTGCCTCGCAACTCGATGGGTTCCGGTGAACCATTCCGAGCCGCCTCAGCACCTCCACAGCTTGGATTGCTCCGCGTCTTCTCCAACCCTCCCGAGCAGCCAGCGTTTCCAACCAATCAAGATGTCGACAGCTTCACAACAACTTCCAGCATCATCTGGATAGTTTTCCCTATTCCCCTTTTTTTTTGTGAGCTTATTCAGGTTTCAATAGTGGGATTTCTCCGGTGAACAGAGGACGAGGGAAGGTGCTGCTGGTGAAGAGTCGATCGGTGAGTTTTGGTTATCTCTATTATTTGTCTGTAATTGCAACTCTGATTGAGATGTTGTTATGTGGTGAGATCATGGTTAGTGTTTCGGTGTGCTGTGAACAACGGTGTTTGGATTGTTGATCGATCTGGTTGTTGAGTGGTTGTCGTGCCAGCTGTGAGTGGAAGAAGCTACGGTTGGAATGATACCGACTATGGTTTAGGCATTGCTAGGTTTGCTGTGATTGATTAAATGATCTGTGGAGATGTGGATCGTGCTTGAGGTTGTGGACCATGGTGGTTGTGGATTATGTTTAGTTATGCTCAGTTAAGAAGCTGTGAGGGGTGAAATGTTGGGAGTATGTTTAGATGATTGGATAGCTAATTGAGTGTTGTTTAGATCTATTTACTTTAATTGATCTTGTTGATGTGGGAGTGAGTTTGGTTGGGTAAATTGGCCAAGGATGAATGTGGATTTGGGGTTACGAGAGGTGTGTGGACATAGTGCTAACTCGCATTTGGTAAAAGAACGGGAATATGGAAACGACATGGTAGTTAGGTTGTGTATTTTTCGGATTCTTGTACTTAACTATAGTTTGTTATTATGTGCAGGTTTGGGATACGAGGCAAGTTTCCGGGCTTGAGGACTATTGTTACAGGATTCGTATCAGGTGGGTAATATCTACCTTGGTCAAGTAGTTTTGATCTGAATATGGTGCATGAATTTGGATTTATACTGAATTCTTTTACCTTGACTCCACTCTTATTTTATCATGTGCTTGTACTTAGCCTTGACCTTTGAGATATATTATTGTTACTTCATTGATTATCTATCACGGATATGAACTACAAATTCTATTGTGTGTTAGCTGATGGATGTTCAGTAAGTACATGTGGTTAGGGTTATCTTTGTGACCTCAGATTGGGTTACTGTGTTACATCACTAGAGTTAGGTGATGGATTAGATTAGGAAGTCAATTTTTGTGTCGTACACTTATTAGTTGTGCATCTATGGTGGATCTAGTGGTTGTGCATAGATAAGTGTGTGAGTGGCAGTATGTGGTTATGGACTGGAGGTCCTAGCATGATTGTATATCCATTATGGATCGTATATCTGTGTATGGTTATATTGATTGTCGATAGTATCTCACCACGGACTGGAGGTCTTAGTGTGGTTGACTGTTAGTTGGATATGACTCTCTGTGTGGTAGAGAGAGTGCCTTGTGGATTAGTAGTCCTTGCATAGTTGACTTTTGGTTGACCAGGACTCCCCGTGGGATAGGGAGTGTTGCGATGATACTTGTGTGGAGCTATGCATCATTACACTGCATGCATACTGTTGATTGGGTCTCCCTTGTGGTTGAGATGAGTCGTCAGTCATCCTGCCTCCCCGACCACTCGGGGTAGTGGTAGCAGGGTTGAGGGCAGAGCATTGGATGTGCCGCGCTCGGCCACTATAGACGGTGGTAGCTGGAGTGGCATGCAGCTTGTCCTATCGTGCAGCACTCGACCACTCATGGGTAGTGGTAGCTAGAGTCGCTTGGAGCAGAGACCCCTAGGGTAGCATATCACTCTATGGCGGCTAGCTACCAGTCATACTACCCAACTTGGCCACTCGAGAGTAGTGGTAGCTGGAGTCGGGATAGTTATCATATCGTGCCACCCTGACCACTATGGGGTCGTGGTTGGATGGGTCCGCAGACATGGCTATGCATATGCATTGCTGATATATATATGTATACATGTATTTGATATATGTTTTACATATGCCTGTGAGATGCTGCATTTGATTGAGTTATGTTTGTTGCATATGATTGTTCATCATGATACATGTCATTTGCATATTATATATTGCTGTGTGTTGAGCATGATATATGTGTTGGTCCAGACTATTGTATGCATTTTATTAGTGTCATGTCCTAGTGTAGTATGGACCGGGATGTTATTACATGTGATTATATACTGTTCATATGTCTGAGTGTTGGTCAGGTATGGGATTGACTTTGTACGTTACATGGATTATGTCATTGTATATCTGTTCAGGATGATATAGCTTATGGTGTCGCAGACCGTCAGGTACGTTGGTACATTACTTCATGTTCAGTTGATCAGTTTAGTATATGCATTGAGTATGACTATACTGTGGTTACTGGTTATTAGATTTGGATAGGACTATATGTCTATTAGACTCATGTTGTATACTTGTAGATCTTCACATGTATACTTGTAGATCTCTATATCTTTATATGTTGTTCATGCACTTTCTATATATTACCCCTGAGTTTATACTCACCACCCCGGACCCTGGGTTTCCTGTCGCCCAGGTAACAGGTAGAAGATTCCTTGGATGTTCAGAGCTCCGCCAGCTGATCCCATCTCACACCAAATGGTTGGATAGTATTTCCATATCGATGTTGTATTCTTATGGATTGATGTTTTTGGGTTTTATCCTATATCGTTTCCGTATTTGTGATATATGGATGTGTTGTATGTATTTGGTTTTTGATATGGTTTCTATTATGATTCTTGTTGTGTCAAGTCACTCCGGAGTGCATAGTGAGTCTTTGTATTATTTGTCAGTATCTTCCGTTGTGTTTGTATGGATTATGTCTATATATTTGTTATGTGATTGTGGCCGAAAGGCTTTATGTATATCAAGAAATTGTATCACGTACAGGGGAGATGTTGTCCGATTATTTTCGACTCGGTATACTCTTAGGGCGTGACAGTACTGGCTTGTTTTTTGGTATACAGACAATATTATCATGCAACTATTTTTCTCTTGTGATTATATAAATGATTTAGTGAAAAATTTCTTATGTCCTAAGAAGTGATTTGGATGGATTTAAGTACAATCTAATTTCTTAAGTGTACTCTTTAATTTCATCCTTTTGTAGATACTTACTTTTATTCTTTCTTATCATGTTTTCATACTTAATTTTAAGTGTTCTAATATGATATTCACTTGTAAGTGTTATTTTCTTATAGTAATGTGAGGATTTTAATTCAAATGGTATTCAAGTCCACATCAATGTGTTCTTTTCAGTTATTCTAGATTTATGATACTCCAATTGTTACTTACATATGATTTTAAAGTTTTTTATGTTTCTATAAATTTTATGCTTAATTCCAAGAATGCTTTGTGGTTCTTGGTACTAAGAGAAATGTATTTGTTATAGGATCATGGACTCTCAAAAGTCATCTTTGGGTACTAAGAGAAAGCTATTTATAGCAACAAGTTCTTTAGCTCGAGGACATGTTAAAATCACAAAGCATTTAGGATTGTCTGGGCAAAATTCTTTCTCTTGACCAACTAAATGTAAGGCTTCTTCGGTGAGTAGACAAAACAATGATATGCAACATGCACCTAAACATATCAACCATATGGAAGACTCTCAAGCTCAAATGGAATCTAGCCAAGGTATGTAAAAGAAATTTATAATTTTTTTCATTCCACATTTATGTACTTAGTAAATCTAAACTAATTATTTTAATGTGTAAACAAATCATTTACTCAACAAAATTTGAACACACGAGATAAAAATAAGTGTGGTATGGTATGTAAATTGAAAAATGAAGACAAGCTTCCTATAATTAAGTTTCTATATGGATCAAGAAGTTGGATTGAATCATCAGGCCTTTACACGACATTTGTGTATAATTGTAAGAGATGGAAACATATGCCCAATTCAAGTTCTTGTCTGGAATAAAATTGATGAAGATGCTAAAAATCACATGTAGGTTGTTGTTACATTGAGTTAGATTTACATTTTTATTATATGAAATATCTTCTTATTAAATAGTTATCAATTTTTTCTCATAATAGGCTAAAAAATGATGACATTGAGCTATATCATGAGACAACCCTTAAACGTATGCAACAATTTTGGAAGAATTGGAGATGTGAAATGAACTCCAAATTTGTAAAACCATGCAAAACACATCAAGAAGTTTTACAAAATGTTCCCAAGGGAATGGAGAAACAAGATTGGGAATGGTTGGCAACATAATATTTTTTTAAGTGAAAGTTTTTAGGTTATTCATATCCCATTCTTTTATGTTATAAATTACTTTTTTAATTTAAATGTATATTTTTTGTAAAATTATATTAATATAATAGCATAAAATGAGTAAAACCAATGCACATAATATATTCATGAAATCTATGCCATGTCGGATAGGCATCAAGCCTTTTAGGAAATTGGCATATGAAATGGTAAGACATGTACTATAAGGATTTTATATTAGTTTAGATATAAAATTGTGTCTTATTTAATATTTATAGGGAGGAAAAGATGGACAACCTCCAGATTTTGCATTAATATTTTTTGAGACACGAAAAAAGGGAGACCATATTGTTGATCTTGAAGCAAAGGAAAGATATGTGAGTATATAATATTTTAATTCATTTTTTTACCTGACATTTGATTCATATTTTAAAATCTTTTAACTTATTGAAGGATGATATTTGTGTTGTCGTTCGAGAAGAATCTTCCTTGTCAAGTATCCAACTTATTGAGAAATGTTTTGGACCTCAACAACATGATCATGTTTTTGTCCATGGAGGAGTGAGGCCTAAAGATGTGAGAGGACCTGTTGCTTCTAAGTAAGAACTTTATCATGAGAATGTCACATTATGTGAGAAAATGAATAATATGGAATCTGAATTTAAAGCTTTTAAGGAGTTGATGCTGAAAAATTTATCGCCTAATGTGCAAGTGACTACATCGACTTCAGATACTATTGAAGGTTGAATTTGTTATTTTAAATTTTAATTATTTCTTGTCTATTATTTGATAATGAGAATGAGTAGTTTTGTTCATTTTGAGTTGTCAATGCTTCATAGGCACACAAGCTATTAGTGAGGAATAATAGAATGAAGGCTCATCTTGGTGATTGACCGGTATTCCCTAAAACTCTTTTCTTGCCTTGTAATATTATTTAATATGTTGCTATAATATTAGACAACTATTGTTGTAATATTGATAATATATTTACTATTCATTCTTGTTCTTATTATTATCTCTCTTGTTTGTTGAAATTGAATTATAGTGCAGATTGTTCTTCCTCGAGCTTAAGCCACCGAGGATGGGTCCTCTCCAACCGCAGCAGTAAATATCCTTGTTCTCACCTATCAATGTTAACATAGGTCAGACGGTTGTTGGGATTCCGTCTATGACCCTTTGATGCCTAAGTTAGAACTTGTTGTAAGAAGAGAAGCGAGTAGTAAAAGTAGTGAAAATCAATAATAGAGAAAATAGTTAAGTGTTCGAGTGATCATTTCAGATCCCCCTTTCCTCCTCCGCTTCCTGTTTATATCTCTCCTCCTCTTACCCACTACCTCTCCTTGATGCTTTAGGGTAAGCAGTTTGCATAACAAACTGCGAGGGTGATCGTACATGTGGAAAGTCATGCCAGTCAAGGTGATGATGCTATTAGGCCATTAGAGAATTACTCCTATGAGGAATCTTTTAGTGGGGCCTATGAGGCATCTTCAATCTATTACTAAAGATGGTGACGTGTATGAATGAGCTCTAACAAACCATCTAGGGAATATTTCGTGAGGTTCCACCTTGACCAACTTATTATTCCTTTCTCTAATTTACCTGTCTGCTAGATTTTCGAGTCAACCCTTCCCTGACTCGACACCCTGTCTATTTCTCGAACCGTTTCTTCACTGTCTTAGCTCTCTGCCACCTTCCTGAATCATCTCCTTCCTGACTCAACACTCTACTTGCTTTCCAAGCCACTTCCTTCCTCAGTCAACACCTTCCTACTTCTTAAGTCATCTCCTTCCTGACTCAACACTCTGCCTACTTCTCAAGCGGCTTCCATCCCAACTCGACACTCTACCTGCTTCCTGAGCTGCTTCCTTCCCGACTCAACACTCTACCTGCTTCCCGAGCTATTTCATTCCTGACTCAACACTCTGCCTTCTTCCCAAGTTGTTTCCTTCCCGACTCGGCACTCTGCCTGCTTCCTGAGCCATCTCCTTCTCTCCAACTTGTCACTCCCAACACTTATTTTTATTATTGTAGTGTCATTAGCCACCCCCCCTCCAAAATAGTCAGACCAATCATTTTGTCTGACATTAGTAACACGAATGAACCACTTCCTCAATTCCTCTTATTCACTTCTTGGATACCGTTTCTTTCCCTTTAACTTGATGGTTTACTCAAATGACTTCTATCTATTCATCGACCTCATCGTTTAGCTCCATTTTTGGGCCATGATAATCGCACTTTTCCATTTTATTTATATGAAATAGGGTGTTCATATGTCCTACCAGCAGGCCCAACCCATCTACATTCTAAGGTAGAGTATTTTAACACCCCAACTCTAGATTCCCCACACTTTTGTCCTAACTTTAGTCATCTTCATCGATTTTAAATTCTTTGCCCTACTCTGTAACCCTAGCCAGCAGGTGTTTTTCTCTCGAGTCTCCTTTCCAGTATCAAGAAGTCCCCTCCCATCTTTCAGTCGTCTCCTTTTAGTCCCAAGTAAGTGGTATTCCCTTTTCCTCACTGTCCTTCACTTATGGCACCTCCTTCTCAAAACCCTAGCAAGACTCCTTGGGTTGAAAGCACCCTCGCACGCATAAATTCTACCCATTACTTTTGCAGTGTCAAAGCAATGTATATTGAAAAAAGTTTTAAATGTCACTTCCCCTAACCTGAGCAGAAACCCCATCATCCTCCCCCTCACCACTACTTCTTCCTGGACTAACTAGAAAATGGTCTCTGCCTCCCTATCACCTCCAACTACATTGATATCCTAGACTTCTACAAAACAACAGTGAATCAACTATCATCGAATGCCTTCCGTATTTTGGTCAATACAGTCATCGTCTTTAAGCATTTAGGATTAAATCTATCCCTCTTAATATTCCATAGTTTATTTCAACTAAATTCTTCAGACGTTGGGGTATTTTTATTTTGCTAGCCGCCCTAATTGTCAGTTCCTCTGAAATATATCCTCACCCCACAAGGGTTGGAAAGAACTATACTTTCTAGCCCGACTCCCTAGCCCTCTACTTACTCAAGGACTTGGAGGAAAAACATGCCAGACCATCCCCCTTCCAGGAGTGCCAATTAAAATGCCCTTTTCCAGAGGTCAAGAGAGTTCTTCAAGGCCACCAATAAAACTCTGACCTAATTCTGAATGATCATCTTCTATGCCACTTTGGACTGCCCCCCCCCCTTCGTTCTGGATGACAACATTTTGATAGCGATTGTACTATTATGAATCTTTTTGTGATATAAGGCTTTATTAATGACTAACTGTTTATAACTTTTTCCCTTGTTGTAGACTACCTAATACAGAAGACCATGATGAGCATATTGGAGGCTATGGTAGAGAAAGGGAAAGGAAAACGTAAATGGGCAAAGTCTCCGGCCCACCCTTCCTCTCCTCTTCGTGACTCAATCACCAATACAACATCCTTGCCATCTGAAAAGCATTTTGTCCCCCAACCATCTCAATGAAACCTTCCTTCTCCCCCTCAGAGGAAATTGCCCCAACTGAAATGGGGCCCCTCTACTCAACCCGCCACTCCTATAATTTCTTCCTCCTATCCCCTAGTCATTTTCTTCGTCATCGTCGCCTCGGCCCCTACAATCCTCCCCCTTCCCCATCAGAGGAGGATCTTGTTGCATCTAGAGACCCTTCTCCTAGGCCTGAAGGAAGTTCTCCCATTTTGTCCTCCTCTGCAATTCACCTATCTCCAGGTCTAGAAATGGGACCTACTTTATCATCCCAACTCCTAGCCCCAGTCTTAGAAGAACCTCTAATTTCCTCCGCCCGTCCTAACTCCCCCTTTCCTGAGTCCTCTTCTCCTCGTGCCGAGCCAAATCCCATTATAAGGGATACTCTCCCTTCTGTTCCATCCCTAATAAATCCTCCAACTACCACCTTACACTCTGTCATTAGGATACGCACCCTTCAAGGAGTAAAACTTTTTAGCCAATCAGGGGTGTAGGGTCCTTTTGAACGCCTGCAATTAAATCTTATGATGGTACTCCCTTTGGACATCTCTCCTGTAACTTTGACTTGTTTCATCCCTTGAAATTTTCTTAACATATCTTTACTATTGTATAGGCAGTCGCCGATTATGATGAAGCGATGTGCCATCTAGCCGAGTACCGGCCCACTATGGAAGCCCGACACACATCTTCATAAGTTCAGCTTAAACAAATGGTGCATCAATTGGGCCAGTCTAAACAGCGTGAAGTAGCCCTAGTTAGCTCAAAAGAGAATTTGAGAAAAATGTGCACTGATCTCTGGGCTGAGCTATCCAACATGGGGCGTGACTGAGAGGAAGCACTCTGTGATGCTACTTGATGTGTGCCCAACTGTTGGTTCAACATGACCAATTCCTATAAACTAAAGCCCTACCCAGGGAACTAGAAGAAATACAAAATTCAACTTCAAGAGACTCAGGCTAGACGGGAAGAATCCCTCACTGCATTGACACAAGTAGTGTCCTCCACCAAAACTCTCAAAGTAGCATGTGATTCTATTCGAACTCAACTAGAATTGCCTCTCGTCTATTGTTGTTGAAGTCTTAGGGGACCTTTTAGAGGTAACAAATCAGTTACAAACATTACAGTTGGAGTGCACTACCAATATAGATTTTCTCGGTCAAAAACATTAGCCATCTCCGTAGAAAGAGATGAGCTTAAAGCTTCTCTTACCACCCAAATCTCCATAGAAGAATCTCGATGGAAGGTGAGAGAGCAAGAACTAATAGAAAAATTTAGTGCTAAGGCCACTGATATTTTTTTAATGGGCTTTGAAGGAGCTACCTAGCAATTTGATGATAGAGGGTATCCTCCCCCGGGAGAGGATGATAACTTTCTAAGTGTCGAGGTTACTATAGTGAGGCATCCAGCAGAAGCCTTTGATCTGTAATGACTTCATTTCCTGTATTGACACAAACTATCTTCTAATGTACTGTGATGAATATGTTTTCATATATTAAGCATGCTCCTTTGTCACCTTTTTGGTACCAATTAATTAATACACCCATATTTTACAAGATTTTTCCCTCAAGTCTTCTGGACTTCCATATATTAATTATGCACATCATCACCTTTCCAATACTAGTCGACTGATAATACAAGGTTAAGAACTTTACTAGGTCGGTAACTATTGAACAAATATTATTTTGTGGGTTATAAGAACCGTATCATAGAAACCTTTACAGAGTTCTTCATCCTATGCGTTTACCTTCATATCATCGTAACTATAGGAATATACCTAAAGAGCATTCTCGAGAGATACCACCCATTAATTAGCATGACCTTTCACCTTCCTCTTTAATGTACAATGCTCTTTGGATAGCCCCACCAAATTGCCTACTCTTCTGAGCGTTCTTTATCCACCTCTTCAACTTCTCCTACACCTCTTCCCAGAAATCAGCTTGACACCTCTTCATTCTCTATAAATGCCCCTTATATTTGGTCATATATCCTCATCCTTCATAGCTTCCTTGCATTTTTGAGTGTCTCTCAATAAATGGCTACTAACCTACTACCTAGAGATTGTTGGTGCAATCAGCCCAGGTCACGATTGAACGGACTCGAGTTTGACTCGAGTAGTATTTTGATGTTAGACAAAACATATGACATGTGATTGTCATGGGAAGACCAAGTGTGTAGCCTTGGCGGTGAAAGTCCAAGCATGGGGCTTGGCATTGGAAGTCCAACATGGGTTGGCATTGGCAATGGGAAGTCCAAGTGTGTAGCCTTGGCCACGTAAGTCTAAGTGTGTAGCCTTGGTAGTAAAAGTCCATGTTATGGGGACTTGACATTTGGTATAGACACCGAGAGCATGATAATAGCCAATTGAAACACTTGGAGACTAGTGTATGGATGAACAAGTCATTGATGACTTGGAGGGATCCGTGCATGGATGAACAAGTCATGGACGACTTGGAGGGATCCGATAGGGGCGAAAGCTAGTAGAGGTGGCTAGAAGACTTAGGTCTAAGCTAAGGGTGTGTCAGATGCTCAAACATGTTGTTTAAGGCTTTACCTAATGGTTGAATGCTCAAACAACTTGTGTTTGAGGTTTTACCCGACAACAGTCAACTGGTGGCATGTCTCGGTCGACTAGTGAGAGTCGTCTAGCATTTGACTACGTCGAATGCCATAGCGATCGCCAAAGTTGGACAATGATCGATATTCCGATCAGCACCTGCCATGGATGGAAGTCGATCTGGCGGGTCGAGGACGCGAGCACAGACGCCGGAGCTATCGATTAGTCGTCTGGTGGCTGATCGCCAAGCGGTGTATCCATTGGCTGGATGCCAACATGGATTAGGTCATTGTCTCACAACGACTACAGGAGCAGTCGACTATCAGGCACGGAATTAGCCCAAGACAAGCATAAAAGGAGGAGCTTGGGGAGGATTTCCACAACCGTTTTTGGGGTGATTTTGGAGGAGAATTACTGCTGCATTCCAAACATTCAAGAGCAAACCAAAACAAGCAACAAGCAAGTGATCAAAGCAAAGAGTTATAAAGTTTTCTTTACTTGTATTTCATATTGTCTTTGTATTTTGCTTGTACTTTTGTATTACATCTTATAATTTCTTGTACGAGATTTCTCCACCTCCGACTTATTGTCGAGAAGGAGCTTGTTAGTGTCGTGTGCATAACTCGAGCTCATTGAGCTCACCCCGTGGAGTAGGAACCCTAAGGTTCCGAACCACATATATCGATTGTGTCTTGTGTGGCGTATTTGTATTCTGTATTTATATCTATTATTTTCGCTGCACATATTAATGATCATTGTAGACAATCATGCAAGAACGATCGACTTCCATCAAGCATCGAATCGGGCTATTCAACCCCCCTTCTAGCCAGGCCATGATCTTCCAACAAGTGGTATCAGAGCGAGGAGGTTGTCATCGGACTCACCGCCGCGATAATCAACCAAAATGGCCAGCATCAACATTCATCCACCGAAATTCG
Source organism: Wurfbainia villosa (assembly GCA_025175895.1). Lineage (NCBI taxonomy): Eukaryota > Viridiplantae > Streptophyta > Magnoliopsida > Zingiberales > Zingiberaceae > Wurfbainia > Wurfbainia villosa. The sequence continues at coordinate 109,630,535 of CM045987.1, read as the reverse complement.
AAGGAGATTTTTCTTGGTGGAAGAAAAGGATGGTGGTATACTTCGAAACTGATTTCGATATAATGTTATTCATTGAAAATGGTTTTGAAGTGCCTAGGGGTGAAGACAACAAGTCGTTGGGAAAGTCAAGATAGACTGAGGAGCAACGGCGACAATTCAAGACAAATGTTAATGTAACAATTATTCTAGAAAAATTGATACCTAACGTTATTTTGTCTAGGCTAGGTGAATATAGGGATGCGAAGGAATTGTGGAATAAATTGGTCAAATTCCACGAAAATCTTGAACCGACCCAATTGGAGAAGGAGGCCGAGGAAGCATGCTCATCCTCTCAAGCCCAAGGAGAAGCAAACTCATCCTCACAAGAAAGTGAGGGCTCGGAAGTTGAAAGATGGTCAACATCCGGATCGGTAGAAGAGGTGGAAGAAGTGGAAGAACTATCCACCTCCGGAAGAAGTGAAGAAACCTCCCATATCGCCTCTGCCGACCTAGGTAACTCAAGCATTGTAATTAAGAATAAAAATCACATTTTATGCTTTGAGTGTATGGAGAAAGGGCATTACAAGAGCAAATGCTCAAAATTGGCTAAAGTGAAAGCACCAGCACCAAAAGTCAAGCACAAGTCAAAGGATGTCGGAGTCCTCACTCGAAAAAGCAAAGAGCACATTGTGTGCTTCAAGTGTAATCAACGCGGACACTACCGAAGTCAATGCCCTAGGGGGGCGAAGAAGGGGCAAGAAGGAGCTACACAAGTAGGGGGAGCTTCCAAAGCAAACCCTAAGGTATACTTTAATGCACCTTCTAGTTCTAGGATTAAGAAGCATGCTAGAAATTATGTTAACTCACTTGCTATTGCCCATGAACATAAGCATGCTAGTAGGAATAGATATGTTTGCTTAGGAGCTAAATCCCATGAACTTACAACTAAGGACAAATCTAGATCAAACAATTCTAGACCTATTTTACCTAGAGAGTCCATTAGGAGGATTGAAGAAAATTTAGGCGTTACCTCTAAAAAATCAAGGCATATGCCTAGGAAGAGTCATTCCCAAAAGATTAATAAAAAATTAAAATTGGGAAAATTAGAATTAGAAAACTAAGTCTTGAGATCAAGGCTTGAAAATTTGGAGATGACCTTAGTAAGAATTACAAATTCAATTAAGGGGTCTAATGGTCAAAATTTAGGTCCTAGGAGACAAGAACCGTTTAAGGGCAAGAAAGGTTTGGGTCACAAACCTAAGTCCTACCACAATGTTTCATTTGATTATGGAACTATATCTAGGTCTAGAAAAACCAAGGTTAATAGGGAAGTCATCCCTAAGATTAACCATGGTGTGTGCCTAGTGGCTAAAAAATCAAGAAAATCTAAGGTAGCCACTAAGAAGGTTACTAGGGAGGCAATCCCTAAGGTTAACCTAGGAAAGACCCAAATGACTAAGGCTTCAAAGCCAAAAAGGGTCATTAGGAAGGTATCTAGGGAAGTTATCCCTAGTGAATACCTTGTTAACTCAAGCAGCTCCAATAGGTATTGGATTCCTAGGAGCGTAATTGATTCACGCTAGATGGGTTAGGGTATGTCAGCCATAAGTGGATGGGTGGTTAACCTAACCATGGTAGAGTTGACACTTTAGGATGTGCCAATGTGTTTTGAGAAGTTGAAAATTGATTAAATTGGCACAACTGGGTCTTAGAAGTCATGGTGTATCATTTTGGGTTTTTGGTACACTAGGGGGATAGTTAGTATTAAGGCAAAATGGATTTAATCTTAGAAATGACAATTTGAGCTTAACACTTAGGTATTTCATACCTTAGTATTTTGTACTTGACATGATTTATTTGCCTTGTCATATTATGACATCATATTTATTTCTAATCATATAAAATGTCATGATAATACCTAGGGTTAGCTAAATGTCATGTTATACTTAAGTTTATATCACATGTCATGACATCATGATTATTGGCACATGCTTTTATTATTGTTATCATTTATGTCATAATCATTATTCATGCATTAACTAAAATTGAGTTAAGGACAATGACATGATTTGAAGTCCCATGTATAAGAGAATCAAATAGTATTGCTTAGAAAAATGCATGAGACCATAAATAACCAAAACCCACATCTCACTAGAATACTTGACTTGTATGTGTTTCATACACTTAGATATAAGTGAGATGTTTAGGAAAATGAATTTAAAGGTTTTAAAATCATTTTGAAAAACTTTGGTAAAGTCTATCTTTTGATAGCAATCATCATTGAATGAGGTGATACAAATTAGGGCCAAACATTGAAAATTTCTATGGTTTTGAACTTTGTGTCAATCTCACTAATTTATCGGTATTTTATTTTTCCAATATTTTTCACCCATAATGTTTGTTATAAGTAATGTACGTATGAGTTTTTAAGATTTTTCAAAATACTTATTTTTACTTATGAATTTTTAAAATTTGGTTCTAAAACCTGATTTCTGCACTATACAAAAATCAGTCGACTGCTATGTATGGCAGTCGATTGGCATCAACGGCAGTCGACTGGTGAGTCTAAGAGTCAATTGCCAGAGCTAATTTTGGGTAAACAAGGTTTGTTAGGCCTATGTTCAGCTACTTTTAGGTTCCCTAATTGCTCATAACCCTAGGATATGCTTTGGAGAGCATTAAAAAAGGTGGAAATCCATTGAAAATGGATTACGAGAATTGTTTAGGGTGTGTATCGATTTAAGGGAGGTGAAAGTTCAATGTTGAATCTTTTCCCTTAATTTCGATGGTTTAGTATTCCTATTGGCTTAGGAACTCTCCAAGGACATTGTTGGTGCAATGGTCAAGGAGAAGCAAGCATTTAGGGGGAGGTTATCCATCTTGGGATGATGGATGTGTTTTTGGACCAAGAGGGAGATTGTAAGATCTTATTGGGATGTGAGACATTGACACCTTTGGGGATGACCTTTTTGATGTATATCAAAAGGGGGGGGGAATATCAATTGGGGTTAGTTGGAATTCTCAAAGGTGAGAATTGTCAATTGGGGAGAATTGGTAGACTTGAGTTAGGGCACCTAACTCAAAGGTGTTTAGGGTTTTGTCAAACATCAAAAAGGGAGAGATTGTTGGTGCAATCAACCCAGGTCACGATTGACTAGACTCGAGTTTGACTCGAGCAGTATTTTGATGTTAGACAAAACATATGACATGTGATTGTCATGGGAAGACCAAGTGTGTAGCCTTAGCGGTGAAAGTCTAATCATGGGGCTTAGCATTGGAAGTCCAACATGGGTTGGCATTGGCAATGGGAAGTCCAAGTGTGTAGCCTTGGCCACGTAAGTCCAAGTGTGTAGCCTTGGCGGTGAAAGTCCAAGTTATGGGGACTCGGCATTTGTATATACACCGAGAGCATGACAATAGTCGAAGGAAGCACCTGGAGGCTAGCGTATGGATGAACAAGTCATGGATGACTTGGAGGGATCCGTGCATGGATGAACAAGTCATAGATGACTTGGAGGGATCTGATAGGCGCGAAAGCTAGTAGAGGTGGCTAGAAGTCTTAGGTCTAAGCAAGGGTGTGTCGGATGCTCAAACATGTTGTTTGAGGTTTTACCCATGGTCGAATGCTCAAACAACTTGTGTTTGAGGTTTTATCCGATAACAATCGATTGGTGCCGTGATAGCAATCAGCTTCTTGAGTCGAGATCGCGAGCATAGAACGCCGATGGCCGAATTGATCGATCGGCTATAGGGTTGGCGATCGGATGGTAATGGGCAGTCGACTGCTAGTGTATCCATTAGCTAGATGCCAATGTGGATTAGATCATTGTCTCATAACAACTACAGGAGCAGTCGACTGCCAGGCGCGGAATCAGCCTGAGACAAGCATAAAAGGAGGAGCTTGGGGAGGATTTCCACAACCATTTTTGGGAAGATTTTGGAGGGGAATTGCTGCTGCATTCCAGACCTTCAAGAGCAAACCAAAGCAAGCAAAAAGCAAGTGATCAAAGCAATGTGTTGTAAAGTTTTCTTTACTTGTATTTTATATTGGCTTTGTATTTTGCTTGTATTTTTGTATTACATCTTGTAATTGCTTGTACGAGGTTTCTCCACCTCCGACTTTTTGTCGAGAAGGAGTTTGTTAGTGTCGTGTGCATAACTTGAGCTCGTTGAGCTCACCCTGTGGAGTAGGAACCTTAAGATTCCGAACTGTTGGGAGTATGAGGAATACAATCAAAGTCCCACATTGGTAAGACATGGAAAAGATCATGTGCTTATAAAATGAAAAGATATCTCCATTGGGATGAGACCTTTTGGGTAGAGCCCAAAAACAAAACCATGAGGGCTTAGGCCCAAAGTGGACAATATCATGAAATTTTGGAGATATGTGAATCTTATAGGTACTAACAATTGGTATCAGAGACATGGTCCATGTCAAGCCATGAACCTCGAACGAAGGAAGTTGAGCTCCCATGTCAGGATCAAGGGAACCAGACACTAGGCAAGAAGTCCAGTTGGGTCGTGTAACACCCCCTAGTCTTTCCACTCTCTACCAGGGGAGATGTCACTAGTTTACTGTCTTTATCTTTAATTCATGCAATATACTAATGCAATATGCTAACAACTAAAATAATTATAAGGACCTTTACATCACTTAAACAATAACCATTTCAAGATCTTCACCTAACATGCAAGTATTAAAACTAATCCAATATGACTCTAGCATTCTTTGGTCTCAACCATAAATAATCCAGTTGAACTTCAACAATATCAAAAGAAAACAAGAAACTAAAAATCTGATTTAGACATCTGCACTTAGGATCTTTAACTTCCACTGTTCCGTCACCACACACACCCAGCACTTCATCCGCCATGCCACCTTACTGAAGCTTTTCTTTACCTTTATCTGTAGTATAAGGAAATGCAAACTATAAGCAATAACGCTTAGTAAGTACTTTCTATGCTCACAAAAACATGCACTGTATGAAATCATGCAACTAGTTCTCTTACCCTTGATACATTGATACACATGCAAGCACAATTGAAAATCATAATTCTGAATATATATCTCTTGTATAAACCATGCTCTTAAGTATTTTAAAACTTATAAACAGTGTATCTGAACTGAAATGATTAACTTTGAAAACTTTTACTTATACTTATACTGATACTTTAAAATAATAATCATCCTGGATATGGGCGATAGTACCAATCGCGCATTCCTAATAGGGGGTGGCCAACCACCGAACCTACTAGGTAATCAAACTAAGGGCCTCGACATGAAATCGATGTCCTGTGACATGCCTGTCAAAAAGTAAAATACTTCATTTATACTTATATTTTTATACATACTGAAGGAAATGCTCTTAATCCCCTAAATCACAAATGGGGAGCACCATAAAGATCATTATGCTCTTGACTCAAAATCAAATGGGGAGCATACTGAAGATCATTGTGCTCTTAATCCCCAATTCGAACGGGGAGCATCTTTAAATTTTCTTTATAAAGGAAATATTTTTACATCTTACTCTACATCATGCATATAATTGTAAGCTACAACTCATCTACAACATGCATGATCATAAATCACATTCTTATCTTGGATCTCAACATGATCTTTGAATTACCCATAATATAACTAAAAAATCGCATGGCGAAAACATCATGCATAACTGGAAATAACATGCATATAAACTGCTCAACCATGTAACTGGAAATAACAAGCACAGAAAAAATATATCAATGACATACGATAACTACTTATACTGCAGGTGAGCAATACTTACAAACCAACAATATAGAATCATTCACCCAGACAAAGTTGTCAAAAACTGCATTCAAGAAAATATCAGGTGATGCAAATAGGGGTCTAGCCTTCCTAGATTCTACATCTGCAATCCAAACTCTAAGCTTGCTACTATTGTTGTCCTCCTACTCATCAACTCGAATGCTGAAGGACAAATGCTGACCATCTCGAGACCAGCTAACAATATTAATCTTCCCTCCATCAAGGAAGCCATGCACCTCTTTTTCAGATCCGAGCTTGCCATCATCAGTCAACAAATGGATTCCTATCCCAGTATAGAAGGACATTTGACTCGCATCAGAGTCACCATAAATTCAGATATACAAGTTTTTCCTCTGGATGGGCAAGTTCTGCTAAAGGAGGCAGAGATCTCCATTTTAAAAATAGTATCTTGTCCCTTTGTGGTGAAAATGACAGCACGGGAAGTGGTGGTGCATCAACAATATCTCGGATTTCCTTTGGAGGAAGCCTATACCCTCCAAGTGAAGAACTCTCTCACGGGCGAGGCGAGCGCTGCAGGCGCTCTAAGGAGGCACCGGACACCGCGTGGGAGCTCATGTGCTTAGCGCGACGAAACCTAAGGGCACGCTGAGGGACACGAGAAGGAGGCGGCGTAGGCATTGGAAATAAAACGAGAGGAGAGAGAGAGATTGGCGTGAGATTTATAGAGAGAAAGAAATAAAAATATATATAAATTAGGTTTTTCTTTAACCTAATTATCCCTTTTAAATAATTAGTCAAATTAACCAATCTCTCTTTTTTTCTACCAATAGATATATTCTGTTATATCCTACTCATTAGTAATCTTATGACTTAGTGGTGGGAAGTCTATTCCCCAAACCAATCTGCTTCATATTTCGAGCCTCTAATCTAATCAATTATTTCTTTATTATTATTATTATTATTATATTCCTATTTTTATTATTTCTATTCTTATTTCTATTTGGGAATTAAAATTTGGGATGTTACAATCCCTTATACCTTATAAAAGTTTCGTCCTCGAAACTTAGAACAGCTCGGGGTACTTTTGTTTTATGTCATCCTCACGTTCCCAGGTTGCTTCTTCAACCCTTTGACTTTGCCATAAGACTTTTACTAACGGTATTTCTTTATTTCTTAGTTTCTCGCTCGATCTATTATCCGAATAGGTCGACTTTCATAACTTAGATCCTGCCCAATCTGATCTGCTGTGGCTCAAACCACTTGGTTGGTGTCTGGAACGTGCTTCTTAAGCATTGAAACATGAAATACATTATGGATAGCTGACATTTCCTGTGGTAGCTCTAGCTCATAAGCTACCTTACCAATTCTCTTGGTGATCAGGTAGGGGCCTACATATCTGGGACTTAACTTGCCTTTATTCCCAAATCTCATTACCCCTTTCATAGGAGCTACCTTAATGAACACTGAATCTCCGACTTGGAACTCTAGGGGTCTGCGTCAGACATCGGTGTAACTCTTCTGCTAACTTTGGGAAGTCTCTATCCTTTGGCGTATGTTCTTTATAGCTTTGGTGGCGTCATCTATAAAATCAGTCTTGAGTCCCATTTCTTTCTTCTCGCCACCCTCATACAGATAGAGATCCGCATCTCCTTCCATACAAGGCTTCATAAGGTGTCATTCCAATTGTGGTTTGATAAGCTGTATTATAGGCAAACTCGCTAAACACAAATATTTGCACGCTTCCTTTAAAATCCAAGGCACAAGCTCGAGCATGTCCTCCAAAATCGATTCACTCTTTCGTTTGCCCATCTGCGAGGATGAAATGCTCTTGAATCGTAACTTAGTGCCGAGGGCTTTTCAACACACTCCCGAAGTGTGAAGAGAAGCATCGCTCTATCTCGAGATAATGGTCTTAGGTACTCCATGCATTTAATCACTTCCTTGACGTATAATCGGGCTAATCGCCTCCATGGAGTATGATATTCTGATAGGCATGAAGTGAGCAAACTTTGTTAATCTATCGACCACTACCCAAATAGAATCGTAGCCATTGGTTGTTTTGGGCAATCCTACTATGAAATCCATGGCTAGTTCCTCCCACTTCCATTCTGGAATCTGGATAGGCTGTAGAACTCCTCCACGGTCTCTCGGTGTTCGGCTTTCACTCTCGACATGTCGTGCAAGTGCTAACATACTTAGCCACGCCCTCTTCATACCAAGCCACGAATTTCCCTTTCATATCTTGATACATCTTGGTGGATCCAGATGCATCGAATATGGGGTCCCATGAGCTTCTTCTAGGATCTTCTTTCTTAAGTCCGGTCATCAGTACATAGGCGTTCACCCAAATATAATACCCCACTATCAGAGACACGGAATCCTTCATCCTTCCCTTCTTGGATCTCCTGCTTGATCCTTTGGATGCTAGGATCTTTGTCCTGTCTCGCTAATATATCCTCAAACAGTGTAGGTACTATGGTCAAGGCGGAGAGCTATCCAGAAATGATCTCAACTCCAAAATTCATTATCTCTTTTTTCAGTGGTTGGGATAGTGTTGCTAGGGACATCAAAGTGGCGCATGATTTTCTACTCAACGCGTCTGCTACTTTGTTTGCCTTTCCAGGATGGTAGCGGATTTCACAGTCATAGTCCTTTACTAGCTCAAGTCATCTATGCTGTCGCATATTCAAATCCTTCTGAGTGAAGAAGTACTTCAGACTCTGGTGATCTGTGTAAATCTTGCATTGGACTCCATATAAGTAATGTCTCCAAACTTTCAGAGCAAAGACCATCACGCCAACTCAAGGTCATGAGTGAATTAATTCTTTCATAGTCCTTGAGTTGTCTAGATGCATAAGCAATGACTTTACCCTTCTGCATAAGTACTGCTCCGAGTCCCATCTTGGATGCATCACTATACAGGTCAAATCCCTCATTACTTTCTGGAAGGGTAAGCACTGGAGCACTTGTGAGCCTCCTCTTTAATTCAATGAAGATCTTTTCACAATCTTCGGTCCATTCAAACTTCTTGTTCTTTCTGGTAAGAACCGTCAACGGTGAAGCTATCCTTGAGAAGTTTTCCACAAACTTTCGATAGTACCCTGCTAATCCGAGGAAACTTCTGACTTCACTGGCATTCTTTGGTTGACCCCAATTACTGACTGCTTCTATCTTTGTCGGGTCTACCATAACTCCATCTTTTGAAATAACATGACCCAGAAACGATATTCGATCAAGCCAAAACTCACACTTGGAGAACTTTGCATATAACTGTCTTTGCTGAAGGGTCTGCAAGACTGTCTTCAAGTGTTCGACATGTTCTTCCTGGGTTCTCGAGTAGATAAGGATGTCGTCAATGAAAACGACGACAAACTTGTCAAGGTACTCCTTAAATATTCGATTCATCAAGTCCATAAACATAGCGGGTGCATTTGTCACTCCGAAGGGCATGGCCACGAACTCATAGTGTCCATACCTCGTTCGGAAGGTTATTTTCGGTATATCATCCTCTTTAACTCTTACTTGATGATAACCTGACCGCAAGTCAATCTTGGAGAAAACTGTGGCTCCCCTCAATTGATCAAATAAATCCTCTATCCTTGGCAAAGGATATCTGTTCTTGATCGTCACTTGATTCAAGACTCGGTAGTCTATGCACATCCTCATAGACCCATCTTTCTTTTTCATGAACAACACTGGAGCTCCCCACGGGGAATGACTAGGGCAGATGAATCCCTTGTCTAATAACTCCCATAATTATTCTTGAAGCTCTTTCAATTCAGCTGGAGCCATACGATAGGGTACTTTTGAGATTGGGTTGGTACCAAGAATAAACTCAATCTCAAACTCAACTTCCCTTCTAGGTGCTAGTCCTGGTAGCTCATCAGGAAATACTTTTGAGTAGTCACATACAATTGGGACTTCTTCCAGTTTTTAGCTTCTTTCTTGCTTAGTATCAACTATATGTACTAAATACCCAGTGCATCCACTAGCTAGCATCTTCTGAGCTTCTATGGCAGACAAGAACTTCTTAGTCTTCTTCCTTGGTTCTCCAATAAACTCAAATTTGGCCTCGGTCTCGAGTTAGAATACTACCCTTCACACTCAATGGAAGCACCATACTTGCTAAGAAAGTCCATTCCAAAGATGACATCATAGTCATGCATGTCCAACAAGATCAAATCATTATAAAGCTCTCTGTCTGAAATTCTGACCGGCACGGCACGCAACCAGTGTGTAGATGTCATTATTTCACCCGAAGGTAGGGTCGTTAAAAACTGAATATCTAAGATATCCGGAGTTATATCTATCTTCTTAGCAAATGTCATAGACATGAAAGAATGGGTTGCTCCAGTATCAAACAAGACGCAGTAGCATCGACTAAGAATAGGTATTTGACCTGTGACTACCGTAGAAGCATTTGCTACCTCTTTCTTGGTGAGGGAGAAGATCTGGGCATTAGGTGTAACTGATGGGGCCTCCAATCTTCCTTGGCTGATGTAAGGACCCTCCAGTGCTCCCTGCATCTGATGTAGCTGAGCTGGTCTACCTCCATACTGAGTAGACTATGGCGGAGGTAGATTGGTCTTGGTGGGGCACTGTTTGGCGAAGTGTCCCTCGACACCACATATATAACACCCGCTCATGCCCTGGCGGCAAACTCCTGGATGCTTCCTCCCACACTTAGAACATGTTGGATACGTAGGTCGCCATCGAACCTCCTTTTGCATTATTCCATTGTTTCCTCTTGCCATTATTGTTTCGCTTCCAGTTCGAATTACTGCTCTGAGGTTTCTGACCCCCTGAACTTCCCTAGCTTTTGTTTTCTATCGAGGCTAGCTTCGGTGCTTGATACTATTCATGTAATGCTCGTGATTAGCGCACTCCGACTAGCTCTTCAAAGGGTATGTGGTCTATTAATTCTACCAGCTACATTCAGAGCTATCTCCGGTCTCAACATCTTTAGCATCAACCTAACTCTTTCCTTCTCAAGATCGACTCTCCTAGACATAGTAGTCAACCTATTGAATATCTTTACCGCTTTGTCTTCATCGATAAATTCTCTTGTCGAACTCCGTGAACTCATCATAAGATGATCAAGTGAAACCACTATAAGGCTATTATCACTACTTTTTATCATCTTCACATACATATCTAGATATGCTCTATTACTTACTGTCTATCATCTTCATATATATATATATATATATATATATATATATGTAAACATGTTTAACTCAAAGAGAACATTCTAAGTGAGCATGTTTAACTTAAAAGAAGCATTTCTTACTACTCATAAAGTAAATAAAATAGATAAATACTTGCTTACTTGGAGGCGGCAGGACTGATGCTCGATGTGTGTGTGATGGAAGGGCGGAACCCGCTCTGATACCATCTTGTAACACCCCCCCTAGTCTTTCCACTCTCTACCAGGGGAGATGTCACTATTTTACTGTCTTTATCTTTAATTCATGCAATATACTAATGCAATATGCTAACAACTAAAATAATCATAAGGACCTTTACATCACTTAAACAATAACCATTTCAAGATCTTCACCTAACATGCAAGTATTAAAACTAATCCAATATGACTCTAGCATTCTTTGGTCTCAACCATAAATAATCCAGTTGAACTTCAACAATATCAAAAGAAAACAAGAAACTAAAAATCTGATTTAGACATATGCACTTAGGATCTTTTACTTTCACTGTTCCGTCGCCACACACACCCAGCACTTCATCTGCCATGCCACCTTACTGAAGCTTTTCTTTACCTTTATCTGTAGTATAAGGAAATGCAAACTATAAGCAATAACGCTTAGTAAGTATTTTCTATGCTCACAAAAACATGCACTGTATGAAATCATGCAACTAGTTCTCTTACCCTTGATACATTGATACACATGCAAGCACAATTGAAAATCATAATTCTGAATATATATCTCTTGTATAAACCATGCTCTTAAGTATTTTAAAACTTATAAGCGATTATATCCGAATGAAATGATTAACTTTGAAAACTTTTACTTATACTTATACTGATACTTTAAAATAATAATCATCTCGATATGGGCCCTGATAGTACTAAATGCGTGCGCATTCCTAATAGCAGGGGTGGCCAACCACCGAACCTACTAGGGTAATCAAATCGAGGGCATCGGCTATTAAATCGATGCCCGACATGCCTCACAAAAGTAAAATACTTCCTTTATACTTATATTTTTATACATACTGAAGGAAATACTCTTAATCCCCTAAATCACAAATGGGGAGTACCATAAAGATCATTATGCTCTTGACCCCCAAAACTGAAATGGGAAGCATATTGAAGATCGTTGTGCTCTTAATCCCCAATTCGAACGGGGATCTTTAAATTTTATTTATAAAGGAAATATTTTTACATCTTACTCTACATCATGCATATAATTGTAAGCTACAACTCATCTACAACATGCATGATCATAAATCACATTCTTATCTTGGATCTCAACATGATGTTGAATTACCCATAATATAACGGTAAAATCGCGTAACTGAAAACATCATGCATAACTGGAAATAACATGCATATAAACTGCTCAACCATGTAACTGGAAATAACAAGCACAGAAAAAACATATCAATGACATACGATAACTACTTATACTGCAGGTGAGCAATACTTACAAACCAACAATGTAGAATCATTCACCCAGACAAAGTTGTCAAAAACTGCATTCAAGAAAATATCAGGTGATGCAAATAGGGGTCTAGCCTTCCCAGATTCTACATCTGCAATCCAAACTCTAAGCTTGCTACTATTGTTGTCCTCCTACTCATCAACTCGAATGCTGAAGGACAAATGCTGACCATCCCGAGACCAGCTAACAATATTAATCTTCCCTCCATCAAGGAAGCCATGCACCTCTTTTTCAGATCCGAGCTTGCCATCATCAGTCAACAAATGGATTCCTATCCCAGTATAGAAGGACATTCGACTCCGGGCATTGTAGTCACCATAAATTCGTATACCAGCAAGTTTTTCCTCTGGATGGGCAAGTTCTGCTAAAGGAGGCAGAGATCTCCGTTTTAAAAATAGTATCTTGTCCCTTTGTGGTGAAAATGACAGCACGGGAAGTGGTGGTGCATCAACAATATCTCGGATTTCCTTTGGAGGAAGCCTATACCCTCCAAGTGAAGAACTCTCTTCATCCTGGCGCATCGGCGCAATGGAGGAAGGGAACGAAGCCGGATCGGTAGCCCCGTTCACATCCCCAGTGCCGCTCTCAGCGGCCGAGGCGGAGCGCGCAAGGCAGGCAAGCCGGAAGGAGGCACCGGACGCCGTGTGGGAGCTCATGTGCTTAGCACGACGAAACCTAAGTGCACGCTGAGGGACACGAGAAGGAGGCGGCGTCGGCGTTGGAAATAAAATGAGAGGAGAGAGAGAGATTGGCGTGAGATTTATAGAGAGAAAGAAATAAAAATATATATAAATTAGGGTTTTTCTTTAACCTAATTATCCCTTTTAAATAATTAGTCAAATTAACCAATCTCTCTTTTTTTTTCTACCATTAGATATATTCTGTTATATCCTACTCATTTGTAATCTTATGACTTAGTGGTGGAAAGTCTATTCCCCCAAACCAACGGTTCATGGTTCGAGCCTCGGCTAACGAATCAATTATTTCTTTATTATTATTATTATTATTATTATTATTATTATTATTATTATTATTATATTCCTATTTTTATTATTTCTATTCTTATTTCTATTTGGGAATTAAAATTTGGGATGTTGAGAGGACGAACAAGGCGGTGAAGTCCAATTAGGCGATGTAAGAGCCGACAATCGTAGGAAGTCCAGGGCCCAGAGGACCGCAGATAAGTGTAAAGTCCTTGTGAGTTGAGGATCGGACATCAAGCAGAGGATGTCCTTCGAGGACGGATAGACTTGAGGAGGGTCAATGTGGTCCTTCGTTTGAGGGGGGGATTGTTGAGAGTATGAGGAATACAATCAAAGTATAACACTTGTATTCCTCATACTCCCAACAATCCCACATTGGTAAGACATGGAAAGGATCATGTGCTTATAAAATGAAAAGATATCTCCATTGGGATAAGACCTTTTGGGTAGAGCCCAAAAACAAAACCATGAGGGCTTAGGCCCAAAGTGGACAATATCATGTCATTGTGGAGATATGTGAATCTTATAGGCACTAACACGAACCACGTATATCGATTGTGTCTTGTGTGGCATATTTGTATTTCATATTTGTATCTATTATTTCCTCTACGTATATTTACGATCATTGTAGACAATCACGCAAGAACGATCGACTTCCATCAAGCATCGAATTGGACTATTCAACCCCCCTTCTAGCCAGGCCACGATCATTCAACAAAGATAAACTTTCTCCCACTGAACACCAAAATCTGAATCAACAACGTATAATAGAACTAGAAGAATTAGTAGAGAGCCTATGATCTCGATTACGTTCTGCATCTACCCATACTTACTTTTTGCATCACGAATTAGCGGTTACTCAACGCAACCTATTAAGGGCTTGTGAGGCATACAAAACTCTCTTGAGATGCCTCCTCTGGTCACTCCACCCCCAACTATCCCAACAAAAGAAAAAAAAAATCATTCGAGAGACTCCTTAACTTCTTCCCTTTTTAGATCGTGTCCTCCCCTCCTTAATGTCAAAGAGTAATTGTGTTTGTCTTTATGACTTCAAATAAATATGTTATGTTACTACTTCTATTCAATCACTTACACCGAACTTCACAAAGAAAATCAAAATTTGATAGTAAACACTACATTCCTTTTTTTAGAGATTATACTTTCAGAGTTCTTTTCAAGTATGACTCCCATAATGATATAATTAACTGGCCAATAAACTTCAAAAACATGCCAGATATATATAATGTAGACTGCCTCATCAGAAAAAGGATGAAATAAATGAATACCCTAGGTTAAGTAAGTCGAGTGAAAGAATGAAGACTTATACGAGGTGCATAAATGACCTTGACCCTTGAGCTGAATAAGACATAAGATTTGACTTGAGGGCTTATGAACTGCCTCAGTCTGCTGAGTTGCAAAATAATGAAGACCACTTTGAGGGTTAATGAATGCCCTCCACAAGTTTAGGTACATGTTCCGCCGTTATTCCAATGTGATTCCTACCTTTACTTGGACTACACTAATCCAACACCACATGGGGATTGCTTAGGCATAGCCAATGCTGAGCTGAATAAGAATGAAGACTAACTCTAGGGCTTATGAATTGCCTCAACTGACCATAATAATATACTCTACAGTTCTTCCAAAGTGAATCCTACCTTAAACCTGACCCCTCCGTTACACCACTGCACGAGGACAATAAGCTTCAGGTAACACCGAGCTGAATGAGAATATAGAACGACTCGAGGGCTTACGAATTGCCTTAGCTAGCTGTAATAATATGCTTCATCGTTCTTCCAAAGTGAATTCTACCTGAAACCCAACTCCTTCGTTCCACCACCACATGGGAATAGTAAGCGTCGACCAGCACTGAGCTGAATGAGAATGTAGACCGACTCGAACACATACAAATTGCCAAACCCAACGTAGTAATATGCTCCACTGTTCTTCCAAAGTGAATCCTACTTTAAACCCGACTCGTCCGTTTCACCACCACATAGGGATAGTAAGCTTCGGCCAACACAGAGCTAATTGAGAATATAGACCGAATCGAGGACTTACGAACTGCCTTGGTCAATCGTAGTAATATACTCTATCATTCTTCCCAAGTCAATCTTACCTTAAATTCGACTCCTCCGTTCCACAATCGCAAGGGGATAGTAAGCCTCGACCAGTGTTGAGCTAAATGAGAATATAGACTGAATCGAGGGCTTAAGAACTGCCTCGGTCGATCGTAGTAATATACTCCGCCGTTCATCCTAAGTGAATCCTACCTTAAACCTGACTCCTCTGTTCCACCACCGCACAGGGACAGTAAACTTCGACCAACACTGAGCTAAATGAGAATATAGACTGATTGGAAGGCTTACGAACTACCTTAGCCAACCGTAGTAATATGCTCCACCGTTCTTCCAAAGTGAATCCGACCTTGAACCTGACTCCTCCATTCCACCACCACACGCGGACAATAAGCTTCGACCAACGTCGAGATGAATGAGAATGTTGACTGAGTTGAGGGCTTACGAATTGCCTCAGTCGACCATAGTAATATACACGGTCGTTCTTCCTAAGTGGATCCTACCATAAACCCAACTCCTCTGTACCACCATCGCATGGGGACAGTAAGCTTCAGCCAACGCTGAGATGAATGAGAATATAGACCAACTCGAGGGCTTACAAACTACCTCAGTCGACCATAGTATTATACTTTGTAGTTCTTCTCAAGTGAATCCTATCTTAAACCCGACTCTTCCATTCCACCATCGCATGGGGACAGTAAGCTTTGGCGAACACCGAGCTAAATGAAAATGTAAACCCACTCGAGGTCTTACGAACTGCCTCGGTCAGTCATAGGAATATACTCCGCCATTCTTCCCAAGTGAATCCTACCTTAAACTCGACTTCTACATTCCACCACCATACAAGGACAGTAAGCTTCGGCCAACGCCGAGCTGAATGAGAATATAGACCAACTCGAGGGCTTACGAACTACCTTAGTCGACCATAGTAATATGCTCCGTCGTTCTTCTAAAAAGAATCCTACCTTAAACCTAACTTCTCCATTCCACCACTGCATGGGGACAGTAAGCTTCAAGAAATGCCGAACTGAATGAGAATGTATATAAACCGACTTGAGGGCTAACAAACTTTCTCAGTCGGCCATATGAAAGGCTTCTATGAAAACCTTTTACCATCAAGCTTTGGAATTGGGCTTCTTAGGTTACCCATTGATAGACCAGTGATGCATGCAAGCACGACCCCAAATCTCCGGTCGAGATCGCCAAGGACTTGAAGCGCGCGCTCAACTCAATGCTCACAAGTGCATGGTTGTCATCAAGTAACACAATATCGATCCCATAGGGACTGGGAATCGAGGACTGGTTTACTAAGCAAATATAGATTGTTTAGACCGAATCAGTTGGTTGATACGCAAAAAGGGTTGAAAGGAAAACGAGATGACTGAGAGATCACTTTTACAGGGACACCACTATCATTGGGTCCCTATTATGATCGACGGAATGATTCTATGTTTTCAGTTTCACCTAAATGATTGTAAACATATGTCTTCCTCCTAATTCTCAATGGTTGTTCATGTAGGTAGGATATCTATTTTATTCTACGTGATCTTTTGGAACTAAACCGGATTACCCTATTCCTAGCTAAATTTCCCTTTCGAATCGTCAGAGCTCAGGGGGTTGCTATCCATGGGAAGCCCCTTGTCATTGGGTCCCACAACCCTTCTAGAGTTGATTTCTCCTACTTTGGGGCTTCTGCTAGAATAGGTTCATTACGTTATATGATACCTATGGGCCCTCACGGTGAATCAATCTACTTGTGGGTTGACCTTAGTCGTATAGGGAACCAGTCACGAGAAGCCCAGTGAACCAATTCTAGACTATAAATCCTCACTCGTAATCTATTACCCCACATCTCGATTTTATATGGGTCGGAGGATTGGGTTCTCCTTTCAGTCCTTCCCCATACCTCTAAAATATGACCTAATACTTTTGGTATCTAAATCGAATTAACACAATAGAGTTGGACCATGAACAATCATATCATAGAATAAAAGCAAGCATAAATATATATAGTAATTGAAATTAATGCAAGCAAACATGGATACATTGCAATATACTATTTAAAAATAAAGATAGGTTACTCCCTAATCAAAGAATCATAAAAACTACTCCATAAATAGAAGTACAACCATAAGGCTCGACAAAACAAGATTCAACCCATAGGAATAGCAGGAAAAGAAAGAGAAGGGCTTAGTCTTGATCGAAGAGCATCTTCAACTGCAACTTGTACCCATGTTTTGAGTAGCAGCATCGAGAACTCCTCCTCCGATGGTTAGGGGGCCCTTGGACGACCCCCTTTCGGGCCTTGGGAACCCTAGGGTGGTTCCCCTAGTGATCCTTTCCCCACTCCTCTTGGAAGAGTTTCTTATATATAGAGATGGCTCTGGCTTTCCATAAATGCTCATAAAACTCTATTTCCTCGATTTTGGGGTGTCACCACACAACCGTGTGAATTTCACACTATTGACCATGCGCAAGGCTAGAAACTATTTAAATCTAGCCTGAATATTGGGCTGGAAAAAACACATGATTGTGAAAAATTCACACGGTCGATCGTTTGTCACTCTGGAGCCTTCATTTTAATTTGTTTTGTGTCGGTAATATGCTTGTGTCTTGGGATACGACCAGAGCGTGTTCCCTAATGTTCGTGCTCCATAAAGTGCTTCATTTCTACTCTAAAATTTTCATTCTACACATAAAATTAAGAAAAGTAGATCTCCGAATGAAGAATATATAAAAGTGAAGTAAACAAAAATAATATGCAATGAATATCCTAAAAACGAGGTAAGATGTGTGCTAAAATGATAGCTAAAATCCTATATAAAATGTCCACATCAAAATCCCCCAGACTAATACTTTGCTTGTCCTCAAGCAAACTTCCGTGTTCAGCTCAATGCATATAAATGAATAGCTTCATTATCTAGTATGTTCATCTAATCCTATCAAATGGTGCTACTATTAAATCAAATAAATAAGTTTACCAAGTCTATAAAGAAAGTTTTTCGTACAAGTGTAAAATTTTATCCTAGAGTTTTCAAATTCCATGTTAAGTCAAGTCGTCATCTCATTGTATTTCTAAGGTTTCCAACTCTTGGCACTTACCTGCCCTAAGCAAGTATCATCCTCCAAAACTAACACAAAGTCTCAAAGACGTGTTCGGTATTGAGAGAAATTGATAGGTGTTTCCCCAGTAACCTAACTCGGTCTCAAAGGGGCACTAAACTATTTCCACCCACGACAATTGTTTTCTATCCCTAAAAAAAATTCTCTTTTTTTTTTAAACCTCACAATTTCCCTTTTTGCTCTCTTTTTGGCATACTAGTCGACTGGACTATACCCAGTCGACTGGAAACTAATCAGTCAATTGGATACCTGTAAAATAGTGTTAGTACAAAACACAGTATGAAATGAAATGATAGTAGTAATATTGTCTGATCTCGACTTCTTAGTCTCATGCGGACTATCCGTCAGATCGACGCCTAGCTTTGTCTCCACTTGAGGACTCGGTCTCACCTCTTCACTCGAGGCTTACCTATTGATTGCTCAGCCAGACTTACCATGCTTGACATCTGATCTGACTCACTAGGGCTTTCCGCCAGCTATCCAGTCTCTCTAACCTAGCTGGACTTCATGTCGGTTATCTGGTCTCCTAACTCAATCGGTCTTCATGTCAGATGTTCAGTCTCCTGACCCATCGGGACTTCCAGGCTGATGTCCAATCCTCCTGATCTGTTAAGTCTTCTACCTAGTATCTAGTCAACACGACCTACTAGGACTTTCAATACTTTGCCTAGTATCCGGTCTGCCTGTCCTACTAGGGCTTTCCTATTAAGTCTGCATATTTAACATGTATATTAGAACACAAATAATTCTTAACTTTAACTATGATTCATACATCAAAACTAAGGTGTGATGCTCCTTGCATCAACAATCTCCCCTTTTTTGATGTATGACAACACATTGGTTAAAATTAGGAGAATCAAATTTCAATGCATCAAGTTCAATATATATTCATATGTTCACATGCAATGCATTAAGCTCAAGTATAAAGTTTAAATTCATATGCAATGAATGAAGCCATGAAATACATTCTTAATATCAAGTAAGTGTATTAACTTTAAATTTTACTTCTGTCTTTTTTATGCTTACTTTAAACCTCTCTCTCCTCCTTTGGCATACATCAAAAAATTATTATCTTTCAAATGCCAAAAATCAGGATTTGAGAATTTCACACAAGTGAGTTCAAAGTATTAGCATTCAAAATAGGCAAGATTGATTTTAAGATAAAAACTAAGTGTATGAATTTTCATAGCTTTACTACATAAGCATTTCAAAGTACCTAAGCTTTTTTAACATACTTAAGTTTCTTAACATACTTATGCTTCTCAAAGTCCTTTAGAATACTTAAGTTTCTCAACATACTTAAGCTTCCCAACCATTTTCAAAAATCGCTAGTTTTTCAAAATGAGCTTGTCAAAGTAAGCTAAGTCATATAAGATTTTCAAGTTATTTTTTTGAAACTATGCTTTTCAAAGCATATAAGTGCTTCAAAATTTAAGAAAATTTCTAAGATTTGGAAAACGCCTTAAAAAATATCTCTGCCTAAAAAAAACTAAGTATTTTGAAAATATTTTAATTTCCTCTTTAATTGTTTCGTCCCTCTTAATTAAAGCTTTCAATTTTGAAATTGTTTTATACCCCTTAATTAAATCCATACAATTAAGAATTTTGAAAAATTGCTCTCTCCCCCACAATTCAAGCTTGTAAAATGCAAATGCAATAAGAGTTGTCCAAGCATGAATCTTTAGTTGAAAACATTATTATGATTGAAAATATATTGAAAGTACACACCTAAAATTTATCCTTAAAGCAAATGTCTAACTCTTGGAAAGCTCAAATGATATAAAATTATCATTAAGTCTTGGGAAAGAGTTAGTCATTGAAGTGATCATTTTTCTTTTAACCCCTTTTGGTTCATGTCGATGCACTGAGTCTACATTTAAAACAAAGGGTATAGTCCTAACATCTCACACTCATTTTCGTGGCTCAATATACAAATAGATAATCCTAGGTGTTTGTGAGATGTGAAGGCTTACCTAGATCTATAGGTTCATGAAATCTAAATTTGACCTAGGCTAGATCAATTTTTTTATTTTCTTAGTGAAAAATAATATTTATTTAGTAAAAAATAGATTTAAAATGATAAAACATTAAAGAACCCTATTCTACCAAACATAACCTCAATTAATTATTAATTCAACAATCAAAACTTAAGATAAATATTTGAAAACTTAATTATATATGTGCGAAGTAAGTCAACTATAAAGTCCTAATCTGAGGAAGAGGGAGGTGGACGAGGATGACTCATGCCCCAAGATCGAAGCATCTCCATCATCTCTCTGTGCTCGTCCCTCTGCTGTTGGAGCATCTGTATCATCTCTAGATATTGCCGCTCCTGACGGTGCATCACATCCTCCAGTCTGGATAATCTCTCGGCTACTATGGGAGGAGCAGGAAGTCCAAGAAAGGGAGATAAACCATGAATCTCATAATCTGGTGGCTCCTCACTCCTATCTGATTGATGCTCCAGGTCATGCTCAAGTTGAGGCTGAGGCTGTAGTTCATCCCTCCTCCAGGTTATGACATTATTTTCATCTAGACCTATTTTAGCTAATGCAAATTGTCTAGAGCCTATCATGTCATACTTAGTGAGTTGTTTGACGTCACCTATGGTAACATCAAATCCTAATGTAGCTAATAAAGATGTGATAACATGACAGTAGGGCAAATGTACCCTACCACTAGTAACGACCCTAAAATGATGAATGATAGACTGAAACATTTATAAACTAATATCTATGTCTAATATGTGACTAAGTGCATAGAGTAAAATTGAATGATAGGGACGTATCATAGCGATGTCCATAGTGTTGAGTGACAAAATACAGTTCATTATGACTCTGTATAGAGCATAATCATGTACTCTAAGTCTAGTAGAACTGAATATACTCAATGATGGAGTTCACTTGTAAGATACCGAAAAAATAATAATAAAATACCCCTTTCTAATTAAGGAAATTATCTTATATAATTTCTCAGAAATTCATATAAATTTTTCCCGATTTAAAAGAAGGGCATACGATCGTTTAAGAGGAAGATGAAAGCTTAAATGAGAGATTGGGTTAAACCTAGGTTAGCTATGAGTTAGACTTGAGTTAGTTGAACCCATTCCATCGGCTTTTAAAAACCGCCCGAACCCAAACCCGATCCGAATTTCTTCCCACCGCAATTTCTCCTTCTCTTCTCGCGATTTCCTCTGTTCCCCTCTCTGGTTTCTCGATCGCGATTTCTTCTCCCTGGTGCTCCATCGCCCATGTCTCTCCTTCCCGATCTCGGCGGCAGCTAGCTCCTCCAACCATCAAGTTTTCTTCGGCGCATGGGACGATCACCGTGACCACCGAGCCAGTTCTTCCGGTCACCCTAATCGGCCGGTATGTGATTCTCACTACCATCTCCGCCGTGACCGATCGATGCAGTTCTTGTGCTAGTTGTTACTGATGTCGTTCTTCTCCCTCGAGCTCTGGTTGTCATCGCCGGAGCAACTTGCTGATCTAGCGATTTGCTTTATCATCAGTTTGTTAGATCTCTATTGTGGTCAGTTCTAGTTGTCTTCTTCTTCCGACATCACCGCAGCTTAGATCGGATGTGGGGACTCAGATCAGCGTTGTCGTCGTTGTAGGTGAGCATCGTCGGTGTTGATACTCTTCCCTAGTAGAGTTCATCATTTTGGCTCGATTGTTAGGTTGTTTTCATCTTGGATCGGATGTAAGTTTGGGAACCATGATTGCAGGTGGATTGGGGTTTCTATGGCTGTGTTTTGTGGATCCCAACAGCGGCATGCTTCAATGGTCCTTACTGTGGCTAAAAATTTGTCATTGATTGCGGTGTTGATCACCCTCACAAAATGCTTCGAGGCTTATTGTTAGCCACTCAATTCCTTTGGTTACCCTTCAACCTTCAAGTAATTGATGTGCCTTATCTTTGTTTCTGGGATGTTAATTTCAAAAGGTTGGAGATCGGGTAATGATCTTGTGATAGCTGTGGTATCTTGTGATTGTCGGTTGGAATTGGTCTTGCCTTAATTTGGTTGTTTGATATAGATTAGATACTCGAAATTGGGACAAGAAGTTGTACGGGTGAAATTAATCAAGGTGAGTTGTGATTTAGGTGTTATGGATGAGAATGTTCAATCTATAGCTAGCCTATTATTGGTTTGCTGATTAAGAGCTAATGAAGGAAGTTGTTTAGGTAGTTGATCGAGATATAAAGTTGATGTAGGATTATGATTTGATCCTAATATTAGAATTGACAGCATGATTGGATCATATATGTTTTGTTTGTTGGATGTTGATTTCAGGACCTTGATTCAAGATCGGTTCATGGACGTGAAGACTATCGACATAGTCTACATAACAGGTGGGTAATTTCTACCTTGGTCAGGTAGTTTATTGATCCTAGTGCATGGATTTACTTATGATGATGATAGTATCATTTACCTTGACTCCACTCATATTATTTCATTGCTTGATACTTAGTCTTTGGACTTTGAGATGCTCTGTTGTTATCTCTACATTTCATTCATCAGCATTATGGATTACAGATGCTATGGTATGTGGACTTATGTGTATGTAGTTGAGTGCGGTTGTTGACTTGATTTATGTCATCAGGATAAATCACCAAGGGGTGGGTGATGTTGTAAATGTAGAGTTGATTATCGTATCATATTCCTTTATGTTGTGTATCTATTATGGATCATGTATTTGTGTGTGCCTGTGTGGATTATCGATAGTGTGTCGCTATGGACTGGAGGTCCTAGCGTGGTTGTATATCCATTATGGATCATGTATCTGTGTGAGATTGTGCGGGTTGTTGATAGTGTGTTGCTACGAACTAGAGGTCCTAGCATGGTTGACTGTCAGTTGTGTATGACTCTCTGTGAGATAGAGAGTGTGGTGTGGATATATGTGTTAGTTATATATGAGAGGTGCCTAAGGCAATTGCCTTATGGTTGTACCATTTATTTAATAAATAAAGATTCACTATTTGAGTATATATATTTTCATCTATTTGATTGGATCTTAAACTCATTTACTGAATTTCCACAATACGATTCATAGCATAAAAGAATTTGTGATTGGATCACAACTAGTGAGTATCTCTACATGTGTAATTGTGATGTATTGGAATTATCCCTAGTCGATGAATTGGTGCATTCAAACACCATTAATTATGTTGAGACTAACATGAGTTATACTCCTTGGTTTATCCAAGCAGTTATTTTTCACTGGCTGGAGATATTGGGATGTCCGGAGTTAACTGTTGATGCTAGTTATGGTAACTAATTCATTGGAGTGACTAGCTGTAAGATTTCATATGGTTCTCTACATATATGGATATGCTAATGAAGTTTTTGTTGCATCTTAAGTGCGATGTTCCTTCGACTTGCGGTATTCAAGTCATCTTGGTCATGAAGACTTATGCTTTGACATCTTAAGCAAGCATCTCCGAGGAGATGTGGACTCAGGATGATTGAGTATAAGTCGAAGTGGTCGAAGGTGTTTGAATAGCCTACAGAGGATTCACTACTCCTTGCGAGGAGATTGATGTGAGCAAAATATATAGGGGTTTAGGAGTAGTTTTCGCTCACATCTCGCTGCATTTTATACTTGTTTCATGCATATCGTACTTTGTTTTGCATGCATTTCCTATTTTATAGTTCGGAGATCTGCTCTTTGTGCTTTTGTATGCAGGACATCATTCTATAGAAAAAATGGCACACTTTTGGAGAAAAGGGAAGGCATTTGACAGCTGGAACAGAAGGAGACACGACCTGGCCCTGTGGATCCACACCCCTGGCCCCAGATCATGAACCACGCCACACACGGCCTGGCCATGTGAATCCACATGGTCGTGTGGCACTGGGACAATTTTGACGCGATTAGGTTTTTTTCGGGTTTTGGGAAGATCCAACCTAATATCTATATAACGAAAGCTACGCCCAAACTCTAAGGGGAGGCACGACGACTGAGGCGACACACCGACGCCCTAAAAAGCATCGGGAACTCGCAACGGGGAGGAAGGAAGCCGCTCGATGATCAAGTTCTTCACTTCAACGCTAGAGAGAAGAGCCACAGTGCTTTGTAATTCACGTTCCTTGCACAATTTACATTATTTCTATGAATTTGATTATTCTTTGTGTTTCTCTTCTCATATTCATGGAGTATATTCTTTGATTCTAGGATTATGGAGTAGTTTGTGCACGTAGAACATGTTATTTCAAATATATTTCTGTTCTTGAATTCATATTTGCAATTGATGTTTGTTTAGATCGATAGTTATTCGTTTTGGCTTTCTATCTACTATGCATAGCCGATACGAGGGGTGACAACCCTCATATCAAAGATTTATGAGAACTAAGGAGGAGTCTAAGGGTTGACCTCTCTCTGGTAATCGCGAATAGAAGGGTGTGATAGAGTCGGGAACGAGACACATTCTGATTCGTCACAAGGATTGATTTGACATCCTTGTACCGCCTACCCCATTTTAAAGCCAGGGGTCGACCTGGTATGACAAAGGTAGTTCCCGATATATGCAAAGGCTTATTGGGGAAGTGTATGATGTCCCTTCCACAAGACCGTAGTTAGATGTCTAGACGACACCCAATTGGTAGCATGTTTTGCGATGCATAAGCGAAACTAAAATCCTAGAATTCCCTCCAAATACTCGTAGAAACCCTTCTCTTCCTCCATGTGACACCATACTAGAGTTAAGACTACCATCAATCCTCATAATCATAACCGCTAGAACTAAACTCCGAACAAGAACGTCCACCGAACAATCAGTACACAAATCTCAGTCCCTGTGGGATAGATAATCTATTTATTTCTTAACAACATCCGTGCACTTGCGGGTGTTGAGCGCGAGTGCGCGCTTCGAGTCCTCGATGGTTCCCGTCGCGAGATTTGAGGACGCGTTCGCGTGTATCAAATTTTTAACGCCATTGCCGGGGACTAATTGATTCAATATCGAATGAAGAGGTGGATAGTTGGATCGGACTTAGGATTAGATTTATTTTATTGCTTTATTTTTATTTTTATTTCATATACTTCATCTTTAGATTTTTAATATCTAGATTAAGTTTAGATTAATTTCAGTAGTTACATTGCATTAAGTTTCAGTTTAAATTTTCTGCATTTGATTTTGTGCAATAGAATTTTTTGCAATTGATTTAGTATTTAGACTAGTTTATTTCCTGTTTTTGAGCATTAGGTATACTAATTTAGTGGCTCAGTTCATCGTATGCATAGACGCTTAGGATCGGGAAATCTACTTCCGATAGACCCAGAAATTGAAAGAATCTACTATCGTAGAAGAGCTGAGCAGAGAAGCATGGAAGACCTAGACGCATCCGTGGTAAACTTAGGTAGCCGACCCCTACAAGACTATACAGCCCCTAGTGCTGGAGGATATAAGCCAAGCATATATGTACCATCAATTTCGGCCAACAACTTTGAGTTGAAACTTGCACTTATACATATGGTCCAGCAGAGTCAATTCGGAGGAGGTACAACTAAAGATCTGAACCGGCACCTGGAGACATTTTTGGAAATATGCTCTACAATGAAATTCAATGGAGTACCTGTTGATGTAATCCGTCTAAGCCTAATCTCGTTCTCACTGTCGGATAAGGAGAAAACATGGCTCCACTCCCTTCCTTTTGGAAGCATCACCACATGGGAGCTCAAGTATCACAGTTTTTGATGGTATTCTGGCTTTTTACATAGCAATACGCAACTGCGCTTATTTAATTACTTCCTTCCGTCAGAAGGAAGGGGAGTCCTTGTTCGAAGCCTGGGATCATTACAAAGGGCTACTCTATCAATGCCCTCATCATGGTTTGGAGAGGTGGCTAGTGATCCACATATTATATAATGGGATCATGTATGCCACTAAGGTGTCCCTCGATTCTGCTGCAGGAGGAGCACTGATGAATAAGACTATCGAGGAAGTAGAGGAGTTGATCGAAGAGTTGGCCCAAAACCACCATCAATGGGCTTCCAAGTGTAGTCATCCATCTCCTGCAGCGGGTCAATATGCTGTCAACTCCGTAGCCCACCTAGCGGCAAGGATGGATGCACTTAGCAGACGGTTCGACTCTCTAAATCCTATTTCTGCATGTGTGGCCCATACCTTTGGAGAGGGGGCAGAAGCATATAAAGAGGACTATTATGGAAGGTAGGGTAGCTTAGACGAACAGATCGAGCATGTCGACGCGGTTAGGGATCATAATTAAAGGCTCAACAACCCGTATTCCAACACCTACAATCCCGAATGGAGGAACCACCCGAATTTTTCCTATCGAAATAACTCAAGGAATTTCCAACCGTCCGGAGGATATGGGCAACAACAGGGCAATGGGCAGCAACAACCACAGAAGTCTAGGCTAGAACTGATGATGGAGGACTTCATTGTTACCCAAACGAAGGCCAATGTATAATTCCAGCGCCAACATCAGAGATCGGAAGAGGCAATTAGGGAGTTGAAGGCCTCTGTCGATGGACTCGCGAGCCACACTAAAATGCTAGAAATGCAAGTGGCTCAAATAACCTAGACCATATCACATACCATGGATGGCTCTCCACCATTATCCGAGAAAAATTAGGCGGAGGAAGAGGGAGTATGCAGTCAAAGAGTAGGATAGAAAAACAGATTTACTAGGGGATGTGTAGCCATTATATCAACGTTACCAAACCAAGCTGAAATTGAAGATAAAATCCCGCCAAAGCTAGAGGACCCTGGTGAATTTGTCATACCCTGCATAATTTATGGTGAGTGCATGAATGAAGCACTGTGCGATCTAGGGTCATCGATTAGTGTGATGTCCTACGCATTCTACCTGGAGATGGGACTGGGTAATATGCAACCAATGGGCATAGGGATTCGCATGGCGAACGACACGATTAAGGAACCCGTTGGCATGCTGGAACATGTACCTGTGATGGTTGAGAATTTCATGATACCCACGGATTTTATTGTACTGGACACAGGACCAAACCCCCAGAATCCCATTATTTTCGGAAGACCTTTTCTGGCGACCGTGGGAGCATGCATCGACGTCAAGGCACATAAAATCTCCTTGGAAGTAGATGACGAGATCATCGTATTCAACCAATCGGAGTGTAGGCATCCCTTCGCAGACGGGTATATTTCGTGTAGGGTAACGACTGCATCACCTGAAGATAAAGTTTTCGAGACGGACGAATCAAGGTTTACAGAGCCTCCCGAGCTGAGTTGAGATAACGGAGTGTGGTAGAGCTAAAAGACCTTAAACAAAGCGCTTCTTGGAAGGCAACCCAAGTTTAGTTTTTATTTGTTTTAGACTTAATTGAATTCGTTTGTGTAGCTTAGATTTTGATTTCTAGCATTTAGCATTTCTGATCATGAATTAGGATTAGAAAGAACCTGCTAGGTAAAAACAAAAGAATCATTTTAGAGCCTTTACGCAGGCGGAGTTTCAGAGCTTATGGGAGCACTTCCAGCGGGCCGAGGAGTTCTACGACGAGGCTCGTGTCTACTTCCAGGAGGAGGTTTCCCGTCGCCAGGAGGAGGTCATACATCGCCAGGAGGTTCGACAGCACATGAGTGCCCAGCAGGCACAGTGGGCCCGAGAGAAGGAGCACTGAGCAGCCGCTGCATCCACTAGCTCTCAGATAGACCACATGTACATGTGACATCAGTGGCTGAGCACCATATTTACCCAAGAGGCCAACATGCCGAAGCTACCAGACTTTCCACCTCGGCCACCCTATTAGAGGTATAGCTTCACACAAGTCTGGGGGGATGACCCCAAGTTTTTATTTATTTTGTTTCTAGCAGTAGTTTCTTTCTTGATATTTGCATGCTTAGTTTTAGTTTGTATACATATGTTCATGCATAGAGTGTTTAGTTTCTTTCAATACTTAGTTTTTACTATCTTTAAACTGCCTCAATAGTATTTTTAAGATCTCCTTGTAAATTGTTTCCATAGGTAGCTTAATTTTATTTATCTCATGGTATTTTATTTTATATGCTCTAATAAATGTTCTAAACTTGCACTGGTTAGCTTTTATTTCTACACTTACACTTGACGAATATTCTAAAAGGAAGAATCTAGTACATACGTAGTTATGATTCATCTTAGTAGTCTAGTACTTTGGAATCCAGTTGAGTGTCATCGATTCAGAGCAGTTGACTGCTATCTATAACAGTTGACTGGTGTCGAGTAAAACCTCAAACAAAATACTTGTTTGAGCATCCGATGGTCCGGTAAATCTCAAACCACTTGTTTAAGCATCTGACACTTTCAATCGTTGGGTAGAAACCTCAAACTCATGTTTGAGCGTCTGACTTGTCGGATAAAACCTCAAACCTAAGTTTAAGCATCCGACACTTGACTTAGCCATTCGGCCAAGTTCGCCTATGAGCTACAGTTACAATCGCTCAATCTCTCATCTCCCTTGGATCCCTCACCGAAGCTCTCTTTGTCCGACCATGTCCCTCGGATGCACCAAGCACACGACTTCCACAATGTCATCCTTCGCATCTCGCCTTAAAGTCTGCTTCCTTTGGCTTCACTCCAATGCTCCTCGTCTGACGGTCCCTCGGATGCACCAAGAGCACGACTTTCGCAATGTCATCCTTCACTAACTCAAGGATCCGATCCATGAGATGGTGAACCCACCAATACTATCATCAAGCTAACTCATGTGTGATTTACTAAGTCCTGCACAACTTAAACACACATATCAAATCAACATAAACATCCTAACTTAAACCTTTGTCACACACATAAAAACCAAACCATATTTGGGTTGATTGCCCTAATAGTGGGGGAAACGCCTCGCTAATTTAAAATGGTTTGTCCCTCCCAGCTTTCTCCTTCCTTTTCTCTCTTATTTTCCAATTGCACTGCTTCGTGGAGAAGCAAGGTACTTACCTTCTTTACCTATCTCATTTGCTAAGCTTCGTATTACTTCTTCCGCCCTATTTGATTGCCATAAGTTGTTATTCCTCGTCGTTCGGGTATAACCTATAAGTCGGATCTTCTTTAAAGCCTTGGAATGACACCTAGAAATGAGATCTTCACAAGGCTTTGAAAATGCACGAAGTTAATGGTACAAGAAAATGAAATTTTGATATGTTTGTTTTGGGAGTGAAGATTGGTCAGAATCGAGTGTATTTTTTTGTCGTGTTTTAGGGGTTTTTCCTATCATTTGGGTTGTGACCGGCAAGAAAGATGAAATTTTGATCTTTTGGGGAGATTGGTTAAAATCGAGTCTTTTGGGAGTTATGGTGCTTGTTCAGCTATGCGACACTGATGATCAGGTCAGATTTTTGTAAAATCTCAATCTATTTGGCATGTTGATTTCAGAATTTCTTTAAAAAAAAATTTAGCCTCTTTGGGCATTAGGTTGCTTCTGCTTTGGTCTCTTTAAGACAGCGTAACACGTATAATGGTAACTCAATATATTCATGGAATAGGCCTACAGAAAATTTTGGATCTCTTGGACACCTTGAACTTGCAATTCATCTACTGTTCTCAATCAAGAATTTGGGTCTCATGTAGTGGAAATCATTGAATCTTCAAAGCGAAAAGCAAGGACGATGGGTGATGCAACATTCAAGGTATTTTGATATTTTAATGTGTCAGTGTTTCTTCATTACCTCTTCTTCTTGGGAATATCTTGGATTACATATTGTATCATCTAGATGTTTTCCAACTTCAATCAAACTATTTTTTTATCTCTGTGGCCTAGTGAAAAGTTTTACTTTCAAGGTTCTACTGATATCTATACTACAAATTAATTCATCTTAAATTTGTTTCTTATTCAATGTGCACACTCAAGGAAGGAGTAGATGCCTTTAATAAAATTGGAATGGCTTTTCTCTCTGATGGTTTTTCTTGAATGAACTTCTCAGCTCTCTCTATGCATAAGCTTTCTTATATTTTTTAAGTTTTTTTAATCCATTACATTTTAAAGATGGCCATTTAGATGACTCTGAAGCTTCCAAGAGTGTCAGGAGTGCCACAAATAAAGGTTTGCTATCGCCATGGGCAGATTAAGAGATATTCAGATTGAGGAGATGCAGAAGGTAAACCTGACATTGAGTACAGTAATATCTAAAATTTACCATAATATGTGGTCATATATCTGTATCTTATAGTTTAAATATTTTGCATGTACAATACTGGAGTGGTGGAATTTGATGGATATATATACCTATTGAAGAGCAACAACATTTTTAGACTCCATTCTGCACAAGGGGTGTGAAACAAAATTGACTCAATGAGACTAAGATTCTTAATAGTAATGCCAATTTTCAGATTCAGCTTAGGATGATTTGAGGAACATAAATGTCGGAGTAAACAAAACATGGTAGGACTTGTATAGCAAAATTATTTGCAGACCACGATGGATGATCATTATATGCCACATTATCTAAGGATGCTTCAGCTGGTGACTGAGACACTGAAGATGGAAATTATTGACTTTTGTTTTTTTGTATTTATGATTGGAGTATTATGCCTCGAAATTGTTATTTATTATTTTTTATTATTTGCATATATATTAAGCCTACAAAACATATTCAAAGACTATGTCACTATCAAATTTAGCTAACGCTCATCCTTTTACTTTGTTTTTTTTTGTTTTCCAGGAGAGAAAATTTAGTTATGATTATTTTGTATTTTTTGAGCAAATAGAATTGTTTAAGTTATGATTTTATAATTATTTGTATGTGGTATTATAATTGTGCATCTTCGAATGCATTTAACCCCAGTGCACAGCTGCGACTGTGAAAACTCTTAACCGCAGCGTGTAGTTGTGTGTTTCTAATGCATTTAATCGTAGCATGCAACTGTGCGCTGCGAATACTCTATCAAATTACTTAGTTGTTGATCTAGATTTTCTTTTTCAATACAGGTACATGACAACATATTGTTTGGATATCCTTTCCAACCATCATCTTATGAGAAGGCAATTGAAGTTGCTGCTTTATAACACGATCTTGATTTGCTCCCAGTAAGTGCATGTGTCGAAGAATAAATCTTTAAGTTGTATGATTTATATAGTTTTTCTCCTCTTTCCTCTTTATGCACTGTAAAAAAACACGGTGCTTTTCAACACACACATGTTTATATGCATGCAGGAGAGTTTGTGAATGTGGATCATCAAAAGTTATGTCTAATCCCTTAAAATATAGATGAAAATATTAAAAAAAAAAAAGATAATCCTGGCTTCATTTTACCTCTTGTTCACTTCCTTTTTTTTGTATAGAAAAAGTATATTAATGAAAAGTGTTAACTACCTCATATTCTAGTCAAGTATTGGCTTAGAATTCCTGATGGAATTTTATATTCTTGTTTGTATGGTATAGAAAATCTATATGCACATTGATTACAAATTCTAAATCCTGTTTTTGATGAGGAATATATTCCTTGACCTTACTGAGATTGGTGAAAGAGGATTCAATATAAGTGGTGGAA
Source organism: Wurfbainia villosa (assembly GCA_025175895.1). Taxonomy (NCBI): domain Eukaryota; kingdom Viridiplantae; phylum Streptophyta; class Magnoliopsida; order Zingiberales; family Zingiberaceae; genus Wurfbainia; species Wurfbainia villosa. The sequence continues at coordinate 109,598,478 of CM045987.1, read as the reverse complement.
AAAAACGAAGAGTTTCCATGGCCAGAGCAGTATATTCTGACTAGAATAATAGGATCTTTGCTTTTTGTCTAATGCACCTAACTTATTTGAAGATAAAACCTACTTAAAAGGAAATGGTTGCCCTTTATATTTTGCTATTCATGCCATTTTTTACCTAGCTTTGCACTGTAAATTCTTGTTCATTTTTTATTTTTAATGTCTTTATTATGTTCTTAGTCTGTGGAAAGTATGATATCTTTATTCAATTATTAGTCTTTCTTCATTACATTCTGATTTATGACCCATTTCTTTCCAGGTGTTTGATAAATGCATCAAAGGCCAACTTAGAGATAAAACTCGTGTTCTGGTAACAAACCAGTATTTTTCTTCCAAGTGTGGACAAGATTATCCTGGTTAATGAAGGAATGGTGAAAGAGGAAGGCACCTTTGATGAACTCTATGCTAGTGGAGCCCTCTTTCAAAAGTTGATGGAGAATGCTGGGAAAATGGAGGAGCAAATAGACGACAAACAAGGAGAAAATGTTGAAGCACCTAAAAAGCCCTCTGAAAATGGACAGTTGACGCTTAATCCACTATAACAAAAATTCGAATAGACAACGGTGAAAAACCGTTGTCTATGATCAAAGTGGGGCAGTCAAAGACAACGGTGAAAAACCGACTTCTTCTATTTTTATAATAGCAACTTTATATATAATGAGAGTAGGTGTTTCATATTAATAAGACAAATCACGTAGTTATCAATAATGAAAGTAGGTGCTTCATATCCATTATCAAACAAATGCAATCAGTTTCTTGCATTAAGAACTGTGGCCCAAATTGAAATAAGAAATATCTAATTTACTATTAGTCGAGTGAATCCCATTTTTACTCCTCAATGCTATCCAACCCTCAACAAAAATCTTGTCAAAACTTTTGCATATTGAAACTTAATCAATCCAAAATCCAATCAAGCTTTACATGTCTTTCTGCTTGTACGTGTCTTTTCTTTTCCCTTAAATTCTTCTTGTATGTGTTATTCTAAAGCATCTTTTAACCCACTTGCATATTTTTGTGCCCAGACTTAAGGTTTCATTCTATTTTAATCTACCACGTGTTAGTTGCATGTTGCTACCGACTTATCTAAGAGTATAAAAAGAATAGGTTGACTTGATCCAAATCAATTCAACTGACCAAAGATTTTGCTTTTTAGGTCTATATATGTGGGCAGCATAAAAAACCACTTGTCTAGTATACTAAGCCCACTGCAAATGGGGGACATATGCTATATGTGGAGTCTCATTCTACATATGATTAGGCAGTCACTTAGGCTTCCTTTTAAAGCTTTGCTTGTAATTTAGGAATTTCCTATAAAACATTATCCTTTCTCAATGGAAGGATTAGAAGTTTCCTTTTCTAACAACCTCCAAGTTTCAACTTACGTTTTCATGCCTGTCTATTTTATTGATGATACATTATTCCAACCAATTTGTTATTATGGCTGGCGTAGTCATATTTTGAATGGTCACTCATGCCTTTTTTTAGAGATCTGTTGAAACATTTTAGGCAATCTTAAAACATATTATTATTGGTTTCTCTAGTATAAACTTGTTTCAAATAAGTCTGTTTCTTGTATGAAAAAAATAATCAGCATACTCTTTGAAATTTTCCTTTCAGAAAAGGGAAATATTTCAAGAAATTGGACAATATTAAGATTCCGACTATTCTCCCATAATGCTATGTATATCGAAAAACAAAATTATAAATATTTCCCATGAAAAAGAGATTCAAGTTTCTCACACCAAAATCAAGAGTAGCATCACTGGCGTGTTATATTTTGCTAGTTCCATGGAATTAGTGAGCTACTGATTAAATCTAGCTAAACACCAAGAAGTCGTGTGTAAACTTCATGAATCATATATATGGAATTATGATATGGCTAGAAAGCATCACCATATTTAAACGGATTTGCAGCACTACGAACGTAATATTGATTGATAATAAATAAATATAAGGGAACATGTCAAAAGAAAGTCTATCATGCTGGTGGCTCTCAGAAGATAACATTTTAGTCTTCTGTGACTTAGTCACCACTAACAACACTTCTGATATCCACGAAATAGTTAATTAAAAAGCATCCTTGAGCAATTTCTTGCCAATAGACACAATAAAAAATTCAGAAATTGATCTTACTTGATTTTGAGGCTACCACTTGTAAATTATAGCAAGAGTTCTTCCAGAAAATATTCCAACTTAAGTTTTGATGTAATCAAAGCTTTAACTTCATCTGGTAAAGGATCGACAATGGGCAAACTAGGCAAAGTGACATCTTCTTGTAGAAATATTCCAACATTCAGACGACCTCCATCTCCTATGTACTTTGAATATGATGGAGGTCAAGGATCCATAGGCGAATAACCAAAAGGAGCACGGTGGGCTGGTTCCAAAAACAAATTGTAGCTCCAAAAACACATTTTGTATGAGCTAGGTATTTTGGAGAACTCAAAACAAACAAAGCCATTGAATTCGAGAACTCAAAAGGGAAAAAAAACTAACATTAAGAAACCTAAAATCGACAATAGAGAGAGTACCACTCGAGGTATGTTGCCCGGCAGCGAGACCCAATTGCAGCAAGAGGAAGGAATGCGAAGCAGCGACAGGGAGATGCAGCGACAAATGCAGCGAAGCACCGAGAGGAACACAACGACGAGCGAACAACTCCTTTGACGAGCGGACAACTTCCTTGACCTAAGTAACCTATATATATATATATATATATGGCAACGGGAATGCGACAACTCATTAGGTAAAATTTATTATAATATATTATTATTACAACAACAATAATATTTTATCATTGTATCAAAAATATTGTGAAAATTTTTCATTGACAATAATTCATTGTATCATTGTCTTAACTATTGTTAAAATAAAAATAAATTTTTTTAAAGATGACGGTTTTGAAAAATCATTATAAATTGTGTTAAATATGGAAAAAAAATTAAAATACTAAATTAAATGACCAAAATTTAGGAAAATAATACTAAGAATTATTTCGGATTTTTTGGAGAATTTTAGGAATTTTTTCAGAATTTTTCTAGAATTAAACGAGGTCTATACGAGATTTACGGGAATAGTTAAAATTACTGGAGGATTAATAGAAACCAAACCTAGGTTTTCTATTTCTCATTTTCTTTCCACGCGACTCCCTCTTCGCTCGCGATAACTCCTCTCCCCGTCGCATCCCCTTTCCCGAGCCCCTTCTCCTCACGCGGCCACACCGCTGCCTTCTTCCTCGCGTCGCCACCCACAGCATCGTCGACGCCTTCGTCCCTTTTCGCGAGCTCGAATCGTTGCCGCCCACTGTCCCTCTCCCAACCTCAACGACGTCGCCCCTTTCGCCGTCCACAGCCGCTGCCTTGGCCATCGCCACCTCCCCGAGCCAGCGACTTTTTCTCTCAGTGCTTCTGAGCTCGCATCGGATGTCTTCGTCCCCTACGACGACTCTTGATTTGGATCACCATCGCCTTGCGAGATAACTCGAGTCTGAGAGGGAGAGCTGACGACCTTGCATTCACTGTGATGACCCTAATCCTCGATCTTCTTCTCTGCGATGTTTTCGATCTGGATCGCCACTGTTCTTTGCGATGACTACCGATCAGGAGCATGGCTCCCCTTTGACAGGGTGATCTGTGATCGATTTTTGGCTGTCGGTGTTGGGGATTACTCTGCCGATGGTCGTCGGAAATAGGTAAGCGTCGATTTTCCTCTTGTTGCCTTGGATAAGATCTATACCTAGCTGTGGAATTTCCTCATCCTAACTTGGGTTTATGGTTTAGGCAGTGTTCTGGAGCTCAGGTTGCTCCGGTGAACAGGGGATCGGGACAAGTTAGGTCGGTGGAGACCCAAGTGACGGTAAGCTGTGATTTATCCTTCTTGGTTTATTTGTTATTGTTGTACTTTGTGGAGGGTTGATGGATTTGGGAGTGGCTCGGTTATGGGCTGGGAATAGAACAGATTTGTGTTGGGTGTTAACGGCTGTAAATGGACTGTGGGTGCCAATTTGTGGGATCGAAGGGTTGGATCGAGTTTGAGGTAAGGTTTGGGTTGAGCTATGTTTTTATTAGGTTTTATATACGACAAGGTGGCCATTTTGGTGAAGGGGATGTTTCATTGAGGTATACTTGAAGGGGTTGCGTATTCTGTGAATGGGTTAGATCCCTAAATTAGTGAAATTGGGAGTTGATTTGGGAAGGAATTATATTTTTATACGGCAGTGAGTGATAGGTTAAGTGGATAGCTTAATCCATTAGGTTTTGGACTTGATATTAGAGTTGGCAATATAATCTGAGTATATTATGTTATATGCAGGTTTCAATCACGAGACGGGTCCACGGGCGTGAAGATTTCATTATTACGATCATTATAGCAGGTGGATATTTTGACTTATCTTTTAGATAATGTCATATTGATATGCTTAGTTGGTTATAGCTTGTAATAATTTTTATGTTTAACTACCTTGTATGTTATTGTGCCTACTTGATACATGTATTTGATCAGCTTTTAGTATACCTTCCCTGTTTTACTTAGGTCATTGATATGTACCCATTTGTTTGTGCATATTGTTCGAGATACGTATTTTGGTTAGTGTTACATTCTTTAGTGTCATGCACCATCTTGCATGATTGCATGTTGGTTGGACGGAGTTCCTTTGTAGTTGAGCCCGTAGCCAGTTACATGATCTGCACACGCTGCCACTCATGGGTTAGTGGTACATCAGGAGGGTGTGTGCAATAGCTCTGTCATGCTCCGTTGGTCCATTCATGGGTAGCGATGAGGCAGCATGGTAGCGGGCAGAGATCTCTCCTCTGGTCTACGACACCGAGAGATGAGAGCTTTGCCCCCCCCACTCTGTTTAGGGCAGGAGGATAGGTGTACTCCGACAACATCCTGTCCACTCGGTCACTCAGGAGCAATGATGACAGAGTGCACAGTTGTCATAGCCCTACCCACTCGGCTTCACCATCGCGTGTGAGGCGGCTGACTGGCGTCAGGGGTGACCATGTCATTTGCATCGCATGCATTTTGTATGGATGACATTTGTATTGTATTTACTGCATTTTAGTTGCTGCCTTGGATGTTGCATATGATTGTTATGCATACATGATACATTTTTGTATTTGGTATGACGACTTTATTTGCTAGTATGACACATGCTCCTAGGACAGGATAGGAGATTCAGGTAAGTACAGTCTTTCCGCATTTCTTTCTTGCATTTCCTATTATTGATTAGTAGACTGTACTGACATGATTATTATTGTTAGTTATATCTGACTATGCATATCGACTATTATTCGCTGAGTTTATTGAACTTACCCCATTGTTTTATATCTATTTCAGGATGAAGCTGTCAGGAGAGTCCAGCTGTCAAACCCCCTCGTCATGATGATTTTTGTTATTGGATTTATGGTTTCGATTTTTGATTAGAAGACATGTTTAGGTTTTGTGTTTTGGTTATGTACTTGTGGTTGATGATATTTGTTATGTCCTTATGGACTTCTATTCGGACTTTATTTTCGATTGGTTTGGTTGAGTATTCCTGCTCAGATGGCAGAAGGGGTAAGTCTAGATATTGTCACTACAAAAAAAAATTGAATAGACAACGGTGAAAAACCGTTGTCTATTAGCCAAAAAATCTGTGGTTAATCGACCCGTTGTGGAAAGTGGTTTGGGCAAAGACAACGGTGAAAAACTGTTATAGATTTAAGGAAAAGACAACGGTAAAAAACCGTTGTCTATTGGCAAAAAAATCCGTGGTAAATCGACCCGTTGTGAAAAGTGGTTCGGGCAAAGACAACGGTGAAAAACCATTGTCGTTTCAAAGATAAGACAACGGTTTTTAACCGTTGTCTTTGACCAAACCACTATTCACAACGGGGCGATTTACCACGGATTTTTTTGCCAATAGACAACGGTTTTTCACCGTTGTCTTTTCCTTAAATCTACAACGGGTTTTCACCGTTGTCTTTGACCGACCCCCGATTTACCACGATTTTTTTTGCTCATAGACAACGATTTTTCAAACATAATAAACCGTTGTAGATTTATAGTGTTGCATTTTTAATATAAATCATACAACATCAAAAAGAATTATAGAAAACACATATATACACTCTCACTTGTAGCAATGTAAAGTACAAGGTCACATTACATTTTAAATGATCACTTTTACCGATATATATTAAAAAGTACTGTGGCAAAACAACTACACATCATATGCACCAAAAGTATTTGCATAGCAAAACACTCAGACTAGTCCTTCGCGGGGAAGAATTGATTAAAGATAGTATCAGAGCAGGGAGAACTCCAGTCAAGATCAGAACCAAAAGATGTATGTACATGCACTTAAATCTCTCCTAATCATCAGATATGTGATCTTGTATGCAATCAGCCCACTCCGAACGTACCTCATCAATTTCCTTTGCACCTATCATAGAATTTACGAACTGCATGTGAAAAAATGAAAATGTAATTAAACGCTATAGTATCAATAAGAAAATTTGAAAATATATCTAATATTACTATTGATCGTAGGGAAGACTTGTCAAAGGATGCGGCGCCTTCAATTATCTCTCTCATATATCATAAAACAAAATACCCGCATTGAGCAGACCAAGCGATCCACAAGTTGGATACTATGAAAATTCACTGAGTGTATTGGCATCAGTACATGCTTCTTAAAGCAGCTGGCAATGTTCTGAAAATGATGTTGCTCTTCAATAAGCATATCCATCAAATTTCATAGTTTTAACATTGTACATGAAAAATGTTAAAGCGGTAAAATACTAGTATGGGCTCATATTTTTGTAAATTTAAAAGATGACTGTACTCAATGCCATGTTTACCTTCTCCATCCCCTCAATCTTAATCTCTCTTAATCTGTCCATGGCGATTGCAAGCCTTTCAATTGTGGAAACTTTAGAGTCATCTAAATGGCCATCTTTACAATGTAATGGATTAAAGAAAAAAAATAAGTAAACACATTGCATGCGAAACAAATCGAAGATGAAGAATTTATTTGTAGTGTAGATATTAGTAGAAACTTGAAAGGAAACCTTATCGCTAGGCCACACATAAAAAATAGTTTGATTGAAACTAGACAAACATCTAAATGATACAATATGTAAGTCAAGCTATTCCCAAAAAAAAGATATAATGAAGGAACACTGGCACATTAAAACATCAAAATACCTTGACTGATGCATCAACAATAGTCCTTGCTTTTCAATTTGAAGATTCAATGATTTCCACTCCATGACATCCAAATTCCTAATTGATAACAACAAATGAACTGTAAGTTTATGAGTGTCCAAGAGATCCAAAAATTTCCATTGGCCTATTCCATGAAGACATTGAGTTGCCATGGTACATGTTACGTTGTCTTGAAGAGAGCAAAGCAAAAGCAACCTAATGCCCAAATACACTAAAATTTTGTTTAAAGAAATTTCAAAATCAACATGCCAATTAGATTGAAATTTTGCAAAAATCTACCCTGATCATTAGTATCGCATAGTTGAACAAACACCAAAACATACTACCTTCTACAATGGCCCAAATCTTTTATGGTATCGCTATCCTATTTTTTTTCAAATACTTTCTCCATATTCTTGAATTTCTTCAAAAGATCTTCCTGTGAATGCATTAGAGATCATTAAATTCATAATTACTAAAATATGGTATATATTAAGAAATTAATTGGATGAGTTTCCAATGCAAAATTATAAGAATTTACAAGTCAGAATCAAGTTGATAATTTACAATTAAATATGTTTATTCAACTATAATGTCAACTGGTCATTATGATTCTATATGAGAAATGATAACATATTTATAGAATGGGCTTACAATGAAATCCAAATACGTTGAACAACAATACTTCAATTTACATTGACATTGAAGAACTTTAGATGATTTCTAACCTAAAATCTGTAGAGCTTCAATTACGAAGCTTAACCTTCAATTTTTCATTATGCATTTTAGTTCTATTCAAACATTGATAACTATATATTTGATTGGCAAGCAGAATTAAGGGTAAACTAAGGCAGCAATATTTATTTTGTGTCAGGGTTTGTCCCTACCTGAATTGGTTTTGATATAAATAGCACATTTTAGAATGCATCGACAATTTGCAAATCCCAAAGTATAACTTCAAGAGAAAATATATGTCTATCAAGGTTATTACAAAAAAGTAAAAAACAACAATATGTTATATGATGAAAGACCTAAGATAGTGAAAATATTGCAATCATCCATAAAACATTATGAAAGACCTAGATAAAATATCAATCACGCAATCATAGTTCAAACTATTGCATCACTCGGAGGTAAAGCACAATGAGAAATTAACATATTAAGCACTTTTAATATATGTAGGATGTAAAAAATTTATAAAATACAATTTGAAAATGATGGTAATGTAAACATGTTTCAAAATCATCTAACTGAATATAACCAATATAAATAGCACCCAAAAATCTACCTACCATTTTAGAAATACATACACTAAAGCTTTCCCTTTCCTACAAAGTGCAAAATATTTAATAGCTCTTTGCTGGATTTCAGCATCAATATAACTTTTATATCTGCCAGAATGCATAAAAATATTTCCCATTATGACTATGAAACGAACATACACAAATATAGACATAATCAGCTAATATGGAAGTGTTCAAAATAAACTACATGGTGTTGTATATATTTGGTAATCATAAAAAATACCAATAGTTATGAAACTCAATGGAAATAAATGCTAACAAATAGCATGTGCTTTATATGATGCCAAGAAAGTTAAGAGCAGTTATAATACCAATAAAATAACCTGATTAAAAATAAAACAACTAAATATTTATGATCGATTTAGTGAACTTATAGGGATCATAATTTACTATGGAGATGTTTAACGTTAAGGAAGGGGGATTATTCCTAATAGGATGATCTAGGTAGTCTTCTACCCTTCTTTGTATTATTAATCAACAAAGATATTTTCCACATGCATTCTTGTGTGTGAGTATTCATGTTGCATAATGATGTTCCCCACAAGTTAGTTCGAATTTATTGTAAAACCTCAACTTTTACAAATGCATTAACTTTGAAGATTGATATGCAATAGTCAAGACGTGGGTTCTTTTAAATTTGATTTATCACAATAACAATGAGGTGTCTAGTCTAGTGATTCTAAGATAGCTAACTCACCAAACTTCTAATATTTCCTTGGACTAATTAATGGCTCCCTATCAATCCATAACCTTTCTATTATTTTAGTAGCCAGCATGTCAAACAAATTAATGACTCTCTGTCTTGATACTGTTTGATTAGACACAATCTACCCAGTTAAACTATTACCTGGAGCTAATTGAAGGGAGCAAAAACTATGTGAATTGATAAGCCCCAACTACTTGATTTTGGCATGACAAAATTTATCATCATTTAACTCTATAATGAGGCAAACCTTACAAATGTTGTAATCACCTTAAATCAAACAAGAAATAAATATAAACAATATCGATCATGTTCCCAATAATTAGTGTTGACTAAAAGAATCATGTTTCAACAATGAGCTTGTCGTATCTTTGAAATACCAAGTCAAATAAATTACTCTTAATGAAATAATAAAAAAAATATCATTCTGAGACTCTAAACTATTGTTGCTCATGCCATAATAAACATCCAATAGAGTTCTATATTTATCTAAAAATTTCCAAGTAAGAGATAATTACAACATCAAACAACTATAGATTCTACCTTGTTGCAACTACAATAGCTGATTTTGAGTCTAAGTATGAGGTAATTACAGCACCAAACAACTACAGAGCATGCCTTGTTGCAACTACAATAACAGATTTTTGAGTTTATAATTTCAAATAGTTTTCATTTATGTCTTCATCTAGTTATAAATAGTTGATTATAGGAAAAGCATCTTGATTTGTAAACAACATAGATGGTTAATGAACAGGCTACAATTAATCTCTTATTTAGTTCTTTTAAGTCCATCTAGACTATAACAGAAACTATTATACAAACATGAATTAGGTGAAAGAATAACTTATTATTTCTCTATATGAATAAGTAACAAAATTCATTTAAAAATGACGACTGTATTTGTTAAATCAAGCTGCTACAAATATGTTGAAAGAACATGAAAATAACACTAGCTTACATGGAGTAATGGACGTTTTTCCATGTCATGGATAACAAGTCAAGAACATGAAAGTCATTTAGAAGATTCCTCTTAGCATCTTCCCCACCAATATAACTCAAGTATTCCCGACCAGGGTAGTTGATTGGCCTCGACGGGAGATCTGCAGAGAGAAGACTAAGACTAAAATAGAAACAATAACAAGACATTATGAAGACTAAATCCTAGTTTGAACAAAAAATAACAATGGCAAGCTTGACAAGGTGAAGCTAGATCAGCGGCGGCGTCTACCTTGTAGAACTGAAGGACGACATGATTGACCTTTTTATTCTTGTGCTTTACAACCCTAACCAGACTTTATGAAGACTAAATCCTAGTTTGAACAAAAAAAAAAACTAGGAACGACGAGCTTGACCAGGTGAAGTTTGATCAGTGACACCTTCTCCATGAAAACTCTATCAATCCATACTTTCCAACAAGATCCACCAAGAAGAACATGATGCACTTTTGCTTTTGGATCTGTGGATGCAATCCGACCTTTTGCAACAACACTATCAATAGACCAATGAAGCAACTTACATTTAGTATTAACAGAGATATCTCCACAACTCACATTTTTCAGTTTTGCCTGTATAACAATAAAAAATTATTAATATTACCAAATATGTTTTTATAACAAAACATGATATTAGTAATAAAAGAAAGTAAAAGAGAGACAAAAAAAACTCATTTACTAAATGCACTAAATTCACTAAACATAAACAGTAAAACATTAACAGAAAAAAATGGTATAATCAGAAGATAAAAAATCAAATAAGTTAAACATTACACAAACACCACATGCAATAAATGCAATTCATGTTTGATTACTAGCAGTAGCATCTTCGTGATAAAAAAACATTAGAATATATATGAAAGAATAATATCCGCAACAAATCTTTGATCCTTTCCTCTTCCCACCATATTTAATTTCTTTCACTTCAAGTAGGACAAGACTTTAAGGTCTACTAACTCATTTTCCATTGTTTATTTAATTTTTATTTATACATATCTTGTACTTGGGTCCAACTCCAGCGTGATGAGGGACTTCACTTATGAATTGGCACACACTAATGAACCTTGACTCTTAATTGATGTAGATATTTCTTACAAAGTTGTTCTTGTTGTTAGTTAATGCCAGGATTCATTTGCAAAGACGCATTTATTCTTCTGTTTTCCTTTTGGGTTCATCTCCAGGTTGCTCAACGTTCACAATTTGATATTCTTTGTTTTCAAAACTACACAGTCATTTGTTAAATGCTTCTTAATGCCTTCTGAGCACATGCTTTAATAATTATTTATATGGTAATATGTTTGTCTTCGTATCATCCATTAGATCAGATTCAGCAGAAGCATGAGAGCCGAAGCAACTATGGGTCTCACTGACAAAGCTCACGGTTTGGATATGTTTGTTTTTTTTTTCAAATGAAGGGTAAACCTATTATTTTTTATCATCGTAACATGGTAAGAAGTGTAACAATTTTTAAGTAACAAGAGAGCAAGAAGTGTAGCACATATTGAAACCTCAAATTAGACAATTTTTAAGTAACAAGAGAGCAAGAAGTGTAGCATATATTGAAACCTCAAATTAGACAAATTCATCAACCTGACATTAATTAGCAAATATCCTTTTGACCAATGATAACTCAACAAAAGCAACAACTGAATTCACTCAGAAACTTATATGAGAATAACATGAGCATGGATTAAACCTATCTTATACTGCAGCAAAGAATACTGCAAATTTGAAAGTTGTTAATCATTACATTTCAAAAGATGGAGAATGTAGGACAATACAATGTAACCAATGATGACCCCACAACTAAACAATGAAAAATTAATCAATCAATGTCTAATTGTCATATACTTACATCAACAATCTCAAACTGAATGTTGATCAGGAAATAAAACAAAATGATAAACTCAAAAATCAATGTTTAAGTTACCACATCAGTAAGGAACAATATTAATTAACTCTCCAATTACTGAACTATATTTATGTAGTATTAATAGACAGTATTAACTAATGTTAATAACTATTTTATTTTTACGGTAAACATCTTTCTAGTTATCAAATTAAACAACATTTCAAAATAGGCCTAAATTGTCAATGATGGGCTAGCAGAGAAAACACTAAAATTTCAGCATGAGAAGTGCAACCATTTACCCCATCCACAACTACTCTACAAAGGAGTCAAATTCTTTAAATACTAATCTGCAAGAGGGTGAGTGATAGCCGACGAGGGAGGTCAACAGTAGGAATCGGCCATCAGGATTGAAACAGAGAAGGCAGATGATGGATGGCGGACAATGGCCGACGGACGGAGCCTAACGAACGAAGAGTGTGCAATGACTGTGAGACATCGGCAAGAGGGCGAGAGATGGCCGACGAGGGACGTCGACAATAGAAACTCATCAAATCGGGAAAGATTTACATACCAAGAAGGTAGATGATGGATGGCGGATGATGGTCGGCTGACGAATGGAGGATGTGGAATGATTGTGAGACGGCTGTGAGACGGCGACGGAAGGAGAAGAGACCCAACGGAGACCGGATGTCGAGCGTGAGAATGCGGCGCGGCGGAGAAGAGAATCGGAGGTTTAAGAATAATGTAACCTAACCTAAAAAAGTAATATATATGATTAATTAGCAATATAATTATTAATTATAATAATAACGTTTTAATAGGGAGAGAAATTAAATAAATTTCAACATTTGAGATAAAATAAATTTCAAGCACTTGATTAATATTTATTTAACAAATATAATATTGTATTATAATAATAAAATAGTATTAATAGTATTATAAACTTTTAAAATTTCATTGACAACAGTTTAAAACCGTTGTAATATTATCACAACGACAACAAAAAAATTCTCATTGATAACGGTTGATTGCACCGTTGTCCCAACTGTTGTTAAGATAAAAAAAAAACCTTAACGACAACAGTTCTGAAAAACCATTGTAAAATGTGTTGTTGATTTAAAAAAAAATGCTCAACGATAATGGATACTGTCAAACCGTTGTCTTTTGTGTTATATGGGCGCTCAAAGACAACGGTTTTGTCAAAAACCGTTGTCTTTTAACAAAAAGACAATGGTTTCCCCTAAAACCGTTGTCTTAGAGGTGTTGTCTTTTAGCATTTTTGTTGTAGTGTGTATACTTTTTGATATTTACTTTGATTGTTGGCCTGAGGCCTATTTATGACCTGCGTGTGTGATTTTTGTTCCGGTCGTGTTGACCGATGTATAGTAGGTCGTGTAGGTCTTGTATGTAAGTTTCGTATTGTCACCCGTACAAGAGAGATGCTGTCGGATTTTTGTCTGACGGGGACTCCCCCGGGGCATGACAAATTGTGTTGTTGATTAAAAAAATACGTTCAATGACAACAGAGAGTGTGAAACCGTTGTCTTTTGCATTATATGGTCACTCAAAAACAACGATTTTGTCAAAAACCATTGTCTTTTACCAAAATCAAAACGACTTCATCAAAAATTGTTGTCTTATGGTCTTTTAGTATTTTTATTGTAATTACGGAATAGAGGATATTATTTCTTATATATATTTTAAATATCATGATGTGATTAAATATATTATTATTATTTTAAAATTTTTTAATACATTAAAATTTATTTAAATTATTATTGGTTAAATAATTTTATTTTATTTTTGTAATCTTATATATTTATAAAATTTTTAAAAAAATTATTTTCAATAATTAAAAAAAATAGTATTAATAATAAATAAAATATTTTTTATTTGTATTAAAAATATTTTAAAATTAAAAATTATTATTAACAAATTATATTGTACTTCTTCTAATTCAATTACACCATTATAATTTCATTGACAACGATTTATAATTGTTGTATTAGTATTATAACGACAAAGTTTTTTATCGTTGTACCAAATGTTGTGAAAACCTTCTTATTGACAACAGTTCATTACATCATTGTCCAAACTATTGTTAAGATAAAAATAAAAATTATTAAAGATAACAGTTTTGGAAAATCGTTGTAAATTGTATTGTTGATTTTAAAAAAATATACTCAATGACAACGGACAATATTAAATCGTTGTCTTTTATGATATATGAGCGCTCAAAGACAACGGTTTTGTCAAAAATCGTTGTCTTTTATCAAAATTACAATGATTTTTTTAAAAATCGTTGTCTTTGCAGTGTTGTCTTTTAGTATTTTTATTGTAGTGATCCTTTTTTGATTATCACATAGTACTCAAAGTGTTCAGTAGTTTACATTTTCATTCATTTATTCATATAAAGTTCGCAAAAGCTATGATAGCCGCCAAGGAAATTGATGAAGTACGTTTGGAGTGGACTGAATGCATACAAAAGCACATATATGATGAATAGGAAATTTAGGTATCCATAAATCTTTTGCTTAAGTGTTGTAATCTTTAAGTGTTTTGGTTATTCATAACTCTTTTGGTGTAATACTGAGCATATAATGTGTAGTTGTTTTGCTACAAGTACTATTGTAATATATGTTTTTAAGGGTGATCATTTAAAATGGAATGATATGAGCTTGTACTTCATATTGCTACAAGTGCACTCTACATATATTTTCTACAATTCTTTTTAAAGTTGTTATATGATGTATATTAAAAATACAATACTGTAAATCGACAACGGTTTGTTGTTCTTTAGTGTGTGTTGAGAAATGATAACAATTAAAATAACAATACAAATGACAACAGTTATAACCCATTGTCTTTTGTTTCGAAACACAATGGTGAAAAATCATTGTCTATGACCCAACAAATTCATAGTAAATTGACGTATTAAAAAAGATAAGCCGCTCAAAGATAATAGTTATAACCTGTTATAGTTTCACTAGAAACACAACGGTGAAAAACAGTTATCTATAACCCAAAAAAAATCATGGTAAATCGACACGTCGAGAAATATAGGGAGCTCAAAGACAACGGTGAACAATCATTGTCGATTTAAGAAAAAGACAATGATTTTTAACCGTTGTCTTTGAGCGCTCCATCTTTCTCAATGCGTCGATTTACCACGGTTTTTTTGGATTATAGACAATGATTTTCCACCGTTGTCTTTTAAAATTTTTATTGTAGTGATTACATACTCTCTCTGGGTGGAAGTGATGTAAGAATGGCATGCTTTATCAAAATCCCTTCCACTTATTTTGGAGCTTTACGATTTGACCGACCGCCAACAAGCTTTATCTCTTTTTCCGTTCATAAATAATCAAAGTTTAAGAATTCTACTTGTCGAGTGACATAACCTTTCACTTGTAAATTTAACTCATCAACTAAATGGAAGTTGATCCTGAAGTCTATTGCTACAGGATGACAAGGTTAGGGTGGTTCAAACATTGCTATTTGTGTCGGGAATAAACAAGTTGATCCAAACCTTATTCAGGACTTGCCTTCCGACCGTTCTTAGTGGTTCTTATGCATTTGTGATTCCAGCCATATCCATAATTCACGATTCTTCCCTGAGTCGGATATCTAATGACCATGAAGTAAGTCATCATCCCTTTATGCTTCGGCTTCCCTTGTCCATCCGTTATGCTTGGATTCGACTGCTTTTGTTTGGATGCACGCAGAGGTTCCTGCAAACAATGAGACCTATACAAGGAGCTTCGATTGTCTGCAGATTATTCTAGGTTACAGCTAGTTGTGGGGCATTTTCTCCAAGTACAGCGAATTATGTTAGACAATTTGCTACTACGTGCTGGCTTCCAGCTCAAATTTAACTCCATGTTTGTTTAAATCGACCAGATTGTTTTGCACTAGAATGTAGCATAACTCTTATGGAATGGTGGCGCCAAAAGTTAAAATAATGCAATTTCTGGTTCAGATTTTTCAACCCTCTGGGAATGGTTCCGGTGGTTTCGCTGGTAGGATTTGGTTTGTTCGATAGAGGATTCCCAGTGGTATTCTTCTGTTGCCTTGCCTTTCTCTGCTATTTTATGAATATTGGGGAAGATAAAGCTGTTCATGAGTTCCTCTATTTTGCATGGCATGCTTTTGTAATATCAATTTCAGTTGCACAGATACTGATAGTTTTTTATTTTCTTTTATGTCTCAAATCATTTAAACCACTTATATTCTCCAACAAAACTATTGAGAAACAGATGATGGTTCTTGTTGGTGTTGCCCCTACATGCAACGCTGCTGCCAGTTGATTCCACCGGCACCTAGCTCACTATCGTCGCCCCTCTTTGTGCGAACCCAGCTCGACGCATAAGATTTCAGATTAATTGGGTTGTCTTATACACTAGCATAGCAGATGCCATATCCAGTGGGACCTCAAAATATTATTTAGCTGGCATATTTCAACTGTGCAAATGAATCCTTCCTCATTTATTTACTTTCCAAATATTATTGTGATGAAATGATGCAACACTTTAATGTTTTATTCACATATTCAGTGTATTGATTTAGTTGATTTCATGCAGCAAGGATCCAGGTTATATCAAACCTAACTCAGGAAAATTTGAAACTCGTGAAAGTGTGAGCAACGATATCCCATGCCTTTGATACATATTCAAATGGTTAGTTGTTTTGTTGAAATACTTGACTAAAGTCTGTGAGAAATGTCTCTCTTTTATTTGTTAATCTTAAATTTGTAAAAAAAAAATGAACTGAATGCATAAGCAATAATGTTGCAAGGATTTTACTTAACATCTGATGGTGCAAGAAGTATCAACTACGAAAGTTATGCACAAGCTTCCCTATACACAGTTACCTTAATGTATTATCATTCATTATTTCTTTGCCATAGTCAATGCTACTTGTTTTACTGATTCCTTGACCATAAGGTCGCAGTCAAAAGAATATAAATGTAACTTTAAATGGACATGATTGTTTGTATTAGTAGGGGATGTTATTGTTTTGTCAATTTTTTTGTTACAAAATTCATATTTAAGGAGATATATTGTTGACCTAATTGAGCCCAGCTGCTATTCATTTGCACCTTTTCTTGTCTTGGATTTTAACTTTTTTTTTTTAATTTTACAATTTAATAATTTGATAGGATCCTTTGTTGGACATTGACTTCAACAACTCTACTTGGATAGGAGTTTCTTCTGTTCTATATACTTCTTATTTGCTTGTATACAATCACATATTTATAAATATTTGGGGTTTGGTTGGGGGGGGGGGGGGGTTAGTCTGTCTATTTGATTGATATACTTCTATTTTTTCCTTCTGCAACTCAAATGTTTAGTGTAAATGGTCAAGAGAAAGTTGTGCTTATTCCCACTGTGATAGCTGTAAGTTGCTTCATAAAACAATTTTTAATCACCCTTGATATTTTGAGTGCAAGAACTTAGAATATTCTTTAAAAAGGACTTAAAATATTTTCACATAGACTTACTTCATGTCCTCTAGGTGGAATATTGTTTGTTATATTATATTCTATTCAATTTATAAGAATATGAAGTTTCTTTGTTGGATCCTCTCAGTCAGCGTAATCGTGATGAGACTTGAAGGAATGTTATTAATATGTAAGCTTTATTAGGAAAATATTATAAATTTTTATTATAATTTTTCCTTGTATATTAGATGCACTAAAAGTGTATAATCTCTTATGATTATATGAAGGGTCTTGAAACTATTCAACACAGATATTGACAAGCATGAGAAGAAACAACCTTGTTGGAAATAGTCAAGGTATGTTTTCTAGTAACACAAAAATCTTGATACTATGCATTTCTTTTGCTCAAAAATCTATTGTTCCAATTAAGTTATTAATTTTGCTACTACCATTTTTTCATCACATGCTCCCCTTCAACCGGATGGACCCCAATGCGATTATTTCATTTTGCGATATATGAGAGATATAATTGAAGGCGCCGCATCCATTCACAATGCTTCCCTACAACCAATAGTAATATACACATATTTTCAAATTTTATTATTGAAACCTATAGTAGTTTACATTTTCACTCATTTATTCAAATGCAGTTCGCAAAAGTTGTGATAGTTGCAAAGGAAATTGATGAAGTACGTTCGGAGTGGGCCGAATGCATACAAGAACACATATATGATGAGTAGGAAATTTCGGTATTCATAACTCTTTTAGTTAGGTGTTGTAATCTATAAGTGTTTTGGTTATGTATAATTCTTTTGGTGTAGTACGTACTAAGCATATGATGTATAGTTATTTTGCTACAAGTACTTATATATATATGTTTTTAAGGGTGATCATTTAAAATCAGATGATATGAGCTTGTACTTTACATTGCTACAAGTGCATTTTTATATATATTTTCTACATTTTTTTTATGTTGTTGTTGTTGGAGCTAAATGCTCCAAGTTATGTTTTGGTGTTTGACAAAGGTTTAGGTAGTGTGCGGAATCCAAGGGTGGACCTTGGTGAAAATCCAAGATGGTTAATTCCTCGTCAAGTGCAGAATCCAAGGGTGGAGCTTGGTGAAAAGTTCAAGACGGTTAATTCCTTGGCAGGTGAGAAATCCAAGGGTGGACTTTGGTGAAAAGTCCAAGACGGTTAATTCCTTGGCAGGTGAGAAATCCAAGGGTGCACCTTGGTGAAAAGTCCAAGAGGGGTAATTCCTTGGCAGTAGAAAAATTCCTTGCGGGAGTGACAAGATGAAAAGTCCAAGAGTGACTGATGGCCAGAGTCTTGGCAAGTAAAGGGCCTCTGAGTAAAGTCTTTACTAGGCGTGTTTCAGTCTTAGAACTGGCTGAAAATATGTGTCTCAAGGATAACAATAAGCTGACACCTCAACTGTTGCCCTTTCTGAATTCATTAGGCGGAGGAGCTTATCGTTGACCAGGGCACGGAGTTGAGAATACTGAGTAACAAGGTGCAGTCGAGTCGGTGCCTCGACTGGTCAAGGAGGAGTCGAGGCAGCACCTCGATTGATCTTGTGCAAGAGAATGGTGGTAGGCGGCTCGATCGCCGCAGATGAGTCACCCAAGGCGGTGCCTCGATCGATCCTCGAGCGTATAAACAAAAGTGAGCCACAATGAATTGACACCTCGACTGTTGCAGGGCAAGTTAGTGAACCTTATCTATTTCGAGTAGGGAAGTCGAGGCGGTGCCTCGATTGATCTTGGGTAGTAGCAAACAGAAGCAACACGTCTTGACTGTTGCCTTAACTGCAGCAAAATAAACTGGTGTTTTCACCTATACAGTCAAGGTGGGCCTCGACTAGCCCTTTGTAGAAACGGGCAGACGCAAGGTGGGATCGATTGATGCCTCGACTCATGGGAAACGAATTGATGATTCTCATAAAATCTCATCTATTTTGACTTACGTGTTTTCATCTGATTGCTTGGACGAATTATATGGATCTAGATCTCGTTCACAGGTTTGAATTTGGCTAATAAAAATATGTTCTTGCAAGGAAAACGAGGATCAATCTCTGAAATTGCTGTGCCGACTTCCTCTATTTTTTTAGCCCTAAACGTTTGCTGCTCAGTGTTCCTGTGTTCAACGTGATCAAGTGTTGTTGTTATTGCTCACAACGTTCAATCTTGCTGTTCTTCTCTAAACGTGAACATTGGCGTGCTGCTCTGATCTCAACGAGAACAAAGGCTAGTTGGAAAATCCTGATTGAGTTGATCATTTTTCTGTAAAGTTTTTCTTATTTTTATCTTTTCATTCAATTCAGATTCTTGTACTTAATTTGAATTTGTATATCCTTAGAATCTGTAAATTGTAAGCAATTAAAGAGATTTCTCCACCTTTGAAGTTTTTCTTCAAAAAGGGGAAAATTTAGAGGTAGGCCTTGGACTAGCAGCTCTAGGAGAAAGCTGTGAACCAAGTAAAAATGGTCGTCTTTGTGATGTGTTCCTTGTGTCGTATCTTTCAAATTTTGTCCGTTGTTTTTCGTGTTTTACACAAGATTTGGTCGTGTCTTCTAGGCTATGGTCTTCATGCTTTTGTTTGAGTTTTGGTTTTGTCGATTTAGTATTTCCGCTGCGTTGATTTGTTTGTCTTTGTTTTTAAAAAAATAATATTATACTCTCCCCCCCTCTTGCGTACTTATCAGTCTCATCAAGTGGTATCAGAGCAAGGACTCTATTTACCATATTTAACCACCTTAGAGTCATAATCATGCAAGAGGGATATAGTACAAACTGACCTCCATTTTTTGATGGAACTAACTTCTAATACTGGAAGAGTCGGATGGAGTACTATCTCATGACTGAGATAGAGATGTGGTTCTCCGTCACGGAGGGCTTCATTACTCCGGTTGATGGAGAAGGTAAAGTCTTAGGGTCTGCTCAATGGACAAATGAGAAAAAGCGCAAGGCACAAGCGAATGCTAAAGCCATTGTAACCTTACAGTGTTGCCTGACAAAGGAACAACTAAATAAAGTTGCTCCATTTAGCAATGCGCAGGATTTATGGAATAAACTACTTGAGCTGCATGAGGGTACCAGGGACTCTCGTATAGCCAAGAGGGATTTGTTCCTTAGTCTACTCTAGAATTTCTTTATGAAGGACACTGAATATGTCAGTGAGCTTCATGGAAGATACAAGGAGTTGTTAAATGGTCTCCACTCTATTTGAGAGAGTGTTGAGAATCGAGATTTGGTTAGGCACGTACTTAAGTCGTTTCCCTACAATGTCTTATGGTCATCTATCGTGGATGCCTATAAGGTATCAAGGGACTTGTCAACCGTTAAAATAGATGAGTTATTTTATGAAATGGAGTTACATGAACAAGATAATAAAGGTAAAAAAAAGAAAGGTATGACTTTGTTTGTAGGTGATCAAAATAAGGAAGGAAAGAAGAAGGAACTGACGTCATCTTATAACTCAGAATCTGATGGAGACGATGAGTCCTTATCTAGCTAGGTGGACAATTTCGTGAGGAGGATGATGAGGAGAAGGAGATTCAATAAAAAGAAAGGTAAGCCAGTTGATAAGACTAATATTGTTTGTTATTAGTGTAGCAAGAAAGGGCATTTCGGAAATGAATGTCCTTGGCTCAAGAAGAAAGAAGAAAAGAGGAGGAGAAGGAAAGCTTTGAGAGCCACGTAGGATGAGTCTTCATCTAAGTCATCAGAAGAGGACAAGGAAGAAAAGACTGGTCGACACGCTACTCTGATGGCATTGGAGGACTCCGGGACAGAATCAGACTCAGACTCAAATTCATCATCTTCGAATGATGATAAGGTAACCTCTGAACTTGTAGACTATTATAAAACTATTGCCTATTTAACTGATGTATTAGAGAAAACAAAGTTTAAGGTTAAAATGTTAAAATATGAAGTAGGACAATTAAAGAACCTTAAGGATCATGCGGTAGAAACTAGTGCTAACACTCCTCAAGTTGATGAACTTATGAATGAAAACAAATCTCTAAAAGCACAGGTGAATGATCTCAAGTGCACACTTGAGAAATTCACTTCTAGCTCTCAAACCTTGAACATGATATTAGAATCACAACAGGTTGTTTATAAAAAAGATGGAATAGGTTATAGACCTAAACAACAAGAATTTAACTTCATTTCATTATTTTCTAGAAATTTTGGTAGGAAGACTAAAACAACTAAGGCATGGATTGCTAGAAAATATGTTTTGGAAGCTAATGGACCCAATATTTGGGTTCTGAAATCATTTATCTTTCGTGTCTAGAAGGCATCAGTCAAGGGGACGTGTCCATCAACTTGGTTTGTAGACAGTGGATGCTCCAAACATATGACCAGGGACTTATCACTTTTTTCTTCCTTGCAGAATAAAAATAAAGGTACTGTTTTGTTCGGTAATAGTAGCAGGTTAAAGGTTATAGGAGTAGAGGATATTTATATCTCGGATCACCTTAAGATTAGAAATGTCTTTCAATCTGTTAAGTGTAAGTCAGCTGTGTGATGCTGGATATAAAGTTGAATTCAATTCAACTCAATGTCTAGTTAAACACAATATTTCGAATGTTACCATGTTAGTAGGAGTTAGAAAGGAAAATATAAATCATGTATATTTTGAAAATGCTACTAATGTATCTGCCAAGTGTCTTATGTCTAGAGCAGATGAGTCCTGGCTATGACATAGGAGACTCGCACATGTCAACCTGAAAAACCTAAGAAGACTAGCTGGAAATGAACTAGTGAGGGGGTTACCACTGCTAAAGCTTCAGAAAAATAGGCTGTGTGATGCCTGTCAGAAAGGTAAGCAAAAAAAGGGCATCACACAAGTCCAAAAATATTATAAGTACCTCTACTGCTTTGGATTTGTTACATCTAGATCTTTTTGATTATAGCACTATTAAATCACTTAATGGTAGTAGATGAATTGTTTGGTTATTATTGATGATTACACTAGATATGCTTGGATCTTTTCCTTAAAACATAAGGATGAAACAATAGAGTTTTTTATTTCTTTTAGTAAAAGAGTTGAAAATGAGAAAAATACAACCATTAAAACTCTTAGAAGTGATCATGGAGGGGAGTTCCAAAATACTCGATTTAAGGACTACTATTTAGAAAGGGTATATAGACGTGAGTTTTCTATTCCAAGAACACTCCAACAAAATGGCATTGTAGAAAGAAAAAAATCGGGCCTTACAAGAAGCGGCTAGAAGCATGCTCAATGAGTATGCTCTTCCAAGCTACTTGTGGGCCGAAGCCATAAGCACAACCTGTTATGTTCAGAACAGGGTGTTGATTCATAGGTTTCTAAGAAAAACATCACATGAACTATGGTTTGGGAAACCTCCTACAGTCAATCATCTTAGGGTGTTTGGTTGCAAGGTGTTCATTCTAAATACCAAAGATCATTTAGGTAAGTTTGTTGCTAAAGCTGATGAAGGTATCCTCATAGGGTATTCTTCTATTAGCAAGGCATATCGAGTGTACAACAAGAAGTCAAAATTGGTAGAAGAATCACAAGATGTTGTATTTGAGGAAGATGAAAAATCTGGTGATACTCAAGAAATTGATGAAGAAATTAAATTTGGACTGGAGAAGATTATATTACATGAAAAAACTGAAGTAGGGGGAGTTAAGATTGAGTCTGATGAAGAAAAGTCTAGGTTACAAGGGGCATTGCTTGAAGATGTATCAAACGACCAAGTTCTTGAAACATCTCAAGCACCAAGATCCATTAGGATAATTAATAGTCATCCCCAAGATCAGATTATTAGAGAAATTCAACAAGGGGTGAAGACCAGATCATCCTTTACAAATGAAGGAATTGAAGTGACACTGATCTCAGAAATTGAACCAAGGGTAGTAGAAGAGGCCTTGCTTGATCTTGATTGGATCTTAGCAATGCAGAATGAACTAGGACAATTTGAAAGAAGCCAAGTATGTGACTTAGTTCGAAGACCAGAAAAAGCCTCTATAATTGGTACCAAATGGGTGTTTAAGAATAAAATGAATCATAAGGGAGAGATAATAAGAAATAAGGCAAGGTTATTTACCAAAGGATATAATCAGATTGGGGGATTAGATTATGAAGAGACTTATGCCCCAGTAGCCCGGCTAGAGTCCATAAGGCTTATGCTAGCTTTTGCTACATACAAAGGCTTCAAACTATATCAAATGGATGTGAAGCCTGCCTTCTTGAATGGGGTAATTAAGAAAGAAGTATATGTTGAACAACCATCGAGATTTGACTATATAGAATTTCCAAACCACGTGTACAAACTGAAAAAGGCTCTTTATGAGTTGAAACAAGCACCTCGTGCTTGGTACGAAAGCCTGTCCACATTCCTTGTAGAGAAAGGGTTAAGAAGAGGTCAGATAGATCCCACACTATTTCTGAAAAGAGATGGTGAAAATATTTTTGTGGCCCAAGTTTATGTCGATGACATAATCTATGGCTCAAATAATAAAGATTACCTGAATGATTTTATAGGACATATGGAGAGTGAGTTTGAGATGAGTCTTGTGGGAGAACTAACATTCTTCCTTGGACTTGATATCAAACAAATGAAGGAGGGTATATATGTCCATCAGTCTAGGTATGCCATGAATTTACTAAAGAAATATAACATGGAGAATTTGAAGGAGATATCTACCCCTATGGAACAAAATACAAATCTTGGAAGTGACGAAAGGGGACGATCTGTGGATCTAAAAAATTATAGAAGTATGATAGGTAGTCTACTTTATCTCACAACAAGTCGACCTGATATTTTATATATTGTGGGTGTGTGTGCTAGGTATCAATCATGTGCCAAGGAGTCTCATTTAAGTGTTGTGAAAAGAATAATGGAATATCTAAAAGGCACTATTAAGGTTGGCTTATGGTACCCTCGCACTGAGTCATTTGATTTGGTTGGTTATACTGACTCTGACTATGCTGGATGCAAGTTAGATAGGAAGAGTACGTGTGGGGGTGCCAGTTCCTAGGTTCTTCACTAGTGAGTTGGTCGAGTCGGAAGCAACATTGTGTTGCTCTCTCCACCACCAAGGCTGAGTATATAGCCATGGGGGAAAGTGTATCACAGTTATTGTGGATGACTCACACATTGGAGGATTATGGGTTGTCGTACAAAAGTGTACAAGTGTTGTGTGACAACATGAGCACTATTAATTTGACAAAGATTCCTGTCCACAATTCTAGGACGAAGCACATTGAAGTGAGACCTCACTTCATTAGAGACCATGTAGCTAGGGGGGATGTTGTACTTAGTTATGTTGAGTCAAAATCTAACCTAGATGATATCTTCACTAAACCACTCCTTGAAAAGAAGTTTAGTCACTTGAGAAGGGAATTAAACATGTTTGTTACTGAGTGAGTAATAAAACTTCCTTGATCATTAGGACTAACTCACCATAACAAGAAGAAATTGGGAAATCTGGATACCTTGGGAAGCATCTCACACAAACTGTATGTTTAACAAAAATTGTTCTTGTATTGCTAGTTGGTGGGGTGAGATGTGTTGGTGCAATCGACCCACGTCATGATTGACCAAACTCGAGTTGAACTCGAGTAGTATTTTGATGTTTGACAAAGGAGTTGATCGTTGTTTGACAATGGGTTGACTTGGGATTGACCATAATGGAGAAGTCCAAGTGGGACACTTGGTAATGGAAAGTCTAAGTCTTGTGTACCTAGCATGGAAAGTCCAAGCTTGAGTCTTGGAAATTATGAAAGTCTAAGTCATGGGTACTTGGTATTTGGAAAGTCCAAGGGTTAGTTTGGCGACGTAAAGTCCACATGTGTGTCTTAGCAGCGTAAGCCCAAATATGCCTTGGCAGTGTAGACCACGTTAGCACGACAATAGCTGGTGGAAGCACCTGAAGACTAGCGTATGGATGAACAAGTCATAGATGACTTGGAGGGATCCGATAGACGTGAGGCTGATGAAGGTGGCTACAAGGCTTAGGTCTAGGCTAAGGGTGGTCTAGCAAGTATGAGGGCATCATACTTAGGGTAAATCTCATGGTTGAGGTGTAGCAATCGAATGGGGTTATGGACCAGTCGACTGGTCAAGTATTTTGACACTTGGTAGTCGAGCGTGGCCTATGGCGATCGCAACATGATCAAGCGATCGAATAATCGATGGCTTGATCGATCGGCCCGACATGGAGGTCAGTCGATTTATGGTCGAGGACACAGGCACAGAATATTTCCGAGTCGATTGCTAGGGTTTAACAGTCGAGTGGAGGCATGATCAGTCGACTGATGGTCTATCCGTTGGAACTTATCCAACGCGGATCGACTCATTGTCTCACAACGTCTACAAGGGCAGTCGACTGATGGTCGCGAGCAGTTGACTGCTAGGCAGAATCCAATTCATATTGCAACTTTAAAAGGAGCTCGAGGAGAGAGATTTTGGCATGATTCTTTGAGGCGATTTGGAGGAGATTTGCTGCTGCAATCCAGACTTTCAAGGCTCTTCTCAAGCAACCAAAAGCAAGCATTCAAAGTCTTCTTGTAAAGTGTTTTTCTTTACTTGTATTGCATTTCATCTTTGTATTTTCTTGTAATCTCTTGTATTGCTTTTGTAATCCTTGTACGAGGTTTCTCCGCCTCCGCCTTATTGTCGAGAAGGAGTTATTAGTGGTGTTTGCATCGCTAGGGCTCGTTTGAGCTCAACCCGTGGAGTAGGAACCCTAAGGTTCTGAACCACGTTATATCATATGTTTTGCATGTGATTGTGCTGTTTGTATTTGTTTTAGTTTGTGTTTTATTTTCTGTTGTGCACTAATCATCTTATAGAGACAAGCACGATCGAATTCTGCCAAGAAAACGAATGCGTCATTCACCCCCCCCTCTAGCACTCACCGACGTTCCTTCAAGATGTTTAGGTTTAACCAACTTACTCAAAATGCTCATTGAATCTCTTGGGTAAGGAGGTTGTCGAGACAATGATCATTAATTTGACCAACTATGGGGAAGACGAATGCATAATTCATGTGCACTTGGTCCGAAGATCATAATTTGACATTCCAACCAAGTAAAATTGGTTGGATCCCTTAAGATAATTACAGCCTAAGGATAATCTCTTGGCATGGTTTAGAAATATGTTCTTTTAATCATGATGAATTCTATCTAGTGATATGAAGCACACTTGGAGATGTTGATACTAGTAGGTTAAAGCATGAAAAGTTCATAACAGAAACTTATTTTTAGAAATTTGGAAATTGTATCAATTAGGAGAAATCTTAGGTATTTTAATTTACACATACTTTTCTCTGTGGGAATATGATGTACGAAGTGTATATGAAAAATCTCAAGATTTGTTGAATTTTCTGGAATTAAATATGAGGTTTTAATGTTTGGTCTGGAAAACTGCATAGTTTCACTTATCAGTGAACAGTCGAGTCGGTGCCTCGACTTGGCTCTGTTTGAGACCGAACAGAATCGAGTTGTTCTCAAGTTGTTCTTGACTAGGAGCTCGACTAAGCTTCCAGTCAAGGTGCAATCTTGACTGATACTCTCACTGGCCTTGTTGCATACCTCACAGAATCGAGTGGAACTCGACCAGCGGCTCGACTGTTCGTGTCGCGCTCACACGGAGTCGAGTGGAACTCGACCAACAGTTTGATTGCTTGTTTTGCAGTCTCACAGAGTCGAGTGGACCTCAACTGGGCACTCGATTAACGCCTCCATAAGAAAGTAGGTCTCAGCTAGAGGTTCGACTGAACTATTCTAGGTCGGTTTACCACTTCTAACGCTAGAGAATGCTTGAGAAAGCTTAACAATGGTAAACTTACAGTAAAATGAATAGGAAAGGGAGGTGATTTCAAAACTTAAAACTAAAAATTGCAGATAACATTGAGGGCGAGGGTTCTAAGTGTGTAAATATCCATAACCTTGATCGATATCTGATTTACCATAATTTGACCAATACCTTTGTTGTACGATGATCTGACCAAATATCCATGATTACAAAACCTTTTTAGGTGTTTGCCAAAGGGGGAGGAGAAAATATTTATAGTTTAGGTTAATATCTTGATCTATCGTGATTTATCCATCTGATTACTATATGCTTTAACTGAGTAGAGTGATGTATCTGATTGTGGGCTTTAACTGAGTAGAGTGATGTATCTGATTGTGGTCAATCAAGTGAGTAGGGAGACCTAAACTTAAGTAGAGTGACCTAAACTTAAACTGGTTGTCAAACATCAAAAAGGGGGACTCTGTTGGAGCTAAATGCTCCAAGTTATGTTTTGGTATTTGATAAAGGTTTAAGTAGTGTGCGAAATCCAAGGGTGGACCTTGGTGAAAAGTCCAAGACGATTAATTCCTTAGTAGGTGCAGAATCTAAGGGTGGACCTTGGTGAAAAGTCCAAGACGGTTAATTCCTTGGCAGGTGAGAAATCTAAGGGTGGGCCTTGGTGAAAAGTCTAAGATAGTTAATTCCTTAGCAGATGAGAAATCCAAGGGTGGACCCTAGTGAAAAGTCCAAGAGGGGTAATTCTTTGGCAGTAGAAAAATTCCTTGCGAGAGTGGCAAGGTGAAAAGTCCAAGAGTGGCTGATGGTCGGAGTTTTGGCAAGTAAAGGGTCTCTGGGTAGAGACTTTACTAGGCGTGTTTCAGTCTTAGAGCTGACTGAAACAATGGGTCTTAAGGACAATAATAAGCTAACACCTCAACTGTTGCCCTTATTGAATTCATCAGGCGGAGGAACTTGTTGTTGGCCAAGGCACGGAGTTGAGAATACTCGGTAACAAGGTGTAGTCAAGTCGGTGCCTCGACTGGTTAAGGAGCAGTCGAGTCGGCACCTCGACTAATCTTGTGCAGCAACTAGCTGTGGTAGGCGAAGCTCGACTGTTGCAGGATGAGTCACAGTCGAGGCGGCACCTCGACTGATCTTGACCAGAAGCAAACAAAAGCGAGCCATGCTGAACTGGCGCCTCGACTGTTGCAAAAAAAGTTAGTGAACCTTATCTGTTTCGAGGAGTGTAGTCGAGGTGGTGCCTCGACTGATCTTGGAAAGTAGCGAACATAAGCAAGGCCTCTCGATTGTCGCCTCAACTACTGAAGAATAAACTGGTGTTTTGACCTATGCAGTCGAGGCGACGCCTCGACTAGCCCTTTGTAGAAGAGAACAGACGCAAAGCGGGATCGACTTATGCCTTGACTCATGGGAAACGAATTGACGATTCTCATAAAATCTCATCTGTTTCGACTTACGTATTTTCATCTGATTGCTTGGCCAAATTATATGGATCTAGATCTCGTTCATAGGTTTGAATTTGGCCAATAAAAAGGTGTTCTTGCAAGGAAAATTTCATTCAATTCAGATTCCTATGCTTAATTTGAATTTGTATATCCTTATAATCTGTAAATTGTAAGCGTTTTAAGAGGTTTCTCCACCTTTGAAGTTTTTCTTCAAAAGGAGAAAATTTAGAGGTAGGCCTTGGACTAGTAGCTCTAGGAGAGAGCTGTGAACTAAGTAAAAACGGTCTATGTGTTGTGTTCCTCGTGTTGTATCTTTCGAATTTTGTCCGTTGTTCTTCATGTTTTACACAAGATTTGGTCGTGTCTTCTAGGCTGTGGTCTTCGTGCTTTTGTTCGAGTTTTTGTTGTGTCGTGTTGGTATTTCCGCTGTATTGATTTGTTTGTCTCTATTTTAAAAAAAATAATAATATTATAGTCTCCCCCCTCTTGCATAGTTACAAGTCCCATCAGTTGTATGAAGTATATTAAAAACACAGTATTGTAAATCGACAATAGTTTATTGTTCTCTAGTATGTGTGGAGAAACGACGACGGTTAAAATAACAATGACAATACAAACGACAACGGTTAAAAACCGTTGTCTATGAATCAAAAAATCATAGTAAATCTACTTATACATAACACTCAAAGACAACAGTTATAACCCATTGTAGTTTCACTTGAAACACAACGATGAAAAATCGTTGTCTATGATCCAAAAATTTCATGGTAAATCAACGAATTGAGAAAGATAAGACGCTCAATGACAACGGTTAAAAACCGTTGTCTTTTCCTAAAATCGACAATATTTTTTCACCGTTGTCTTTGAGCCCTCTATCTTTTTCAACGCGTCGATTTACCATGAATTTTTTTGGGTCATAGATAATGATCTTTTACCGTTGTCTTTTTGAATTTTTGTTATAGTGGTCAAAGTTTGATTTACTATCCCAAGTTATGTTTATCTAGTAAATTAAAAATATTTATTGGTCATACTTATTAGTAATTAGTATTTATTTTATAAAAATACTTTTAAGAATTTACCGTGTGATGGTTTTTTATGTTTAAAATTTTTTTCTCATAAAAACACATTTAAATTACACTAGATTGTTTCTCTCTAAATTTTATTTCTTTCTTGATCTTTCTTTTCCTTCATCGTCATTTTCATACCGCTATTCCCATGCTCTTGCTTCTCCACAAAGGGAGCATTAGGAGTTAATTATAGATACTAAGGATATTATGATGAAGAAAATATTATTCTATATAATTCATCCGTGAGCATTTATGAACACCTCCATTATTCATCATTCGATCATCTAGAGTTCAAGGATTAGACTATAATACGTAAGCGATCGGATGGTGAATAATGAAGATGCACACGGATACTCACGGATAAATTATATAGGATAACATTTATCATCATGATGATAGGTCAATGTTATCAAGAGAAAGATTTTCTATAGTTGTTGAGAAACAAAATAGAATGTTCAAGGAAGGAAGTAAAATCATAAATGAAATTATATTCATTGGCATATATATTTGCTTTCATATATGCACCATAGATCTAGCTATAGTTAACAATTTTTGATATCATTCTCTGGAATAAGATAGAGGTAGAATAACACAAAATTATAAAGTTGTGGTGCCATCATCTAACAACGGAGAAAATATAGATTTTTTAGTGTGTTGTTGGATGTTATTAAGTTAAGTTATATATTTGGATATAATGGATATTGATTTAACTACAATGGTACTAATGTACCATAAAAAAAATCTTTAAAGATGGACAATGATTCTAAGATTGAAATCTGTGCACGGTAAGCTATTGCCAAAAGAATTGATTCCAAAGGGAGTAACATTTCTGAAAAATGAAGTCAAGAACAACTTGATGAAGAAGCCACTGAGATGTGCAAGATGGTGCACAAGGATTTCCAAATGAGGGTTCGTCATTTTGTCGTTGGTCACTGATTATTGATGGGTTACAGTTGAAGGATGGCCTACATCACGATAAGGCTTAGTTAGGGAGATGGTTTCTGTTGGTGCAGGGGCACTAGATAATAGAACCTTGGTTTTGATGATGACAAAGATTCAAAGTTAAGCTATTTTGTTATCTCATGTGATATGCTAAGTGTACAGGAAGTGTTTAAGCTAAGCCAAAGGTCGAGCGACATCCGGAGAATCTCAAGTTGAGAAATCATGGTGGTCGGGCGACACCAGGAGAACCTCGGAAAGTCGAGGAACCTCGGTGGTGACCGAAAGCTAAGTGACAGGTCAAGAGGACCAAAGGTAAGCTCCGTGTGTGGAGCGGTGGTAAGGACACGTCCTCGGTTAGAGGACAATTCTAGGCGTCGATCCGACTAAGGCTTCCGGAGGAATGCTGAAGTCGAGATCGGACAGTCAAAGGACTGTCACATTGCATGACATTATGCATCTATTGTGCTAATCTTGTATTGCAGAAATTCTCAAGTCAATCGAGATGTCGAGTCGATCAAGGCGTCATGCTAAGAGGATCAGTCGACTGATGTCGACGAATCCGCTCAGTGCACAAGGTCAAAGAGATAGAGATTGATGCCACCACCTCAGGATAAGATAAGCCGCCACCTCAGGATAAGATAAGCCGCCACCTCAAGATAAGATCCACGAGTTTTGGATCTGGATTGGGACAAATTCCAAGGCGCAAATCTATAAAAAGAGGGGAGGACTCACACCCAAATTCAAGAATCTCCCAAGTGCTCGTGCTCTTTACAACCTACTCCGACCGTTCGCCATCTTCTAATTAATTGTCGGTATTATTATTATCTTTCTGTACTTAATTTGTATAAGGACTGGTAAAGTTGTTACCGACCTTATAATCATTGTAATCGTCTTGTCTCTTACCTCCAACGAGGAAGAGACTTTTAGTGATTGCCCTTCGGAAGCGATCAAGGATCGCAGGGCCTTGGATTAGCAGTCGGTGGGCTGTGAACCAAGTAAAAAAGCTTTGTGTATTTCTTGTGTTTGTCTTTTAGTTTTCCGCTGTGTACTTGGTTTTAATCGTTGAAAAAGAAAAGTTTTTATGAACGCTATTTACCCCCCCTCTAACGCTCATATCGATCCAATAATTGGTATCAGAGCGGGGGCGCTCAGATTCGGTGCAACCACCGGTCGAGCATTTTCTTTTATTTATTTTTATTTTTATTTTTAAATATCTCCCGCACTACTAATCCAAGACCAAGTCTTGGGACTTTTTGGTTTGTGTTTTTTTTTTTGCGAGTTTTAGAAAATCGTTGACCGAGCCAACCATGGAAGAGTCTCCCACAAGGCATAAAGGTAACAATATCAATTTAAATTTTAAATTTCATATTATTTGCTTTAAGTGCAGGGAGAGAGGACACTATAAAAATAAGTGTCATACTCGTAAGACTCGAACGACGCAACCGACGGCAAAGGAGACACCATTGCCAGGAATCCGGAAGAACAAGGAGCACATCAAGTGCTTCGGGTGCGGAAGATTCGGTCACTACAAGAATCGGTGTCCGGAAAAAAAGGTTAGTAAAGTTAATAATTTTGAAAAGTTGAGTTTTAGAATAGTTGATAATTTAGATAAATTGTGTAATCGTTGCCAATTAATTAATACAATTAATAATTCAACTAATAAAAAATTAATTAATTCAGATTTAATTAGTTTAAATAATAATAATAATAATATCATGGAAGAAAATGATCAAATTAATCTAACATTTGATAAAATTAACAAAGAGATTAATCAAATATTTAGTTTAATCAACATAGATCTAGATCAAGTCAAAGATAAAATCAACCTAGGACTTAATCAAAATAATCAAACCCTTGATCAGAATAATCAAACCATAGGACAGAATCATCAAATCCTAGATCTGATTAATCTAGATAATTCCGAATTAAAAAATTATGTTTTGAAAAATTCAACCATAAAAAAATCGAAATTAACTTTAAAAAATTCCAAAGATAATCTAAATAATTCTAATAATAATTCTACCTTTAAAAACTCTAACAATTTTATCTTAAATAATTCTAATAATAATTCTACCTTTAAAAACTCTAACAATCTTATCTTAAATAATTCTAATAATAATTCTACCTTTAAAAACTCTAACAATCTTATCTTAAATAATTCTAATAATAATTCTACCTTTAAAAATTCTAATAATCTTATCTTGAATAATTCTAATAATTCTACCTTAAAAAATTCTAATAATTTTAATAATTCTATTTTTAAAAAGTCTAATAATCTTATCTTAAAAAATTCTAATAATTCTACTTTTAAAAAGTCTAATAATCTTATCTTGAAAAAGTCTAATAATATTATTTTGAAAATTCTAATAATCCTATTTTAAATAATTCACAATCTAACTTAATTAAAAATTCAAAATTAGATAATCAAACCAATAAAATTAATTATAATAGAGTACCATTTGATTATACACAAATTAATAATCTAGTAATTAAACCTTCAACTTTTAAAAATTCAACTAATAAATATGTAGACTTGGGTTACAAGTCTAAGCTAACCAAAAATCAAGATACTAAAATTTGTAAACCTAATTATAATAAAGTATCTTATAACTATAGAACAAATAAAAGTCTACCCAAGAAAACAACCATTTCTTTAAATTGATTGAATGTAGTTTGCTCATGCATACATATCATTATGATGCTTAT
Organism: Wurfbainia villosa; assembly: GCA_025175895.1. Classification (NCBI taxonomy): domain Eukaryota; kingdom Viridiplantae; phylum Streptophyta; class Magnoliopsida; order Zingiberales; family Zingiberaceae; genus Wurfbainia; species Wurfbainia villosa. Next base: position 109,565,004 of record CM045987.1, on the reverse strand, counting down.
TTTGTCATGTCATACATACTAGTTTTAAATTCACTCTCATATGGTTAGATAAGAAATAATTAATTAATCTTGACAACATAGTATCAGTACGCGGTGAAATGATAGTACGTTAAGGAAACGAAGTCAAGTGTATCCGAGTTGGATAAGGAGTATCTAGCTTGGTGCATTTAACTAAGTGGAACTAACTGAAGCTACCTCACCACATCCTAAACTAGTTAGACCAGGACGTAATCCTAAGTTAATTAAGTGTGTAATTTCCTAAGTTGGCTTTGTCTAAGGAAGTGGTCGTTGTTCCGATTAAAGAAGGCCCATGTGCCTCGCCACGACCTGGAAGCCCTCTTTTAAAATGTTCACTTAACTAACTAAAGGTGAAATCCGAATCTAACCCAAGATTAATTAATTTCTAAGGCATTAAATTAAATTCATCTCACAATACCTATAAGAATAGCTTGGTTGATCATGTAGAATGGGTGAGATGGTAAGGACAACAAATTAAAAATGATTTTGAAAACAATTTCAAAATTTATATACACATAAATAGATTCTTAAAACTATTTTTATTGGTTGTCATGATTATTGTGTGTAGTTATACGTAGTTTTCAAAACAACTATGCTTTTTAAAATGATGGTTAGTTGACCAATATTGAACGTCTAAATCCTTAGGTCAACTTTAGATACCTAGATCCTCTGGACACTTAGGTGAGCCTTCCTTATGGCCAACAAGGATGTCCTAAGAGTTTGTCAGACAAAAGGGGAGACCCTCTAGATACGCCTTCCTTGTGGCTAACAAGGATGTTAGGTTAAGGGGGAGGTTCTAATTGGATAATCATCATAGAAGTTGTTAAAAAATATTTTTTTTAAAAAAATCACCAATACTTTCTAAATTTAAATCCTTCTTTTGATAATATGGCAAGGGAGAGAGAAGACTTAAGTTGGACAAACTTAGTATCTAGCTACCTTTAGTTTGGCATAAAAACCAATAGACATGAGCCTTTAAAATGTTTTTTTTTAATTTTTTCTCAAAATTTTATAACAATGTTAAAGGTTAGGGGGTCACATTCTAACCTAGGATATACATTGTTGGTGCAGGATCTAGAAACCTAAACTCCTAAACTCTTAAGTATTAAAGGGAGTTAAACATATTAAATCAACTTGATTAGCATGTTTAAAAATTCTATTTCTTGGCAATGTACCCAATATAAAGTTATTTTTGATATATGTCAAAGGGGGAGAGAGAATAAAGTTAAGAGGTTACTTACTTTTTCTTTCCCAAAAAATAATTATTTTTCAAAACTCACCTAAGGTTAAGGGAGAGGTACCCTTAAGGGGGAGGTTTTGAAAAATGATTGTTCAATGCTTACTGCTTATTTTCTCTTAACTTTGAATTGGTTTGTCATAGATCAAAAAGGGGGAGATTGTTGGTGCAGGGGCACTAGATAATCGAACCTTGGTTTTGATGATGGCAAAGATTCAAAGTTAAGCTATTTTGTTATCTCATGTGATATGCTAAGTATGCAGGAAGTGTTTAAGCTAAGTCAAAGGTCGAGCGACATCCGGAGAATCTCAAGTTGAGAAACCGTGGTGGTTGGGCGACACCAGGAGAACCTCGGGGAGTCGAGGAACCTCGGTGGTGATCGAAAGCTAAGCGACAGGTCAAGAGGACCAAAGGTAAGCTCCATGTGTGGAGCGGTAGTAAGGACATGTCCTCGGTTAGAGGACAATTCTAGGCGTCGATCCAACTAAGGCTTCCGGAGGAATGCTAAAGTCGAGATCGGACAGTCAAAGGACTGTCACATTGCATGCCATTATGCATCTATTGTGCTAATCTTGTATTGCAGGAATTCTCAAGTACAACAGTCAACTGGAGATGTCAGTAGGCGACTGAAGTTAGTCGACTGCTAAGAGGATCAATTGACTGATGTCGACGAATCCGCCTAGTGCACAAGGTCAAAGAGATAGAGATTGATGCCACCACCTCAGGATAAGATAAGCCGCCACCTCAGGATAAGATAAGCCGCCACCTCAAGATAAGATCCACGAGTTTTGGATCTGGATTGGGACAAATTCCAAGGTGCAAATCTATAAAAAGAGGGGAGAACTCACACCCAAATTCAAGAATCTTCCAAGTGCTCGTGCTCTCTACAACCTACTCCGACCGTGCGCCATCTTCTAATTAATTATCGGTATTATTATCTTTCTGTACTTAATTTGTATAAGGACTGGTAAGGTTGTTACCGGCCTTATAATCATTGTAATCGTCTTGTCTCTTACCTCCAACGAGGAAGAGACTTTTAGTGATTGCTCTTCGGAAGCGATCAAGGATCGCAGGGCCTTAGATTAGCAGCCGGTGGGTTGTGAATCAAGTAAAAAAGCTGTGTCTTTCTTGTGTTTGTCTTTTAGTTTTTCGCTGTGTACTTGATTTTAATCGTCGAAAAAGAAAAGTTTTTATGAATACTATTCACCCTCCTCTAGTGCTCATATCGATCCAACAGTTTATGAACATTTCTACAGTGTTTAGCATGGGTTTGTGCTAGAGCTTAGTTAGAGATTACAATAATGCTCCAAGTTTCTATAGTGCATTCTGCAAATACAATAGTGTTGTGAGAATTTTTGGCAACAGACGAGCTTGAAAGTTTGTACTGTACATTCAAAATTAAGGATAGTTTTGAATCTCAACTTTTCATGATGAAAAGAATTTTCATTTTGCTGAGGAGAATATTCTATTTAGCTTCAAGTGGCCTATTGATTGTCAAAAGAATATCCTAGCGAAGGCAAGGAGATTTTTTTCAACTCCATTAAATCGAAGGTCTTAGTGGGCATTTATACAACAGAGCATCAACGGTGTATGATTAGTACGATGGAATTGTTAATTCCTATTGTAGTTCTGTCAGAATATTTAAATAGATAATTTGAATCAGAATGATTCCTCATCCCCTTCCAGTTGGTAAGGCGTAACGACTTGATTTCTATTGACACCTGATCTCTATTGGCGGAATTCGACAACCCCTATTGGTCGACGACCGTCCCTGTTAGCCAGTCGTTACTCACCTGGACTTCCCACCCCTGGAAGTGGGTTTTTGCCTTCCCCAGGATTCGAACTCTAGACCTCCAGGCTAAGTACTAAAGTTTATAAATCCTGGTAACCAAGTGATCCAGTCTAGAGTTCGAATCCTGGGAAAGGCAAAAACCCACTTCCAGGGGTGGGAAGTCCAGGTGAGTAACGACGGGCCAACAGGGGCGACGGTCGTCGACCAATAGGGGTCGCCGAATTCCGCCAACAGGGGCGACGGTCGTCGACCAATAGGAATCGTCGAATTCCGCCAACAGGAGTCTGGTCGTTACATAAGGCAATTGGAATGATAGAGTGGAGTGGATTGGGTGAACTTAGCAGATTGAGAGGATTTTTGGATTGATTTAATTAGACCGACTATAGAATTATAACTAGTTGAAAAAATTTGACAGACTAATTATAATATTCTACTAATTATTGTTACAAATTAAATTTACTAGAGATATGAGAAAAATCCAAAGACTTATACGTAGAGATGACATTGCAAATTTACCGCTCAGTCTGTAGCAAAGCAAGACAAGTCGAGCGGCACGGTAGCTTTATCTCCAATCCGTAGAGTGAGAAAGCAGCAAGTCACATGTCGAGTCGGGAATGAGAACAAGTCGACTGCCAAATTGAGCCTAGTGCAGGATCAAGAAGCTTGCCGAGCACCAAGTACCATTGGGTTGAGCACCAAACGCTGAGCTCCAATGCACACCGAATACCGAGGGATGAGCACTAAGTGTTGAGGATCGAGTAGGGATGTTGTCGAGCACTGAGGACTGAGCACCATGTTGAGATGATGTTGGGCACCAATGAGCCGAGCACCTAGAGAAGCTTGGGTCCGACTGAGAAGCAGACAACATCGAGCACTGAGGACCGATCACAATTGTGCTGAGCACCAAGAAGAGCTTAGGTCCGATTGAGAAGCAGAGAAATGCCGAGCACCAAGGATCGAGCACTGTTGGGTTGAGCACCAAGAAGAGCTTGGGTCCGACTGAGAAGCGGAGAACACTGAGAATCAAGAAGAATTCGAGATTTGTGGTATGCGCAGATCGAGCGCCGAAGGTTCTTGGGAATAGCTATGCGCAAGGAACGAGCACTAAGGGTGCTATTTATATAGGTAATATACTCTGATTTTGATTAATGGTAGAGTAACAACTTAATTTTGAAACATTAGCCTCAGATTTGTCATTTCGCTCAAGCTATTTAAGCTTGATTTTGAAATGTTAGTCGTAGATATGTCATTTCACTTGAGCTGTTTATTATGCAATTAATTACCAATTTTAAGCATACGTTACACCCTTACTCGATAACCAAAATAGGATTAGGATGAGAAAACATATGCCTCCATATCCCTATGAGGGTCTTCTTCATCTTTCCATCATCATTTTCTATTCAAAATTTCAACAATTCTCCACATGAATGGAAACGGTTATGTGATAGCTTTCAGTTGTTAAATCTAGTATAGGGCAGGTTGATTTTGTTGGACTTTCCGAGCCGCAAAAACCGTTTTTTGTGTTGCGGAAACCCCGGAAGTCCGCCCACGGATCCGTGCAAAGATATATTAAAATAAAAACATGTATGTGTTAAGTAAACCTATATCTATCTTAGATCTAGAAGTTGAGAGTATTACCCTCGTATGACGCCCTTCGCTTATCCCGCTCGTCCAAAAGTTTCGCCGGAACTCAAGAGTGTCAAGTGAACACTCCTCTATTGGTATCCACATGGACAAATGATGGAGAAAAATACTTAGAGTGTGCTAGCACCCTTTAGGAATTTCGGCAAGATGAGGGATTGGGAGAGCTTGAGAAGGTGATCCAAGGAAGAAGATGAAGTTGGAGAGTAACTCACCAAAATCAATTCTCATCTAATGAGAAGTGGCCAACCACTCTTGGATGGGGGGTTACATGCATGCATGTAACTCCAAGAGCCAATGGCTCTTGGTATCCCTCATGAGGTGGCACCACATGATAGGTCCATGATGATGTGGAGCATCATCATTGGCCGGCCCCCATGCCATGTCACCATGACATGACAATTGGTCAAGTCAAAATTGACCATTCATCTTTCCTTTCAAGTCAAGTCAAACTTGACCTCTTATCTCCCATGGTTGATCAAATCTAACCACTTGATTCAAGTCAATTTGATTTAATGAATCTCTATTCATTAATTTAAATTGACTCAATGAATCAAATTTAAATTAGACTCATTCAACACTTGAATCAACTTGAGTCTAACTTAATTAGTCTAATTTGGATTACTCTTAATCCAATTTGGTTCATCCCATAAACCTAATCCTCATGGTTCATCATATGAACCTAATCTCCATCTAATTTCCCTTTGTGTGTGACCCTATAGGTTCTTGTAACGTTGGCAACGTCCCTAAATCGATTTAGAAACATAAGCAATGAGCGGTATCTAGCAACACATCATTGCTACCCAAGTTACAAGAATGTTGAGCTCCAACATCACCTTTGTGACTACTAATTGTGACTCTCACAATATGTGACAATGCCCCTCTATTCTTGACATCTAGATTGACCAATTTAGGTATAGACCGTGTCATCCTCGGTACAATCTATATCTTGAACTCCAAGTAGACTGACTTTAATCAAATGAGCTCAATATATCATATTGACTTATTTGGGCATAGCCATGCACTTCGTGGTCTCACTCTATCAAGAATATCGATGTCACCCCTATCATATAGGAGGGATAGATCCCATCTACATCACTCACATCCCTCCGCATAATTTGTCACATACCCAGTAATCGCCTTTATAGTCCACCCATTTACGGGTGACGTTTGACGAAGCCAAATTATGCAACTCCTTATGTAGGGAACCATGGTGACTTCAGGTCTAAGGACTAATAGTCATACTAATAGCCACATGAGAAAGTATATGACACTCATATAACGATCCATGATACTTTCTCATGGCGGGTCATTCAGTATACATTATCCAATGCATACCCATGTGTCAACTTGATATCTCATATCCATGACTTGTGAGATCAAGCTATCGTGTTGACCTACATGCTAGTCTCTATGCATTAACATTGTCCCTGAATGTTAATACTTGACTATGAATGATTAAGAGTAGTGTTCTCTATATCATCTCATTATCGATTCAACCAATCGATTGATATAGATAAGAACCTACTACTCAAGGACATTATTATACTTAGTTATTTGACACAAATACAAGTAAATATAATAACAATGCCTTTATAAATAGGAATATGATACAATAAAGTCCATACAACAATCATCACATGATTGGCTCTAGGGCTTTCACTAACAATCTCCCACTAGCACTAGTGCCAATCACCGTAGTATATAATACCCAATGACCTAGTGTGACCATCATGCTTTTTCTGTGCCAAAGCCTTGGTCAAGGGATCTGCGATGTTAGCCTCTGTGGGTACTCTGCAAATCTTCACATCTCCTTTATCGATAATCTCTCGAATGAGATGGAAGCACCGATATATTTGCCCTCTATTGTAGAATCAGCAACTGTGTCCTGCTTGGAACTCTTCTAGCTCACAGCGCCACCATTCAAGTAAAACACGAACCCTGACTGCGATATATAATCATCCTGGTCAGTTTGGAAGCTGGCATCGCTGTAACCCTTTACAACTAGCTCCTCATCGCCTCTAAATATCAAGAAATATTCTTTAGTCCTTCTCAAGTACTTAAGAATATTCTTAACTGCTATCCAGTGGCGCTCACCTGGATCTGACTGGTATCTACTAGTCATGATCAAAGCAGATGAGACATCAAGACGAGTACACAGCATGGCGTACATGATAGATCCTATAGCTGATGCGTAAGAGATCTTATCCATACGGTCTCTCTCCTCTTTAGAAGAGGGACTTTGAGTCTTCGAAAGACTCACACCATGTGACATCGACAAAAGTCCCTTCTTAGAATTCTGCATGGCAAACCGTAGTAATACCGTATCAATATATGTACTCTGACTTAGGCCAAGCAATCTCTTAGATCTATCTCTATAGATCTTGATGCCTAGAATACAGGCTGCTTCACCTAAGTCCTTCATTGAGAAGCACGTCCCCAGCCAAGTCTTCGTAGTATGGCGAAGGGATGTCATTCCCAATGAGTAGTATGTCATCCACATACAATACAAGGAAGACAACTGTGTTCCCATTAACCCTCTTGTAGACACAGGGTTCATCTTCATTCTTGATGAAACCAAACTGTTTGATCGCATCATCGAATCGAAGATTCCAGCTCCGAGAAGCTTGCTTTAGCCCATAAATGGACCTTTGCAGCTTGCATACTTTTCCAGTATGCTGTGGATCTTCAAAACCCTCAGGTTGTGTCATGTACACATCCTCGAGTAAGTTTTCATTCAGAAACGCGGTTTTGACATCCATCTGCCAGATCTCATAATCGTGGTATGCTGCAATAGAAAGCAAGATCCGAATGGACTTAAACATCGCCACTGGAGAAAAGGTTTCATCATAGTCAATACCATGAATTTGCTTGAAACCTTTAGCCACCAATCGACCCTTATAGGTATACATAAGTCCATCCATGTCAGTCTTTCTCCTAAAGACCCACTTACACCCAATGGGTTTGACCCCTTCAGGTGGATCAACCAAAGTCTATACTTGGTTGGTGTACATGGATTCCATCTCGGATCTAATGACCTCTAGACATTTCTCAGAATCTGGGCTCATCACAGCTTCTTGATAGGAGGTAGGCTCATTCTCAATGAGCATAACGTCATCATGGTCAGACAAGAGAAATGAGTATCTCTCAGGCTGACGACGTACCCTATCAGACTTGCGAAGAGGTAGGTCTACATGAACAGGTGGTTGTTTCACAACTCTTTGTGCAACAATCTCATCAGCCACAACACTTTGTGGTTCCTGTTCAACCTCCATCAAGGCCTCACTGCTATGGTCCTTATCTTGAATTTCTTCAAGATCGAACGTACTCCCACTAGTTTTTCTAGAAACAAAATCCCTTTCTAGAAAAACCCCAGTCTTTGCTACAAACACTTTGTGCTGACTGGGAATGTAGAAGTAATATCCCTTTGTATCCTTGGGATATCCAACAAAATAGCACCTATCGAATTTGGGTCCCAGTTTGTCTGAGACTTGACGTCGAACGTAAGCCTCACAACCACAAATCCTCATGAAAGACATCTTGGGATTTCTCCCTGTCCATATCATATATGGTGTCTTTATCACAGCCTTGGATGGTACACGGTTAAGGGTAAAGGCTGCTGTGTCTAGAGCATATCCCTAAAAGGATATAGGAAGATCTGTGTGACTCATCATAGATCGTACCATATCTAATAGGGTACGATTTCTCCTTTCGGATACACCATTCCACTGTGGTGTTCAAGGAGTGAGTTGGGATAGAATCCCACACTCAGCTAGATAGTCATGAAACTCATGGCTAAGGTATTCACCATCTTGATCTGATCGAAGTATCTTAATACTCTTGCCAAGCTGGTTTTGTACTTCATTCTTGAATTCTTTAAACTTTTCAAAGGATTTTGATTTATGTGTTATAAGATACACATAACCATATCTACTGAAGTCATCAGTAAATGTAATGAAGTGCCTGTAACCACCTCTAGCAGTAACATTGAAAGGGCCACATACATCACTATGTATAAGTCCTAACAAGTCTGTTGCTCTTTCGCTGTGTCCACTAAAGGGAGTCTTGGTCATCTTGCCTAAAAGGCAAGACTCGCATGTCTCATATGATTCAAAATCAAATGAGTCTAGCAGCCCATCCTTATAGAGCTGAGATAAGCGACTCTCATTTATATGACCTAAGCGACAATGCCAGAGATAGGTTTGGTTCAACTCATTTGACTTGAACCTTTTGGTACTTATGTTATAGATAGGGCTCTCTAAGTCTAGAAAGTAGAGTCCGTTTATTATAGGTGCACTACAATAGAACATATCATTTAAATAAACTGAACAACATTTGTTCTTTATTATAAATGTAAATCCTTTCTTGTCCAAACAAGAAACTGAAATGATGTTCTTAGTTAAGGCAGGCACATAACAACATTCATCTAATTTTAGTATAAGCCTAGAGGGCAGAGATAGATCATAAGTTCCTATAGCAACAACAGCAACCCTTTCTCCATTGCTTACTCATAGGTCCACCTCGCCCTTTGTCAATGCCCTGCTATTTCTCAACGCCTGCACATTGGTATAAATGTGAGATGCACATCCGGTATCTAATACCCATGATGAAGAAATAGATAGATTGACTTCTATAACATTTATACCTGAAGTATAAATCTCACTTCTCTTCTTCTTAAGTTCTTCCAGGTATGCCTTGCAGTTACGCTTCCAGTGTCCAGCTTCCTTGCAGTGGAAGCAAGCCCCTTCCTTGGCTACCCCTCCTTTGGGTTTCAGTTCCTTGCCTTTGCTCTTGGCTCGAGACTTTCCCTTACCTTTAGGCTTGCCCTTGCCTTTCTTCTTTTGCACCATCAAAATGGAGTTAGATTTTCCCTTCTTAAGGTTGAGCTCAGCAGTTGTCAACATGCCGAGCATCTCAGGCAGTGGCTTATCAATTTCATTCATGTTGTAATTCATGATAAATTGATTGTAGCTTTATGGCAAAGCTGCAAGATCAAGTCAGTGGCCAGCTCTTGGCCAAGGGAGAATCCTAATCTTTGTAGGTTTTCTATGTACCCAATCATCTTGAGTACATATGGACCTACGAGAGTCCCATCTTGCATTTTGGAACCAAACAATGCCTTAGAGACTTCATATCTCTCGTGCCTTGCTTATCCTTGATATAGTTGATGAAGATGTTCAACCATATCATGAGCATTCTTGAACTCGTGTTGCTTCTGAAGCTCAGAGTTCATGGTCGCGAGCATTAGACATGACACATCTAATGCATCATCTTGATGCTTCTTGTAAGCATCTTTGTCAGCTCGCGAGGCAATGGCAGAAGGTGCCTCCGGAATGGGCTGCTCTAGGACGTACAGTTTCCTTTCTTGGGTGAGAACAATTCTCAGGTTCCTGTACCAGTCTAGGAAATTTGCTCCATTGAGCTTGTCCTTCTCAAGGACAGAACGCAGAGAGAGAGTGTTCGTATTTGTCGACATAGTAATCTATAACATACAATGCAGAGAATTAATATCATATTCTTTTTATCATTTAATTAGTCCTTTAATCAAATGATGCTCCCACTGAATTATAGGAATTTTATAGAATCGAGTTATGGATGTGGTCAAACCACATTACTAGATTCATACAAACTAGCTATAATTCCTGCGGGACAAGATCCATATCATACTAAGCCTTGAGTTAGCTTTGGCTAAATCGCCCAAGACTTAGTACAATTGGTGGGTAACACATTACCGATTACATCTCTATGCAACTCTTGTTTATAGGATCAAGACCCACATTTACAAAAGACCTTGAGTTAGCTTTGGCTAAATCGCCCAAGATTTAGTGTAAATGCGATCTTATTCTATCTTTCCAATGGTTGGAATATGCTTATAGGTCTACTCGATCCAATTGAGTTAACTAGTTTTACTCAATCTAATTGAGCTTACTCTAACCCAAGTCATGATAGGCGAGACCAAGATTGTCCCTCCACACCCTACCAAGATAATATGCGTTGCTCTGCTTTGGCAGATTCAACAACTACAAATGATCGAGGTAGTAATGGGTATCAAGGACTTGGTAGGCATTTACGAGTTGATTCGATTAAGATCTAATCTAATCGTAATGTGTATCATATACGCATTGAGGCCTTTATTATTCTATACTAGCATGCATCACATACATACAAGCATTATTCTAGCATGCATCATATACATACAAGCATTATTCTACTAGAATGCATCACATACATACAAGCAAAATCAAATATATATATATATATATAAAATTAACTGTGATGTGGTCATGACCCTACTATGATCTTCTCAATCCAATGAGAAGATCTGACGGTCAACCTAGGGCTAGCGGCTTCTCCAAGCACTTCCTTTGACTGCCATGTGTCGTCGGCACTTTCTCGTTACTTCGTCTACAAGTGGACTTTCCACCGCTCCATTTTGTACATTACAAATATGAAACTTGAGTTACATTCAAGTCTAAAACTATTTACAACTAGAATTTCAAAAGAAGAGGTACGATGCGCAGGTCGCATACACTATACAACACGCACAACCACAAAAATGACATGCAGGCCGTATTATGAATTACAACACATCATCATCCAATCATATTGCGGTTCTTAGGCCATGACAATCATAGAATTATACATAATTCTAAATTATGTATTTTTACAAAAAATTTCTATAATTTTTTCTATTTTTTTTTCAATTTTATGAGTCACCTCTCCGTAACACTCTCGCTAAGCGGTTTCCGGGCGCGATTGCGGGATAAGGCCCCTTTCGGGGATAGGGGCAGCGCCCCTACTCGCAAAATAAACTTTGTGAGTGTCCCTACTATGATCTTACAGTGACTTAAGTCGCTGTCCCAAAAACCTAAAGCGAGAACTCACCGTTTCGGAGAGTTTTTTCGATGGTTGAAGCCTACAAGTGTCCCAACACTCGTTGCTTCGACTCTTCGAGAAAAATACCCAAAAATTCGATAAAAATAGGAAATTTACAGAAACATAAAAAATCTGTAATTTTTATATCTAATACAAAAACTACAAAAATGAAACACATAAATGCTTCGCACGTGGCTCTGATACCACTGTTGGACTTTCCGAGCCGCAAAAACCGCTTTTTGCGTTGCAGAAACCCCGGAAGTCCGGCCATGGATCTGTGTGAAGATATATTAAAATAAAAACATGTATGTGCTAAGTAAACCTAGATCTACCTTAGATTTAGAAGTTGAGAGTATTACCCTCGTAGCGACACCCTTCGCTTATCCCGCTCGTCCAAAAGTTTCGCCGGAACTCAAGAGTGTAAAGTGAACACTCCTCTATTGGTATCCACATGGACAAATGGTGAAGAAAAATACCTTATAGTATGCTAGCACCCTTTAGGAATTTCGGCAAGATGAGGGATTGGGAGAGCTTGAGAAGGTGATCCAAGGAAGAAGATGAAGTTGGAGAGTAACTCACCAAAATCAATTCTCATCTAATGAGAAGTGGTACTCTTGGATGGGGGTTACATGCATGCATGTAACTCCAAGAGCCAATCGCTCTTGGTCTCCCTCATGAGGTGGCACCACATGATAGGTCCATGATGATGTGGAGCATCATCATTGGCCGACTCCCATGCCATGTCACCATGACATGGCAATTGGTCAAGTCAAAATTGACCATTCATCTTCCCTCTCAAGTCAAGTCAAACTTGACCTCTTATCTCCCATGGTTGATCAAATCTAACCACTTGATTCAAGTCAATTTGATTTAATGAATCTCTATTCATTAATTTAAATTGACTCAATGAATCAAATCTAAATTAGACTCATTCAACACTTGAATCAACTTGAGTCTAACTTAATTAGTCCAATTTGGATTACTCTTAATCCAATTTGGTTCATCCCATAAACCTAATCCTCATGGTTCATCATATGAACCTAATCTCCATCTAATTTATTTTTGTGTGTGACCCTATAGGTTCTTGTAACATTGGCAATGTCCCTAAACCGATTTAGGAACATAAGCAATGAGCGGTATCTAGCAACACATCATTGCTACCCAAGTTACAAGAATGTTGAGCTCCAACATCACTTTTGTGACTACTAATTGTGACTCTCACAATATGTGACAATGCCCCTCTATCCTTGACATCTAGATTGACCAATTGAGGCATAGACCGTGTCATCCTCGGTACAATCTATATCTTGAACTCCAAGTATACTCACTCTAATCAAATGAGCTCATTATCTAATATTGACTCATTTGGGCATGGCCATGCACTTCGTGGTATCACTCTATCAAGAATATCGATGTCACCCCCGTCATATAGGAGGAATAGATCCCATCAACATCACTCACATCCCTCCGCATAATTTGTCACATACCCGATGTCACCTTTATAGTCCACCCATTTACGGGTGGCGTTTGTGAAGCCAAAGTATGCAACTCCTTATGTAGGGAACCATGGTGACTTTAGGTCTAAGGACTAATAGTCATACTAATAGCCACATGAGAAAGTATATGACACTCATATAACGATCCATGATACTTTTTCATGGTGGGTCATTCAGTATACATTCTCCAATGCATACCCATGTGTCAACTTGATATCTCATATCCATGACTTGTGAGATCAAGCTATCGTGTTGACCTACATGCTAGTCTCTATGCATTATCATTGTCCCTGAATGTTAATACTTGACTAGGAATGATTAAGAGTAGTGTTCTCTATATCATCTCATTATCGATTCAACCAATCGATTGATATAGATAAGAACCTACTACTCAAGGACATTATTATACTTAGTTATTTGGCACCAATACAAGTAAATATAATAACCTTGCCTTTATAAATAGGAATATGATACAATAAAGTCCATACAACAATCATCACATGATTAACTCTAGGGCTTTCACTAACAAATTTTACCCTTTAAACATTTCCTTATGAGAATATGTTTGCTCATTGGTTAATTAGTAGATATGATATCTTTGCACTATTCGATCGTTCATGTACGTATTGACACATTTCACATAGGACTTTCTCTAATTTATTTCAATTATATTAAGAGTGTTTGTTCTTGGCAACGAACACATCTGGTTCTGTGAGAAGGCCTAAAAATTATGCCTTCAATACTCATCGAAGCGCCCCACTTCTTTCTCACATAAGTAAATCTCTCAAGAGTATTTCACACTACTCTTCTAGACCATTAAAAGTTGTATTCTTTATTGGTGCAACAAGCCTCGGGGATTCTGTTGGGTTTTAAACGCATGACGAATGTGTGTTCGAACATGTTTCGTAAACATGTGTGCAGCGGAAGAAATAAAAAGTAATAAATCTAATTTATTACATCATACACACCACACACATGCATAGTACAATATGTGTAGATATAACCGTAGTTTCAAATTTTGCAATAAAAGAAAATTTATTCTACATATACCTGACGTATCACGTGTAGCGAGAAAGGGATCAACCGGAGCGACCCTCGCTAGAATCGTCTCTATCCGTATCCACGCCGAGTATCGTCGGGATGACTTCACAAAGCCACGAGCCTCATCTTCATATGAGTCACTAGCCTCGTGTCGAAGAAGATGTGATCGAGAGAAGATCACAATCCGAATCAAAATTCAGATTCAAAATCGAGTCCCCAAAACTCGATTCTCCAGAGAGGTATTTGTCAACCGTTTGACGAATCCTTCGTTCTCCACCTATAGAATTACTGGAGATCGAATCCCTGGCAAGGTAGCCACTGTCGGAGCTCCAAATGTCATCCAAATGATGCTCCGACAAGAAGGAAACAAGCTGTCTAGAAAACTGGATAGCTTGGGTGGAGAACTTGCGTCGACCAAATAAGGAAAGCTAGATGCTCACCTTGTCGTTGGAGCCAAGGAAGATCACAGGAGAATTGGCCGGCGAAGCTTGGAGGACCAAGGCTTGACAGAGTGACACAAGGAGAAGAGAGGGAGGGGCGACACAATTAGGGTTAGGCTTTCCCAAAAACCCTTAAGCCCTATTTTATAGAGAACAAATTCTCCTAATGGTTATTGGTTCATAACCCGCTCCATTAATTTAAATAAACCAAACCGATTTGGTCTATTTTAAGTTAAAACTGTAGGGGATCGTTGGAACGCTAGAGGGGGGGGGGTGAATAGCGTCGTGCTATACGTCGATGGAACTCGTTCGCGTGTCTCTACAAAACTCGTTATGCATAGCAGAATAATAATAAAAGCAATAACGAATATAAGACAAACACGAACACAAGAATATAACGTGGTTCGGAATCGAATGGTTCATACTCCACGGATTGAGCTCTAAAGAGCTCTAGTGATGCACACACACTCACTAATCACAAATACTCCTTCTCGACACAAGTCGGAGGCGGAGAAACCTCTTACAAACTATTCTTACAATAATAAGAAATGGATACAAGCAATTACAATAATGGAATACAATGCAAGTAAAGAAAACTACTTTACAATTGCTCTTTGAATGCTTGATCGCTTGGTTGCTTGAAATCAACTTGGACACCCTGATTTGTAGCAACAAATCGCCCCAAATGACCTCAAGAACCGCTTGCATTTTCCTCCTTCACGAGCTCCATTTAAAGCTTCAACCTGTGCTGGAAAATGCCGGTCAGTCGGCTGCTCGGGACCATCAGTCGAATGATGCCACTGTTGTAATGAGACAACGGCTAGATCCACGCTGGAAAGATCCAACGGATCCATCATCAGTCGAATGATCATGACCATCAGTCGACTGATCAAGCCTCCACTCGACTACTGGTCGCAGTAGTCGAGTGAGACTCCATTCTATGGCCGAAACATCGAGCATCAGTCGACTGATCACATGATAAGTCATTTGCTCATCGTCGATCATTGCCCATCTCGGCTGATCGCTAGGCTACACTTCCGCAAATCAAACCCTAGTTGACTCTTACCAATCGACTGCCACATGGCACCAGTCGACTAGCACACCTCAATCATGAGGTTTTAGCCCAAGTATGGTTCCCCCATACTTGCTAGACCACCCTTAGCCTAGACCTAAGCCTTCTAGCCACCTCCATCAGCCTTACGCCTCTCGGATCCCTCCAAGTCATCCATGACTTGTTCATCCATCACGCTAGCCTTCAGGTGCTTCCATCGGCTATGTCATGCTAACGGTGTCTACACTGTCAAGGCACATTGGACTTACGCCGCCAAGACTCCGCTTGGACTTTACACTGCCAACCATTGGACTTATGCTGCCAAGACTCCCGCTTGGACTTTACGTTGCTAATATCAAATCCCTTGGACTTTCCAAATGCCAAGACTCAAGCTTGTACTTTCCCTTGCCAATCCATGTTGGACTTTCCATGCCAAGACCCATGCTTGGACTTTTCCTTGCCAAGACCCATGTTTGGACTTTCCTTGCTAAGACCCATGCTTGGACTTTACATGCCAAGTAATCAAGACTTGAACTTTCCTAAATGCCAAGTGTCCCACTTGGACTTTCCATGCAAAGTACCCATGACTTGGACTTTCCCATGACAATCATATTGTCATATGTTTTTGTCGAACATCAAAATATCACTCGAGTCAAACTCGAGTCTTGGTCAATCGTGACCTAGGCCGATTGCACCAACAATCTCCCCCTTTTTGATGTTTGACAAAAACCAAACAAACCATTGAGTTAGAACACTAACTCAAATCCTTTACCAATTATCCCAAATTGGTAATTCTAACTTCTCCCACAAAACATTCTCCTCCTTTTTAACTAACATCAAAAAGGTTATCTCTCCAAGGAGGTCAATGTCTCATGTCCCAATGAGATCTTACAATCTCCCCCTTGGTCCAAAAATACCTAGGATGCCTACATCTTCCTAGTGATAAGTCCCATATCACTCAAGAGAGGCAATCCTATACACTCTCCCAATTTCCAAATTGGGTATCTCAAAATCCCATTTTCCTCCTCATGAGGAAAAATACCATCCATCATCCCATGATGGATACCTCCCCCTAAAGGCTTGTTCCCCCTTGACAATTGCACCAACAATGTCCTTGGGAAGTCCCTAAGCCAATAGGAACTCTAAACCATTAAAAATAAGGTTCAAAGTTCAAACATGAACTCTCCTATCCTTAAATTTGATATAAACCCTAAACAACTCGCCTAATCCATATCCAATGGATTTTCACCATTTATAATGCTTCCCAAAGTATATCCTAGGGTTAGGAGTGGTTAGGGACCTTTACTGTAGCTGAAATTGGGCTAACAAACTTTGTTTTCTCAAATTTAGCCTTGGTAGTCGACTTTATCAGAGAACAGTCGACTGCCACTCACATCAGTCAACTGCCACCAAGAGCAGTCGACTGATAACTGAAAAATTCTATTTTCAATTATCATAGTTGATTTTCAAAAATGCATAAATAAATATACGTATATCAAAAAATCATGAAAATTTATACGTATAATACTTATGACACATACAAATGGTGAAAAATATTTTATCCATAAAATAATGAGTTTGATACAAAATCCAAAAGTGAATAAAAACTTCAAAGTTTTAGCTCACTTTGTATCAATCTCATCAATGGTGATTGCTATCAAAAGATAGACTTCACCAAGATTTTTCAAAAGGATTTTAAAATATTTTCAAAACCTTATTTTGGATCATATTCCTTGGGTTCAATGTACATGACTTGTACACAAGCTTTCCCAATGATCCACATGTTGGTTAAAGATGAGTTTTAGTTCATCTAGATGCAAAAACTATGCACCTTGAACTTAACTCATATCCTATCATCTCACATGTATCTAGGGTGTATAAATACATATACATGTCAATGTAATGTGAGATGTGGGTTTTGTTCTCCCTAATATAGGGTTTCATGCATTTTTCTAAGGCAACTCTACTTGATTCTCTTATAAATGGGACTCCAAGTCATGCCATTGTCCTTAAATCAATTTAAATGCATGAAATGATCATGGCATAATGATAGCAATAATTAAGCATGGCCAATGATCATGATGTCATGACATATGACATAATATAAAAACACATGACACTTAATCCTTAATCCTTAATCCTAAACATGATCATGACATATAAATGATAAAAATAAACATGATGTCATGACATGTTATATGACAAACAAAGCATGACAAATAAAATATATATAGGTATAATAATACCTAAAATTTAATGTTAATTGTCATTTGATATAATTAAATATATTTTGCCATATTATCACTTTTCTCCCTAGTGTGCCAAAAACCCAAAATGACACACTATGACCTCTAATCCTAACTTGTGCCAATTTAATTG
Organism: Wurfbainia villosa; assembly: GCA_025175895.1. Lineage (NCBI taxonomy): Eukaryota > Viridiplantae > Streptophyta > Magnoliopsida > Zingiberales > Zingiberaceae > Wurfbainia > Wurfbainia villosa. The sequence continues at coordinate 109,547,033 of CM045987.1, read as the reverse complement.
ATTTTTTATAATTCCAAAAATGTATTGGCACATCCTAAATTATTTTAGAATCATAAGATCAAATCTATTTTCAAGGTACCCATAACCTTGAAAATTACCTAAAATGCCACTTTTATCATGGTTGAGTTAACTACCCATCCAATCAAGGTTGACACACCCTAGACCCATCTAGCGTGAATCAATCACGCTCTTAGGAACCCAAAACCTATTTGAGCTCCTAGGGTTAATTAGGTATTTCTTAGGGATAACCTCCCTAGATACCTTCCTAATGACCCTTCTAGGCTTGTTAGCCTTGGTCATTTGGGTCTTACCTAGGTTGACTCTAGGGGTAATTCCCCTTGCAACCTTCTTAGTGACCATCCTAGATTTCCTTGAAATCCTAGCCACTAGGCACATACCTTGGTCAACTCTAGGGATGAATTTCCTATTGACCTTGGTCTTCCTAGACCTAATTTGTCTTCCGTAATCTAATAGAACACTATGATAAGCCACCTTAGGCTTAGGTTTGTGACCCAAACCCTTCTTGCCCTTAGTTGGCTTTAGTCTCTTGGGTCCTAGGTGTTGACTTTGATATTTAGACCCTTGACTTTGACTATTTGACCCTTGAAATTGATTTTGCATCTTCTTGAGAGTCTTTTCTAATTTCTCAAGCCTTGACCTCAAGGCTTGATTTTCTAACTCTAATTGCCCAATTTTTGAATTTTGATTTGGTCTTTGGGCATTGTCCTTTCTAGACATATGCCTAGTCCATTTGGGATTAAGACCTAGATGCTCTTGTACCTTTCTAATGGTCTCCCTAGGTAGAATTTGTCTAGAATTGTTTGACCTAGGGTTGTCCTTAGGTAAAATATTTCTAGGGACATTAGTCCCAAATTTCTCCTTCTTTGAAAGGTAGATATTCTTATCTCTTAGACAAAATTCCTTATTTCTAGCATGCTCTTTATGATAAATAGCAAGATTGCTAAAATTATTTCTAGCATGCCTTTTAACATTATTTGAATAAGGAGCTTTATTTAAAAATACCTTAGTGGCGCTCCTTCTTGGCCCTTCTTCTTCCCCCTTGGGAATTGCCTCCGGTAATGTCCCGGTAGCCGACATTTGAAGCAAATGACTTGCTCCTTGCTTTTAGTTGTTGGGGGACCGACATCCTTTGACTTTTGTTGACTTTTAGGCACCGGAGGAGCTTTCTTTATCTTTTTTGGACACTTACTCTTGTAGTGCCCGGATTCCCTACACTCAAAGTAAATTATATATATTTTTATTTAAAATCAAATTGCTTGAGTTACCTAGGGTGGTGGTGGAGTTTTGAGCTTCCTCATCTTGACCGGATGTTGAAGGCTCTTCTTGAGGTTGCTCCGGTGCAGATGGTCTCTCCTCCTCAAGTCTAGAAGTGGATACTTCTTCCACTTCTTCCACCTCTTCTTCCTCCGATCCGGAAGTTGACTCCTCACTTTCTTGTGAGGATGATGAAGCTTCCTCTTTGGTCTCCTCCTCTTCCAAGTCTTCTTGGACCGATTCGAGATTGTTGTAGAACTTGACCAACTTGTTTCACAACTCCTTGGCATCCCTATAGCTTCCTAATCTAGACAAAATATCATTAGGTATCAAATTAACTAACATTTTTGTTACCTTAACGGTTGTCTTAAATTTTTGCCGTTGCTCCTCAGTCCATCGCTTCATCTTAAGGATTTCTCCGTTCTCTCCTCTCGGAGCATCAAATTCTATAATCACGACAAACCAATTTTCTATATTTGACATTAGAAAATATTCCATCCTACCTTTCTAGTACGCGAAATCTTCGCGGTCAAAGGTGGGTGGAGTCGCTATGTCATTGCCCCATCTTTCTTGAAGATCATCGTCTTCCCTCTAGCGTGCTCCCTTAGTTGTTAGACTTTGAAGAGCGGCCTCGCTCTAATACCACTTGCAGGGGATCGTTGGAACGCTAGAGGGGGGGGGGTGAATAGCGTCGTGCTATACGTCGATGGAACTCGTTCGCGTGTCTCTACAAAACTCGTTATGCTCAGCAGAATAATAATAAAAGCAATAACGAATATAAGACAAACACGAGCACAAGAATATAACGTGGTTCGGAACCGAATGGTTCCTACTCCACGGATCGAGCTCTAAAGAGCTCTAGTGATGCACACACACTCACTAATCACAAATACTCCTTCTCGATACAAGTGGAGGTGGAGAAACCTCTTACAAACTATTCTTACAACAATAAGAAATGGATACAAGCAATTACAATAATGAAATACAATGCAAGTAAAGAAAACTAATTTACAATTGCTCTTTGAATTCTTGATCACTTGGTTGCTTGAAATCAACTTGGAGACCTTGATTTGCAGCAGCAAATCGCCCCAAATGCCCTCAAGAACTGCTTGCATTTTCCTCCTTCATGAACTCCATTTAAAGCTTCAACCTGTGCTGGAAAATGCCGATCAGTCGACTGCTCGGGACCATCAGTTGACTGATGCCACTGTTGTCGTGAGACAACGGCTAGATCCACGCTGGAAAAATCCAACGGATCCATCATCAATCGACTGATCATGACCATCAGTCGACTGATCAAGCCTCCACTCGACTGCTGGCCACAGCAGTCGAGTGAGACTCCATTCTGTGGCTGAAACACCGAGCATCAGTCGACTGATCACATGATCAGTCGACTGCTCGTCCATCAGTCGACTGCCCATCTCTGGCAGTCGACTGCTAGGCCACTTCCCGCAGTCAAACCCTAGTTGACTCTTACCAGTCGACTGCCACATGACACCAGTCGACTGGCACACCTCAAACATGAGGTTTTAGCCCAAGTATGGTTCCCCCATACTTGCTAGACCACCCTTAGCCTAGACCTAAGCCTTCTAGCCACCTCCATCAGCCTCATGCCTCTCGGATCCCTCCAAGTCATCCATGACTTATTCATCCATCGCGCTAGCCTTCAGGTGCTTCCATCGGCTATGTCATGCTAACGGTGCCTACAGCGCCAAGCCACATTGGACTTACACTGCCAAGACTCCGTTTGGACTTTACGCCGCCAACCATTGGACTTATGCTACCAAGACTCCTGCTTGGACTTTACGCCGCCAATATCAAACCCCTTGGACTTTCCAAATGCCAAGACTCAAGCTTGGACTTTCCCTTGCCAACCCATGTTGGACTTTCCATGCCAAGACCCATGCTTGGACTTTTCCTTGCCAAGACCCATGTTTGGACTTTTCTTGCCACGACCCATGCTTGGACTTTACATGCCAAGTACTCAAGACTTGGACTTTCCCAAATGCCAAGTGTCCCACTTGGACTTTCCATGCCAAGTACCCATGACTTGGACTTTCCCATGACAATCATATTGTCATATGTATTTGTCGAACATCAAAACATCACTCGAGTCAAACTCGAGTCTTGGTCAATCGTGACCTGGGTCGATTGCACCAACAAAAATGAATCGAACCAACTTTGGTTCATTCATTTAAAACAAACCAAACCCTTTTGGTTTATTCTTCACCATTGAATTAGAATCAAACCAATTTGATTCATCCATTATGTCTTCGTAAGACACGGCCCATCCATGCTTCCATTGCGACTGAAATGATTTCATGCTCGCTCCATGTTTGGTCCAACCAAACCTAGTTTCTCTCGGTCTGAGAATCTCATTCTGAAGCTCATTTTAAATCCTTTGGATTACGCTCGTTGTGCGTGTGACCAAATAGGTTCTCGATTTATGTTGGCCGTCTATAATTAACCATTAATTATAGAACGATCATGAGTGGCACCTAGTAGTACATCATGATTCCCAATTAACCGAAAAGATCAACAGTTGATCCAGAACTATTTCTGAAATCCTTCAGCAGCTACAATGAATCGTGCCCCATTCCTTTCACTCATCTTATACCCACTTGGTTGAGGACATGGTCTATAGTGTCAGTCCCCACTAGGTTGACTATGTCACACCTAGCCCAAGTATCATTTCCTCGTCCTACGGATTCTAGTTACTGCTCATGTATCCAAGAGTACCTTACTCTAAACATGTAATGCTTTGGCCAAAGAGTTTAATAACAATCCGATGAGAGGCCATGGATATACATCTACTCGCAAGGAGTGGTGAATCCTTTATAGGCTATTCAAACACCTTCGATCACTTCGACTTATACCCAATCATCCCGAGTCCACATCTCCTCAGAGATGCTTGCTTAAGATGTCAAAGCATAAGTCTTCATGATCAAGATGACTTGAATACCACAAGTCAAAGGAACATTGCACTTAAACTGTAGTAAGAACTTCATTGACATATCTATATATGCAAGGAATCATATGAAGTCTTACAGTTGGTCACTCCAATGAACTAGTTACCATAACTAGCATCCACGATTAACTCCGGACATCACAATGTCTCCAGCCAGTGAGAACAGCTGTTTGGATACACCAAGGAGTATACCTCGTGCTAGTCTCGACAGAATTGATGGTGTCCAATCCATCAATTCATCAACTAGGGATAATTCTGATACATCACAATTACACATGTAGAGATACTCACTAGTTGTGATCCAATCACAAATTCTCTCATGCTGTGAATCGTATCGTGGACATTGATAAATGAGTTTAAGATCTAATCAAATACATGAAAACATGTATACTCAAATAGTGAATCTTCATTTATCATATAAATGGTTCATACATAAAGCTTGCCTTAGGACATCTCTCATATATTACTAACAAACTCCACTTGGCCTAATGCCAATCGCTAGTATCAATACCATAAGCTCTAACATGACCCTCAAACTTACTTTGAGGTAATGCCTTAGTCAAAGGATCCGCTAAGTTCCTTTCAGTGGGGATTTTCTCGATTTGTATTTTTTTCCTACTAATTATCTCTCTGATCAAATGATAGCGCCAAAGCACATGTTTGGATCATTGATGAGACCACATCAAGTTCAGAGATGAACTTCTTGATCAAAACTGCTTCCTTTGATGCTTCAAAAGATTCAATGTATTATGCCTTAGTGGCAGAATCAGCTATAGTGTCAAGCTTGGAACCTTTCCAACTTATTGCGCCTCCATTCTAGGTGAATACATACCCAGGTAGACATGGAATCATCCTTATGCATGCGGAGGCATCCGTATACCCACGTATCACCATGTACCCTTCTCCATATATTAGGAACACATCCTTAGTTCTTCTCAAGTACTTAAGGATCGTCTTAACAGTCACCCAATGATCCATTCCTGGATCAGACTGGTATCTGCTCATGACACTCAGAGCATACGATACATCGGGACTCGTACATAACATAGCATACATGATAGATCCTATTGCGGATGCATAGGGAATCTTACTCATGCAAATCCTCTCGTCTTCTGTGCGCGGACACATAGACTTCGAAGGTGTATTCATGCACGATGGGTAGGAAACCTTTCTTGGATTCCGACATGCTAAACCTCTTTGCTTTTCGATCTATATATATGTAGGCTGAAAGACCAAGCAACTGTTTCGATCTATCTCTATAGATCTTAATCCCGAGGATGTAGGTTGCTTCTCTTAGGTCTTTCATGGAGAACGTCTTGGACAATCAAATTTTAACTGACTGTAAGACAGAAACATCATTTCCTATAAGTAATATGCCATCGACATATAATACTAGGAACATGACTGCACTTCCACTAACCTTCTTGTACACACAAGGTTCATCAGGATTTTGTGAGAAATCAAAATTTTTGATTGTCTCATCAAAACGGATATTCCAGCTCCTGGATTCTTGCTTCAGTCCATATATGGACCATCGCAATTTGCATACCTTGGTTTTATCAACCGATGTAAAACCCTCAGGTTGTATCATATACACATCCTCGAGTAGGTTTTCATTAAGGAAAGTTGTTTTCACATCCATCTGCCATATCTCATAATCATAATGAGCCACTATGGCCAGGAGCATCTGAATGGATTTAAGCATAGCAACAGACGAATAGGTTTCGTCATAATCAACACCTTGCTTTTGACGATATCCTTTCGCCACCAATCTAGCCTTAAAGGTAATCACATTACCATCCATGTCAATTTTCTTCTTGAAAATCCACTTGTACCTTATAGGCTTTATGCCTTCAGGTGGGTCAACCAAGTTCCAAACTTGGTTTTCATACATGAAATCCATTTCCGACTTCATGGCATCAAGGCACTTATCCCTTTCTGAACTTTTCAGAACTTCTTCATAGTTGGTAGGCTCCTCATCATCAATGAGTAACACGTCGTTCGATTCACTTATAAGAAATCCATATCTTTCAGGAATATTACGTGTTCTACCAGATCTACGAAGATGTAGTGTCTCAATAGGTCCAGCCGATGGCTCATCACTATGAGTTATTGACTGTGGTGCTTCACCAGGTATCTCATCAATGTCTATTTGAGTCTCTCGAGCCTCCTCAAGCTCAATGACACTCCCACTGTTTTCTTGCAAGAGAAACTCTTTCTCTAGAAACACAGCATGCCTTGAAACAAACACCTTTTATTTCACAGGATGATAGAATTGGTAACCTCTTATTTCCTTAGGGTATCCAATAAATAGACATTTATAAGACTTAGCATCCAATTTGTCTGATACAGTCCGCTTCACATAAGAAGGACAACCCCATATCTTCAAGTAAGATACATGAGGTTTCTTACTATTCCATATCTCATATGGAGTAGTAGAGACTACCTTGGTTGGCACTCTGTTTAACAAGTAAATAGTTGTCTGAAGTGTATAGCCCCAAAAGGACTTGGGAAGATTCACATGATTCATCATTGACCTGACCATGTCCAACAAGGTCCGGTTACATCTCTCAGATACACCATTATGCTGTGGTGTATATGGCGGAGTCCATTGAGACAATATACCATTGTCTCTTAGATAATCTAGAAACTCTTGACTTAAGTATTCACCACCTCGATCCGATCGAAGTATTTTAATACTCTTTTCATGTAGTTTCTCTACTTCATTTCTGAATTCTTTGAACATTTCAAAGGCTTCAGACTTGTGTTTCATCAAGAACACATACTCAAACCGTGAGTAATTATCGGTGAAGGTAATGAAGTAGCTATAGCCTCCTAGAGCTTGAGTTGACATAGGTCCACACACATCAGTATATATTAGACCTAGCAACTCTCCTACTCATTCACCTTTTCCTGTAAAAGGTAACTTAGTCATCTTGCCTTTTAAGCTTGATTCACATGTATCGTATGAATCCAATTCAAACGATTCCAGAATTCCACATCGGTGAAATTTGGACATACATTTCTTGCTTGCATGGCCAAGACGACAATGCCACATGTAGGAGTCTAATTGATAATCCTTTCGAGCACGCTTGTTGCTCGCTTCGATATTGAAAATGTCACTGGATACGTTCAAAGTATAAATACCATTGCTCAAGGTTCCATTCCCATAAAGTACGCCATTCAAAGTTATATAACAACAATTGTTACTAAATGTCAAATGGTAACCATTTCTATTTAAGCAGGAAATAGAAACAATGTTCTTTATTAGAGAAGGAACACAATAGCAATTGTCCAATTCTAAGACTAGTCCACTAGGGAGCTTCAGCAAATAAGTTCCGATGGCGACCGCAGCAACCTTTGCTCCATTTCCAACTCCCAAATTTGACTCTCCCTTGACGAGCCTTCTTCTATTCCTTAGCCCATGTATGTCATTACATATATGTGAGCCACACCCAGTATCCAATACCCAAGTGTTTAAGGAAATAGAATGACAATCAATAACGAAGATATCTGAAGAAGATGGGGCATCCGATGCCCTATTCTTCTTTACGGACTCAAGATAAATCTTGCAGTTTCTTCGCCAATGGCCCTCCTTGCCATAATGATGGCAAGTTCCCTTTTGAGCTGGTTTTGCCTTTTTAGCCTTTTTCTTCTTCCCCTTCTGTTGTTCCTTTGACTCCCTCTTAGAATCTTTCTTCGAGGAATCAACTAACAGCACCGTCCCCTGCTCATGCTTCGTAGAAGGCTCCACAGTCTTCAGCATGTTGAGCAGTACCACAGATGAACCTTCTTGCATCTCAGAGGTGAAGAGGAGCTTGGAGACTTCGAACCTTTCGAATCTCACTTGCTCATTAAACAACTCATAAAGATGAAGGACTATGGTATGAGCATCCATATGCTCATGCTACTTCCGCAGCTCGGGTACCATCACGGCTAGTATGATGCAACTCACTTGCTTAGAATCACTCACATGTTTCTGATGGGCCAACAAATGGTCCGGTGTTGCATCATCACTAGGATGGGCGGGAAGAGACACTTCAAGGGCATACTCAAGCTTTTTCACCTTGAGAATAATTCTCAAGTTTCAAAGCTAGTCCAAGAAGTTCGGCCCAGTCAATTTATTCGAATTCAAAATAGAGCGCAAATTCAAAGACACATGATCAAGCGATTAACCTAGAAATACAAAACGAGCATATATGAGAAAGATGATTTAAAATGCATCCACATACATTTACAAAATTCCTTTCATTTTTCGAATTCAAAAATCCTCAAAATCAATTCTAAAGATCGTAGGTCAATCTCCGAATGGGCTGATATCCAATATAGATAAGAACAACCTTGGAGTGAGTCCAACAAGCCATTCTTAGCTATGATGGTGGGTATCAAGTATACCGATTACATATCATGTATATGTAACTATCATAATATGCTATCAACTAATTGAATGTTTACACATACATTGGGTTGTTAACACATTAACAAGTATGCATTATATGCATAGCACCCAACTTCACCTCTCTTCACATCGACCTTGGAGTGAGTCCAACAAATCGATGCTCCAAGTTAGAGTCGGCCCATTAATTGCGAAATAGTTTTAATATGGTTAGAGCGCATTCAACCAATTAGCCAGGCTTGGAGTGAGTCCAACAACCCAAACTAACGATTGACCTCTGACTCTTACCATATTAGAGTTAAACTATTCCAATGATTTGAACATGTTCAGGTTCAAGCCAGGCTTGGAGTGAGTCCAACAACCCAAACAAGAAACAGAACTCTAGTTCTAATCATATTAATGGAAGGTATAGACTTTAATATTGTATAAGGGTTTTAAAGTCTCATCCTCTTTGTATGCAAATAACTATTATCTACATTGCATGACATACATGACATACATCTACATGTCACGACACGCATGGCATAATGATATACATCTAATGCAATTACATGACATACAATTATGGCATGTACTTAATTTCCTTATATGTCATAACTATTTATGGAAATAAAATATGTTTAAGATTTGATTCTCAAAATCAAATCATAATTAAATTAGGAAATAAATTTCCAAATCTAATCACATATTTTATTTATGGAAAGTCTCAATTAAAGAAAGTCAAATTTAATTTAGAAAATAAATTTCCTAAATTGTCAAAACTATTTATGGAAATCAAATATATTTTAGATTTGATTTCCCAAATCAAATCATAATTAAATTAGGAAATAAATTTCTAAATCTAATCAAATATTTTATTTATGGAAAGTGTTAATTTCCATAAATACTTCTAACTTTCCAAAAGTAGAAGATTTTCATAAATACTTCTAGGCTTTCCAAAATTAGAAAATTTCCATAAATACTTCTAAACTTCTAAAAGTAGAAAATTTCCATAAATACAATTACGACTATCACAAAACAATTTTACGATTATGTCGAAACACAACCTGGGCTCTGATACCACTGTTGGGTTTCCGGCATCACGACGAGTGTGTGTTCGAACATGTTTCGTAAACATGTGCGCATCGGAAGAAATAAAAAGTAATAAATCTAATTTATTACATCACACACACCACACACATGCATAGTACAACATGTGTAGACATAATCGTAGTTTTAAATTTTGCAATAAAAGGAAATTTATTTTACGTATACATGATGTATCACGTGTAGCGGGAAAGACATCAACCGGAGCGACCCTCGCTAGAATCGCCTCTATCCGTATCCATGCCGAGTATCGTCGGGATGACTTCACAAAGCCACGAGCCTCATCTTCGTACGAGTCACTAGCCTCGTGTTGAAGATGATGTGATCGAGAGAAGATCACAATCCGAATCAAAATTTGGATTCAAAATCGAGTCCCCAAAAATCGCTTCTCTGGAGAGGTATTCGTCAACCGTTTGATGAATCCTTCATTTTCCACCTATGAGGATTACCTGAGATCAAATCCCGCAAGGTAGCCTCTGTCGGAGCTCAAACATTGTCCAAAATGACGCTCCGACGAGAGAAACAAGCTGTCCAGAAAACTGGACAGCTTTGGAGAGAACTTACGCCCGGCCAAAAAGAAAGCTAGATGCTCACCTTGTCTGGAGCCAAGGAAGATCGATCCCGGAGGAGCTTGCGGCAGGAGCTTGGGCGCGGCAAAGAGGTTGGGCAGTGGCACAAGAAGGGAGGCGACAAGAAGGTTAGGCCTTAAGCCCTATTTTATAGAGAAAAAATTCTCCTAATGGTTATTGGTTCATAACCAAAACCGTTAACCCGCTCCATTAATAAGTTAAAATAAACCAAACCATGATGGTTTATTTTAAGTTAAAAACGAACGAACCAACTTTGGTTCATTCGTTTAAAACAAACCAAACCCTTTGGTTTATTCTTCATCCATTGGATTAGAACCAAACCATTTTGGTCCATCCATTATGTCTTCATAAGACACGGCCCATCCACGCTTCCATTGCGACTGAAACAATTTCATGCTCGCTTTATGTTTGGTCCAACCAAACATAGTTTCTCTCAGTCTGAGAATCTCATTCTCAAGCTCGTTTTAAATCCTTTGGATTACACTCGTTGGGCGTGTGACCAAATAGGTTCTCGGTTTATGTTGGTCGTCTATAATTAACCATTAATTATAGAACGATCATGAGTGGCACCTAGTAGTACATCATGATCTCCAATTAACCGAAAAGATCAACGGTTGATCTAGAACTATTTCTGAAACCCTTCAGTAGCTACAATGAATTGTGCCCCATTCCTTTCACTCATCTTATACCCACTTGGTTCAGGACATAGTCTATAGTGTCAGTACCCACTAGGTTGACTATGTCACACCTAGCCCAAGTATCATTTCCTCATCCTACGGATTCTAGTTACTGCTCATGTATCCAAGAGTACCTTACTCTAAACATGTAATGCTTTGGCCAAAGACTTTAGTAACAATCGGATGAGAGGCCATGAGTATACATCTCCTCGCAAGGAATGGTGAATCCTTTATAGGCTATTCAAACACCTTCGATCACTTCGACTTATACCCAATCATCCCGGGTCTACATCTCCTCAGAGATGCTTGTTTAAGATGTCAAAGCATAAGTCTTCATGATCAAGATGACTTAAATACTGTAAGTCAAAGGAACATCACACTTAAGCTGTAGTAAGAACTTCATTGACATATCTATATTTGCAAAGAACCATATGAAGTCTTATAGTTGGTCACTCCAATGAACTAGTTACCATAACTAGCATCCACGATTAACTCTGGACATCACAATGTCTCCAGCCAGTGAGAATCAACTGTTTGGATACACCAAGGAGTATATCTCATGCTAGTCTTGACAGAACTGATGGTGTCCAAATCTATCAATTCATCTACTAGGGATAATTCTGATACATCACAATGACACATGTAGAGATACTCACTAGTTGTGATCCAATCACAAATTCTCTCATGCTGTGAATTGTATCGTGGACATTCAGTAAATGAGTTTAAGATCTAATCAAATACATGAAAACATGTATACTCAAATAGTGAATATTCATTTATCATATAAATGGTTCAAACATAAGGCGATTGTCTTAGGACATCTCTCATATATTACTAACAGATTCGAGTAGTATTTTGATGTTTGACAATGAGTTTGACCATTGTTTGATAATATGGTTTGACCATATGTTAACCATATGACTAGTGGATGATTGAGATATCCAAAGTCATATGGAAGAAATTATTTAGAGGAGATTATTGGAGTAATCAATCTCGTAAGTCCAAGTATGGATACTTTGCATGGAAAGTTCAATCATTGTCTTGGCATGGAATGTCCAAGTTTGGATACTTGGCATGGAAAGTCCAAGAATGACCTTGGCAATGAAAGTCCAAGTCATGGGTACTTGGCAATTGTAAAGTCCAAAGGTATAGTCTTAGCGACGTAAATTCCTAGTGAACTTTGGCAATTGGGAAGCCCAAGGGTAAGTTTGGCATCGTAAAGTCCAAGCATGGGTATTGACGGCGTAAGTCCAAATGGATCTTGGCAATATGGAATTTTTAAGGGTGTAGGTTTGGCGGCGTAAAGTCTAAGCATGGGTCTTGGTGGCATAAGTCCAAATGAACATTAGCAAATGACCCAGTTAGCATGACATAGCCGATGGAAGCACCTGAAGGCTAATGCGAAGGATGAAGAGTTGCGTACTTGAGGGATACGAGAGGTGTGAGGCTGATGGAGGTGAATAGAAGTCTTAGGTCTAGGCTATAGGTGAGTATCAAGTATGAGGGGATCATACTTGGGTTAAACCTCATGTTTGAGATTTATCAGTCAACTGGGGTGATGGACCAATCGACTGGCTGAGTATTTGACACTCGAGAACCTAGTTGACTTGGAGCAGTCGATTGGGATTATGACCAGTTGACTAGTCGGAGAGTCGATTGAGCTTCAATTGCTCAACTTGTGTTCTGGTAGTTGACTGCCAGTTGTGGGAAATTGATTGGTCCTTGGCAGTCGACTGTCAATGATGAACAGTCGACTGATGGTGACGGACATAGGTGCATAATGTCCCATAGTCGACTAGCCAATCGACTATAGGGTTGGCAGTCTACTACTGGTAAGAGCAGTCGATTGCTAAGGTATCCTTTGTACAGATTCCAGCGTGGATGGAGTTGGTTTGAGACAACAATAGGTAAGCAATCGACTGGTGCCTTTTGGTAGTCGACTGCTAAGCAGAAATCCAGCCTGAGGCGTGCTTTAAAAGGAGCTCGATGGGAGAAGGAGAAGATGTCGATTCTTGTGCATTTAGAAGAGGTTTTGCTGTTGCATTCTAGATCTTCCAAGGTTTTCAAAGAAACCAACAAACAAGTGATCAAAAGCAAGCTTCTTATAAAGTGTTATTTGCATTTCTTATATTTGATTTTGTATATTATTGTATTTTGTTGTTTCCTTGTTTATTGTTGTAAACATTCATATTATACAAGGTTTTTCCTCCTCCGAATTATATTTTGAGAAGGAGACATGGTTTAGTGGAGTAGACACTAAAGCCCGATCGTGGAGTAGGAACTCTAGTTCCAAACCACGTAAAATAGTAGTGTAGTGCTTGTGTTGTTTTTGTTTATGCTATTTTGTATATTTCACTATGCTAACGAATTGTAGACAAGCACGTACGTGATCGAACAATGAAATCACAAAATTGTTATTTGCCCCCCCTCTAGCGCGATCATCGATTCCTCGATAAGTGGTATCAGAGCCCAGTGTGCTCAAAAGAACAAGCCACCCTGATTACCAACCCTACAATTGGTATTAGTGGGGGCTCTTCATCAGATTAACAACTGAGAGAGTAAAGAGGTAGAGGAAAAGAGAAGATGGAGTCGCCTAACGATGGATTGGGGTATGACATCAACACTCCTCCGCCCTACGGATTCTATGGACTAGAGAGATTCGATTTATGGACGGCAAGAATCGAGATGTTCGTGCAAATGATAAGCATTAAAGCTTGGATTGTCTTGAAGTGCGGATTTGAAGCCCCTACAGACAAGAAGGGAAGAGTTCAAAAACTCGAGAAATGGACCAAGGAGCTGTGCCAAAAATTTAAGACCGAGGTAAGGTAACAATTTTTGTAACAAATTTAATACCTAATGATATCTTATGCAAGCTAGGGGGATTATATGGATGCCAAGGAGCTATAGAGCAAGTTAGGAAAATTCCATTAGAAGCCTCAACCGGTCCACGATGATAAGGAAGAAATATGGAAGGAATCCAAGGAAGAGTGCTCTTCATTTCAAGCTCAAGAAGACTCGGAAGTCGAGAGATGCTCAACATCTGAAAAGGAAGAATCATCATCAACCTCTCTAGAACTTGAAGAATCAGAGGTTTAGAGGTGCTCAACATCCGAGGAAGAAGAAGTCTCGAAAGCCTCTACTTCAAGGATTGAGGGGGAGGAGAGACACTCGACACTAGAGCAAGAGCAAGAGAAACCTTCCACATCTACATCCGGTGCTAGTAAAGAACAAGGTCATGATTCTACTCCCCAGGAAGGTAACTCAAGCATAATAAATAAAAATAAAAATCACATAACATATTTTGAGTATAGGGAGCAAGGACATTACAAGAGTAAGTGCCCAAAAAAAGTCAAGAATACTCAACCGACAACAAAGGCTAAGGAGAAGAACAAGGAAGTCGGAGCCCCAATTAGAAAGAGCAAGGAGCACATTGTGTGTTTCAAATGTCAACAAAAGGGACACTATAGAAGTCAATGTCCTTGGGGGAGTTATCTTACCAAGGACAAAAGGAAGAGCTCAAATGTAGGGAGACCTAAGACAAACCCTAAGGTATTATTTGATAATGCTCCTTATTTTAGTAATGGCAAGAAGCATGCTAGTGATGTATCACATGTTAATACACTTGCAATTTATCATGAGAAACATCTAGCAATAAGTATTTTGCTTAGGAGCCAAACATGTTAACTTGTCTAAGGAAAATTCTAGGTCAATCCCACCTAAGAATTATAAGAAACTAGGCATTAATTCGAAAAAGCCTAGACATATGCCTAAAAAGAAAGGAAATTTCCAAAAGAAGAATGAAAAATTCAAATATTGGAAAATTAGAAATAGAAAACCAAGCCTTGAGGTCAAGGCTTGGGAAATTGGAGAAGACCCTTAGAAGAATTGAAAATTGAACTAATGGGTCTAATGGACAAGCTTTAGGGTTTAGGAGGCAAGAGTCATCTAAGGAGAGGAAAGGTTTGTGTCACAAACCTAAATCCAAGAAGATGATGCCATCCTACCATAGTGTTTCATTTAACTATAGAACCAATTCTAGGTCTAGGAAGGTCAAGGTCGCTAGGGAGACAATCCCTATAGTTGACCTTAGGAAGATTGAAGTGACCAAGGCTTCTGAAAGGCCTAAGAAAGTCACTAGCAAGGTTATAAGGGGATTTACCCCTAGAGTTAATCTTGGGAAGACCCAAATTACCAAGGCTTCAAAGCCTAGGAGGGTTATTAGGAGGGTAGCTAGAGAAGTCATCCCTAGTGAATACCTAGTTAACCCAAGGAGCTCAAATAGGTTTTGAGTTCCTAGGAGCGTGATTCCATCACGTTAGATGGGTTTAGGGTATGTCAATCCTAAATGGATGGGCAGTTAATCTAACCATGGTAGAGTTGACACTTTAGGATATTTTTGAGGTTATGTGATACCTTGAAAATGAATTTAGATTTGATATCCTAAAAGATTTGAGGACGTGCCAATAAAATTTGAGAAGTTTGAATAATCAATTATTATTGTCACAATTAGGTTTAGAGTCAAGGTGTGTCATTTTGAGTTTTTGGCACAATTGTGAAATTGATCTATTATGGAAAAATTGGGTTTAATCCTAGTAAATGGCAATTAGGCTTGAAATCTAAGTATTCTTATACATTTATATTTTATTTGCCATGCTTTTTTTTGTCATATGTCATGTCATGATATCATGCTTCATATAATTATTTAAATGTCATGATCATTCTTAGGGTAATATATGTCATGTTTGTATTTAGGTTTATATTTATGTCATGACATCATAATTATTGGCAAATATTTTAAATTATGCAATCATTATATGCCATGATCATATTTCATCCATTAAGGTTAATAAAATTGAATTAAAGACAATGACATGATTTGAAGTCCCATGATAAGGGAATCAAATAGAGTTGCCTAGACAAATGCATGAGACCATAGATTAGGGAAGAACATAAACCCACATCTCAAAAGAACTATAAATTTCCATGTGTGTGTATTTATACACCCTAGACACATGTGAGATGTTAGAAAAATGAGTTAAGTTCAAGGTGTATAGTTCTTGCACCTAGATGAACTTAAACTCGTGATATGACATTAATGAATCATGAGAAAACCTAATGTACAAGTCATGTACATTTAGCCCAGAGACCATGGTTCAAAATAAGGTTTTAAAATTATTTTAGAAAATCTTGGTGAAGCCTATCTTTCGATAGCAATCACTATTGAACAAGTTGGCACAAAGTTAGGCAAAACATTGAAAGTTTTTAATGCTTTTAAACTTTATATCAATCTTGCAATTTAATGGGTATTTTAATTTAAATTGTTTTTCACCCATTGTATTTTATGTAAGTGATATAAGTATGAATTTTTCATGATTTCTCAAAATATGTATATTTACTTTTAATTTATCAAAACCCAAATTTGGAAGTATGATTTTTGCATTTGTAGAAACAAGTCGACTGTCGCTTTGGCCAGTCGACGGATGCTAGTGCAGTAGATTGATTTCTGATTTTAGTCGATTGTCATGTCTGATATGAGCTAAAAAAGGTTTTTTTAGTCATTTATCAGCAATGCTAAGCTACCCTAACATCTCCGAACCCTTAGATATGCTTTGGAAAGCATTGGAAGGGTAAATCATTATAAATGATTAAAAGAGTATTTAGGGTGAAAATTGAGTTTGTAAGGGTTGTAAAAGTTCAATGTTGAACTTTTACCCTTAATTTTGATTGGTTAAGTTCCTATAGGCTTAGGAACTCTTCAAAGACATTATTGGTGCAATGGTCAAGGGGGAGCAAGCCTTTAGGGGCAGTGTGTCCATCTTGGGATGATGGATGCAATTTTGACCCAAGTGGGAGAAGTGAGGGTTTAATAAACCTTCATTATGGATTACCTCTCATATAGTGATATGTGATTGATCAATAGAAAAAGTGAAGGCATCCTAGATGTTGTTGAATGAAGGGGGAGAATGTAGGATCTCATGGGAGACAAAACATTGAAAACCTTGGTAGGCTTTTTGATTATGCCAAAGGGGGAGAACTTGTTAGAAATTGGACATCGCTAGAGGGGGAGAGGGGTGAATGGCGCATCTTCGTTTGCTTGATGGAATTTGATCGTGCTTGACTACAATCGTTATTAGCGTAGTGGAATATAGAATACCAATAACAAAAAATGACAAACACAATCAAAACATGATAATATAACACGGTTCGAAATATTAGGGTTCATAATCCACGGGTTGGGCTCGAATGAGCCATAGAGATGAAAACACCACCACTAATGAACTCTCCTTCTCGGAAAATACTCCGGAGGTGGAGGAAAATCTCTTACAAGCAATTACAAAAGTAATACAAAAATAATACAAGCAAATACAAAGAAATACAACCGAAATGTAAAGAATGTTGGAACGTTGGTGGCCGGCTAGAGGGGGGGGTGAATAGCCCTCAATCGTCGTATGATGGAATTTTTTGTCTACAAACAATATTAGCGCAACGGAAACAAAACAAAACAAGCAATTAAGACAACACAAAGATAAAACAATGCTAACACCAATATGTAACGTGGTTCATGACCTTGCCATTAATCCACGGTCCGATTCGTCTCCGATGAATCACTCCGAAACCAATCAAATATCGGTCTCTCCCTTTAGCCAAAGGAAGGTGGAGGTAAACCTTCTTACAACCCAAGAACACTCTTTCTTACAATGGATTTGAAATAAGAACAAGAGAAAGAGTTGGAAGCTTGTGGAGCACTTGGATGATCACTTAGAGCATAAGCATTAGCCATCCACAAGCCCACACCTTCTCTATAAATAGAGAATGCTGTTTTCTTCCCGTTGGGCACTAGCAGTCGACTGATGCCCCGATTAGTCGACTGCTCCTATAGTCGTTGCCAAATAATGACTTCTTCCACATTGGATTTCATCCAGGCTCCACATCACGATCGATCTTCCCATCACCGATCGATGGAGCTAATGATGAGTGACAGTATGAGCACTCGATCACCATTCTATGCGAAACCCTCGCGACTGGGCCGATCGATGCCATCATCACGATCAGGTCTCGGCAATGATCGCCATTTAGCGGCGCATGCCATGACACGATCATGATCGATGCCGGTAAACCTCAAACTTAACATCTGTTTGAGCATCTGGCAGTCGGGTAAACCTCAACCCTTGCGGTCGAGCCTCCGACACTTAGCCATTCAGCCAAGTTCACTTAATGAGCTACTTACATTTCACTCATTCTCTCATCTCACTTAAAGTCCCTCGCCGAAGCTCTCTTTGTTCGTGGCCACGTCCCTCGGCAGCACCAAGCGCACAGCTTCGCAATGCTCCTTCGCGTCTCTTGCCCTCGAAGTCTGCTTCCTTGGCTTCGCTTCAAGTCATCTCGTCCGGCGGTCCCTCGGATGCATCAAGCGCACGGCTTCGCAATGCTCCTTCGCATCTCAAGCACGAGGTTGTGAGTTGGTGAAACTTGCCAAAGCTCCATGTGCGAATTACTAAGTCCTGCAAGACTCCAACGCACATATTAAAACAATAACAACCTAACTTAAACCCTTTTCCACACACATCAAAACCATATCACATGGGTTGATTGCCCTAACAATCTCCCCCTTTTTGATGTGTGACAATCCGTTTAAGTTAGGTAAAACAAATAACAATAACAACATAAGCAAGGAAAGCATGTAAATAATATGAGCATCAAAACTCCCCCTTAAACATGCAACTCCCCCTTAAGACATGCTAAAATTTCCCTTTTAGCATGATTAACTTAAACTTCGCTATTTCTCCCCCTTGACACCATCAAAAACATTATCTAAATGTTATACACGCATGACATCAACTCTAAGGAGGAAAAATACCCAAAAACCAAACAAAACCTGATAAAATCAAGTTACTATGCTCGTGCACAGTACATCAGTTGACTGGTTCAGACTACCAGTCGACTGGCACACAAATTTCAGGTTTTCTGGTTTTCGAAATCCAATTTCAGAAATGCGTTAAAAATTCTAGGAAATTTGAAAAATCATGAAATTTGAAAAACACATTTCTTGTGAGTTCCTTTATCAGTGAAAAATTATTTTCCATGAAAAATCATTTTATTTTTGAAAGTTTGGCAAAAACTCAACAGTTACAAAAATATCTAAACTTTGTATCCACTTTTAAAACTAGTTTTGCCTTGTAACTTTTAAAAACATGAACTCACTGTTTGAAAAGTATAACATGGTTTTAAAATCATTTGAAATATCCAACTATGATCTTTGGACAATATGTCTATGAATTAAACATATGCTTTCTCCATGATTGGTCTATTATTGCTATTTTGATACTTTAAATGACCATCTAAATGCCATAGGTATTAGTGGACCATTTGTATCATCCTATCATCTCACCCATGCTATGTTTTCAATCAAAGTTAGCCTTATGGTGAGTGTGAGATGTTCCTAAAGGTATTTATATACTTAACCCTCAAATTCATGCATTTCTACCCATGGTTAACTATCACACTAACATACCACATGATCATAAAGACATATATGTATTGATTTCACATTATGATCATGAAACAAATGTATCAATCAAATTGTAATCATGCATTTTGTATAAAATCATGATAACAAGTCAAGTATCACCCAAAGCATGATTTAAACTATTTATGGGTGCATTATCATCACCCAATACTATTTCAAAAATTAAGTCCCGATCATCCTAAGTCAACCAAATAATATGATATTAGTAAAATCCTTATGGTTGACTAACCTAGGGTTTTCCTACCCTTAAATATGGATTTAGGAACCCAATACAAGTTCTTTCCTATAGGGTTCACTAAATATTCTTTAGGGATCCATATTCTAGCTATTGTCTTGTTCTTGGCTTGACCCCTAGCAATCAAACATTTATAGGCCTTTTCATTTGTCTTTTTCTTATATCCTAGGCCTTTTCTATTGAAGCTTACCCTTTGGCTCCCTATGATCATGTTCAATGTATTTGAGCCTATTGTGAATTTTTCTAGGGCTTTAGTCAAATGGTCCACCTTTTCCCTTAAAGCCCTATTTTCTTCAATACATGCATCATTAACATCAAAAGGCATATAGTTATCATGTGAGCATGCATTTTCAAAACTAGAAGAAATATTATCATTAATATTTAAGCATGCTTGTTCTAATTTTTCTTCTAGGGCCTTAATTTGATCTAGCATGCTCTTATTTTTCTTTTTGGCCCTAAATAAATCCCTAGTCAAGCTAGAAATCATGGCAACTATTTCTTGAGTGGGAAGATGTTTTGCCATAGTTTCCATGTGTTCTTCTTCGGATGAAGAGGATGATGATGAGCCTCCCTCTTCACTTGAGCTCTCTTCACTTGTGTTTAATTTTTCACCTTCGGAAGAGGTGGAGTCTAGATCATCAAATGCCATCAAGGCAAGGTTTGTGACAAAAGCATTTTCTTCCTCCGATGATGATGATGAGGAAGGATCATCCCATGTCCTTGCCTTGAGTGCTTTGGCCTTCCCCTTTTCCTTGGCCTTCTTTTCTTCTTATTTTTTCTTGCTCCCCTTCTTCTTTTCCTCTTTCTTCCTCCTCTCTTCTGTGCTCTTGTTTAAAAGAGGACAATCATCTCTTATATGTCCCTCTTGTTGGCAATTGTAGCATATGATCTTTCTCTTGTGCCTTCTCCTATCATAAGATTTGTTAAATTTTAAATTTCTTAAGGCACGCCTTACCTTCCTTACCATATAAGCATCTTCATTGCTATTCATGGAGGATGAGGAAGATGCTTCATCGGAGGAGGAGGAAGTCTCTATCTTCTTCTTCTTCCCCTTGTTGGCTACTAAGGCTACTCCTCTTGATGGCTTGATACTTGATTCTTCAATTACTCCCTCAAGCCTTGTTTCATTCAACTCCATGGTGGAAAAGAATTGCTCTAGAGTGGTTATCTCTAGATTCTTGGATATGTAGAAAGAGTCCACCATTGAGCTCCATCTTGATGATCGAGGGAAGGCATCTATTGCCTTCATGACCATGTCCCAGTTGGAGAGTTTTTCTCTTACAATTGTTAGTCCAATCAAAATTTCTTTAAACCTAGAATGTAAAGAATTTACCTTCTCTCCCTTTTCGAGTTTGATGTTGCTTAATTGGGAGCAAAGGAGATCTCTTCTTGCAAGCTTGGCCTCGGAAGTGCCTTCATGAAGCTCTATGAGTTTCTCCCACATTTCCTTGGCGCTTGCACATTCCCCTATCCGGTTTATCTCTTGTTGGGGGAGTACGTTGTACAAGTGATGCTTGGCCTTCGAATTCGCCAAGTACTCCTCTCTTTGTCTCTTTGTCCATTTTGTCTTCTCTATTTGCTCCCCATCTTCATCCCTAGGTATCTAGAAACCATTTTCCATTATCAGTAAAATTTCAAAATCGGTTTCGAAGAATACCTCCATTCTCTTCTTCGACCAAGAGAATTCTCCTTCAAACTTCGGTGGGTGAATGTTGGAGCCGGCCATCCTTGATTGTGCTTGTTGCGGTGGTTAGTCCTCGACAAGCTACCTTGGCTCTGATACCACTTGTTGGAATGTTGGTGGCCGGCTAGAGGGGGGGGTGTGAATAGCCCTCAATCGTTGTATGATAGAATTGCTTGTTTACAAACAATATTAGCGCAATGGAAACAAAACAAAACAAGCAATTAAGACAACACAAAGATAAAACAATGCTAACACCAATATGTAACGTGGTTCACGGCCTCGCCGCTAATCCATGGTCCGATTCGTCTCCGGTGAATCACTCTGAAACCAATCCAATATCGGTCTCTCCCTTTAGCCAAAGCAAGGTGGAGGTAAACCTTCTTACAACCCAAGAACACTCTTTCTTACAATGGATTTGAAATAAGAACAAGAGAAAGAGTTGGAAGCTTGTGGAGCACTTGGATGATCACTTAGAGCATAAGCATTAGCCATCCACAAGCCCACACCTTCTCTATAAATAGAGAAGGCTATTTTCTTCCCGTAGGGCACTAGCGCGATTATGCCCCGATCACCGATCGCTCTGCTCTGTAAACGCTGCCCAATAACGCTTCTTCTACATTGGATTTCATCCAGCTACCACATCGGTCGATCGATCTTCTCATCACCAATCGATGGAGCTACTGATCAATGGAAGCAAGCACTGATCGATCACCATTCTGCGCTCGAAACCCTCGCGACAATCGATCGGATGCCATCATCGGTCACGATCGGTGACTCTGCGATGATCGCCACCTGGCTGATCGATGGTACATAATCTAGACTCGAACACCGATCGAGTCACACGATCGACTGGAAGCGATCGCCATGACATGGCGGATCGATATCAAACCTCAAACTTAACATCTGTTTGAGTGTCCGATGGTCGGGTAAACCTCAACCCCTTGCGGCCTCCGACACTTAGCCATTCGGCCAAGTTCACCTAATGATCTACTTACAATTTACTCATTCTCTCATCTCACTTGAAGTCCCTCGCCGAAGCTCTCTTCGTTCGCGGCCACGTCCCTCGGCAGCACCAAGCACACAGCTTCGCAATGCTCCTTCGCGTCTTTTGCCCTCGAAGTCTGCTTCCTTGGCTTTGCTTCAAGTCATCTCGTTCGGCGGTCCCTCGGATGCATCAAGCACACGGCTTCGCAATGCACCTTCGCGTCTCAAGCACGAGGTTGTGAGTTGGTGAAACTTGCCAAAGCTCCATGTGCGAATTACTAAGTCCTGCAAGACTCCAACGCATATATCAAAATAATAACAACCTAACTTAAACCCTTTTCCACACACATCAAAACCATATCACATGGGTTGATTTCCCTAACAAAGAACACTTTACAAACTAGGGCTTTGAATGCTTTGCTTGTTGGTTGCTTGAATGATCTTGAAGGATCTTAAAATGCACCTACACTTCGCCTTCAAATCGCCTCAAGAAACCTCTCAAAGAAACATGGCGAAATCCTCCACGAGCTACTCCTTTTATCCTTGCATCGGGCTGATTTCGCGCCTGACAGTCGACAACCATAAGGCCTCAGTTGACTGCCAACATTATCGTTGTCTCACAATAAACTTAATCCACGTCGGCATTCAAGCCTGTTAGGGCAATCAACCCGTGATATGGTTTTGATGTGTGTGGCAAAGGGTTTAAGTTAGGATGATTGGATTTGATATGTGCGTTGGAGTCTTGCAGGACTTAGTAATTCGCACATGGAGCTTAGGCAAGTGTCACCACTCACAACCTCGTGCTTGAGTCAGAGAAGGAGCATTGCAGAGCCGTGCACTTGATGCTGTCGAGGGACCACCGAACGAGATGACTTGAAGCGAAGCCAAGGAAGCAGACTTCGGAGGCAAGAGATGCGAAGGAGCATTGTAGAGCCATGCGTCTTCTTGAGGGACGTGGGCGTGAATGAAGAGAGCTTCGACGAGGGACTTCGAGTGAGATGAGAGAATAAGTGAATTGTAAGTAGCTCATTAGGTGAACTTGGCCGAATGACTGAGTGTTGGAGGATCGACCGCAAGGGTTGAGGTTTACCTGACCTCCAGAAGCTCAAACGGATGTTAAGTTTGAGTTTCACCTAGCACCGCGATTTGCCATGTCAAGACGATGCTCCAAGTCGATTAGCGTTTGATCGTGTTTGGGAGATCAGTTTCATCGGCGTCATTGCTCAAAGTAGTCGATCGATAGCACCGCATGGGCACGAAGCTAGTCGAGAGCCTCACTGAGTCACTCGACATCACGATCGGATCATATGATTGTTGGAAAATCGGTCATGGATCCCACGAATTCGATTAGGAAGTAGCCGTTATTGGGCAACGACTATAGTAGTAGTCGACTGATTGGGGGCATCAGTCGACTGCTGCTGTTAACGAGAAGAAATTGTCTTTCTTTATAAAGAGAAGGGGTGAGGGACTTTGGGAGGCTAATGCTTATGCTCTAAACTCCTCCAAAGTACCCAACATGTTTTCCATCATCTTACTTGAGTTTATTTACATTATATTTGTAAGAGGAGTGATTCTTGTGTAAAAAGGTTACCTCCACCTAGCTTGGTGCAAAGAAGAGAATAGTGGAAAGCTTGAGGCGTGATTCACCTTGGACGAATCGGACCATGGATTAGCGGCGAGGCCGTGAACCACATTACATTATGGTGTTAGCGTTTGTGATTTCTATTCTTTACTTTGTTTTTGTCTTGATTGTTTATATTAGTATATTCCGCTTGCGCTAATTAAGTTTGTAGACGAGCAATCAACGAACGACTTCCATCTACCACGAAAGAGGGCTATTCACCCCCCTCTACCCGGCCAACATCGATCCTACAAGTGGTATCAGAGCCAAGTTGCTTGTCGAGGACTAACCGCCGCAACAAGCATAATCAAGGATGGTCAGCTCTAACATTCACCCACCGAAGTTCGAGGGAGAATTCTCTTGGTGGAAGAAGAGAATGGAGGTATTTTTCGAAACCGAATTTGAAATTTTATTAATAATGAAAAATGGTTTTGAGGTACCTAGGGATGAAGAGGGGAAGCCAATCGAGAAGTCTAGATGGACTAAAAAGAAAAGGGAAGAGTACTTGGCAAACTCAAAGGCAAAGAACCATCTCTACAACGTACTCCCCCAACAAGAAGTGAACAGGATTGGGGAATGTGCAAGTGCCAAGGAAATGTGGGATAAACTCATAGAACTCCATGAAGAAACTTCCAAGGCCAAGCTTGCAAGGAGAGACCTCCTCCACTCCCAACTATCAAATATTAAACTCGAAAAGGGAGAAAAGGTAACCTCACTACACTCTCAATTTAAGGAAATTTTAATTGGGCTAACAAGTGTAGGAGAAAGACTTTCGAACCGGGATATGCTTATGAAAGCAATCGATGCCTTTCCCCGGTCATCGAAATGGAGCTCAATGGTGGACTCCTTCTACATGTCGAAGAACCTAGAAGTGAGCACCTTGGAGGAGTTCTTCTCAACCATGGAGCTCTATGAAACAAGGCTTAAAGGAATAAATGAAGAATCAAGTATCAAGCCATCAAGAGGAGTGGCACTATTAGCCAACAAGGGGAAGAAGAAGATGGAGACTCCTTCCTCCTCCGATGAAGCATCCTCCTCCTCCTCCATGGATAGCACGGAAGAAGCCTACATGGTAAGGAAAGTAAGGCGTGCATTGAAAGGGTTTAAATTTAACAAATCTCATGATAGGGGGAAAAGGCCAAGGTGGAAGGTAATTTTCTATAATTGCCAACAAGAGGGACACATAAGAGATAATTGTCTCCTTCTAAACAAGAGCAAAGAAGAAAGGAGGAGAAAAGAAGAAAAGAAGAAAGGGAGCAAAAAGAAGAAAGATGAGAAGAAGGCCAAAGAAAAGGGAAAAGCCACGGCACTAAAAGCAAGGACATGGGATGATCCCTCTTCTTCATCATCATCCGAAGAAGAAGAAAATGCCTTTGTCACAAATTTGGCACTAATGACATTTGATGACCTAGACACCTCCTCCTCCGAGCAAGAAGAAAGAAGCACATGTGAGGAGAGCTCTAGTGAAGGGGGGGGCTCATCACCATCCTCATCCGAATTCGAAGAAGAAGACATGGAGACTATGGTAACGAATCTATCACCAAATAAAATAGTTTCTATGATTTCTAGTCTTACTAAGGATCTATTTAGAGCCAAGAAAAAGAACAAAAGCATCCTAGATCAAATTAAAACCCTAGAAAATAAATTAGAACAAGCATGTTTAATGTTATTGATGATGATGCATGCTCACATGATAATTATATGCCTT
Organism: Wurfbainia villosa; assembly: GCA_025175895.1. Classification (NCBI taxonomy): domain Eukaryota; kingdom Viridiplantae; phylum Streptophyta; class Magnoliopsida; order Zingiberales; family Zingiberaceae; genus Wurfbainia; species Wurfbainia villosa. Next base: position 109,521,282 of record CM045987.1, on the reverse strand, counting down.
TTGATGTAAATGATGCATGCATTGAAGAAAATAGGGTCCTAAGGGAAAAGGTAGACCATTTGACCAAGGCCCTAGAAAAATTCACAATTGGCTCCAACACCCTTAACATGATCATAGGGAGCCAAAGAGCAAGCTTCAATAAGAAAGGCCTAGGATATAAGGAAAATAAAAATGAAAAGGCCTATAAATGTTTAATTGCTAGGGGTCAAGATGAAAAGAAAACAATAGCTAAAAAATGGATCCCTAAGGAATTTTTAGTGAACCCCATAGGAAAGAACTTGTATTAGGTTCCTAAATCCATCCTTAAGGGTTAGGAAAACCCTAGGTTAGTCGACCATAGTGGACTTCACTTATATCATATGTTTTGGTTGGCGGGACTTAATTTTTGAAATAGTGTTGGGTGATGATAATGCACCCATAAATAGTTTAAATCATGATGGTTAATGTAATTGTCATATATGTTTTCAATCATGGTTTATGATATTGACATTTAATATATAATCATGGGAAATAAGGTTTTAAATCATGCTTTGGGTAATACTTGACTTATTATCATGTTTTTAATATCTAATGCATGATTACAAATTGATAGATGCATTTATTTCATGATCATATTGTGAAATTAATTCATATATATGTGTATGATCATGTGGTATGCTAGGATGATACTTAACCATGGGTAGAATTGCATAAAATTGAAGGTTAAGTACACAAATACCTTTAGGAACATATCACATTCACCACAAGGATAACTTTGATTGAAAACATAGTATGGGTGAGATGATAGGATGATACTAATGGTCGACTAATGCCTATGACATTTAGATGGTCATTTAAAGTATCAAAAGAGTAATAATAGACCAATCATGGGGAAGACTTATGTTTAATTCATAGAAATATTGCCCAAAGATCATGGTTGGATATTTCAAATATTTTGAAAACCATTTCTTGTTTCATAAACTGAATGTTCATGTTTTGAAAAGCTTCAAGGCAAAACTAGACTTTAAAATTGATACAAACTTTAGATATTTTCCAACTTTTGAGATTTTGCCTAATTTTCAAAAATATAATTATTTTTCATGGAAAACTATTTTTCATTGATAAAGGAACTTACAAGAAATGTGTTTCCCAAATTTCATGATTTTTTTAATTTTATAGAATTTTTTATGTATTTCTAAAATTCAGTCCAAAAATCAGAAAATCAGAGTGCCAGTCGACTGGTTGTCTGAACCAGTCGACTGATCGACTAAAAACATGCCCAGTAACCTTTTTTTTTATCAGATTTTAAGGCATATTTTGGTGATTTTTTCCTAGACTTGATGTCATGTTTGAATAACTTAGTTTAATCTTTTTGATGGTGTCAAAGGGGGAGAAATATGTATGTTTAAGTAAGTTAAATTAAGGGGGAATTGCATTTAGGGGGAGTTTCATGTATTAAGGGGGAGAGTTGATAATCATGTTTATTTACATGCTTTCTTACCTTAATATTTTTATCAAATGTTTACCTAACTTAAACGGATTGTCACATATCAAAAAGGGGGAGATTGTTAGGGCAATCAACCCGTGATATGGTTTTGATGTGTGTTGCAAAGGGTTTAAGTTAGGATGATTGGATTTGATATGTGCGTTGGAGTTTGCAGGACTTAGTAATTCACACATGGAGCTTAGGCAAGGGTCACCACTCACAACCTCGTGCTTGAGTCGGAGAAGGAGCATTGTAGAGTCGTGCGCTTGATGCTGCCGAGGGACCGCCAGACTAGATGACATGAAGCGAAGCCAAGGAAGCAGACTTCGAGGGCAAGAGATGTGAAGGAGCATTGCAGAGCCGTGCGCCTGATGTTGCCGAGGGACGTGGCCATGAACGAAGAGAGCTTCGGCGAGGGACTTCGAGTGAGATGAGAGAATGAGTGAATTGTAAGTAGCTCATTAGGTGAACTTGGTCGAATGGCTGAGTGTCGGAGGCTCGACCGCAAGGGTTGAGGTTTACCCGATCGCCGGAAGCTCAAACAGATGTTAAGTTTAAGTTTCACATGGCACCGGGCCGATCGGGTATGTTGGCATGATGGCATGTTATGGCAATGATCGCCCAAGTCGATTGGCGTTCGACTGGTGTTTGGCTGTAGATCAAGTCGACATCAATCGATTGATAGCACTATGCACGGGAACAGAAGCTAGTCGAGCTCGTGGGTCACTCGATTGGAAGTCGACATCAGTTGACTGATGTAAGCATCAGTCGACTGATCATATGACTGTTGGGAAATCGACCGCGGATCCCATGAATCCGGCTGGGAAGTAGCCATTATTGGGCAACGACTACAGTAGTAGTCGACTGATCGGGGCATCAGTCGACTGCTGCTGTTAGTGAGAAAAAATTCCTTTTCTCTATAAAGAGAAGGGGTGAGGGACTTTGGGAGGCTAATGCTTATGCTCTAAACTCCTCCAAAGTGCCCAACATGTTTTCCATCCTCTTACTTGAGTTTATTTACATTATATTTGTAAGAGGAGTGATTCTTGTGTAAAAAGGTTACCTCCACCTAGCTTGGTGCAAAGGAGAGAATAGTGGAAAGCTTGAAGCGTGATTCACCTTGGACGAATCGGACCGTGGATTAGGGGTGAGGCCGTGAACCACGTTACATTGTGGTGTTAGCGTTTGTGCTTTCTATTCTTTACTTTGTTTTTGTCTTGATTGTTTATATTAATATATTCCGCTTGCGCTAATTAAGTTTGTAGACGAGCAATCAACGAATGACTTCCATCTACGATGAAAGAGGGCTATTCACCCCCCTCTAGCCGACCAACATCGATCCTACAAAGCCAATGGATACACTGATAGTTGACTACCATTAACCATCAATCGACTGCCAAGCTCGTAGCTGACTAACCATACCTAACGAGCGCTCGCTTCGCAACCTTAACTAGCGATCGATCGCTATCTTTGGGCAAATGACTACCAAGGCTATTTGTTAGGTCGAATGCTAGTCGACTCTAGCGATCGTCATAACTCGTCAACTCAATGTCAAACAACATGAGGTTTAACCCCAAATATGATTCCCTCATGCTTGCTAGACCACCCTTAGCCTAGACCTAAGTCTTCTAGCCACCTTCGTCAGCTTCACACCTATCAAATCCCTTCAAGTCATCCATGACTTATTCATCCATGCGCTAGCCTTCAGGTGCTTCCATCGGCTATTGTCATGCTAAGCTGGTCTATACTACCAAGGCACATTTGGACTTACACTGCCAAGACTACCCCTTCGATTTTACGCCGCCAAACCATTGGACTTATGCTGCCAAGACTCCCGCTTGGACTTTACTCCGCCAATATCAACCCTTGGACTTTCCCTTGCCAACCCATGTTGGACTTTCATTTGCCAAGACTCAATCTTGGTCTTTCCCTTGCCAACCCATGTTGGACTATCCAATTGCCAACACTCAAGCTTGGACTTTCCCTTGGCAAGACCTATGCTTAGACTTTCCATGCCAAGTACCCAAGACTTGGACTTTCCATGCCAAGTACACAAGACTTGGAATTTCCATTACCAAGTGTCCCACTTGGACTTCTCCATCATATGGTCAGCCCCATGTCAACCATATAGTCAATCCATTGTCAAACAATGGTCAATTCATTGTCAAACATCAATGTCAAATATCAAAACACTAACATCAAACCACTACTCAAGTCAAACTCGAGTTTGGTCAATCGTGATCTAGGCCGATTGCACTAACAATCTCCTCCTTTTTGATATTTGATAATAAAAAACTAAATACCTTTGAGTTAGAACACTAACTCACTCCCATCATCCCAATTGTCCAAATTAGGAATCTCAACTTCTCCCCCTTTTTGACATACATAAAAAAGGCTCTCTACAAAGGTGCCAATGTCTCATATCCCAATGAGATCTTACAATCTCCCCCTTGGTAAAAAAAAAACATCTAGGATGCCTTCACTCTTCCTAGTGATAAGTCCCATATCACTAAAGAGAGGCAATCCTTTAAACTCTCCCAATTTTTCCATTGGGCACCTCATATTCTCAAAATTCTCCCCCTCCTGAGGAAGAACACATCCATCATCCCATGATGGATAACCTCCTCTCAAAGGCTTGCTCCCCCTTGACCATTACACCAACAATGTTCTTGGAGAGTCCCTAAGCCTATAGGAACACTAACCCATCAAAATTAAGGTCAAAAGTTCAAATTTGAATTTTCACACGCCTTAAAATTGATACACACCCTAAACAACTCTCCTAATCCATATCCAATGGATTTTCACCCTTTCCAATGCTTTCCAAAGTATATCCTAGGGTTAGGAGCAGTTAGGGTAGCCTAACACAGCTGAAACATGGGCTAAACATCCTTGTTTATCCGAAATCAGTGTTGACAGTCGACACTATCAGTCATTTGACAACTGCCCTTGATGTCAGTTGACTGCCATAAGCGACAATTGACTGATTTCTACAAATGCAGAATTCAGATATCATAAAATGAAATTACGAAAATCATAAGTAATTATACATAAATAAAAAATTTATAAAAATTCATATGTATAATACTTAAGTCAATCATTATGGGTGAAAAATATTTTAAAAATAAAATACCCATAAAATAATGAGATTCATACAAAATTCAAAACTATTGAAAAGTTCAAAGTTTTGAACCTACTTTGTATTAACTTTATCAATGGTAATTGCTATCAAAAGATAGATTTCACCCAGGTTTTTCAAAATGATTTTAAAACCTTATATTGAACCATAGTCTATGGGCTTAACGCACATGACTTGTATATAAGTTTTCCTCATGATTCCTTCATGGTATAAGATGAGTTTGAGTTCATCTAGATGCAAAAACTATGCACCTTGAACTTAACTCATTTCCTAGCATCTCACATGTGTCTAGGGTGTTTGAAAACACACACATGTCAATTTGTTGTGAGATTTGGGTTTTGTTCATCTTAATCTAAGGTCTCATGTATTTTTCTAAGGCAACACTACTTGATTCTCTTATACATGACACTTCAAGTCATGCCAATTGTCCTTAAATGAATTTTATTAATGCATGAATGATGATTATGACATAAATGATAGCATAATTAAGAACATCTGCCAATAATCATAATGTCATGGCATAACAGTTAACCCTAAACATACATGACATTAAAACTTACCTAAGCATAATCATGACATTTATATGATTTCAATGAATATGATGTCATGACATGGTATATGACAATCAAATCATGACAAATGAAATATAATGGTATAAGAATATCTAAATTTTAATATTAATTTTCATTTCAAGAGTTAAATCCATATTTTCCATAGTATCACTCTTCTCCCAAGTGTGCCAAAAACCCAAAATGGCACACCATGACATCTAAACCTAATTTGTGCCAATTTGATCAATTTCTCATAGCTCTCAAAATACATTGGCACATCCTAAAATCTTTTAGGATTTAAATTCAAACTTATTTCCAAGGTATCCCAAAACCTTGAAAATGTCCTAAAGTGTCAAATCTACCATGATTATGTTAACTACCCATCCACTTAGGGTTGACACACCCTAACCCATCTAGCATGAAGGGATCACACTCCTAGGAACCCAAAAACTATTTAAGCTCCTTGGGTTTATTAGGTATTCACTAGGGATGACTTCCCTAGATACCCTCCTAATGACCCTCCTAGGCTTAGAAGCCTTGGTTATTGTGGTCTTGCCTAGGTTAACTCTAGGGGTGACTCCCCTTGTAACCTTTTTAGCGGCTTCCCTAGGTTTCTTCGAAACCTTATCCACAAGGCACTTGCCATGGTTAACCTTAGGGATGACTTCCCTAGTAACCTTGGCTCTCCTAGACCTAGGTTGAGTTCCATAATCAAATGGAACATTATGCTAGGTCTCCTTGGGCTTAGGTTTGTGACCCAAACCTTTCTTGCCCTTGAATGAGCCTTGCCACCTAGACTCTAGGTTTTGACCATTTTACCCCTTAATTTGATTTTGCATATTTTTAAGGATCTTTTCTAGTTTTTCAAGCCTTGACCTCAAGGCTTGGTTCTCCAATTCTAATTGCCCAATTTTTGAATTTTGATTTAGTCTTTGGGCATTACCATTTCTTCTAGGCATATGCCTACTCTTCTTAGGGTTATTGCCCAAATGGTTTTCTACTTTCCTAATAGTTTCCCTAGGTAGGATTTTCCTAGGGTTATTAATCCCAAATTTCTCCTTATTTTTAAAATTGACATGTTTAGTCCCTAAGTAATAAAATTTATTATTTCTAGCATGCCTTTCATGAACAATAGCAAGATTACTCCTAGCTTGCTTTTTGACATGAAAATTTGAAGGTGTATTACTAAATTTTACCTTAGGATTTCCTTTAGAAGCTCCCCCTACATTTGATGCTTCTTCTTTTCTCCTAGGGCATTGACTCCTATAATGCACCGGTTGTTGACACTTGAAGCACACCACGTGCTCCTTGCTCTTCCTAATTGGGGTACCGACATCCTTTGAATTTTTGTTGACTTTAGGTGCCGACGGAGTCTTCTTGACTCTTTTGGAACACTTGCTCTTGTAATGTCCTTGTTCCCTACACTCAAAGCACATAATATGATTTTTATTATTTATTAAGGTGCTTGAGTTACCTAGGTCAATGGTGGTGGAATTTTTAGCTTCTTCATCTTCTCGACCGAAGGTGGATGCTTCCTCTTGATTATGCTCCGGAATGGAAATTCTCTCCTCCCCCTCAATCGTAGAGGTGGAGGTTTCTTCAACATCCCCTTCCACCTCTTCCGATCCGGATGTTGATTCCCTATCAATCTCCAAATCCGCAAGCGTTTGGGATGATGATGTGCTTGCTCCATCTTGATCTTGAGAGGACAAGGACTCCTCGGACTCTTCCCTGGACTCCTCCTCGGACTTCTCCTCTACTTCATGAGCCGGTGATGGGTTTTCATGATATATTGCCAACTTGCTCCATATCTCCTTGGCATCCATGTAGTCTCCTATCTTGCACAAAATTTCATTAGGAATCAAATTTTCTAAAAGTTTTGTTACCTTAACTTCGGTCTTGAATTTTTTACGTTGCTCTTGGGTCCACTTCTTCAATTTTAGGACATCTCCTTTCTTATCACTAGGGGGTTCGAAACCTTCCATGATGATGAACCAATCTTCTATGTCCATCATCAAGAATGTCTCCATTCTCGCCCTCCATACCGCAAAGTCTTCTTGATCGTATGGTGAAGGAATGTCCATGGCATACCCCAATCCGTCCTTAGGTAGCTCCATTTCCTCTAACGCTTTTGCTCACGGGTGTAAATCCATAGAAGAGCCCCGGGCTCTGATACCACTTGTTAGGAATTAGACGTCGCTAGAGGGGGGTGAATGACGCATCTTCGTTCGCTTGACGGAATTTGATCGTGCTTGACTACAATCATTATTAGTGCAGTGGAATATAGAATAGCAATGACAAAATATGACAAACACAATCAAAACATGATAATATAATGTGGTTCGGAACCTTAGGATTCCTACTCCATGGGTTGGGCTCGAATGAGCCCAAGCGATGCAAACACCACCACTAATAAACTCTCAATCTCAGAAAACACTCTGGAGGTGGAGGAAACCTCTTATAAGCGATTACAACAGTAATACAAAGAAATACAACTGAAATATAAAGAACACTTTACAAATTAGGGCTTTGATTGCTTTGCTTGTTGGTTGCTTGAATGATCTTGAAGGACCCTAAAATGCACTTGCACTTTGCCTTCAATTCGCCTCAAGAAACCTCTCAAAGAACCATGGCAAAATCCTCCACAAGTTGCTCCTTTTATCTCTACATCGGGTAGATTTCGCGCCTGGCAGTCGATTACCATAAGGCCCCAGTTGACTGCCAATAGTGTCGTTGTCTCACAACGGACTTAATCCATGTCGGTATTCAAGCCAACAGATACACTGGCAGTCGACTGTCATTACCCATCAGTCAATTGCCAAGCTCGTAGCTGACTGACCAGTCGGCTACCGAGCGTTCTGCTCTCGCAACCTCGACCAGCAGTCGACTGCCAAGGCTATTTGCCACAGTCGAATGCCAGTCGACTCCAAGCAGTCGATTGGTCATAACCCCAATTGATAGCTACAAGTCGACTCGGCTGCCAAATGTCAAAATACTTGACCAATCGCCTAGTTCATAACCCCAGTCGACTGACAAACCTCAAACATGAGGTTTAACCCTAAGTATGATACCCTCATAATTGCTAGACCACCCTTAGCCTAGACCTAAGCCTTCTAGCTACCTCCATCAATCTCACGCCTATCGGATTCCTCCAAGTCATCCATGACTTATTCATCTATACGCTAGCCTTCAGGTGCTTCCATCAGCTATTTTCATGCTATGCTGGTCTACACTGCCAAGATTATCGCTTGGACTTTACGCCGCTAAACCATTGGACTTATGCTGTCAAGACTCCCGCTTGGACTTTACTCCACCAATATCAACCCTTGGACTTTCCCTTGCCATCCCATGTTGGACTTTCCATTTGCCAAGACTCAAACTTCGACTTTCCCTTGCCAACCCATGTCGAACTTTCCAATTGCCAAGACTCAAGCTTGGACTTTCCCTTGCCAAGACCCATGCTTGGACTTTCCATGCCAAGTACCCAAGACTTGGACATTCCATGCCAAGTACACAAAACTTGGACTTTCCATTGCCAAGTGTCCCACTTGGACTTCTTCATCATATGGTCAACCCCATGTCAATCATATAGTCAACCCATTCTCAAACAATGGTCAACTCATTGTCAAACATCAATGTCAAACATTAAATCACTACTCAAGTCAAACTTGAGTCTGGTCAATCACGACCTGGGCCGATTGCACCAACAGAAGTGAGGTATAAGTTAGGTAAACAGTTACTATGCTTTGGCATTGGAAGAATTATGTTGGGTTATTGTTAACCTAAATTAAAGATATTATCAAGCATAAAAAAGAGAGAGATTGTTGGTGCAATCAACCTTGTGAGGGGATTGTTGGTAATGAAAATGTTAATAAAATTGATACCTTACGATATTTTGTTTAGATTAAGGAGCTATGAGAATGTTAAAAAGTTGTGGGATAAGTTGGTCAAATACCACGAAAATCCCGAACTGGCACAAGTAGAGAAGGAAGCCAAGGAAGAATTCTCATCCTCTCAAGCCCATGAGGATTCGGAGATTGAGAGGGAATCCACATCCGGATTGGTAGAAGAAGTGGAAGAATTGGAGGAAGCATCCACCTCCGAAAGAAGCGAAGAACCTCCCCATATCGCCTCTACCGACCCTGGTAACTCATTTATTCTAATTAAGAATAAAAATCACTTTATATGCTTTGAGTGTTGGGAAGCCAGACATTATAAAAGTAAGTGCCCTAAAAGAGTCAAGAAGACTCAATCGGTGCCAAAAGTTCAAGAAAAGACCAATGAAGCTTGACCCATGATTAGGAAGAGCAAGGAGCATGTGGTATGCTTCAAGTGTCATAAAAAGAGGCATTATAGAAGTCAATGCTCTAGGGGTTGGAAGAAAACCCATGAAGGAGCATCCCATATTGGGGGGAGCTTCTAAAGTAAACTCTAAGGTATCATTTATTAATGCACCTTCAAGTTCTAAGGTTAAAAAGCATGCTAGAAATTATTTTAGTTCACTTACTATTGCTAATGAACAAAAGCATGCTAGTAGGAATAGATATCTTTGCTTAGGTGCTAAGAGTTGCAATATTACATCTAAGGACAAACCTAGAACCAATAACTGTAAAACAATTTTACCTAGATAGAGTATTAGGAGAATAGAAGAAAATTTAGGCATTAACCCTAAGAAGGGTAGACATATGCCTAAGAGGAAGAATTTTTCCTAAATGGTTAATGAAAAATCAAAATTGGAAAAATTAGAGTTAGAGAACCAAGCCTTGAGGTCAAGTCTTGAAAAACTAGAAAAGACCCTAGAAAAAATGACAAACTCATATAAGGGGTCTAATGGTCAAAACTTAGGTCCTAGGAGGCAAGAACCATCAAGGGGAAAGAAAGGTTTGGGTCACAAACCTATTCCCAAGAAGACCTATCACAATGTTCCATTCAATTATGAAATTCAATCTAGGTCTAGGAAAACCAAGGTTACTAGGGAGGTTAATCCCTAAGGTTAACCATGGTGTGTACCTAGTGGCTAAGGTTTCAAGGAAACCTAAGGAAGCCACTAAGAAGGTCACAAGGGAGGCCCATCCCTAGAGTTGACCTAGGCAAGACCCAAATGACCAAGGCTTCTAAGCCTAGGAGGGTCATTAGGAAGGTATTAAGGGAAGTTATCCCTAGTGAATACCTAGTAAACCTAAGGAGCTCTAATAGGTATTGGGTTCCTAGGAGTGTGATCCCCTCACGCTAAATGGGTTAGGTTGTATCAAAAGGAGGAGATTGTTGGTGCAACAATCCCCGGGTTAATGTTGACCAAACTCAAGTTGGACTTGAGTAGTGTTTTGATGTTTGACAATCGGTTTGACTATTGTTTGACAATATGGTTTGACCATATGTTGATCATATAACTAGTGGATGATTGGAATATCCAAAGTCATATGGGGAAGATTATTTGGGGGAGATTGTTGGAGAAATCAACCTCGTAAGTCCAAGTTTGGATACTTGGAATGGAAAGTCCAAGCATGGTCTTGGCATGGAAAGTCCATGTTTGGATACTTGGCATGGAAAGTCCAAGAATGGGCTTGGCAAGGAAAGTCCAAGTCATGCGTACTTGACAATGGCAAAATCCAATGGTATAGTCTTGGTGGCATAGGTCCAAGCATGTAGTCTAGGTGGCATAAAGTCCGAGTGAACTTTGGCAATTAAAAAGTCCAAGGGTAGGTTTGGCGGCGTAAGTCCAAATGGATCTTGGCAATGTGAAAGTCTAAGGGTGCAAGTTTGGTGGCATAAAGTCCAAGCATGGGTCTTGGCAGCATAAGCCCAAATGAAACTTGGCAAATGACCCGGTTAGCATGACATAGTCGATGGAAGCATTTAAAGGCTAACGCGAAGGATGAAGAGTCACACACTCGAGGGATTCGAGAGGCGCGAGGCTGATGGAGGTGGATAGAAGGCTTAGATCTAGGATATGGGTGAGTAAAAAGTATGAGGGGATTATACTTGCGTTAAATCTCACATTTGATGTTATCAGTCGACTAGGGTTATGGACTAGTTGACTGATCGAGTGTTTGACACTTGGGAGCCTAGTTGAATCGAAGTAGTCGATTGAGATTATGACCTATCAACTGGTTGGGTAGTTGACTGAGCTTCGACCGCCCAACTTGTGTTCTGGCAATGGACTGCCAATTGTGGGCATTCAACTAGTCCACGACAGTCGACTGCCAATGATGGACAGTCGACTGATGGTGGTGGACACGGGCATAGAATGTCCCATAGTCAATTGACCAGTCGACTACTGGGTTGGTAGTCAACTGTTGGTAAGGGCAGTCAGCTGCTAAGATTTCCTTTGGGCAGTCCAGCATGGATGTGTTGGAATGTATACTGAAAAGTCTATCTTTTGCATGAACAACTTTATTTTGAAATAAGAATCACATGATCATTGTTTGCATATTTATGGTGATGCATATTGTCTAATACATTACATTGTAGATAACATGGTGTGTGGTGTCACACGGGAAATCATGTTATCGGATCCTTGTAAAGAATAAGTATAGGCTCACAACCGAGATGGCTGTGGACAAACCATTGGCATGGTTGTAGTGTGATTTGGTATTGGTTTGTCTTGACCATAGAATCACACTAGTACACTTTGTGCGTATTGAGCAGGACCGACTTAGAGGTGATTAGATTTATTGCTGACTACATAATCGAATCGGACCTCAGATATTATATTGTACATACTCTTAATCTCGATATAATAACGGACACATATACTTAGTATTCATTTCTTTGATTTACCAATGGGAGAGATTTATAGATTAAATCGATAAGCTCGATAAGGTGGAATATGATATTATTTATATGGTGTGTCGTTGATTATAGGAGGAAATTGTGTCCTATATATTAGGATGATGATGTCCCCTTGAGGAGCTCATAAGGTTCATCATGTAAACCCTGCAGGTGGACTTGGTCCGACATGATGAAAAGGTTGAGTGGTACTACTCATGGAATTAGATGTTGATTAATTAAAGGTCAGTAAATTAATTAATCGACAGACATTCGAGATATTAAACACAGGGAGAAAATGTACATATAATATATGAAGCCCATATTAACTTATGGGGGTTGGTGAGGTAGATCAATGATAATCCTTTAGTGGTTAGGATTATCATTAATGGATTGGACTTTATGTGGGCTTGATCCATTGGGTGTCCAAGATCCAACTCCTCCTCATGGTCTCTATTGTAGCCTATTAAAACCTCATGAAGCCTAGATCCAATGGATGAAAACAAAACTCTAGATCCAAAGGTAGAGATTAAATCTCTAGATCCGACGATTGAGATTAAATCTCTAGATCCGACGGTTGAGATTAAATCCCTAGAACCAATGGTGGGGATTAAAACAAGGCTTATCCCTAACTCTATAAAAGGAGAGGAGGGGGTGGGCGGCAAGAGGAATGCCATTGGAGATAGGATTAGGGCAAGGGGCGGCAAGCATTGGAGATTAGGGTTAGGGAGTTGGCGGCACCAAATAAGGAAAGCTTTTCCTTATCTTCTTCTTCTTCCTTGGTGGCCGGCGCCCATACAACCATTCCCTCCCTCGGCCAGTGTCAAAACTAGCCCTTCTCCTTCTCCTTGGCCGGTGGAAACAAGGCTTAGAGTCCTCCCTTGGAGCTCTTGGTCGACATCCATCCTTCTCATCCCTTTTCCTTGTTGGCCGGCGGCAAGCATCTAGCTTGGTGCTTGTTGGTTGGCTAAAGGAAGGAGAAGGGTTTTATTTCTTATTCTTCCTCTTGTTCGGAGTGAGCAAGGAAGGAAGATTGGTGATCTAGGAGCTTCGACTTTTGGTAGATCGTCGCCCACACGACGTCCAAAAGGAGGAACGACATACGATAGAAGATCGAGAGGTATAATACTTGTCTATTTTCTTATGTAACATGTTTATGATTGTTTTCAATTATATATGCATAATATATTCTATTTTTTGTCTAATATAACTTGGACCCCGAACATAAACACAAAAGCCGACGATCCGTACATCGTCTATTCTGCGGCTATTCGTAGAATAGAGGTTGGTTGCTTGAACAACAAGTTTGTTCAAGTGACTACTCTAATCGAATAGCACGATGATGAAACAGTTGCTTGGGTGATCCCTTTTATCTAGGATTAAATATTTTTAATCTGGGGACGTCGATGGGATCGCCATGAACAAGCGACTGAGTTGAAGTGGGAAGCAAAGTTTCCTACCTTCAAGTGGTATCAGATCCACGGTTTCTCATTTTGTGTGTTTAGGATTCGGTTACTTTTATGCACTTTTCATATATTATATGTGCCGGATAATAATAGGATATCTGTAGGTTATGTAACGCCCGTAAAATTTCTAGCAATTTTACAAGAATTTTTGGCTTGATTATGATGGGCTTTATCTGGGCTTTTCAAAAATAAAAGAAAATGAGCCAAAATGGATGCAAGACCTAGGAATTGAACCCCAAACCTCTAGAGATAGCCAAGCCCTATAGATGCATCCACTAACAAGAAGCCCAACAAGATTGTATTATTAGAGGAATATGGGAAATTATAGTTAGGGGTAAAGGAGACTAAGGGACTCTTCAAATGAATAAATAGGGGGGAATGAGGAGACATGAGTTATCAAGTTGATTTTCTCTCCTCTCATCCTCTTCCTCACCGAGATCCACTTCTCCTCCCCCTTCTCATCCATTGTCCGAAGGTCATCCAAGCAAGAAGAAAGGCTAGGTTGCTTCCCTTAGGTCATCTTCCAACCAAAAAACAAAGAGAAGGATGTAAGTATCCGCTCACCTGCATACAAGTAGCTTTTCGATTGAAGTTTTTGTGTCAACCCCCCCTCCCCCCCCTTGACCATTTGGCCAAACCCTTTTCTTGAAGTTTCCATGAAGTTCTATGCCATACTTGCATGAATATGATGATGTCAGGATGTTAGATGGATTAGGTTAAAAGTTTAACCCTAAAAGCCCCCATGAACCATTCTGCCAAACCTTGTTCTTGAGGTTTCAATGAAATTCTATACCATATTTTGTATGTATATGATGATGTTGTTGGTGCAGTGGGCACCAAAGTCGAACCGGTATTTTGATTATGGCAAAAGGCTCAATAGTTAAGGGTATATTTGTTATCTTACGAGCTCAATTAAGTGTGCAGAAATGCTAAAGTTGAGCGGAAGGTCTGCGACACCCGGTGGGAACCGAGGTGGTCGGGCAACGCCAGAGGGACTTCGGAGGAAGCCGAGGTACTCGGGTGAAGACCGGAAGCGAGGCTACAAGGTAAGCTCGTGTGAAAGCGAAGCAAGGTCGTTAAGCGTAGATCCGACCCAATACCTCCAATGGAAGGTCTAGGTCGAGATCAGATGGTTAGAACCATCGTACTTTATATTTTAAGCTAACTTGCATGCGGTCAAAACCCTTTGACTCTACAATTGCTAGTCAAGTTCGACCTCGAGAAGAGCTCAATTTCAAGGGGGTGAATTTGGACTTGACTCGTGTTTTGGTACAAAGGGTGATGTGGCATCAAGGTGGACATCAAACCATCACCAAGCTTCCTTGTGGTGGGCCGCCCAAAATAAGGTGAGTTGGCACAAGATGGTTGGCTCCCATAATGTGGCACAAGTTGAATGGCTCCAACAAGTTGGCGCCCAAGGAGGTTGGAGGTGGCACAAGGTGGTTGGATGAAACACCTCATCCTCAAGTTAGGCGCCCAAGGAGGTTGGAGGTGGCACAAGGTGGTTGGATGAAACACCTCATCCTTCGTTATGAAGAGGTTAGAAGGTTGGAGGTGGCACAAGGTGGTTGGATTAAACAACTCATCCTTGATTTGGGATAAGAACCTCACCTTGGACTCTACCTATGTCTAAATTCATTGATCAATATCCATAAATAGTCATGTTCACTCCAAGCAATTTACAAGAATGCTAGAGCTCTCAACACGCGTGTAAATAGCCGCTACTACTACTCACATTTGCTCTGACGAAGTCGCCCGACAACGAAAGCTACATCTTCTACTTATAAGAGTTGTCGGTATATTTATTTAAGTTCTACTTCTTTAAATTGTCTTTGTGCTTTAATCGTAACAAGGAAAGGGAGTGTCCCTTTGCCTTGATTTCTTTTGTGTCGTTGCTCCTACTTCCAGCGAAGAGGAGTGGTTTTAGTGAATTGCCCTCGTGCGTGATCAAGGATCACTAGGGCGTGGATTAACAATCGAAAGATTGTGAACCACGTAAAAATATCTTGTCTACTTTATATTTCACGCTGTGCATTCTCTACTTGCTTTTACTTATTGCAAAGTTTTTAACGACAATAAGCTATTCACCCCCTCTGGCGACACTTTCGATCCAACAATTGGTATCGAGTAAGGCGCTAAGATTGTGAAACCACCAATCTAGCTTTGTTTTCTTTTTTTACAGATTTTTTATTTATTTATTTCTGTTTTATTATAATTATTTCACTTGCTTATCTTCTCCTACATATAGAATTGCATTAGAGGCTTTAGGATCCGGATAAGGTTGTCCTTGGGTTAGATCCGAGTAAGGTTGTCCTCCGGAACTTCAACGACATTCGCATTTGATTGTTTATTTCTTTTGCAAGTTACATTTTATATATCTTTTTACTTCCGCACTACTAATCCAAGGCGAAAAGTCTTGGAATATTCTTTCGTGTGTGTTTTGCAAGATTCTTTTAAATCGTTCTTCTTCTTGTTTTTAAATGGCCCATCTCGAAGGGTTTAGCACCCGTTTTACAGCAGTAATGACTTTCGTTATTGGAAGTCGGATGGAATGCTTTCTTAAAACCCAAATCGAGATGTGGATCGTAATCCAAACCGGTTTCACACTTCCTATTAATGAAGATGGTGAATCTTTGGGTTACGATCAATGGTCAAATTCCATGAAAAAACAAGTAGAAGCCGATGCCAAGGCAACTCAAATCTTGCAATGTGGGTTGTCCAAGGAAGAGCTAAACCGCGTCGGCCCCTTCATTAGTGCAAAGGACTTATGGACCAAGCTAGTGGAACTACACGAAGGCACCGACGACACGAAGGTATGTAAAAGAGATTTACTTTTAAATAAATTGTATAACTTGAAAATGCAGGAAATCGAGACCGCAACTCAACTACATGCTCGTATCCAAGACATCGTCAACCAACTCCATGCCATCGGACAAAAGGTCGAGAATCGCGACCTTATCAGGTATTCTCTTAACTCGTTTCCTAGGACCACCTTGTGGGCATCCATGGTCGATGCCTACAAGGTCTCCAAGACCTTTCTAAAATTAGGTTAGGCGAATTGTTTGAACTTGAATTACATGAGCAAACTAACGTGGTCGGGCCGAGAAGAGTATTGCGTTAGTTGCGAGGTTCCAAGAAGAAGAAGCCCCAAGCAAGCCACCCCGAAGGAAGAAGGCGAGTCGAATCGGAAGTAGACTCGAAATAGAATCGAACTAGTCAATCTAGTTCGAAGATGATCAAGAGAGGCGAACGACCAACAACTCAAGGTAAGCCTAAACCTAATTCAAATACTTCTAATTTTAGATGCTATGAGTGCAGCGAGGTTCGGTCACATCAAGTCCGAGTGCCCAAAGCTAAAGAATAGCATCAAAGACCAAGAAAGCGCTAAGCGCTACTTGGGAGGAGTTGTCGGAGGAAGAAGGCGATATCCAAGCTCTAATGGCCAAGCCGACCGAGAGCGACTCGAAACCGAAGAAGAGTCGAGTCGAATCCGATGATGAGCTTCCATTCAAGACAAGCCACGGATCCGTATCCGGTTCAAAAAAATCATTAAGGGTAAGTCGGTCGTTACTTAATACTTTGTATGGTGCAATTAAATTTTTAAATAAGAAACTAGCTAAGTCCGAGTCCAAGGTCGAGACCCGAATTGAGGAGGTTAACCTTCTCAAACATGAGGTCTCCTAACCTCTTCGACTACTCGTATTCAAGAGGAGGACTCAACTCAAGTTGAAAAGCTTGAAGTTGAGAACTCGCTTTTGAAAACACAAGTCGAAGACCTTAGGCTGCGTTGGAAAGGTTCACTTTGGGATCAAGGGACTTGACCTCTTACTTGGATCACAAAGGGCCGTGTACAACAAGGCGGACTCGGGTTTAACTCAAATACAACCAATAAGTCATATATGTCTATAGTAAACCAACATAAGAAAAATGTCCAAGCATGGGTCCCTAAGACCACTTTGATTTCAACTTTAGGATCTAACATGTATTGGGTTCCCAAGGACCAAATTCACTATGTGAATAGACCACTCGATTCAATGGTCGAGGAGCCAATACAAAATGTATTTTGTTAAGTCTTAGAAATTGCATGCTTAGTTTTTCCTTTATTTTTAGAATGGTTAGATAGGACTCATAACCAACTAAAATCCTGCGAAAAGATTGAGCCTCGGGAGCCTCTTTTCAAAAATAAACCAACTAAAATCCTCGAAAGATTGAGCCTCGGGAGCCTCTTTTCAAAAATAACTAGTTAGACCAAGGCGTAGTCTCAAGTAAGTCGAGTTATCAATTTCTTGAAATTAGCTTTGTCTAAGGAAGTGGTCGTTGTTCGATCAAAGAAGGCCTCGTGCCTCGCCACGACACGAAGCTAATCTCTTGAAAAGATTACTTGATGAGCTTAGACTAAATCCGAATCTAACCTAATGTTGGTTAATTTAAATTCATTAAAATTAATCAAGTAAAATTGAAAGTCATCTCACAATAACACATAGGAATAACATGTTTTGATCATGTAGATATTGGTGAGATGATTTAGGTTTAAAAACTTACAAACAACCCTTTAGTAATTCCAATATCCGATCCAACTACCTTATGTGTAGGATCAATGGATGTTGGGACAGTGGTACTCGACACATGGCCAGGGATCAACTCAAATTTTGAAGATTCGATTCAAGCGACAAGGATCGGTAGCCTTCGGAAATAACGGCAAGCTCAAAATCATCGAATCAGGTGATATTGAGCTCAACTCTAACTTTACAATTCAAAATGTCTTATTAGTAGAAAACTTTCAATATAATTTACTTAGTGTAAGCCAATTGTGTGATAACAATTATAAGGTCATATTTCTAGAAAATGAATGCGTAATCAAAATAAATGCAACATCTAAAATAATACTTAAAGGAACTAGGAGTAGCAACATCTACACAATAAATTTACCCAACTCCTCAACCAAGTGTCTTATGACACAGCAAGAGGAATCTTGGTTATGGCACCGAAGACTCGGACACTCAAGACTCGTCCACAAGATGAGTCAGAGTGGCTTGGTTATAGGTTTGCCTAAACTAAACAACTTGGATAATAAAATATGTAATGCTTGTCAACAAGGTAAACAATCTAGGACACAACATCAATTAACTAATCAAGAACAAACCAAAAGTGTTCTTGAGCTCCTACACATGGATCTATTTGATTCACATGGAGCTAAGTCACTCAATGGTAGTCAATTTTGCTTAGTCATAATTGACGACTATTCTAGATTTACTTGGGTTAGGTTTATCAAACATAAAAATGATACCCTAGACCAACTAATCAATCTTTGTAGGTTAATCGAAAATCAAAAGAACCTTAAGATTAAAAGACTTAGAAGCGATCATGGTGGTGAATTCGAAAACCACAGGTTTACAGATTTCTGTAACCTAAACGGATACCACCATGAGTTTTCATGTCCTAGAACCCCACAACAAAATGGGTTAGTCGAACGGAAAAATAGAACCCTACAAGAAGCCGCTAGGACAATGTTAAACGAGTATAACCTACCCGATAGATTTTGGGCGAGGCCGTTAGTACGACTTGCTATGTCCAAAATAGGATCATATATGGTAAAGAGGCACCAAAGACCTCGTGCGAGATTTATCACGATAAAATACCGAACATCAAGTACTTTAGGGTATTTGGATGCAAGGTACATATCTTAAACACTAAGGATTACCTAGGAAATTCAAATCCAAAACCTCTCTGGAACCTTTCTAGGATACTCAACCACCAAGATAGAGCTTATAGGGTATACAATCACGACACTCTTAGAGTCGAAGAAACCATTAATATAGTTTTGACGAAGGACACGAACCGTTCAATCCTTAACAAAACCAACTAGCAAATCAACTTATATCGAACCCGACTCTGATCTTGAACTTGAATCTCGTCCTAACCCAAGTCATCCTATCGACCAAGTGATAGATGACTCTAACCCAAGTCAAACTAGAACTCACCCAAGTCATCCTATCGACCAAGTGATAGATGACCCTAACCCGAGTCACACTAAGACTCAAACAAATCATCCTATCAATCAAGTTATAGGTGATCCAAATTTAGGGGTTCGAACTAGAGCTTCATATCGAAACCTTAGTCAAATCTCGTTAATTTCCAAAATCGAACCCAAAACTATTGAACAAGCACTTCTTGATCCCGACTGGATTATTGCTATGCAAGAAGAGCTAGCTCGATTCACTAGAAATGAAGTCTGGGAATTAGTACCACCACCTAAAGAAAAATCAATTATTGGAACAAGGTGGGTATTTCGAAATAAACTTGATGATAAAGGTGAAGTAGTTAGAAATAAAGCTAGGTTAGTCGCAAAAGGGTTTAGTCAAGTCGAAGGTTTAGATTACGATGAGACCTACGCCCCCGTAGCCAGACTAGAGTCCATCCGAATGTTGTTAGCATATGCTGCACATCGAGGTTTTAAATTGTTTCAAATGGATGTCAAGTCAGCATTTTGAATGGATACATTAAGGAAGAAGTTTACGTCGATCAACCTCCGGATTCGAAAATCTAGATAAACTGACCATGTCCTTAGACTTAAGAAACCCCTATATGGACTCAAACAAGCCCCAAGAGCTTGGTACGAAAGGCTTTCGATCTATCTTAAGTCCAAAGGATTCAACCAAGGTTTAGTCGACCCAACCTTATTCGTTAAAACCGTAGGAAAAGAAATCTTTATAGCCCAAATCTATGTAGATGATATAATTTTTGGAACTACCAACTCGATCCTGCTAAACGAATTCATCTCACTTATGGAAAGTGAATTTGAAATGAATTTAGTGGGAGAGTTAAGTTTCTTCTTAGGTTTACAAATTAAACAAACTAAAGATGGAATATATTTACATCAACAAAAATATACTAAGGACTTAATAAATCGATTTGGAATGCAAGATGCTAAAATAATCAATACACCTATGGCAACTAATGTTAATATAAGCGAAGATGTAGAAGGAAAACCCGTTGACCTAAAATACTATAGAGCGCAATAGGAAGTCTCCTATACTTAACCGCGAGCCACGACATTTTATTCGCGGTAAGTATGTGCGCAAGGTTACAAACCCAAGGAGTCTCACCTAACCCTAGTCAAGCGTATCCTTAGATATCTAAAGGGCACGCTAAACGAGGTATTTGGTACCTAGATCTACCAAGTTTAATCTAATCGGCTACTCGACTCGACTATGCGGTAGTAAACTCGATAGAAAGAGCACAGTGGTTGTTGTCAAATCCTCGACGAGTCTAGTAAGTTGGTGCGAGGAAGCGATTGCGTTGCCTTATCTACCACCGGCCAATACGTATGCGATGGGTGAGTGTGTCTCTCAGCTCGTGGATGAAGCACACTCTCCAAGACTTTAGCTTAATCTTTAACAACATTAAAACCTACATAGATAACATTAGTTCAATTAACTTAACTAAAAATCCAATATGTCATTCTAGGACAAAACATATAGAAGTTAAACACCACTTCTTTAGGGAACATGTAACTAATGGAACTATACAACTAGAGTATGTTGAGTCCAAATCAAACCTAGGACATCTTCACCAAACCACTACCCAAGCCGAATTTAGTTTATTAAGACGAAAGTTAGGTATGTGCGTAATAGAGTAGGATTTAAATTTTTCTATATATGTACTCTACTTTTGCTTCTTTTTATGAAATTAGCCTAAGTCTTACCTTAGAAATCATATACCTATAGATTTAAGGAGCCAACACATCTCACAACACATAGGACTAATGTGTTTGTGTACTTAGCCAATGAGACGGGCGTGAGATGTTAGGACCTTACTCTGGTTCCAGATGTAGATTCGGTGCATCGACATGAACCATGGAGTATAATTATTTAAAATTAATCAACTCCTTCAAGACTTATTGATCATTCTATATCAATCAAGTCCAACCGGAGTTGTACATTTTAGATGAACATATTTTCAAGCTTATTATTATTTTAAAAAAAATATATTTATATTGGGAACTTGCTTGGACTTACAAACCCTAAAATATATTTACAAACTTTTTGAGTTAAGGAAGAAAGTCACAAAAGTAAGGAAGAAAGTAAACAAAATTATTACCTTTTATATTAAGTAATTCCGTTTACTTAAGCAACTATTAAGGGGGAGTAAAAATTATTTTTCAAGAACTCACCTTCGGTCAAGGGGGAGGTTACCTCAAAGGGGAGAACTTGAAACAATAATATTTCTCATTCATACTTAATCATTATGCTAGCTCATTCATATTTAATCTTTATGCTAGCTCATTCATATTTAATCTTTATGCTAGCTCATTCATGCTTAATCATTATGCTAGCTCATTCATATTTAATCTTTATGCTAGCTCATTCATGCTTAATCATTATGCTAGCTATCTTATATGCTTAATTTTTCCTTAACTTTTAGGTTTGCCATGAATCAAAGGGGAGATTGTTGGTGCAAGTGGGCACCAAAGTCGAACCGTATTTTGATTATGGCAAAAGGCTCAATAGTTAAGGGTATATTTGTTATCTTACGAGCTCAATTAAGTGTGCAAATGCTAAAGTTGAGCGGAAGGTTCGCGACACGGTGGGAACCGAGGTGGTCGGGCAACGCCAGAGGACTCTGAGGAAGCCGAGGTACTCGGTGAAGACCGAAGCGGCTACAAGGTAAGCTCGTGAAAGCGGCAAGGTCGTTAAGCGTAGATCCGACCCAATACCTCCAATGGAAGGTCTAGGTCGAGATCGATGGTTAGAACCATCGTACTTTATATTTTAAGCTAACTTGTATCAGACCCAAAACCCTTTGACTACAGCCAACCGCTAGTCAAGTTCCACCTCGAGAAGAGCTCGAATTTCAAGGGGTGAATTTGGACGTGACTCGTGTTTTGGTACAAAGGGTGATGTGGCATCAAGGTGGACATCCAAACCATCACCAAGCTTCCTTGTGGTGGACGCCAAAAATAAGGTGAGTTGGCACAAGATGGTTGGCTCCCATGATGTGGCACAAGTTGAATGACTCCAACAAGTTGGCGCCCAAGGAGGTTGGAGGTGGCACAAGGTGGTTGGATGAAACACCTCATCCTCAAGTTGGCGCCCAAGGAGGTTGGAGGTGGCACAAGGTGGTTGGATGAAACACCTCATCCTTGAGTTGGCGCACAAGAAGGTTGGAGGTGGCACAAGGTGGTTGGATGAAACACCTCATCCTTGAGTTGGGATAAGAACCTCACCTTGGACACTACCTATGTCTAAATTCATAGATCAATATCCATAAATAGACATGTTCAAGCCAAGCAAATTACACAAGAATTCAAGAGCTCTCAACACGCCGTCGTAACGCCGCTACTACTACTCACATTTGCTACGACGAAGTGCCGCCGACAACGAAAGCTACATCTTCTACTTATAAGAGTTGTCGGTATATTTATTTAAGTTCTACTTCTTTAAATTGTCTTTGTGCTTTAATCGTAATAAGGAAAGGGGAGTGTCCTTTGCCTTGATTTCTTTTGTAATCGTTGTCCTACTTCCAACGAGGAGGAGTGGTTTTAGTGAATTGCCCTCCGTACGTGATCAAGGATCACTAGGGCCGTGGATTAGCAATCGAAAGATTGTGAACCACGTAAAAATATCTTGTCTACTTTATATTTCCGCTGTGCACTCTCTACTTGCTTTTTACTTATTGCAAAAGTTTTTTAACGACATCGTATCGCTATTCACCCCCCCCCTCTAGCGACACTTTCGATCCAACAATTGGTATCAGAGCCGGGGGCGCTAAGATTCGGTGAAACCACCAATCTAGCTTTGTTTTTCTTTTTTTTACAGATTTTTTATTTATTTATTTCGTGATAATTATTTCACTTGCTTATCTTCTCCTACATATAGAATTGCATTAGAGGCTTTAGGATCCGGATAAGGTTGTCCTTCGGGTTAGATCCCGAGTAAGGTTGTCCTCCGAACTTCAACGACATTCGCATTTGATTGTTTATTTCTTTTGCAAGTTACATTTTATATATCTTTTTACTTCAAGACTACTAATCCAAGACGAAAGTCTTGGAATATTCGTGTGTGTTTTGTAAGATTCTTTTCGTTCTTCTTCTTGTTTTAAATGGCCCATCTCGAAGGGTTTAGCATCACCCCGCTTTACAACGGTAATGACTTTCGTTATTGGAAGGGTCGGATGGAATGCTTTCTTAAAACCCAAATCGAGATGTGGATCGTAATCCAAACCGGTTTCACACTTCCTATTAATGAAGATGGTGAATCTTTGGGTTACGATCAATGGTCAAATTCCATGAAAAACAAGTAGAAGATGCCAAGGCAACTCAAATCTTGCAATGTGGGTTGTCCAAGGAAGAGCTCAACCGCGGCCGGCCCCTTCATTAGTGCAAAGGACTTATGGACCAAGCTAGTGGAACTACACGAAGGCACCGACGACACGAAGGTATGTAAAAGAGATTTACTTTTAAATAAATTGTATAACTTGAAAATGCAGGAAAACGAGACCGCAACTCAACTACATGCTCGTATCCAAGACATCACAACCAACTCCATGCCATCGGACAAAAGGTCGAGAATCGCGACCTTATCAGGTATTCTCTTAACTCGTTTCCTAGGACCACCTTGTGGGCATCCATGGTCGATGCCTACAAGGTCTCCAAGGACCTTTCTAAAATTAGGTTAGACGAATTGTTTTGAACTTGAATTAATTACATGAGCAAACTAACGTGGTCCGCCGAGAAGAGTATTGCGTTATTTGCAGGTTCCAAGAAGAAGAAGCCCGCAAGCAAGCCACCCTCGAAGGAAGAAGACGAGTCCGAATCGGAAGTAGACTCCGAAATAGAATCCGAACTAGTCAATCTAGTTCGGAAGATGATCAAGAGACGAAAACGACCAACAACTCAAGGTAAGCCTAAACCTAATTCAAATACTTCTAATTTTAGATGCTATGAGTGCAGGTGTTCGGTCACATCAAGTCCGAGTGCCCAAAGCTAAAGAATAACGCATCAAAGACCAAGAAAGCGCTAAACGCTACTTGGGAGGAGTTGTCGGAGGAAGAAGACGATATCCAAGCTCTAATGGCCAAGCCGACCGAGCACGACTCAAATCAAGAAGAGTCCGAGTCCGAATCCGATGATGAGCTTCCATTCAAGACAAGCCACGATCCGTGATCCGGTTCAAAAGAATCATTAAGGGTAAGTCGGTCGTTACTTAATACTTTGTATGGTGCAATTAAATTTTTAAATAAGAAACTAGCTAAGTCCGAGTCCAAGGTCGAGACCCTAATTGAGGAGGTTAACCTTCTCAAACATGAGGTCTCCCTAACCTCTTCGACTACTCGTATTCAAGAGGAGGACTCAACCTGCTTGAAAAGCTTGAAGTTGAGAACTCGCTTTTGAAAACACAAGTCAAGACCTTAGGAACACGTTGCGAAAGGTTCACTTTGGGATCCAAGGGACTTGACCTCTTACTTGGATCACAAAGGGCCGTGGTACAACAAGGCCGGACTCGGGTTTAACTCAAATACAACCAATAAGTCATATATGTCTATAGTAAACCAACATAAGAAAAATGTCCAAGCATGGGTCCCTAAGACCACTTTGATTTCAACTTTAGGATCTAACATGTATTGGGTTCCCAAGGACCAAATTCACTATGTGAATAGACCCACTCGATTCAATGGTCCAGGGGAAGCCAATACAAAATGTATTTTTGTTAAGTCTTAGAAATTGCATGCTTAGTTTTTCCTTTATTTTTAGAATGGTTAGATAGGACTCATAACCAACTAAAATCTAAAAGATTGAGCCTCGGGAGCCTCTTTTCAAAAATAAACCAACTAAAATCCTATTTAAAAGATTGAGCCTCTGGGAGCCTCTTTTCAAAAATAACTAGTTAGACGAGGAAATAATTTTAGGTGAGTCAAGTCATCATTTTCTTGAAAATGGCTTTGTCTAAGGAAGTGGTCGATGATCCGATAAAAGAAGGCCCCTGTGCCTCGCCACGACACGAAGCTAATCTCTTGAAAAGATTACTTGATGAGCTTAGACTAAATCGAATCTAACCTAATGTTGGTTAATTTAAATTCATTAAAATTAATCAAGTAAAATTGAAAGTCATCTCACAATAACACATAGGAATAACATGTTTTGATCATGTAGATATTGGTGAGATGATTTAGGTTTAAAACTTACAAACAACCCTTTAGTAATTCCAATATCCGATCCAACTACCTTATGTGTAGGATCAATGGATGTTGGATGGGTTGCTCCCGACACATGACCGGGGATCAACTCAAATTTTCGGTTACGATTCAAACGACAAGGATCGAGAGCCTTCGAATAACGGCAAGCTCAAAATCATCGGATCAGTGATATTGAGCTCAACTCTAACTTTACAATTCAAAATGTCTTATTAGTAGAAAACTTTCAATATAATTTACTTAGTGTAAGCCAATTGTGTGATAACAATTATAAGGTCATATTTCTAGAAAATGAATGCGTAATCAAAATAAATGCAACATCTAAAATAATACTTAAAGGAACTAGGAGTAGCAACATCTACACAATAAATTTACCCAACTCCTCAACCAAGTGTCTTATGACACAAAGAAGAGGAATCTTGGTTATGGCAATCAAGACTCGGACACTGCACTCCAAGACTCGGCCCACAAGATGAGTCGAGTGGCTTGGTTATAGGTTTGCCTAAACTAAACAACTTGGATAATAAAATATGTAATGCTTGTCAACAAGGTAAACAATCTAGGACACAACATCAATTAACTAATCAAGAACGAACCAAAAGTGTTCTTGAGCTCCTACACATGGATCTATTTGATTCACATGGAGCTAAGTCACTCAATGGTAGTCAATTTTGCTTAGTCATAATTGACGACTATTCTAGATTTACTTGGGTTAGGTTTATCAAACATAAAAATGATACCCTAGACCAACTAATCAATCTTTGTAGGTTAATCGAAAATCAAAAGAACCTTAAGATTAAAAGACTTAGAAGCGATCATGGTGGTGAATTCGAAAACCACAGGTTTACAGATTTCTGTAACCTAAAACGGATACCACCATGAGTTTTCATGTCCTAGAACCCCACAACAAAATGGGTTAGTCGAACGGAAAAATAGAACCCTACAAGAAGCCGCTAGGACAATGTTAAACGAGTATAACCTACCCGATAGATTTTGGGGCCGCTAGTTAGTACGGCTTGCTATGTCCAAAATAGGATCCTTATGGTAAAGAGGCACCAAAAGACCTCGTACGAGATTTATCACGATAAAATACCGAACATCAAGTACTTTAGGGTATTTGGATGCAAGGTACATATCTTAAACACTAAGGATTACCTAGGGAAATTCAAATCCAAAACCTCATCGAACCTTTCTAGGATACTCAACCACCAGAGCTTATAGGGTATACAATCACGACACTCTTAGAGTCGAAGAAACCATTAATATAGTTTTCGACGAAGGACACGAACCCGCTCAATCCTTAACAAAACCAACTAGCAAATCAACTTATAGCTTAACCCGACTGATCTTGAACTTGAATCTCGTCCTAACCCAAGTCATCCTATCGACCAAGTGATAGATGACTCTAACCCAAGTCAAACTAGAACTCACCCAAGTCATCCTATCGACCAAGTGATAGATGACCCTAACCCGAGTCACACTAAGACTCAAACAAATCATCCTATCAATCAAGTTATAGGTGATCCAAATTTAGGGTTCGAACTAGAGCTTCATATCGAAACCTTAGTCAAATCTCTTAATTTCCAAAATCGAACCCAAAACTATTGAACAAGCACTTGATCCCGATGGATTATTGCTATGCAAGAAGAGCTAGCTCAATTCACTAGAAATGAAGTCCGGGAATTAGTACCACCACCTAAAGAAAAATCAATTATTGGAACAAGGTGGGTATTTCAAATAAACTTGATGATAAAGGTGAAGTAGTTAGAAATAAAGCTAGGTTAGTCGCAAAAGGGTTTAGTCAAGTCAAGGTTTAGATTACGATGAGACCTACGCCTGTAGCGACTAGAGTCCATCCGAATGTTGTTAGCATATGCCGCACATCGAGGTTTTAAATTGTTTCAAATGGATGTCAAGTCAGCATTTTTGAATGGATACATTAAGGAAGAAGTTTACGCTACCAACCTCCTTGATTCGAAAATCTAGATAAACTCGACCATGTCCTTAGACTTAAGAAAGCCCTATATGGACTCAAACAAGCCCCAAGAGCTTGGTACGAAAAGGCTTTCGATCTATCTTAAGTCCAAAGGATTCAACCAAGGTTTAGTCGACCCAACCTTATTCGTTAAAACCGTAGGAAAAGAAATCTTTATAGCCCAAATCTATGTAGATGATATAATTTTTGGAACTACCAACTCGATCCTCGCTAAATCTAATTCATCTCACTTATGGAAAGTGAATTTGAAATGAATTTAGTGAGAGTTAAGTTTCTTCTTAGGTTTACAAATTAAACAAACTAAAGATGGAATATATTTACATCAACAAAAATATACTAAGGACTTAATAAATCGATTTGGAATGCAAGATGCTAAAATAATCAATACACCTATGGCAACTAATGTTAATATAAACGAAGATGTAGAAGGAAAACCCGCTGACCTAAAATACTATAGAGCGCTAATAGGAAGTCTCCTATACTTAACCGCGAGCCGAATCGACATTTTATTCGTGTAAGTATGTGCGCAAGGTTACAAACCTGCGCTAAGGAGTCTCACCTAACCCTAGTCAAGTTTATCCTTAGATATCTAAAGGGCACGCTAAACGAGGTATTTGGTACCCTAGATCTACCGAAGTTTAATCTAATCGGCATCTCCGACTCGACTATGCCAGAGTAAACTCGATAGAAAGAGCACGAGTGGTTGTTGTCAAACTCCCTCCGAGTCTAGTAAGTTGCGCAGAGGGAAGCAAAGATTATGCGCTTGCTTATCTACCACCGAAGCCGATTTAATACGCTATGATGGGTGAGTGTGTCTCTCACCTCCGTGGATGAAGCACACTCTCCAAGACTTTAGCTTAATCTTTAACAACATTAAAACCTACATAGATAACATTAGTTCAATTAACTTAACTAAAAATCCAATATGTCATTCTAGGACAAAACATATAGAAGTTAAACACCACTTCATTAGGGAACATGTAACTAATGGAACTATACAACTAGAGTATGTTGAGTCCAAATCAAACCTAGCGGACATCTTCACCAAACCACTACCCGAAGCCGAATTTAAGACGAAAGTTAGGTATGTGCGTAATAGAGTAGGATTTAAATTTTTCTATATATGTACTCTACTTTTGCTTCTTTTTATGAAATTAGCCTAAGTCTTACCTTAGAAATCATATACCTATAGATTTAAGGAGCCAACACATCTCACAACACATAGGACTAATGTGTTTGTGTACTTAGCCACGTGAGCGGCGTGAGATGTTAGGACCTTACTCCACAGTTCGGATGTAGATTGGTGCATCGACATGAAACTTGGTGTATAATTAATTAAAATTAATCAACTCCTTCAAGAATTATTGATCATTATATATCAATCAAGTACAACAGGAGTTGTACATTTTAGATGAACATATTTTCAAGCTTATTATTATTTTAAAAAAATATATATTTATATTGGGAACTTGCTTGGACTTACAAACCTAAAATATATTTACAAACTTTTTGAGTTAAGGCAAAGGGGAGAAAGTCACAAAAGTAAGGAAGAAAGTAAACAAAATTATTACCTTTTATATTAAGTAATTCCGTTTACTTAAGCAACTATTAAGGGGGAGTAAAAATTATTTTTTCAAGAACTCACCTTCGGTCAAGGGGGAGGTTACCTCAAAGGGGAGAACTTGAAACAATAATATTTCTCACTCATGCTTAATCTTTATGCTAGCTCATTCATGCTTAATCATTATGCTAGCTCATTCATATTTAATCTTTATGCTAGCTCATTCATATTTAATCATTATGCTAGCTCATTCATATTTAATCTTTATGCTAGCTCATTCATGCTTAATCATTATGCTAGCTTCTTTGTTATGCTTAATTTTTCCTTAACTTTTGTGTGGTTTGCCATGAATCAAAGGGGAGATTGTTGGTGCGATGGGCACCAAAGTCGAACCGTATTTTGATTATGGCAAAAACTCAATAGTTAAGGGTATATTTGTTATCTTACGAGCTCAATTAAGTGTGCGAAATGCTAAAGTTGGCGGAAGGCGACACCGGTGGGAACCGAGGTGGTCGCAACGCCGAGGACTTCGGAGGCGAGGTACTCGGGTGAAGGCGAGCGAGGCTACAAGGTAAGCTCGTGTGAAAGCGAAGCAAGGTCGTTAAGCGTAGATCAGGCCCAATACCTCCAATGGAAGGTCTAGGTCGAGATCGGATGGTTAGAACCATCGTACTTTATATTTTAAGCTAACTTATCTGCGGTCAAAACCCTTTGACTACTGATCAAGCTAGTCAAGTTCGACCTCGAGAAGGCTCGAATTTCAAGGGGTGAATTTGGACTTGACTCGTGTTTTGGTACAAAGGGTGATGTGGCATCAAGGTGGACATCCAAACCATCACCAAGCTTCCTTGTGGTGGACGCCCAAAATAAGGTGAGTTGGCACAAGATGGTTGGCTCCCATGATGTGGCACAAGTTTAATGGCTCCAACAAGTTGGCGCCCAAGGAGGTTGGAGGTGGCACAAGGTGGTTGGATGAAACACCTCATCCTCAAGTTGGCGCCCAAGGAGGTTGGAGGTGGCACAAGGTGGTTGTATGAAACACCTCATCCTTGAGTTGGCGCACAAGAAGGTTGGAGGTGGCACAAGGTGGTTGGATGAAACACCTCATCCTTGAGTTGGGATAAGAACCTCACCTTGGACACTACCTATGTCTAAATTCATAGATCAATATCCATAAATAGACATGTTCACTCCAAGCAAAATACAAGAATTCAAGAGCTCTCAACACTGCCGTAAATCGCCGCTACTACTACTCACATTTGCTCTGACGAAGTCTGCCCGACAACAGAAAGCTACATCTTCTACTTATAAGAGTTGTGTATATTTATTTAAGTTCTACTTCTTTAAATTGTCTTTGTGCTTTAATCGTAACAAGGAAAGAGTGTCCTTTGCCTTGATTTCTTTTGTGTCGTTGCTCCTACTTCCAGCGAGGAGAGTGGTTTTTAGTTGCCCTCCGTCGTGATCAAGGATCACTAGGGCCGTGGATTAACAATCGAAAGATTGTGAACCACGTAAAAATATCTTGTCTACTTTATATTTCCGCTGTGCATTCTCTACTTGCTTTTTACTTATTGCAAAAGTTTTTTAACGACATCGTATCGCTATTCACCCCCCCCTCTAGCGACACTTTCGATCCAACAATTGGTATCAAAGCCGGGGGCGCTAAGATTCGGTGAAACCACCAATCTAGCTTTGTTTTTTTTTTTTTACAGATTTTTTATTTATTTATTTCTGTTTTCGTATAATTATTTCACTTGCTTATCTTCTCCTACATATAGAATTGCATTAGAGGCTTTAGGATCCGGATAAGGTTGTCCTTTGGGTTAGATCCGAGTAAGGTTGTCTCGGAACTTCAGCGACATTCGCATTTGATTGTTTATTTCTTTTGCAAGTTACATTTTATATATCTTTTTACTTCCCGACTACTAATCCAAGGCGAAAGTCTTGGAATATTCTTTCGTGTGTGTTTTGCAAGATTCTTTTTTAAATCGTTCTTCTTCTTGTTTTTAAATGGCCCATCTCGAAGGGTTTAGCACCGCCGACCCGTTTACAAGCAGTAATGACTTTCGTTATTGGAAGGGTCGGATGGAATGCTTTCTTAAAACCCAAATCGAGATGTGGATCGTAATCAAACGGTTTCACACTTCCTATTAATGAAGATGGTGAATCTTTGGGTTACGATCAATGGTCAAATTCCATGAAAAACAAGTAGAAGCCGATGCCAAGGCAACTCAAATCTTGCAATGTGGGTTGTCAAGGAAGAGCTCAACGTCGGCCCCTTCATTAGTGCAAAGGACTTATGGACCAAGCTAGTGGAACTACACGAAGGCACCGCGACACGAAGGTATGTAAAGAGATTTACTTTTAAATAAATTGTATAACTTGAAAATGCAGGAAAAGCGAGACCGCAACTCAACTACATGCTCGTATCCAAGACATCCGTCAACCAACTCCATGCCATCGGACAAAGGTCGAGAATCGCGACCTTATCAGTATTCTCTTAACTCGTTTCCTAGGACCACCTTGTGGGCATCCATGGTCGATGCCTACAAGGTCTCCAAGGACCTTTCTAAAATTAGGTTAGGCAATTGTTTGAACTTGAATTACATGAGCAAACTAACGTGGTCGGGCCGAGAAGAGTATTGCGTTAGTTGCGAGGTTCCAAGAAGAAGAAGCCATAAGCAAGCCACCCCGAAGGAAGAAGCCGAGGCCGAATCGGAAGTAGACTCCGAAATAGAATCCGAACTAGTCAATCTAGTTCGGAAGAGGATCAAGACACAAACACGACCGACAACTCAAGGTAAGCCTAAACCTAATTCAAATACTTCTAATTTTAGATGCTATGAGTGCATGTGTTCGGTCACATCAAGTCCAGTGCCCAAAGCTAAAGAATAACGCATCAAAGACCAAGAAAGCGCTAAGCGCTACTTGGGAGGAGTTGTCGGAGGAAGAAGGCGATATCCAAGCTCTAATGGCCAAGCCGACCGAGCACGACTCACCAGAAGAAGAAGAGTCCGAGTCCGAATCCGATGATGAGCTTCCATTCAAGACAAGCCACGGATCCGTATCCGGTTCAAAAGAATCATTAAGGGTAAGTCGGTGTTACTTAATACTTTGTATGGTGCAATTAAATTTTTAAATAAGAAACTAGCTAAGTCCGAGTCCAAGGTCGAGACCCTAATTGAGGAGGTTAACCTTCTCAAACATGAGGTCTCCTAACCTCTTCGACTACTCGTATTCAGAGGAGGACTCAACTCAAGTTGAAAAGCTTGAAGTTGAGAACTCGCTTTTGAAAACACAAGTCGAAGACCTTAGAATACGTTGGAAAGGTTCACTTTGGGATCCAAGGGACTTGACCTCTTACTTGGATCACAAAGGGCCGTGTACAACAAGGCGGACTCGGGTTTAACTCAAATACAACCAATAAGTCATATATGTCTATAGTAAACCAACATAAGAAAAATGTCCAAGCATGGGTCCCTAAGACCACTTTGATTTCAACTTTAGGATCTAACATGTATTGGGTTCCCAAGGACCAAATTCACTATGTGAATAGACCCACTCGATTCAATGGTCCAGAGCAAATACAAAATGTATTTTTTTTTAGTCTTAGAAATTGCATGCTTAGTTTTTCCTTTATTTTTAGAATGGTTAGATATGACTCATAACCAACTAAAATCCTGCGAAAAGATTGAGTCTCGGGGAGCCTCTTTTCAAAAATAAACCAACTAAAATCCTACGAAAAGATTGAGCCTCGGAGCCTCTTTTCAAAAATAACTAGTTAGACCAAGGCGTAGTCTCAAGTAAGTCGAGTTATCAATTTCTTGAAATTAGCTTTGTCTAAGGAAGTGGTCGTTGTTCCGATCAAAGAAGGCCTCTGTGCCTCGCGCCACGACTGGAAGCTAATCTCTTGAAAAGATTACTTGATGAGCTTAGACTAAATCGAATCTAACCTAATGTTGGTTAATTTAAATTCATTAAAATTAATCAAGTAAAATTGAAAGTCATCTCACAATAACACATAGGAATAACATGTTTTGATCATGTAGATATTGGTGAGATGATTTAGGTTAAAACTTACAAACAACCCTTTAGTAATTCCAATATTGATCCAACTACCTTATGTGTAGGATCAATGGATGTTGGGCGATGGTTACTCGACACATGACCGGGATCAACTCAAATTTTGAATTACGATTCAAGCGACAAGGATCGGTAGCCTTGAATAGCACGGCAAGCTCAAAATCATCGGATCGGGTGATATTGGGCTCAACTCTAACTTTACAATTCAAAATGTCTTATTAGTAGAAAACTTTCAATATAATTTACTTAGTGTAAGCCAATTGTGTGATAACAATTATAAGGTCATATTTCTAGAAAATGAATCGTAATCAAAATAAATGCAACATCTAAAATAATACTTAAAGGAACTAGGAGTAGCAACATCTACACAATAAATTTACCCAACTCCTCAACCAAGTGTCTTATGACACTGACAAGAGGAATCTTGGTTATGGCAGGAGACTCGGACACTGCTTTTAAGACTCGTCCACAAGATGAGTCGAGTGGCTAGTTATAGGTTTGCCTAAACTAAACAACTTGGATAATAAAATATGTAATGCTTGTCAACAAGGTAAACAATCTAGGACACAACATCAATTAACTAATCAGAGCAGACCAAAGTGTTCTTGAGCTCCTACACATGGATCTATTTGATTCACATGGAGCTAAGTCACTCAATGGTAGTCAATTTTGCTTAGTCATAATTGGCGACTATTCTAGATTTACTTGGGTTAGGTTTATCAAACATAAAAATGATACCTAGACCAACTAATCAATCTTTGTAGGTTAATCGAAAATCAAAAGAACCTTAAGATTAAAAGACTTAGAAGCGATCATGGTGGTGAATTCGAAAACCACGAGGTTCTGATTTACGTAACCTAAGCGGATACCACCATGAGTTTTCATGTCCTAGAACCCCACAACAAAATGGGTTAGTCGAGCGGAAAAATAGAACCCTACAAGAAGCCGCTAGGACAATGTTAAGCAGTATAACCTACCCGATAGATTTTGAGAGGCGTTAAATGCGGCTTACTATGTCAAAATAGGATCCTATATGGTAAAGAGGCACCAAAAGACCTCGTCACGAGATTTATCACGATAAAATACCGAACATCAAGTACTTTAGGGTATTTGGATGCAAGGTACATATCTTAAACACTAAGGATTACCTAGGAAATTCAAATCCAAAACCTCTTTGGAACCTTTCTAGGATACTCAACCACCGAGAGCTTATAGGGTATACAATCACGACACTCTTAGAGTCGAAGAAACCATTAATATAGTTTTCGACGAAGGACACGAACCGTTCAATCCTTAACAAAACCAACTAGCAAATCAACTTATAGCGAACCCGACTGATCTTGAACTTGAATCTCGTCCTAACCCAAGTCATCCTATCGACCAAGTGATAGATGACTCTAACCCAAGTCAAACTAGAACTCACCCAAGTCATCCTATCGACCAAGTGATAGATGACCCTAACCCGAGTCACACTAAGACTCAAACAAATCATCCTATCAATCAAGTTATAGGTGATCCAAATTTAGGGTTGAACTAGAGCTTCATATCGAAACCTTAGTCAAATCGTTAATTTCCAAAATCGAACCCAAAACTATTGAACAAGCACTTCTTGATCCCATTGGATTATTGCTATGCAAGAAGAGCTAGCTCAATTCACTAGAAATGAAAGTCAGGAATTAGTACCACCACCTAAAGAAAAATCAATTATTGGAACAAGGTGGGTATTTGAAATAAACTTGATGATAAAGGTGAAGTAGTTAGAAATAAAGCTAGGTTAGTCAAAGGGTTTAGTCAAGTCGAAGGTTTAGATTACGATGAGACCCTCGCCCGTAGCGCTAGAGTCCATCCAGAATGTTGTTAGCATATCTGCACATCGAGGTTTTAAATTGTTTCAAATGGATGTCAAGTCAGCATTTTTGAATGGATACATTAAGGAAGAAGTTTCGTCAGTCAACCTCCGGATTGAAAATCTAGATAAACGACCATGTCCTTAGACTTAAGAAAGCCCTATATGGACTCAAACAAGCCCCAAGAGCTTGATGCGAAGGCTTTGATCTATCTTAAGTCCAAAGGATTCAACCAAGGTTTAGTCGACCCAACCTTATTCGTTAAAACCGTAGGAAAAGAAATCTTTATAGCCCAAATCTATGTAGATGATATAATTTTTGGAACTACCAACTCGATCCTGCTAAAGCGAATTCATCTCACTTATGGAAAGTGAATTTGAAATGAATTTAGTGGGAGTTAAGTTTCTTCTTAGGTTTACAAATTAAACAAACTAAAGATGGAATATATTTACATCAACAAAAATATACTAAGGACTTAATAAATCGATTTGGAATGCAAGATGCTAAAATAATCAATACACCTATGGCAACTAATGTTAATATAAGCGAAGATGTAGAAGGAAAACCCGTTGACCTAAAATACTATAGAGCGCAATAGGAAGTCTCCTATACTTAACCATGAGCCGACCCACATTTTATTCGCGTAGTATGTATGCGCAAGGTTACAAACCTGTGCCAAGGAGTCTCACCTAACCCTAGTCAAGCGTATCCTTAGATATCTAAAGGGCACGCTAAGCGTAGGTATTTGGTACCCTAGATCTACAAGTTTAATCTAATCGGCTACTCCGACTCCGACTATGCGGTAGTAAACTCGATAGAAAGAGCACGCAGTGGTTGTTGTCAAATCCTCGGCTCGAGTCTAGTAAGTTAGTGCGATGAGGAAGCGACATTGCGTTGCCTTATCTACCACCGAAGCCGAATCGTTGCGATGGGTGAGTGTGTCTCTCGGCTCACTGTGGATGAAGCACACTCTCCAAGACTTTAGCTTAATCTTTAACAACATTAAAACCTACATAGATAACATTAGTTCAATTAACTTAACTAAAAATCCAATATGTCATTCTAGGACAAAACATATAGAAGTTAAACACCACTTCATTAGGAACATGTAACTAATGGAACTATACAACTAGAGTATGTTGAGTCCAAATCAAACCTAGCGGACATCTTCACCAAACCACTACCCGAATTTAGTTTATTAAGGCGAAAGTTAGGTATGTGCGTAATAGAGTAGGATTTAAATTTTCTATATATGTACTCTACTTTTGCTTCTTTTTATGAAATTAGCCTAAGTCTTACCTTAGAAATCATATACCTATAGATTTAAGGAGCCAACACATCTCACAACACATAGGACTAATGTGTTTGTGTACTTAGCCACGTGATGAGCCAGGCGTGAGATGTTAGGACCTTACTGGTTCGGATGTAGATTCGATTGCATCGACATGAACCATGGAGTATAATTATTTAAAATTAATCAACTCCTTCAAGACTTATTGATCATTCTATATCAATCAAGTCCAACCAGGAGTTGTACATTTTAGATGAACATATTTTCAAGCTTATTATTATTTTAAAAAAAATATATTTATATTGGGAACTTGCTTGGACTTACAAACCCTAAAATATATTTACAAACTTTTTGAGTTAAGGCAAAGGGAGAAAGTCACAAAAGTAAGGAAGAAAGTAAACAAAATTATTACCTTTTATATTAAGTAATTCCGTTTACTTAAGCAACTATTAAGGGAGTAAAAATTATTTTCAAGAACTCACCTTGGTCGAGGAGGTTACCTCAAAGGGAGAACTTGAAACAATAATATTTCTCACTCATGCTTAATCTTTATGCTAGCTCATTCATATTTAATCTTTATGCTAGCTCATTCATATTTAATCATTATGCTAGCTCATTCATATTTAATCTTTATGCTAGCTCATTCATGCTTAATCATTATGCTAGCTCATTCATATTTAATCTTTATGCTAGCTCATTCAAGCTTAATCATTATGCTAGCTTCTTTGTTATGCTTAATTTTTCCTTAACTTTTGTGCCGGTTTGCCATGAATCAAAAGGAGATTGTTGGTAGTGGGCACCAAAGTCGAACCGGTATTTTGATTATGGCAAAAGGCTCAATAGTTAAGGGTATATTTGTTATCTTACGAGCTCAATTAAGTGTGCGAAATGCTAAAGTTGGCGGAAGGTCTGCGACACCGGTGGGAACCGAGGTGGTCGGCGGCCTTGAGAGGACTTGGAGGAAGCCAGGTACTCGGGTGAAGGCGAGCGAGGCTACAAGGTAAGCTCGTGTGGCGAAGCAAGGTCGTTAAGCGTAGATCCGAGGCCCAATACCTCCAATGGAAGGTCTAGGTCGAGATCAAATGGTTAGAACCATCGTACTTTATATTTTAAGCTAAGCATGCTGCGGTCAAAACCCTTTGACTACGATCATTTGCTAGTCAAGTTCGACCTCGAGAAGGCTCGAATTTCAAGGGTGAATTTGGACTTGACTCGTGTTTTGGTACAAAGGGTGATGTGGCATCAAGGAGGACATCCAAACCATCACCAAGCTTACTTGTGGTGGACGCCCAAAAAAAGGTGAGTTGGCACAAGATGGTTGGCTCCCATGATGTAAGTTGAATGGCTCCAACAAGTTGGCGCCCAAGGAGGTTGGAGGTGGCACAAGGTGGTTGGATGAAACACCTCATCCTCAAGTTGGCCAAGGAGGTTGGAGGTGGCACAAGGTGGTTGGATGAAACACCTCATCCTTGAGTTAGCGCACAAGAAGGTTGGAGGTGGCACAAGGTGGTTGGATGAAACACCTCATCCTTGAGTTAGCGAAAGGATGTGGATGAACAAGTCTTGGGGATAAGAACCTCACCTTGGACACTACCTATGTCTAAATTCATAGATCAATATCCATAAATAGACATGTTCAAGCCAAGCAAATAACAAGAATTCAAGAGCTCTCAACACGCCCGTAAATGCATACTACTACTACTCACATTTGCTCTGACGAAGTGTCAGACAACAGCTACATCTTCTACTTATAAGAGTTGTCGGTATATTTATTTAAGTTCTACTTCTTTAAATTGTCTTTGTGCTTTAATCGTAACAAGGAAAGGGAGTGTCCCTTTGCCTTGATTTCTTTTATGTCGTTGCTCCTACTTAGCGAAGAGGAGTGGTTTTAGTGAATTGCCCTCGTGCGTGATCAAGGATCACTAGGGCCGTGGATTAACAATCGAAGATTGTGAACCACGTAAAAATATCTTGTCTACTTTATATTTCCAGTGCATTCTCTACTTGCTTTTTACTTATTGCAAAAGTTTTTAACGACACCGTATCGCTATTCGCCCCCCCCTCTAGCGACACTTTCGATCCAACAATTGGTATCGAGGCCAGGGCTAAGATTGATGAAACCACCAATCTAGCTTTGTTTTCTTTTTTACAGATTTTTATTTATTTATTTCTGTTTTAGTATAATTATTTCACTTGCTTATCTTCTCCTACATATAGAATTGCATTAGAGGCTTTAGGATCCGGATAAGGTTGTCCTTGGGTTAGATCCGAGTAAGGTTGTCCTCGGAACTTGCGACATTCGCATTTGATTGTTTATTTCTTTTTGCAAGTTACATTTTATATATCTTTTTACTTCCCTTTACTAATCCAAGGCGAAAGTCTTGGAATATTCTTTCGTGTGTGTTTTGCAAGATTCTTTTAAATCGTTCTTCTTCTTGTTTTTAAATGGCCCATCTCGAAGGGTTTAGCACTTGACCCCGTTTTACAGCGGTAATGACTTTCGTTATTGGAAGAATTCGGATGGAATGCTTTCTTAAAACCCAAATCGAGATGTGGATCGTAATCAAACGGTTTCACACTTCCTATTAATGAAGATGGTGAATCTTTGGAGTTCACGATCAATGATCAAATTCCATGAAAAAACAAGTAGAAGCCGATGCCAAGGCAACTCAAATCTTGCAATGTGGGTTGTCAAGGAAGAGCTCAACGCGTCGGCCCCTTCATTAGTGCAAAGGACTTATGGACCAAGCTAGTGGAACTACGAAGGCACGACACGAAGGTATGTAAAGAGATTTACTTTTAAATAAATTGTATAACTTGAAAATGCAGGAAAGCGAGACCGCAACTCAACTACATGCTCGTATCCAAGACATCGTCAACCAACTCCATGCCATCGGACAAAGGTCGAGAATCGCGACCTTATCGGGTATTCTCTTAACTCGTTTCCTAGGACCACCTTGTGGGCATCCATGGTCGATGCCTACAAGGTCTCCAGAACCTTTCTAAAATTAGGTTAGGCAATTGTTTGAACTTGAATTACATGAGCAAACTAACGTGGTCGGGCCGAGAAGAGTATTGCGTTAGTTGCGAGTTCCAAGAAGAAGAAGCCCATAAAGCAAGCCACCCCGAAGGAAGAAGGCGAGTCGAATCGGAGTAGACTCGAAATAGAATCGAACTAGTCAATCTAGTTAGGAAGATGATCAGAGGCAACGACCAACAACTCAAGGTAAGCCTAAACCTAATTCAAATACTTCTAATTTTAGATGCTGAGTGCAGCGAGTTGGTCACATCAAGTCCGAGTGCCCAAAGCTAAAGAATAGCATCAAAGACCAGAAAGCGCTAAGCGCTACTTGGGAGAGTTGTCGGAGGAAGAAGGCGATATCAAGCTCTAATGGCCAAGCCGACCGAGCACGACTCGAAACCGAAGAAGAGTCGAGTCGAATCCGATGATGAGCTTCCATTCAAGACAAGCCACGGATCCGTATCCGGTTCAAAAGAATCATTAAGGGTAAGTCGATTCGTTACTTAATACTTTGTATGGTGCAATTAAATTTTTAAATAAGAAACTAGCTAAGTCCGAGTCAAGGTCGAGACCCTAATTGAGGAGGTTAACCTTCTCAAACATGAGGTCTCCCTAACCTCTTCGACTACTCGTATTCAAGAGGAGGACTCAACTCAAGTTGAAAAGCTTGAGTTGAGAACTCGCTTTTGAAAACACAAGTCGAAGACCTTAGGCTGCGTTGGAAAGGTTCACTTTGGGATCCAAGGGACTTGACCTCTTACTTGGATCACAAAGGGCCGTGTACAACAAGGCGGACTCGGGTTTAACTCAAATACAACCAATAAGTCATATATGTCTATAGTAAACCAACATAAGAAAAATGTCCAAGCATGGGTCCCTAAGACCACTTTGATTTCAACTTTAGGATCTAACATGTATTGGGTTCCCAGGACCAAATTCACTATGTGAATAGACCCACTCGATTCAATGGTCGAGAGCCAATACAAAATGTATTTTGTTAAGTCTTAGAAATTGCATGCTTAGTTTTTCCTTTATTTTTAGAATGGTTAGATAGGACTCATAACCAACTAAAATCCTGCGAAAGATTGAGCCTCGAGCCTCTTTTCAAAAATAAACCAACTAAAATCCTACGAAAGATTGAGCCTCAGGAGCCTCTTTTCAAAAATAACTAGTTAGACCAAGGCGTAGTCTCAAGTAAGTCGAGTTATCAATTTCTTGAAATTAGCTTTGTCTAAGGAAGTGGTCGTTGTTCCGATCAAAGAAGGCCTCGTGCCTCGCCACGACACGGAAGCTAATCTCTTGAAAAGATTACTTGATGAGCTTAGACTAAATCGAATCTAACCTAATGTTGGTTAATTTAAATTCATTAAAATTAATCAAGTAAAATTGAAAGTCATCTCACAATAACACATAGGAATAACATGTTTTGATCATGTAGATATTGGTGAGATGATTTAGGTTTAAAAACTTACAAACAACCCTTTAGTAATTCCAATATCCGAACCAACTACCTTATGTGTAGGATCAATGGATGTTGGACAGTGGTTGCTCCCGACACATGACCGGGGCTCAACTCAAATTTTGTTACGATTCAAGCGACAAGGATCGGTAGCCTTGGAAATAGCAGCAAGCTCAAAATCATCGGATCAGGTGATATTGAGCTCAACTCTAACTTTACAATTCAAAATGTCTTATTAGTAGAAAACTTTCAATATAATTTACTTAGTGTAAGCCAATTGTGTGATAACAATTATAAGGTCATATTTCTAGAAAATGAATGCGTAATCAAAATAAATGCAAGATCTAAAATAATACTTAAAGGAACTAGGTGTAGCAACATCTACACAATAAATTTACCCAACTCCTCAACCAAGTGTCTTATGACCACGCAAGAGGAATCTTGGTTATGGCACGAAGACTAGGACACTCGCACCCAAGACTCGTCCACAAGATGAGTCGAGTGAAACTAGTTATAGGTTTGCCTAAACTAAACAACTTGGATAATAAAATATGTAATGCTTGTCAACAAGGTAAACAATCTAGGACACAACATCAATTAACTAATCAAGAGCAGACCAAAAGTGTTCTTGAGCTCCTACACATGGATCTATTTGATTCACATGGAGCTAAGTCACTCAATGGTAGTCAATTTTGCTTAGTCATAATTGGCGACTATTCTAGATTTACTTGGGTTAGGTTTATCAAACATAAAAATGATACCTAGACCAACTAATCAATCTTTGTAGGTTAATCGAAAATCAAAAGAACCTTAAGATTAAAAGACTTAGAAGCGATCATGGTGGTGAATTGAAACCACGGGTTCTGATTTACGTAACCTAAGCGGATACCACCATGAGTTTTCATGTCCTAGAACCCCACAACAAAATGGGTTAGTCAGCGGAAAAATAGAACCCTACAAGAAGCCGCTAGGACAATGTTAAGCAGTATAACCTGCGATAGATTTTGGGCGAGTAGTTAGTGCGACTTGCTATGTCCAAAATAGGATCCTTATGGTAAAGAGGCACCAAAAGACCTCGTGCGAGATTTATCACGATAAAATACCGAACATCAAGTACTTTAGGGTATTTGGATGCAAGGTACATATCTTAAACACTAAGGATTACCTAGGAAATTCAAATCCAAAACCTCTCTGGAACCTTTCTAGGATACTCAACCACCAGAGAGCTTATAGAAATACAATCACGACACTCTTAGAGTCGAAGAAACCATTAATATAGTTTTCGACGAAGGACACGAACCCGTTCAATCCTTAACAAAACCAACTAGCAAATCAACTTATAGCGAACCCGACTGATCTTGAACTTGAATCTCGTCCTAACCCAAGTCATCCTATCGACCAAGTGATAGATGACTCTAACCCAAGTCAAACTAGAACTCACCCAAGTCATCCTATCGACCAAGTGATAGATGACCCTAACCCGAGTCACACTAAGACTCAAACAAATCATCCTATCAACCAAGTTATAGGTGATCCAAATTTAGGGGTTCGAACTAGAGCTTCATATCGAAACCTTAGTCAAATCTCGTTAATTTCCAAAATCGAACCCAAAACTATTGAACAAGCACTTCTTGATCCCGGATTATTGCTATGCAAGAAGAGCTAGCTCAATTCACTAGAAATGAAATGCAGAATTAGTACCACCTAAAGAAAAATCAATTATTGGAACAAGGTGGGTATTTGAAATAAACTTGATGATAAAGGTGAAGTAGTTAGAAATAAAGCTAGGTTAGTCGCAAAGGGTTTAGTCAAGTCGAAGGTTTAGATTACGATGAGACCTCGCCCGTAGCGGACTAGAGTCCATCCGAATGTTGTTAGCATATCTTGCACATCGAGGTTTTAAATTGTTTCAAATGGATGTCAAGTCAGCATTTTTGAATGGATACATTAAGGAAGAAGTTTCGTCAACCTCCCGGATTGAAAATCTAGATAAACGACCATGTCCTTAGACTTAAGAAAGCCCTATATGGACTCAAACAAGCCCCAAGAGCTTGATACGAAAGGCTTTCGATCTATCTTAAGTCCAAAGGATTCAACCAAGGTTTAGTCGACCCAACCTTATTCGTTAAAAACCGTAGGAAAGAAATCTTTATAGCCCAAATCTATGTAGATGATATAATTTTTGGAACTACCAACTCGATCACTGCTAAGCGAATTCATCTCACTTATGGAAAGTGAATTTGAAATGAATTTAGTGGGAGAGTTAAGTTTCTTCTTAGGTTTACAAATTAAACAAACTAAAGATGGAATATATTTACATCAACAAAAATATACTAAGGACTTAATAAATCGATTTGGAATGCAAGATGCTAAAATAATCAATACACCTATGGCAACTAATGTTAATATAAACGAAGATGTAGAAGGAAAACCCGTTGACCTAAAATACTATAGGAGCGCAATAGGAAGTCTCCTATACTTAACCGCGAGCCGACCCGACATTTTATTCGCGGTAAGTATGTGCATGAGTTACAAACCTGTGCCAAGGAGTCTCACCTAACCCTAGTCAAGCGTATCCTTAGATATCTAAAGGGCACGCTAAACGTAGGTATTTGGTACCCTAGATCTACCAAGTTTAATCTAATCGGCTACTCCGACTCGACTATGCGGTAGTAAACTCGATAGAAAGAGCACGCAGTGGTTGTTGTCAAATCCTCGGCTCGAGTCTAGTAAGTTAGTGCGGTAGGAAGCGACATTGCGTTGCCTTATCTACCACCAGGCCGAATCGTTGCGATGGGTGAGTGTGTCTCTCGCTCACATGGATGAAGCACACTCTCCAAGACTTTAGCTTAATCTTTAACAACATTAAAACCTACATAGATAACATTAGTTCAATTAACTTAACTAAAAATCCAATATGTCATTCTAGGACAAAACATATAGAAGTTAAACACCACTTCATTAGGAACATGTAACTAATGGAACTATACAACTAGAGTATGTTGAGTCCAAATCAAACCTAGCGGACATCTTCACCAAACCACTACCCGGCGAATTTAGTTTATTAAGGCGAAGTTAGGTATGTGCGTAATAGAGTAGGATTTAAATTTTCTATATATGTACTCTACTTTTGCTTCTTTTTATGAAATTAGCCTAAGTCTTACCTTAGAAATCATATACCTATAGATTTAAGGAGCCAACACATCTCACAACACATAGGACTAATGTGTTTGTGTACTTATGCGTAGAGCAGGCGTGAGATGTTAGGACCTTACTCACAGTTCGGATGTAGATTGGTGCATCGACATGAACCATGGAGTATAATTATTTAAAATTAATCAACTCCTTCAAGACTTATTGATCATTCTATATCAATCAAGTCCAACCGAGTTGTACATTTTAGATGAACATATTTTCAAGCTTATTATTATTTTAAAAAAATATATTTATATTGGGAACTTGCTTGGACTTACAAACCTAAAATATATTTACAAACTTTTTGAGTTAAGGCAAAGGGGAGAAAGTCACAAAAGTAAGGAAGAAAGTAAACAAAATTATTACCTTTTATATTAAGTAATTCCGTTTACTTAAGCAACTATTAAGGGAGTAAAAATTATTTTTCAAGAACTCACCTTCTGGTCAAGGAGGTTACCTCAAAGGGGAGAACTTGAAACAATAATATTTCTCATTCATACTTAATCATTATGCTAGCTCATTCATATTTAATCTTTATGCTAGCTCAT
Source organism: Wurfbainia villosa (assembly GCA_025175895.1). NCBI lineage: Eukaryota > Viridiplantae > Streptophyta > Magnoliopsida > Zingiberales > Zingiberaceae > Wurfbainia > Wurfbainia villosa. The sequence continues at coordinate 109,476,702 of CM045987.1, read as the reverse complement.
TCATATTTAATCTTTATGCTAGCTCATTCATGCTTAATCATTATGCTAGCTCATTCATATTTAATCTTTATGCTAGCTCATTCATGCTTAATCATTATGCTAGCTTCTTTATTATGCTTAATTTTCCTTAACTTTTGTGCCGGTTTGCCATGAATCAAAGGGGAGATTGTTGGTGCGATGGGCACCAAAGTCGAACCGGTATTTTGATTATGGCAAAAGGCTCAATAGTTAAGGGTATATTTGTTATCTTACGAGCTCAATTAAGTGTGCGAAATGCTAAAGTTGAGCGGAAGTGCGACACCCGGTGGGAACCGAGGTGGTCGGCAACGCCGAGAGGACTTGAGGAAGCCGAGTACTCGGGTGAAGGCGGAAGCGAGGCTACAAGGTAAGCTCGTGTGAAAGCGAAGCAAGGTCGTTAGCGTAGATCCAGGCCCAATACCTCCAATGGAAGGTCTAGGTCGAGATCGGATGGTTAGAACCATCGTACTTTATATTTTAAGCTAACTTATCTTGCGGTCAAAACCCCTCTGATCAATGCTAGTCAAGTTCCTCGAGAAGAGGCTCGAATTTCAAGGGTGAATTTGGACTTGACTCGTGTTTTGGTACAAAGGGTGATGTGGCATCAAGGTGGACATCAAACCATCACCAAGCTTCCTTGTGGTGGGCGCCCAAAATAAGGTGAGTTGGCACAAGATGGTTGGCTCCCATAATGTGGCACAAGTTGAATGGCTCCAACAAGTTGGCGCCAAGGAGGTTGGAGGTGGCACAAGGTGGTTGGATGAAACACCTCATCCTCAAGTTAGGCGCCAAGGAGGTTGGAGGTGGCACAAGGTGGTTGGATGAAACACCTCATCCTTGAGTTAGTTGAGTTAGCAAGGTTGGATGAGGTGGAAGGTTGGAGGTGTTGGTTGGATGAAACACCTCATCCTTGAGTTGGGATAAGAACCTCACCTTGGACACTACCTATGTCTCCAATAGATCAATATCCATAAATAGACATATCCTCTCAAGCAAATTACAAGAATTCAAGGCTCTCAACACGTATCGTACTACTACTACTCACATTTGCTACGACGAAGTCTGCCCGACAACGAAAGCTACATCTTCTACTTATAAGAGTTGTCGGTATATTTATTTAAGTTCTACTTCTTTAAATTGTCTTTGTGCTTTAATCGTAACAAGGAAAGGGGGAGTGTCCCTTTGCCTTGATTTCTTTTTGTAATCGTTGCTCCTACTTCCAACGAAGAGGAGTGGTTTTAGTGAATTGCCCTCCGTACGTGATCAAGGATCACTAGGGCCGTGGATTAGCAATCGAAAGATTGTGAACCACGTAAAAATATCTTGTCTACTTTATATTTCCGCTGTGCATTCTCTACTTGCTTTTTACTTATTGCAAAAGTTTTTAACGACACCGTATCGCTATTCACCCCCCCCTCTAGCGACACTTTCGATCCAACAGATGTTAGGATGTTAGATGGATTAGGTTAAAAGTTTCACCCTAAAAGCCCCCATGAACCATTCGGCCAAGCCTTGTTCTTGAGGTTTCAATGAAATTCTATACCATATTTTGTATGTATATGATGATGTTAGGATGTTAGATGGATTAGGTAAAAGTTTAACCCTAAAGGCCCCCATGAACCATTCGGCCAAACCTTGTTCTTGAGATTTCAATGAAGTTTTATACCATATCTTGTATGTATATGATGATGTTAAGATGCTAGAAGAAGATAACATGCTCTAGGTTAGGTTAACATGTGTTTTATGTTTAGGTGATATTAAATGATGCTAGATGAAGATAACATGCTCTAGGTTAGGTTAACATGTGTTTATGCTTAGGTGAGTTCATGTTAACTTGTGATGTTAAATGATGCTAGATGAAGATAACATGCTCTAGGTTAGTGCTTACTTGCTCTTGATGTTTATGCCTTATGCCATATGTATTATGGGTAATGAAGATATGTTATGTAATGAAATATGATATAGTTATGAAATGAAATATGATATATTCATGAAGTAAAATATCATGATATGTTTATGAAAATGAAATATGATATGTATGGTTATGAAATGAAGTATGATATGTTCATGAAGTAAAATATGATATGTTTATAAGTGATTCATGATATGTTTATGAAATGAAATATGATATAGTTATGAAATGAAGTATGATCCTCATAGTAAAATATGATGTTATGAAGTGATTTATGATATGTTTGATTAAAGCGGAATATGATAAGTTTATGAAATGAAATGTAATATGTTTATGAAATGAAATATGATATGTTCATGAAGTGAAATATGATATGTTATGAAATGAAATATGATATGTCATGAAGTGAAATATGATATGTTATGAAATGAAATATGATATGTTCATGAAGTGAAATATGATATGTTATGAAATGAAGTATGATATGTTTGCAAAATGAAATAAGATATGTTATGATAAAAAGCATATAAGTATTTTACCTTCTGCATGGCTTGTACCAGGACCCTAACAAGGTCCAAAGGGATGGGCTCCTAAGTTGCCCTAGGCCGACGGACTAAGATCGGGCCTAGGATAGGCTTCTATGTATGATTGCCCCTAGGTCGACGGACTAAGATCGGGCCTAGTACGGGATGGACTCCCAAATGCCCTAGGTCGATGGACTAAGATCAGGCCTAGGATGGGCTTCTACGCTATGACGATGGCCCCTAGGTCGACGGACTAAGATCGGGCCTAGTAACCTAGTAGGTTCGAGACTTGCTACCTCGGGTCTATTTAGGGATGCGCGCAATGATGATGATGATGTGGTACAATGTCGGGCCCAATATGTTGAGATTTATGTTTACGTTTACCATATATATGTTTCAAAGAGCATCTGCATATGTTTACATACTATGATTACCATGTTATATTTGTTATATTACATGTTATGTTGCTATGATATATGTTGCATGTTATGTTTGATTATGCCATATATGTACATGATATGTTGCTATATGTATATTACATGTATTATATTTGCTTAGGTTACTTATGCTACATGTTATGTTTGCTTATATATATAGTCACATGTTATGTTGTACATATTATATTTATATTATTATATTACATGTTATGTTTGCTTATGTCACATATGTTACATGTTATGCTTATATGTTATGAGTGTTACATGCTATGCTTAATGTATGTATGGTTTTGTGAGTAGGGACAGGATCTTACTAAGCCTATGTTCTTATAGTTTATTTTCCCTTATCATGTAGATAAGGGTAAAGGTTGGATAAACTAAAGGGGCGTGGAGGGGCAAGTGTGTGTGTATGGCATGGTGAGATCTGTTATGTCCCTTGTGCATGTTTTCCTTAAGATGTTTTGTTTATGGTTTTGAATTAAGCACTAAGTACTTATGAAATAATGATGCATGCTCTATGTTAAGAAGAAGTACCTATGAAATGACGATGCATGTTATGTTTAAAAGGGAAAAAAATATGTCTAAAGTCTTCATTTGTAAATAAAATATGTATAGTCTTCCCCTATAAGTAGTCTGATGTATGCATGTTGTGCAGTATCAGCGCCGCCCCTCGGACCCTAGGAAAGGGGCGTGAGTTGGTATCAGAGCAGATCTGCCTTTCCACTACACACACATCAAGCTCCAAATCCTATCGCTCCAAGTAAGAATTTCTATGCCTACTTTATTTCTTTCATGTATGATAACAAATGCCTCTAGCTTAAGTATGCATGAAAATATGTATGATAACCTTATGCTAGCTTTTAGTTTTAACTATGCATAGATAAATGAACGATAAACTTATACTAGCCTTACTCTAATATATGAAGATAAACATGGCTGGAAGACGTAGTAATAGAGTTAATGAGGTACCCACCGTCTTATGCATGTAGTGGAACCTCGATTAGAAGGAAGAAGTGTCTATAGACTACAAGAAGCCTAAATAATGTGATAATCAGAATAGTACCCTTTACCGCACGGATTTGACACATTCGACCAAAAGGGTGCCACCATCTTCTCTAAGATTGACACGGTCGCTATCATCAAGTAAAAAGTGAAATCGGATGATATACCAAGAGCGACCTTAGAACAAGATACAGACATTACGAGTTCGTAGTTATGCCCTTTGGAGTGATGAATACACCTGCTCTGTTCATGGATTTGATGAATCGGGTATTCTCGGCATTCCTCGACAAGTTCGTGATCGTCTTCATCGATGACATACTGATATATTCGAGAACCCCAGAAGAGAACACAGAACACCTGAATGTGGTATTGCAGATTCTTCGGGAAAAGCAGCTATTTGCAAAGTTCTCCAAATGCGAGTTCTGGCTCGAACAAGTATCATTTTTGGGTCACGTTATATCCAAGCATGGAGTGATGGTAGACCCAATAAAGATTGAAGCCGTGAGTAAGCTGGGAAGAACCAAAGAATGCAGCGATCAAAAGCTTTCTTGGGCTAGCAAGCTACTACAGGAAGTTTGTAGAGAACTTCTACAGGATTGTAGCCCCTATGATAGTCCTCACCAGAAAGAACAAGAAATATGAGTGGATGGACGCCTGCGAGAGGAGTTTCACATAATTGAAAAGGAGGCTGACCAGCGCTCCAATCCTTGCTCTTCGGACAAGAAGAAGGCTTGCGTATGCAGTGGCTTCAGTTGTTGGGACTCGGAGTTGTACTCATGCGAATGGCAAGGTCATTGCCTCGCCTCTAGGCAACTCAAAGAACATGAAAGGAATTATCCCACCCACGATTTAGAGCTACTCGGGTAGTCTTTGCTCTCAAAACATGGAGGCATTATCTATATGGAGCTCGTGTAGGATTTATCCACGACCACGAGTCTAAATATTTCTTCACACTGAAGGACTGAACATAGCGAGACAGCTCAAGGCTCAAGGATTATGATTGCGAGATCTTCTACCATCCGGGAAAGCAAACAAGGTGGGTGATGCACTTAGCGGGAAGTCTGCGCCACCTTGATGTCTCTATCTGTTATCTCGGCCCTTAGAAAAGGAGATTATGCGTTACGGGTTGAAATCATTATCGGACTCTCGACCATGGCGATAGCAATTCGATGATATCTTTGGAAAAGAAAAGTGACCCAAGCATTGAGGATCGCAAGAGGTCCTAGAAGGAAAGGGCGATGGATTTCATATCTCGATAGAGTACTCTACCTCTTCGATGTGTGTATTCCGAGATCCGTAGAAGAAGATATTTGAGAAGCTCATGGAACTCCTTATGCGATGCATCCTTGAACCACCAAGATGTACCAAGACCTGAAAAGAAAATTTTGGTTGTTCGAAATGAAAAGAGATGTGGCTCAGTATGTCGGTACATGCCCGACGCGAGGTTAAAGAAGAACACGAGACCTAGAGGAACTGCTGATCATTCGAATGGAAATGGGAAGACATTTCTATGGATTTCATCTCAGATTGCCCAAGGCGACAAGCGTTACGATGCTATATAGGTAATTGTGGAGAAGTCCGCCCACTTCTTACAATCAGATGACTTATTCGACAAGCGGCTCGATTAAATGCTAGAAATTATCGACTACATGGAATTCCTAAGACCATCATTTACGAGAGATGGTCACTTTATTTACCATTTACAGGAATGTGTTGAGAAGGCCCTAAAAGCTATTGTTCAAGATCTTGCCTTCCATCCGACGGACGAGATGAAGAAGAGTAAATCAAATCTTGGAGGATATGTTACGAGCTTGCCTGGTTTCAAAGGTAGTAGTGCAAATACTTATGTTTGTTCGCCTACAACAATAGCTACCAAGCTACTATCGGAATGGCACCCTACGAGGCTCTATATGGGAGGAAATGTAGATCTCCCATATCTTTGATACAGGGTGGTGAAAAGAAGGGGATGGGACTCGGTGGACTTCATCGACGACACCACCCGAGCTATATAGAACATCTGTCGAGGAATTGAAACCGCAAGCCGACAAAGAGCTATGCGGATATGCTGGCGTAGGCCGTTAAATTCAAAGTCGGACTGGTATTCCTCAGGTGGCCCCTATGAAGGAGTGATGAGATTGGAAGGAAGGGTAAGTAGTCGCGCTATGTGGGACCGATCCGATATTGCGGAGGGTTGGCAAGGTAGCTTACAAGTGGAGCTGCCTCGAGATGTCGTATTCTACATTGTTCCATGTCTCACTCAAGAAATGCATTTCCAATGCGGACAGTGATCGAGCCACAAGCGTTACAAGTTCAAGAGGACTGAGTTATGAAGTCGGCCTATCGGATACTAGGCCAGAAGTCAAGAGACTAAGGAACAAAGAGGTGACCTTAGTAAAGGTCCTATGGCATAATCAACGGTACAAAGAAGCTACCTGGGAATGCGAGGAGGACATGAAGCAGAAGTACCCAGAATTGTTCTAAGTTTCGAGGATGAAACTTTTAAAAGGTATGAAGGATTTTAGTAAAATTTATAGCAATTTTACAGAATTGATGGGCTTTATGTGGGATTTTCAAAAATAAAAGAAAACGAGCCAAAAAGGATGCAAGGCTTAGGAATTGAACCCCAAACCTCTAGAGATAGCCAAGCCCTATAGATGCATCCACTAACCAGAAGCCCAACGAGATTGTATTATTAGAGGAATATGGAAAATTATAGTTAGGAGTAAGGGAGACTAAGAGACTCTTCAAATGAATAAATAGGAGGGAATGAGGAGATATGAGTTATCAAGTTGATTTTCTCTCCTCTCATCCTCTTCCTCACCGAGATCCACTTCTCCTCCCCCTTCTCATCCATTGTCCGAAGGTCATCCAAGCAAGAAGAAAGGCTAGGTTGCTTCCCTTAGGTCATCTTCCAACCAAAAAACAAAGCGAAGGATGTAAGTATTCCCTCACCTGCATACAAGTAGCTTTTCGATTGAAGTTTTTGTGTCAAACCCCCCCCCCCCCCTTTGACCATTCGGCCAAACCCTTTTCTTTAAGTTTCCATGAAGTTCTATGCCATACTTGTGTGAATATGATGATGTTAGGATGTTAGATGGATTAGATTAAAAGTTTAACCCTAAAAGGCCCCATGAACCATTTGACCAAACCTTGTTCTTGAGGTTTCAATGAAATTCTATACCATATTTTGTATGTATATGATGATGTTAGGATGTTAGATGGATTAGGTTAAAAGTTTCACCCTAAAAGCCCCCATGAACCATTCGGCCAAACCTTGTTCTTGAGGTTTCAATGAAATTCTATACCATATTTTGTATGTATATGATGATGTTAGGATGTTAGATGGATTAGGTTAAAAGTTTAACCCTAAACGCCCCATGAACCATTCGGCCAAACCTTGTTCTTGAGGTTTCAATGAAATTCTATACCATATTTTGTATGTATATGATGATGTTAGGATGTTAGATGGATTAGGTTAAAAGTTTAACCCTAAAAGCCCCATGAACCATTCGGCCAAACCTTGTTCTTGAGGTTTCAATGAAATTCTATACCATATTTTGTATGTATATGATGATGTTAGGATGTTAGATGGATTAGGTAAAAGTTTAACCCTAAAGGCCCCATGAACCATTACACGAAACCTTGTTCTTGAGATTTCAATGAAGTTTTATACCATATCTTGTATGTATATGATGATGTTAAGATGCTAGATGAAGATAACATGCTCTAGGTTAGGTTAACATGTGTTTTATGTTTAGGTGATATTAAATGATGCTAGATGAAGATAACATGCTCTAGGTTAGGTTAACATGTGTTTATGCTTAGGTGAGTTCATGTTAACTTGTGATGTTAAATGATGCTAGATGAAGATAACATGCTCTAGGTTAGTGCTTACTTGCTCTTGATGTTTATGCCTTATGCCATGCCCTATATGTGTGTGATATCTGAGATATGTTATGTAATGAAATATGATATGGTTATGAAATGAAGTATGATATGTTCATGAAGTAAAATATGATATGTTTATGAAGTGATTCATGATATGTTTATGAAATGAAATATGATATGGTTATGAAATGAAGTATGATCTGTTCATGAAGTAAAATATGATATGTTATGAAGTGATTTATGATATGTTTATGAAACGGAATATGATAAGTTTATGAAATGAAATGTAATATGTTTATGAAATGAAATATGATATGTTCATGAAGTGAAATATGATATGTTATGAAATGAAATATGATATGTCATGAAGTGAAATATGATATGTTATGAAATGAAATATGATATGTTCATGAAGTGAAATATGATATGTTATGAAATGAAGTATGATATGTTTATGAAATGAAATATGATATGTTCATGAAGTGAAATATGATATGTTATGAAATGAAGTTTGATATGTTTGCGAAATTAAATAAGATATGTTATGATAAAAAGCATATAAGTATTTTACCTTCTGCATGGCTTGTACCAGGACCCTAACAAGGTCCAAAGGGATGGGCTCCTAAGTTGCCCTAGGCCGACGGACTAAGATCGGGCCTAGGATGGGCTTCTATGTATGATTGCCCCTAGGTCGACGGACTAAGATCGGGCCTAGTACGGGATGGGCTCCCAGATGCCCTAGGTTGATTGACTAAGATCGGGCCTAGGATGGGCTTCTACGCTATGACGATGGCCCCTAGGTCGACGGACTAAGATCGGGCTTAGTAACCTAGTAGGTTCGAGACTTGCTACCTCGGGTCTATTTAGGGATGCGCGCTATGATGATGATGATGTGGTACAATGCTGGGCCCAATATGTTGAGATTTATGTTTACGTACCTATAATATATGTTTTCAAAGAGCATCCTGCATATGTTTACATGTTATGATTACCATGTTATATTTGTGTTTACATGTTATGTTGCTATGATATATATGTTGCATGTTATGTATGATTATTCCATATATGTACATGATATGTTGCTATGTTGTATATGTTACATGTTATGTTTGCTTAGGTTACTTATGCTACATGTTATGTTTGCTTATGTTATATATGTCACATGTTATGTTTGCTTATGTTACTTATGCTACATGTTATGTTTGCTTATGTTATTTATGCTACATGTTATGTTTGCTTATGTCACATATGTTACATGTTATGTTGCTTATATGTTATGAGTGTTACATGCTATGCTTAATGTCAATGTATGGTTTTGTGAGTAGGACAGGATCTTACTAAGCCTATGTGCTTATAGTTTATTTTCCCTTGTACTGCAGATAAGGGTAAAGGTTGGATAAACTAAAGGGAGCAGCAGGAGGGGCAAGTGTGTGTGTGGCAGTGGCATGGTGGAAGAGATCTGTTATGTCCCTTGTGCATGTTTTCCTTAAGATGTTTTGTTTATGGTTTTGAATTAAGCACTAAGTACTTATGAAATAATGATGCATGCTCTATGTTAAGAAGAAGTACCTATGAAATGACGATGCATGTTATGTTTAAAAGGAAAAAAAAATGTCTAAAATCTTCCGCTGTAAGAAGTGCAATATGTATAGTCTTCCGCTGTAAGTAGTACGATGTATGCATGTACGGTCGCGTCACGCGCCGCCCCTCCGGACCCTAGGAAAGGACGGGCGTGACAGGTTAACTCTTTGGTTGCAGGCATAGGATCCAACTATTATGGCCATATGTGTGTATGTGATTGTTTGTGTGTAAATGCATATTTTGTTGAATCCTCGGGGTTGACGAGGCTAGTATTTAATTTTTGTAAATTAGATACGACATTGTTTAGCCACTCTTTTTATTTTAGTTTACTTTCGATCTAGATTTCATGTACACTCCCTCGTGGAGTATAGGATCGATGGACGTAAATTAAAATAGATTTTTCTCGGCTCGGATCTTCGGATGGCTTGTACATGGCGTAGGGAGGAGCGGACGAGATGGCGATACGACAGGAGACATATTGAAGACAAAAGCCATAATAGTTGGAAAAATTTTATTTTTCATATTTATTGCTTATTGTTTGATATGCATGTCGTAGGCTAAAAAATTCCTCAATTTTAAATTACTAAGTCGGAGAGGGATATTTTTTATAAATTCCAAAGGCCTCCATTACGATTTGACATGTGATGCAAACAAACTTGCGCATCGGCTCTGAGTGCCTTCCTCCCAATCGGATGAGTTTGTTTGCGGATCACAAGGTCGAATATGGTTATAGAAAATTATTAAGGAGCGTGTGTACTTCCCCATCGGAAGGCATATAATCCGAGATAATTGCCTTGGTACCAAGTAATGGTGAACACTTAGATGCAAATAGAAGTATCCTCCCCATCGGAGTCACTGCTTTTATTTGTAGGGCCGAAGAGGAACCAACTATTAATTTTATTTGTCAAAAATTTAGGTTGACAAGATAGTAAAATTAATGGGTAAAACTTCCTCTTACAAATATACAATTCGTATATGTTCACACTACCGTGGCATACGATATTCTCGGTGTTTTGAGGTGTTGGTTGATTTTAAAATATTATTGTTTGAGGAATCAATAATTTTTTTAAATCTAAGGTTTTGATCTATGTGATTCTTAGGTTTTCTTTCAAAATGACTTTCAACCCACTTGCTGTGATACTGAAAGAGAATAAACTTACTGGACCCAACTATGTTGATTGGAAGAGGAATCTTGACATTGTCTTGACTGCTGAGGAATACAAATATGTACTCCTCGAAGAGTACCCTCCTAAGCCTGCGGATGATTCTGGGGAAAAGGAGAAGGAGAGTTATAAGAAGTGGATCAAGGCCGATGAGATGGCGCGGTGTTACATTTTGGCATCTATGTCAAATGTACTACAACATCAGCATCAAGCCATGCCCACTTCTTATGACATGATGCTCAATCTCAAAGAGCTTTTCGGACACCAGAATCGGGCTGCAAGGTAGGAAGCCATGAGGAACTTGATGACGACCACCATGATCGAGGGAACACCCGTGAGGGATCATGTTCTCAAGATGATGGCTCATTTGAATGAGCTGGAGGTCCTCGGAGCTGAGATCGATGGGGAAACCGAGGTCGATATCATTCTCCAGTCTCTACCTAGGAGTTTTGCGTAGTTTTGCCTGAACTACAACATGAACAAGAGGTTGTATTCGTTGGCGGAGCTTCTGATAGAACCCCAGGCGGTAGAGGAGCTATTTCATCAGAGTGCTCAGGCGCATGCCATGGTTACCCAAAAGGTTTCTACTTCTAAGCCGAAAGGCAAGAAGAAGAAGAAACAAGCTGGGGCAAAGTCGGTGGGAGGGACTCAGGGAGAAGTGAAGAAGCCGAAAGGCAAGTGCTTCACTTGTAAGCAGACTGGACACTGGAAGAAGGACTGCCCCAACCGCAAGTAGAACAAAGATATATCTTTTAGTCTTGTCATTGAAACATGTTTAGCGGTGTTATCTACCGGCACCTGGTGTGTAGATATGGGAGCCACTGATCATGTCTGCAACACTTTACGAGGTTTTGAAACCGAGTCGGGTGAGGAGAGATTAGTATACTTAGGCGTGCCACGAAGGTGGGTTCTGATTATGATGGGAGACGTACATTTATTTTTTGAGAAAAATAAAGTTTTGGTTCTTAAGAATTGCCTTTATGTACCTTTATTTAGAAAGAATTTAATTTCGGTTTCTAAATTGTTTATGGATGGATATTCTATTTCTTTTAATGACAGAGTTGTTATAAAAAGGAATAGAGACATTATCTATTCGGGTGCATTGATAGGAAATTTATACACACTTGAACCAAAAGCTCCCACGATGCAAATATAAGCTAATAACTCATCTTCTAATTCCAATAAGAGAAAAGAATCTTCGAAGATGAACCAAACATATCTTTGGCATCTTAGGCTTAGTCATATTAACCGAAGCAAAATTCAAAGGTTGATAGCTGATGGACCTCTGGGTTCATTAGTGGTGGAAGATTTCCCAACCTGCGAATCTTGCTTGGAGGGTAAAATGACCAAGAGGCCATTTAAGGCCAAGGGGTATAGAGCCAAAGATGTGTTAGAATTGGTTCATTCTGATTTGTGTGATCCTATGTCTATCCAGGCTAGAGGTGGTTTTGAGTATTTCGTCTCTTTTATAGACGATTATTCGAGATATGGATACATTTACTTGATACGCCGCAAGTCTGAATGCTTTTACAAGTTCAAAGAATTCAAGGCTGATGTGGAGAAACGTCAAGGTAAAAGTATCAAGACACTACTATCTGATCGTGGTGGTGAGTACCTCTTAGGAGAGTTTAGGAATTACTTGTCAGAGGCTAGGATTTAATCCCAATTGTCTGCACCTGGAACACCCCAGTAGAATGGTGTAGCAGAGCGAAGGAATAGGACTCTTATGGAGATGGTTAGATCGATGATGAGTTATTCTGAGTTGCTAGATTCATTCTGGGGATATGCTCTAGATACGACAGTGTATATTCTGAATTTAGTCCCATCTAAATCAGTGCCTTCTACTCCCACAGAATTGTGGACTGTGCGAAAGTTTAGTCTAAGACATATTCGGATTTGGGGGAGTCCAGCACATGTGCTGAAGGCGGATGCTGGTAAGTTGGAACCTCATACAGAAGTGCGCATGTTCGTTGGCTATCCTAGAGGAACGAAAGGTGGTTTGTTTTATAGTCCTAGAGATTAGAGGGTGATCGTTATCATGAACACCAGATTTCTAGAGGAAGACTACGTGATGAACCACAAGCCCATGAGTAAGATTGTTCTGAAGGAATTAAAAGGGTAAGTCACTTCTTCAGTACCACCGGTATAAGAGGATATACCACAAGTCACTGCACTGCGTGTCACAGAGGATACACAGGTGATACCTCGTCGTAGTGGGAGGGTTGTTAGACAGCCTGATAGATTCATGTTTTTGGGAGAATCTTCTGATTTGGTCCCTGGGGAACATGAACTTGATCCCTGGACATATGACGAAGCAATCCAAGATAAAGATGTAGTATCTTGGCAAAGTGCAATGAATGCTGAGATTGAATCTATGGATTCAAATTAGGTCTGAGAGCTAGTAGAACCACCCGATGGTGTAAAAACCATTGGATGCAAGTGGATCTACAAAAGAAAGAGAGGAATAGATGGGAAGGTTGAGACCTTCAAAGCGAGGCTTGTTGCAAAGGGGTATACTCAGAAAAAGGGTATCAATTATGAGGAGTCCTTTTTGCCGGTGGCCATGCTTAAGTCTATCTAGATTCTCTTATGCATTGTAGCTCATATGGATTATGAGGTGTGTCAGATGGATGTCTAGACAACTTTCCTTAATGGAAGTCTTGAAAAAAACATCTATATGAAGCAACTAGAGGGATTTATTGCGAAGGGTAAAGAGCATCTTGTATGTAAGCTTAATCGGTCCATTTATGGATTGAAGCAAGCTTCAAGGTCTTGGAACATCCACTTTGATGAGGTAATCCAGTCTTATGGATTTACTCAAAGTCTGGATGAGTCTTGTGTATACAAGATATGTGACGGAAACATAGTGGTATTTCTTATACTATACATAGATGAAATTTTGTTAATTGGCAACAATGTCAAGGTGTTATCGGACGTAAGGGTATGATTGTCCAAACAGTTTGATATGAAGGACTTGAGAGAAGTGGGACACATCCTTGAAATCAAGGTTATAAGGGATCTCAAGAAAAGGATGTTGTGCTTATCTCAGGCTTCATACATAGACACAATTATGGATCATTTTAGCATGTAGAACTCCAAGAAAGGTTTTCTACCTTTCAGGCATGGAGTTCCTTTATCTAAGGAGATGTGTCCTAGAACATCTGAGGAGATAGAGGAGATGAAGGCGGTTCCTTATGCTTCGACAGTAGGAAGCCTCATGTATGCGATGCTATGTACGAGACCAGATATCTGCTTTGCCGTGGGCATGGTCAGCAGATATCAAAGTAATCCAGGACAGGGATATTGGACTGCGGTAAAGCATATATTGAAGTACCTGAGAAGGACTAGGGATTATATGCTAGTTTACCAGGCAGCCCAATTACTCTCTATGGGTTACACGGATTCCGACTTCCAATCAGACAGGGATAACAGTAAGTCTACCTCAGGTTTTGTGTTTACATTGGGAGGTGGAGCCATTGTATGGAGAAGTGTCAAACAGAAATGTGTGGCGGACTCCACCATGGAAGCTGAGTATGTGGTAGCCTCTGAGGCGGCCAAAGAAGCTGTGTGGATCAGGAACTTCTTGATGGACTTGGATGTGATTCCTGGTTTGCCCAGAACTATCACAATTTAATGTGATAATAGTGGTGCAGTTGCAAACTCGAAGGAACCACGAGCCCATAAGGCAAGTAAACACATAGAGCGCAAGTACCACCTTATACGAGAAATTGTAAAGAGAGGAGAAGTTGTTGTGGCCAAGATTGCATCGGAGGATAACCTGGCAGATCCTTTCACTAAGGCCCTTTCGGTGAGAGCTTTTGATAGGCATGTGGAGGGAATGGGGATCAGATGTATGGCAGTTTGAGGACAGCATAGTCTTTTAGTATAAGTGAGAGATTGTTGGGATGTATACTGAAAAGTCTATCTTTTGTATGAACATCTTTATTTTGAAATAAGAATCATATGATCATTGTTTGCATATTTATGGTGATGCATATTGTCTAATACATTACATTGTAGATAACATGGTGTGTGGTGTTACACGGGAGATCATGTTATCGGATCCTTGTAAAGTATAAGTATAGGCTCACAACCGTGATGGCTTTGGACAAACCATTGACATGATTGTAGTGTGATTTGGTATTGGTTTGTCTTGACCATAGAATCACACTAGTACACTTTGTGTGTATTGAGTAGGACCGACTTAGAGGTGATTCGATTTATTGTTGACTACATAATCGAATCGGACCTCAGATATTATATTGTACATACTCTTAATCCCGATATAATAACGGGCACATATACTTAGTATTCATTTCTTTGATTTACCAATGGGCGAGATTTATAGATTAAATCGATAGGCTCGGTAAGTTGGGAAATGATATTATTTAAATGGTGTGCCGTTGATTATAGGAGGAAACCATGTCCTATATATTAGGATGATGATGTCCCCTTGAGGAGCTCATAAGGTTCATCATGTAAACCCTGCAGGTGGACTTGGTCCGGCATGATGAAAAGGTTGAGTGGTACTACTCATGGAATTAGATGTTGATTAATTAATGGTCAATAAATTAATTAATCGACGGACATTCGAGATCTTAAACAGGGGGAGAAAATGTACATATAATATATGGAGCCCATATTAACTTTTGGGGGTTAGTGAGGTAGATCAATGATAATCCTTTAGTGGATTGGATTATCATTAATGGATCGGACTTTATGTGGGCTTGATCCATTGGGTGGCTAAGATCCAACTCCTCCTCATGGTCCCTATTGTAGCCTATTAAAACCTCATGAAGCCTAGATCCAATGGATGAAAACAAAACTCTAGATCCAAAGGTAGAGATTAAATCTCTAGATCCGACGGTTGAGATTAAATCTCTAGATCCGATGGTTGAGATTAAATCCCTTGAACCAATGGTGGAGATTAAAACAAGGCTTATCCCTAACTCTATAAAAGGAGAGGAGGGGGTGGGCGGCAAGAGGAATCCCATTGGAGATAGGATTAGGGCATGGGGCGGCAAGCATTGGAGATTAGGGTTAGGGAGTTGGCAGCACTAAATAAGGAAAGCTTTTCCTTTTCTTCTTCTTCTTCCTTGGTGGCCGGCGCCCATACAACCCTTCCCTCTCTTGGCCGTCGTCAAAACCAGCCCTTCTCTTTCTCCTTGGCCGGTGGAAACAAGGCTTAGAGTCCTCCCTTGGAGCTCTTGGACGACATCCATCCTTCTCATCCCTTTTCCTTGTTGGCCGGCGGTAAGCATCTAGCTTGGTGCTTGTTGGTTGGCTAAAGGAAGGAGAAGGGTTTTATTTCTTATTCTTCCTCTTGTTCGGAGTGAGCAAGGAAGGAAGATTGGTGATCTAGGAGCTTCTACTTTTGGTAGATCGTCGCCCACACGACGTCCAAAAGGAGGAAGGACATACGATAGAAGATCAAGAGGTATAATACTTGTCTATTTTCTTATGTAACATGTTTATGATTATTTTCAATTATATATGCATGATATATTCTGTTTTGTGGCTAATATAACTTGGACCCCGAACATAAACACAAAAGTCGGCGATCTGTACATCGTCTATTCTGCGGCTATTCGTAGAATAGAGGTTGGTTGCTTGAACAACAAGTTTGTTCAAGTGACTACTCTAATCGAATAGCACGATGATTAAACGGTTGCTTGGGTGATCCCTTTTGTCTAGGATTAAATTTTTTTAATCCGGGGACGTCGATGGGATTGCCATGAACAAGCGACCGAGTTGAAGTGGGAAGCGAAGTTTCCTACCTTCAGGATGGAGTTGGTGTGAGACAACGGATAGGTAAATAGTCGACTAGTGCCTTTTGGCAATCGACTTCTAGGTGGAAATCGAGCCTGAGGCATGCTTTAAAAGGAGCTCGATGGGAGAAGAAGAAGATGTCGATTCTTGAGCATTTGGGAGAGGTTTTGCTATTGCATTCTGGATCTTCCAAGGCGTTCAAAGCAACCAACAAACAAGTGATCAAAAGCAAGCTTCTTGTAAAGTGTTCTTTGCATTTCTTTTATTTGTTTTTGTATTTTGTTGTTTCCTTATTTATTGTTGTAAACATTCATATTTGTAGGGGATCATATGTTGCTAGAGGGGGGGGGGTGAATAGCGTCGATGATGGAATTCGTTCGCGTGCTTGCTATAATGCTCGTTAATATACATAGAGGAAATAATAATAAAGCATAAATGAAATACATAAGCACACACAATACACAAGAATATACATGGTTCGGAACCTTAGGGTTCCTACTCCACAGGGCGAGCTCGAATGAGCTCTAGTGATGCAAACCACCACTAATACAACTCCTTCTCGATAACACGTCGGAGGTGGAGAAACCTTGTACAAGAATCTTACAACAATAAGAATAAGCAAACCCAAAAACAAGCACAAAGATGAAATGAAAGAACAAACATTTTACACAAGTGAGATTTTGAATGCTTGAGCTTTTGGTTGCTTTAGGATTCCTTGAAGGACTGGAATCATAGCAGCAACTCCCCTTTAGATCCTCAAGAAATGCCTAGTGAAATCCTCCCCGTCAAGTTCCTTTTATGCCTCCACGTGATCAGGATTTTTGCCTAGCAGTCGACTACCAAAAAGACCATTGACTTCCCTGTAGTTGTCGCTGTGGCTTAATCCGCATTGAAAAACTCCAACGGTAGCCAAGCAATTGATCGCCCTTACCTGATCGATTCTTTGTGAGTGATCAGTCATCTACCGAAGGTTCTGTGCCCGTGACCACAACCAACAGTCAACTTCCCTTCATGGAAATCGACTGCTCAAGGCCAATCGACAGCTATAACATGATAGTCGACTACCAAGGCCACTCGATCGTAGTCGATCGCCAGTCGACTCACAAAAGTCAACTAGTATAATCCCAGTCGACTGCTCATTGTCGACTCGGTTGTCAAGTGTCAAAACACTTGACCAGTCGACTGGTCCATAATCCCAATCGACTGCTAAACATCAACCATGAGGTTTAACCCCAAGTATGATGCTCTCATACTTGCTAGACTACCCTTAGCCTAGACCTAAGCCTTCTAGCCACCTCCATTAGCCTCACACCTATCGGATCCCTCCAAGTCATCCATGACTTGTTCATCCATATGTTAGCCTTCAAGTGTTTCCATCGACTATTGTCATGCTAAGTCGGTCTATACCGCTAAGGTACAATTAGGCTTACGCTGCCAAGACACACGCTTGAACTTTACGTCACCAAACATTGGACTTATGCTGCCAAGACTACCGCTTGGACTTTACGCCGCCAATATCATACCCTTGGACTTCCAAATTGCCAAGTACCCATGACTTGGACTTTCACCGCCAAGACTACACACTTGGACTTATGTGGCCAAGACTGCACCCTTGGACTTTCCATGCCAACTCCATGTTGGACTTTTCAAATGCGAAGACCCATGCTTGGACTTTCCATGCCATGTACTCAAGACTTGGACTTCTCCATCATATGGTCAACCCCTTGTCAACCATCTCCCCAAATCATTGTCAAATAATGATTAATCCTTTGTCAAACATCAAAACACTACTCGAGTCAAACTCAAGTCTGGCTAATCGTAACCTGGGTTGATTGCACCAACAATCTCCCCCTTTTTAATATTTAACAAAAACCAAACACCTTTGAGTTAGAACACTAACTCAAGTCATCAAATCTCATACTTCTCCAAAGTCTCCAAATTCTCCCACTTTTTGACATACATCAAAAAGGCTCTCTCCCCAAGGGTGTCAATGTCTCATATCCCAATGAGATCTTACAATCTCCCCCTTGGTCCAAAAACATCTAGGATGCCTTCACTCTTCCTAGTGTTAAGTCCCATATAACTAAAGAGAGGCAATCCTCACTTCTCCAAACTTTCTCCCAATTCTCTAAATTCTCTCCCTTATGAGGAAGAACACAACCATCATCCTTTGATGGATAACCTCCCCCTAAAGGCTTGCTCCTCCTTGACCATTGCACCAACAATGTATTTAGAGTGTCCCTAAGCTTATAGGAACACTAAACCAACAAAATCAAGGTCACAAGTTCAAACCTGAACTTTCACACACCTTAAAATTTGATTCACACTCTAAACAAATCTCCTAATCCATATCCAATAGATTTTCACCCTTCCAATGCTTTCCAAAGCATATCCTAGGGTTATGGAATAGTTAGGGAACCTAGAAATAGTTGAACATGGGCCAAACAAACTTGTTTACCCGAAATCAGCATTAGTAGTCGACTCTGTCAGCCACTAGTCGACTGCCATCCATGGCAGTCGATTGATTTCTGCACGGTGTAGAAATCTGTTGGATCGAAAGTGTCGCTAGAGGGGGGGGGGGGTGAATAGCGAGCATAAATTCTTTTCGTCTTTTTGTTCGTTCGATTAAAACATAGAGATGCACAACAGAAAAATAAATAACACAAGTTTGTTTTTACTTGGTTCACAACCTAACGGTTGCTAATCCAAGGCCCCACGATCCTTGACAGCGTAAGAAGGGGAAATCCACTATAGAGTCTCCTCCTCGTTGGAGAAAGGAGACAACGATAACAAAAACCGAAAGCACGAGGATGAGGCAACAAGCCTACCTTACCTCATTACGATTAATACCACGAATACAATAACTAAATAGAAACAAACTTACTACTGCCAATGAAGAAGTTGTAAGCTTGGCGTTGCGTCAGCGTTATGACAGAGTTAGAGCTTTAGCGTTGTAGGAGTACTTGAGAATAAGATTGTGTTGGGATGTATATTGAAAAGTCTATCTTTTGTATGAACATCTTTATTTTGAAATAATAATTACATGATCATTGTTTGCATATTTATGGTTATGCATATTGTCTCATACATTACATTGTAGATAACATGGTGTGTAGTGTCACATGGTAGATCATGTTATCAGCTTCTTGTAGAGTATAAGTAAAGGCTCACAACCGAGATGGATTTGGACAAACCATTGGTATGGTTGTAGTGTGATTTGGTATTGGTTTGTCTTGACCATAGAATCACACTAGTACACTTTGTGTGTATTGAGCAGGACCGACTTAGAGGTGATTCGATTCATTGCTGACTACATAATCGAATCGGACCTCAGATATTATATTGTACATGCTCTTAATCCCGATATAATAACGGACACATATACTTAGTATTCATTTCTTTGATTTACCAATGAGCGAGATTTATAGAGTAAATCGATAGACTCGGTAAGTTGGGAAAAGGTATGATTTATATGATGTGTCGTTGATTATAGAAGGAAACCGTGTCCTATATATTAGGATGATGATGTCCCCATGAGGAGCTTATAAGGTTCATCATATAAACCCTGCAGGTGGACTTGGTCCGGCATGATGATAAGGTTGAGTGGTACTACTCATGGAGTTAGATGTTGATTGATTAATTGTCAGTAAATTAATTAATCGATGAACATTCGAGATCTTAAACATGGGGAGATAAATGTTGAAATAATATATGGAGCCCATATTAATTTATGGGGGTTGGTGAGGTAGATCAATGATAATCCTCTAGTGGAATGAATTATCATTAATGGATCAGACTTTATGTGGGCTTGATCCATTGGGTGGCCAAGATCCTACTCCTCTTCATGGTCCCTATTGTAGCCTATTAAAACCTCATGGAGCCTAGATCCAATGATGGAAAACAAAACTCTAGATCCGACAGTTGAGATTAAATCTCTAGATCCGACAGTTGAGAATAAATCCCTAGAACCGACGGTGGAGATTAAAAGGAGGCTTAAGCCTAACTCAATAAATATGGGCTTAAGGCTTGGGCATGGATAATAATTAGAGAAGTTAGGGTTTTTCTTCCTTGGCTTGGGCAGCAAGGAAGAAGTGGGCGGCTAGGGTTTTGGAGGTGTCTTGGGCGGCCACAATTAAGGAAGGTTTTCTTCTTCCTTAGGGTTGCCGGTGCCCCTCCTTCTTCTCTTCACCTTGGCCAGTGCTCAACCTATTCCTATTCTTCTCCTTGGTCAGTGGAAACAAGGGTTAGGTTGATTCCTTGGAGCTCTTGGCCAGCACCCACTTCCTCATCTCTTCTTCTTGTTGGCTGGCGGCAAGCATCAAGGTTAGTGCTTGGTGGTTGGCTAAAGGAAGGAGAAGAGTTTGGTTTCTATACTTCCTCTTGTTCGGAGCAAGCAAGGAAAGGAAGATCGTGATCTAGGAGGCTTCTACTTTTGGAAGATCGTGGCCCACACGACGTCCAAAAGGAGGAAGGACATACAATAGAAGATCGAGAGGTATAATGCCTGTTTATATTCTTTTGTATTATGTCTATAATTGTTTTCAATTATACACATGTTTTATGTTTTGTTTTGTGGTTAAATTTACTTGGACCCCGAATACAAATGCAAAAACTGGCGATCCGTACATCGTCTATTCCGCGGCTAATCGTAGAATAGAAGTTGGTTGCTTGAACAACAAGTTTGTTCAAGTGACCACTCTAATCGAATAGCACGACGATGAAACGGTAGCTTGGATAATCCCTCCTTTTCAAGGATAAATTTTTTTTATTCGGGGACGTAGAAGGGATCGCCATGAACAAGCGACCGAGTTGAAAGGGGAAGCGAAGTTTCCCCTACCTTCAAGTTGTATCATAGCCATGATTTTCGGTTTTGTGTGTTTAGGGTTCAGTTACTCTTATGCACTTTTCATATATTATATGTGCCGGATAATAGTAGGATGTGAGTAGGTTAAATTTTTGTTTGCAGGCATAGGATCCAACTATTATGGCCATATGTGTGTATGTGATTGTATGTGTGTAATTGTATATTATTTGAATCCTCGAGGTTGACG
This sequence comes from Wurfbainia villosa, assembly GCA_025175895.1. NCBI lineage: Eukaryota > Viridiplantae > Streptophyta > Magnoliopsida > Zingiberales > Zingiberaceae > Wurfbainia > Wurfbainia villosa. Next base: position 109,455,357 of record CM045987.1, on the reverse strand, counting down.
AGGCTAGTATTTAATTTTTGTAATTAGATACGGCATTTTTTAGCCACTCTTTTTATTTTAGTTTACTTTCAATCTAGATTTCATGTACACTCCTTCGTGGAGTATAGGATCGATGGATGTAAATTAAAATAGTTTTTCTCGGCTCGGATCTCCGGATGGCTTGTACATGTAGGAGGAGTGGGCCAGAATGACGATCTGACGAGGCATATTGGAGACAAAAGCCATAATAGTTGGAAAATATTTCTTTTTCATATTTATTGCTTCTTATTTGATATGCATGTCGTAGGCTAGAAAATTCCTCAATTTTAAATTACTAAGTGGGAGAGGGATATTTTTATAAATTTCCATGGCCTCCATTATGATTTGACATGTGATGCAAACAAACTTGCGCGTCGGCTCTGAGTGCCTTCCTCCCCATAGATGAGTTTGTTTGCGGATCACAAGGTCGAATATGATTATAGGAAATTATTAAGGAGCATGTGTACTTCCCATCGAAGGCACATAACAGAGATAATTACCTTAGTACCGAGTAATGGTGAACACTTAGATGCAAATATAAGTATCCTCCCCATCGGAGTCACTGCTTTTATTTGTAGGGCCGAAGAGGAACCAACTATTAATTTTATTTGTCAAAAAGTTAGGTTGACAAGATAATAAAATTAATGGGTAAAACCTCGTCTTACAAATGAAGAATTCATATACGTCCACATTATCGTGGCATACGATATTCTCGGTGTTTTGAGGTGATGGTTGATTTTAAAATTTTATTGTTTGAGGAATCAATAATTTTTTGAAATCTAATGTTTTTATCTATGTGATTCTTAGGTTTTTTCAAAATGACTTTCGACCCGCTTGCTGTGATACTGAAAGAAAATAAACTTACTGGACCCAATTATGTTGATTGGAAGAGGAATCTTGACATTGTCTTGACTGCTGAGGAATACAAATATGTACTTCTCGAAGAGTGCCCTCCTAAGCCTGTGAATGATTCTGGGGAAAAGGAGAAGGAGAGTTATAAGAAGTGGATTAAGGCCGATGAGATGACGCGGTGTTACATTTTAATATCTATGTCAAATGTCTTTGCAACATCGACATCAAGCCTATTCCCACTTCTTATGACATGATGCTCAATCTCAAAGAGATTTTCGGACACCAGAATCGGGCTGCTAGGCAGGAAGCCATGAGGAACTTGATGACGACCACCATGATCGAGGGAACACCCGTGAGGGATCATGTTCTCAAGATGATGGCTCATTTGAATGAACTGGAAGTCCTCGGAGCTGAGATCGATGGGGAAACCCAGGTCGATATCATTCTCCAGTCTCTACCTAGGAGTTTTGAGCAGTTTCGCTTGAACTACAACATGAACAAGAGGTTGTATTCGTTGGTGGAGCTTCTGACAGAACTCCAGGTGGAAGAGGGGCTTTTTCGTCAGAGTGCTCAGGCGCAAGCCATGGTTGCCCAAAAGGTTTCTACTTCTAAGCCGAAAGGCAAGAAGAAGAAGAAAAAAGCTAGAGCAAAGGCAGTGGGAGGAACTCAGGGAGGAGTGAAGAAGCCGAAAGGCAAGTGCTTCACTTGTAAGCAGACTGGACACTAGAAGAAGGACTGCCCCAACCGCAAGCAAAACAAAGGTATATCTTTTAGTCTAGTCATTGAAATATATTTAGCGGTGTTATCTACCGACACCTGGTGTGTAGATATGGGAGCCACTGATCATGTCTGCAATACTTTACAGGAGTTCCAGGAAACCAGACGACTTGATGAAGGGGAGATTATCGTATACTTGGGCGATGCCACAAAGGTGGCAGCTATTGTAGTGGGAGATGTTTATTTGTCTTTTGAGAGGAATAAAGATTTGGTTCTTAAAAATTGCCTTTATGTACCTTTATTTAGAAAGAATTTAATTTCGGTTTCTAAATTTTTTATAGATGGATGTTCTATTTCTTTTAATAATAGAGTTGTTATAAAAAGGAATAGGGAGATTATCTATTCTGGTGCATTGATAGAAAATTTGTATAGACTTGAACCAAAAGCTCCCACGATGCAAATAGAAGTTAATAACTCATCTTCTAATTCCAATAAGAGAAAAGAACCTTCGAAGATGAACCAAACATATCTTTGGCATCTAAGACTTGGTCATATTAACCTAAGCAGAATTCAAAGGTTGATAGCTGAGGGACCTTTGGGTTCATTAGTGGTGGAAGATTTCCCAACCTGCGAATCTTGCTTGGAGGGTAAAATGACCAAGAGGCCTTTTAAGGCCAAGGGGTATAGAGCCAAAGATATATTGGAATTGGTTCATTTTGATTTGTGTGGTCCTATGTCTATCCAGGCTAGAGGTGGTTTTGAGTATTTTGTCTCTTTCATAAACGATTATTCAAGATATGGATACATTTACATGATGCGCCGCAAGTCTGAATGCTTTGACAAGTTCAAAGAATTCAAGGTTGATGTGGAGAAACGTCAAGGTAAAAGTATCAAGACACTACGATCTGATCGTGGTGGTGAGTACCTCATGGGAGAGTTTACGAATTACTTGTCAGAGGCTGAGATTCAATCCCAATTGTCTGCACCTAGCACACCCCAGCAGAATGGTGTAGAAGAGCGAAGGAATAGGACTCTTATGGAGATGGTTAGATCGATGATGAGTTATTCTGAATTGCTAGATTAGTTCTGGGGATATGCTCTAGATACGATAGTGTATATTTTGAACTTGGTGCCATCTAAATCAGTGCCTTCTACTCTCACAGAATTGTGGATTGGGCGAAAGCCTAGTCTAAGACATATTCGGATTTGGGAGAGTCCAGCACATGTGCTGAAGGCAGATACTGGTAAGTTAGAACCTCGTACAGAAGTGCGCATGTTCGTTGGCTATCCTAGAGGAATGAAAGGTGGTTTGTTTTATTGTCCTAGAGATTAGAAGGTGATCGTTAGCACGAACGTCAGATTTCTAGAGGAAGACTATGTGATGAACCACAAGCCCATGAGTAAGATTATTCTGGAGGAATTGAAAGGAGAAGTCACTACTTCAGTACCACCGGTACAAGAGGATATACCACAAGTAACTGCACTGCGTGTCACAGATGATACACAAGTGATACCTCATAGTAGTGGGAGGGTTGTTAGACTGCCTGATAGATTCATGTTCTTGGGAGAATCTTTTGATTTGGTCCCTTGCGAACATGAACCTGATCCCTGGACATATGATGAGGCAATCCAAGATAAAGATGTGGTATCTTGGCAAAGTGAAATGAATGCTGAGATTGAATCTATAGATTCAAATTAGGTCTGGGAGCTAGTAGAACCACCCGATGGTGTAAAAACCATTGGATGCAAGTGGATCTACAAAAGAAAGAGAGAAATAGATGGGAAGGTTGAGACCTTCAAAGCGAGGCTTGTCGCGAAGGGGTATACTCAGAAAGAGGGTATCGATTATGAGGAGACCTTTTCGCTGGTAGCTATGCTTAAGTCTATCCGGATTCTCTTATGTATTGCTGCTCATATGGATTATGAGGTATAGTAGATGGATGTCAAGACAACTTTTCTTAAGTCTTGAGGAAAACATCTATATGAAGCAACCAGAAGGATTCATTGCAAAGGGAAAAGAGCATCTTGTGTGCAAGCTTAATCGGTCCATTTATGGATTGAAGCAAGTTTCGAGGTCTTGGAACATCCACTTTGATGAGGTAATCTAGTCTTATGGATTTATTCAAAGTCTGGATGAGTCTTGTGTATACAAGAGATGTGATGGAAACGTAGTGGTATTTCTTGTACTATATGTAGATGACATTTTGTTAATTGGCAACAATGTCAAGGTGTTATCGGACGTAAGGGTATGGTTGTCCAAACAGTTTGATATGAAGGACTTGGGAGAAGTGGGACACATCCTTGGGATCAAGGTTATAAGGGATCGCAAGAAAAGAATGTTGTGCTTATCTCAAGCTTCATACATAGACACAATTATGGATCATTTTAGCATGCAGAACTCCAAGAAAGGTTTTCTACCTTTCAGGCATAGAGTTCCTTTATCTAAGGTGATGTGTCCTAGAACATCTGAGGAGATAGAGGAGATGAAGGCAGTTCCTTATGCTTCGATAGTAGGAAGCCTCATGTATGCGATGCTATGTACAAGACCGAATATCTGCTTTGCCATCGGCATGGTTAGCAGATATCAGAGTAATCCAGGACGGGGACATTGGACTGCGGTAAAACATATATTGAAGTACCTGAGAAGGACTAGGGATTATATGCTAGTTTACCAGGCAGACTAATTACTCCCTGTGGGTTACATAGATTTTGACTTCCAATCAGACAGGGATAACAGTAAGTCTACCTCAGGTTTTGTGTTTACTTTGGGAGGTGTAGCCATTGTATGGAGGAGTGTCAAGTAGAAATGCATGACAGACTCTACCATGGAAGCTGAGTATGTGGTGGCCTCTGAGGAGGCCAAAAAAGCTGTGGCTCAGAAACTTCTTAATGTACTTGGATGTGATTCCTGATTTGCCCAGAACTATCACAATTTATTGTGATAATAGTGGTGCATTTGCAAACTCGAAGGAACCACGAGCCCATAAGGCAAGTAAACACATAGAGCGCAAGTACCACCTGATACGAGAAATCGTAAAGAGAGGAGAAGTTGTTGTGGCCAAGATTGCATCGAAGGATAACTTGGTAGATCCTTTCACTAAGGCCCTTCCGGTGAGAGCTTTTGATAGGCATGTGGAGGGAATGAGAATCAGATGTATGGCAGTATGAGGATAGCATAGTCTTTTAGTATAAGTGGGAGATTGTTGGGATGTATACTGAAAAGTCTATCTTTTGTATGAACATCTTTATTTTGAAATAAGAATCACTTGATCATCGTTTGCATATTTATGGTAATGCATATTGTATCATACATTACATTGTAGATAACATGGTGTGTAGTGTCACATGGTAGATCATGTTATCAGCTCCTTGTAGAGTATAATTAAATGCTCACAACCGAGATGACTTTGGACAAACTATTGGTATGGTTGTAGTGTGATTTGGTATTGGTTTGTCTTGACCATAGAATCACACTAGTACACTTTGTGTGTATTGAGCAGGACCGACTTAGAGGTGATTCGATTCATTGTTGACTACATAATCGAATCGGACCTCAGATATTATATTGTACATGCTCTTAATCCCGATATAATAACGGGCACATATACTTAGTATTCATTTCTTTGATTTACCAATGGGCGAGAACTATAGAGTAAATCAATAGGCTCGGTAAGTTGGGAAATGGTATGATTTATATGGTGTGTCGTTGATTATAGAAGGAAACCGTGTCCTATATATTAGGATGATGATGTCGTTTTGAGGAGCTCATAAGGTTCATCATGTAAACCTTGCAGGTAGACTTGGTCCGGCATGATGATAAGGTTGAGTGGTACTACTCATGGAGTTAGATGTTGATTGATTAATTGTCAGTAAATTAATTAATCGATGGACATTCGAGATCTTAAACACGGGGAGATAAATGTACAAATAATATATGGAGCCCATATTAATTTATGGGGGTTGGTGAGGTAGATCAATGATAATCCTCTAGTGGAATAGATTATCATTAATGGATCAGACTTTATGTGGGCTTGACCCATTGGGTGGCCAAGATCCAACTCCTCATGGTCCCTATTGTAGCCTATTAAAACCTCATGGAGCCTAGATCCAATGATGAAAAATAAAACTCTAGATCCGACGGTTGAGATTTAATCTCTAGATCCGACGGTTGAGATTAAATCTCTAGAACCGACGGTGGAGATTAAAAGGAGGCTTAAGCCTAACTCTATAAATATGGGTTTAAGGCTTGGGCATGGATAATAATTAGAGAGGTTAGGGTTTTTCTTCCTTGGCTTGGGCGGCAAGAAAGAAGTGGGTGGCTAAGGTTTTGGAGGTGTCTTGGGTGGCCACAATTATGGAAGGTTTTCTTCTTCCTTAGGGTTGTCGGTGCCCCTCCTTTTTCTCTTCACCTTGGCCGACGCTCAACCTATTCCTATTCTTCTCCTTGGCCGGTGGAAACAAGGGTTAGGTTGATTTCTTGGAGCTCTTGGCCGGCGCCCACTTCCTCACCTCTTCTTCTTGTTGGCCGGCGGCAAGCATCAAGGTTGGTGCTTGGTGGTTGGCTAAAGGAAGGAGAAGAGTTTGGTTTCTATACTTCTTCTTGTTTGGCGCGAGCAAGGAAAGGAAGATCATGATCTAGGAGGCTTCTACTTTTGGAAGATCGTCACCCACACGACGTCCAAAAGGAGGAAGGACATACAATAGAAGATCGAGAGGTATAATGCTTGTTTATATTCTTTTGTATTATGTCTATAATTGTTTTCAATTATACACATGTTGTATGTTTTGTTTTGTGGTTAAATTTACTTGGACCCCGAATACAAATGCAAAAATTGGTGATCCGTACATCGTCTATTCTGCGGCTAATGGTAGAATAGAAGTTGGTTGCTTGAACAACAAGTTTGTTCAAGTGACCACTCTAATCGAATAGCACGACGATGAAACAGTAGCTTGGGTAATCCCTCCTTGTCAAGGATAATTTTTTTATATCCGGGGAGGTAGAAGGGATCACCATGAACAAGCGACCGAGTTGAAAGGGGAAGCGAAGTTTCTCCTACCTTCAGATTGATGATTTTTTGGTTGGTGTCCTCCCCTCCTTTTATAGACTTATGCCTTGCAATAAGTCTAGATGCAGATCCTCAACTTTTGGAACTTATCACGAGGTAGCACCTTATCTTATCATGAAATGGCAGCGTCAAACGTTATCCTTTTTGACTTAGCGCAAAAGGTTGATTCGTCACCATCAGTAGACTGATGCCCTTCATCAGTTGACTGATGTGCAGCAGTCGACTACCAATAGCTAGCAGTCGACTGCCAGCCTGGCCACTTCCCTGCAGCAAAGAGTTAGCATGGAAAATAGTAAATGTGATGGTTTCTTACCGTGCGATCTCGACCTAGACCTTTCACTAGAAGTCTTAGTCGGATTGCCTCCTATGATTGTCCCCGTATTGAGGACACGACCTTACCATCTCTCTTCGCACTCGTGCTTACCTCTGGTCCTTTATGACCTGTCGCTTTACTTCCGATCTTCACCTGGGTTCTTCGACTCCCACGAAGTTCTCCCGGTGTCGCCCGACCACCATGGTTTCCTGACTTGGGATTCTTCGGGCGTCGCTGACCTTCGTCTTAGCTTAATCATTTCTTGCACACTTAATTCAGCTTATGAGATAACAATATGACCTTAACTTTGGATCTTGTCATAATCAAAACCTAGGTTCGATTATCTGGTGCCCCTGCACCAACAATCTCCCCTTTTTTTATCTATGGAAAACAGACACAAAGTTAAGGAAAATTTAAAGTATAAAACAAGTAGAGTAAATGATAAATGCTATTTTAAAAACTCCCCCTTAATCCTAGGTGAGTTTTGAAAGAGATACTTTAATTTTAAAAATAAATTTTGTGTTACTCCCCCTTAACTTTTGCTCTTCTCCCACTTTTGCCATAAATAGAAAAAAATTGGGGGTGTTTATATAAAATAGAAGTTTAAAAACAACATGCGTCTTAAATTATTAAAGATAAATCACCTATGAGCCCAAGCATGCATTTAGCAGTAGTTAGATAGATTGGTTTGAGATGTGTTCCTCTATACCAATAATTTAAAGGTTTGTAATATAATCCTTAGGGTTAGTTTGCTCTCCCCCTTAGTCAAATATATGAAGTATAAGAGATGTAGGGGGCGCTAAACTTTGGCCTAGAGCGTTGTAAATATTCGTTAATTACAATAGTTGAGAAAATAGGTAGCATTTTGAAAAAGTTATGTTAAGTGTATTTCAATTATCCTTAACATCTCACCCATTCTATGTGTCTCAAAAATGTGTTTGCCTTGTATGTTTTGTGAGATGATTTTAACTTGATTAAAGTTAGTCAACCTTGGGTTAGATTCGGATTTAACCCTTAGTTCATCAAGTAAGCTTTTCAAGAAATTAGCTTTCAGGTCGTGGCGAGGCACAGGGGCCTTCTTTGATCGGAACAATTACCACTTCCTTAGACAAAGCTAAATTCAAGAAATTGATTACTTGAGTCACTTAAGATCATTTCTTGGTCTAACTAGTTTAGGATACGGTGAGGTAGTTTCAGCTAGTTCAACTCAACCAAGTGCACCAAACTAGATACACCTTATCTAGCTCGAATACAACAGACATTGTTTCCCTAATGTATTATCATCTCGCCGCATTCTGATACTATGTTATCAAGGTTGACTAACTATTGGTCCTATCTAACCATTCTAGAATTTAAAAGAAAGATGTAAACATGCAAAGATTCTAAGAGAGTGGGTACACAATTTTAGTACTAGCTCCCCCTGGACCATTGAACCAATTTGGTCTATCCACATAGTGGACTTGATCCTGGGGAATCTAATACTTATTAGTCCTTATATGTGAATTTAATAAAATTTTTGGGACCCATGCTTGGATTCTTTGATGACTATGATTCACAATAGACATGTACGATTTGTTCGTAGCCATTGACCTAAATTCGAGTCCGACTTTGTTATACATGACTCTTTGAGTTCCAAGTAGTTGGTTAAGATTCTTGGATCCCAACGTGGACCTTTCCAACCTGGCCTCGACCTCTTGAACTCGTCCTTTCATGAGAGAAATCTCCTCCTTAAGTTTTTCAACTTGAGTTGAGTTTCCCTCTTGAACTTGACTAGTTGAAGAGGTTAGAGTAGCCTCTTGCTTGAGGGTTTCAACCTCCTCAAGTAATGACTCAACTCTAGAATCAGACTTAGTTAATTTTCTATTTAGCAACTTAATTGCATGATATAAGTTTTCAAATAATGAGCGACTTACCTTAATCTTTTCTTTTGATCCAGCTTTGTGTCTTGACTCGAATTCATCCTCAGGGTCGGAGTCGAAGTTGGATTCATAGTCGGCTTCGGACTCGAACTCGAACTCTACCGACTTTGCCATGAATGCTAAGTCATCGTCTTGATCTTTTTGTTCCTCCCATGTCACTTGAAATGCTTTCTTTGGTTGCTTGAGTTTTGGCTTTATTTTTGGGCAGTCTGACATATAATGCCCCTTCTTGTTGCACCCATAGCATGTGTATGTTTGTGGGGGTTTCTTGCTCTTCAATTGCTTCCTTTTATTTTTGATGATTCTCCGAACTAGATTGACTAGTTCAGCCTTCATCTCCTCTTTGGATTCCGATTCGGATTCACCTTCCAATTCGGATTCTTCTTCTTCATGAGGTATCTTGCTCTTTGCTTTTCGTCTTCGTCCTATAAACAACGCTACACCTTTCTCGACTGAGATCGTTGTTGGTGCAATGGGCACCTAAGTCGAACCTAAGTTTTGATTATAACAAACAATACAAGGTTAAGATCATATCGTTATATCACGAGCTAAATCGATTGTGCAGAAAAGTACTAAAGCTGGGGCTGAAGGCTAGCGACACCTGTTGGGATGTATACTGAAAAGTCTATCTTTTGTATGAACATCTTTATTTTTGAAATAAGAATCACATGATCATTGTTTGCATATTTATGGTTATGCATATTGTCTAATACATTACATTGTAGATAACATAGTGTGTGGTGTCACACGGGAGATCATGTTATCGGCTCCTTGTAAAGTATAAGTAAAGGCTCACAACCGAGATGACTTTGGACAAACCATTGGTATGGATGTAGTGTGATTTGGTATTGGTTTGTCTTGACCATAGAATCACACTAGTGCACTTTGTGTGTATTGAGCAGGACCGACTTAGAGGTGATTCGATTTATTGCTGACTACATAATCGAATCGGACCTCAGATATTATATTGTACATGCTCTTAATCCCAATATAATAACGGAAACATATACTTAGTATTCATTTCTTTGATTTGCCAATGGGCGAGATTTATAGATTAAATCGATAGGCTCGGTAAGTAGGGAAATGATATTATTTATATGGTGTGCCGTTGATTATAGGAGGAAACCGTGTCCTATATATCAGGATGATGATGTCCCCTTGAGGAGCTCATAAGGTTCATCATGTAAACCCTACAGGTGGACTTGGTCCGGCATGATGAAAAGGTTGAGTGGTACTACTCATGGAGTTAGATGTTGATTAATTAATGGTCAGTAAATTAATTAATCGATGGAAATTCGAGATCTTAAACACGGGGAGAAAATGTACATATAATATATGGAGCCCATATTAACTTATGGGGGTTGGTGAGGTAGATCAATGATAATCCTCTAGTGGAATGGATAATCATTAATGGATCGGACTTTATGTGAGCTTGATCCATTGGGTGGACAAGATCCAACTCCTCCTCATAGTCCCTATTGTAGCCTATTAATACCTCATGAAGCTTAGATCCAATGGATGAAAACAAAACTCTAGATCCAACGGTAGAGATTAAATCTCTAGATCCGACGGTTGAGATTAAATCTCTAGATCCGACGGTTGAAATTAAATCCCTACAACCAATGGTGGAGATTAAAAGGAGGCTTGAGCCCAACTCTATAAATAGAGGCTTATGGCTTGGGCGGCAAGATGATGGAAGGGGATTAGGGTTTGCTTCCCTTGGGCGGCAAGGAATCCTAATTAGGTTAGGATTGTGTTTGGGCGGCTAGGGTTTTGTGTGTTGGAGTAGGCGGCAACAAGAGGAGAAGCTCCTTTCTTCTTCTTCCTAAGGTGTGTTGGTGCAGGGGCACTAGATAATCGAACCTATGTTTTGATTATGGCAAAGACACAAAGTTAAGTTTATATTGTTATCTCACGAGCTAAATCAAGTGTGCAGAAAAGTACTAAAGCTGGAGCTGAAGGCTAGCGACACCCGGAGGAAGCCGTGGTGGTCGGGCGACACTTGAGTGAATTCGGAGGGAGCCGAAGGAATCGAGTGGAAGGCCGGAAGCAAGAGCTACTATCGAGGTAAGCTCGTGTGAGTGAGAGATTGTAAGGTCGTGTCCTCTTTACGGGGACGACCGTAGGCGACGATTCGACTAAGACTTCCTGTGGAAGGTCTAGGTCGAGATCGGACGGTTAGAAACCGTCGTATTTATCATTTTCCGAGCTAATCTCTTACTGCAGGGAAGTGGCAGCCGGGCAGATCGCCGGACATTGGGCAAGCGATCGTTATCGCCGATCGATGAGATGCATCGTCGATCGTCATCATCGATCGATGAGAGGCATCACGATCGATGGCGATTTATTTGCGCTAGGTCAAAACGGATAACGTTTGACGCGGCCACTTCGCGATAAAAATTTGGAAAAATTCATGATCCGTTCCAAAGAAATAGGAGACAAATTCAGAGGCTAAAGTCTATAAAAGGAGGGGAGGATTCATCTCCAAAGAACATCAATTATTCATCAAGTGCTCCTACAACGCCAACGCTTCAACACCGTCATAACGCCGACGCGACGCCAAGTTTTGATCTTCTTCGTCGGCAGCAGATTCAAGTAATATTTTTGATATTATATTCTGTATTTTTATCTTCATAACGAGGTGAGGTAGGCTTGTTGCCTCATCCTCGTATATTCGGTTTTTGTAATCGTTGTCTCCTACCTCCAACGAGGAGGAGACGTTTTAGTGCTTTGCCCTCCGTACGCGGTCTAGGACCGATAGGGCCTTGGAGTAGCAACCGCTGGGTTGTGAACCAAGTAAAATAAACGTGTTCATTTATTTTCCGCTGTGCTTACTTTGCGTATTGAACGAACGAAAAAGAAAAGATTTACGATCGCTATTCACCCCCCCCTCTAGCGACGCTTCTCGATCCAACAAGGTGTTGCCGGCACCTATCCTACTTCCCTCTACTTTGGCCGGTGCTCAACCTATCCTTCTTCCCCTCTCCTTTGGCCGAAAATTAGGAGAGCTAGGGTTAGGGTTTTGGGCGGCTACAAGGTGAAGGGTTGGTTTCTTTTCTCTTCTCCAAGTGTTGGCGGACGCCCATGCTCTCATTGATTCTCCTTTGGCCGGTTACCATACTCCATATTTTCTTCCTTGGCCGGTGGCAACATCGAGTCTATTGACTTGGTGGCCGGTTCTATATAGGAAGAAGAGTTTTGTTTTATGATCTTCCTTTGTTCGGAGTGAACAAGGAAAGGAAGATTGGTGATCTAGGAGGCTTCAATTTTTGGAAGATCGTCACCCACACGACGTCCAAAAGGAGGAACGACATACAATAGAAGATCAAGAGGTATAATCTTGTTTATTTTGATTAGTGTTCTTTTGTATTATGTCTATAATTGTTTTTCAATTATATGCATGTTGTATGTGATTGCTTACTTTATGTATGTAGTTAAATATACTTGGACCCCGAACATAAACACAAAAGCCGACGATCCGTACATCGTCTATTTCGCGGCTATTCATAGAATAGAGGTTGGTTGCTTGAACAACAAGTTTGTTCAAGTGACTACTTTAATCGAATAACACGACGATGAAACGGTTGCTTGAGTGATACCTTTTGTCTAGGATTAAATTATTTTAATCCAGGGACGTTGATGGGATCGCCATGAACAAGCGACCAAGTTGAAGTGGGAAGCGAAGTTTCTCCACCTTCATGTGGAATAAGAGCTTCGGTTCCGGGACAAAAACCTTACAAGTGGTATCAGAGCCACGGTTTTCGATTTTGTGTGTTTAGGATTCGATTACTTTTATGCACTTTTCATATATTATATGTGCCGGATAATAGTAGGATATGCGTAGGTTAACTCTTTGGTTGCAGGCATAAGATCCAACTATTATGGCCATATGTGTGTATGTGATTGTATGTGTGTAATTGTATATTTTGTTGAGTCCTCGGGGTTGACGAGGCTAGTATTTAATTTTTGTAAATTAGATACGACATTGTTTAGCCACTCTTTCTATTTTAGTTTACTTTCGATCTAGATTTCATGTACACTCCCTCGTGGAGTATAGGATCGATGGATGTAAATTAAAATATTTTTTTCTCGTCTCGGATCTCCGGATGGCTTGTACATGGCGTACGAGGAGCGGACGAGATGGCGATACGACAGGAGACATATTGAAGACAAAAGCCATAATAGTTGGAAAATATTTATTTTTCATATTTATTGCTTATTGTTTGATATGCATGTCGTAGGCTAGAAAATTCCTCAATTTCAAATTACTAAGTGGGAGAGGGATATTTTTATAAATACCCACGGCCTCCATTACGATTTGACATGTGATGCAAACAAACTTGCGCGTCAGCTCTGAGTGCCTTCCTCCCCATCGGATGAGTTTGTTTGAGGATCATAAGGTCGAATATGGTTATAGGAAATTATTAAGGAGCGTGTGTACTTCCCCATCGGAAGGCACATAACCCAAGATAATTGCCTTGGTACCGAGTAATGGTGAACACTTAGATACAAATATAAGTATCCTCCCCATCGGAGTCACTGTTTTTATTTGTAGGGCCGAAGAGAAACCAACTATTAATTTTATTTGTCAAAAAGTTAGGTTGACAAGATAGTAAAATTAATGGGTAAAACCTCCTCTTACAAATGTAGAATTAGTATACGTCTACACGATCGTGGCATACGATATTCTCGGTGTTTTACGGTGTTGGTTGATTTTAAAATTTTATTGTTTGAGGAATCAATAATTTTTTAAAATCTAGAGTTTTGATCTATGTGATTCTTAGGTTTTTCAAAAATGACTTTCAGTTCACTTGCTGTAATACTAAAGGAAAATAAACTTACTGTACATAATTATGTTGATTGGAAAAAGGAATCTTGATATTGTCTCAACTGCTGAGGAGTACAAGTATGTACTCTTCGAAGAGTGTCCTCCTAAGCCTGCAAATGAGGTGGAAGTCCCTGGAGCTGAGATCGATGGGGAAACCTAGGTTGATATCATTCTCCAGTCGGCAGAATATTTTACTCAGGCTCAGGCCATGGTTGCTTAGAAGGTTTCTACTTCTATGCCGAAAGGCAAGAAGAAGAAGAAACAAGGTGGAGCAAAGCTGGTGGGAGGATCTCAGGGAGGAGTGAAGAAGCCGAAAGGCAAGTACTTCACTTTCAAGCCGGATGAACATTGGAAGAAGGACTGTCCCAATTGGAAGCAGAACAAAGGTATATCCTTTGGTCTAGTCGTTGAAACATGGTTAGCGATGATATCTATCGGTACCTGATGTGTAGATACAGGAGCCTCTAATCATGTCTGTGTTGGGATGTATACTGAAAGCTTACCTCTTTTGTATGAACATTTTTATTTTGAAATAAGAATCACATGATCATTGTTTGCACTTTATATTTATTATATGTGTGCATATTGTCTAATACTTTACATTGTAGATAACATGGTGCTTGGGTGTGGCACAGAAGATCATGTTATCAGTCCCTTGTAGAGTATAAGTAGAGGCTCACAACCAAGATGGTTTTGGACAAACCATTGGTATGGTTGTAGTGTAGCTTGGTATTGTTTTGACTTGAACATAGAGTTACACTAGTACACTTAGGTGTATTGAGCAGGACCGACATAGAGGTGATTCAATTTATTGCTGACTACATAATTGAATCGGACCTCGGATATTATGTTGTACATGCTCTTAATCCCGATATAATAACAGGCACATGTACTTAGTATTTATTTCTTTGAGTTACCAAAGGGTGAGATTTCTATGGATTAAATCAATATGCTCGGTAAGTTGGGAAATGATATTATTTACATGGTGTGCCATTGATTATAGGAGGAAACCGTGTCCTATATATTAGGTTGATGATGTCCCCTTGAGGAGCTCATAAGGTTCATCATGTAAACCCTGCAGGTTGACTTAGTCAACATGATGATAAGGTTGAGTGGTACTACTCGAGGAGTTAGATGTTAATTGATTGATGATCAGTAAATCAATCAATTGACGGACATTCGATATCTTAAACACAGGGAGATGGATGTACAAATAATATATGGAGCCCATATTAATTTATAGGGGTTGGTGAGGTAATTCAATGATGATCCTCTAGTGGAATGGAACATCATTAATGGATCAAGTTTGTGTGGTTCCGATCCATCGGGTGGCCAAGACCCAACTCCTCCTCATGGTCCCTATCGTAGCCTAATATAAACCTCATGAAGTCTAGATCAAATGATGGAAAACAAATCTCTAGATTCGACGGTTGGGATTAAATCCCTAGAACCGACGATTGAGATTAAATCTCTAGATCCGACGGTTGGGATTAAAACTCTAGATCCGACGGTTGAGATTAAATCTCTAGATCCGACGGTTGGGATTAAATCCCTAGAACCGACGGTGGAGATTAAATCTCTAGAACCGACGGTTGAGATTAAATCTCTAGATCCGATAGTTGGGATTAAATCCCTAGAACCGACGATGGAGATTAAATCTCTAGAACCAACGGTTGAGATTAAATCTCTAGATCCGACGGTTGGGATTAAATCCCTAGAACCGATGGTTGAGATTAAATCCCTAGAATCGACGATTGAGATTAAATCCCTAGATCCGACGGTTGAGATTAAAACCCTAGAACCGACGGTGGAGATTAAAACAAGGCTTAAGCCTAACTCTATAAATAGAGCTTCTTGGCTTGGGCGGCAAGTTAAGGCCAAGGATTAGGGTTTTGGAGAGACCATGGGCGGCAAGAATTAGGGTTGAGAACCCTAATGCATGGGCGGCAAGATTGGGGTTGAGAATCCTAATGCATGGGCGGCAACCATTAGGGTTTAGAATCCTAATGGTTGGGCGGCGCCCATGTCCTATGGGATGTGGCCAGCGGCAAGGAGGGAAGGGAGAAGCTTCTCATCTTCCTCTCATGGCCGGAGCATCCTCTCCTCTTCTCTTGGCCGGCAGCAACCTTCTTCAAGGTTGGTTGGCAATCCTTTTGTTCTCTTTGGGCCGGCGACAAACATCATGCTTGGAGCTTGATGGTTGGTTCTAGATAAGAGATGAGTTTTGTTTCCATTTTGTTCTCTCTATTCTTGGGGCCGGCGGCATCAATCCTTTGTGGATTAGTGGTTGGCTCAAGCAAGAAGGGAAGGAGAGTTCTTCTTTCTTGGATTGAAGAAGATCTAGGAAGCTTCAACTTGTGGAGGATCTTCGCCCACACGAAGTCTACAAGGAGGATAGGACATACGATAGAAGATCGAGAGGTATAAAAGTTTTACAACTTTTATTATTGATCTTTGCATGTTCTTATTGTTATGCTAGCTTATGTTCTTTATGTTAGTATGTGTTGATTATACTAGTTTATATTTGTATGTATTTGTATAATCATTGGACCCTGAAGATAAACATAAAAACCGGCGATCCGTCCGTCGTCTCTTTCGCGGCTAACCGACTAGAAGAGTTGTGTTGCTTGAACAACTAGTTTGTTCAAGCGATCGCTCATGTCGTTAGCACGATGACGAATTGGTTGTGCGTAGGAAACTCATCCCATCCGGATTAGTTTTCATTAGTGAAAATTTTAATCTGGGGACATGGGAGCCGATGAGCATTCCGAGGATTAGCACATTTCCAACAAATGGTATCAGAGCCGCGGTTTCCGATTTTGTGTGTTTTGGATTCGGTTACTTTCATGCACATATCATATATTGAGTATGCCGGATAATAGTAGGATGTGCGTAGGCTAACTTTTTGGTTGCAGGCATAAGATCCGACTATTATGGCTATATGTGTGTATGTGATTGTTTGTGTGTAATTGTATATTATTTGAATCCTCGGGGTTGACGAGGCTAAATTAGTATTTAATTTTTGTGATTGAATATGACATTGTTTAGCCACTCTTTATTTTATTTTACTTTCGATCTAGATTTCATGTACACTCCCTCGTGGAGTATAGGATCGATGGATGTAAAATAAAATAGGTTTTATTCTTGGCTCGGATCTCCGGATGGCTTGTACATGGTGTAGGAGGAGCGGACGAGGTGGCGACACGACGGAACGCATATTGGAGAACAATGCCATAATAGTTGGAAAATTCTGATTTTTTCCATATTTATTGCTGATTTGTTTTATATGCATGTTGTGTGTGCTTGAAAATTCCTCATTTTCAATTTACTAAGTGGGAGAGGGACATTTTAATTAATTCCCGTGGCCTCCATTACAATTTGACGTGTGATGTAACAAACTTGCGCGTCGGCTCTGAGTGCCTTCCTCCCCATCGGATGAGTTTGTTTGCGGATCACTAGGTCAAATAATGGTTATAGGAAATTATTTAGGAGCGTGTGTACTTCCACATCGGTAAGACACATAATCCGAGATAATTCCCTTAGTATCGTGTAATGGTGCACACTTAGATGCAAATAAAAAGTATCCTCCCCATCGGAGTCACTGTTTTTATTTGTAGGGCCAAAGAGGAACCAACTATTAATTTTATTTGTCAAAAAGTAAGGTTGACAAGATAATAAAATTAATGGGTAAAACCTCCTCTTACAAATGTAGAATTCGTATATGTCCACACTATCGTGGCATGCGATATTCTCGGTGTTTTGAGGTGTTGGTTGATTTCGAAATTTTATTGTTTGAGGAATCAATAATTTTTTGAAATCTACAGTAATGATCTATGTGATTCTTAGGATTTTCAAAATTACTTTCAGTCCACTTATTGTGATACTAAAGGAAATAAACTTACTGTACCCAAATAATGTTGATTGGAAAAGAATCCAGATATTGTCTTATCTGTTGGGAAGTACATGTATGCACTCTTCGAAGAGTATCCTCAAGCCATGGTTGCTCAAAAAGGTTTCTACTTCTAAGCCGAAAGGCAAGAAGAAGGAGAAACAAGGTGGAGCAAAGCGATGTTTCGTCCCTTCCAGTTGGTATCAGAGCTATGGTTTCCGATTTTGTGTGTTTAGGATTCGGTTAGTTTTATGCACTTTTCATATATTATATGTGCCGGATAATAGTAGGATGTGCGTAGGTTAACTTTTTGGTTGCAGACATAGGATCCAACTATTATGGCCATATGTGTGTATGTGATTATATGTGTGTAATTGAGAGTATAGGATCGATGGATGTAAATTAAAATAGTTTTTCTCGGCTCAAATCTCCGGATGGCTTCTACATGGCGTAGGGAGGAGCGGACGAGATGGAGATACGACAAGAGGCATATTGGAGAACAAAAGCTATAATAGTTGGAAAATATCTTTTTTCATATTTATTGCTTCTTGTTTGATATGCAGGTCGTAGGCTAGGAAAATTCCTCAATTTTAAATTACTAAGTGGGAGAGGGATATTTTTTATAAATTCCCACGGCCTCCATTACTTTTTGACATGAGATGCAAACAAACTTGCACATCGGCTCTGAGTGCCTTCCTCCCCATTGGATGAGTTTGTTTGTGGATCACAGGGTCGAATATGGTTATAGGAAATTATTTAGGAGCATGTGTACTTCCCCATCGGAAGGCACATAACCCGAGATAATTGCCTTAGTACCGAGTAATGGTGAACACTTAGATGTAAATAGGAGTATCCTCCCCATCGGAGTCACTGCTTTTATTTGTAGGGCCGAAGAGGAACCAACTATTAATTTTATTTGTCAAAAAGTTAGGTTGACAAGATAGTAAAATTAATGGGTAAAACCTCCTCCTACAAATGTGGAATTCGTATACATTCACACAATCGTGGCATACGATATTCTCGGTGTTTTAAGGTGTTGGT
Source organism: Wurfbainia villosa (assembly GCA_025175895.1). Classification (NCBI taxonomy): domain Eukaryota; kingdom Viridiplantae; phylum Streptophyta; class Magnoliopsida; order Zingiberales; family Zingiberaceae; genus Wurfbainia; species Wurfbainia villosa. Next base: position 109,436,714 of record CM045987.1, on the reverse strand, counting down.
TGATTTTAAAATATTATTGTTTGAGGAATCAATAATTTTTTGAAATCTAATGTTTTGATCTATGTGATTCTTAGGTTTTTCAAAAATGACTTTCAACCCGCTTGTTGTGATACTGGAAGAAAATAAACTTACTAGACCCAATTATGTTGATTGGAAGAGGAATCTTGACATTGTCTTGACTGCTGAGGAGTACAAATATGTACTCTTCGAAGAATGTCCTCCTAATCCTGCGGATGATTCTAGGGAAAAGGAGAAGGAGAGTTATAAGAAGTGGATAAATACTGATGAGATGGCACGGTGTTATATTTTGGAATCTATGTCAAATGTATTGCAACATCAGCATCAAGCCATGCCCACTACTTTTGACATGATGCTCAATCTCAAAGAGCTTTTCGGACACCAGAATCGGGCTACTAGGCAAGAAGCCATGAGGAACTTGATGATGAACACCATGATCGAGGGAACACCCGTGAGGGATCATGTTCTAAAAATGATGGCTCATTTGAAGGAGCTGGAAGTCCTTGGAGCTGAGATCGATGGGGAAACCCAAGTCGATAACATTCTCCAGTCTCTACCTAGGAGTTTTGAGCAGTTTCGCCTGAACTACAACATGAACAAGAGGTTATATTTATTGGCGGAACTTCTGATAGAACTCCAGGCGGCAGAGGGGTTGTTTCGTCAAAGTGCTCAGGCACAGGCCATGGTCGCCCAAAAGGTTTCTACTTCTAAGCCGAAAGGCAAGAAGAAGAAGAAACAAGATGGGGCAAAAGTGGTGGGAGGATCTCAGGGAGAAGTGAAGAAGCCGAAAGGCAAGTGCTTCACTTGCAAGCAGACTGGACACTAAAAGAAGGACTGCCCCAACCGAAAGCATAACAAAGGTATATCTTTTGGTCTAGTCGTTGAAACATGTTTAGCGGTGTTATCTACCGGCACCGGGTGTGTAGATATGGGAGCCAATGATCATGTATGTAATACTTTGCAGGGGTTCTAGGAAACCAGATTGTAGGGGATCGATCGGCCGGCTAGAGGGGGGTGAATAGCCCTTTGTCGTTGGATGGTGGAATTTGCTCATCTCCACAATTGTTAGTGCAAGTGGAATACTAATAAAGACAAGAAAATAAACAAAGAAGAATACAAACAATGCTAACACCGAAATACAACGTGGTTCACGACTACGTCGCTAATCCATGGTCCCCGATTCGTCCTTGGTGAATCACTCCGCAACCAAATCACTATCGGTCTCTCCTTTGCACTAAGCTAGGTGGAGGTAACCCTTACAACTCAAGAACACTCCTTCTTTTACAATAGATGTGAAAGAGATCTAGAAGAAGGAGTTTATCACTTGTGGAGTACTTGGATGATGGTTTGGAATATGAGCATCAGCCATCCAAAAGCCCACACCCTCTCTTTTTATAGAGAGGGTTGATTTCTTTCCGTTGGTCGCCACAAGTCGACTACTGCCCTTGGCAGTCGACTGCCGCCACTTCAACGACCTCCGAACACGTCGGATCCCGACCGTTGTAGTCCAACGAAACACTTGGCAGTCAACTAATGGATCCCATCAGTCGACTTCTACCTCCGTAGTCGACTGCCCAGTCGGCTACGAGTGGTTATGTGGCCAAAACCCTCTTGATCAGTCGACTGATGGTCTTGGCAGTCGACTGCCCACATATGGCAGTCGACTGCTAGCCCAAAAATAACTTAGTCGGATACCAGTCGAACCCATTCGACTCAGAGCAGTCGACTGTCATTCCATGGCAGTCGACTGATGTCGGGAAAACTCATCCGACACTTAGCCATTTGGCCAAGTTCACCTAATGAGCTACTTACAATTCACTCATTCTCTCGTCTCACTTGAAGTCCCTCGCCGAAGCTCTCTTCGTTCGTGGCCACGTCCCTCGACAGCATCAGGCGCACGGCTCTGCAATGCTCCTTCGCGTCTCTTGCCTCCGAAGTTTGCTTCCTTGGCTTTGCTTCAAGTCATCTCGTCCGGTGGTCCCTCGGCAGCATCAAGCGCACGGCTCTGCAATGCTCCTTCTCTAACTCAAGCACGAGGTTCTGAGTGGTGAACCCACCAAGGCTCCATGTGCGAATTACTAAGTTCTGCAAGACTCCAACGCACATATCAAATCATAATTACAACCTAACTTACACCCTTTGCCACACACATAAAAACCTTATCATGGCAAGAGATTGCCCTAACAATCTCCCCCTTTTTGATGTGTGGCAATCCGTTTAAGTTAGGTAAAACATTTGATAAAACTATTAAGGAAAGAAAGCATGTGAATAAACATGATTAGCAACTCTCCCCCTTAATACATGAAACTCCCCCTAAATATAAGTTGGATCGATTTGAAACGCTAGAGGGGGGGGGGTTAATTTGCAGCGGAAAAGATAAGCAATAAGTAAAAGAGACAATTCTTTTTACTTGGATCGTAGCCTTCGGCTACTACTCCAAGGCCCTAGTGGTCCTTGACCACGTACAGAGGGCAAAAGCATTAAAGAACTCCTCCTCGTTAGAGGTAGGAGTTGATTGATACAAATAAGAACAAAGCTTGAGGTAGAGGGACACTCCCCCTCTCCTCGTTACGATAAAAGCTTCGAAAAATTAAAGTAATGAACTGAAGAAAAAGCTTAAACCGACGTTACAAAAAGAAAGCAATTAAGACCTAGACGTCGAAGGGGAAGCACTTCGTTATCGAAAAGTTACAGCTTGGCAGAGGCTTTTTGGAAGCTTAGAATTGATGAAGAAACCCTAGGATTGGCCCTCCTTTTATAGCCTTTGAGCCCCTTTTCGAGAGGAACCCTAGCCAATCAAAATTGAGCACCAATCTCCTTGAAATGGGGTGATAAGCCTTGACTCCTCGAAGCTGATCATTGACCATCAGTCGACTGATGGCCATCATCGGATCGTGATGGCATCGATCGGTCGAATCTTGACCTCGAGCGATCATTGTTTGGACGGATGAGTCCTCCAAGTGGCAATGATCGATGCTAGCTGCAAGGCAAAGTTAGCTCAAAGAAAACATTATTTCGACGGCCTTCAACCGTCCGATCTCGACCTAGACCATCGATGGGATGTCTTTGGTCGGATCTACGCTTAAGACCATCCCCGTAAGGAGGATACGACCTCACTTACGCTCGCACACACGAGCTTACCTCGATACTTACCATGTCGCTTTTGCTTCCGGCCTTCCACTCGATTCCTTCAGCTCCCTCCGAAGTCACTCGAGTGTTGCCCGACCCCCCGGCTTCCTCCGGGTGTCGCTAGCCTTCGGCTCCAGCTTTAGCAATCTTCTGCACACTCGATTCAGCTCGTAAGATAACGACATGAGCTTAACTTTTTATCGTTTGCTATAATCAAAACTCAGGTTCGACTTAGGTGCCTACTGCACCAACAATCTCCCCTTTTTTGATTTATGGCAAACCCACATACAAAGTTAAGTAAATAGCAAGCATGAAGAATAATGTGCATTAGAAACAAACAAAAAAAAATAAAGAAGATTAAGTTGGAGTAGTAAGGATTTTCTTCAAGTACTCCCCCTTGAGGAAACCTCCCCCTTGACCGAGGGTGAGTCTTGAAGAAAGACCTTAATCCTCTCCTTTGAGGATTGCTTTAAATAATTAACATTACTTAAAGTTGTCCTTAGTAAAACGTTTAAGTTAAGATTTCTTCTTAACTTAGCCCTTTCTCCCCCTTAAGTAAAACATTAAGGGCATAATGTTTAAAAATAAGTAAAACGTTGATGGCACAAATAAGTTTGAGTTAAGAATTCTCTTAACTTGGCCTTTAATAAGTTTTCAAAACTTTAAGAAAAAGTTTGAGTTAAGAATTCTCTTAACTTGGCCTTTAATAAGTTTTCAAAACTTTAAGGAAAAGTTTAACCCCTAAACTTTGGGATAAGTAAAACGTAATTGAAAAGTTTGACCCCTAAACTTTGGGATAAGTAAAACGTATTTTTGACCCCTTAAATTTGGCCTTTTTTTTCTCCCCCTTTTGCCATATATCGAAAAGAGTGAGTGTGTGTGTGGAAAACAAAAATAAGTGTTAAATTTAAAGTCCAAGCATGTTCCACATTATTTTGAAAATAATATATTAAAAATAAGTTCATCTATAAAATGTTCGACTCATATTTGGCTTGATTGATATAAAAGATCAACCAGTCCTGGTCAGAGTCGGTTAGTATGTATGAGTATACTCCGTGGTTCATGGTGATGCACTAGCTCTACATCTGGAACCAGGAGTAAGGTCCTAACATCTCACGCCCATCTACGTGGCTAAGTACACAAACACATTAGTCCTATGTGTTGTGAGATGTATTGGCTCCTTAAATCTATAGGTGCATGATATCTAAGGTATGTCCTATGCTAGTTCCAAAAAAATGAAATTAAAGAAATAGTAGTAAGAAAATATAATTTGCAAGTTCCTATTCTATTACGCACATGCCCAATTTTCTGTTAGGGCAATCTCTTGCCATGATTAGGTTTTGATGTGTGTGGCAAAGGGTTTAAGTTAGTTTGTTATGTTGATTTGATATGTGCGTTGAAGTCGTGCAGGACTTAGTAATTCGCACATGGAGTCGTGGCGAGTTTCACATCTCATGACTCGGGCCTTGAGTCGGTGAAGGATAGCTTTGCGAAAGTCGTGTGCTTGGAGCATCCGAGGGACCGCCAGACGAGGAGCTTGGAGTGAAGCTGGAGGAAGTAGACTTCGAGGCAAGAGATGCGAAGGAGCATTGCAGAGCCATGCGCCTGATGCTGCCGAGCGACGTGGCCACAAACGAAGAGAACTTCGAAGGCGAGGGACTCCGAGAGATGAGAGTTAGCGAATGTAACCCGGGAAGGGGTAGCTCTTAGGTGAAACTTGGCCATTTGGCTAAGTGTCGGATGGGATTTCCCGACACCAGTCGACTGCCATGGAATGGCAATGATCGCTCATCGAATGTAGTTCGACCGTATTCGATCGTTGGTTTGAGGCTAGCGATCGCCATCGCCATATGTGGGCGCCGATCAGGAAGATATCATCGATCGGCTGCGCAATGATCGATCGAAAGGGTTTGGCCAGGCTATGCCGTGCCGATCGCGTCGACTACGGAGGCGTGATCGATGAGGTCCATCAGTCGACTTCCAAGTATTCCGTTGGACTACAATGGTCGGGATCCGACGTGTTTGGAGGTCGTTGGAGTGGCGACAGTCGACTGCCAAAGGGCAGCAGTCGACTGGTGGCGGCCAACGGGAAGAAAATCTTCCTCTCTATATAAAGAGAGGGTGTGGAGCTTTGGGGGTTAATGCTCTTACTCCAAACGACCATCCAAGTCCTCCACAAGCTCTAAACTCTTCTTACTTGCTTTTACTCCATTCTTATTGTAAGAAGAGTGATCTTGATTGTAAAGGTTACCTCCACCTAGCCTGGTGCAAAGGAGAGACCAATAGTGATTGGCTTTGAAGGAGTGATTCACCTCGGACGAATCGGACCGTGGATTAGCGGCGTAGCCGTGAACCACGTTACATCTCGGTGTTTGTATTGCTTGTTTATATTTTTCTTGTCTTTATTTATATTTGCATATTCCGCTTGCGCTAACATTTTTTAGACGAGCAAAATACGACATCCAACGAACGAGGGCTATTCACCCCTCTCTAGCCGGCCGTCACGATCTCCCAATAAGTGGTATCAGAGTGAGGTTGCTTGTCACCAGACTAACCGCCGCAACAAGCTCTTCATCAAAAGATGGCCGGCTCGAACATCCACCCACCAAAGTTTGACGGCGAATTCTCTTGGTGGAAGAAGAGAATGGAGGTATTCTTCGAGACCGATTTTGATATTATGCTTATAATGGAAAATGGTTTCAAGTTCCCTAGGGATGAAAGGGGTGAACAAATTGAAAAATCACGATGGACGAAAAAGCAAAGGGAAGAGCACCTTGCAAACTCAAAAGCCAAGCACCATCTCTTCAATGTGCTCCCCCAACAAGAGATCAACCGAATTGGGGAATGCTCAAGTGCCAAGGAGATGTGGGAGAGATTGGTTGAACTTCATGAAGGCACTTCAGAAGCCAAACTTGCAAGGAGAGACCTCCTCCGTTCCCAACTATCAAATATCAAATTAGAAAAGGGAGAAAAGGTAACATCATTACATTCTAGGTTTAAAGAAATATTAATTGGGCTAACAAGTGTAGGAGAAAAGCTCTCCAACCGGGATATGGTAATGAAGGTCATAGATGCCTTTCCCCGGTCCTCAAGATAGAGCTCCATGGTGGACTCATTTTATATCTCCAAGAACTTAGAAGTAAGCACCTTGGAGGAATTCTTCTCAACCATGGAGCTTCACGAAACGAGACTTGAAGGAATACAAGAAGAGCCAAGAATCCAACCTTCAAGAGGAGTAGCTTTGATTGCAAACAAGGGGAAGAAGAAGATAGAGATCCCCTCCTCCGATGATGATGAAGCCTCTTCCTCCTCCTCCATGGATAGCACGGAAAAAGCGTATATGGTAAGGAGGGTAAGGCGTGCTTTAAAGGGTTTTCATTTTAATAAATATAATGATAGGAATAGAAGACCAAGGGGGAAGGTCATATGCTACAATTGCCAAGGAGAGGGGCACATAAGGGACAATTGTCCTCTTCTAAACAAGAGCAAGGAAGAAAAGAAAAAGAAGGAAGAAAAGAAGAAGAAAAAGGGGAGCAAGAAGAAAAAGGAAGAGGAGAAGAAAGCAAAGGAAAAGGGGAAGGCCAAAGCATTCAAGGCCAAGACATGGGATGACCCTTCTTCCTCTTCCTCATCCGATGAAGAAGAGCATGTCTACTCCAACCTTGCATTGATGGCTTTCGATGACTTGGATTGCTCCTCCACCGAAAATGAAGAATCAAGCTCAAGTGGAGAGAGCTCAAGTGTAGGGGGAGCCTCTACATCCTCCTCATCCGAAGAAGAAGAAGAGGACGTGGAAACTATGGTAACAAATTTAACTCCTAAGAAAATAGTTTCCATGGTTTCTAGCTTAACTAGGGATTTATTTAGAGCTAAGAAGAACAACAAAAGCATGCTAGATAAAATTAAGGATTTAGAAAATAAGCTAGAAAAAGCATGCTTAAATGATAATATTTCTTCTAGCTTAAATGATGCATGCTCACATGATAACTATATGCCTTTTGATGTTAATGATGCATGCATAGAGGAAAATAGGGCTTTAAGAGAGAAAGTAAATTATTTAACTAAAGCCCTAGAAAAGTTTACAATTGGCTCAAACACCTTGAACATGATTATAGGGAGCCAAAGAGCTAGCTTCAATAAGAAAGGCCTAGGGTACAAAGAAAAGAAAAATGAAAAGGCCTATAAATGCCTAATTGCTAGGGGACAAGATAAGAAGAAGGTAATAGCTAGAAAATGGATTCCCAAGGAGTATTTAGTGAACCCAATAGGAAAGAACTCATTTTGGGTTCCAAAATCCATCCTTAAGGGTTAGGAAAACTTTAGGGTAGTCAACCATATGCAATTGACCTAAATCTTATTTTTGGTTGACTTAGGATGGTGGGACAACATTTTTAAATAGTGTTAGGTGATGATAATGTGCCTATAAATAGTTAATAATGCTTAAATCATGATGATTAATGTAATTGCTATGTATGCTTGCAATCATGATTTATGATTTTGAAATTTGGCACATCATCATGAGAAATAGGGTTAAATCATGTTTTAGGTGATAATTTGCTTATTATCATGATATAATACCTAATGCATGATTAAAAATTGATGAATACATGTATTTCATGATCATAATGTAAAATTAAGTCATATATGTCTTTATGATCATGTGGATTGTTAGGATGATACTTAACCTTGATAAAATTGTATGAATATAATGGTTAAGTATATACAAATACCCTCTAGGATGCATCTCACACTCACCATAGGCTACCTTGGTTGAAAACTATGCATGGGTGAGATGTTAGGATGATACAAATGTCCACTAATGCCTATGACATTTAGATGGTCATTTGATGTATCAAAATAGCAATAATAGACCAATCATGGGGAAGGCTTATGTTTAATTGATAGACATATTGCTCAAATATCATGGTTGAATATTTTATATATTTTCAAAACAATTTCTTAATCTAAAATCTGTGTATTCATGTTTTGAAACAATTGAAACCAAAACTAGGTGTTGAAATGGATACTCACATGATCAAAATCTAGTGGTTTTTAAAGCTTTTGGATTTTTGGCAAATCCGTGAAAATATAATGATTTTTCATGAAAAACTATTTTTCATTGATAGAACTTAAAATAAATATGTTCCCCAAATTTCATGATTTTTCGAATTTTCTGGAATTTTTAATGCATTTCTGAAATCTGCCCAGAAAATCAGAATTTCGGAATCCATTGTGTCAGTCGACTGCCATACTAATAGCAGTCAACTGCTCACCTAAAAAATAGTCTAATATTTTCTGATTTCAGATTTTAAACATGTTTTTGGTATTTTTCCTTCTATTAGATTTGATGCCATGGGTTTATAACTTAGTATTAATCTTTTTGATGGTGTCAAAGGGGGAGAAATAATTGTGTTTAAGTAAATTATGATAGAGGGAGAAATATGTATGGGGAGTTTCATGGATTAAGGGGGAGTTGCATGTTGCTATATCATGTTTATGTTTACATGCTTTCTTACCTTAGAATTTTTATCAAATATTTTTACCTAACTTAAACGGATTGCCACACATCAAAAAGGGGGAGATTGTTAGGGCAATCTCTTGCCATGATTAGGTTTTGATGTGTGTGGCAAAGGGTTTAAGTTAGTTTGTTATGTTGATTTGATATGTGCGTTGAAGTCGTGCAGGACTTAGTAATTCGCACATGGAGCCGTGGCGAGTTTCACATCTCATGACTCAGGCCTTGAGTCAGTGAAGGATAGCTTTGCGGAAGCCGTGCGCTTGGAGCATCCGAGGGACCGCCGGACGAGGAGCTTGGAGTGAAGCCGGAGGAAGTAGACTTCGAGGCAAGAGACGCGAAGGAGCATTGCAGAGCCGTGCTGATCGCAGGGACGTGGCCGCGAACGAAGAGAACTTCGAAGGCGAGGGACTCCGAGAGATGAGAGTGAGCGAATGTAACCCGGGAAGGGGTAGCTCTTAGGTGAAACTTGGCCATTTGGCTAAGTGTCAGATGGGATTTACCGACACCAGTCGACTGCCATGGAATGACAGTCGACTACTCCGAGTCGAATGTAGTTCGACTGGTATTCGACTGGTTGGTTTGAGGCTAGCGATCATCGCCATATGTGGCGATCTCACGAAAGCAGCGATCATTGATCGAAAGGTTTAGCCAGAGAACGCTGTCGCGCCGGTCGACGACTACGGAGGCGATCGTGATGAGGTCCATCAGTTGACTGCCAAGTGTTCCGTTGGACTACAACGGTCGGGATTCGATGTGTTCGGAGGCCGTTGGAGTGGCGAAAGTCGACTGCCAAAGGGCAGCAGTCGACTGGTGGCGGCCAACGGGAAGAAAATCTTCCTCTCTATATAAAGAGAGGGTGTGGAGCTTTGGGGGGTTAATGCTCTTACTCCAAATGACCATCCAAGTCCTCCACAAGCTCTAAACTCTTCTTACTTGCTTTTACTCCATTCTTATTGTAAGAAGAGTGATCTTGATTGTAAAGGTTACCTCCACCTAGCCTGGTGCAAAGGAGAGACCAATAGTGATTGGCTTTGAAGGAGTGATTCACCTCGGACGAATCGGACCGTGGATTAGCGGCGTAGCCGTGAACCACGTTACATCTCGGTGTTTGTATTGCTTGTTTATATTTTTCTTGTCTTTATTTATATTTGCATATTCCGCTTGCGCTAACATTTTGTAGACGAGCAAAATACGACATCCAACGAACGAGGGCTATTCACCCCCCTCTAGCCGGCCTTCACGATCTCCCAACATTTTCGTCTTAATAGACTAAATTCGGCTTTGGGTAGGGGTTTAGTAAATAGGTCTGCTAAGTTAGACTTCGATTCGACATATTCGAGTTGTATGGCTCCGTTGGCCATATGTTCTCGAATGAAATGGTGTTTGACTTCTATATGTTTGGTCCTAGAGTGACATATCGGATTCTTAGTAAGATTAATTGAACTAATGTTATCTACGTGAAGTTTAGTATTCGTAAAGTCTAACTTAAAGTCGCGGAGAGTGTGCTTCATCCAAAGAAGTTGAGTGACACACTCACCCATCGCGATGTATTCGGCTTCGGTGGTAGATAAGGCAACATAGTATTGCTTCCTACTGCACCAACTCACTAGACTCGAGCCGAGAAGTTGACAACAACCACTCATGCTCTTTCTATCGAGCTTACTACTGGCATAGTCCGAATCGGAGTAGCCGGTTAGTTTGAACTCGGTAGATCTAGGATACCAAATACCGACATTAAGTGTACCCTTTAGATATCTAAGGATACGCTTGATTAGAGTTAGGTGAGACTCCTTGGCATAGGTTTGAAACCTTACGCACATACTCACTGCAAATAAGATATCAGGTCGGCTTGCAGTTAAGTAAAGGAGACTCCCTATTATGCTCCTATAGTATTTTAAATCAATTTGGTTTCCAATTACTTCTTCTATATTAACATTAGTTGCCATTGGGGTATTAATAATTTTAGCGTCTTGCATTCCAAAGCGTTTAATTAATTCCCTAGTATATTTGCGTTAATGTAGGTATATTCCATCTTTAGTTTGTTTAATTTGTAATCCTAAGAAGAAACTTAATTCGCCTACTAAATTCATTTCAAATTCACTTTCCATAAGTGAAATAAACTCATTTAGTAGGATTGAGTTGGTGGTTCCAAAAATAATATCATCTACGTAGATTTGGGCTATGAATATGTCTTTACCTAAGGTTTTTACGAAAAGGGTTGTGTCAACTACACCTTGGTTAAAGCCTTTGGACTTAAGATAAATCGAAAGTCTCTCGTACCAAGCTCGCGGAGCTTGTTTAAGTCCATAAAGCGCTTTCTTTAGTCTAAGGACATGATCGGGTTTGTCTAAACTTTCGAAACCGGGGGGTTGACTAACATAAACTTCTTCTTTAATATATCCATTTAAGAATGCAGATTTCACATCCATTTGAAACAACTTAAATCCTCGATGTGCTGCATATGCTAATAGCATTCGAATGGACTCTAATCTCGCTACTGGGGCATAGGTCTCGTCGTAATCTAAACCTTCGACTTGACTAAACCCTTTAGCAACTAGTCTAGCTTTATTTCTAACTACTTCACCTTTATCATCAATTTTATTTCTAAACACCCACCTTGTTCCAATGATTGTTTTATCTTTAGGTGGTGGTACTAATTCCTATACTTCATTCCTAGTGAATTAAGCCAACTCTTCTTGCATTGCAATAATCCAATCGGGATCAAGAAGAACTTGGTCAATAGTTTTGGGTTCAATTTTAGAAATCAAAGATATTTGACTAAGGTTTCTGTATGAGGCTCTAGTTCGAACTCCTAGACTTGGATCACCTATCACTTGGTCGATAGGATGATTCGTTTGAGTCCTAGTTGGATTTGGGTTTGAGTCTACAACTTGATCCATAAGATGACTCGTTTGAGTTCTAGTTTGGTTGGAGTCATCTATCACTTTGTCGATAGAGTGACTTGGTTGACTTAGGTTAGGATTAACACTAGACCTGATCTCCGGATCAGAGTTAGGTCTAGTATGAATCGGCTCGCTAATTGGGGTTGCCGGGGGTTTTGTAGGTTCGTGTCCTTCATCGAATACTACATTGATGGTCTCCTCGACTCTAAGGGTGTCGTGGTTATATACTCTATAAGCTCTACTTGTAGTCGAGTATCCTAGAAAGATTCCGGTTGTAGTTTTGGATGTAAATTTCCCTAGGTAATCTTTAGTGTTTAGGATATGTACCTTACACCAAAATACCCTAAAGTACTTGATGTTAGGTGTTTTATCGTGATAAATCTCGTATGAGGTCTTAAGGTGCCTCTTTACCATAAGGATCCTATTCTGGACATAGCATGCCGTACTCACAGCTTCGGCCCAAAACCTATCGGGTAGGTTATACTCATTAAGCATTGTCCTAGCGGCTTCTTGTAGGGTTCTATTTTTGCGTTCTACTAGGCCATTTTGTTGTGGAGTTCTAGGGCAAGAGAACTCATGGTGGTATCCATTTAGGTTGACTGCAGAAACCTATGGTTTTCGAATTCACCACCATGATCAGTCCTAAGTCTTTTGATTTTAATGCTTTGTTGATTTTCTATTAACTTAAATAGGTTGATTAATTGATCTAGGGTATCACTTTTGTATTTGATGAACCTAACCCAAGTAAATCTAGAGTAGTCATCAATAATGACTAAACAGAATTTACTTCCGTTAAGTGACTTAGCTCTGTGTGAATCAAATAGATCCATGTGTAGGAGCTCAAGCACACTTTTGGTTCGTTCTTGACTAGTTAGTTGATGTTGTGTCCTAGATTGTTTACCTTTTTGACAAGCATTACATATTTTATTATCCAAGTTGTTGAGGTTAGATTAACCTCTGACTAAATCACTCTGACTCATCCTGTGGATGAGTCTTGGGTGTGAGTGACCGAGTCGTCGGTGCCACAACCATGATTCCTCTTGCCGTGTCATAAGACACTTAGTTGAGGAGTTAATTAAGTTGATAGTGTAAATGTTGTTATTTCTAGTCCCTTTAAGAATTGTTTTAGAGGTTTCGTTTGTATTAATTACGCATTCATTTTCTAGAAATATGACCTTATAGTTATTATCACACAATTGGCTTACACTGAGAAGATTATATTGAAAATTTTCTACTAATAAAACATTTTGAATGACAAAATTTGAGTTAAGCTCAATATCACCTGATACGATGATTTTGAGCTTGCCTTTATTTCCGAAGGCTACCGATCCTTGTCGTTTGAATCGAAGCTTCGAAAACTTGTGTTGATCCCCGGTCATGTGTCGGGAGCAACCACTGTCCAACATCCATTGATCCTACACGCAAGGTAGTTGGATCGGATATTGGATTTATTAAAAATTGGTTGAAAATTATTAACCTAAATCATCTCACCCATGTCTACATGATCAAACATGTTAATCCTATATGTTCTTGTGAGATGACTTCCAATTTTAGTTGAATTAAATTTAATGACTTAAACACTTGTCAACCTTGCGTTAGATTCGGATTTGACCTTAGGCTCATCAAGTCACCTTTTCAAGATCATGGCTTCTAGGTCGTGGCGAGGCACAGAGGCCTTCTTTGATCGAAAAAACGACCACTTCCTTAGACAAAGCCATTTTCAAGAAAATAGAGACTTGACTCACCTAAGAACACTTCTTGGTCTAACTAGTCTAGGATACGGCGAGGTAGCTTTAGCTAGTTCCGCTCGGTCAAGTGCACTGAACTAGATACGCCTTATCTAGCCCGAATACACAAGACTCTGCTTTCCTAGCGTACTATCATCTCGCCGCATCCTGGTACTATGTTATCAAGTATTGACGAGTTATAGTCCTATCTAACCATTCTAAAAAGAAAAATCAAACTAAATAAAAACCTAAGGATGCAATTTCTAAGTTAAAACACAAACAAATTTCGTACTAGCTCCCCCTGGACCGTTGAATCGATTCGGTCTGTCCACATAGTGGATTTGGTCCTTGGGAACCTAGTACTGGTTTGATCCTAAGTTTGAAATCAAGGTGGTCTTAGGGACCCATGCTGGGACACGTTTTTTATGTCGACTTACAATCGACATATACGACTTATTGGTCGTGTTTGAGCTAAACCCTAGCCCGGCCTTGTTGTACACGGCCCTTTGCGATCCAAGTAGGAGGTCAAGTTCTTTAGATCCCAAAGTAAACCTTTCCAACGTATTCCTAAGATCTTCGACTTGACTCTTCAAGAGTGAGTTCTCAACTTCGAGTTTCTCAACCCGAGTTGAGTCCTTCTCTTGAACTCGACTAGTCGAAGAGGTTAGGGAGACCTCGTGTTTGAGGAGTTTAACTTCCTCAACCAAGGTCTCGACCTTGGACTCGGACTTAGCTAACTTTCTATTTAAAAACTTAATTGCACTATAAAGTGTAGTAATAAGAGAGCGACTTACCTTGAGTGTATCTTTTGAACCGGATGCGTATCTGTGGCTTGTCTTGAATAGTGTTTCGCAGTCCGACTCGTCTTCGGTTTCCGAGTCGAGTTCGGTTACGACTCATCTCGATTCCACCGGTTTAGCCATAAGGACTCGATCGTTGTCTTCTTCCTCAGAAGCTTCTTCCCAAGTAGCGTTAAGTGCCTTTTTATGTTTTGGTGCCTTGCTCTTGAGTTTTGGGCATTCGGACTTAATGTGTCCAAACCTATTGCATTCATAACATCTTATGTTTGAACTTTTAGGCTTACCTTCGTGGGGTCGAGTGATGGCTCATTTTTGGCCCTTGACTATCCTCCGAACTAGGTTGACTAGTTCGGCTTCCATTTCCGAGTCGACCTCCGAATCCGACTCATCCTCTTCTTCCTTCGGGGGTGGCTTGCTTGCGGTTTTCTTCCTCGAACCTGCAAAAAGTGCTATACCCTTCTCGGGTTCCGAGTTAGACTGCTCATGAAGTTCGAAATCAGAAAAGAGTTCATCTAACCTAAGTTTAGAAAGATCCTTGGAGACCTTGTAGGCATCGACCATGGATGCCCACAAGGTAGTCCTCGGAAAAGAGTTTAGGACATACCTTATAAGGTTGCGGTTTTCGACCTTTTGCCCGATTGCGTGTAGGTTGTTGACTATGTCTTGGACACGGGCATGGAGTTGCGTCGCGGACTCGTGTTCCTGCATTTTTAGGTTATATAGTTTATTGAATAGAAGATCACGCTTACATACCTTGGCTTCATCGGTCCCTTCGTGTAGCTCCACTAGTTTTGTCCAAAGGTCCTTTGCGCTTATGAAGGGGCCGACGCGATTTAGCTCTTCCTTGGATAAGCCACATTGAAGGATTTGAGTTGCCTTAGCGTCGGCTTCGACTTGTCTTTTTGTCGCAATGGTCCATTGGTCATAATCCAAGGATTCACCCACTTCGTTAGTCGGAAGTGTGAATCCCGTTTGGATTATGATCCACATCTCGATTTGGGTTTTGAGAAAGCATTCCATCCGACCCTTCCAATAATGGAAGTCATCTCCATTGTAAAACGGAGGCCGGACGGTGCTAAAACCCTCGAGATGGGCCATTAGAACAAAAGACACAAGGAGACGAAGACGAAAAACCTAGCAACGATAAAAACACACAAGAAAGTACCAAGACTCGCGTCTTGGATTAGTAGTGCGGGAGAAAAATTAACAAAATGAAATAAATCTGAAATAAGCAGAATTAAAAAGAAAAAAAAATCTGTAAAATGGCTAGATTGGTGGTTTCACCAAATCTTAGGAACCCCCGGCTCTGATACCAATTGTTGGATCGATTTGAAACGCTAGAGGGGGGGGGTGAATAGCGTTAAAACTTTCTTTTTTCGTTTGTTCGTTTAAAATCCGAGTAGATAATTAATTTGCAGCGGAAAAGATAAGCAATAAGTAAAAGAGACAATTCTTTTTACTTGGTTCGTAGCCTTCGGCTACTACTCCAAGGCCCTAGTGGTCCTTGACCACGTACGGAGGGCAAAAGCACTAAAGAACTCCTCCTCGTTAGATGTAGGAGTTGATCGATACAAATAAGAACAAAGCTTGAGGTAGAGGGACACTCCCCCTCTCCTCGTTACGATAAAAGCTCCGAAAAATTAAAGTAATGAACTGAAGAAAAATCTTAAACCGACGTTACAAAAAGAAAGCAATTAAGACCTAGGCGTCGGAGGAAGCGCCGTTGTCGAAAAAGTTCTCTTAGCGGAGGCTTTTTGGAAGCTTAGAATTGATGAAGAACCCCTAGGATTGGCCCTCCTTTTATAGCCTTTGAGCCCCTTTTCGAGAGAAACCCTAGCCAATCAAAATTGAGCACCAATCTCCTTGAAATGGGGTGATAAGCCTTGACTCTCGGGCGATCATTGACCATCGATCGGTGATGGCCATCATCGATCGACCGATGGCGACATCGGTCGAATCTTCGACCTCGGCGATCGACTATTTGTGGCGGTCGAGTCCTCCAAGTAGCGATCGGTGATGCTAGATGCAAGGCAAAGTTAGCTCAAAGAAAACATTATTTTGACGGCCTTCGACCGTTCGATCTCGACCTAGACCATCGATGGGATGTCTTTGGTCGGATCTACGCTTAAGACCATCCCCGTAAGGAGGATACGACCTCACTTATGCTCGCACACACGAGCTTACCTCGATACTTTCCATGTCTCTTTTGCTTCCGGCCTTCCACTCGATTCCTTCGACTCCCTCTGAAGTCACTCGAGTGTCGCCCGATCACCCGGCTTCCTCCGGGTGTCGCTAGCCTTCAGCTCCAGCTTTAGCAATCTTCTGCACACTCGATTCAGCTCGTGAGATAACGACATGAGCTTAACTTTGTATCGTTTGCTATAATCAAAACTCAGGTTCGACGTAGGTGCCTACTGCACCAATAATATATGCCCCCTTACTTAAACATACACATTTCTCCCTCTTTGACACCATCAAAAATATTTAAACAATGTTTATACAAGCATGGCATCAAGTCTAGAGGTAAACAAAAACCAAAACATTCCTTAAAATTGGATACAAAAGGTTATTGGGCATATTATTAGGCTATCGATTAGCCTAGTTGGACTACGATCAGTGACACATGGATTTCAAGAATTACGATTTTAAAGGTGAATTTGAGTGCGTAAAAATTCTATAAAATTCAAAAAATTATGAAATTTGGGGAACACATTTCTTGTAAGTATATTTATCAATGAAAAATAGTTTTCCATGAAAAATCATTGTATTTTCACATATTTTCCAAAAATCCAAAAGCTTTAAAAATCACTAGGTTTTTTTATCATGTTAGTATCTATTTTAACACCTAGTCTTGCTTTGAATTGTTTCAAAACATGAATACACAGATTTTAAAGTAAGAAATTATTTTGAAAACATATAAAATATTCAACCATGATCTTTGGGCAATATGTCTATGAATTAAACATAAGTCTTCCCCATGATTGGTCTATTATTGCTATTTTGATACCTTAAATGACCATCTAAATGCCATAGGCATTAGTGGACATTTGTATCATCCTAACATCTCACTCATGCTAAGTTTTCAATCAAAGTAGCCTATGGTGAGTGTGAGATGTATCCTAAAGGTATTTGTATATACTTAACCATTATTTTCATGCAATTCTATCAAGGTTAAGTATCATCCTATCATTCCACATGATCATAAAGATGTATATGAATTAATTTCACATTATGATCATGAAACAAATGTATTCATCAAATTGTGATCATGCATTAGGTATTATATCATGATAATAAAGCAAATATCACCTAAAGCATGATTTATCTATTTATAGGTGCATTATCATCACCTAACACTATTTCAAAAATGTTGTCCCGCCATCCTAAGTCAAACAAAAATATGATATAGGTAAAGTCCATATGGTTGACTATCCTAGGGTTTTCCTAACCCTTTAGGATGGATTTAGGAACCCAATATAAATTCTTGCCTATGGGGTTCACTAAAAATTCCTTAGGAATCCATTTTCTAGCTATTACTTTCTTTTTGTCTTGACCCCTAGCAATTAAACATTTATAGGCCTTTTCATTTTTCTTTTCTTTATAACCTAGGCCTTTCTTGTTGAAGCTTGCCCTTTGGCTCCCAATTATCATATTAAGAGTATTGGAGCCAATTGTAAATTTTTCTAGGGCCTTGGTCAAATAGTCTACCTTTTCTCTTAGAGCCCTATTTTCTTCTATGCATGCATCATTAACATTGAAAGGCATATATTCATGTGAGCATGCATCATCATGACTAGAAGAAATATTATCATTTACATTTAAGCATGCTTTTTCTAGTTTATTTTCTAAGTCCTTAATTTGATCTAGCATGATCTTATTTTTCTTTTTAGCTCTAAATAAATCCTTAGTGAGGCTAGAAATCATAGACATTATTTGCTTAGGGGGTAGATTCGTTACCTCACTTACCGAATCCTCTTCCGATGATGAGGATGTAGAGGAGGCTCCCCCTTCACTTGAGCTCTCCTCACTTGAGCTCGCTTCATTTTTGGAGGAGGAGCAATCCAAGTCGTCAAAAGCCATTAGGGCAAGGTTGGAGTAGACATGTTCTTCCTCTTCGGATGATGATGAGGAAGAAGGATCATCCCATGTCTTTTCTTTGAATGCCTTGACATTCCCTTTTTCTTTAGCCTTCTTTTCTTCTTCCTTTTTCTTCTTGCTCCCCTTCTTCTTCTTTTCTTCCTTCTTTCTCTTCTCCTCCTTGCTTTTGTTCAAGAGGGGACAATTGTCCCTTATGTGTCCCTCTCCTTGGCAATTGTAGCAAATAATTTTCCCCCTTGGTCTTCTACTCCTATCATTAGATTTATTAAATCTAAAACCTTTTAATGCACGCCTTACCCTCCTTACCATATAGACTTCTTCCGTGCTATCCATGGAGGAGGCGGAAGACGCTTCATCGGAGGAGGAGGGGATCTCCATCTTCTTCTTCCCCTTATGTGCCATCAAGGCTACTCCTCTTGAAGATTGAAACTTTGGCTCTTCAACTATTCCTTCAAGCCTTGTTTCGTGGAGCTCCATTGTTGAGAAGAACTCCACCAAGGTACTCACTTCTAGGTTCTTGGACATGTAGAAGGAGTCCACCATTGAGCTCCATTTTGATGACCGGGGAAAGGCATCAATTGCTTTCATGAGCATATCCCAGTTCGAAAGTCTTTCTCCTACACTTGTTAGTCCAATCAAAATTTCTTTAAACCTAGAATGCAATGAGGTTACCTTTTCTCCCTTTTCTAATTTTATGTTGGATAGTTGGGAGCGGAGGAGGTCTCTCCTTGCAAGTTTGGCCTCCGAGGTATCTTCATGAAGCTCTACTAGCTTCTCCCACATCTCCTTAGCACTAGAACATTCCCCAATCCTATTCACCTCTTGTTGGGGAAGTACATTGTAGAGGTGGTGCTTGACCTTTGAATTCGCCAAGTACTCCTCTCTTTGTCTCTTGCTCCACCTTGCTTTCTCCAATAGCTCCCCTTCTTCATTCCTAGGCAATTCGAAACCATTTTCCATAATCAAAAGAATTTCAAAATAAGTCTCGAAAAATACCTCCATTCTCTTTTTCCACCAAGAGAATTCTAACATGATGAATATTAGAGCCACCATTTTGAATGTGCTTGTTGTATGTTAGTCCTACAAGCTTAATACGTAACCGAACGAAACTTGTAGGGGATCGATCGGCCGGCTAGAGGGGGGTGAATATCCCTTTGTCATTGGATGGTGGAATTTGCTCGTCTACACAATTGTTAGCGCAAGCGGAATACTAATAAAAACAAGCAAATAAACAAAGAAGAATACAAACAATGCTAACACCGAAATATAACGTGGTTCACGGCTACGTCGCTAATCCACGGTCCCCGATTCATCCTCGGTGAATCACTCTGCAACCAAATCACTATCAGTCTCTCCTTTGCACAAAGCTAGGTGGAGGTTGTTGGGTTTCCGGCACCGCGGCGAGTGTGTGTTCGTACATGTTTCGTAAACATGTGCACAGCGGAAGAAATAAAAATAATAAATCTACATTTATTACAACACACGCATGCATAGTACAACATGTGTAGACATAACCGTAAATTTAAATTTTGCAATAAAGGAAATTTAACTACGTATACCTTTCGTATCACGTGTAGAGGGAACGGCATCAATCGGAACGATCCTCGCTAGAATCGTCTCTATCCGTATCCACGCCGAGTATCCTTAGGATGACTTCGCAAAGCCACGAGTTTCATCTTCGTACGGGTTACTAGCCTCGTGTTGAAGACGACGTGATCGAGAGATGATCACGATCCAAATCCAAATTCGGACCCAAAGACGAGTCCTCAAAACTCGCTTCTCCGGAGAGGTATTCGTCAACCGTTTGACGAATCCTTCGTCCTCCACCTCAGAGGATTACCGGAGATCGAATCCCCGGTAAGTTAGGTGCTGTCGGAGCTCTAACCGTCGTCCAAAACGACGCTCCGACGAGAGGAAAACAAGCTGTCCATAAAACTGGACAGCTTTGGTGGAGGAGTAGGCGCCGGCCAACCAAGGGAAGCCAAGTGCTCACCTTATCGCCACACCCAAGGGAGATCACCGGAGCACCAACCGGCAGCAGCTCGACACCGGTGAGGGGGAAGGAAGGCTCCTAATGGACGCCGGTTGGAGGAGATGGGCGGCGACAATGAAGTTGGGGCCGAATTCTCCAAGGAGAGGAGGTGGGCGACAACTAGGTTTAGGGCTTTTGGATTAGGGTTTAAGCCCTCTTTTATAGAGAACTAATTCTCTTAATGGTTATTGGATCATAACCATAAGGCCCGTTAACCCGCTCCATTAAGATAAGTTAAAATAAACCAAACCATGATGGTTTATTTTAAGTTAAAACGAACCGAACCAACTTTTGGTTCATTCGTTTAAAATAAATCAAACCCTTTGGTTTATTATCCTCCATTGGATTAGAACCAAACCATTTTGGTTCATCCATTATGTCTTCATAAGACACGGCCTATCCATGCTTCCATTGTGACTGAAACGATTTCATGCTCACTTCTTATTTGGTCCAACCAAACCTATTTTCTCTCGGTATGAGAATCCCATTCTCATGCTCGTTTTAAATCCTTCGGATTATGCTCGTTGTGCATGTGACCAAATAGGTTCTCGGTTTATGTTGGCCGTCTATAATTAACCATTAATTATAGAACGATCATGAGTGGCACCTAGTAGTACATCATGATCCCCAATTAACCGAAAAGATCAACGGTTGTTCCAGAACTATTTCTGAAACCCTTCAGCAGCTCGAATGATTCGTGCCCCATTCCCTTCACTCATCTTATACCCACTTGGTTCAGGACATGGTCTATAGTGTCAGTCCCCACTAGGCTGACTACGTCACACCTAGCCCAAGTATCATTTCCTCGTCCTACGGATTCTAGTTACTGCACATGTATCGAAGAGTACCTTACTCTAAACATGTAATGCTTTGGCCAAAGACTTTAGTAAACATCTGACGAGAGGCCATGGATATACATCTCCTCGCAAGGAGTGGTGAATCCTTTATAGGCTATTCAAACACCTTCAATCACTTCAACTTATACCCAATCATCCCGGGTCCACATCTCCTTAGAGATGCTTGCTTAAGATGTCAAAGCATAAGTCTCCATGATCAAGATGACTTGAATACCGCAAGTCAAAGGAACATCGCACTTAAGCTACAGTAAGAACTTTATTGACATATCTATATATGCAGAGAACCATATGAAGTCTTACGGCTGGTCACTCCGATGAACTAGTTACCATAACTAGCATCCACGATCAACTCCGGACATCACAATGTCTCCAGCCAGTGAGAATCAGCTGCTTGGATCCACCAAGGAGTATACCTCGTGCTAGTCTCGACAGAATTGATGGTGTCCAAATCCATCAATTCATCGACTAGGGATAATTCCGATACATCACAATTACACATGTAAAGATACTCACTAGTTGTGATCCAATCACAAATTCTCTCATGCTGTGAATCGTATCGTGGACATTGAGTAAATGAGTTTAGGATCCAATCAAATACATGAAAACATGTATACTCAAATAGTGAATCTTCATTTATCATATAAATGGTTCATACATAAGGCGATTGCCTTAGGACATCTCTCATATATTACTAACAGACTCCCACTTGGCCTAATGTCATTCGCTACGGTATCCAATACCATAAGCACTACCATGACCCTCAAACTTACTTTGAGGTAATACTTTAGTCAAAGGATCCGCTAAGTTCCTTTCAGTGGGAATTTTCTCGATTTGTATTTCATTCCTACTGATGATCTCTCTGATAAGATGATAGTGGCGAAGCACATGTTTGGATCGTTGATGAGACCTTGGCTCTTTCGCCTGTACAATTGCTCCATTGTTGTCGCAGTAGACCGGTATTGCTTCAACAATGGCCGAAATCACACCAAGTTCATAAACGAACTTCTTGATCCAAACCGCTTCCTTTGCTGCTTCCGAAGCTGCAATGTATTCTGCCTCAGTGGTAGAATCCGCTACAGTGTCTTGTTTGGAACTTTTCCAACTCACTGCGCCCCCATTCAAGGTGAACACGTATCCAGACTGAGACCTGGAATCATCTTTGTCTGTGGAAGCTGGCATCCGTAGACCCGCGTATCACCATGTCCCCTTCTCTATATATTAGGAACACATCCTTAGTTCTTCTCAAGTACTTAAGGATCGTCTTAACAACCACCCAATGATCCATTCCTGGATCAGATTGGTATCTGCTTGTGACACTCAGAGCATACGATACATCGGGCCTCGTACATAACATAGCATACATGATATATCCTATTGCGGATGCATAGGGAATCTTACTCATGCAAATCCTCTCGTCTTCTGTGCGCGGACACATAGACTTCGAAAGGTGTACCCCATGCATGATGGGTAGGTAACCTTTCTTGGATTTCGACATGCTAAACCTCTTTAGCACTCGGTCTATATATGTAGACTGCGAAAGACCAAGCAACCGTTTCGATCTATCTCTATAGATCTTAATCCCGAGGATGTAGGTTGCTTCTCCCAAGTCTTTCATGGAGAATGTCTTGGATAACCAAACCTTAACTGACTGTAAGATTGACACATCGTTTCCTATAAGTAATATGTCATCGACATACAATACTAGGAACACGATTGCACTCCCACTAACCTTCTTGTACACACAAGGTTCATCTGGATTTTGTGAGAAATCAAACCTTTTGATTGTCTCATCAAAACGGATATTCCATATCCTGGATGCTTGCTTCAATCCATAAATGGACCGTTGTAATTGGCATACCTTGGTTTTATCAACCGATGTGAAACCCTCAGGCTGTATCATATACACGTCCTCGAGCAGGTTTCCATTAAGGAAAGTTGTTTTCACATCCATCTGCCATATCTCATAATCATAATGAGCCGCTATGGCCAGGAGCATCCGAATGGACTTAAGCATAGCTACAGGCGAATAGGTTTCGTCATAATCAACACCTTGTTTTTGACGATATCCTTTCGCCACTAATCTAGCCTTATAGGTAATCACATTACCATCCATGTTGGTTTTCTTCTTGAAAACTCACTTGCACCCTATAGGCTTTATGCCTTTAGGTGGGTCAACCAAGTTTCAAACTTGGTTTTCATACATGGAATCCATATCCGACTTTATGGCACTAAGCCACTTATCCCTTTCTGAACTTGTCAGCACTTCTTCATAACTGGTAGGCTCCTCATCATCAATGAGTAACACGTCGTTCGATTCACTTACGAGAAATCCATATCTCTCAGGAATATTGCATGTTCTACCAGATCTACGAAGATGTGGTGTTACAATAGGTCCAGCCGATTGCTCATCATTATGAGTTGTCGGCTGTTGTGCTTCACCAGGTATCTCATCAATGTCTATTTGAGTCTCTCGAGCCTCCTCAAGCTCGACGACACTCCCACTGTTTTCTTGCAAGAGAAACTCTTTCTCTAGAAACACAGCATGCCTTGAAACAAACACCTTTTGTTCCACAGGATGATAGAATTGGTAACCCCTTGTTTCCTTAGGGTATCCAATAAATAGACATTTATCAGACTTAGCATCCAATTTGTCTGATACTGTCCGCTTCACATAAGCAGGACAACCTCATATCTTCAAGTAAGATACATGAGGTTTCTTACTATTCCATATCTCATATGGAGTAGTTGAGACTACCTTGGTAGGCATTCTGTTTAACAAGTAAACAGCTGTCTGAAGTGCATAGCCCCAAAAGGACTTGGGAAGATTCACATGATTCATCATTGACCTGACCATGTCCAATAAGGTCCGGTTACGCCTTTCAGATACACCATTATGCTGTGGTGTATATGGCGGAGTCCATTAAGATAATATGTCATTATCTCTTAGATAATCAAGAAACTCTTGACTTAAGTATTCACCACCTCGATCCGATCGAAGTATTTTAATACTCTTGTCATGTTGTTTCTCTACTTCATTTCTGAATTCTTTGAACCTTTCAAAGGCTTCAGACTTGTGTTTCATCAAGAACACATACCCAAACCGTGAGTGATCATCGGTGAAGGTAATGAAGTAGCTATAGCCTCCTAAAGCTTGAGTTGACATAGGTCCACATACATCAGTATGTATTAGACCTAGTAACTCTCCCACTCATTCACCTTTTCCAGTAAAAGGTAACTTAGTCATCTTGCCTTTTAAGCATGATTCGCATGTATCGTATGAATCCAATTCAAACGATTCCAGAATTCCACATCGGTGTAATTCGGACATGCATTTCTTGCTTACATGGCCAAGACGACAATGCCACATATAGAAGTCTAATTGATTATCCTTTCGAGCAAGCTTGTTGCTCGCTTCGATATTGAAAACGTCACTGGATACGTCCAACGTATAAATACCATTGCTTAAAGTTCTAGTCCCATAAAGAACTCCATTCAAAGTTATGCAACAACAATTGTTACTAAAAGTCAAATGGTACCCATTTCTATTTAAACAAGAAATAGAAATGATGTTCTTTATCAATGAAGGAACATAAAAGCAATTATCCAGTTCTAAGACAAGTCCTGCAGGGAGTTTCAACAAATACGTTCCGATGGCGAGTGCAGCAACCTTTGCTCCATTCCCAACACATAAATTTGACTCTCACTTGACGAGTCTTCTTCTATTCCTTATCCCATGTATGTCATTACATATATGTGAGCCACACCCAGTATCCAATACCCAAGTGTCTGAGGAAATAGAATGACAATCAATAACAAAGATATATGAAAAAGATGGAGCATCTTATGCCTTATTCTTCTTCACAGACTCAAGATAAATCTTGCAATTTCTTCGCCAATGGCCCTACTTGCCATAATGATGGCAAGTGCCCTTTTGAGCTGGTTCTGCCTTTTTAGCCTTTTTCTTCTTCCCATACATTTGTTCCTTTGACTCTCTTAGAACCTTTCTTCGAGGAATCAACTAACAACACCGTCCCCTGCTCATGCTTCTCAGAAGGCTCCACAGTCTTCAGCATGTTGAGCAGTACCACAGATGAACCTTCTTGCATCTCAGAGGTGAAGAGAAGCTTGGAGACTTCGAACCATTCGAATCTCACTTGCTTATCAAACAACTCATAAAGATGAAGGACTATGATATGAGCATCCATATGCTCATGCTGCTTTCATAGCTTGGGTTCCATCGTGGCTAGCATGATGCAACTTATCAGTTCAGAATCAGTCACATGTTTCTGATAGGCCAACAATTGGTCCAGAGTTGCATTGTCACTAGGACGGGCAGAAAGAGGCGCTTCGAGGACATACGCAAGCTTTTCCACCTTGAGAACAATTCTCAAGTTTCTAAGCCAGTCCAAGAAGTTTGGCCCAGTCAATTTATTCGAATCCAAAATGGAACGCAAATTCAAAGACATCATGATCAATCTTAGAAATACAAAATGAGCATATATGAGAAAATGATTTTAAAATGCATCAATATACATTTATAAATCCCATTCATTTTTCGAATTTCAAAAACCCCAAAATCACTTCGGGAGATTGTAGGTCCATCTCTGAATGGGCTGATATCCATCATAGATATGAACAACCTTGGAGAGAGTCCAACAAGCCATTCATAACTACGACGGTAGGTATCCACTATACCGATTTCATATCACGTATATGCAACTATCACAATGTGCTATCAACTAATTGAATGTTCACACATACATCGGGTTGTTAACACATTAACAAGTATGCATCATATGCATAGCACCCAACTTCATCTCCCTTTACATCGACCTTGGAGAGAGTCCAACAAGTCGATGCTTCAGGTTAAAGTCAACCCATTAATCGAAAAATAGTTTTAATATGGTTAGAGCGCATTCAACCAATTAGCCCGGCTTGGAGAGAGTCCAACAACCAAAGCTAACGATAGACCTCTGACTCTTACCATATTAGTGCTAAACTATTCCATGGTTTGAACATGTTCGGGTTCGAGCCGGGCTTGGAGAGAGTCCAACAACCCAAACAAGAAACAGAACTCTGGTTTTAACCATATTAATGGAAGGTGTAGGCTTTAATATTTAGTAAGGGTTTTTATGTCTTATCCTCTTTGCATGCAAATAACTATTATCTACATGGCATGACATACATGGCATACATCTACATGTCACGACACGCATGGCATAATGATATGCATCTAATGCAATTACATGACATACAATTATGTCATGTACAAAATTTCCTTATATGTCATAACTATTTATGGAAATAAAATATGTTTAAGATTTGATTCTCCAAATCAAATCATGATTAAATTAGGAAACAAATTTCCAAATCTAATCACATATTTTATTTATGGAAATAGTTGATTAAGGAAAGTCAATTTAGGAAACCAATTTCCTAAATCATCAAAACTACTTATGAAAATAAAATATTTTAAGATTTGATTTCCCAAATCATATCATGATTAAATTAGGAAACAAATTTCCAAAATCTAATCAAATATTTTATTTATGAAAAATATCAATTTCCATAAATACTTCCAACTTTTCAAAAGTGGAAGATTTCCATAAATGCTTCTAGACTTTCCAAAATTGAAAAATTTCCATAAATACTTCTAACTTTCCAAAAGTAGAAAATTTCCAGAAATATCAATATGACTATCGCAAAACCATTTTACGATTATGTCGAAAAACAATCGGCTCGATACCTTGTTGGGTTCGCATCGGTGAGTGTGTGTGTTCATACATGTTTCGTAAAACATGATAAGCGGAAGAAATAAAAATAATAAATCTACATTTATTACAACACACACAACACACACATGCATAGTACAACATGTGTAGACATAACCGTAAATTTAAATTTTACAATAAAGGAAATTTAACTACGTATACCTTTCGTATCACGTGTAGCGGGAACGGCATCAACCGGAACGATCCTCGCTAGAATCGTCTCTATCCGTATCCACGCCGAGTATCCTTAGGATGACTTCGCTAAGCCACGAGCTTCGTCTTTGTACGGGTTACTAGCCTCGTGTTGAAGACGACGTGATCGAGAGATGATCACGATCCGAATCCAAATTCGGACCCAAAGACGAGTCCTCAAAACTCGCTTCTCCAGAGAGGTATTCGTCAACCGTTTGACAAATCCTTCATCCTCCACCTCAGAGGATTACCGGAGATCGAATCCCCGGTAAGTTAGGCGCTGTCGGAGCTCTAACCGTCGTCCAAAATGATGCTCCGACGAGAGGAAAACAAGCTGTCCAGAAAATTGGACAGCTTTTGTGGAGGAGTAGGCGCCGGCCAACCAAGGGAAGCCAAGTGCTCACCTTATCGCCACACCCAAGGGAGATCACTGGAGCACCAACCGGCAGCAGCACGACGCCAGCGAGGGGGAAGGAAGGCTCCTTCTGGACACCGGTTGGAGGAGATGGGCGGCGGCAATGAAGTTGGTGTCGAATTCTCCAAGGAGAGGAGGTGGGCGGCAACTAGGTTTAGGGCTTTTGGATTAGGGTTTAAGCCCTCTTTTATAGAGAACTAATTCTCTTAATGGTTATTGGATCATAACCATAAGGCCCGTTAACCCGCTCCATTAAGATAAGTTAAAATAAACCAAACCATGATGGTTTATTTTAAGTTAAAACGAACCGAACCAACTTTTGGTTCATTCGTTTAAAATAAACCAAACCCTTTGGTTTATTCTCCTCCATTGGATTTGAACCAAACCATTTTGGTTCATCCATTATGTCTTCATAAGACACGGCCCATCCACGCTTCCATTGCGACTGAAACGATTTCATGCTCGCTTCTTGTTTGGTCCAACCAAACCTAGTTTCTCTCGGTCTGAGAATCCCATTCTCAAGCTCGTTTTAAATCCTTCGGATTACGCTCGTTGTGCGTGTGACCAAATAGGTTCTCGGTTTATGTTGGCTATCTATAATTAACCATTAATTATAGAACGATCATGAGTGGCACCTAGTAGTACATCATGATCCCCAATTAACCGAAAAGATCAACGGTTGTTCCAGAAATTTTTCTGAAACCCTTCAGTAGCTCGAATGATTCGTGCCCCATTCCCTTCACTCATCTTATACCCACTTGGTTCAGGACATTGTCTATAGTGTCAGTCCCCACTAGGCTGACTACGTAACACCTAGCCCAAGTATCATTTCCTCGTCCTACGGATTCTAGTTACTGCACATGTATCGAAGAGTACCTTACTCTAAACATGTAATGCTTTGGCCAAAGACTTTAGTAACAATCCGACGAGAGGCCATGGGTATACATCTCCTCGATAGGAGTGGTGAATCCTTTATAGGCTATTCAAACACCTTCGATCACTTCGACTTATACCCAATCATCCCGGGTCCACATCTCCTTAGAGATGCTTGCTTAAGATGTCAAAGCATAAGTCTCCATGATCAAGATGACTTGAATACTGCAAGTCAAAGGAACATCGCACTTAAGCTACAGTAAGAACTTCATTGACATATCTATATATGCAGAGAACCATATGAAGTCTTACGGTTGGTCACTCCGATGAACTAGTTACCATAACTAGCATCCACGATCAATTCCGGACATCACAATGTCTCCAGCCAATGAGAATCAGCTGCTTGGATCCACCAAAGAGTATACCTCATGCTAGTCTCGACAGAATTGATGGTGTCCAAATCCATCAATTCATCGACTAGGGATAATTCCGATACATCACAATTACACATGTAGAGATACTCACTAGTTGTGATCCAATCACAAATTCTCTCATGCTGTGAATTGTATCATGGACATTCAGTAAATGAGTTTAAGATCCAATCAAATACATGAAAACATGTATAATCAAATAGTGAATCTTCATTTATCATATAAATGGTTCATACATAAGGCGATTGCCTTAGGACATCTCTCATATATTACTAACAGACTCCCACTTGGCCTAATGTCAATCGCTACGGTATCCAATACCATAAGCACTAACATGACCCTCAAACTTACTTTGAGGTAATGCTTTAGTCAAAGGATCCGCTAAGTTCTTTTCAGTGGGAATTTTCTCGTTTTGTATTTCGTTCCTACTGATGATCTCTCTGATCAGATGATAACGGCGAAGCACATGTTTAGATCATTGATGAGACCTTGGCTCTTTTGCCTATGCAATAGCTCCATTGTTGTCGCAGTGGACCGATATTGCTACAACAATTGCTGGAATCACACCAAGTTCATAAATGAACTTCTTGATCCAAACCGCTTCCTTTGCCGCCCGGCCGCAATGTATTCTCGCCTCGATGGTATAATCCGCCATGGTCTTGTTTGGAACTTTTCCAACTCACTGTGCCCCCATTCAAGGTGAACACGTATCCAGACTGAGACCTTGAATCATCCTTGTCTGTCTGGAAGCTGGCATCCGTATACCCGCGTAACACCATGTCCCCTTCTCCATATATTAGGAACACATCCTTAGTTCTTCTCAAGTACTTAAGGATCGTCTTAACATCCACCCAATGATCCATTCTTGGATCAGATTGGTATGTACTCGTGACACTCAGAGCATACGATACATCGGGCCTCGTACATAACATAGCATACATGATAGATCCTATTGCGGATGCATAGGGAATCTTACTCATGCAAATCCTCTCGTCTTCTGTGCGCGGACACATAGACTTCGTAAGGTGTACCCCATGCCTGATGGGTAGGTAACCTTTCTTGGATTTCGACATGTTAAACCTCTTTAGCACTCGGTCTATATATGTAGACTGCGAAAGACCAAGCAACCGTTTCGATCTATCTCTATAGATCTTAATCCCGAGGATGTAGGTTGCTTCTCCCAGGTCTTCCATGGAGAATGTCTTGGATAACCAAACCTTAACTGACTGTAAGATTGACACATCGTTTCCTATAAGTAATATGTCATCGACATACAATACTAGGAACACGACTGCACTCCCACTAACCTTCTTGTACACACAAGGTTCGTCTGGATTTTGTGAGAAATCAAACCTTTTGATTGTCTCATCAAAACGGATATTCCAGCTCCTGGATGCTTGCTTCAATCCATAAATGGACCGTTGCAATTTGCATACCTTGGTTTTATCAACCGATGTGAAACCCTCAGGCTGTATCATATACACGTCCTCGAGCAGATTTCCATTAAGGAAAGCTGTTTTCACATCCATCTTCCATATCTCATAATCATAATGAGCCGCTATGGCCAGGAGCATCCGAATGGATTTAAGCATAGCTACAGGCGAATAGGTTTCGTCATAATCAACACCTTGTTTTTGACGATATCCTTTCGCCACCAATCTAGCCTTATAGGTAATCACATTACCATCCATGTCGGTTTTCTTCTTGAAAAGCCACTTTTACCCTATAGGTTTTATGCCTTCAGGTGGGTCAACCAAGTTCCAAACTTGGTTTTCATACATGGAATCCATTTTCGACTTCATGGCACTAAGCCACTTATCCCTTTCTGAACTTGTCAGCACTTCTTCATAACTGGTAGGCTCCTCATCATCAATGAGTAACACGTCGTTCGATTCACTTACGAGAAATCCATATCTCTCAAGAATATTATGGTTCTACCAGTGATCTACGAAGATGTGGTGTTACAATAGGTCCAAATTGATTGCTCATCACTATGAGTTGTCATGTGCTTCACTGTGTATCTCATCAATGTCTATTTGAGTCTCTCGAGCCTCCTCAAGCTCGACGACACTCCCATCGCTTTTCTTGCAAGAGAAACTCTTTCTCTAGAAACACAAGATGCCTTGAAACAAACACCTTTTGTTCCACAGATGATAGAATTGGTAACCCCTTGTTTCCTTAGGGTATCCAATAAATAGACATTTATCGACTTAGCATCCAATTTGTCTACATATCCGCTTCACATAAGCAGGACAACCCCATATCTTCAAGTAAGATACATGAGATTTCTTACTATTCCATATCTCATATGGAGTAGTAGAGACTACCTTGGTAGGCATTCTGTTTAACAAGTAAACAGCTGTCTGAAGTGCATAGCCCCAAAAGGACTTGGGAAGATTCGCATGATTCATCATTGATCTGACCATGTCCAACAAGGTCTGATTACGCCTTTCAGATACACCATTATGCTGTGGTGTATATGGCGGAGTCCATTAAGATAATATGTCATTATCTCTTAGATAATCAAGAAACTCTTGACTTAAGTATTCACCACCTCGATCCGATCGAAGTATTTTAATACTCTTGTCATGTTGTTTCTCTACTTCATTTCTGAATTCTTTGAACCTTTCAAAGGCTTCAGACTTGTTTTTCATCAAGAACACATACCCAAATCGTGAGTGATCATCGGTGAAGGTAATGAAGTAGCTATAGCCTCCTAAAGCTTGAGTTGACATAGGTCCACATACATCAGTATGTATTAGACCTAGTAACTCTCCCACTCGTTCACCTTTTCGGTAAAGGTAACTTAGTCATCTTGCCTTTTAAGCATGATTCGCATGTATCGTATGAATCCAATTCAAACGATTCCAGAATTCCACATCGGTGTAATTCGGACATGCATTTCTTGCTTACATGGCCAAGACGACAATGCCACATATAGGAGTCTAATTGATTATCCTTTCGAGCAAGCTTGTTGCTCGCTTCGATATTGAAAACGTCACTGGATACGTCCAACGTATAAATACCATTGCTTAAAGTTCCAGTCCCATAAAGAACTCCATTCAAAGTTATGTAACAACAATTGTTACTAAAAGTCAAATAGTACCCATTTCTATTTAAACAAGAAAGCTCACTTGAACCAAAAGCTCCCACGATGCAAATAGAAGTTAATAACTCATCTTCTAATTCCAATAAGAGAAAAGAACCTTCGAAGATGAACCAAACATATCTTTGGCATCTGAGGGTAGGTCATATTAACCTAAGCAGAATTCAAAGGTTGATAGCTGATGGACCTCTGGGTTCTTTAGTGGTGGATGATTTCCCAACCTGCAAATCTTGCTTGGAGGGTCAAATGACCAAGAGGCCTTTTAAGGCCGAGGGGTATAGAGACAAAGATGTGTTGGAGTTGGTTCATTCTGATTTGTGTGGTCCTATTTCTATCTAGACAAGAGATGGTTTTGAATATTTCATCTCCTTTATAGATGATTATTCGAGATATAGATACATTTACTTGAAGCTCCGCAAGTCTCAATGCTTTGACAAGTTCAAAGAATTCAAGGCTGATATGGAGAAATGTCAAGGTAAAAGTATCAAGACACTACGATCTGATCGTGGTGGTGAGTACCTCTTGGGAGAGTTTATGAATTACTTATCCGAGGCTGGGATTCAATCCCAATTGTCTGCACCTAGCACACCCCAGCATAATGGTGTAGCAGATCGAAGGATTAGGACTCTTATGGAGATGGTTAGATCAATGATGAGTTATTCTGAGTTGCCAGATTCGTTCTGGGGATATGCTCTGATACGACAGTGTATATTCAGAACTTGGTACCATCTAAATTAGTGCCTTCTACTCCCACAGAATTGTGGACTGGGCGAAAGCCTAGTCTAAGACATATTCGGATTTGGGGGAGCCCAACACATGTGCTGAAGGTATATGCTGGTAAGTTGGAACCTCGTACAGAAGTGCACATGTTCATTGGCTATCCTAGAGGAACGAAAGGTGGTTTGTTTTATAGTCTTAGAGATTAGAGGGTGATCGTTAGCACGAATGTCATATTTATAGAGGAAGACTATGTGATGAACCACAAGCCCATAAGTAAGATTGTTCTGGATGAATTGAGAGGGGAAGTCACTGCTTCAGTACCACCGATACAAGAGGATATACCACAAGTCACTACACCGTGTGTCATAGAGGATACACAAGTGATACCTCGTCGTAGTGGGAGGGTTGTTAGACAGCCTGATAGATTCATGTTCTTGGGAGAATCTTCTGATTTAGTCCCCGGTGAACATGAACCTGATCCCTGGACATATGATGAGGCGATCCAAGATAAAGATGCAGTATCTTGGCAAAGTGCAATGAATTCTAAGATAGAATCTATGGATTCAAATCAGGTCTGGGAGCTAGTAGAACCACCCAATGGTGTAAAAGCCTTTGGATGGAAGTGGATCTACAAAAGAAAGAGAGGAATAGATGGGAAGGTTGAGACCTTCAAAGTGAGGCTTATTGCGAAGGGGTATACTCAGAAAGAGGGCATCAATTATGAGGAGACCTTTTCGCCGGTAGTCATGCTTAAGTCTATTCGGATTCTCTTATGTATTGTTGCTCATATGGATTATGAGGTGTGGTAGATGGATGTCAAGATAGCTTTCCTTAATGGAAGTCTTGAGGAAAACATCTATATGAAGCAACCAGAGGGATTCATTGCAAAGGGCAAAGAGCATCTTGTGTGTAAGCTTAATTGGTCCATTTATGCATTGAAGCAAGCTTCGAGGTCTTAGAACATCCGCTTTGATGAGGTAATCCAGTATTATGGATTTATTCAAAGTCCAGATGAGTCTTGTGTATACAAAAGATGTGACAGAAACGTAGTGGTGTTTCTTGTACTATACGTAGATGACAATTTGTTAATTGATAACAATGTCAAGGTGTTATTAGACGTTAGGGTATGATTGTCCAAATAGTTTGATATGAAGGACTTGGGAGAAGTGGTACACATCCTTGGGATCAAGGTTATAAGGGATCGCAGGAAAAAGATGTTGTGCTTATCTCAAGCTTCATACATAGACACCATTATGGATCGTTTTAGCATGCAGAACTCCAAGAAAGGTTTTCTACCTTTCAAGCATGGAGTTCCTTTATCTAAAGAGTGTTGGGATTTATACTGAAAAGTCTATCTTTTGTATGAACATCTTTATTTTTGAAATAAGAATCACATGATCATTATTTGCATATTTATGGTTATGCATATTTGTCTGATACATTACATTGTAGATAACATGGTGTGTAGTGTCACACAGGAGATCATGTTATCAGTTCCTTGTAAAGTATAAGTAAAGACTCACAACCGAGATGGGTATGGACAAACCATTGGTATGGTTGTAGTGTGATTTGGTATTGGTTTGTCTTGACCATAGAATTACACTAGTACACTTTGTGTGTATTGAGCAGGACCGACTTAGAGGTGATTCGATTTATTGCTGACTACATAATTGAATCGGACCTCGGATATTATGGTGTACATGCTCTTAATCCCGATATAATAACGGGCACATATACTTAGTATTTATTTCTTTGATTTACCAATGGGCGAGATTTATAGAGTAAATCGATAGGCTTAGTAAGTTGGGAAATGATATTATTTGTATGGTGAGTCGTTGATTATAGGAGGAAACCGTGTCCTATATATTAGGATGTTGATGTCCCCTTGAGGAGCTCATAAGGTTCATCATGTAAACCCTGCAAGTGGACTTGGTCCAGCATGATGATAAGATTGAGTGGTACTACTCATGGAGTTAGATGTTGATTAATTAATTGTCAGTAAATTAATTAATTGATGGACATTCGAGATCTTAAACATGGGGAGATATTTGTACAATTAATATATGGAGCCCATATTTTTTTATGGGGGTTGGTGAGGTAGATCAATGATAATCCTCTAGTGGAATGGATTATCATTAATGGATCAGACTTTATGGGGGCTAGATCCATTAGGTGACCAAGATCCAACTCCTCCTCATGGTTCATATTGTAGCCTATTAACGAAATCCTAGATCCGACGGTAGATATTAAATCTCTAGATTCGATGGTGGAGATTAAATTCCTAGATCTGACAGTGGAGATTAAATCTCTAGATCCGACGATCTCCCAAGATCCGACGGTGGAGATTAATTCTCTAGATCCGATGGTGGAGATTGAAAGGAGGCTTAAGTCTAACTCTATAAATAAGGCTTAGGAGTGGGCGGCAAGAATAACTTGGAGATTAGGGTTTTTGGCTTGGGCGGCTAGGGTTTGGGAAAAGGCTTGGGCGGCAATCTTTGGAAGGATTAGGGTTTGTTTCCTTCTCTTCCTAATTGGTAGCCGACGCCTATCTTCTTTCTCCTTGCTTTGGTCGGCGCCCATACCTTCTCCTATTCTTCTTCTTGGCCGACGGCAATAAGGGTGAAGGTTCTTCCTTTGGAGCTCTTGGCCGACACCCATTATTCCTTCTTCCTCTCCTTGGTGGCCGGCGGCAACAACAAAGAGGAGAAGGTGGCTTGATCTTTCTCCAAAGGGATTGAGTCCGGAACTAGATAGGAGAAGAAGGGAGCTTATTATCTTCCTTTGTTCGTGTAACATCCCAAATTTTAGTTACTATATTTTTATTTAAAGGATATAAATATATATATATATATATATATATATAGAGAGAGAGAGAGAGAGAGAGAGAGAGAAATAAGAATAAAAAAAATGAATAAATAGTTCATAGTCGAGGCTTGAACCATGAACCGTTGATTTGGGGGAATAGGCTTCCCACCACTAAGTCATAAGATTACAAATGAGTAGGATAACAGAATATATCTATTGGTAGAAAAAAAGAAAGAAATTGATTAATCTAGCTGATCATTTAAAGGGATAATTAGATTAAAAAAAATACTAATATATATATATATATATATATATATTTTCCCATCTCTCTTTAAATCTCATGCCTACTCCTCTTCTCTCTATCCCTCCACTCTCCAACGCCGACGCCCACCCTAATCTCACCTCATATCTCTCTCTCTCTCTCTCTCTCTCTCTCTCTCTCTCGTGTTTTTCCTCGAGATGCCGAATCAAAAAAAAAACAAAAGGGGCGGGCTTTTTCCACCGAGGAAAACAAGAGAGGAAAAAAATAAAAAAAAAAGAGCCTCTATAATTTCTCCACCGTGGATTAATTCAAGAGGGGATTTTCAAGAGGGACTTGGTAGAGGATCACGCTAAAGTAAGGAAACACGTAGGAGGTCTTCTCTTTGTGAAGTCTAACGGTATAAATTGGTGAAAAAGCGTAGGATGTAAGTATCCCCTCACCTGCAGTATAAGTGCTTACGATGTAATATTGTATGCTTGATTTTGAATGAAAGAATCTAGAACTATGTGTAGAAGGTTCGGCTAATAGGATTAGAGAAATTATTCTTGAACAATCTTATGAAACTCTTTTTTTAGCTTAAGGGGCACCAAATTTCAGAAGTTGTCTTAGTAATAATTAACCAAAATAATAGTAGTTGATGTTTTTTTTCATCTCACATCAAATTGGTCAAACCAAAATATATATTGAGTTGGTTTGGCTTGATTCCAAGTGCTATGACAGTTTGTTGTGTCAAAAATTAGCCAAGGAAATGTGTCTATTGATTCAGCATAAGTTTTATTTAGCTCCAACAAATTGTAAATCCCAGCAGTCTTATTAGGAGCACTGGAGGATCTTACTAGGAATAGTAAGTGGGTGTGCTGGCATTGGAAAAGTCATCTTATTATTATAAGAATGAAACATCTGTCTATTTATATTTTTGGGGAAATGCTAATTTGTCTAAATCCATTGTACTTAGTTAATGTTTTCTAAGATTTGTATATATTTCTTAAATTTTCTGCATATTTTATTGTAAATGATGTGTCAGTTTGGTAGGCTTGCATGAATCTTCTTGTGCTTGTAACAAGGTTTTGATTTGATGATTTCTATTTATGTTAGTTTAATTTTCCTTATGTCACTACCTTATGTCATGTTAAATTGTACTCATGCCGATTTATGCTATGCTACATGCTTATGTTTTCACCCATGTTAGGCATGACTCACGTATATGAAATGTCTAAGAAATGTTTCCTTAAGAGTGGGGACAAGAACACTCTTTAGGACAAAGAACATGTATGTTATTTTACTTTATGTATGGCTTGTACCGGACCCTAACAAGGTCCACGGGATGGGCTCTAAGGTTGCTCCTAGGTCGACGGACATTGTACGGACCTAGTAACCTAGTAGGTTCGGGATTAGCTACCTCGGATCTATTTAGGATGTGCGCGAATGATGTATGTGGTACAATGTCGGGCCCAATATGTTGAGATTATGTTTAAGTATATAAACTATACGTTTTCAAAGAGCATCCTGCATATACCATTTTATGTTCATCGAATTATCATGTTTAGAGACAATGTACTGTTGCGATGAAAATGCTAAGTTTATGTTCTTTTCCTAAATTGATCATGTCTCTACTTTAAATAAATGCTCTGCTCATATGTTGTTTAAACGAACATGTCATTACTTTACGTTTAATTCATGATGCATGTTTTTGTGAGTAGGAAAGGACCTTACTAAGCCTATGTGCTTACAGTTTACTTTCCTTGTACTGCAAAAAAGGGCAAGGAATAGATAAATTAAAGGGAGCAGCAGGAGGGGCAAAGATGTGTGTGGCAGTGGCATGGTGGACGAGATCATTTTTCATATACGGACTTATGCATGATTTTCAGTTTATGTGTAAACTGTTAGGAGACGTTAATGCTTTCTATGGTTGTTACTCATGTTTATTTTTATGAACCTTGAAATGGTTAATACATGTTTAGTTAAATAAATTGCTAAGACCTTTTTCCATGATTAAATTGTTAGGTTGATTGGGTTAATATAATTAGAGTTAAAAGTTGTAAAATTTTTAAATGCTTCCGCTGTTATATGCATGAATGTATGATCGCGTAGCGCTGTCGCCCGTCTATAGGATGTGTGTTAGGAGGACGGGAAGGGCGGGCGTTACAGGTGGTATTAGAGCCCAGTTCTACCTTTCCACTACACACACATCAAGCTTCCATCCTGCCGCTCCAAGTAAGAAATTTTATGCCTACTCTATTTTTTGTTCATGTATGATAAGAAACACTTTTAGCTTAAATATGCATGAAAATATGTATGATAACCTTATGCTAGCCTTTAGTTTAAATATACATAAATAAATGAATGATAATCTTATACTAGCCTTATTATAATATATGAAGATAAACATGGCTGGGAGACGTAGTAATAGAGTTGATGAGACCGTAATATATGGAAGACGTAGTAATAGAGCTGATGAGACAGTATTTCACTCTCCATGGGGAGCTCCAGTACTGTTGGTAAAGAAGAAAGATGGGTCTATGCGAATGTGCATAGACTACCGTGTGCTAAATAATGTGATGATCAAGAACAGGTACCCTTTACCATGGGTTGACGACCTGTTCGACCAGTTAAAAGGTACCACTGTCTTCCCTAAGATTGACCTAAGGTCTGGCTATCATCAAGTGAAAGTGAAACCAGATGATATACCGAAGACAACTTTCCGAACAAGATACGGACATTATGAGTTCGTAGTCATGCCTTTCGGAGTGACGAATGCTCCTGCTATGTTCGTGGACCTGATGAATCGGGTATTCTTAACGTTTCTTGACAAGTTCGTGATCGTCTTCATTGATGATATCCTCGTCTATTCGAGAAATCAAGAAGAGCATGTCGAACACCTGAAGATGGTATTACAGATTCTTCGAGAAAAGCAACTATATGCCAAGTTCTCCAAATGTGAATTCTGGCTCGATCAAGTATCTTTTCTGGGTCATATTATATCCAAAGATGGAGTTATGGTAGACCCAAGAAAGATTGAAGCTGTGAGTAACTGGAGCAGGCCAAAGAATGCTAGCGAAGTGAGGAGTTTTCTCAGATTAGCGGGCTATTACCGGAAATTCATAGAAGACTTCGCCAGAATAGCAGCACCTATGATAGTTCTCACCCAGAAGAACAAGAAGTATGTATGGACGGAGGAATGTGAGAAGAGTTTCTTGGAGCTGAAAAGGAGACTTACAAGTGCTCCAATCCTTACTCTCCCAGAGAACGACAAGAGCTTCGACATGTACAGCGATGCCTCCGGATTGGGACTCAGAGCTGTACTTATGCAGAGGGGTAAAGTTATTGCCTATGCCTCTAGGCAACTCAAGGAACATGAAAAGAACTATCCCACTCATGATTTAGAGCTAGCAGCTGTGGTCTTTTCTCTCAAGGTATGGAGGCACTATCTATATGGAGCACAGTGCAAGATTTATACGGATCACTAGAGTCTGCGGTATTTCTTCACTCAGAAGGACCTCAATATGAGACAACGCAGATGGCTGGAGCTCGTGAAGGACTATGACTGCGAGATCTTTTACCATCCTAGTAAGGCAAACAAAGTGGCCGATGCACTCAGCAGGAAGTGCAGTGCCACCCTGATGTCCTTATCGGTATTGTCTCGACCGCTGGAGAAGGAAATTATGCGCTATGGAATCGAGGTTATTTCTGGGCAGCTTTCGACCATGTCAATAATACCACCACTATTCGATGACATATTAGTAAAACAAAGTGATGATCCAAGTCTCCAAAGGATCAAGCAGGAGATCCTAGAAGGAAAAGGCGAGGGTTTTCGTATCACCAATAGCGGAGTATTATACCTTAGGGATCGGTTATGTATCCCTAACGATCCGGAACTATGCAAAAAGATATTAGAGGAGGCTCACGGAACCCCCTATTCTATACATCCGGGATCCACCAAAATGTATCAAGACCTGAAAGAGAAGTTCTGGTGGTCCGGTATGAAGAGGGACGTAGCTCAACACGCCAAGACTCACCGACCGCCAAAGAGTTAAAGCATAACACTAGAGGCCTGGAGGAGTTCTACAACTGATCCAAATTTCGGAGTGGAAATGGGAAGACATCTCTATGGATTTCATTTCAGGTCTTCCCAGGACTATGAACGGATATGACGCTATATGGGTTATCGTTGACAGATTGACAAAGTCAGCTCATTTCCTAGCAATCAAGATGACATATTCGATTGAGCAACTGGCTCAATTATATGCTAAGGAAATCATCATACTGCATGGTATTCCCAAGACCATCATTTCAAATAGGGATGGTCGCTTTACTGCATAATTTTGGGGATGCGTTCATAAGGCACTTGGCACGAAGCTGCGTTTCAGCACTGCCTTTCATCCTCAGACAGATGGGCAAACAGAAAGGGTGAACCATGTACTGGAAGACATGTTACGAGCTTGTGCCTTGGATTTCAAAGGGAGTGGGTGCCACTACTTACCATCAGAATGGCACCTTATGAAGAATTATATGAGAGAAGATGTAGGTCTCCGATTTGTTGGTACGAAGGTGGTGAGAAGAAAGAGATGGGACTTCAGACGGATTTCATCGATGACACCACCAGAGTGATACAGAATATCCACCAAAGAATAGAGACTGCTCAGAGTCGGCAGAAGAACTATGCGGATCAACGACGTAGACCTTTGGAATTCAATGTCGGAGATTTGGTATTTCTCCGGGTAGCTCCTATGAAAGGAATAATGAGATTCGGGAAGAAAGGAAAGCTAAGTCCGCAATATGTAGAACCGTACAAGATTCTGAAAAGAGTTGGCAAGGTAACTTACGAGCTAGGACTACCTCAGAAGATATTTGCTATTCACAATGTGTTCCATGTCTCGATGCTTAAGAAGTGCATTTCCAGTACCGACTAAGTGGTCGAGCCACAGACAGTACAAATTCAAGAGGACCTGAGCTATGAAAGTCGACATATCCGGATACTAGACCGATAAGTCAAAAGACTAAGGAATAAAGAAGTACCCTTAGTGAAGGTCCTATGGCAAAGTCAACGATACGAAGAAGCCACCTGGGAACGTGAGGATGACATGAAGCAAAAGTACCCCATGTTGTTCTAAGTTTCGAGGACAAAACTTTTATAAGGTATAAGGGATTGTAACATCCCAAATTTTAGTTACTATATTTTTATTTAAAGGAAATATATATATATATATATATATATATATATATATATATATAGGATAAGAATAAAAAATAAATAAATAAATAGTTCGTAGTCGAGGCTTGAACCATGAACCGTTGATTTGGGGGAATAGGCTTCCCACCACTAAGTCATAAGATTACCAAGGAGTAGGATATAACAGAATATATCTATTGGTAGAAAAAAAGAAAGAAATTGATTAATCTAGATGATCATTTAAAGGGATAATTAGATTAAGAAAAATTCTAATTTATATATATATATTTTTTCCCATCTCTCTTTAAATCTCATGCCTTCTCCTCTTCTCTCTCTCCCTCCTCTCTCCAACACCGACGCCCACCCTAATCTCACCTCATCTCTCTCTCTCTCTCTCTCTCTCTCTCTCGTGTTTTTCCTCGAGACGCCGAATAAAAAAAAACAAAAGGGGCGGCCTTTTTCCACCGAGGAAAACAAGAGAGGAAAAAAATAAAAAAAGAGAGCCTCTATAATTTCTCCACCGTGGATTAATTCAAGAGGGGATTTTCAAGAGGGACTTGGTAGAGGATTACGCTAAAGCAAGGAAACACGTAGGAGGTCTTCTCTTTGCGAAGTCTAATGGTATAAATTGGTGAAAAGCGTAGGATGTAAGTATCCCCTCACCTGCAGTATAAGTGCTTACAATGTAATGTTGTATGCTTGATCTTGAACGAAAGAATCTAGAACTATGTGTAGAAGGTTCGGCTAATAGGATTAGAGAAATTATTCTTGAACAATCTTATGAAACTCTTTTTTTAGCTTAAGGGGCACCAAATTTCAGAAGCTGTCTTAGTAATAATTAACCAAAATAATAGTAGTTGATGTTTTTTTTCATCTCACATCAAATTGGTCAAACCAAAATATATATTGAGTTGGTTTGGCTTGATTCCAAGTGCTATGACAGTTTTTTGTGTCAAAAATTAGCCAAGGAAATGTGTCTATTGATTCAGCATAAGTTTTATTTAGCTCTAACAAATTGTAAATCCCAGCAGTCTTATTAGGAGTACTGGAGGATCTTACTAGGAATAGTAAGTGGGTGTGCTGGCATTGGTAAAGTCATCTTATTATTATAAGAACGAAACATCTGTCTATTTATATTTTTGGGGAAATGCTAATTTGTATTAATCCATTGTACTTAGTTAATGTTTTCTAAGATTTGTATATATTTCTTAAATTTTCTACATATTTTATTGTAAAGGATGTGTCAGTTTGGTAGGCTTGCATGAATCTTCTTGTGCTTGTAACAAGGTTTTGATTTGATGATTTCTATTTATGTTTGCTTAATTTTCCTTATGTCACTACCTTATGTCATGTTAAATTGTACTCATGCCGATTTATGCTATGCTACATGCTTATGTTTTCACCCATGTTAGGCATGACTCACGTATATGAAATGTCTAAGAAATGTTTCCCTAAGAGTGGGGACAAGAATACTCTTTAGGACAAAGAACATGTATGTTATTTTACTTTATGCATGGCTTGTACCGGACCCTAACAAGGTCCACGGGATGGGCTCCAAGGTTGCCCCTAGGTCGACGGACATAGTACGGACCTAGTAACCTAGTAGGTTCGGGATTAGCTACCTCGGATCTATTTAGGATGCGCGCGAATGATGTATGTGGTACAATGTCGGGCCCAATATGTTGAGATTATGTTTAAGTATATAAACTATATGTTTTCAAAGAGCATCCTGTGATATACCATTTTATGTTCATCGAATTATCATGTTTAGAGACAATGTACGCTATGATGAAAATGCTAAGTTTATGTTCTTTTCCTAAATTGATCATGTCTATACTTTAAATAAATGTTGTGCTCATATGTTGTTTAAACGAACATGTCATTACTTTACGTTTAATTCATGATGCATGTTTTTGTGAGTAGGAAAGGACCTTACTAAGCCTATGTGCTTACAGTTTACTTTCCTTGTACTGCAGAAAAGGGCAAGGAATGGATAAATTAAAGGGAGCAGCAGGAGGGGCAAAGATGTGTGGCAAAGGGCATGGTGGATTTAGATCATTTTTCATATAATGGACTTATGCATGATTTTCAGTTTATGTGTAAACTGTTAGGAGACGTTAATGCTTTCTTTGGTTGTTACTCATGTTTATTTTTATTAACCTTGAAATGGTTAATACATGTTTAGTTAAATAAATTGCTAAGACCTTTTTCCATGATTAAATTGTTAGGTTGATTAGGTTAATGTAATTAGAGTTAAAAGTTGTAAAGTTTTTAAATGCTTCCGCTGTTATATGCATGAATGTATGATCGCGTAGCGCCGTCGCCCGTCTATAGGATGTGTGTTAGGAGGATGGGAAGGGCGGGCGTTACAGTTCGAAGCGAACAAGGAAAGGAAGATACGTGATCTAGGAGGCTTCATCTCTTGGAGGATCGTTGCCCACACAATGTCTAAGAGGAGGATAGGATATACGATAGAAGACCTTGAGGTAAACAAGAGGTATAATTCTTATTTTAGTTTCCTTTTGTTATTTTGTATGATATATGTAATTGCATGTGGCTAATTTACTTGGACCCTGAAGACAAACACAAAAACCGGTGATCTGTACATCGTCTATTCCGCGGCTAATCGAAGTAAAGAGGTAGGTTGGTTGAACAACAAATTTGTTCAAGTGACCACTCTAATCGAATAGCACGAAGATGGATCGGTTGCTTGGGTAATCTCTCTTCATCAAGGATTATTTTTTTTTAATCCGGAGACGTAGATGAGATCGCCATGCACTTGCGATCGAGGTGGGAAGCGAAGCTTCGGATCCATCCTTCAAGTGGTATCAGAGCCAAGGTTTCTGGTTTTGTGTGTTTAGGATTCTGTTACTTTTATGCACTTATCATATATTGCATGTGTCGGATGATAGTAGGATGTGCGTAGGCTAACTCTTTGGTTGCAGGCATAAGATCCAACTATTATGGCCATATGTGTGTGCATGTGATTGGATGTGTGTAATTGTATTATTATTTGAATCCTTGGAGTTGACGAGGCTAGTATTTAATTTTTTTAATTAAGTACGACATTGTTTAGCCACTCTTTTATTTTAGTTTACTTTTGATCTAGATTTCATGTACACTCCTTCGTGGTGTATAGGATCGATGGATGTAAATTAAAATAATTATTCTCGGCTCGGATCTCCGGGATGGCTTGTACATGGCGTAGGGAGGAGCGGACGAGATGGTGATACGACGGGAGGCATTTTGAAGAACAAAAGCCATAATAGTTGGAAATTGTTTTTCATATTTATTGCTTCTTGTTTGATATTCATATCGTGTGATAGGAAAATGTTGGTGCAATCGGCCCAGGTCATGATTGACCAGGACTCGAGTTTGACTTGAGTGATGTTTTGATGTTTCGACAAAAACATATGACAATGTAATTGTCATTTGGTAAAGTCCAAGTCTTGAGTACTTGGCATGGAAAGTCCAAGCATGGTCTTGGCATGGAAAGTCCAACATGGGTTGGCAAGGGAAAGTCCAAGCTTGAGCCTTGGCATTTGAGAAGTCCAAGGGTTTGTTATTGGCAGCGTAAAGTCCAAGCGGGAGTCTTGGCAGCATAAGTCCAATTGTTGGCGGCATAAAGTCCAAGCGGAGTCTTGGCGGCGTAAGTCCAA
Organism: Wurfbainia villosa; assembly: GCA_025175895.1. Lineage (NCBI taxonomy): Eukaryota > Viridiplantae > Streptophyta > Magnoliopsida > Zingiberales > Zingiberaceae > Wurfbainia > Wurfbainia villosa. Next base: position 109,392,228 of record CM045987.1, on the reverse strand, counting down.
TATGCCTTGGCGGTGTAGACACCGTTAGCATGACATAGCCGATGGAAGCACCTGAAGGCTAGCGCGATGGATGAACAAGTCATGGATGACTTGGAGGGATCCGAGAGGCGTGAGGCTGATGGAGGTGGTTAGAAGGCTTAGGTCTAGGCTAAGGGTGGTCTAGCAAGTATGGGGGAACCATACTTGGGTTAAAACCTCATGGTTGAGGTGTGTCAGTCGACTGATGCCATGTGGCAGTCGACTGGACCAAGTCAACTAGGGTTTGACTGCGGGAAGTGGCCTAGCAGTCGACTGCCATTGTTAGGCAGTCGACTGATCATGTGATCAGTCGACTGATGCTCGGATTTTCGGCCACAGAATGGAGTCTCACTCATTGCGAGGGCGAGCGATGAGTGATGGCTCATCAGTCGACTGATGGTCATGATCAGTCGACTGATGTCCTAGCCGTTGGATTTTTTCCAGCGTGGATTACACCGTTGTCTCACAGCAACAGTGTGATCAGTCGACTGATGGTCCCGATCAGTCGACTAATCGACCTTTTCCAGCACAGGTTGAAGCTATATAAGGAGCTCGTGATGGAGGAAAAGATAGCGATTTTTCTTGAGCGAAATTGAAGAGGGAAGTTGGTGCTTTCCAGTCCTTCAAAGCTAGTTCAAGGCAATCAAAGATCAAGCAATCCAAAGCTCTTGTAAAGTGTTTTTCCTTCACTTGGATTTGTATTTCATATTGTATTTGCTTGTATCTAATTGATTATTGTTGTAATCATATTGTACGAGGTTTCTCCGCCTCCGGATTGTTCCGAGAAGGAGTTATTGTTATAGTGGTGTGTGATTGGCATCGCTAGGGTTCGTACGAACCCGATCCGTGGAGTAGGAACCGTGCGGTTCCGAACCACGTTATATCGTTGTGTTAGCGTGTTGTGAATTTCATTATCGTTATTACTTTTCTATTTCCGCTACGCTAATGAAATTGTAGAAACAAACGCGAAAGAATTAGATTGACGCTATTCACCCCCTCTAGCCGTTCAATATTCCTAACAAGTGGTATCATAGCCCAGGGCTCTTCTACGGACTAACCGCCCGGAGCTAAGAAAAAAGGCTAGAGGGTGAAGATGGAATTCCAAGACAAGCTTGGATGGGATATCAATACTCCACCTCCATATGATCCAGAAGATTTTCCGGCGTGGAGAGCAAGAATGGAAACATTCTTGATGATGAACATAGAGGATTGGTTCATCCTCGTTGAAAGCCTTGAACCCCCTAGGGATAAGAAGGGGAATGTCCTAAAATTGAAAAAGTGGACCCAAGAGCAACGTCAAAAGCTCAAGACCGAAGTTAAGGTAACGAAACTTTTGGAAGATTTAATCCCTAATGATGTTTTGTGCAAGCTAGGGGATTACATGTATGCCAAGGAGCTATGGAGAAAATTGGCAAGATTCCATGAGGAGAGTTCATCCTCAAGTGAAAGTGAGGAATCGGAAGTTGAGATGGAGTCAACTTCCGGATCGGAGAAAGAAGAAGTAGAAGAGATGGAAGAAGCATCTACTTCTAGGATTGAGGAGGAGAGACCATCCTCTACACCGGAGCAACCTCAAGAAGAGCCTTCAACATCCGATCAAGATGAGGAAGCTCAAAATTCAACTCCGGCACCTACCACCACCCTAGGTAACTCAAACACTTTATCTTCCAATAAAAATCATATAATGTGCTTTGAGTGTAGGGAGTATGGGCATTACAAGAGCAAATGCCCAAAGAAGGTTAGGAAAGCTTCTCCGGCGCCCAAAAGTCAACAAAAGTCAAAGGATGCCGGTTCCCCAAGTCAAAAGAGCAAGGAGCATATTATATGCTTCAAGTGCCATCAAAAGGGGCATTATAGAAGTCAATGCTCTAGGGGGAGGAAAAAGACCCAAGAAGAAGCATCACAAGTAGGGGGAGCTAAGGTTAACCCTAAGGTACATTTTAGTAGTGCATCTTCTAATTTAAATGTTAAAAAGCATGCTAGGAATTTAAATTCTCCTGCAATTTATGAAAATCATGCTAATAGGAATAAATGTTTTTTATTAGGAGCTAAAAGTGTCCATTTTAGTAATAAGGAGAAATTTGGGACTAATGTCCCTAGAAAAACCATACCATACCTAGGGAATCTATTAAGAAAATACAAGAACATCTAGGTGTTAATCCAAAATAGACTAGGCGTATGCCAAGGAAGTCCAATGCCCAAGATTTAAATCAAAATTCTAAAATTGGGCAATTAGAATTAGAAAACCAAGCCTTGAGGTCAAGGCTTCAAAAACTTGAGAAGACCCTCAACACTATGCAAAATCATTTTAAAGGGTCTAATGGTCAAACTCCTAGGTCATGAAGTCAAAGTCAACATCTAGGACCTAAGAGTCAAAAGTCAACCAAGGGCAAGAATGGTTTGGGTCACAAACCTAAGTCCAAGGTGACTTATCATAGTGTTCCATTTGACTATAGAACACTAACTAGGTCTAGGAAGACCAAGGTCAATGGGGAAATCATCCCTAGAGTTGACCAAGGTTTGTGCCTCGTGGCCAAGGTTTCGAAGAAACCTAGGGTGGCCGCTAAGAAGGTTGTTAGGGAGGCAATCCCTAAGGTTAACCTAGGCAAGACCAAAATGACCAAGGCTAATAAGCCTAGAAAGGTCATTAGGAAGGTATCTAGGGAGGTTATCCCTAAGGAATACCTAGTTAATTCAATGAGCTCAAATAGATTTTGGGTTCCAAAGAGCGTGATTGATTCACGTTAAATGGATTAGAATGTGCCAACCATGATTGGATGAGTAGTTAACTCAACCATGGTAAAGATGGCACTTTAGGTTATTTTCAAGGTTATGGGTGCCTTGGAAAAACATTTGAGCTTTAATCCTAAAGGATTTTAGGATGTGCCAATATAGTTTTTGAAAAACATGAAAATCAATAAAAGTGGCACAATCTAGATTTAGAGGTCATAGTGTGTAACTTTGATTGTTGGCACACTTTAAAAGTTCATGTAAAAGTAACATCAAGAGTGATACTCAAGTGTCACACAACTTGATGTCTTATACTCACCATGCTTCATATGTTTTACCATATGTTTGCATGGAAGGAATGTCTAGGATGGATTGCATCTCACAAAACAAGTCTTTTACCTTGATTGTGTATTTCAACACTTAGAAAGGGTGAGATGTTAGGATTTGGAAATCATTGAATGTTAATGTTTGCAAAAATGAAATAAAACATTAAAACACATTAACAAATACATGAATGTAAGTGTAACATCAATATATTCGATATACAAGAATAAACATGATAAAATGGATTAATTAGATGAAGAAATCAAGATTTTTAGAATTTCAGAACTGGAAATCAGATATCAGTCGACTGATAACACCAGTATACGATACGATCGCGGTCATCGATCGAGGTCCGCTTCATGACTCATCGCTTGAACATCGATCGGTGATGGGATACATCAATCGACTGATAATACTGTTCACCAAGGTTGAGGGGCATCAGTGCCGCGATCGAGAGTGATCGCACATCGATGGTGATGAGCAATATCGATCGATGATATTCGTAGCACGTCCGCGAAGGTTCAGATGATTGCCGAGCCGGATCAGTCGACTGCCGGCTCAGAAAACCCGGTAATAAACCGCGATCAGTCGACTGATGCTCACATCAGTCGACTGCATCGCGATTTTATAACGCCGAACCGCTAGGGTTCGGCGTCTTCACTCGACGCGCCTTCGTTCTTTTCTCCTTCTCCGATCGCCATCTTTTTCTCCGACCGATCCTTCCGGTCGTGCCAGCCGCCCAAGGTGTTAGGTTTGTTAGATGAGCCCTAATTTGCCTTAGTTCACTTATTTCAAGCCGTGTTTCACTCGTTCTAGGGTTTATCTCCTTGTTTTTCCGATTAGGTTCCGGCGTCTGAGTTCTCCGGCGAACCTTCCGGCGACCCCTCAGCAATATCTGAGCATTTCCTCCGGCCACACCTCCAAATGGCGCCTAAGTAACGCTCTTCTTACCCAAGCCCTAATTTGTCTTTCCATTAGAATTTAGTTTTTATCTAATCATGTATTATGTCCTTGCATGTCATATCATTACATTGCATTCATAATAGGAGACCCCGTAGGAATGATCCACCCAAGGGTGAATCTCGATTGTACCAACCTATGTTGGTTAGGTACATCAATAGGGACTTAGTCAAAAAGGGGGAGAATGTTTGGGGGAGAACATTTGGAGGGATTACCAATTTGGGATAATTGGTAAGAGATTTGAGTTAGTGTTCTAACTCAATGGTTTGTTAGGTTTTTGTCAAACATCAAAAAGGGGGAGATTATTGGTGCAATCGGCCCAGGTCACAATTGACTAGGACTCGAGTTTGACTCGAGTGATGTTTTGATGTTCGACAAAAACATATGACAATGTAATTGTCATGGGAAAGTCCAAGTCTTGGGTACTTGGCATTGAAAGTCCAAGTGGGACACTTGGCATTTGGGAAAGTCCAAGCATGGGTCTTGGCAATGTAAAGTCCAACATGGGTTGGCAAGGAAAGTCCAAGCATGGGTCTTGGCAATGGAAAAGTCCAAGCATGGTCTTGGCATGGAAAGTCCAACATGGGTTGGCAAGGGAAAGTCCAAGATTGAGTCTTGGCATTTGAGAAGTCCAAGGGTTTGATTTTGGCGGCGTAAAGTCCAAGCTGGAGTCTTGGCAGCATAAGTCCAATGGTTGGCGTCGTAAACTCCAAGCGGAGTCTTGGCGGTGTAAGTCCAATGTGCCTTGGCGGTGTAGACACCATTAGCATGACATAGCCGATGGAAGCACCTGAAGGCTAGCGCGATGGATGAACAAGTCATGGATGACTTGGAGGGATCCGAGGGGCGTGAGGCTGATGGAGGTGGCTAGAAGGCTTAGGTCTAGGCTAAGGGTGGTCTAGCAAGTATGGGGACACCATACTTGGGCTAAAACCTCATGTTTGAGGTGTGCCAGTCGACTGGTGTCATGTGGCAGTCGACTGGACCGAGTCAACTAGGGTTGATTGCGGGAAGTGGCCTAGACGATCGCTGCGGAGGAGGCAATGATCGATGGGAGCAGCGATCGATCTTATGATCGGTCGACCGGTGCTCGTAATTTCGCCACATGGAGTCGACACTGATCGGGTCGAGTGAGAACTCCATCAGTCGACTGATGGGTATGATCAGTCAACTGATGGTAGTTCCGTTGGAATTTTCCAGCGTGGAACTAGCCGTTGTCTCACGACAACCGATCGATGGTCCCGATCTATAAGGAGCTCGTGATGGAGGAAAAGATAGCGATTTTCTTGGGCGAAATTGAAGGGGGAAGTTGGTGCTTTCCAGTCCTTCAAAGCTAGTTCAAGGCAATCAAAGATCAAGCAATCCAAAGCTCTTGTAAAGTGTTTTTCCTTTACTTGCATTTGTATTTCATATTGTATTTGCTTGTATCTAATTGATTATTGTTGTAATCATTATTGTACGAGGTTTCTCCGCCTCCGGATTGTTCCGAGAAAGAGTGTTTATTAGTGGTTGCATGTGCATCACTAGAACTCGTAGAGCTCGATCCGTGGTGCAGGAACCGTGGGGTTTCGAACCACGTTATATCGTTGTGTTAGCGTGTTGTGTATTTCGTTATCGTTATTACTTTTCTATTTCCGCTGCGCTAACGAAATTGTAGAAACAAACACGAAAGAATTCCATTGACGCTATTCACCCCCCTCTAGCCGTTCCAATATTCCTAACAAGTGGTATCAGAGCCTGGTGGCTCTTCAACGGATTAACAACCGGGAGCAAGACGCTAGAGGGTGAAGATGGAATTTCAAGACAAGCTTGGATGGGATATCAACACTCCACCACCATACGACCGAGAAGATTTTCCGGCGTGGAGAGCAAGAATGGAAACATTCTTGATGATGAACATAGAGGATTGGTTCATCCTAATTGAAGGCCTTGAACCCCCTAGGGATAAGAAGGGAAATATCCTAAAATTAAAAAAGTGGACCCAAGAGCAACGCCAAAAGCTCAAGACCGAAGTTAAGGTAACGAAACTTTTGGAAGATTTAATTCCTAATGATATTTTGTGCAAGCTAGGGGATTACATGTATGCCAAGGAGCTATGGAAGAAATTGGCAAGATTCCATGAAGAGAGTTCATCCTCAAGTGAAAGTGAGGAATCGGAAGATGAGATGGAGTCAACTTCCGGATCGGAGAAAGAAGAGGTGGAAGAAGTGGAAGGAGCATCCACTTCTAGGATTGAGGAGGAAAGACCATCCTCTATACCAGAGCAACCTCAAGAAGAGCCTTCAACATCCGGTCAAGATGAAGAAGCTCAAAATCCAACTCCGGCCTCCACCACTACCCTAGGTAACTCAAACATATGTGTTAATAATAAAATGCATATAATATGTTTTGAGTGTAGGGAAACCGGGCACTACAAAAGCAAGTGCCCAAAGAAGATTAGGAAAGCTTCACCGGCACAAATAGTCGGTGTTCCCAATGCCAAGAAAAGCAAGGAGCAAGTCATTTGCTTCAAGTGTCGGCAACCGGGGCATTACCGAAATCAATGTCCTAGGGGGAGAAAAAAGACCCAAGAAGGAGCTATACATGTAGGGGGAGCCTCCAAGGCAAACCCTAAGGTATATTTCAATAATGCATCTTCTAAATTTAAAAGTCAAAAGCATGCTAGGAATTTTAATTCTCTTGCAATTTGCCATGAAAAGCATGCTAATAGAAATAAATACTTTTGTTTAGGTGCTAAGAGTGTCCACTTAGGAAATAAGAAGAAATTTGGGACTAATATCCCTAAAAATATATTGCCTAAGGAAAGCATTAAGAAAATAGGAGAACATCTAGGCTTTAATGCTAAGGAATCTAGACATATGCCTAGAAATAGAAATATCTCAAGAGAAAATGAAAAGTCAAAAATTGAGATATTAGAAAAGGAAAATCAAGCCTTGAGGTCAAGGCATGAAAAACTTGAAAAGACCCTCAACATTATGCAAAATCAAATGCAAGGGTCAATTGGTCAAACTTTTAGGTCAAATAATCAAAGTTAACAAGTAGGACCTAAAAGACAAAAGTCAACCAAAGGCAAGAAGGGTTTGGGTCAAAAACCTAAGCCTAAGGTGGCTTACCAAAGTATTCCATTTGATTATGGAACACAAACTAGGTCTAGGAAGACCAAGGTCAATAGGGAAGTCATCCCTAAGGTTGACCAAGGTAGGTGCCTAGTGGCTAGGGTTTCGAAGAAACCTAGGGTGGCCACTAAGAAGGTTATTAGGGAGGCAATCCCTAAGGTTAACCTAGGCAAGACCCAAATGACCGAGGCTAATAAGCCTAGAAGGGTCATTAGGAAGGTATCTAGGGAGGTTATCCCTAAGGAATACCTAGTTAACCCAAGGAGCTCAAATAGGTTTTGGGTTCCTAGGAGCGTGATTGATTCATGCTAGATGGGGTTAGGGTGTGCAAACCTTGATTGGATAGGTAGTTAACTCAACCATGGCAAAGGTGACCCTTTAGGTTATTTTCAAGGTTATGGTTACCTTGGAAATACATTTGAGTCTTAATCCTAAAAGTTTTTAGGATGTGCCAATATTTTTTTTAAGTTTGATAAAATGATCAAATTGGCACAATTTAGGTTTAGAGTTTAGTGTGCCATTTTGGGTTTTTGGCACACTTGGGAGAAAAATAGAAATATGGCAAAACATAAATAATTATATGAAATGGCAATTAATATTAAAATTTAGGTATTCTTATACCTATACTTTTTATATGCCATGTTTTGTTTGCCATATAACATGCCATGACATAATACTTAGTTTTAATCATATAAAATGTCATGATCATGTTTAGGTTTTAGGTTAATGTCATGAGTTTTTAGTTTATATCATATGTCATGACATCATGATCATTGGCCATGCTTTAATTTTTGCTATCATTATGCCATGATCATACATTTCATGCATTAATTTGATTGAAATTGATTTAAGGACAATGACATGACTTGAAGTCTCATTTATAAGGGAATCAAGTAGAGTTGCCTTAGAAAGATGCATGAAACCCTAGATTAGGGAGAACAAAACTCACATCTCACATCCAATTGACATGTATGTGTATTTATACACCCTAGATACATGTGAGATGCTAGGATATGAGTTGAGTTCAAGGTGCATAGTTTTTGCATCTAGTTGAACCAAAACTCATTTTAATTCAATGTGGATCATTGGAAAAGCTTGTATACAAGTCATGTATATTAAGCCCAAGGAATATGATCCAATATAGGTTTTCAAAAATATTTTAAAATCGATTTAGAAAACCTTGGTGAAGCCTATCTTTTGATAGCAATCACCATTGATGAAGTTGATACAAAGTATGACCAAAACATTGAAAATTTCAATGGTTTTGAACTTTGTGCCAATTTTACTATTTTATGGGTAAAATAATTTTCAAATATTTTTCACCCATTGCATGTGTCATAAATGTTATACGTATGAATTTTCAGGATTTTTCGATATACGTATAATTAGTTATGTTTTTCCAAAACTCAATTCTGATAACTGAAATTCAGAAATTTTATTATCGATCACACAGTGGCGATCGGTGATGGAAATGTGATCGTGGTAGCTGACAGAGTCGACTGCCAAGGCTGATTTTGGGTTAACAAGGTTTGTTTAGCCCGTGTTCAGCCACGGTAAAGGTCCCTAACCACTCCTAACCCTAGAATATGCTTTGGGAAGCATTATAAAGGGTGAAAATCCATTGGATATGGATTAGGAGAAATGTTAGGTCAAAGTATCAAATTTAAGGGTGGAAAAGTTCATGTTTGAACCTTTAACCTTATTTTTGATGGTTTAGAGTTCCTATTGGCTTAGGGACTTCCTAAGGACATTGTTGGTGCAATGGTCAAGGGGGAGCAAGCCTTTAGGGGGAGGTATCCATCTTGGGATGATGGATGTGTTATTCTCCTTGAAGAGGAGAAGTTATGGGAGAATTTGACATCAATTGGGAAATTGATGGGACTTTTACAAACCCAATTTGGAATTTGGGAGTGTGTATAGGATTGCCTCTCTTAAGTGATATGGGACTTATCACTAGGAAGATAGTAGGCATTCTAGATATTCTTAGACCAAGGGGGAGATTGTAAGATCTCATTGGGACATGAGACATTGATCTCCTTGGAGAGAAGACCATTTTGATGTTAGTCAAAAAGGGGGAGAATGTTTGGGGGAGAACATTTGGAGGGATTACCAATTTGGGATAATTGGTAAGAGATTTGAGTTAGTGTTCTAACTCAATGGTTTGTTAGGTTTTTGTCAAACATCAAAAAGGGGGAGATTGTTGGTGCAATCGGCCCAGGTCACAATTGACTAGGACTCGAGTTTGACTCGAGTGATGTTTTGATGTTCGACAAAAACATATGACAATGTAATTGTCATGGGAAAGTCCAAGTCTTGGGTACTTGGCATTGAAAGTCCAAGTGGGACACTTGGCATTTGGGAAAGTCCAAGCATGGGTCTTGGCAATGTAAAGTCCAATATGGGTTGGCAAGGAAAGTCCAAGCATGGGTCTTGGCAATGGAAAAGTCCAAGCATGGTCTTGGCATGGAAAGTCCAACATGGGTTGGCAAGGGAAAGTCCAAGCTTGAGTCTTGGCATTTGAGAAGTCCAAGGGTTTGATTTTGGCGGCGTAAAGTCCAAGCTGGAGTCTTGGCAGCATAAGTCCAATGGTTGGCGTCGTAAAGTCCAAGCGGAGTCTTGGCGGTGTAAGTCCAATGTGCCTTGGCGGTGTAGACACCGTTAGCATGACATAGCCGATGGAAGCACCTGAATGCTAGCGCGATGGATGAACAAGTCATGGATGACTTGGAGGGATCCGAGGGGTGTGAGGCTGATGGAGGTGGCTAGAAGGCTTAGGTCTAGGCTAAGGGTGGTCTAGCAAGTATGGGGGCACCATACTTGGGCTAAAACCTCATGTTTGAGGTGTGCCAGTCGACTGGTGTCATGTGGCAGTCGATTGGACCGAGTCAACTAGGGTTGACTACTAGAAGTGGCCTAGCGATCATTTGCGGAGGAGGCGATCGGTGATGGCTCAGCGATCGGTGATCTTGTGATCAGTCGACTGGTGCTCATAATTTCGGCCACAAAATGGAGTCGACACTAGACTGGTCGAGTGAGGACTCCATCAGTCGACTGATGGGTATGATCAGTCGACTGATGGTAGTTTCGTTGGAATTTTTCAGCGTGGAACTAGCCGTTGTCTCATGACAACAGTGGCATCAGTCAACTGATGGTCCCGATCAGTCGACTGATCGACTTTTTCCAGCATAGGTTGAAGCTTTATAAGGAGCTCGTGATGGAGGAAAAGATAGCGATTTTCTTGGGCGAAATTGAAGGGGAAAGTTGGTGCTTTCCAATCCTTCAAAGCTAGTTCAAGGCAATCAAAGATCAAGCAATCCAAAGCTCTTGTAAAGTGTTTTTCCTTTACTTGCATTTGTATTTCATATTGTATTTGCTTGTATCTAATTGATTATTGTTGTAATCATTATTGTACGAGGTTTCTCCGCCTCCGGATTGTTCCGAGAAGGAGTGTTTATTAGTGGTTGCATGTGCATCACTAGAGCTCAATCCGTGGAGTAGGAACCGTGTGGTTCCGAACCACGTTATATCGTTGTGTTAGCGTGTTGTGCATTTCGTTATCGTTATTACTTTTCTATTTCCGCTGCGCTAATGAAATTGTAGAAACAAACGTGAAAGAATTCCATTGACGCTATTCACCCCCCTCTAGCCGTTCCAATATTCCTAACAAAAAGGAGAAGGAGAATTATAAGAAGTGGATAAAGGCTGATGAGATGGCACGGTGTTACATTTTGGCTTCTATGTCAAATGTATTGCAACATCAACATCAAGCCATGCCCACTGCTTATGACTTGATGCTCAATCTCAAGGAGCTTTTCAGACACCAGAATCAAGCTGCTAGGCAGGAAGCCATGAGGAACTTGATGACGACCACCATGATCGAGGGAACACCAATGAGGGATCATGTTCTCAAGATGATGGCTCATTTGAATGAGCTGGAAGTCCTTGGAACTGAGATCGATGGGGAAACCCAGGTCGATATCATTCTTCAGTCTCTACCTAGAAGTTTTGAGCAGTTTTGCCTGAATTACAACATGAATAAGAGGTTATATTCATTGGCGGAGCTTCTGACAGAACTCCAGGCAGCAGAGAGGCTTTTTCGTCAGAGTGCTCAGGCTCAGGCCATGGTTACACAAAAGGTTTTTTCTTCTAAGACGAAAGGCAAGAAGAAGAAGAAACAAGGTGGGGAAAAGGTGGCGGGAGTATCTCAGGGAGGAGTGAAGAAGTCGAAAAGCAAGTGCTTCACTTGCAAGAAGACTGGACATTGGAAGAAGGACTGCCCCAACCGGAAGCAGAACAAAGGTATATCTTTTGGTCTAGTCATTAAAACATGTTTAGCGATGTTATCTACCAGCACTTGGTGTGTAAATACGTGAGCCACTGATAATGTCTGCAATACTTTGCAGGAGTTCCAGGAAACTAGACGACTAGATGAGGGGGAGATTGTCATTTACTTGGGCGATGCTATGAAGGTAGCGGTTGTTGCAGTGCGAGATGTTTATTTTTCTTTTGAGACGAATAAAATTTTGGTTCTAAAAAATTGCCTTTATGTACCTTTATTTAGAAAGAATTTGATTTCGATTTCTAAATTATTTATGGATGGATATTCTATTTCTTTTAATGACAGAGTTGTTATAAAAAGGAATAGGGAGATTATCTGTTCTAGTGCATTGATAGGAAATTTATATACCCTTGAACTAAAAGCTCCCACGATGCAAATAGAAGTAAATAACTCATCTTCTAATTCTAATAAGAGAAAAGAACCTTCAAAAATGAACCAAACATATCTTTGGCATCTAAGGTTAGGTCATATTAACCTGAGTAGAATTCAAAGGTTGATAGCTGATGGACCTTTGGGTTCATTGGTGGTGGAAGATTTCCCAACCTGCAAATCTTGCTTGGAAGGTAAAATGACCAGGAGGCCTTTTAAGGCCAAGGGGTATAAAGCCAAAGATGTGTTGGAATTAGTTTATTCTGATTTATGTGGTCCTATGTCTATCCAAGAAAGAGGTGGTTTTGAATATTTCATCTCTTTTATAGATGATTATTCAAGATATGGATACATTTACTTGATGCGCCGCAAGTCTGAATGCTTTGACAGGTTCAAAGAATTCAAGGCTGATGTGGAGAAACGTCAAGGTAAAAGTATCAAGACACTATGATCTGATCGTGGTGGTGAGTACCTCTTAGGAGAGTTTAGGAATTACTTATCAGAGGCTGGGATTCAATCCTAATTGTCTGCACCTGACACACCCCAGCAGAATGGTGTAGAGGAGCGAAGGAATAGGACTCTCATGGAGATGGTTAGATCGATGATGAGTTATTCTGAGTTGCCAGATTTATTCTGGGGGTATGCTCTAGATACGGCAGTGTATATTCTGAACTTGATACCATCTAAATCAGTGCCTTCTACTCCCACAGAATTGTGGACTGGCAAAAGCCTTATCTGAAACACATTCGAATTTAGGGGAGTCCAGCACATGTGCTGAAGGCAGATCCTGGTAAGTTGGAAGCTCATACAGAAGTGCACATGTTCGTTGGCTATCCTAGAGGAACGAAAGGTGGTTTGTTTTATAGTCCTAGAGATTAGAGGGTGATCATTAGCACGAACGCCAGATTTCTAGAGGAAGACTATGTGATGAACCACAAGTCCATGAATAAGATTGTTCTGGATGAATTGAGAGGGGAAGTCACTACTTCAGTACCATCGGTACAAGAGGATATACCACAAGTGACTGCACCGCATGTCACAGAAGATACATGGGTGATACCTCATCGTAGTGGGAGGGTTGTTAGACAGCCTGACAGATTTATGTTCTTGGAAGAATCTTCTGATTTGGTCCTTGAAAAATCACAACTGAGTATGTGGCAGCCTCTGAGGCGGCCAAAGAAGTTGTATGGCTCAGGAACTTCTTGATGGACTTGGATGTGATTCCTGGTTTGCCCAGAACTATCATAATTTATTGTGATAACAGTAGTGTAGTTGTAAACTCGAAGGAACCACGAGCCCATAAGGCAAGTAAACACAAAGCGTAAGTACCACCAGATACAAGAAATCGTAAAGCGAAAAGAAGTTATTGTGGCTAAGATTGCATCAGAGGATAACCTGACAAATCCTTTCACTAAGGCCCTTCCAGCGAGAGCTTTTGATAGGCATGTGGAGGGAATGGGAATCAGATGTATGGCAGTATGAGGATAGCATAGTTTTTTAGTATAAGTGGGAGATGGTTGGAATGTATACTGAAAAGTCTATCTTTTGTATGAACATCTTTATTTTTTAAATAAGAATCACATGATCATTGTTTGCATATTTATGGTTATGCATATTTGTCTGATACATTACATTGTAGATAACATGTTGTGTAGTGTCACACAGGATATCATGTTATCAGTTTCTTGTAAAGTATAAGTAAAGGCTCACAACTGAGATGGTTATGGACAAACCATTGGTATGGTTGTAGTGTGATTTGGTATTGGTTTGTCTTGATCGTAGAATTACACTAGTACACTTTGTGTATATTGAGCAGGACCGACTTAGAGGTGATTCAATTTATTGCTGACTACATAATTGAATCGGACCTCAGATATTATGGTATATATGCTCTTAATCCCGATATAATAACGAGTACATATACTTAGTATTTATTTCTTTGATTTACCAATGGGCGAGATTTATAGAGTAAATCGTTAGGCTCGGTAAGTTGGGAAATGATATTATTTATATGGTGTGCCATTGATTATAGGAGAAAACTATGTCCTATATATTAGGATGATGATGTCCTTTTGAGGAGCTCATAAGGTTCATCATGTAAACCCTGCAGGTGGACTTGGTCCGGCATGATGATAAGGTTGAGTGGTACTACTCATGGAGTTAGATGTTGATTAATTAATTGTCAGTATATTAATTAATTAATGGACATTCGAGATCTTAAACACGGGGAGATATTTGTACAATTAATATATGGAGCCCATATTTATTTATGGGGGTGGGTGAGGTAGATTAATGATAATCCTCTAGTAGAATGGATTATCATTAATGGATCGGACTTTATGTGGGCTAGATCCATTGGGTGGCCAAGATCCAACTCCTCCTCATGGTCCCTATTGTAGCCTATTAAAAACCTAATGAAAGCCTAGATCCGACGGTAGAGATTAAATCTCTAGATCTGACGGTAGATATTAACTTCCTAAATCCGGCGGTGGAGATTAAATTTCTAGATCCAACGGTGGAGATTAAATCCCTAGATCCGACGGTGGAGATTAAATCTCTAGATCCAACAGTGGAGATTGAAAGGAGGCTTAAGCCTAACTCTATAAATAAGGCTTAGGAGTGGGCGGCAAGAATAACTTGGAGATTAGGGTTTTTGGCTTGGGCGTCTAGGGTTTGTGAAAAGGCTTGGGCGGCAATCTTTGGAAGGATTAGGGTTTGTTTCCTTCTCTTCCTAATTGGTAGTCGGTGCCCATCTTCTTCCTCCTTGCTTTGGCTGGCACCCATACCTCCTCCTATTCTTCTTCTTGGCCGGCAGCAACAAGGGTGAAGGTTCTTTTTTTGGACCTCTTGGTCGGCACCCATTATTCCTTCTTCCTCTCCTTGGTGACCGGCGGCAACAACAAAGAGGAGAAGGTGGCTTGATCTTTCTCCAAAGGGATTGTGTCCGGAACTAGATAGGAGAAGAAGGGATCTTATTATCTTCCTTTCTTTGGAGCAAACAAGGAAAAGAAGATACGTGATCTAGGAGGCTTCATCTCTTGGAGGATCGTTGCCCACACAACGTTCAAGAGGAGGATAGGACATACGATAGAAGAACTTGAGGTAAACAAGAGGTATAATTCTTACAAGAGGTATAATTCTTGTTTTGGTTTCCTTTTGTTTCTTTGTATGATATATGTGTAGGGATGTATACTGAAAAGTCTACCTTTTGTATGAACATCTTTATTTTGAAATAAGAATCACATGATCATTGTTTGCATATTTTTATGGTTATGCATATTGTCTAATACTTTACATTGTAGATAACATGGTGTGTGGTGTCACATGGGAGATCATGTTATCGGCTCCTTGAAAAGTATAAGTAAAGGCTCACAACCGAGATGGCTTTGGACAAACCATCGGAATGGTTGTAGTGTGATTTGATATTGGTTTGTCTTGACCATAGAATCACACTAGTGCACTTTATGTGTATTGAGCAGGACCGACTTAGAGGTGATTCGATTTATTGCTGACTACATAATCGAATCGGACCTCAGATATTATATTGTACATGCTCTTAATCCCGATATAATAACGGACACATATACTTAGTACTCATCTCTTTGATTTACCAATGGGTGAGATTTATAGATTAAATTGATAGGCTTGGTAAGTTGGGAGATGATATTATTTATATGGTGTGTCGTTGATTATAGGAGGAAACTGTATCCTATATATTAGGATGATGATGTCCCCTTGAGAAGCTCATAAGGTTCATCATGTAAACCCTGCAGGTGGACTTGGTCCGGCATGATGAAAAGGTTGAGTGGTTCTACTCATGGAGTTAGATGTTGATTAATTAATGATCAGCAAATTAATTAATCGACGGACATTCGAGATCTTAAACACGGGGAGAAAATGTACAAATAATATATGAATCCCATATTATCATATGGGGATTGGTGAGGTAGATCGATGATGATCCTTTAGTGGATTGGATTATCATTAGTGGATCAGACTTTATGTGAGCTTGATCCATGGGTGGCCAAGACCCAACTCCTCCTCATGGTCCCTAATGTAGCCTATTAACACCTCATGAATCTTAGATCCAATGGATAGAAACAAAACTCTAGATCCAAAGGTAGAGATTAAATCTCTAGATCCAATGGTTGAGATTAAATGTCTAGATCCGACGGTTGAGATTAAATCCCTAGAACCAATGGTGGAGATTAAGAGGAGGCTTATCCCTAACTCTATAAAAGGAGGGCAAGGGGTTGGTGTGGAGATAATGTAGGGTTTGCCCGGAAGCTCTGATACCAATTGAAGGGTTTTGCTTATCGAGTCCTTGAGGGGAAACTTCGCTTCCCACTTCACCTCGGTCGTTTGTTCATGGTGATCCCATCGATGTCCCTGGATTAAAAAATTTAATCCTAGACACAAGGGATTGCCCAAACAACCAAGTCATCGTCGTGCTATTCGTTTAGAGAGGTCACTTGAACAAACTCGTTGTTCAAGCGACCATCCTCTATTCTACGAGTAGCCGCGGAATAGACGATGTCCGGATCGGCGGTTTTTATTTTTATATTCGGGGTCCAAGTATATTTAACCACAAACAAAATATAACATGCTCATAATTGGAAAAACAAATACAAGCAAGTAACCATCCACACAAAACATGCATATAATTGAAAAGCAATTATAAACATAATACAAAAGAACACTTATCAAAATAAACAAGATTATACCTCTTGTTATACCTCTTGATCTTCTATTGTATGTCCTTCCTCCTTTCGGACGTCGTGTGGGCAACGATCTACCAAAAGTTGAAGCCTCCTAGATCACCAATCTTCCTTTCCTTGTTCACTCCGAACAAAGGAAGATCATAAAACAAAACTCATCTTCCTATCTAGAATCGGCCACCAAGTCAATAAACTCGATGTTGCCGCTGGCCAAGGAAGAGAACATGGAGTATGGGAACCTGCCAAAGGAGAAACAAAAAGGGCATGGGCGCCGGCCAACACTTGGAGAAGAGAAAGGAAAACACTCCTTCTCCTTGTTGCCGCCCAAACGCTAAACTAAGCTCTCCTAATTTCTGGCCAAGGATGAAGGGGAGAAGAATAGATTGAGCTTTGGCCAAGGTAGAGGGAAGAAGGAAGAGGGGCCGGCCAACCTTAGGAAGAGGAAGGAGAAGCTTCCTCCCCTTGTTGCCGCCCACCACCAACACCCAAGCCCTAACCCTAGCCACCTACTTCTATTCCTATCCCAACTAGAATTGGTTGCTGCCCATGGGAAGCAATCCTAATGCCATCCATCATAAGCCAGAGATGAAAGGGAGAAGCTTGGGCGCCGGCCAAACCAAGGAGAGAAGAAGGAGGAACCGTGTCCTATATATTAGGATGATGATGTCCCCTTGAGGAGCTCATAAGGTTCATCATGTAAACCCTGCAGGTGGACTTGGTCCGGCATGATGAAAAGGTTGAGTGGTACTACTCATGGAGTTAGATGTTGATTAATTAATGGTCAGTAAATTAATTAATCGACGAACATTCGAGATCTTAAACACGGAGAGAAAATGTACAAATAATATATGGAGCCCATATTATCATATGGGGGTTGGTGAGGTAGATCGATGATGATCCTTTAGTGGATTGGATTATCTTTAGTGGATCGGACTTTATGTGGGCTTGATCCATGGGTGGCCAAGACTCAACTCCTCCTCATGGTCTCTAATGTAGCCTATAACACCTCATGAAGCTTAGATCCAATGGATAGAAACAAAACTTTAGATCAAAAGGTAGAGATTAAATCTCTAGATTCGACGGTTGAGATTAAATCTCTAGATCCGACGGTTGAGATTAAATCCCTAGAACCAATGGTGGAGATTAAGAGGAGGCTTATCCCTAACTCTATAAAAGGAGGGAAAGGGGTTGGCGTGGAGATAAATCCAAGGGGAGCTAGGGTTTTGGGCGGCAAGAGAGGAATCCTAATTGAGATAGGATTAGGGTTTGGAGGCTTAGGGTTTGGGAGGTTTGGGCGGCACCAAATAAGGAAGTTTTTCCTATTCTTCTTCTTCCTTCAAAGTGGCCGGCATCCTGCAGCTTCTCCAGCCCTTTTCCAACCCTTGTCCAGCGCCCAAAGACTCTCTTCTCTTCTCCTTGAGTGGTGGAAACAAGACTTAGGGGTCTCCCTTGATGTCTTGGTCGGTTTCCATCATCATCACCTCCTCCTAGTTGGCCGGCGGCAAGGATTCCTTTTGTTCCTTGTTGGTTGGTTTAAGGAAGGAGAAGAACCTTGTTTCTATTCTTCCTTTTTCTTTGGATGAGCAAGGAAGAAAGATTTGCGATCTAGGAGTTTCTACTTTTGGTAGATCGTCGCCCACACGACATCCGAAAGGAGGAAGGTCATACATTAGAAGATCGAGAATAATATCTATTCTCTATTCTCTTTTGTTACTTGCTTGTTTTTATTTTTCAACTATGAGCATGATATAAATCTGTATGTGGCTAAATAATACTTGGATCCCGATCATAAATACAAAAACCGGCGATCCGGACATCGTCTATTCCGCGGCTACTTGTAGAATAGAGGATGGTTGCTTGAACAACGAGTTTGTTAAAGTGACCTCTCTAAATGAATAACACGACGATGACTGTTTGGGCAATCCCTTTTGTCTAGGATTAAATTTTTTTAATCCGGGGACATCGAGGGGATCGCCATGAACAAACGACCAAGGTGAAGTAGGAAGCGAAGTTTCCTCTCACGAACTCGATAAGAAAAACCCTTCAATATGTAATTGCATGTGGCTAATTTACTTGGACCCCGAAGACAAATACAAAAACCGGTGATCCGTACATCATATATTCTGTGGCTATTCGAAGTAAAGAGGTAGGTTAGTTGAACAACAAGTTTTTTCAAGTCACCACTCAAATCGAATAGTACGATGATGGATCGGTTGCTTGGGTAATCTCTCTTCGTCAAGGATTTTTATTTTTTAATCCGGAGATGTAGATGGGATCGCCATGCACTTGCGACCGAGGTGGGAAGTGAAGCTTCGGATCCATCCTTCAAAGAGATGTGTCCTAGAATATCAAAAGAGATAGAGGAGATGAAGGTGGTTCCTTATGCTTTGGCAGTAGGAAGCCTCATGTATGCTATGTTATGTACGAGGCCAGATATCTACTTTGTCGTGGGCATTGTTAGCAGATATCAGAGTAATTCAAGACAGAAACATTGGACTACAGTAAAGCATATATTGAAGTTACCTGAGAAGGACTAGGGATTATATGTTGGTATACCAGGCTGATCAATTATTCCATGTGGGTTACACAGATTTTGACTTCCAATCATATAGGCATAACAGTAAGTCTACCTCAGGTTTTGAGTTTACTTTGGAAGGTGGAGCCATTGTATGGAGGAGTGTCAAGGAGAAATGCGTGGCGGACTCTACCATGGAAGCTGAATATGTGGCAGCCTCTGAGGCAGCCAAAGAAGCTGTATGGCTCAGGAACTTCTTTATGGACTTGGATGTGATTCCTGGTTTGCCCATAACTATCACAATTTATTGTGATAATAGTGGTGCAGTTGCAAACTCGAAGGAACCATGAGCCCATAAGGCAAGTAAACACATAGAGTGTAAGTACCACCTGATACGAGAGATCGTAAAGTGAGGAGAAATTGTTGTAGCCAAAATTGCATCAGAGGATAACCTGACAAATCCTTTCACTAAGGCCCTTCCAGCAAGAGCTTTTGATAGGCATGTGGAGGGAATGGTAATCAGATGTATGGCAGTATGAGGACAGCATAGTCTTTTAGTATAAGTGGGAGATTGTTGGGATGTATACTGAAAAGTCTATTCTTTGTATGAACATCTTTATTTTTGAAATAAGAATCACATGATCATTGTTTGCATATTTATGGTTATGCATATTGTCTGATACATTACATTGTAGATAACATTGTGTGTGGTATCACACGGAAGATCATGTTATTAGTTCCTAGTAGAGTATAAGTAGACGCTCACAATTGAGATGGTTTTGGATAAACCATTGGTATGGTTGTAGTGTAATTTGATATTGGTTTGTCTTAACCATAGAATTACACTAGTACACTTTGTGTGTATAGAGCAGGACCGACTTAGAGGTGATTCAATTTATTGCTGACTATATAATTGAATCGGACCTCAAATATTATGGTGTACATGCTCTTAATCCCGATATAATAATGGGCACATGTACTTAGTATTTATTTCTTTGATTTACCAATGGGCGAGATTTATAGATTAAATCGATAGGCTCGGTAAGTTGGGAAATGATATTATTTACATGGTGTGTCATTGATTATAGGAGGAAACTGTGTCATATATATTAGGATGATGATGCCCCCTTGAGGAGCTCATAAGGATCATCATGTAAACCCTATAGGTGGACTTGGTCTGGAATGATGATGAGGTTGAGTGGATCTACTCATGGAGTTAGATGTTGATTAATTAATTGTCAGTAAATTAATTAATTGACGAACATTCTATATCTTAAACACGGGGAGACATTTGTACAATTAATATATAGAGCCCATATTTATTTATGGGGTTGGTGAGGTAGATCAATGATAATCCTCTAGTAGAATGGATTATCATTAATGGATCGGATTTTATGATGGTCAGATCCATTGGGTGGCCAAGATCCAACTCCTCCTCATGGTCCCTATTGTAGCCTATTAAAATCCTCATGAAACATAGATCCAACGGACACGATTAAATGGAGGTTTGGCCTAGATCTATAAATAGAGGTTAGAAGAGGCTTGGGCGAGATATCCTAGTGCTAGTGTTTTGGAGTTGGGCGGCAAGGCTTCTAGGGTTTTGGAGTTGTGCTAGGGTTTGGGGTGGCAAGCATTTGTTGCTAGGGTTTGCTCCTCCTAGGGCCGGCGGCAACAAAGTTGGAAGCTTAGGTTTTGTTCTCCTTCTTCCTAACTTTGTCGGCGACTTCTTCCCTCAAACTTTCGCCGGTGCTTCTACCTCCTCTTCCTTTTCTTAGAGCCAGCGATTCTTTTCCATTGGAGAGGGTCGGCACCAATTCCTTCATCTTCTCCTTGGCCGACGGCAACAACAAGTTTAGTGGCTTGGTGGTCGGCGCTAGATAGGAGAAGAAGTGTTGAGTATTCTTCCCTTTGTTCGGAGAGAACACGGAAGGGAAGAATGAGATCTAGGAAGTTTCAACTCTTGGAGGATCATTGCCCACACAACGTTCAAGAGGAGGATAGGTCATACAATAGAAGACCAAGAGGTAAACAAGAGGAAGGTAAGAACGAGATCTAGGAAGTTTCAACTCTTGGAGGATCATTGCTCACACAATGTTCAAGAAGAGGATAGGTCATACAATAGAAGACCAAGAGGTAAACAAGATGTATAATTCTTGTTCAAGTTTCTTTCTTGTTCTATGCAATTTTGTAATTGTATGTGGCTAATTTACTTGGACATCAAAGATAAACACAAAAATCGGTGATCCGTACATCATCTATTCCGCGGCAAATCGAGGAAAAGAGTTAGGTTGCTTGAACAATAAGTTTGTTCAAGAGACCACTTGAATCGAATAGCACGATGATGGATCGGTTGCTTGGGAATCTGTCTTCATCAAGGATTAATTTTTTTTAATCCGGAGACATAGATAGGATCACCATGCACAAGCAACCAAGTTGAAAAGGGAAGCGAAGCTTCGACCTTCAGAGATCGGATGGTAAACGGCCATCGAACTTACTTATACTAACTACATTTTCAAGTTAACTCTTCATTGCAGCTGGAAACCCTACCATCAGTCAACTGATGGCTTGTATCAGTCGACTAATGCCTCCAGCAGTCGACTGATAGGGTTGATCAATCGACTGCTAGTCAAGGATCAGCCTCGAGGATAGTCAAATCTTATCTCCATTTCTCAAGGGCTAGGTGACATCACCTCATGAAACCTCATCTCAACAATTAGGGTTTCACAAGGCTATAAAAGTAGGGGTTCTCCACCCCTTTTACATCATTCAAAGTTCTTCCAAGTTCTCCCGCAATGCCATAACTCTCCGACAATCCTACATCGACGAAGCGCTGCCGAAACACCAACGCCCCTAGCTTCTTCTTCTAAAATCTTTAGTCATCGGTAACTTTTTATTTCATTATATTTAGTTTCATTTGTATTTCGGAGCTTTTAATCATAACAAGGATAGGGGGAGTGTCCCTCTACCTTAATCTCTTTCGAGCTTTTTGTATTCCGTTGTCTCCTACCTCTAACAAGGAGGAGATTGTTTTAGTGTATTGCCCTCTGTACGTGATCTCGGACCATTAGGGCCTTGGATTAGCAGCCGAAGGCTATGAACCAAGTAAAAACAAAAAGTGTCATATTTATTTTCTGTTGCATTTACTCTTACTTGTGTTTTATATCGAACAAAAATGAAAAAGTTTCTTTTGCGCTATTCACCCCCCCCCCCTCTAGCGCTCAAATCGATCCAACATTACTAGTTCTAGATTTTCCCTTAGGTAAATCTACATGCTTAGCACCTAAACAATAAAGTTTATTATTTCTACTAGCATACTTTTCATTAACAATAGCAAGAGTACTAAAATAACTTCTAGCATGCTTTTTAATCCTAAAACTAGAAGGTGTATTAAAGTATACCTTAGGGTTTGCTTTAGAAGCTCCCCCTACTTGTGTAGCTCCTTCTTGCCCCTTCTTCTTTCTTCTAGGGCATTAGCTTCGGTAGTGTCCCCGTTGATTACACTTGAAGCACACAATGTGCTCTTTTCTTTTCCTAGCGAGGACTCCGGAATCCTTTGACTTGTCCTTGACTTTTGGTGCTGATGTTTTCGCTTTAGCCAATTTTGGGCATTTACTCTTGTAATGTTTGACTTTCCTACACTCAAAGAATATAATGTGATTTTTATCTTTAATTAACATGCTTGAGTTACCTAGGGTGGTGGAAGTCTCTTGATCTTCACTTCTCTCGAATGTAGATACTTCTTTTTGTTCTTGCTCCGAGATGGAAGATCTCTCCTCCCCCTCAATGCTAGGGGTGGAGGTTTCCTCCAATTCATCCACATTCTCCGATGTGGATGGTGATTCTTCCTCTTGAGCGTGGGAGGATGAATACTCTTCCTAGGCTTCCTTCTCTACTTGTGCTGGTTCGGAATTTTCGTGGAATCAAACCAATTTATTCCATAATTCCTTCGCATCCCTATATTCACTTAGTCTAGAAAAAATAGCGTTAGGTATCAATTTTACTAGCATAATTGCTACCTTAACGTTTGTCTTGAATTGTCGTTGTTGCTCCTCGGTCCATCTTGACTTTCCCAACTGCTTGTTGTCTTCACCCCTAGGCACTTCAAAACCATTTTCAATTATTAACATTATATCGAAATCGGTTTCGAAGTATACCTCCATCCTTTTCTTCCACCAAGAGAAGTCTCCTTCGAATTTCGGTGGATGGATGTTGATGCCAGCCATTTCGATTGCTTATCGCGGCCATGAGTCCGACGGTAAGCTCCTCGCTCTGATACCACTTGTTGGAGGATCGTGGCCCAGCTAGAAGGGGGGTTGAATAGCCCGATTAGATGTTTAATGGAAGTCGATCATTCTTGCATGATTATCTACAATGATCATCAATATGCGCAGCGGAAATAATAGATACAAGTACACCACACAAGACACAATCGATATACATGGATCGGAACCTTAGGGTTCTTACTCCACGGGGTGGGCTCAATGAGCTCGAGTTATGCACACGGCACTAACAAGCTCCTTCTTGACAACAAGTTGGAGGTGAAGAAACCTCGTATAAGAAATTACAAGATGTAACACAAAAGTACAAGTAAAATACAAAGACAATATGAAATACAAGTAAATAAAACTTTACAACACTTTTCTTTGATCACTTGCTTGTTGTTTGCTTTGGTTTGCTCTTAAAGGTCTGGAATGCAGCAGCAATTCCCCTCCAAAATCTCCCCAAAAATGGTTTTGGAAATCCTCCCCAAGCTCCACCTTTTATGTTTGTCTCGGGTCGATTCCGCGCCTAGCAGTTAACTACCATAAGGTCCCAGTCGACTGCTCCTGTAGTCGTTGTGAGACAACGACCTAATCCACGTTGGCATCCAGCCAACGGATACACTGGCAGTCGACTGCCCATTACCATCAGTCGACTGCCAGCCCCATAGTCGACTGATCAGTCGGCTACCGAGCATTCTGTGCTCGTGTCCTCGACTAGCAGTCGACTGCCATCCATGGCAGTCGACTGCTGAAGCCATCAGTCGACTGCCATGGCATTCAATGCAGTCAAATGCTAGTTGACTCTCACCAGTCGACTGGGTCATTCCACCAGTCGACTGTTGTCGGGTAAAACATCAAACACAAGTTGTTTGAGCATCTAACCGTCGGGTAAAACCTCAAACAACATGTTTGAGCATCAGACACACCCTTAGCCTAGACCTAAGCCTTCAAGCCACCTCTACTAGCTTTCTCGCCTATCAGATCCCCCCAAGTCATCCATGACTTGTTCATCCATGCGCAGATCCCTCCAAGTCATCCATGACTTGTTCATCCATACGCAAGCCTCCAAGTGGTTCCTTCAGCTATTGTCATGCTCTCAGTGTCTATACCAAATGTCAAGTCCCCATAACTTGGACTTTCACTGTCAAGGCTACACACTTAGACTTACGTGGCCAAGGATACACACTTGGTCTTCCCATTTGCCAATGTCAACCCATGTTGGACTTCCAATGCCAAGCCCCATGCTTGGACTTTCACCGCCAAGGCTACACACTTGGACTTACGTGGCCAAGGCTACACACTTGGTCTTCCCATGACAATCACATGTCATATGTTTTGTCTAACATCAAAATACTGCTCGAATCAAACTCGAGTCTGGTCAATTATGACTTGGGTCGATTGCACCAATATAGTCTTAGCAGTATAAGCCTAATGTGCCTTGGCAGTGTAGACCAGCTTAGCATGACAATAGCCGATGGAAGCACCTGAAGGCTAGTGTATGGATGAACAAGTCATGGATGACTTGGAGGTATCCGATAAGTGTGAGGCTGATGGAGGTGGCTAGAAGGCTTAGGTCTAGGCTGAGGGTGGTCTAACAAGTATGAGGGCATCATACTTGGGGTTAAATCTCATGTTTGAGATTAACACTCGACTGGGGCTTTGGACCAGTTGACTGGTCAAATGTTTTGACACTTGGCAGCTGAGTCGACTTGCAGCAGTCAACTTTATATTTTCTTGTTGTATTTTGTATTACTGTTGTAATCATTTGTACTAGATTTCTCCGCCTCTGGATTGTTCCGAGAAGGAGTATTTATTAGTGGTGAGTGCATCACTAGAGCTTGTTGAGCTCAACCCATGGAGTAGGAACCCTAAGGTTCCGAACCACGTTATATCACTTGTATTTGTGCTTGTATTTTTGTTATTACTTTATTTTCTTTGTTTTCGTTGTGCTAATAACAATTGTAGATGCAAACACTGTTAGTGAAAGCCCTAGAGTCAATCATGTGATGATTGTTGTATGGACTTTATTGTATCATATTCCTATTTATAAAGGCATGGTTATTATATTTACTTGTATTGGTGCCAAATAACTAAATATAATAACGTCCTTGAGTAGTAGGTTCTTATTTATATCAATCGATTAGTTGAATCGATAATGAGATGATATAGAGAACACTACTCTTAATCATTCCTAGTCAAGTATTAACATTCAGGGACAATGTTAATGCGTAGAGACTAGCATGTAGGTCAACTCGATGACTTGATCTCACAAGTCATGGATATGAGATATCAAGTTGACACATGGGTATACATTAGAGAATGTATACTGAATGACCCTCCATGAGAAAGTATCGTGGATCATTATATGAGTGTCATATACTTTCTCATGTGGCTATTAGTATGACTATTAGTCCTTAGACCTGAAGTCACCATGGTTCCCTACATAAGGAGTTGAATACTTTGGCTTCGTCAAACGTCACCCGTAAATGGGTGGACTATAAAGGGGATTACTGGGTATGTAACAAATTATGCGGAGGAATGTGAGTGATGTAGATGGGATCTATCCCTCCTATATGATGGGAGTGACATCATTATTCTTGATAGAGTGAGACCACGAAGTGCATGGCCATGCCCAAATGAGTCAATATGAGATATTGAGCTCATTTGATTAGAGTGAGTCTACTTGGAGTTCAAGATATAGATTGTACCGAGGATGATACGGTCTATGCCGCAATTGGTCAATCTAGATGTCAAGGATAGGGGGGCATTGTCACATATTTTGAGAGTCACAATTATTAGTCACAAAGGTGATGTTGGAGCTCAACATTCTTGTAACTTGAGTAGCAATGATGTGTTGCTAGATACCGCTCATTGCTTATGTTCCTAATCGGTTTAGGGACATTGCCAACGTTACAAGAACCTATAGGGTCACACACAAAGTGCAATTAGATAAAGATTAGGTTCATATGATGAACCATGAGGATTAGGTTCATGGGATGAACCAAATTGGATTAAGAGTAATCCAAATTAGACTAATTGAGTTGGACTCAATTTGATTCAAGTGTTGAATGAGTCTAATTTAGATTTGATTCATCAAATCAATTTAAATTAATGAATAGAGATTCATTAAATTAAATTGACTTGAATCAAATGGTTGGATTTGATCAACCATGGGAGATAAGAGGTCAAGTTTGACTTGACTTGAGAGGGAAGATGAAAGGTCAAGTTTGACTTGACCAAATGACATGTCATGATGATGACTTGGCATGGCCGGCCAATGATGATGCTCCACATCATCATGGACTTATCATGTGGTGCCACCTCATGAGGGAGACCAAGAGCCATTGGCTCTTGGAGTTACATGCATGCATGTAACCCCCCCAACTTGAAGTGGCCGGCCACTATTCATCATTGGTGAATTCATTTTGTAAGTTACACTCCAACTTCATCTTCTTCCTTGGATCTTCTTCCTCCTTGGATTATTCTCTCAAGCTCTCCCAATCCTCATCTTGGCCGAACCATCCAAAGGGTGCTAGCACACTCAAGGTTGTGTTTTCTCCACCTATTGCTTGTGTGGATACCAATAGAGGAGTGTGCACTTGACACTCTTGAGTTCCGGTGAAGCTTTTGGACGAGCGGGATAAGCGAAGGGCATTGCTACGAGGGTAATGCTCTCACCTTCTAGATCTAAGGTAGATCTAGGGTTTTATAAACACATACATATTTTTGTTTTAATATATCTTTGCACGGATCCGTGGCCGGACTCCAGGGTTTCCGCAATGTAAAAAGTGAATTTTGCGGCTCGGAAAGTCCAACAAACATGATCAAAATCCATCGACGTACGACACACTATTCACCTCCCTCTAGCGACGTCCAATTCTCAACATGTGGTATTAACCCCCCTCAGGGTTGAACTTTTAACCTTAATTTTGATGGTTTAGTATTCCTATATGCTTAGGGACTCTCCAAGGACATTGTTGGTGCAATGGTCAAGTGGGAACAAGCCTTTAGGGGAAGATATCCATCATGGGATGATGGATGTATTATTTTTCATGAGGGGGAGAATTGGGAGAGTTTATAGGAAGTCTCTCTTTAGTGATATGGGACTTATCACTAGGAAGAGTGAAGGCATCCTAGATATTTTTGGACCAAGGGTGAGATTGTAAGATCTCATTGGGATATGAGACATTGACACTCTTGGGGAGAATCTTTTTGATGTATGTCAAAAAGGGAGAGAATTAAGGGATTACCAATTTGGGAGATTTGGTAAGGAGATTTGAGTTAGGTAGCCTAACTCAATGGTTTTGTAGTTTTTGTCAAACATCAAAAAGGGGGAGATTATTAGTGCGATTGGCCCAGGTCACGATTGACCAGACTCGAGTAGTATTTTGATGTTTGACAATGTTTTGGGGAGATTGTTGGTGCAATAGACCCGGGTCATGTTTGACCAGACTCGAGTTTGACTCGAGTGATATTTTGATGTTTGATGATGGTTTGACCATTGTTTGACTATATGGTTGACATGGGGTTGACCATATAATGGAGAAGTCTAAGTGGGACACTTGGCAATGGAAAGTCTAAGTCTTGTGTACTTGGCAAGGGAAAGTTCAAGTCATGGGTACTTGGCATGGAAAGTCCAAGCATGGGTCTTGGCATGGGAAAGTCCAAGCTTGAGTCTTGGCAATTGGAAAGTCCAACATAGATTGGCAAGGAAAGTCCAAGCATGGATCTTGGCAAGGAAAAGTCCAAGCTTAAGTCTTGGCAAATGGAAAGTCCAACATGGGTTGGCAAGGAAATTCCAAGGGGTGATATTGGCGGTGTAAAATCCAAGCGGGAGTCTTGGCGGCATAAGTCCAATGGTTGGCAGCGTAATGTCCGAGCAGAAGTCATTGCAACGTAAGCCCAATGTGCCTTGGCAGTGTAAGCCCAATGTGCCTTGGCAGTGTAGACCAGCTTAGCATGACAATAGACGATGGAAGCATCTGAAGGCTAGTGTATGGATGAACAAGTCATGGATGACTTAGAGGGATCCGATAGGCATGAGGCTGATGGAGGTGGATAGAAGGCTTAGGTGTAGGGTGAGGGTGGTCTAGCAAGTATGAGGGCTTCATACTTGGGGTTAAACTTCATGTTTGAGGTTAACAGTCAACTGGGGCTTTGGACCAGTTGACTGGTCAAGTGTTTTGACACTTGGCAACCGAGTCGACTTGCAACAATCGACTGGGATTATAGCCAGTCGAACTGCTCGGACTTGACTGGTGTTCGATTGTAGGAAATGATCCGCGTCGATTGTCGGTATTGACGATCGTGATGGCGATGGATCGCCAAGGAGGGTAGTCATTGCTAGTCGGGTTGTAGGAGCAAAACGCTCGATAGTCATTGATCGATCACGGCTCACGAGGCTAGCGATCGATGATGGTAATTGGCGATGAATTAAGCCATTATTTCACAACAATCATTAGCGATCGATTGGGGCCTTACTGATCGCAAGCGCAAAATCATCCCAACAAAGGTTACAAAAGCAGCTCGGATGGGAGGATTTAGCAGTGATTTTCTTGGGCGATTTGGAGGGGATTTGCTGCTGCAATCCAAACCTTCAAGTCTAGTCCAAGGCGATCAACAAGCAAGCATTCAAAGCAAAGTGTTGTAAAGTTTTCTTTACTTGTCTTTCGTATTTACTTTGTATTTTCTTGTTGTATTTCGTATTACTATTATAATCATTTGTATGAGGTTTCTCCGCCTCCGGATTGTTCCGAGGAGTATTTATTAGTGGTGAGTGCATCACTAGAGCTCGTTGAGCTCAACCTGTGGAGTAGGAACCCTAAGGTTCCGAACCACGTTATATCGCTTGTGTTTGTGCTTGTATTTTTGTTATTACTTTATTTTCTTTATTTCCGCTGTGCTAATAACAATTGTAGATGCAAACGTGATCAAAATCCATCGACGTATGACATGCTATTCACCCCCCTCTAGCAATGTCCAATTCCCAACAAAATCACCTTTGCACCCAACTCAAACTACTTTTATTGTTCTCGAGTCGCCTTTGCATACGACTTGGCTTACTTTTACCTTTTATCCTTTCCAAGTTGTCTTCGCACTCGACTCGAATTACTTTTATCTTTTACCCTTCCCAAGTCACCTTTACATCCAACTTGATTTACTTTTACCTTTTCCCCTTCCCGAGTCGCTTTCATACTCGACTCGGTCTACTTTTACTTTTTACCTTTCCCGAGTCACCTTCGCACCCGACTCAACCTACTTTTACCTTTTAACTTTCTCGAGTCCTCTTTGTTGGATCAATTTGAGTGCTAGAGGGGGTGAATCGCATAAAAGAAACTTTTTCATTTTCGTTCGATATAAAACACAAGAGTAAACGCAGTGGAAAATAAATATGAAACTTTTTGTATTTACTTGGTTCATAGCCTTCGGCTACTAATCCAAGGCCCTAATGGTCCGAGACCACGTACGGAGGGCAATACACTAAAACAATCTCCTCCTCGTTAGAGGTAGAAGACAACGGAATACAAAAAACTCGAAAGAGATTAAGGTAGAGGGACACTCCCCCTCTACTTGTTACGATTAAAAGCTCTGAAATACAAATGAAACGGAATATAATGAAATAAAAAGTCACCGACAACTAAATATTTTAGAAGAAGAAGCTAGGGTCGTCGGCGTTTCGATAGTGCTTCGTCGATGTAGGATTGTCGGAGAGTCATGGAATTGCGGGAGAACTTGGAAGCACTTTGAATGATGGAAAAGGGGTGGAGAACCCCTACTTTTATAGCCTTGTGAAACCCTAATCATTGAGATGAGGTTTCATGAGGTGATGCCACCTAGCCCTTGAGAAATGGAGATAAGCTTTGACTCTTCTCGAGGTTGATCCTTGACCATCAGTCAACTGATACAAGCCGTCAGTTGACTGATGGTAGGGTTTCCATCTGCAATGAAGAGTTAGCTCCAAAATGCAGTTAATATAAGTAAGTTCGTTGGTCATTTACCATCCGATCTCGACCTAGACCTTCCATGGGAAGTCTTGGTCGGATCATCGCCTAAGGACATCCTCATACGGAGGACACAACCTTACTTAGACTCACTCAAACGAGCTTACTGCAACCTTTACCTTTGAAGCTTCGCTTACAGTCTTCACCTGAGTTCTTCGGCTCCCTCCGAAGTCCTCCCGGTGTCACCTGACCACCATGGTTCCCTCCGGGTGTCACTGACCTTCGTCTTAGCTTAGCAATTCTACACACTTGATTTAGCTCGTGAGATAACAAAGTGAATTTAACTTTGTGTATTTGCTATAATCAAAGCTCAGGTTCGATTCAGGTGCCTACTGCACCAATAATCTCCCCTTTTTTGATTTATGGCAAACCAACACAAAGTTAAGTAAATAAATTAAATGCATTAAAAATAAATAGCATAGAACATGAATATGAAGGAATGAGTATACTTAGATTAGTAAGTTAAGTAGGAGAATGAAAAACCTTTTTCAAGTGCTGCCCCTTGACCGAGGGTGAGTACTTGAGAAAGGATCTTAATCCTCCCTCTTCATGTGTGCTACTAATACTGGCCTTAGTGTTTAAAATAAGTTTAGGTTAAGAGATCAAAACTTGATTTCTTAACCTTGGCCTTTTCTCCCCCTTCTCAAAGTTAAGTTTCTAAAAGTTAATTTACGAAAAATTGATCCCTTAACTTTTCTTAACTTTGGCTTTTCTCCCCCTTTTGCCATAAATCGAAAAAGAATGGGAGGTTTTGGAAAAACATAAGTCGGAAAATAAGTATTAAGTCCAAGCATGATCCAAATAAATTTTGAAAATAGTAGGTTAAACATAAGCTCATCTATTTGACTCGGTTGATATGAAATAATCAACAAGCCCTGATTAGAGTTGGTTAATTTATGAAATTATACTCTGTGGTTCATGTCAATGCACTAAGTCTGCATCTGGAACTAGAAGTAAGGTCCTAACATCTCACGCCCATCTACACACTTGATTTAGCTCGTGAGATAACAAAGTGAACTTAACTTTGTGTATTTGTTATAATCAAAACTCAGGTTCGATTCAGGTGCCTACTGCACCAACAATCTCCCCCTTTTTGATTTATGGCAAACCAACACAAAGTTAAGTAAATAAATTAAGTGCATTAAAAATAAATAGCATAAAACATGAATATGAAGGAATGAGTATACTTAGATTAGTAAGTTAAGTAGGAGTGTGAAAAACCTTTTTCAAGTGCTCCCCCTTGAGGAATCCTCCCACTTGACCGAGGGTGAGTACTTGAGAAAGGATTCTAATTCTCCCCCTTGATGCGTGCTACTAATATTGGCCTTAGTGTTTAAAATAAGTTTAGGTTAAGAGATCAAAACTTGATTTCTTAACCTTGGCCTTTTCTCCCCCTTCTCAAAGTTAAGTTTCTAAAAGTTAATTTACGAAAAATTGATCCCTTAACTTTGCTTAACTTTGGCTTTTCTCCCCCTTTTGCCATAAATCGAAAAAGAATGGGAGGTTTTGGAAAAACATAAGTCGGAAAATAAGTATTAAGTCCAAGCATGATCCAAATAAATTTTGAAAATAGTAGGTTAAACATAAGCTCATCTATTTGACTCGGTTGATATGAAATAATCAACAAGCCCTGATTAGAGTTGGTTAATTTATGAAATTATACTTCGTGGTTCATATCGATGCACTAAGTCTGCATCTGGAACCAGAAGTAAGGTTCTAATATCTCACGCCCATCTACGTGGCTAAGTACACAAACACATTAGTCATATGTGTTGTGAGATGCATTGGCTCCTTAAATCTATAAACACATGATATCTAGGGTAAGCCCTAAGCTAGTTCCATTAACATGAAAATAAAAGTGAATAATGGAGTATATATATAAAAAATAAGTTGTCAATCCTACTCTATTATGCACATGCCCAATTTTCATCTTAGTAGACTAAATTCGACTTCGGGTAAAGGTTTGGTAAATAGGTCCACTAGATTCGACTTTGATTCCACATATTCGAGTTGTATGGTTCTGTTAGCTACATATTCTCGAATGAAGTGGTGTTTGACCTCTATATGTTTGGTCCTAGAGTGGCATATCGTATTTTTGGTTAAGTTGATTGAGCTAATATTATCTATGTGAGTTTTAATGTTGTTGAAGTTTAAGTTAAAGTCTTGGAGAGTGTGTTTCATCCAAAGAAGCTAAGCCACATACTCACCCATTGCGATGTATTCGGCTTCGGTGGTAGATAAGGAAACACAGTGTTGCTTCCTACTGCACCAACTCACTAGACTTGAGCCGAGAAGTTGACAACAACCACTCGTGCTCTTTCTATCGAGTTTACTACCGACATAGTCCGAGTTGGACTAGCCGATTAGTTCGAACTCAGTAGATCTAAGGTACCAAATACCTACGCTTAGCGTGCCCTTTAGATAACTAAGGATACGCTTAACTAATGTTAGGTGAGACTACTTAGCATAGGTTTGGAACCTTGCGCACATACTTACTACGAATAGTATGTTAGGTCGGCTCGCAGTTAAGTAAAGAAGACTCCCTATTACGCTCCTATAGTACTATAGGTCAATAGGTATTCCGTCTACATCTTCTTCTATATTAACATTTGTTGCCATGGGTGTATTAATGATTTTAGCATTTTGCATTCCGAATCGGTTAATTAATTTCTTAGCGTATTTTTGTTGATGTAAATAGATTCCGTCTTTAGTTTGTTTAATTTGTAATCCTAGAAAGAAATTTAATTCTCCTACTAAGTTTATTTTAAATTCACTCTCCATGAGTGAAATGAACTCGTTTAGTAGGATTGAATTAGTAGCTCCAAATATTATGTCATCTACGTAGATTTGGGCTATAAAAATTTCTTTACCTACGGATTTTACGAAAAGGGTTGGGTCGACTAAGCCTTGGCTAAACCCTTTAGACTTAAGGTATACAGAAAGCCTCTCATACCAAGCTCTAGGAGCTTATTTTAGTCCATATAAAGCTTTCTTGAGTTTAAACACATGGTCGGGTTTATCTAAGCTTTCGAATCCTGGGGGTTGACTAACATACACTTCTTCCTTAATAAGTTCATTCAAAAACGCTGACTTGACATCCATTTGAAACAATTTAAATCCTCAATGTGCAGCGTATGCCAACATCATTCGAATGGATTCTAATCTAGCTACGGGGGCAGAGGTTTCATCGTAATCTAACCCTTCTATTTGACTAACCCCTTTCGCGACCAATCTCGCTTTGTTTCTAACTACTTCACCTTTGTCATCAAGTTTGTTTCGGAAGACCCACCTTGTTCCAATAATTGATTTATCTTTAGGTGGTGGTACTAATTCCCAAACTTCATTCCTAGTAAATTAAGCTAGCTCTTCTTGCATTGCAATAATCCAATGGGGATCAAGAAGAGCTTGTTCAATGGTTTTGGATTCGATTTTTGAAATCAATGAGATTTGACTCAGATTTCTATATGATGATCTAGTTCATACCCCTAGGCTAGGATCACCTATCACTTGGTCGATAGGATGATTCGATTGAATCCTAGAATGACTTGAGTTAGGGTCACCTATCACTTGATCAATAGGAGGACTCGATTGAATCCTATACTGGCTCGGATTAGGATTAATAATAGACTCAATTTCAAGGTCAGAGTCGAGTCTGGTACAAATCAATTCGCTAGTTGGTTTTACTAAGGATTTTATGGGTTCATGTCCTTCGTCGAATACTACATTAATGGTTTCCTCAATTCTAAGGGTGTCATTGTTATATACCCTATAGGCTCTACTTGTAGTTGAGTATCCTAGGAAGATACCGATGGAGGTTTTGGATGTGAACTTTCCTAGGTAGTCCTTAGTGTTTAGGATATGTACCTTACATCCAAATACTCTAAAGTAATTAATGTTAGGTACTTTGTCATGGTAGATTTCGTGTGAGGTCTTAAGGTGCCTCTTTACCATAAGAATTCTATTTTGGACATAACAAGTCGCACTAACGGCTTCTTCCCAAAAGCTATTGGGTAGGTTGTATTCGTTTAACATGGTCCTAGCAGCTTCTTGTAGGGTTCTATTTTTTCACTCGACTAGGCCATTTTGTTGTGGGGTTCTAGGACAAGAAAATTCATGGTGGTATCCATTTAGGTTACAGAAATCTGTGAACCTGTGGTTTTCGAAATCACCACCATGATCACTTCTAAGTCTTTTAATTGTAAGGTTTTTTTGGTTTTCGATTAATTTAAATAAGTTGATGAGTTGGTCTAAGGTATCACTTTTGTGTTTAAGAAACCTAACCCAGGTAAACCTAGAATAGTTGTCAATTATGACTAGGCAAAATTGACTCCCATTAAGTGACTTGGCTCCATGAGAATCGAATAGATTCAAATGAATGAGCTCAAGCACACTTTTGGTTCATTCTTGGTTAGTTAGTTGATGTTGTGTCCTAGGTTGTTTACCTTGTTGACAAGCATTACAAATTTTATTGTCTAAGTTGTTAAGGTTAGGCAAACCTCTGGCTAAGCCACTCTGGCTCATCTTGTGAACGAGTCTTGGGTGAGAGTGTCCGAGTCGTCGGT
Source organism: Wurfbainia villosa (assembly GCA_025175895.1). Lineage (NCBI taxonomy): Eukaryota > Viridiplantae > Streptophyta > Magnoliopsida > Zingiberales > Zingiberaceae > Wurfbainia > Wurfbainia villosa. The sequence goes on along the minus strand of CM045987.1, from coordinate 109,357,314 downwards.
GCCACAACCAAGATTCTTCTTGTTGTGTCATAAGACACTTGGTTGAGGAGTTAGGTAGATTAATAATGTAGATGTTGTTGTTCCTAGTTCCTTTAAGTATTGTTTTAGAGGTTTCATTTGTTTTAATTAAACATTCATTTTCTAAGAATATAACCTTATAGTTGTTATCATACAATTGACTTACACTAAGTAAATTATATTGAAAATCTTCGACTAATAAAACATTGTGAATTGTGAAATTAGAATTTAGCTCAATATCACCTGAACTAATGATTTTGAGCTTGTCGTTGTTTCCGAAAGCTACCGATCCATGTCGTTTGAATCTAAGTTCAAAAATTTAAGTTGGTCTCTGTTGGGATGTATACTAAAAGTCTAGCCTTTGTATGAACATCTTCATTTTGAAATAAGAATCACATGATCATTATTTGCATTTATGTATATTGTCTGATACGTTACATTGTAGATAACATGGTGTGTGATGTCGCACAAAAGATCATGTTATCAGTTCCTTGTAGAGTATAAGTAGAGGCTCACAACCAAGATGGTTTTGGACAAACCATTGGCATGGTTATAGTGTAATTTGGTATTGGTTTATCTTGACCATAGAATTACACTAGTACACTTTGTGTGTATTGAGCAGGACCGATTTAGAGGTGATTCAATTTATTGCTGACTACATAATTGAATCAGATCTCGGATATTATGGTGTACATGCTCTTAATCTCGATATAATAACGGGCACATGTACTTAATATTTATTTCTTTGATTTACCAATGGGCGAGATTTATGGGTTAAATCGATAGGCCCGATAAGTTGGAAAATAATATTATTTACATGGTGTGTCATTGATTATAGGAGGAAATTGTCCTATGTATTAGGATGATGATGTCCCCTTCAAGAGCTCATAAGGATCATCATGTAAATCCTGTAGGTGGACTTGGTCCAGAATGATGATGAGGTTAAGTGGTACTACTCATGGAGTTAGTGTTAGTGCTTATAAGCTCCACATATCTCCACAATGGTATGATATTGTCCACTTTGGGTCTAAGCCCTCATGGTTTTATTTTTGGGCTTTACCCAAAAGGCCTCATGCCAATGGAGATATCTTTTTTCTTATAAGCACATGATCTTTTCCATGTCTTACCAATGTGGGACTTTGATTGTATTCCTCATACTCCCAACAATCCCCCCCTCAAACGAAGGACCACATTGGGCCCCCCCTCAAGCCTATCCCTCCTCGAAGGATTTTCTCTGCTTGATGTCCGATCTTCAACCCACCAGGACTTCCTGCCAGTTGTTCGGTCCCCCCGACCCAACTAGACTTCCTTCCTAATGTCTGGTTCTCTTGATCCGGACGTGGGAGCTCAACTTCCTTCGTTCGAGGTTCATGGCTTGACATGGACCATGGCTCTGATACCAATTGTTAGTGCTTATAAGCTCCACATATCTCCACAATGGTATGATATTGTCCACTTTGGGTCTAAGCCCTCATGGTTTTATTTTTGGGCTTTACCCAAAAGGCCTCATGCCAATGGAGATATCTTTTTTCTTATAAGCACATGATCTTTTCCATGTCTTACCAATGTGGGACTTTGATTGTATTCCTCATACTCCCAACAGTTAGATGTTAATTAATTAATTGTCAGTAAATTAATTAATTAATAGACATTCGATATCTTAAACATGGAGAGATATTTTGTACAAATAATATATGGAGCTCATATTTAATTATAGGGGTTGGTGAGGTAGATCAATGATAATCCTCTAGTGGAATGGACCATCATTAATGGATCGGGTTTGTGTTGTTTGGATCCATTGGTGGCCAAGATCCAACTCCTCCTCATGGTCCCTATTGTAGCCTATTATAAATACTTCATGAAGCCTAGATCTATAAATAAGGTGAGAGAGGCTTGGGCAAAAATAAGTTTGAGGGTTTGATTGTTGGCGTGCTAGAGGCTTAGGTGGAGAGCAAGGTTGGGCAAGGGTTTGTTGGTTGGCATTGGAGGAGACTAGGGTTTGCTTCTCTTCTTGGGCGACGGAAACCTAGGTTTAGCCTCTCCTTTGGCTGGCGGCAACTAGGGCCAACTCCATCACTTGGCTGGCACCTCTTCCTCTCTAATTGGTTGGCGCCCTTCATCCTCTTCAAAACTCCTCCTTCTCCTTTAGGTGGCAACAACAACCAAGAAAGGAGGGTTGGTGGTCGGCAATAGATAGGAGAAGAAGGGAGAATTTTCTTCCCTTTGTTCGGAGTAAGCAAGGAAGGGATGATACGAGATCTAGGAGGCTTCGACTCTTGGAAGATCGTCGCCCACACGACGTCCAAGAAGAGGATAGGTCATACAATAGAAGATCAAAAGGTAAACAAGAGGTATAATCTTGTTTGTTTTGATTTTAGTTCTTTTGTATCATGTATGTGGTTTATTTACTTCGACCTCAATGATAAACACAAAACCCAACAATCCATACATCATCTATTCCGTGGCTAATCGAGGAAAAGAGTTAGGTTGCTTGAATAACAAGTTTGTTCAAGCGACCACTCAAATCGAATAGCACGATGATGGATCGGTTACTTGGGTAATCCATCTTTGTCCGGATTAATTTTTTTTATCCGGGGATGCGAGATAGGATCGCCATGCACTAGCGACTGAGACGGGAAGTAAATTTCCCTTCAATTGGTATCAGAGCCACTTTTTTTTATTTTGTGTGTTTAGGATTCAGTTACTTTTATGCACTTATCATATATTATGTGTTGGGATTTTCCGAGCCGCAAAAAATCACTTTTTGCATTGCGGAAACCTCGAAAGCCCGGCCACGGATCCGTGCGAAGATATAAAAAGAAAATATGTATGTGTTTAAAGATCCTAGATCTACCTTAGATCTACAAGATGAGAGCATTACCCTCATAGCGACGCCCTTCGCTTATCCCGCACGTCCAAAAGCTTTGCCGGAACTCAAGAGTGCCAAGTGAACACTCCTCTATTGGTATCCACATGGACAAATGGTGGAGAAACACAACCTAGAGTGTGCTAGCACTCATGGAAGTTTCGGCCAAGGAGGTTGGGAGAGCTTGAGAGGAAGAAGATCCAAGGAAGAAGAAGATGGAGTTACTCACTAAATCAATTCCATCTAATGGAATAAAGTGGCCGGCCACCATATTTTGGGGGGGTTACATGCATGCATGTAACTCCAAGAGCCAATGGCTCTTGGTCTCCCTCATGAGGTGGCACCACATGATAAGTCCATGATGATGTGGAACATCATCATTGGTCGGCCCCCATGCCAAGTCACCATGACATGGCAATTGGTCAAGTCAAAATTGACCATTCATCTTCCCTCTCAAGTCAAGTCAAACTTGACCTCTTATCTCCCATGGTTGATCAAATCTAACCACTTGATTCAAGTCAATTTGATTTAATGAATCTCTATTCATTAATTTAAATTGACTCAATGAATCAAATCTAAATTAGACTCATTCAACACTTGAATCAAATTGAGTATAACTCAATTAGTCTAATTTGGATTACTCTTAATCCAATTTGGTTCATCCCATGAACCTAATCCTCATGGTTCATCATATGAACCTAATCTCCATCTAATTGCCCTTTGTGTGTGACCCTATAGGTTCTTGTAACGTTGGCAATGTCCCTAAACCGATTTAGGAACATAAGCAATGAGCGATATCTAGCAACACATCATTGCTACCCAAGTTACAAGAATGTTGAGCTCCAACATCACCTTTGTAACTACTAATTATGACTCTCACAATATGTGACAATGTCCCTCTATCCATGACATCTAGATTGACCAATTGAGGCATAGACCATGTCATCCTCGGTACAATCTATATCTTGAACTCCAAGTAGACTCACTCTAATCAAATGAGCTCAATATCTCATATTGACTCATTTGGGCATGGCCATACACTTCGTGGTCTCACTCTATCAAGAATAACGATGTCACTCCCGTCATATAGGAGGGATAGATCTCATCTACATCACTCACATCCCTCCATATAATTTATTACATACCCAGTAATCGCCTTTATAGTCCACCTATTTACGAGTGACGTTTGACGAAGTCAAAGTATGCAACTCCTTATGTAGGGAACCATGGTGACTTCAGGTCTAAGGACTAATAGCCACATGAGAAAGTATATGACACTCATATAATGATCCATGATACTTTCTCATGGCGGGTCATTCAGTATACATTCTCCAATGCATACCCATGTGTCAACTGATATCTCATATCCATGACTTGTGAGATCAAGTCATCGTGTTGACCTACATGTTAGTCTCTACGCATTAACATTGTCCCTGAATGTTACTACTTGACTAGGAATGATTAAGAGTAGTGTTCTCTATATCATCTCATTATCGATTCAACCAATCGATTGATATAGATAAGAACCTACTACTCAAGGATGTTATTATACTTAGTTATTTGGCACCAATACAAGTAAATATAATAACCATGCCTTTATTAATAGGAATATGATACAATAAAGTCCATACAACAATCATCACATGATTGGCTCTAGGGCTTTCACTAACAATCTCCCACTAACACTAGTGTCAATCACTGTAGTATCTAATACCCAATAACCTAGTGTGACCATCATGCTTTTTCTGTGCCAAAGCCTTGGTCATGGGATCTGCGATGTTAGTCTCTATGGGTACTCTGTAAATCTTCACATCTCCTCTATCGATAATCTCTCGAATGAGATGGAAGTGTCGTAGTATGTGTTTGGTCCATTGGTGTGAGCGAGGTTCCTTAGCCTGTGCAATCGCTCCATTATTGTCACAATAGAGCTCTATGGGTTCTGTTTCACCTAAGTCCTTCATTGAGAAGCACGTCCCCAGCCAAGTCTTCACAGACTGTAGCGAAGGGATGTCATTCCCAATGAGTAGTATGTCATCCACATATAATATAAGTAAGACAACGGTGTTCCCATTAACCCTCTTGTAGACACAGGGTTCATCTTCATTCTTGATGAAACTAAATTATTTGATCGCATCATCGAATCGAAGATTCTAGCTCTGAGAAGCTTGCTTTAGCCCATAAATGGACCTATGCAGCTTGCATACTTTCCCAGTATGCTGTGGATCTACAAAACCCTCAGGTTGTGTCATGTACACATCCTCGAGTAAGTTTCCATTCAGAAATGTGGTTTTGACATCCATCTGTCAGATCTCATAATCGTGGTATGCTGCAATAGCAAGCATGATCCGAATGGACTTAAACATCACCACTGGAGGAAAGGTTTCATCATAGTCAATAGAATGAATTTGCTTGAAACCTTTAGCCACCAATCGGCCCTTATAGGTATGCGTAAGTTCATCCATGTCAATCTTTCTCTTAAAGACCCACTTACACCCAATAGGTTTGACCCCTTCAGGTGGATCAACCAAAGTCCATACTTGGTTGGTGTACATGGATTCCATCTCAGATCTCATGGCCTCTAGACATTTCTCAGAGTCTAGCCTCATCACAGCTTCCTGATAGGAGGTAGGCTCATTCTCAATGAGCATAACATCATCATGGTCAGACAAGAGAAATGAATATCTCTCAGGCTGACGACATACCCTATCAGTCCTGCGAAGAAATAGGTCTACCTAAACAGGTGGTTGTTCCACAACTCTTTGTGCAACAACCTCATCGCCCACAACACTTTGTGGTTCCTGTTCAACCTCCATTAAGGCCTCAGTGCTATGGTCCTTATCTTGAATTTCTTCAAGATCGAACGTACTCCCACTATTTTTTCTAGAAACAAAATCCCTTTCTAGAAAAACCCCAGTCTTTGCCACAAATACTTTATGCTGACTGGGAATGTAGAAGTAATATCCCTTCGTGTCCTTGGAATATCCAACAAAATAGCACTTATCAGATTTGGGTCCCAGTTTGTCTGAGACTTGACGTCGAACGTAAGTCTCACAACCCCAAATCCTCATGAAAGACATCTTGGGATTTCTCCCTGTCCATATCATATATGGTGTCTTTATCACAGCCTTGGATGGTACACAGTTAAGGATAAAGGCTGCTGTGTCTAGAGCATATCCCCAAAAGGATATAGAAAGATCTGTGTGACTCATCATAGATCATACCATATCTAATAGGGTATGATTCCTCCTTTCGGATACACCATTTCACTGTAGTGTTCCAGGAGGAGTGAGTTGGGATATAATCCCACACTCAGCTAGATAGTCACGAAACTCATGGCTAAGGTATTCACCACCTCGATCTAATCGAACTATCTTAATACTCTTGCCAAGCTGGTTTTGTACTTCATTCTTGAATTCTTTGAACTTTTCAAAGGATTCTGATTTATGTGTCATGAGATACACATAACCATATCTACTGAAGTCATTAGTAAATGTAATGAAGTACCTGTAACCACCTCTAGCTGCAACATTGAAAGGGTCACATACATCACTATGTATAAGTCCTAACAAGTCTGTTTCTCTTTCGCTGTGTCCACTAAAGGGAGTCTTGGTCATCTTGCCTAAAAGGCAAGACTCGCATGTCTCATATGATTCAAAATCAAATGAGTCTAGCAGCCCATCCTTATGGAGCTGAGACAAGCGACTCTCATTTATGTGACATAAGCGACAATGCCAGAGATAGGTTTGGTTCAACTCATTTGACTTGAACCTTTTGGTACTTATGTTATAGATGGGGCTCTCTAAGTCTAGAAAGTAGAGTCCGTTCATTAGAGGTGCACTACAATAGAACATATCATTTAAATAAACTGAACAACATTTGTTCTTTATTATAAATGTAAATCCTTTCTTGTCCAAACAAGAAACCGAAATTATGTTCTTAGTCAAAGCAGACACATAACAACATTCATCTAATTCTAGTACAAGCCCAGAGGGTAGGGATAGATCGTAAGTTCCTACAGCAACAGTGGCAACTCTTGCTCCATTGTCTACTCGTAGGTCCACCTCGCCCTTTGTCAATGCCCTACTATTTCTCAGCGCATGTACATTGGTACAAATGTGAGATGCACATCCGGTATCTAATACCCATGATGAAGAAATAGATAGATTGACTTCTATAACATTTATACCTAAAGTAGAAGTCTCACTTCTCTTCTTCTTAAGATCTTCGAGTCGACTTTCGATTACACTTCGGTGTCGGCTTCCTTGCAGTGGAAGCAAGCCCCTTCCTTGGCCACCCCTCCTTTGGGTTTAAGTTCTTTGCCTTTGCCCTTGGCTTGGGACTTTCCCTTACCTTTAGGCTTGCCCTTACCTTTCTTCTTTTGCACCATCAAAATGGAGTCAGATTTTCCCTTCTTAAGGTTGAGCTCAGCAGTTCTCAACATGCTGAGCATCTCAGGCAATGACTTATCAATTTCATTCATGTTGTAATTCATGACAAATTGATTGTATCTTTATGGCAAAGACTGCAAGATCAAGTCAGTGGCCAGCTCTTGGCCAAGTGGGAATCCCAATCTCTGTAGGTTTTATACGTACCCAATCATCTTGAGTATATATGAACCTACAGGAGTCCCATCTTGCATTTTGAACCCAAAGAATGCCTTAGAGACTTCATATCTCTCATGCCTTGCTTGTCCTTGATATAGTTGACGAAGATGTTAAACCATATCATAAGAATTCATGAACTCGTGTTGCTTCTGAAGCTCAGAGTTCATGGTCGCGAGCATTAGACATGACACATCTAATGCATCATCTTGATGCTTCTTGTAAGCATCTTTGTCAGCTCGCGAGGCAGTGGCAGGAGGTGCCTCCAGAATGGGCTACTCTAGGACGTACAATTTCCTTTCTTGGGTGAGAACGATTCTCAAGTTCCTGTACCAGTCCAGGAAATTGGCTCCATTGAGCTTGTCCTTCTCAAGAATAGAACGCAGGGAGAGAGTGTTCGTGTTTGTCGACATAGTTATCTACAACATACATAATGTAAAAAATTAATATCATATTCCTTTTATCATTTAATTAGGCCTTTAATCAAATGATACTCCCACTGAATTATAGAAATTTTATAGAATCGAGTTATGGATGTGGTCAAACCACATTACTAGATTCATACAAACTAGCTATAATTCCTGTGGGACAAGATCCACATCATACTAAGCCTTGAGTTAGCTTTGGCTAAATCGCCCAAGACTTAGTATAATCGGTGGGTAACACATTACCGATTACATCTCTATGCAACTCTTGTTTAAAGGATCAAGACACACATTTACAAAAGACCTTGAGTTAGCTTTGGCTAAATCGCCCAAGATTTAGTGTAAATGCGATCTTATCCTATCTTTCCAACGGTTGGAATATGTCTATAGTTCTACTCGATCCAATCGAGTTAACTAGTTTTACTCAATCTAATTGAGCTTACTCTAACCCAAGTCGTGATAGGCGGGACCAAGATTGTCCCTCCGCACCCTACCAAGATAATATGCGTTGCTCTGCTTTGGCAGATTCAACAACTACAAATGATCGAGGTAGTGATGGGTATCAAGGACTTGGTAGGCATTTTCGAGTTGATTCGATTAAGATCTAATCTAATCGTAATATGTATCATATACGCATTAAGGCCTTTATTATCCTACACTAGCATGCATCACATACATACAAGCATTATTCTAGCATGCATCATATACATACAAGAAAAATATCCTAGCATGCATCATATACATACAAGCATTATTCTACTAGCATGCATCACATATATACAAGCATAACAAATATAAATATATATATATATATATATATATATATCAACTTATATATATATATATATATATATATATATATATATATATATATATATATATATATATATATATATATATATATATATATATATTGTGATTAGGTCATGGCCCTACTACGATCTTCTCAAGCCAATGAGAAGATCGGACGGTCAACCTAGAGTTAGCGACTTCTCCAAGCGCCTCCTTTGACCACCATGTGTCGTCGGCACCCTTCTCGTAACTCCGTCTAGAAGTGGACCTTCCACCGCACCATTTTGTACATTACAAACATGAAACTCGAGTTACATTCGAGTCTAAAACTATTTACAACTAGAATTTTAAAAAGAAGAGGCACGACACGTAGGTCGCATACCCTATACAACAAGCACAATCACAAAAACGGCACGCAGGCCGTATTATGAATTACAACACATTAACATCCAATCATATTGGGGTTCTTGGGCCATGACCATCACAGAATTATACATAATACTAAATTATATATTTTACAGAAAATTTCTATAATTTTTTCTATTTTTTTCAATTTTATGAGTCACCTCTCCGTAACGGTCCCGCTAAGCTGTTTCCGAGCGCGATCGCGGGACAAGGCCCCTTTCGGGGATAGAGGCAGCGCCCCTACTCATAAAAATAAACTTTGTGAGTGTCCCTACTAGATCTTACAGTGACTTAAGTCACTGTCCCAAAAACCTAAAGCGAGAACTCGCCGTTTCGGAGAGTTTTTCTCGATGGTTGAAGCCTACAAGTGTCCCAACACTCGTTGCTTCGACTCTTCGAGAAAAATATCCAAAAATTCTATAAAAATAGGAAATTTACAGAAACTTAAAAATCTGTAATTTTTATATCTAATACAAAAACTATAAATATGAAACACATACATGCTTCGCACGTGGCTCTTATACCACTGTTGGGATTTTCCGAGCCGCAAAAAACCGCTTTTTGAGTTGCGAAAACCTCGGAAGCCCGGCCACGGATCCGTGCGAAGATATAAAAATAAAACATGTATGTGTTTAAAGATCCTAGATCTACCTTAGATCTACAAGATGAGAGCATTACCCTCGTAGCGACGCCCTTCGCTTATCCCGCTCGTCTAAAAGCTTTGTCGGAACTCAAGAGTGTCAAGTGAACACTCCTCTATTGGTATCCACACGGACAAATGGTGGAGAAACACAACCTAGAGTGTGCTAGCACTCATGGAAGTTTCGACCAAGGAGGTTGGGAGAGCTTGAGAGGAAGAAGATCCAAGGAAGAAGAAGATGGAGTTACTCACCAAATCAATTCCATCTAATGGAATAAAGTGGTCGGCCACCATATCTTGGGGGGGTTACATGCATGCATGTAACTCCAAGAGCCAATGGCTCTTGGTCTCCCTCATGAGGTGGCACCACATGATAAGTCCATGATGATGTGGAACATCATCATTGGTCGGCCCCATGCCAAGTCACCATGACATGGCAATTGGTCAAGTCAAAATTGACCATTCATCTTCCCTCTCAAGTCAAGTCAAACTTGACCTCTTATCTCCCATGGTTGATCAAATCTAACCACTTGATTCAAGTCAATTTGATTTAATAAATCTCTATTCATTAATTTAAATTGACTCAATGAATCAAATCTAAATTAGACTCATTCAACACTTGAATCAAATTGAGTCTAACTCAATTAGTCTAATTTGGATTACTCTTAATCCAATTTGGTTCATCCCATGAACCTAATCCTCATGGTTCATCATATGAACCTAATCTCCATCTAATTGCCCTTTGTGTGTGACCCTATAGGTTCTTGTAACGTTGGCAATGTCTCTAAACCGATTTAGGAATATAAGTAATGAGCGGTATCTAGCAACACATCATTGCTACCCAAGTTACAAGAATGTTGAGCTCCAACATCACCTTTATGACTACTAATTGCGACTCTCACAATATGTGACAATATCCCTCTATCCATGACATCTAGATTGACCAATTGAGGCATAGACCGTGTTATCCTCGGTACAATCTATATCTTGAACTCTAAGTAGCCTCACTCTAATCAAATCTCATATTGACTCATTTAAGCATGGACATGCACTTCGTGGTCTCACTCTATCAAGAATAACAATGTCACTCCCGTCATATAGGAGGGATAGATCTCATCTACATCACTCACATCCCTCCGCATAATTTGTTACATACCCAGTAATCGCCTTTATAGTCCACCCATTTACGAGTGGCGTTTGACAAATCCAAAGTATGCAACTCCTTATGTAGGGAACCATGGTGACTTCAGATATAAGGACTAATAGTCATACTAATAGCCACATGAGAAAGTATATGACACTCATATAACTATCCATGATACTTTCTCATGGCGGATCATTGAGTATACATTCTCCAATGCATACCCATGTGTCAACTTGATATCTCATATCCATGACTTGTGAGATCAAGTCATCGTGTTGACCTACATGCTAGTCTCTACGCATTAACATTGTCCCTGAATATTAATACTTGACTAGGAATGATTAAGAGTAGTGTTCTCTATATCATCTCATTATCGATTCAATCAATCGATTGATATAGATAAGAACCTACTACTCAAGGACGTTATTATACTTAGTTATTTGGCACCAATACAAGTAAATATAATAACCATGCCTTTATTAATAGGAATATGATACAATAAAGTCCATACAACAATCATCACATGATTGACTCTAGGGCTTTCACTAACATTATGTATGTCGAATAATAGTAGGAAGTGTGTAGGCTAACTTTTTGTTTACAGGCATAATATCCAACTATTAGGGCCATATGTGTGTGTATGTGATTGTATGTGTGTAATCGTAATATTATTTGAATCCTCGGGGTTGACGAGGCTAGTATTTAATTTTTGTAATTAAGTACAACATTGTTTAGCCACTCTTTTATTTTAGTTTACTTTCGATCTAGACTTCATGTACACTCCTTTGTGGAGTATAGGATCGATGGATGTAAATTAAAATAATTTTTCTCGGCTCGGATCTCCGGATGGCTTGTACATGGCATAGGGAGGAGCGGACGAGGTGCCAACACGACTGGAGGCATATTGGAGAACAAAAGTCATAATAGTTAGAAAATTTGTTATTTTTCATATTTATTGCTTTTGATTTTATGCTTGTTGTGCTTGCATAGTTAAAATTCCTCAATTTTAAATTACTAAGTGAGAGAGGGATATTTTTTTTAAATTCTTGCGGCCTCCATCACAATTTGACATGTGATGCGAACAAACTTGTGCGTTGGCTCTGAGTGTCTTCCTCCATATCCGATGAGTTTGTTTTTTGGATCACTAGGTCAAATATGGTTATAGGAAGTTATTTAAGAGCGTGTGTACTTCCCCATCAGAAGGCACATAATCCGAGATAATTGCCATAGTATCGAGTAATGGTAAACACTTAGATACAAATAAAAGTATCCTCCCCATCGGAGTCACTACTTTTATTTGTAGGGCCGAAGAGGAACCAACTATTAATTTTATTTGTCAAAAAGTAAGGTTGACAGGATAATAAAATTAATGGGTAAAACCTCCTCTTACAAATGTAGAATTCTTATACATCCACACTATCGTGGCATATAATATTCTCGGTGTTTTGAGGTGTTGGTTGATTTTAAAATTTTATTATTTGAGGAATCAATAATTTTTTGAAATCTAATGTTTTGATCTATGTGATTCTTAGGTTTTTCAAAATGACTTTCAACCCACTTGCTGTGATTTTGAAAGAAAACAAACTTACTAGACCTAACTATGTTGATTAGAAAAGAAATCTGGACATTATCTTAACTGCTGAGGAGCACAAATATGTACTCCTCCAAGAGTGTCCTCCTAAGCCTACGGATGATTCTGGTGAAAAGAAGAAAGAGCGTTATAAGAAGTGGGTCAAGGCTAATGAGATGGCACGGTGTTACATTTTGGCTTCTATGTCAAATGTATTGCAACATCAACATCAGGCCATGACTACTGCCTATGACATGATGCTCAATCTCAAGGAACTTTTCGAACACCAGAATCGGGCTGCTAGGCAAGAAGCCATGAGAAACTTGATGACGACCACCATGGTTAAGGGAACACCCGTGAGGGATCATGTTCTCAAGATGATGACTCATTTGAATGAGCTGGAAGTCCTTGGAGCTGAGATCGATGGGAGAACCTAGGTCGATATCATTCTCCAATCTCTACCTGGGAGTTTTGAGCAGTTTCGCCTCAACTACAACATGAATAAGAGGTTGTATTCATTGGTGGAGCTTCTGACAGAACTCCAGGCGGCATATGGACTTTTTCATCAGAGTTCTCAGGCTATGGTTGCCCAGAAGGTTTCTACTTCTAAGCCGAAAGATAATAAGAAGAAGAAACAAGACACAACAAAGGTGGTGGGAGGATCTCAGGGAGGAGTGAAGAAGCCAAAAGGCAAGTGCTTCACTTGCAAGCTGACTAGACATTGGAAGGCGGATTGTCTCAACCGCAAACAGAACAAAGGTATATCTTTTGGTCTAGTCGTTGAAACATGTTAAGCGGTGTTATCTACCGGCACCTAGTGTGTAGATACGGAAGCCACTGATCATGTCTGTAACTCTTTGTAGGGGTTCCAAGAAATCAGACAACTAGCTGAAGGGGAGATTATCATCTACATGGGCAATGCTACGAAGGTGGTGGCTATTGCAGTGGGAGATGTTTATTTATCTTTTGATAGGAATAAAACTTTGGTTCTGAGAAATTACCTTTATGTACCTTCATTTAGAAAGAATTTAATTTCAATTTATAAATTGTTTTTGGATGGATATTCTATTTCTTTTAATGATAGAGTTGTTATAAAAAGGAATAGGGAGATTATCTGTTCTGGTGCATTGGTAGGAAATTTATACACTCTTGAACTGAAAGCTTCCACGACACAAATAGAAATAAATAACTCATCTTCTAAATCTAATAAGAGAAAAGAACCTTCGAAAATGAACCAAACATATCTTTGGCATCTAAGGTTAGGTCATAATAACTTTAGTAGAATTCAAAGGTTGATAGCTGATGGACTTTTGGGTTCATTAGTGGCGGAAGATTTCTCAACCTGCGAATCTTGCTTGGAAGGTAAAATGACCAAGAGGCCTTTTAAGGCCAAAGGGTATAGAGCCAAAGATGTGTTGGAGTTGGTTCATTCTAATTTGTGTGGTCCTATGACTATCCAGGCTAGAGGTAGTTTTGAATATTTCATTTCTTTTATAGTCGATTATTCAAGATATGGATATATTTACTTGATGCGCCGCAAGTCTGAATGCTTTGACAGATTCAAAGAATTCAAGGTTGATGTGGAGAAACGTCAAGGAAAAAGTATCAAGACACTACAATCTGATCGTGGTGGTGAGTACCTCTTGGGAGAGTTTAGGAGTTACTTATCAGAGTTTGGGATTCAATCCCAATTATCTGCACCTGGTACACCCCAGCAGAATGGTGTGGCGGAGCGAAGGAATAGGACCCTTATAGAGATGGTTAGATCGATGATGAGTTATTCTGAGTTACCAGATTCGTTCTAGGGATATGCTCTGGATATGGTAGTGTATATTCTGAACTTGGTACCATCTAAATCAGTACCTTCTACTCTCACAAAATTGTGGACTAGACGAAAGCCTAGTCTAAGATATATTCGGATTTGGGATAGTCCAGCACATGTGCTGAAGGGAGATGCTGGTAAGTTAGAATCTTGTACAGAAGTATGCCTATTCGTAGGCTATCCTAAAGGAACGAAAGGTGATTTGTTCTATAGTCCAAGAGATCATAGGGTGATCTTTAGCATGAATGCCCAATTTTTAGAGGAAGACTATGTGATGAACCACAAGCCCATGAGCAAGATTGTTCTAGAGGAGTTAAGAGGGGAAGTCACTACTTCAGTACCAATAATACAAGAGGGCATACCACAAGTGACTGCACCGCGTGTCATAAAGGATGCACAGGTGATACCTCGTCGTAGTGGGAGGGTTGTTAGACAACCTGAGAGATTTATGTTCTTGGGAGAATCTTCTGATTTGGCCCCTGACAAACATGAATCTGATCTCTAGACATATGATGAGGCAATCCAAGATAAAGATGTGGTATCTTGGCAAAGGGCAATAAATTCTGAGATAGAATCTATGGATTCAAATCAGGTTTGGGAGCTATTAGAACCACCCAATAGTGTAAAAGCCATTGGATGCAAGTGGATCTACAAAAGAAAGAGAGGAATAGACGGGAAGGTTAAGACCTTCAAAGCAAGGTTTGTTGCGAAAGGGTATACTCAGAAAGAGGGTATCGAGTATGAGGAGACCTTTTCACCGATAGTCATTCTTAAGTCTATCCGGATTCTCTTATCTATTGTTGCTCATATGGATTATGAGGTTTGGCAGATGGATATCAAGACAACTTTCCTTAATGGAAGTCTTGAAGAAAACATCTATATGGAGCAACCAGAGGGATTCATTGCAAGGGTAAAGAGCATCTTGTGTGCAAGCTTAATCGGTCCATTTATGGATTGAAGCAAGCTTCGAGATCTTGGAACATCCGCTTTGAAGAAGTAATCCAGTCATATGAATTTATTCAAAGTGCGGATGAGTCTTATGTATACAAGAGATGTGATGAAAACGTAGTGATATTTCTTGTACTATACGTAGATGACATTTTACTCATTGAAAACAATGTCAAAGTGTTGTCAGATGTAAGAGTATGGTTGTCCAAACAGTTTGATATGAAGGACTTGGGAGAAGTGGGACTCATCCTTGGGATCAAGGTTATAAGGGATCGCAAGAAAAGGATGTTGTTCTTATCTAAAGTTTCATACATAGACACTATTTTGGCCCGTATTAGCATGCAGAACTCCAAGAAAGATTTTCTACCTTTTAGGCATGGAGTACCTTTATCTAAAGAGATGTGTCCTAGAACATCAAAGGAGATAGAGGAGATGAAGGTGGTTCCTTATGCTTCGGCGGTAGGAAGCTTCATGTATTCTATGTTATGTACGAGGCTGGATATCTGCTTTGCCGTGGGCATGGTTAGCAGATATCAAAGTAATCCAGGACAAGGACATTGAACTGCGGTGAAGCATATATTAAAATACTTGAGAAGGACTAGGGATTATATACTGGTATACCAGGTAGATCAATTACTCCTTGTGGGTTACACAGATTTTGACTTTCAATCAGATAGGGATAACAGTAAGTCTACCTCAAGTTTTGTGTTTATTTTGGGAGGTGGAGCTATTATATGGAGGAGTGTCAAGCAGAAATGCGTGACAGACTCTACCATGGAAGTTGAGTATGTGGCAGCCTCTGAGGCAGCAAAAGAAGCTAATGGCTCAGGAACTTCTTGATTGACTTGGATGTGATTCCTGATTTGCCCAAAACTATCACAATTTATTGTGATAACAGTGGTGCAGTTGCAAACTCGAAGGAACCACGAGCCCATAAGGCAAGTAAACACATAGAGTGCAAGTACCATCTGATACGAGAGACCGTAAAGCGAGGAGAAGTTGTTGTCGCCAAGATTGCATCAGAGGATAACCTGACAGATCCTTTCACTAAGGCCCTTCCAGCGAGAGCTTTTGATAGGCATGTGGAGGGAATGAGAATCAGATGTATGGCAGTTTGATGGCAGCATAGTCTTTTAGTATAAATGAAAGATTATTGGGATGTATACTGAAAGTCTAACCTTTGTATGAACATTTTCATTTTGAAATAAGAATCACATGATCATTGTTTGCATTTATGCATATTGTCTGATATGTTACATTATAGATAACATGGTGTGTGGTGTCGAACAGAAGATCATGTTATCAGTTCCTTGTAGAGTATAAGTAGAGGCTCACAACCAAAATAGTTTTGGACAAACCATTGGCATGGTTGTAGTGTAATTTAGTATTGATTTATCTTGACCAAAGAATTACACTAGTACACTTTGTGTGTATTGAGCAGGACCGATTTAGAGGTGATTCAATTTATTGCTGACTACATAATTGAATCAGACCTCGGATATTATGGTGTACATGCTCTTAATCCCGATATAATAACGGGCACATGTACTTAATATTTATTTCTTTGATTTACCAATGGGCAAGATTTATGGGTTATATCGATAGGCCCGGTAAGTTGAAAAATAATATTATTTACATGGTATGCCATTAATTATAGGAGAAAACCATATCCTATGTATTAGGATGATGATGTCCCCTTGAGGAGCTCATAAGGATCATCATGTAAATGTTGCAGGTGGACTTGGTCCAGCATGTTGATGAGGTTGAGTGGTATTACTCATGGAGTTAGATGTTAATTAATTAATTAGCAGTAAATTAATTAATTAACGGACATTCGATATCTTAAACATGGGGAGATATTTTGTACATATAATATATGGATCCCATATTTAATTATGGGGGTTGGTGAGGTAGATCAATGATAATCCTCTAGTGGAATGGATCATCATTAATGGATCGGGTTTGTGTGGTTCAGATCCATTGGGTGGCCAAGATCCAACTCCTCCTCATGGTCCCTATTGTAGCCTATTATAAATGCCTCATGAATCCTAGATCTATAAATAAGGTGGGAGAGGCTTGGGGGAAAATAAGTTTGAGGGTTTGATTGTTGGCGTGCTAGAGGTTTGGGCGGCAAACAAGGTTGGGCTAGGGTTTGTTGGTTGGCATTGGAGGTGGCTAGGGTTTGCTTCTCTTCTTGGGCGGCGGAAACCTAGGTTTAGCCTCTCCTTTGACCGACGACAACTAGGGCCAACTCCATCACTTGGCTGGCACCTCTTCCTCTCCAATTGGCCGATGCCCTTCATCCTTTCCAAAACTCCTTCTGCCTCTCCTTTGGCCGACGGCAACAACCAAGCAAGGAGGCTTGGTGGTCAGCAATAGATAGGAGAATAAGGGAGAATTTTCTTCCCTTTGTTCGGAGCGAGCAAGGAAGGGAAGATACGAGATCTAGGAGGCTTCGACTCTTGGAAGATCGTCGCCCACTCGACGTCCAAGAGGAGGATAGGTCATACAATAGAAGATCAAGAGGTAAACAAGAGGTATAATCTTGTTTGTTTTGATTTTAGTTCTTTTGTATCATGTATTTGGTTTATTTACTTCGACCCTAATGATAAACATAAAAACCGGCGATCCTTACATCATCTATTCCGTGGCTAATCGAAGAAAAGAGTTAGGTTGCTTGAACAATAAGTTTGTTCAAGCGACCACTCAAATCGAATAGCACGATGATGGATCGATTACTTGGGTAATCCATCTTCATCCGGATTAATTTTTTTTATCCGGGGACGCGAGATAGGATCGCCATGCACAAAATGACCGAGATGGGAAGCAAATTTCCCTTCAGACTCCGGTCATATGTGGGGAGCACCCACTGTACAACATCCATTAATCCTATACACAAGGTAGTTGGATCAGATATTGGAATTTTAAGGGTTGGTTGAAGATTATTAGTCCTAGTTCATCTCACCCATTTCTACATGATCAAACATGTTATCCTTATGTGTTCTTGTGAGATAACTTCAATTTTACTTGATTAATTTAAATGAATTGAAACTAGTCAACCTTGAGTTAGGTTCGGATTTAACCCTAAGCTCAGCAAGTCACATTTTCAAGAAATTGGCTTCCAGGTCATGGCGGGGCATAGAGGCCTTCTTTGATCGGAACAACGACCACTTCCTTAGACAAAGCCAAGTTCGAGAAAATAATGATTTGATTCACCTAAGATCACTTCCTGGTCTAACTAGTTAAGGATACGGTGAGGTAGCTTCAGCTAGTTCCACTTAGTCGAGTACACCGAGCTAGATACGTCTTATCTAACTCGAACACACAATACCTAGTATTATCATCTCGCCGCATCCTAGTACTATGTTGTCAAGTGTTGACGAGTTATAGTTCCTATCTAACTATTCTAAAAATAAAAGGAAAAGACCTAAGCATGCAAATTCTAAGTAATATCACAAACAAATTTTGTACTTGCTCTCCCTGGACCATTGAATTGGTTTGGTCCTTGGGAACCCAGTACTGGTTAGATCCTAATTGAGAAATCAAAGTGGTCTTAGGGACTCATGCTTGGACATGTATTCTATTTCGACTTACAATTGACATATACGACTTGTTAGTCGTATTTGAGTTAAACTCATGCCCGACCTTGTTGCACACGACCCTTTGTGATCCAAGTAAAAGGTCAAGTCCTTTGGATCCCAAAGTGAACCTTTCCAACGTATGCCTAAGGTCTTCGACTTGACTTTTCAAAAGTGAGTTCTCAACTTCGAGTTTTTCAACTCGAGTTGAGTCCTCCTCTTGAACTCGACTAGTCAAAGAGGTTAGGGAGACCTTGTATTTAAGGAGTTTAACCTCCTCAACTAAGGTCTCGATCTTGGTCTCGGACTTAGCTAACTTTCTAGTTAAGAATTTAATTACATTGTATAAAGTGCTAAGCAAAGATCGACTTACCTTAAGTGACTCTTTTGAACCGGATGCGTATCCGTGGCTTGTCTTGAATAGTGACTCGTCGTCGGATCTAGACTCAGACTCTTCCTCGGGTTCAGATTCTTGATCAGGCTCAGTCGATTTGGCCATAAGGACGAGATCATCGTCTTCCTCCTCCGACGATTCTTCCCAAGTAGCATTAAGCACTTTCTTTGTCTTGGGTGCTTTGTTCTTTAGTTTTGGACACTCCGACATGATGTGTCCGAACCTGTTGCATTAAAAACATCTCAAATTTGAATTAGACTTAGGATTACCTTGATTGACGAGTCATTTTTGGCTCTTGATCATCTTCCGAACTAGATTCACTAGTTCGGTTTCCATCTCGGGGTCTACCTCTGACTCGTACTCGTATTCGTCCTCTTCTTTGGGGGTGGTTTGTTTGCGGCCTTCTTCTTCGAACCTGCAAGTAAGGCAATACCTTTCTCGGGAACCGAATTAGACTGTTCATGAAGTTCAAATTCAAAAAATAACTCATCTAATCTAATTTTTGAAAGGTCCTTAGAAACCTTGTAGGCATCGACCATAGATGCCCACAAGGTAGTCCTAGGGAAAGCATTTAAATCATACCTTATAAATATCGATTCTCGACCTTTTATCCGATAGAGTGCAAGCTATTGACGATGTCTTGAATGCGAGTGTGTAGTTGTATTGTCATCTCGTGTTCCTGCATCTTAAGATTATATAACTTTTTAAAAAGTAAATCACGCTTACATACCTTTGCGTCGTCGGTTCCTTCGTGTAGCTCTACAAGTTTAGTCCATAGATCTTTCACGCTAATGAAGGGGCTGACGCGGTTTAGCTCCTCTTTAGACAAGCCGCATTGGAGGATTTGAGTAGCCTTTGCGTCGGCTTCCACTTGTCTTTTCATGGCATTAGTCCACTGATCGTATTCCAAGGATTCACCCACTTCATTTGTAGGAAGTATGAATCCAGTTTGGATTACGATCCACATCTCGATTTGGGTCTTAAGGAAGTACTTCATTCGACCCTTCCAATAACAGAAGTCGTCTCCATTGTAAAATGGAGATCGGACGGTGCTAAACCCTTAGAGATGGGTCATTTAGACAAAATAAGGGAAACAAGTACCTCGCAAAACAAAAACAATCGAAATGTACCAAGACTTTCGTCTTGGATTAATAGTGCGGGAGAATGAATTTAAACAAAAAGAAAAAACTCCTAAAAACAAAACTAAATCTGTAAAAATTTCTAGATTGGTGGTTTCACCAAATCGTAGCGCCCCCGACTCTAATACCACTTGTTGGATCGATTTGAGCGCTAGAGGGGGGTGAATAGCGCAAAAGAAACTTTTTCGTTTTTGTTCGATATAAAACATAAGTAAGAGTAAACGCAGCAGAAAATAAATATGACACTTTTTGTTTTTACTTGGTTCACAACCTTCGACTGCTAATCCAAGGCCCTAATGGTCCGAGACCACGTACGGAGGGCAATACACTAAAATAATCTCCTCCTCGTTAGAGGTAGGAGACAACGGAATACACAAAGCTTGAAAGAGATTAAGGTAGAGGGACACTCCCCCTATCCTTGTTACGATTAAAAGCTCCGAAATACAAATGAAACTGAATATAACGAAATAAAAGGCTACCAACAACTAAAGGTTTTAGAAGAAGAAGTTAGGGTCATCGGCGTTTCGACAGCGCTTCGTCGATGTAGGATTGTCGGAGAGTCGTGGCGTTGCAGGAGAACTTGGAAGCACTTTGAATTATGGAAAAGGGGTAGAGAACCCCTACTTTTATAGCCTTGTGAAACCCTAATCGTTAAGATGAGATTTCATGAGGTGATGTCACCTAGCCCTTGAGAAATTGAGATAAGCTTTGACTCTCCTTGAGGCTGATCCTTGACCATCAGTCGACTGCTACCCTTACCAGTCGACTGTTAGAGGCATCAGTCGACTGATACAAGTCGTCGATCGACTGATGGTAGGGTTTTCAGCTGCAATGAAGAGTTAGCTCGAAAATGCAATTAATATAAGTAAGTTTGATAGTCATTTACCATCCAATCTCGACCTAGACCTTCTATGGGAAGTCTTGGTCGGATCGTCGCCTAAGGACGTCCCCGTACAGAGGACACGACCTTACTTACACTCACTCACACGAGCTTACCTCAATCTTTACCTTTGAAGCTTTGCTTACGGTCTTCACCTGAGTTCTTCGGCTCCCTCCGAAGTCTCCCAGTGTTGCCCGACCACCACGGTTCCCTCCGAGTGTCGCTGACCTTCGGCTTAGCTTAGCAATTTCGCACACTTGATTCAGCTAGTGAGATAACAAAGTGAACTTAACTTTGTGTATTTGCTATAATTAAAACTCAGATTCGATTTAGGTGCCTATTGTACCAACACCCTTCACACTTGACTCGATTATTTTTACCTTTTATCTTTTCCGATGTCACGTATGGTCTTGTTCTTAGGCCCTACTTCTCATCTCTAACCACTGTCTGAGTTCCATGGGCTAAGTTATATCCACATCAATCATTTTTTTTAATATTAAATTTGAAAAAAATGATGAATTTTCCTTAGAATGATTTGTCTATGGTGCATATTTGCAACATTGTCAACTATTTTATATACGGGATTGGCTCTGAAATGAATCTATTGACTTTAATTGAAAGTAAGAATTAAAACTTTCAATCTGATTTTAATTTAAGTGAATTTATTTTTTTTCATTTAATCTCTTATAGAGATTAATTATACAAGTTAATTGATAATTTATTGTAATCTTTTTTATGTGCATGAAAGGAGAAGAAAAAAAAAAGTTTAAATTAGAAAACTTAATTACGACCAAAAGAATAGATTGTCCTAAAGCAAGAAGTCGGTTAATCTTTTTCAAAAGCTCTACTATCTTTTTTTTTTTTCTTGGTAGTTCCTTCTTACCAACCTCGACAAACAGGAGATTGCTTTGCTTAACTCGTCAGGTCGATTCAACTGTTAATTTTAGAATCAAATGATAAAGAAATCTAAAATGAGATAGGAATCAAGAATGATGCATTTATTTAACTCATTAATGAACACTTTGCTCTGTTTGCTTAACTCATCCGGTGGATTCAACTTGTTGATGTTTCGATAAGTTAAGCATTTATAGTAAGTATCTTTTTTAAATTTAATTCGCAAGGTCAATTAACTAAAAAACAAAAGTAGGATATTTATATGTTTTTACACAAAAAGCTTTGGGACCAAATGAGACAATGAGTTCAAACCAAATCAAATTAAACCAAATCAAACCCAACCAAACCAAATCTGGGTTATTGTTGGAGGCCAAGCGCCGTTGCCATCTCCCTCTGGAACCGCCACAGGTAGTTGAGCCCGACGAGGAGCTCCGTCACGGCCGCTTCCACCTTCTCCTGGTCCGCGAAGTGAAGCGTCTGCAGCAGAAGCACGTTCGCTCTCGGCGCCGACGAGGTCCTCCGCCGCCCCTCAAAGCTGCGTTCCCCTTGCCACCGGATTGTATCCTGAGCCACCGGCCCCAGCCACTCCGCGATCCGCGCCACCGCCGCACGCCACTCCGCCGCCAATCGGACGTTCCGGCACGGTTCCCACCCCACCCCCCTCAGCCGTGCCCGGAGCTGCGCCCGCACCCTCGCCGGCAGCATCGCGTACAACTCCTCCCTCGCCTCCGCCCCCACCGCCCGCGGCGCCCGCGCCATCTTCTCCAGCACCGCGATCAGGTTCGCGTAGTGAAGCGACAGCGCCGCGGCACCCAGCGTCGATGGCGCCGGATTCAGGGTGTCCGAGCAAAGCTCCAGGAACCCGCAGTTCGCCTTTAGCGGCGAAGCCATGTCGTCGGAGGGGAAGACAGCAGCGAAGCCGGAAGAAAGAGCTCGAGGCAGGAGACACGGTTGGCCGTCGCAAAAGGCGTACTTGATCCGGGCGAGAACCGTGAACGCGGCTCGCACCAGGGGCGCGACGGCAGTGTCGAAAGTGGAGCTCCAAAGTGAGGTTTGCCTCAAGCACTTCACCTGCTGCCTCTTCCAGAAGATCCTCTGCTGCAACTCTGCCACCGTGGCCAGGCGCGATCCACCGCCGCCATGCACTAACTTTTTCAGAGTCTGTTCCGCCTCCGACAGCTCATCCATTTCCCTAAAGAGTGCGGCAGTCGTCGACACTTGTCGGTCCATCTTCTTGGCCAGCTTCGTCTCCATGTCCTTCCACCCCATCACCCAGCGGTTAGGGTCTTGACCGGAATCCGCGAACGAGTGGAAACTTAGGCCGAAATGGCGGAGGGTAGGGTCGGCGCAGCGGTTGGAGAGGGCAGCGACGGAGTCGGCGACGAGGCGGAGAGAGTCGGCGAGCTCGGCGCGGGCAAGGAGGAGGAGGAAAGAGTCGTCGTCGGAGATGAGCTTGCTGACGCCGGGCAGGGCAATGGTGTGGTTTCGAAGGTGAGAGAGGTGAGCATCGGAGAGGTAGCGCCAGAGGTGGAGAAGCTTGGACATGAGGGAGGCAACCTCGAAGGCGAGGATGCCGACGAGGTGTGTTTGCTTCCTGCGAGAGACGACAGCTGTGGAGTCGAGGCCGGTTGAGATTGCCAACTTGACCTTGGTAAGCCATGACTCGAGGGCCATGGTGGTATGCTACTGTATTTATTCCCTTGCCCTTCTCGATTGGATAGATCACAGGAGGAAGATGAGGAGCTGCCTGACGCTTGTTTATATATATTTATATTTATATATTAAAAAAACATTCAAAATAAAAAAGAATGAATTTGGCTAGCTATGAGCAGGAACACGTCCCATCAGCAGTGTTGGTGCCATGATTTATTGACGACGGAGAGGAATCATGCATCCTCTTCAGTAAATACGTCACCTTTTGTCATATCTAAAATTTAAAAGGTTCGATTTTAAAAAATATAGTTATGAATTATTTTTTAATTTTGTATATTATTTTTTTAAGCCTTTTTAAAAATATATTTATTCTATTTTAAAAATGAATCCGAAAGGACCGTCTTTCTAAACTTACATCAAGTACGGCCCTACCTTCCGTAGTAGTCTACACCACGGTGAAGGTCCATGCAGGCATGCAGCTGCAGATACGAGCGGCCGTTTACATTTAGGATAGCGAAGTTCTTATTCATAAACATAATTAATCTTCAATATTGACAACACTCAATCGCCCTTTTTGTTAGTTAAGGTACTTAACGGCTTCATGACATGACACTAACTTAATATGCATTGGGACAAGAGTGGAACCAAATTTATATTTATTTGAATTTTAGTCCAGACTCAATTTATTATATATACAATTAATTATTTGATAAATTCTAATTTTTGAAAATTAAATTGCACACTTAATTTGGTATTTTTTAATTAAAAATTTTAGTCAAGATAAATTATAATAATTCCTAGCTCCGCCTTTGGTTGGGAAAGGAATAGTGAGTTCTTGCTTTAAACTTCTCCAGGGAATAAAGTCATCCAATAAAATAAAGATGTAACTAGAAGTAAAACTCATGTCATCCTTTAGATAGGTATGGAGTTTTTAGTCCTTTGCCAATATTTGAATGCCTTCTTTACTGTTATTTAATGGTTCATATGTATTTGCCAATGCAATTCAAATAAAAGCAATATTGTTTGTGCGAGGAAAAGTATGCATCAAATTGTTTGTATGATTAGCTCTTAAGCAGCTTGGTTAAATGGGGAGATTATTGATTGATACATCCGTTACCTTTTCTCTACGAAATGGATAGAAGAGCTCATAGGCAGAGTATTACCCGAACCAAGTAGAGGGTTCAATGGAGGAAAAAGAGAGGAATGGGTCGGGCGCAAGCGCTCGAGACAATTGGTATTGGAAGGTAAATGAAGGTAATTGGCACGACGAAGCGAAGAAGTACTTCGTCGGCTAAATAGGCCTAGAGGGCAAACGGGGCGGATAAGAATCGGTTCGGCTATATAAGCCTAGAAGGCAAACGGAGCGGATAAGAATCGGTTCGGCTAAATAAGCCTAGAAGGCAAACGGGGCGGATAAGAATCGGTGCGGCCCAAGGAACCTTAAGGTCATACTATCCGTGAGTTGGAGACCTAAGTTAGGTTTGCCAGAAGTAGATGGTTGAGGAGGACAGACTAACCTAGTTTCCTGGAATAGGAATGAGGAGGTGATATGTAACAGAAAGAGAGGTCCCCACATAATATTCCGAGGAGCCTTCGCCCCTCGCATTTTGTAACAGAATTATTCTCCTCCAGGTGGACGTGGTGGCCACGTGGACGGCGAGGATAGCCCGCGAGATAGTGATGGATCAGAGGAGGAGGATAAAAGGCAAGGAGAAGAAGAAAGAAGGGATCTGCAATCATTCCATCAGACAGAAAACAAGGACACAGGAGGGGAAGGAGGAGAGCTGTCATCACTTCGCCGGAGAAGAAGAGCTGCAGCCTTGATCTTGTGATACACGTATTCTTTCTTGTATTTGTAAGCCCCTGTAAGAGGTTTTCTCCTCGACCTCGAAAAATTTCCTTTCCGTAAAAGAGGACATTCATAGTGGAAAGTGCTTGGGCATTGTCCCCGGTGAGAGAGCTCACCTTCGTGGAGTAGGAATACTCATTCCGAACTACGTTATATCTTGTGTTCAAGTTTCCCTTTGTTTGCTTAGGGTTTTGCGTTTCTTGATTTCGTCTTCCACACCCATTCTTCTTTATTGCGACACGAGAACCCTCCCAGCTCCCTTCGTGCGCCGTTCTGTGGAAGGGGATAAAGGGAATTTTTCTCGCCGCATCAGTTGGCGTCGTCTGTGGGAAGATTGAGCTGGACGTTGAGATGCAACCTGAGGAGATACAACAACCCGCTGCCTCCACAGCGGAGGAGTGCCCCATCACCCTCCTACCATCACAGTTGAAGGCCTTGATGGACGACGCTATTACAGAGGCCCTTGCTAGAGAAAGGAGAAGGACCAGATATATGCATCCTCATTCCGGTGAACCTTCCTCCAGAGGTCCACCCCCAGAAATACCTCCTCCCTCTCGTACCGCCGTCAATGTGGAAGTAGGGCCTGAAGAAGGACTTGGAGGAAGAGTACCTCAGAACACTATGCCCTTCACCCAAACTAGAAGGGAGGAACAGAGCGAAAGTCAATCAACCAGACCTCCAGAAGTATATGAACTCAGTCCCTTTACCATGGACATCCTCTCTGAAGTCCCCCCGTCCCACTTCCGGAATCCTCAGATCAATAAGTATGAGGGCTTAACGGATCCCGAAGAGCACCTGTCGCAGTTCAACGGAGCAGCCTCGCTCCACTGTTATACCGATGCTCTCAAATGTCGAGTTTTCCGAACCACCTTAACTGGCTTGGCACAAAAATGGTTTAATACTCTGCCTCCGGGATCCATTACTTGTTTCGCTGATTTCCGGAGGATGTTCAACCGGGAGTTCGCCAGCTGCAAGGCGTATAAGCATGACGCCTCTATCCTAATGCACATCACCCAGGGACTATCAGAATCCCTTAGAGGGTATCTTCACCGATTCACTTCTGCAGCTAGGGGAATTCCCTCTGCCAGATCAGAAGCCTTCAGAGGTGCTATTCTGCACGGGCTGAAGGAGGGTCCATTCCTCAGTTCTTTGTTAAGACAACCTGCTGACAGTTATGAGGAGCTGCTAGGTCGTGCGGAGCAATTTATCCGCGAGGAAGAAGGATTGAAGGTGCGGAGAGCCGAATGGGCTGTCGCAGCAGTTTCAACTGAAAGAGCTCGCCCCGCCCCTCCTCAAGCACCCCCTCGACGGGGATATGTGCGACCTTTTCGATAAGAGGCTCCTAGATCTCGTCCACTGCTGCAGGGCGTTCGCCCCGTACCGCCGTTACAAATTATGGCCGCCGAAGCACTTCCTCCCGCAAGGACTTGGAAGGAGCGGGAGATGGAATTCTATGACCAACAGGGTATGCTGCAACGACCCTTAGTGTTAGTAATATATGAGAGATGTCCTAAGGCAATCGCCTTATGTATGAACCATTTATATGATAAATGAAGATTCACTATTTGAGTATACATGTTTAATGTATTTGATTGGATCTTAAACTCATTTACTGAATGTCCACGATACGATTCACAGCATGAGAGAATTTGTGATTGGATCACAACTAGTGAGTATCTCTACATGTGTAATTGTGATGTATCGAAATTATCCCTAGTCGATGAATTAATGGATTTGGACACCATCAATTCTGTCGAGACTAGCACGAGGCATACTCCTTGGTGTATCTAAGCAGCTGATTCTCACTGGCTGGAGACATAGTGATGTCCGGAGTTGATCGTGGATGCTAGTTATGGTAACTAGTTCATTGGAGTGACCAGCCGTAAGACTTCATATGGTTCTCTGCATATATAGATATGTCAATGAAGTTCTTGCTGTGGCTTAAGTGCGATGTTCCTTTGACTTGCGGTATTCAAGTCATCTTGATCATGGAGACTTATGCTTTGACATCTTAAGCAAACATCTCCGAGGAGATGTGGACCCGGGATGATTGGGTATAAGTCGACGTGATCGAAGGTGTTTGAATAGCCTATAAAGGATTCACCACTCCTTGCGAGGAGATGTATACCCATGGCCTCTCGTCGGATTGTTACTAAAGTCTTTGGCCAAAGCATTACATGTTTAGAGTAAGGTACTCTTCGATACATGTGGAGTAACTAGAATCCGTAGGACGAGGAAATAATACTTGGGCTAGGTGTGACGTAGTCAGCCTAGTGGGGACTGACACAATAGACCATGTCCTGAACCAAGAGGGTATAAGATGACTGAAGGAATGGGGCCGCGATTCATTCGAGCTCTTGAAGGGTTTTGAAATAGTTACGGATCAAGCGTTGATCTTTTGGTTAATTGGGGATCATGATGTACTACTAGGTGCCACTCATGATCGTTCTATAATTAATGGTTAATTATAGGCGGCCAACATAAACCGAGAACCTATTTGGTCACCACGCTGCGAGTGTAATCCAAAGGATTTAAAGCGAGCTTGAGAATGAGATTCTCGGGAGAGAAACTATGTTTGGTTGGACCAAACATAAGCGAGCATGAAATTGTTTGATGCAATGGGCGTGGATGGGCGTGTCTTATGAAGACATAATGGATGGACCAAAATGGTTTGGTTCTAATCCAATGGATGAGAATAAACCAAAGGGTTTGGTTTATATTAAACGAATGAACCAAAGGTTGGTTCGGTTCGTTTTAACTTAAAATAAACCATCATGGTTTGGTTTATTTTAACTTATCTTAATGGGGCGGGTTAACGGGCTTTATGGATATGATCCATTAACCATTAAGAGAATTAGTTCTCTATAAAATAGGGCTTAAACCCTAACCCTAAAGCTAATGAAGTTTTGGCCGCCCAACCCTAGCCTCCTTTTGTTGTTGCCGCCCAACATGGTGTTGCCGCCAACTTCATGGAGCTGCTGCCACCTCCTTGCCGCCGGCATCCAAGCTTCAGCCGGCGATGCTCCGGCGACCCTCCGGTGATCTCTTGTGGGTTCGGTGATAAGGTGAGCTCCACATCTCCTTTGGCCGGCCTCTATTCCTCCACCAAAAGCTGTCCAGTTTTTCTGGACAGCTTGTTTCTTTGTTGTCGGAGCGTCGTTTGGACGACGGTTAGTGCTCCGACAGCGGCTAACTTACCGGGGATTTGATCTCCGGTAATCCTCTGAGGTGGAGGACGAAGGATTCGTCAAACGGTTGACGAATACCTCTCCGGAGAATCGAGTTTTGAGGACTCGGTTTTGGATCCGAATTTTGATTCGGATTGTGATCATCTCTCGATCACGTCGTCTTCAACACGAGGCTAGTAACCCGTACCAAGACGAAGCTCGTAGCTTAGCGAAGTCATCCCGAAGAGCTCGGCGTGGATACGGATAGAGACGATTCTTACGAGGATCGTTCCGGTTGATGTCATTCCCGCTACACGTCATACAAAAGGTATAACATAGATAATTTTCTTTTATTGCAAAATTTAATTTACGGTTATGTCTACACTTGTTGTAATATGCATGCGTGTGTTGTGTGTGTTGTAATAAATAGGAGTATTTATTATTTTAATTGCTTCCGCTGTGCTCATGTTTACGAAACATGATCGAACACACCTGCCTTGTGCGAAACAGTGGTATCGAGCCAGTTGTGTTTCGACATAATCGTAAAATGGTTTTGTGATAGTCATAATGTATTTCTGGAAATTTTCTAATTTTGAAAATTTAGAAGTATTTATGGAAATTTTTCAATTTTGGAAAGTCTAGAAGTATTTATGGAAATCTTCCACTTTTGGAAAGTTGGAAGTATTTATGGAAATTGATATTTTCCATAAATAAAATATTTGATTAGATTCTGGAAATTTGTTTCCTAATTTAATCATGATTTGATTTGGGAAATCAAATCTTAAAATATTTTATTTCCACAAGTAGTTTTAATGATTTAGAAAATTGGTTTCCTAAATAGATTTTCCTTAATCAAATAATTCCATGAATAAAATATGTAATTAGATTTGGAAATTTGTTTCCTAATTTAATTATGATTTGATTTGGAGAATCAAATCTTAAACATATTTTATTTCCATAAATAGTTATGACATATAAGGAAGTATATACATGACATAATTGTATGTCATGTAATTGCATTAGATGCATAACATTATGTCATGCGTGTCGTGACATGTAGATGTATGCCATGTATGTCATGTCATGTAGATAATAGTTATTTGCATGCAAAGAGGATGAGACATAAAAACCCTTAAACAATATTAAAGCCTATACCTTCCATTAATATGGTTAGAACCAGAGTTTCGTTTCTTGTTTGGGTTGTTGGACTCTCTCCAAGCCCGGCTCGAACCCGAATATGTTCAAACCATGGAATAGTTTAATACTAATATGGTAAGAGTCAGAGGTCAATCGTTAGCTTTGGTTGTTGGACTCTCTCCAAGCTGGGCTAATTGGTTGAATGCGCTCTAACCATATTAAAACTATTTCCCGATTAATGGGTTGGCTTTAACCTGGAGCATCGGCTTGTTGGACTCTCTCCAAGGTCGATGTAAAGGGAGGTGAAGTTGGGTGCTATGCATATGATGCATATTTGTTAATGTGTTAACAACCCGATGTATGTGTGAACATTCAATTAGTTGATAGCACATTGTGATAGTTGCATATACGTGATATGCAATCGGTATAAACGATACCTACCGTCGTAGTTATGAATGGCTTGTTGGACTCTCTCCAAGGTTGTTCATAACTATGATGGATATCAGCCCATTCGGAGATGGACCTACGATCTCCCGAAGTGATTTTGGGGTTTTTGAAATTCGAAAAATGAATGGGATTTATAAATGTATATTGATGCATTTTTAAAATCATTTTCTCATATATGCTCGTTTTGTATTTCTAAGTTAATATATTGATCATGATGTGTTTAAATTTGCGTTCCATTTTGGATTCGAATAAATTGACTGGGCCGAGCTTCATGGACTGGCTTAGAAGCTTGAGAATTGTTCTCAAGGTTAAAAAGCTTGCAAATGTCCTCGAAGCACCTCTTCCCGCCCGTCCTAGTGACGATGCAACTCTGGACCAATTGTTGGCCTATCAGAAACATGTGAGTGATTCTGAACAAATGAGTTGCATCATGCTAGCCACGATGGAACCCAAGCTACAGCGGCATGAGCATATGGATGCTCATATCGTAGTCCTTCATCTTTGTGAGTTGGTTGATGAGCAAGTGAGATTGAAGGTTCGAAGTCTCAGCTCCTCTTCACCTCTGAGATGCTAGGAGGTTCATCGTAGTCTTGCTCAATATCTTTGAAGGCGTGGAGTCTTACGAGAAGCATGGCGAGGGGGCCAGTCTTATTAGTTGATTCCTCGAAGAAAGGTTCTAAGAGGAAGTCAAAGGAACAGCAGAAGGGAAAGAAGAGAAGGGCTAAGAAGGTAGAACTAACACAAAAGGAAACTTGCCATCATTATGGCAAGGAGAGCCATTTGCGAAGAAAGTACAAGATTTATCTTGAGTCGTGAAGAAGGATAAGGCATCGGATGCCCCATCTTCTTGAAATCTTCTTTATTGATTGTCATTCTATTTCCTCAAACACTTGGGTATTCGATCTTTGGGTGTGGCTCACATATATGACATACATGGGCTAAGGAATAGAAGACTTCGAGGAGAGTCAAATTTACGTGTTGGGAATGGAGCAACGGTTCTTTGCACTCGCCATCGGACGTATTTGTTGGAACTCCTGTAGGACTTGTCTTAGAACTGGACAATTGCTTTTATGTTCCTTCGTTGATAAAGAACATCATTTCTATTTCTGTTTAAATAGAAATGGGTACCATTTGACTTTTAGTAACAATTGTTGTTACATAACTTTAAATGGAGTTCTTTATGGGCTGGAACTTTAAGCAATGGTGTTTATCGTTGGGACATATCCGGTGACATTTTCAATATCGAAGCGAGCAACACTGCTCGAAGGATAATCAAATAGACTCCTATATGTGGCATTGTCGTCTTGGCCATATAAGCAAGAAATGCATGTCCGAATTACACCGATGTGGAATTCGGAATCGTTGAATTGGATTCATACGATACATGCGAATCATGCTTAAAGGCAAGATGACTAAGTTACCTTTACGGGAAAGGTGAGCAGTGGGAGAGTTACTAGGTCTAGTACATGCGATATATGTGGACCTATGTCAACTCAAGCATTAGGAGGCTATAGCTACTTCATTACCTTCACCGATGATCACTCACGGTTTGGGTATGTGTTCTTGATGAAACACAAGTCTGAAGCCTTTGAAAGGTTCAAAGAATTCAGAAATGAAGTAGAGAAACAACATGATAAGAGTATTAAAATACTTCGATCGGATCGAGGTGGTGAATACTTAAGTCAAGAGTTTCTTGATTATCTAAGAGACAATGGTATATTGTCTCAATGGACTCCGCCCTATACACCACAGCATAATGGTGTATCTGAGAGGCGTAACCAGACCTTGTTGGACATGGTCAGGTCAATGATGAATCATGTAACTCTTCCCAAGTCCTTTTGGGGTTATACACTTCAGACAGCTGTTTACTTGTTAAACAGAATGCCTACCAAGGTAGTCTCAACTACTCCATATGAGATATGGAATAGTAAGAAACCTCATGTATCTTACTTGAAGATATGGGGTTGTCCTGCTTATGTGAAGCGGACTGTATCAGAAAAATTGGATGCTAAGTCTGATAAATATCTATTTATTGGATACCCTAAGGAAACTAGGGGTTACCAATTCTATCATCCTGTGGAACAAAAGATGTTTGTTTCAAGGCATGCTGTGTTTCTAGAGAAAGAGTTTCTCTTGCAAGAAAACAGTGGGAGTGTCGTCGAGCTTGAGGAGGCTCGAGAGACTCAAATAGACATTGATGAGATACAGTGAAGCCTGACGGTAAACTCATAGTGATGAGCAATCATTTGGACCTATTGTAACACCACATCTTCGTAGATCTGGTAGAACACGCAATATTCCTGAGAGATATGGATTTCTCGTAAGTGAATCGAACGACGTGTTACTCATTGATGATGAGGAGCCTACCAGTTATGAAGAAGTGCTGACAAGTTCAGAAAGGGATAAGTGGCTTGGTTCCATGAAGTCGGAAATGGATTCCATGTATGAAAACCAAGTTTGGAACTTGGTTGACCCACCTGAAGGGATAAATCCTATAGGGTGCAAGTGGGTTCTCAAGAAGAAAATCGACATGGATGGCAATGTGATTACCTATAAGGCTAGATTGGTGGCGAAAGGATATCGTCAAAAATAAGGTGTTGATTATGACGAAACCTATTCGCCTGTAGCTATGCTTAAATCCATTCGGATGCTCCTGGCCATAGCGGCTCATTATGATTATGAGATATGGCAGATGGATGTGAAAACAGCTTTCCTTAATGGAAACCTGCTCGAGGACGTGTATATGATACAACCTGAGGGTTTCACATCGGTTGATAAAACCAAGGTATGCAAATTGCGACGGTCCATTTATGGATTGAAGCAAGCATCCAGGAGCTGGAATATCCGTTTTGATGAGACCATCAAAAGGTTTGATTTCTCACAAAATCCAGACGAACCTTGTGTGTACAAGAAGGTTAGTGGGAGTGCAGTCGTGTTCCTAGTATTGTATGTCGATGACATACTACTTATAGGAAACGATGTTTCAATCTTACAGTCAGTGAAGGTTTGGTTATCCAAGACATTCTCCATGAAAGACCTGAGAGAAGCAACCTACATCCTCGGGATTAAGATCTATAGAGATAGATCGAAACGGTTGCTTGGTCTTTCACAGTCTACATATATAGACCGAGTGCTAAAGAGGTTTAGCATGTCGGAATCCAAGAAAGGTTTCCTACCCATCAGGCATGGGGTACACCTTTCGAGGTCTATGTCCGCGTCGGGATTTGCATGAGTAAGATTCCTATGCATGATAGGATCTATCATGTATGCTATGTTATGTACGAGGCCCGATGTATCGTATGCTGAGTGTCACGGCGGATACGATCCGATCCAGGAATGGATCATTGGGTGACTGTTAAGACGATCCTTAAGTACTTGAGAAGAACTAAGGATGTGTTCCTAATATATGGAGAAGGGTACATGGTGATACGTGGGTATATGGATGCCAGCTCCAGACAGACAAGGATGATTCCATGTCTTTGTCTGGGTATGTATTCACCTGGAATGGAGGCGCAATAAGTTGGAAAGGTTCCAAGCTTGACACTATAGCGGATTTTGCCACTAAGGCAGAATACATTGCAGCTTTGGAAGCAGCAAAGGAAGCGGTTTGGATCAAGAAGTTCATCTCTGAACTTGATGTGGTCTCATCAATGATCCAAACATATGCTTCGCCGCTATCATCTTATCAGAGAGATCATCAGTAGGAACGAAATACAAATCGAGAAAATTCCCACTGAAAGGAACTTAGCGGATCCTTTAACTAAGGCATTACCTCAAAATAAGTTTGAGGGTCATGTTAGAGCTTATGGTATTGGATACCGTAGCGATTGGCATTAGGCCAAGTGGGAGTCTGTTAGTAATATATGAGAGATGTCCTAAGGCAATCGCCTTATATATGAACCATTTATATGATAAATGAAGATTCACTATTTGAGTATACATGTTTAATGTATTTGATTAGATCTTAAACTCATTTACTGAATGTCCATGATACGATTCACAGCATGAGAGAATTTGTGATTGGATCACAACTAGTGAGTATCTCTACATGTGTAATTGTGATGTATCGGAATTATCCCTAGTCGATGAATTGATGGATTTGGACACCATCAATTCTGTCGAGACTAGCACGAGGCATACTCCTTGGTGTATCCAGCGGTGATTCTCACCGGTGGAGACATAGTGATGTCGGAGTTGATCGTGGATGCTAGTTATGGTAACTAGTTCATTGGAGTGACCAGTAGTAAGACTTCATATGGTTCTCTGCATATATAGATATGTCAATGAAGTTCTTCTTGTGGCTTAAGTGCGATGTTCCTTTGACTTGCGGTATTCAAGTCATCTTGATCATGGAGACTTATGCTTTGACATCTTAAGCAAACATCTCTAAGGAGATGTGGACCGGGATGATTGGGTATAAGTCAGTGATCGAAGGTGTTTGAATAGCCTATAAAGGATTCACCACTCCTTGCGAGGAGATGTATACCCATGGCCTCTCGTCGGATTGTTACTAAAGTCTTTGGACAAAGCATTACATGTTTAGAGTAAAGTACTCTTCGATACATGTGGAGTAACTAGAATCCGTAGGACGAGGAAATGATACTTGGGCTAGGTGTGACGTAGTCAGCCTAGTGGGGACTGACACAATAGACCATGTCCTGAACCAAGTGGGTATAAGATGAGTGAAGGAATGGGGCACGATTCATTCGAGCTCTTGAAGGGTTTGAGAAATAGTTACGGATCAAGTTGATCTTTTCGGTTAATTGGGGATCATGATGTACTACTAGGTGCCACTCATGATCGTTCTATAATTAATGGTTAATTATAGACGGCCAACATAAACCGAGAACCTATTTGGTCACACGCTGCGAGTGTAATCCAAAGGATTTAAAGCGAGCTTGAGAATGGGATTCTCGGGAGAGAAACTATGTTTGGTTGGACCAAACATAAAGCGAGCATGAAATTGTTTGATCGCAATGGAGCGTGGATGGGCCGTGTCTTATGAAGACATAATGGATGGACCAAAATGGTTTGGTTCTAATCCAATGGATGAGAATAAACCAAAGGGTTTGGTTTATTTTAAACGAATGAACCAAAAGTTGGTTCGGTTCGTTTTAACTTAAAATAAACTATCATGGTTTGGTTTATTTTAACTTATCTTAATGGAGCGGGTTAACGGGCTTTATGGATATGATCCATTAACCATTAAGAGAATTAGTTCTCTATAAAATAGGGCTTAAACCCTAACCCTAAAGCTAATGAAGTTTTGGTCGCCCAACCCTAGCCTTCTTTTGTTGTTGCCGCCCAACATGGTGTTGCCGCCAACTTCATGGAGCTGCTGCCACCTCCTTGCCACCGGCATCCAAGCTTCAGCCGGCGATGCTCCGGCGACCCTCCGGTGATCTCTTGTGGGTTCGGTGATAAGGTGAGCTCCACATCTCCTTTGGCCGGCCTCTATTCCTCCACCAAAAGCTGTCCAGTTTTTCTGGACAGCTTGTTTCTTTGTTGTCGGAGCGTCGTTTGGACGACGGTTAGTGCTCCGACAGCGGCTAACTTACCGGGGATTTGATCTCCGGTAATCCTCTGAGGTGGAGGACGAAGGATTCGTCAAACGGTTGACGAATACCTCTCCGGAGAATCGAGTTTTGAGGACTCGGTTTTGGATCCGAATTTGGATTCGGATTGTGATCATCTCTCGATCACATCGTCTTCAACACGAGGCTAGTAACCCGTACGAAGACGAAGCTCGTGGCTTAGCGAAGTCATCCCGAGGAGCTTGGCGTGGATACGGATAGAGACGATTCTTACGAGGATCGTTCCGGTTGATGCCGTTCCCGCTACACGTCATACGAAAGGTATAACGTAGATAATTTTCTTTTATTGCAAAATTTAATTTACTGTTATGTCTACACTTGTTGTAATATGCATGCGTGTGTTGTGTGTGTTGTAATAAATAGGAGTATTTATTATTTTAATTGCTTCCGCTGTGCTCATGTTTACGAAACATGATCGAACACACACACACCGCGGTGCCGGAAACCCAACACTTAGGATACAGGGGGATCCCACGTAACCCCCCTACCCATTTCTTCTGCCAATATCATACGGAATATGGCCACGCTAGTGGACGATATTTTAAGTTACAGGAGGAACTGGATCGCCTCCGAACCGCATATCCGCAGTTGCGATTCCAGACAGGAGGACCAGCACTGCGAGGCCCCCGACCCGATGTAACCCGTCCAGGGCCATAAAGTCAACAACCTCAAGTTACTTTCCCCCAAACGCCGTCCCAGGAAGTCGTCTCTCAAGAAGGGCCATCGGGTGAGGGCCCTTCATCTAATCTAGATAACGCTCCCACACGAGGGGTTATCCATGTTATAGCTGGAGGACCTACCGACGGGGACTCTAACTGGGCGCGAAAGTCATATGCCCGTCTCATGGAGAGTTTAGCCATCGTCACCGACCAGACTATTCAAATCGCACCGCCCGTTTCGTTCAGGCCTGAAGATCTCCAAGGTGTCCTGCTGCCCCACACGGACGCCCTAGTTATTCGTATATCCCTGGCCAATTATGAAGTGGCCAGGGTGTTGGTCGACTCAGGAAGTTTCGTCAATATCCTTTTCTAGGAAGCTTTCGGACAGATGCAGCTGGGAAATGCTCAGCTAGAAGATGTGGCCACCCCCCTCTTTGGATTCGCAGGACATGTGATCCATCCTATAGGGCATATTTCATTGCCTCTGACTCTGGGTGTAAAGCCCAGCCAAAAAACCAGTATAATCCCTTTCCTCATCGTGGATGCTCCGTCCACTTATAATGCTATTCTTGGGCATCCCTTCCTTACCCTCTTTCAGGCGGTAGCTTCCCCATACCACCAGAAACTGAAATTTCCAATAGAACAATTGGTGGGAGAAGTTCCCGGGGAACAGAAGGCCTCCAGGAGATGCTACGTGCAAATGGTTCGGGATGATCAAAAGAAGGCCCGAACTGATGATCTCAAAGGCAAAGCTATCGTCCTTTCGGACGTCTGCGTCCTGGAAGAATCCCCCCTAAGGTCGAAAAAATAGAGGAAGGAGAGCTGGTGGAAATCGCTCCGGGAAAGGCTACACGGGTAGCACAACAGCTGGAAGTCAAGGAGGAGCTGGTGGCCTGCTTGAAGAAGAATGAAGACATCTTCGCGAGAGATGTGCATGATCTCACTGGGATCAACCCTCACGTGACTGAACACCATCTCAATATAACGGAGGAGGCACATCCGATAAAAATGGCGACATTTTGGACCAGAGAAGGACAAGGTCATAGCTGAAGAGGTGGACAAACTGCTAAAAGCGGGCCATGTAAAGGAAATCCAGTTTCCCGAGTGGGTTTCTAATGTAGTTTTGGTCCCCAAGCCTTTGGGGCAGTGGAGGATGTGTATTGATTTTTATGATTTGAATAAAGCATGCCCTAAAGACTGCTACCCCTTGCCTCGTATTGATCAGTTGGTAGACTCCACTGTAGGATATGAAGTGGTGTCCCTAATGGATGCATATCAAGGATACCATCAAATACCTTTGGCCAAAGAAGATCGAAAGAGGGTTAGCTTTGTGATGGCAGGAGGGTTATATGCTTATGTGGTAATGCCGTTCGGATTAAAGAACGCGGGGGCCACCTATCAGTGCCTTATGGACAAGATCTTTGCAGAGCAGAAAGGGAAGAATGTGGAAGTCTACGTGGATGACATCTTGGTCAAATCGAAGACCACTCGGGATTTAGTTAAGGACTTAAATAAAACCTTCGCTACGTTGAGACGGTTTAATATGAAGCTAAACCCTAACAAATGCCTATTCAGGGTAAAAAGCGACAAGTTCTTGGGGTACATAGTGACTGAGAAGGGGTTGCAAGCCAACCCTGAGAAGGTACAGGCACTATGCAACATGAAATCACCCACTAATATACAAGAGATCCAGAAGTTGGTGGGCAGGATTGTTTCTTTATCCCGATTTATAGCCAGATCGGCGGACAAAGGGCTGCCTTTCTTCAAGATCCTGCGCAAAGCTACTAAATTTCAGTGGGACGATCAATGCGAACAGACTTTTCAGGAGTTGAAGAAGTATTTGGCTGGACTCCCACTGCTAACCAAACCAATAGTCGGAGAATCATTATGGATGTATTTGGGCGTCTCAGAGGGAGCTATTAGTTCGGTTTTGTTGAAACAAGAAGGCTCTCACCAATAGCCTATTTATTATACCAACCATATTCTGAAGGGGGCTGAATTCCGTTATACAGAGCTGGAGAAGCTGGCATATATCTTAGTGTTAACTGCCCGCAAGTTGAGGCCGTACTTTTTGGCTCATCCCATCACCGTTCTAACCCACAGCGAATTGGGCAAGGTCGTCACTAAGCCCAATTTCTCCGGAAGATTGGTCAAATGGGTGGTAGAACTAAGCGAATATGATATTCAATACCAACCCCGAACGATTATCAAGGCCCAAGCGCTCGCTGATTTTCTAGCAGAGGTACCTTGCGGCATCGAAGATGGTTCGTCAGCAAAAGAGGAGGGATCAGATGCATGGAGCATATTCGCGAACGGTTCTTCAGGATCTACGGGCAGTGACGTCGGTGTTCTGTTAATTTTCTCTGATAAGGAGGAGACCTGCATAGCCGTACGCCTGGGATATCGGACATCCAATAATGAGGCAGAATATGAAGTCAATCTAGTGGGATTGCAGGCTGCTAAAGCGGTGGGGGCTTCTTCGATTGTAATCCATTCGGATTCCCAGTTGGTAATATCACAACTTCAAGGTTCTTTCGCGGTTCGGGAGGAAAGGCTGCATAAGTACTTGAAGGCTTTTGAGAAAGAAAAAGCTCAATTCCATCAAGTCCTCTTAAAGCAAATCCCACTGGAGAATAACGGGAAGGCAGATGAATTGGCTCGGATGGCTAGTGCTATGGAAGGAGTGAAGTCCTTGGAAACGGTCCATGCGGAAGTCCATACTTCCTTAGCAATATGCAATGTGGAGGAAGACGCACCCGAATTAAGCCTAATTCCTGATTGGAGGACTGACATCATAGCTTATTTATGGCACGGGAAGGTCCCTGAAGAAAAAGCAACGACATCTGCTTTAATAAGCCGAGCCAGACGGTTTACCCTCTTAAATGGAGACTTATACAAGACTTCTTTCGGACGACCCTTATTGAAATGCTTGGGAAATGAGGAGGCGGAATGGGTGCTCCGGGAGATTCACAAAGGTTGTTGTAGTAATCATCTAGGAGGGGGAGCTTTAGTAAGGAAGGCCACATTAGCGAGGATATTTTAGCCTACTCTCGTATAGTGCAGGCTTGCCTAGCTTGTCAGAAACACAACAACCGGTCCGAACGACCGACCAAATTAATGAAAGTCGTGGTCGCTTCATGTTTTTTTTATCAATGGGGAATGGATATAGTGGGCCCGATGCCAGTGGCACCTTTACAGAAGAAATTTTTATTGGTGGCTGTGGATTACTTCTCCAAATGGGTGGAAGCCGAGCCCCTAGCCAAAATTACCGAGAACGCTGTAATACAATTCTTGTGGAAGAATATTGTCTGCCGATATGGTATTCCTCGGAGGATAGTTAGTGATAATGGACGTCAGTTCCAAAGTAAAAAGATCAAAGAATGGTGCCAAAGCCTCAACATTCAGCAAGCTTTCACTTCGGTAGCTCACCCTCAAGCTAACGGGCAAGTGGAAGTGACTAACAGAATTCTCATTCAAGGATTAAAGACTAAATTGGGGGCTCCGAGAGGAAACTGGGTAGAAGAATTGCGAGTCTGTGGGCCTCTAGAACTACGCCAAAAGCGCAGCGAAACTCCCTTGATTTAGTATCACGGGACAAAAGTTATGTCGAAGCTCTTTTAAGTAAGCGCTTCGGATAGAGGTGTCTGAACGAGGCGAGAATCAACTTATCAAAACCAGTTGGACTTGGCGGAAGAAAAAGCGGAGAGACGAAGATGGCGAGAGCTTTACAAGCGAGAGTGACAAGCCTTTAATAAGAAGGTGATTTCTCGAAGATTTCAGGAGGGGGATTGGGTTTTGCGTAAAGTTAATCCTGCTGGAGACCCTAGAAAGCTAGCCCTAAACTGGGAAGGACCCTATGAAGTAACGCGTCGCGTAGCAGGGTCAGCATATTATCTGAAAGATGATCAAGGCAAAGAACTTCCACGACCTTGGAATGTCATTCATTTAAAACTTTTTCACATTGTATGAGAAGTGGGGAATAGAAGAAGAAGAGGAATTGTGAGACTCCCGAAGGGGTGTACTTCCTAACTTGATTGCATTAATTAGACGCGAAGTAACCCCAAATTTCATTAATGAGTCATTTACAAATGCGACACGGTACCTTTAATAAATTTTGAAAAAGAAAAAGAAGAGGGAAAGGAAGCTCCCATTTCGAAGTAATACATCGAATTACAGCTTAAATCGGTCGGGAGGATAGCGTCGAAAGTTAACCTCCCAATTTAAAGAGAACGAAGGATAAGTTGGAGGAGGTAATCCTTGATCAGCATATTACCAGAGCGCTTCATTAAACCCATCCTGATAAGTGGCTCACAGCAAAATGATGAGTTGCTCTTGGCGGTCAGGGCTCCGATCCCGATGAAGCCTATGGCATTTCTCTTGTTGTTCTTGAAGATTTCGGCGTACATCAACATAGCGTCGCGACACCTCCATAATAGCATCGGTTAGGATGGAAACATCGTCGGCCCAGGAATTTTGATCTTGTTGTACAAGGTGCGTCATCTCCATCATGTTCTGACGCATAAAAGCCGAAATCCCCTCTACCGCTTCGGAGTAGGATCTGGTTCGGGCAAGCTCAGTGCTCAGTCTCTGGAGGGATGTTTCTTGCCTGCGTAGACGGGCGTGAGCATGCACCCTGGAATTTATGAGGGATGAGTTTTCTTGTACCTCCTTGCATAAGCGGGTGCGGAGGTCCCCTATTTTATCCCGTGCCTTCTGATATTGAACCTGGAGTCGAGCGATGGTGTCTGAGTCCTGTTGCTTCCCCTGAAGGAGTTCTGCCACCTGTTCTCGAAGGCGGGTCAATTCTTGAGAAGAGGAAGACTCCTTGTCAAGCTGGGTCGGTTGAACCTCCCGCTGTGGTAAAGGGGATTTCACACCGGCTCGCTGTTGTTCTTGCAATGCGGCAATGGTATCAGCATCTTTTTGAATTTGTTGGCGAGCTTCTGCCAATTGCTTCTGGCATAGATGCAACTGTTGCAACAGGAGCTGTTCTTGATTCCGGCCAGCCGCTAAATCTTCCCGTTGCCGTCGCTCCGATTCCAGAGCTTGAGCCCGGTATTGATGAAGAGGGCGGTCAAATTCTTGGTAGTTGGTCAGGGCCTGCACGTTGGTCGTGGAAAAAGAAATTGATTAGTAGGATAAAGTTAGGAAAACTGATTGAAAAACATACCAAATCAAGGGCATGGCGCAAGTCTTCCATGCGAGGAACCAATTCCTCTAAATTCAGGATCCGAGGCTCCTGGGGGAAAGGGAAGAAGATGGGACAGATGATGTTGAGGGGGGAATTTCACTTATAATGGGGAGAAGGGGGATGGTATCCATGGGTTGAGAAGGGAAACAAGAGGGGGCATCCATCAGAAGGCTCATGGGGGTGGCAGTCAGAGGCAGTAGATCAGGAGCCGGAGGGAGAACATGTGTCATGGCCAGCTGTGAGGTCAGCATAGCAGAAGAGACGGAGAGATGCTGGTTGGGCGGGGAATCCAGAGAGGCTGATAAGATGAGCACAGGGCTTGAGGAACCTTCGGTAGGAAGGAAAGAAGTAGAAGGACCCTGGCTAGTGCCCATAGGATGAGAAGGGCTCTTCAGGCGATGAGTGGAGGGGGAAGCAGGTAATGAGAAGATATCAATCGCCATGGGTTCAGAGGTGGAATCGTATTCAGGGGAAAAAGAAAGTAGAGGTGAGCTAGCCTCTTTTATTGGCTGACATGAAAGTACATCCTCCTTATGTTTATCCTCAGATTGCGGCGAAGGAGAAGGCGACTTCCGAACATTTATGGTGGAAGGAGAAAGAGTGGGAGAACTAGGGTTTGTAAATGACGGAGAAAATGAGGAGGGGCTGATTACCCTGGTTTCCTCTGGGATGGAGGTAACAAGGGTTCCAGGAGGGGGAGAGGAAGAAAGGCGAGACGGAGAAGGTACGGTGGTGATCGGGGAAGGTGAAGAGGAAGATGAAGCTGACGGCTAACCGGCGCCTCGCTTGGAATGTGAGTAATGGCTCGCTATTTCTTGAAAGAAGGTGGAATGCATCTTGTTGGTCTGAGAATACGGAGAAAGGGCTGAAGCAGAGGATTGAGGCAACGGAGTATGGCGGCGGAGAAACGAACATACGAAGAAGAAGGAGACGAAAAGACAAAGGGATAAAGACAGTAAAAGAAACGAAGATGAAGGACCCCCTATAAAAGGAGGGAAGAATGGGCTTATAACTATTATCGGGCTCCTCGTTTATAGTGAAAGAGGGTTTATTGTTCTAATGGCCCAGTATATACTAAAGCCCTCATTTCCGTGGGAAGGAATGGATGTAGGTGTTCCCCTTCGGGAGGAAAGCAGAAAGAAGGAGGATATGAAGGCATCGCATTCTTTATGTTGAAGGCCTTTTGGCAATATATGTTACTATGTGTGGTGGCAGAACGGAAGAACCGAGATTTCCTCGGTTATACTTAAATTTTATCCCCGCGAAGCGGAAGAAATCCCCGTGTGGTGGCGGAACGGAAGAACCGAGATTTCCTCGATTATACTTAAATTTTATCCCCGCGAAGCGGAAGAAATCCCCGTGTGGTGGCGGAACGGAAGAACCGAGATTTCCTCGGTTATACTTAAATTTTATCCCCGCGAAGCGGAAGAAATCCCCGTGTGGTGGCGGAACGGAAGAACCGAGATTTCCTCGGTTATACTTAAATTTTATCCCCGCGAAGCGGAAGAAATCCCCGTGTGGTGGCGGAACGGAAGAACCGAGATTTCCTCGGTTATGCTTAATTTTTTATCCCCACGAAGCGAAAGAAATCCCCGTGTGGTGGCGGAACGAAAGAACAGAGATTTCCTCGGTTATACTTAAATTTTATCCGCAAGCGAAATCCCGTGTGGTGGCGGAGCGGAAGAACAAGATTTCTCGGTTATACTTAAATTTTATCCGCAAAGAAATCCCCGTATGGTGGCAGAACGGAAGAAATGAGATTTCCTCGGTTATGCTTAATTTTTTATCCCTGCAAAGCGGAAGAAATCCCTATGTGGTGGCGGAACGGAAGAACCGAGATTTCCTCGGTTATACTTAAATTTTATCCCCGCGAAGCGGAAGAAATCCCCGTGTGGTGGCGGAACGGAAGAACCGAGATTTCCTCGGTTATACTTAAATTTTATCCCCGCGAAGCGGAAGAAATCCCCGTGTGGTGGCGGAACGGAAGAACCGAGATTTCCTCGGTTATACTTAAATTTTATCCCCGCGAAGCGGAAGAAATCCCCGTGTGGTGGCGGAACGGAAGAATCGAGATTTCCTCGGTTATACTTAAATTTTATCCCCGCGAAGCGGAAGAAATCCCCGTGTGGTGGCGGAACGGAAGAACCGAGAT
This sequence comes from Wurfbainia villosa, assembly GCA_025175895.1. Lineage (NCBI taxonomy): Eukaryota > Viridiplantae > Streptophyta > Magnoliopsida > Zingiberales > Zingiberaceae > Wurfbainia > Wurfbainia villosa. The sequence continues at coordinate 109,313,349 of CM045987.1, read as the reverse complement.
TTCCTTGGTTATACTTAAATTTTATCCCCGCGAAGCGGAAGAAATCCCCGTGTAGTGGCGGAACGGAAGAACTGAGATTTCCTCGGTTATACTTAAATTTTATCCCCGCGAAGCAGAAGAAATTCCCGTGTGGTGGCAGAATGGAAGAACCGAGATTTCCTCGGTTATGCTTAATTTTTTATCCCCGCAAAGCGGAAGAAATCCCCGTGTGGTGGCGGAACGGAAGAACCGAGATTTCCTCGGTTATACTAAATTTTTATCCCCGCGAAGCGGAAGAAATCCCCGTGTGGTGGCGGAACGGAAGAACCGAGATTTCCTCGGTTATACTTAAATTTTATCCCCGCGAAGCGGAAGAAATCCCCGTGTGGTGGCGGAACGGAAGAACCGAGATTTCCTCGGTTATACTTAAATTTTATCCCCGCGAAGCGGAAGAAATCTCCGTGTGGTGGCGGAACGGAAGAATCGAGATTTCCTCGGTTATATTTAAATTTTATCCCTGCGAAGCGGAAGAAATCCCCGTGTGGTGACGGAAAAGAACCCGACATTTCCTGCTATACTTAATTTTATCCCAAGAAATCCCCGTGTGGTGGCGGAACGGAAGAACCGAGATTTCCTCGATTATACTTAAATTTTATCCCCGCGAAGCGGAAGAAATCCCCGTGTGGTGGCGGAACAGAAGAACCGAGATTTCCTCGGTTATACTTGAATTTTATCCCCGCGAAGCGGAAGAAATCCCCGTGTGGTGGCGGAACAGAAGAACTGAGGTCTCCTCAGTTATATATCATTTTTTGTCCCCGCAAAGCGGGAGAAGTTGAAGTCCTTATTTAACTTTGTATTATTTCATTCCCGTAGAGCATCAGAGTTGCCTCAGTTAGTGGTTCTATATTCTAAAGGTAAAAAGCGGAAGAGAAATATGCCTCAGCTATATGTCAGTTTATGTAAATACGAAAAAAGTAAAGCGCGGCACAACTCAAGAGATACTGGAAGAAGAAGATAAACAGGGAAAGTTCACTGATGCAGGAAAATTACATATTCTGAGTCATTTACAAAGAGGAGATAATAAAAGAAACCCTCATACATCTAGGGTATTACAATTCTTTGTTGGGAGGAACAGATGGAGCTCCTTTGCGCGGTCGAGGTTGGCACAATAATTGCCGACGGTAAGACTGCTGCAGGAAGATTTTCTTGGATAGCTCCTTTTGGGACCCGACCAGTTGTTGACGCAGAGAGCGATTACTGGCGGAAGCTTCCTTCAGCCGTTGTTGCAAATACCTCACTTGCTCCTCCAGGATAGCTATGTAGCGGCGATTGTCTATCTGTTCTTCAGCAGGAGAGGAACTGCTACCATGTTCAGATATTCTGTCCTTGGCAAAGGAAAGGAAAGGGAAAAGATGGAAGCTATGTGGTAAGGGTCGGAAGTCTTTATAGCGATGAAGGAGAAGAGCACATTTATTTGTAGAAGAAATAGGGATAATAAATGCCAGTAAAGAAGGGAAAGCGTAGGGATAGTAGGTGGAGGGTCGCCGGAACTATAGCCGTAATTAAGAGGGTCTGAATCCCCAGGAGATGGTAAAAGAAGGTATGTTCGGACCAGATTATAGTCTCTCTGAGGGCAGAAACCTTACTTCTACAAGAAAAAGACAAAAGCAAATATCAGTTCCCTCCCTCATTTTTATTGACATATTTGAAATGATTACATCAAATTAATCTATGAAGATCATCTCTGATTACTTCTAACAGATGAAACGAGAGAGGTTTCTTTGGGGGGAGAAGGCGCCAAGATGACCCTGAAGCGTTCGCCTTGAGCAGGAGGAATGGCTGATGGCCCTTCATCGAAAGGGGGAGGATGAGCTCTTGCTGGGGAGACTGGGATGAAAGCCAGCGCCGGTGGAAGTGGGGGAAGTTCGGCAGCAGCACGGGGGGGTCCCCCACTGTGTACTCCCATGTGAAGGGAGGATTCCACACCCTATTGCGGAATGAGGGAAATGGGGCACGAAAGGACCTCCCTGTAGGAGGGGTTGGAGCTGGAATGGGAGGCGGATTAGGAAGGGGGCGGAGGGCTGAAGTGGCGGTTGAACGGGTCTCCGAATCTTCAATGTCTTCAGAAACCCAGTCTTGTAGTTCAAAAGATTCTGATTCTGAAGGAATCTCGATGGGGTGCCCCGCTGAAGCCATGATAGTGAGATAGAGGGACGAAGACATGGAGGGCGATGATTTATAGTGGAAGGAAAGCGACGGCAAAAGTTCTTGGGAAGGGGAAGAAGATGAAGAGACTGGTATCGTTTCCGAAGCAATAAGAGGGATAGGGAAGATCAACAGGTAAAGGTCATTTAAAGTGTTGGCCGAATCAAAATCGGGACGGATATGAATAATATCACGCAAGACCCTTCGAGCGAATCACCGGACCAAAATCGGGTCGGATATGAACAATGTCATTCGAGACCTTCCAAGTAAGTTCCCGAACCAACTAGGTGATTGCGCCATACGACAAGGGAAAAGAGATAACAGTATATATATATATATATAAAGAATAGTTTAAAATTGGTTCAGAATTTCTGACCCATCGAGGAGCATGACAAGATGATGACAACTGGATATATGGACAAAATTACTGTTCAGAAGCAAGAGAGAAGCTATTGACAAAATTACTAAAGAAGAGAGTAATGAAAATTACAGCTCAAAGAGTTCGGGAGGACACTTAGCTAGCGCCTCTACAGGATTCAAATAGCTAGTGTCCGTGCCAGGGGGCGGGTATCCTTGTTCGGCATTTTGAGCCGAGGACCCCTCAAAGCCTAGTATGAATAAATCTACCCCCTTCTTAACGTATCGCCCCTTAAGATCGGCTTCTTGCTCCTTCAGCTGATCTTGACATTTGGCCAGCTGGGCTTGACTTTCCGCCAATTCGACTGCCAAGGCGTCTTTTTCGGTGGCTGCTTGTATGACTTGCTGTCCCAGAGTTGAAAGGGCCTCAGAGTACTCTTTGTGGAGGGTCGATCGCTGAGCCGCGTTAGATAAAGTCTGAGGAAGGGCTGCCACTATGTCGGAAAGTTTCTGGCACTTCTCTACACAAGATTTCCTGGTGGCTTCCCAGGCTTGGCGTTCCAGCCGAAGCAGTCGGCGTTCTTCCTAGAGCTGTTCGATAGTACTCGAAGAATCGGCAACTTGGATCATAGCATCCCCAAGATGCCCCTTATATTCCTTCAGTTCATGGGCAAGGATCTCCACTTGCTGCAATTCACTAGATTGGATGAAGATTTACTGTTCGAGTTCTTTATTTTTGCGCTGCAGCTCCTCCTTTTCACTCCGGACCAGGGCCAATTGCGTCATAGCCTCTTCACATTGGTCCCTCAAGTCATCTTCCTTCGCCTCTTGCTCGCTTAACTGATGAACGAGCTTTTTCTGTTGCGCTATAGCGGCGAAGTGGCGGGTCTCCACACTAGATTGGAACTGAGCTAGCCGGGCTACCATTTTGTCATGGTGGGTTGAGGCCTGAAGGAAAGAAAATACCATCAGTGTAGGCTGATACACAAAGATGCGTATAGTAAAGAGGGGAAGAGGACAGTAGGTACCTCGGCTAGTAATTTGCCCACTTGTTCGCAGGGGCCTTGCACGCCCGATTGGTTGAAGAATTTTACTTCCGAAGGATGACGAATTTGCAGCAATGACCCTAATGTAGTTCTCGTGGGGGTCGGGACAGGAAGGTCTTCTCCTTCGGAAGGAAGGTTGGGTCCACGGCGTTGGAGGAGTGGGAGAGGTAAGTGTGTCTAAGGGAATAGAAGCGAAGGGATTCGGTTGGGATGGTTCGAGAGAACCATGATGATGGGAGGATGAAGCAGAGAGTGGGAAGTGGAATCTCCCTCTCAAGAGATGAAGATGGAGTCGCTGGTGGTGCCTCTCTTCTTTGGTTCATAAATGGTTAGGGATTGTGAACCAAGTTGATCAAGAGGAAGGGAGAAGAGGCCGATGAGTGGAGCTCCTTCTTAACAAGCCGTAACTTCTTCCGAGGGAAGAAGGGGCCGCTGATGATTACCCCTCTTCGTGGAGGTTTTCTTACGCCCGCCTCAATCTCTTCTCCCTTCGCCAAAGGCCCCTGCATCGATTATCTACACAAGGCGTCGGTTAGCGGAAGGTTGATACAGATAAAAGTTGTATCAAGAGTAAGTATAGTCCTACCTCATCATGCGAGGCCGTGGAAGGGAAGAGAGACAGCCCGAAATGGTTCAAAAGGGGAGTTTTCATTAGGTGGTTTGAACAATAATGTGACTCCCCTAATATTCTATAGACTTCCGAGAAAGGACATTTGGTCCTCATTTCTCGGAAAGAAGGTAGCTCGGGGAGTCCTAGCTTCCATGTTTCCGAGTGGGGTAGGAGTACTGGAAGCTGAACGAAGAAGTATAATTCTTCCCATCCTTTATGGGAAGTGGGCAGGTTCATAAGAAATTGACAATCGGAGCGGCTAGATAAATAAAAAAGACTTGCTTTGGAAGATTTCAGTTGAAAGAAACAGTGGAATATTTGAGGGGTTAGGGAAAGGTTTAGGTGTTGGAACACCATGAGAGCCCCTGACAAAATACGAAAGGAATTGGGGGTGAACTGGTTTAAAGGAAGTCCGTAAAAGTCCAAAAGGTCTAGATAAGCAGGAGGCGCTGGTAGACATAGGCCATTAAGAAACTGTTCGGAGAAAAAGCACGTTGAACCAGGAGGAGGATTTTTGGGCCGATGCATCTTGGTAGTAAAACAACATTTTATAGAAGGGTCTATATATTGGTCCTTAAGATTAAAGAAATAATGATTGCAATATAGTTGAGTTATGGTATTCTCGTACCATGCGGGTGAAGGGATGGCCTTAGAGCCATAAGTGTGAACAAGGCAGAGTACTTACTCGAGGTTTGAAAGAAGAACGTACAAGAAGAAGAAGGTTGGGTCACTGGAACGCCGCTGGTGAAAGTCGCAGGAGAAAAGAAGCGGAAGGGACAGGATTGCTAGGCACGCTAAGTAATACCTAAAAGAAAAAGGCGGAGGTTTATATATGGTTTTTTCCATGACGGTTCAACTGCAGGAGAGAAAAGAGGAGCGGGGCCCATGGGCCCATTATGTCGCCGTACGTATATGCAGTAAAGCTTTAGAAACGGAGTAAATCTGAATTAGTAAGGCCAAGGATGGAGTAAGAACCTTATATAGTGGGAAAGTCAAGCTTATAACTTGGCTTGACTATTTTTTGGGGTTGACTAATGATACATCCGTTACCTTTTCTCTACGAAATGGATAGAAGGGCTCATAGGCAGGGTATTACCCGAACCAAATAGAGGGTTCAATGGAGGAAAAGGAATGGGTCTAAGCGCTCGAGACAATTGGTACTGGAAGGTAAATGAAGGTAATTGGCACGGCGAAGCGAAGAAGTACTTTGTCAGCTAAATAGGCCTAGAGGGCAAACGGGGCAGATAAGAATCGGTTTGGCTATATAAGCCTAGAAGGCAAACGGAGCGGATAATAATCGGTTCGGCTATATAAGCCTAGAAGGCAAACGGAGCGGATAAGAATCGGTTCGGCTATATAAGCCTAGAAGGCAAACGGAGCGGATAAGAATCGGTTCGGCTATATAAGCCTAGAAGGCAAACGGAGCGGATAAGAATCGGTTCGGCTATATAAGCCTAGAAGGCAAACGGAGCGGATAAGAATTGGTTCGGCTATATAAGCCTAGAAGGCAAACGGAGCGGATAAGAATTAGTTCAGCTATATAAGCCTAGAAGGCAAATGGAGCAGATAAGAATCGGTTCGGATAAATAAGCCTAGAAGGCAAACGAGGCGGATAAGAATCGGTTCGGCTAAATAAGCATAGAAGGCAAACGGGGCGGATAAGAATCGGTGCGGCCCAAAGAACCTTAAGGTCATACTATCCGTGAGTTGGAGACCTAAGTTAGGTTTGCCAGAAGTAGATGGTTGAGGAGGACAGGCTAACCTAGTTTCCTGGAATAGGAATGAGGAGGTGATATGTAACAGAAAGAGAGGTCCCCACATAATATTCCGAGGAGCCTTCGCCCCTCGCATTTTGTAACAGAATTATTCTCCTCCAGGTGGACGTGGTGGCCACGTGGACGGCGAGGATAGCCCGCGAGATAGTGATGGATCAGAGGAGGAGGATAAAAGGCAAGGAGAAGAAGAAAGAAGGGATCCGCAATCATTCCATCAAACAGAAAACAAGGACACAGGAGGGGAAGGAGGAGAGCTGTCATCACTTCGCCGGAGAAGAAGAGCTGCGGCCTTGATCTTGTGATACACGTATTCTTTCTTGTATTTGTAAGCCCCTGTAAGAGGTTTTCTCCTCGACCTCGGGAAATTTCCTTTCCGTAAAAGAGGACATTCATAGTGGAAAGTGCTTGGGCATTGTCCCCGGTGAGAGAGCTCACCTCCGTGGAGTAGGAATACTCATTCCGAATCATGTTATATCTTGTGTTCAAGTTTCCGCTGTTTGCTTGGGGTTTTTGCGTTTCTTGATTTCGTCTTCCACACCCATTTTTACTGTTGCGGCCTGCGAGAACCCTCCCCAAAAGCTCCCTTCGTGCCTTCGTCGCGCCGGAAGGGGGTAAAGCGAATTTTCCTCGCCGCATCATTGATGCATTCAGATTTGCATCATGGATGCTTTTCATATGGTATGTGTCAAATATGTAGATGTGAGATCTCAATTGGAATCGTGGTTGTCATTAAGGAAGTGTTCAAGTTGGGGTTTAACGAAGAAAAATCCAACATGTGTTGATAGAAAAAGTATTGAAGAAATAATCTCAAAGACGGATTAGAAAAAATCTAACAAAAGAAGTTGACAAAAGTCTAAATGATTCTTAGGAAAAGAGAATTCATATGAACTTTTTATAGAACTATAATTAAGTTGTTCTTGATAGATGAGAAGTCATAAAGGAGTAAACTCTTTATAGGCGAAAATTTAGGTTTTTTTGATAGATGAGTGATGGTTTTCCTTTTTCTGGTACGCTTGGATCCCTCCCCCTCTTTTGCTAGGAAGAAGCGAGATCTATGAGATATGCGAAGTGTTACGGAGAATCCTGATCTGCGATAGAAATGAACGATTAGGGATGGGTTGGCTTCTCGGTATGGTCCCTCCGACGCTCAAGTCAGTATCCATTGAAGAAAGAAGAAGAGTCATCTATGCATACCAGATCCAGAAACTCCATCCCTTTTCCCTTATACCTCTGCCCCTTTTATAGATGACCCGTCCTGCCTTCTCCTTGAAGTAATTTTACTCTAATACCCTAGCCAAGCAGTTAAGTGTAATTGCTTTTTCTGCCCCATTTCAAAATATCTTCTTTAAATAAACATATCGCTCGGGAAATAATCATTGAGAAAGTACGAGGTCAAGGATTGCAATGAGGCAGTCGACTACCATAGTGGGGTAGTCGACTGGTATTGAAGCAGAAGGCTACGAGAAGCCTGGTGTTCAGGAATTTCATAGATGGCTCGGGAATTACATAGACAGCTTGGGAATTATATAGGTTAGTCGGGATTTGCATAAGCCAGTCGGGAATTACATAGACTGCTCTGGAATTCCATAGGTCAGTCGGGAATTACATAGACTAGTTTGGAATTACATAGACTGCTCTGGAATAAATCCTATGATAAGAATAAGCCTTATGCTCTACCAGAACACCTAGGTATCATCATAAGTCTCCCCTTCGAGTCAAACTGAAGAGCGAAGTCGAATGAAGTTTGATAAGTAAATGAAGCTTAACTTAGCTAGAAAGAAAGTGCTCAGGAAATGCATAGGGTGGTCGGGAATAAGCCTCCCCTTCAAGAATTCCTAGGTACCATCATAAGTCTCCCCTTCGAGTCAAACTGAAGAGCGAAGTCGAATGAAGTTTGATAAGTAAATAAAGCTTAACTTAGCTAGAAAGAAAGTGATCAGGAAATGCATAGGGTGGTCAGGAATAAGCCTCCCCTTTAAGAATTCCTAGGTACCATTATAAGTCTCCCCTTCAAGTCAAATTGAAGAGCGAAGTCAAATGAAGTTTGATAAGTATACGAAGAGAATTACTACATATATGGCTCAGAAAATACATATGTCGCTCGAGATTTATATATATTTCTCGGAAAAAACATAAACCTCCCTATCAATACTTATACTTGAGCAATACTGCGCTATTCACTCTACTGAGCTCGAAAATTCTATACACTGCTCGGGAAATATATAGATGGCTCAGGAAAAGCATACACTGGCCTGTCAATACTTATTCTTGAGAAATACTGCGCTACTCACCCTATTGAACTCGGGAATTTTATACATTGCTCGGGAAAAACATACACTGCCCTGTCAATATTTATACTTGAGCAATACTACGCTACTCACCCTATTGAGCTCGGGAATTCTATACACTGCTCGGGAAAAGAATACACTGCCCTGTCAATACCTATACTTGAGCAATACTACACTACTCACCCCTTCTGGGCTCGGGATTTATATATACTGATCAGGAAAAGCAAAGACTGCTTGGGAATGATACTAACAGCTCCGGAAAGACATACACTTCTCTGCAAACAACACTTCGCAGAACAATTACTCTACTTGCTCCTACATTGCTCAAGGCCATATATATCGCTCGAATGATACTAATCGACAGAAATAGATACATGCTTCCGCCAACGACAATTCGGAAAACAATTCTACTAGCTCCTACTTTGCTCGGGCATCACACATACTGCTCGAAAATGATACTAACTGCTCAGGAAATAAATACACTGCTCTGCCAACAACACTTCAGAATACGATTACTTAACTTTCTCCTATTCTGCTCGGGCGTCACATATATTGCTTGGGAAAAGCATAAACTGCTCTGTCAACACTAGACTTAGCACTGAGCCACACTGCACTGCTCACCCCTACTGGGCTTGGGAATTATAGATAATACTCAGAACACATATACTGCTCAGGAAATACATACACTGCTCGGTAAATGCATGAACTGCTCTGCCAATCTCAACATCATTACTTACTTACACTTACATGGCTTAAAAACCATATTGATCATTCGACAAACATACTAACTGTCTTGGAACCCCATTCGTAGCACAGGAAAGACTCTAACTGCTCGGAAACTCCACTCAATACCTCTGAAAATATGTTAAATGCGGCCATACTACACTTAAGACCCCCCAAGCTATCATACTGAGGCACAGGGCCTTGATGTATCATGTGAGGTGCAGGGCCTTAAACTCTCATGTGAGGTGCAGAGTCTTAAACTCTCATGTGAGGCACAGAGCCTTAAACTCTCATGTTAGGCGTAGGGCCTTGAGTGTTAGCAATTTATCTGTCCATTATAGTTGACGTTATAGTTTCCCATGAGGGAAGGTAACTACAAATCCCATAGACTATTATAGGAGGCGTAAGAGCCTTGAGAACATTTTACTTGCCATATATTGGCGTTATAGTCTCCATGGGAGAATGTAGCACCCTATCCTATAGGCTGTTATAGTAGGCATAGAGCCTTGAGAAAATTTTACATATGCCATATAGGTAGCGTTATAGTCCCCATGGGGGAAGGTAGCTACATAGCCCATAGGCTGTTCTAGGAGGCGTAATAGCCTTAAGTTAATTTTACACTATATTGTATTGCAAGGAGAAAATGAATTACCTTCTAAACTCATACTTTAGGCATAAAAACCGTAGATAAATTATTGGGTTAAGGTCGACGTGTAGATGTGCTTTTGTCTATTCATAAACGAATGCAGGGGAATAAAATATAATAATTTCTTAAATTATTATAACACACACATCTATGCATACAAGATTACAATACGTATGGATATATCTGCCAAATAAAATTTTACATTAAATTAAGAATAAAACTAATTTTATCCTAGGTATACCTTTTGGATGATGTTGAGCCAGAAGGACATCAACCGTACGACACTCGTGGAGCTTCGTATATACTCGTGTCCACGCCGAATCTTCGGAGGGACGACTTCTCTAAGCCATGAGTTTGACCTTCTCTTCGCTACTAGACGAAGCAAGAAGGTCGAGTGATCGGAGAGCAAGAAAGTCGGCCCAACAAAATAGGAAACAACTCTTGTTTCCTTGGTGGTCGGTGGCAAGATCCAAAACCCAACTCTCCTAGGTTTAGCCAAGGGCACAAAGGAAGAAATCTTTGTTCCAAGCCTTAGCCGAAGTTCCCCACTCCCTTGGGGAGGAGTTGGCTGGACCTAAAGAAAGAGATGGACTTGCTACGGCCGACAACAAGGAAAACCCCAACAACTCTTGTTGGAAACAAGAAGAGGAAGGAGAAGAAGGAGTAGGCGGTAAGAAGGAAGAGAAGGGGATTAAGCATGACCATTAATTAGGTTTTAGCCTTTATAACTCTTTATATAGTCTCTAAACCTAATGGGTTATGGGTTAGTGGATCAAATCCATAAGTTCATAACCATTAAGGCTTAATCTCATCCATTAAACCTTAATTGGGCTCTTAACCAAAAGAAGACTCATTTAATTAAAACCAAACGGGTTTGGTTTATAATTAAACCTCTTAATTCCCAACCCATCTTCATAAGACGTGCTCCTTTCGCATTTCTGACTTGACAAATATTTCCATATTTTTCATGTGTTTGATCCAACCAAACTCAATCTCTCTCGATCTTGAGAATCCAATTCTCAAACTCGTCTTTAAGTCTCTTCGAAGGATTCGTTATGCGTGTGACCTTATAGGTTCTTGGTTTATGTTGATCATCCATAATTAACCATTAATTATGGAACGATCATAAGTGACACCTAATAGTACATCATGATCCCCAATTAATCGAAAAATCAACGGTTGATCTTGGAACCATTTTCGAACCTTTCAGTAGCTACAATGAATCGTGTCTCCTTCCTTTCACTCATTTTATACCCACTTGGTTTAGGATATGGTCTATTGTGTTAGTTCCTACTAGGCTGACTACGTCACACCTATCCGAAGTAATAATTCCTCATTCAGTGGATTCTAATTACTTCGACATGTATCTAAGAGTACCATACTCTTCACATGCAAAGCTTTGGTCAAAGACTAGTGGTATAATCGATAGTTGTGTCTTGTTTGGAACTTTTCCAACTCACTGCGCCTCCATTCAGTGTGAATATGTACCCAGACTATGACTTGGAGTTATCCTTGTCTATCTGGAAGTTGGCATCTGTATACCCACGTATAACCATATCACCTCCTCCATATACTAAGAATATATCCTTAGTTCTTCTCAAGTACTTAAGGATTGCCTTGACAGTCACCCAATGATCCATTCCTGGATCTGACTGGTATCTGCTCGTGACACTCAGACCATATGATACGTCGGGCCTCATACATAACATAGCATACATAATAGATCATATTGCAGAAGCATAAGGAATTTTATTCATGAAAATCCTCTCGTCTTCTGTGCAGGGACACATAGACTTTGAAAGGTGAATCTCATGTCACATGGATATATAACCTTTCTTGGATTCAGACATGCTAAATCGCTTTAACACTCTGTCTATATATGTAGACTGCGAAAGACCAAACAACCTTTTCGATCTATCTCTACAGATCTTAATCTCGAGGATGTAGGTCGCTTCTCCCATGTCTTTCATGGAGAACATTTTGGATAACCAAACTTTGATTGACTGTAATACAGATATATCGTTTCCTATGAGTAATATATCAACAACATATAGTATTAGAAACATGATCGCACTCCCACTAACCTTCTTGTATACACTAGGTTCGTCAGGATTTTGTGAGAAATCAAACTCTTTGATCGCCTCATCAAAATGGATATTCGAACTCCTGGATGTTTGCTTCAGTCCATAAATGGATCGTTGAAGCTTGCATACTTTGGTTTTGTCAAATGATGTGAAACCCTTGGATTGTATCATATACACATCCTCATACAAGTTTCTATTAAGGAAAGTTATTTTTACATCCATCTGTTATATCTCATAATCATAATGAGCTACTATGCCCAGGAGTATCCAATGGATTTGAGCATGGCAACTAGTGAGAAGGTCTCATCATAGTCAACACCTTGCTTTTGACGATAACCTTTTGCCACCAATCTAGCTTTATAGGTAATCACATTGTCATCCATATCAATTTTCTTATTGAAACCCCACTTGCACCCAATAGGCATGATGCCTTCAAGTGGATCCACCAAGTTTCAAACTTAGTTTTTATACATGGAATTCATTTCCGATTTCATGGCTACCAACCATTTATCCCTTTCTGAACTTTTCATAACTTCTTCGTAACTAGTAGGTTCCTCATCCTCAATGAGTAACACATCATTAGATTCACTTACGAGAAATCTATATCTCTTAAGAATCTTATGTGACTTGCCAGATCTGTGAAGACCAGGTGTAACGATAGGTTCAGTCATTATCTCATCATCATGAATAATCGACTGTGGTTCCGGTATAGGTGTCTCTTTAGTGTCTATTGGAGTTTCTTAAACTTCCTCAAGTTCAAGCTGACTCCCACTATTTTCTTGTAAGAGAAACTCTTTCTCTAGAAATACAATATTCCTTGAAACAAACATCTTTTGTTCTAAGGGATGATAGAATTGGTAACCCCTCGTTTCCTTGGGGTATCCAATAAATAGACACTTATCAGACTTAGCATCCAACTTGTCTGATGTAGTCCTCTTCATGTATGCAGGACATCCCCATGTCTTCAAATAAGACAATTGAGATTTCTTACTAGTCTATATCTAATATGGAGTAGCAGAGACTGCCTTAGTTGGGACTCTATTCAACAAGTGAATAGTTGTCTCAAGTGCGTAACCCCAGAAGGATTTGGGAAGGCTTGCATGATTCATCATCAATCTCACCATGTCCAACAAGGTTCGATTTCACCTTTCCGATACACCATTATGTTGCAGTGTATAAGGCGGAGTCCATTGAGACAATATACCATTGTCCCTTAGATAATCCTGAAACTCTTGGCTTAAGTACTTGTCAACTCAATCAGATCGAAGTATCTTAATACTTTTACCAAGTTATTTCTCTACTTCATTTCTAAATTCTTTGAATTTTTCAAAGGCTTCAAATTTATATCTCATAAGATATATATATACCCAAATCGTGAGTGATCATCAATAAAGGTAATGAAGTAGTTGTAACCTCCTTGAGCATGAATTGACATTGGTCCACATACATCAGTATGTATGAGACCAAGTAACTCTTCCACTGGCTTACCCTCTCTAGAAAAGCACAACTTTGTCATCTTGCCTTGTAAGCATGATTCACATGTATCAAATGAATCTAATTCAAAAGATTCTAGAATTCCACTCTTGTGTAACTCTGACATACGCTTCTTACTTATATGGCCAAGGGAACATTGCCACGTGTACGAGGTTAACTGATCATCCTTTCGAGCATGCTTGTTGCTCGCTTCGATATTGAATACGTCACTGGGTGTATCTAACATGTAGATACCATTGCATAAAGTTCCAGTGCCATAAAGAACGTCATTCAAAGTTATATATCAACAATTATTACTAAATGTCAAATGGTAATTCTTTCTATTTAAATAAGAAATAGAAACAATATTATTTATTAATACAGGAACAAAATAACAATTGTCCATTCTAAGATAAGTCCACTAGGAAGCTTTAGCAAATATGTTCCGACGATGATAGCTGCAACCTTTGCTCCATTGTCGACTCGCAGATCCACTTCTTTCTTGACAAGTCTTCTACTATCCCTTAGCCCTTGTATGTCATTAAATATATGTGAGCCACACCCGGTATCCAATATCCAAGCGTTTAAGGAAATAGTGTGATGGTTAATAACGAAGATACCTGAAGAGGATGGGGCATCATATGCCGACTTCTTCTTCAAAGACTCAAGATAGATCTTGCAGTTCCTTCGCCAATGACCCATCTTGTCATAGTGATGGCATGTGCCCTTTGGAGCTAACTCTCCAGTCTTGGCCTTCTTCGTCTTCTCCTTTGGATGTTGCTTTGACTTCCTTTTAGAATCTTTCTTCGAGAAGTCAACCAACATCACCGTCTTCTGTTCTTTAGTCACAGAAGGTTCTACAGTCTTGAGCATATTGATTAGCTCGGGAATGGTGGATTCAAGATTGTTCATCCTATAGTTCATCACAAATTGTGAGTAACTCTTGGGAAAACTATGCAGAATTAAGTTGATACTTAATTCATGATACATTGCAAACCCTAGTGATCTTAGTCGCTCGATGTACCCATTCATCTTTAGTACAAACTGTACTCCGGATGAACCCTCCTATATCTTCGAGCTAAAGAGAAGCTTCGAGACCTCGAACCTTTCGGATCTCGACTGCTCATCGAAGAGTTCACAAAGATGGTAAATGATCGTGTAAGCATCCATATGCTCATGCTACTTTTGCAGCTTAGGAGTCATCGTTGCTAGCATGATGCAACTGGCAAGCTCAAAATCAGTCGTATGCTTCTGATGGGCCAACATTTGGTCAGGAGTTGTATCATGTTCAAGACTGGTGGGAAGATGCTCTTCAAGGACATAAGCAAGCTTCTCAACCTCGAGAATAATTTTCAAATTTCAAAACCAGTCCAAGAAATTAGGCCCAGTCAGTTTGTTCGATTCCAAAATTGAACAGTTAATGACGACATTATCAAATGATTAACCTAGAAATACAAAATCGAGAATGAAAGAGAGATGTTTTGATATATAAACAATTTACATATTAGGCTCCCACTCACTTTTCGAATTCAAGCGCCCTTACTTTGAATTCGGAAGATCATATGTTTTCGCTGAGTGGGTTGATTCCACTATAGATAAGAACAACCTTAACATTAGGCCAACAAACTATTCTTAGCTATAGTGGTAGGTATCAAGTATACTAATTACATATCGCGTATATGTAGCTATCACATTATGCTATCAACTATTTGAATGTTTGCATAAACATCAAGTTGTTAACACATTAATAAATATACATCAAATGTATATCACCCGACTTCATCTCTATCCACATTGACCATGGTGTGAGGTCAACAAGCCAATGCTTCATGTTAAAGCTAACTCGTTAATCATGAGATTGTATCTCTATAGTTTGAACATATCTAAGTTTAGGTTGAGCTTAACGCGGGCCAACAACTCAAATAAGAAATTAGACTCTAGTTTTTACCATATTAACAGTAGGTGTAAGCTTTAAAATTTGTATAAGGGTTTTAGGTCTCATCCTCATACATATGTTCTACCTATATGGCATCGCACGCATGACATATATGATGACATGTCACAACACACGCATGACAAAATGCATCTAATCATGGCATATTACATGACATGTGATATGACGTGATTATGTCATAGTTGTCATTATATTATTTTGGAATAAAAATATGATTAAGAATTTGACTTCTATAAATCAACATTCCTTGATTAAATTAGGAAACAATTTCCAAATTTAATATCATATTTTTGTCTAGGAGAAAATATTAAAGATAAAATATATTTTAGAATCTAGATTTCATAAATCATGATGCTTTAATTAAATAAGGATTTAAACCCGAATTTAATATTTTATTTTATCTAGGAAATATATTAGAAATAAAATATGATTTAGAATTTTGATTTCCATAAATCATGATTCTCTAATTAAATAAAGAATTAATTTCGAATTTAATTTCATATTTTATTTGGTAAATATTTTCAGAAATAAAATATGTTATAGCATATTGATTTTCATAAATCAAAATTCCAAAATTAAATTAAGAAACAATTTCCAATTTAGTCACATACTTTATTTAAGGAAACAAATATCTATTAAGATAGTCCAATTAATTAGGAAAAAATTTCCAAATTAATCTTTCTTGATCAAATATTTCCAAAAATATAATTGTTTAAATTACGGAATTTTCATATTTGGAAGTTTTCCTAATAGATTAGGAAACTTTTCAAAACTGGAAAATTTTCCAAAATAGACAAATTTCCAAAATAATTCTAGGACCAACTAGGACTTCGTAAAATCTATTTTACGAATATGTCAAAGCACGGTCTAGCTCTAATACCACTCTTGCATTAAGGCTGACACGTAGATGTACTTTTGTCATTTCATAAACAAATGTAGCGGAATAAAATATAATAATTTCCTAAATTATGACAATAGACATCCACACATGCAAGATTACAACACGTGTGAGCATATCCATCAAATAAAATTTTATATTAAATTAAGAATAAAACCAATTTTATCCTAGGTATACCTTTCGGATGATGTTGAGCTAGAAGGGCATCAACTGTACGATGCTCATGGAGCTTCGTCTCTACTCGTGTCTACGCCGAATCTTCGGAGGGATGACTTCTCAAAGCCACGAGTTTGACCTTCTCTTCGCTACTAGACGAAGCAAGAAGGTCGGGTGATCGGAGAGCAAGAAAGCCGACCCAACAAAATAGGAAACAACTCTTGTTTCCTTGGTAGCCAACGGCAAGCTCCAAAACCCAACTCTCCTAAGTTCGGCCAAGGGAACAAAGGAAGAAACCTTTGTTCCAAACCTTAGCCGAAGTTCCCCACTCCCTTGGAGAGGAGTTGTCCGGACCTAAAGCAAGAGATGGATTTGCTAGGGCCGACGGCAAGGAAAACCCCAATAACTCTTGTTGGCGGCAAGAAGAGGAAGGAGAAGGAGTAGGCGGCAAGGAGGAAGAGAAGGGGATTAAGCACAACCATTAATTAAGTTTTAGACTTTATAACTTTTTATATAGGTTCTAAACCTAATGGGTTATGGGTTAATGGTTCAAATCCATAAGTCCATAACCATTAAGGTTTAATATCATCCATTAAACCCTAATTGGGTCCTTAACTAAAAAAAGACCCATTTAATTAAAATCAAACGGGTTTGGTTTATAATTAAACCTCTTAATGCTCAACCCATCTTCATAAACCGTGCTCCTTTCGTATTTCCAACTTGACAGATATTTCCATATTTGTCATGTGTTTGGTCCAACCAAACTTGATCTCTCTCGATTCTGAGAATTCAATTCTCAAGCTTGTCTTTAAGTCTTTTCGAAAGATTCGTTATGCGTGTGACCTTATAGGTTCTCGGTTTATATTGGTCGTTCATAATTAACCATTAATTATGGAATGTTCATGAGTGACACCTAGTAGTACATCATGATCCCCAATTAATCGAAAAATCAACGGTTGATCTCAGAACCATTTTCAAACCCTTCAGCAGCTACAATGAATCGTGTCTCATTCCTTTCACTCGTCTTATACCCACTTAGTCCAGGACATGGTCTATTGTGTCAGTCCCCACTAGGCTGACTACATCACATCTAGCCCAAGTAATACTTCCTCGTCCAGTGGATTCTAATTACTTCGACATGTATCCAAGAGTACCGTACTCTTCACATGCAATGCTTTGGCCAAAGACTTTGAGTAACAACCCGATGAGTGTCCATAGGGTATACATCTCCTCGCAAGCAGTGGTGAATCCTTTGTTGGCTATTCAACTACCTTCGGGCACTTCAACTTATACTCAATCATCCCGTACCCACACCTCCGTAGAGATGTATCGACTAAGATGTCAAAGTATAAGTCTCTATGACCAAGATGACTTGAATATCTCAAGTCGAAGGAAACTCGCACTCGAGCTGCAGTAAGAGCTTCACTGACATATCTTATATGTAGAGAACCATGTGAAGTCTTACAGCAGGTCACTCTAATGAACTAGTTTCCCATAACTAGCATCCATGTTTAACTCTTGACATCACAATGTCTCCAGCCATGAGAAGCAGCTGCTTGGATAAACCAAGGAGTATAACCTGTGCTAGTCTCATTGAATCGATGATGTCCGAACTCATCAAT
Organism: Wurfbainia villosa; assembly: GCA_025175895.1. NCBI lineage: Eukaryota > Viridiplantae > Streptophyta > Magnoliopsida > Zingiberales > Zingiberaceae > Wurfbainia > Wurfbainia villosa. The sequence goes on along the minus strand of CM045987.1, from coordinate 109,295,533 downwards.
TCATCGACTAGGGAATATTTCAACACTTCATAATTACATATGTAGAGATACTCACTAGTTGTAATCCAATCACAAATTCTTTCATGTTATGAATCGTATTGTGGACATTCAGTAAATGAGTTTAAGATCCAATCAAACACATATGAAATGTGCACTCAAATAGTGAATCTGTATTTATTAAATAAATAGTCATAAGGCGATTGCCTTAGGACACCTCTCAAACATAACATAAATATGTCACTGCATAAGAATTGCCTTTGAAAAAATATTAGTGACCCTGCAAGAAAATTATATGAGGCTTGAAAAGCCTTAGAAAACATACAATTTGATGCCTGCAAGAGGATATTTTGACTAAGTATAAAAACCCTTAGAATAAATGCCATTGATCACTATCATAGAGAATTTGATTAGGCATCAAAAATCTTAGAAACATTAATAACTTCTTGCAAAGACATATTAATTAGCCCTTATGTTGGAATGTATATTGAAAGCCTAGCTCTTTTTGTATGAACATTTTAGTTTGAAATAAGAATCACATGATCATTGTTTGCACTTTATATATTTATTATATGAGTGTGCATATTGTCTAATATTTTACATTGTAGATAACATGGTGCTTGGTGTGGCACAAAAGATCATGTTATCAGTCCCTTGTGAAATATAAGTAGAGGCTCACAACCAAGATGGTTTTGGACAAACCATTGGTATGGTTGTAGTGTAGCTTGGTATTGTTTTGTCTTGAACATAAAGTTACACTAGTACACTTAGGTGTATTGAGCAGGACTGACATAGAGGTGATTCAATTAATTGCTGAATACATAATTAAATGCAAGTGGATCTACAAGAGAAAGAGAGGAGTAGACGGGAAGGTTGAGACCTTCAAAGCTAGGCTTGTTACGAAAGGGTATACTCAGAAAAAGGGTATCGATTATGAGGAGACCTTTTCGCCGGTAGCTATGCTTAAGTCTATCCAGATTCTCTTATCTATAGCTGCTCATATGGATTATGAGATTTGGCAGATAGATGTCAAGACAGCTTTCCTTAACGGAAGTCTTGAGGAGAACATCTATATGCGGTAACCAGAGGGATTCATTGCTAAAGGCAAAGAGCATCTTGTATGTAAGCTTAATCGGTCCATTTATGGATTGAAGCAAGCTTCTAGATCTTGGAACATCCACTTTGATGAGGTAATCCAGTCATATGGATTTATTCAAAGTCCGGATGAGCCTTGTGTATACAAAAGATGTGACAAAAATATAGTGGTATTTCTTGTACTATACGTAGATGACATTTTGTTAGTTGGCAACAATATCAAAATGTTATCAGATGTAAGGGTATGGTTGTCCAAACAGTTTGACATGAAGGACTTGGGAGAAGTGGGACACATCCTTGGGATCAAAGTTATAAGGGATCGCAAGAAAAGGATGTTGTTCTTATCTCAAGCTTCATACATTGACACTATCCTTGCTCGTTTTAGCATGCAGAACTCCAAGAAAGGTTTTCTACCTTTTAGGCATGGAGTTCCTTTATCTAAAGAGATGTGTCCCAAAACATCAAAGGAGATAGAGGACATGAAGGCGGTTCCTTATGCTTTGGCAGTAGGAAGCCTTATGTATGCTATGCTATGTATGAGACCGGATATCTGTTTTGCCATGGGCATGGTTAGCAGATATCAGAGTAATCCTGGACAGGGACATTGGACTGTAGTATAGCATATATTGAAGTACCTGAGAAGGACTAAGGATTATATGCTGGTTTACCGGGCAGATCAATTAGTCCCTGTGGGTTACATGGATTCGGATTTCCAATCAGATAGAGACAACAGTAAGTCTACCTCGGGGTTTGTGTTTACTTTTGGAGGTGGAGCCATAGTATGGAGGAGTGTCAAGCAGAAATGCGTGGCGGACTCCACCATGGAAGCTGAGTATGTGGCAGCCTCTGAGGCAGCCAAGGAAGCTGTATGGCTCAGGAACTTCTTGATGGACTTGGATGTGATTCCTGGTTTGCCCAGAACTATCGCAATTTATTGTGATAATAGTGGTGTAGTTGCAAACTCGAAGGAACCACGAGCCCACAAGGCGAGTAAACACATAGAGCGCAAGTACCACCTTATACGAGAGATCGTAAAGTGAGGAGAAGTTGCTGTCGCCAAGATTGCATCAGAGGATAACCTGGCAGATCCATTCACTAAGGCCCTTCCAGCGAAAGCGTTTGATAGGCATGTGGAGGACATGGGGATCAGATGCATGGCAGTGTGATGACGGCATAGTCTTTTAGTATAAGTGGGAGATTGTTGGAATGTATACTGAAAGCCTAGCTCTTTTTGTATGAACATTTTATTTTGAAATAAATATCACATAATCATTGTTTGCACTTTATATATTTATTATATGAGTGTGCATATTGTCTAATATTTTACATTGTAGATAACATGGTGCTTGGTGTGGCACAGAAGATCATGTTATCAGTCCCTTGTGAAATATAAGTAGAGGCTCACAACCAAGATGGTTTTGGACAAACCATTGGCATGGTTGTAGTGTAGCTTGGTATTTTTTGTCTTGAACATAAAGTTACACTAGTACACTTAGGTGTATTGAGCAGGACCGACATAGAGGTGATCCAATTAATTGCTGACTACATAATTGAATCGGACCTCGGATATTATGCTGTACATGGTCTTAATCCCGATATAATAACGGATACATGTACTTAGTATTTATTTCTTTGATTTACCAGAGGGTGAGATTTAGATGGATTAAATCAATATGCCCGGTAAGTTGGGAAATGATATTATTTACATGGTGTGTCGTTGATTATAGAAGGAAACCGTGTCCTATATATTAGGTTGATGATGTCCCCTTGAGGAGCTAATAAGGTTCATCATGTAAACCCAGCTGATTGACTTAGTCAACATGATAATAAGGTTGAGTGGTACTACTCAAGGAATTATATGTTAATTAATTGATGGTTAGTAAATCAATTAATTGACGGACATTCGATATCTTAAACACGGGGAGATGAATGTACAAATAATATATGGAGCCCATATCAATTTATGGGGGTTGGTGAGGTAGTTCAATGATGATCCTCTAGTGGAATGGAACATCATTGATGGATCAAGTGAGTGTGGTTCCTATCCATCGGGTGGCCAAGACCCAACTCCTCCTTATGGTCCCTATCGTAGCCTAATATAATCCTTGTGAAGTCTAGATCCAAGAATATAAAACAAAACCCTAAAACCAACGGTTGGGATTAAATCCCTAGATCCGATGGTTAGGATGAAACCCTAGAATCGACGGTTGGGATTAAATCCCTAGATCTGACGGTTGGGATGAAATCCTAGATCCGACGGTTGGGATGAAACCCTAGATCCGACGGTTGGGATAAAACCCTAGATCCGACGGTGGAGATTAAATCCCTAGATCCGATGGTGGAGATTAAAGGAGGCTTAAGCCCAATTCTATAAATAGAGGGCTTAGGCTTGGGCGGCAATGATAATTGAATTGGAGTTAGGGTTTGGCTCTTCCAAAGGTGGGCGGCTAGGGTTTGGGAGCTAGGGCTTGGGCGGCAATCTTCTTCCATCAAATTGTTGCCGGCGCCCATCTTCCTCCATCAAGACTTGGCCGGCGCCCATCCTCTAGGCCACTCTCTTATTCCTTGGCCAGTGGTTCTCCTTCCATTGGTGGCCGGCATTCACTCCTCCAATCTCTCCAAGGTGGCCGGCGGTTCTCCTTCCATTGGTGGTCGGCGCTTCATCCACTCGTTCCTTGGCCGGTGGTTGCATCAAACTCCTTTGCTTGGTGGCCGGCCCTAGAAAGGAAAGGTTTTGTTGGTTTTTCTCTTTGTTCGCAACGGACAAGGAAGAGAAGAACGCGATCTAGAAGGCTTCTACTCGTGGAGGATCTTCGCCCACACATCGTCCACGAGGAGGATAGGACATACGGTAGAAGATCGTAAGGTATAAAGTGGCACAACTTTATTTTCAGATCTGAGCATGTTTTTTTTATTGTTGATTATACAATTATGCATATGTATATATTTTGTATAATCTTGGACCCCGAAGACAAACACAAAAACCGGCGATCCGTCCGTCGTCTCTTCCGCGGCTAACCAACTAGAAGAGTTTAGTTGCTTGAACAACTAGTTTGTTCAAGCGATCACTCAAGTTGTTAGCACGACGACGAATAGGTTGTGCTAAGGAAACTCATCCCATCCGGATTAATTCTTTCATTAGTGAAAATTTTAATCTGGAGACATGGGAGCCAATGAGCCTCCGAAGCATCCCCCTTCAATTGGTATCAGAGCCACGGTTTCCAGTTTTTTGTGTTTTGGATTCGGTTACTTTCATGCACATATCATATATTGAGTATGCCGGATAATAGTAGGATGTGCGTAGGCTAACTTTTTGGTTGTAGGCATAAGATCCGACTATTATGGCTATTTGTGTGTATGTGATGGTTTTGTGTGTGATTGTATGTATATTATTTGAATCCTCGGGGTTGACGAGGCTAGATTAATATTTAATTTTTGTAATTAAATATGACATTGTTTAGCCGCTCATTTTAGTTTACTTTCGATCTAGATTATTTGTATACTCCTTCGTGGAGTATAGGATCGATGGATGTAAATTAAAATAGTTTATCTCAGCTCGGATCTCTTTGGTGACTTGCGCACGGGAAAAGATGGAGCGGACGAGGTGGCGACACGACGGGATGTGTATTGGAGGGCAATGCCATAATAGTTGGAAAAATTCTATTTTTTCCATATTTAATGCTGATTTGTTTTATATTCATGTTGTGTATGCTTTAAAATTCCTCAATTGCAATTTACTAAGTGGGAGAGGGATATTTTAATTAATTCCCGCGGCCTCCATTACAATTTGATGTGTGATGCAACAAACTTGCGCGTTGGCTCTGAGTGTCTTCCTCCCCATCGGATGGGTTTGTTTGCGGATCACTAGGTCAAATAATGGTTATAGGAAATTATTTAGGAGCGTGTGTACTTCCCCATCGGTAAGACACATAATCCGAAATAATTCCCTTAGTATCGTGTAATGGTGTACACTTAGATGCAAATAAAAAGTATCCTCCCCATCGGAGTCACTGCTTTTATTTGTAGGGCCAAAGAGGAACCAACTATTAATTTTATTTGTCAAAAAGTAAGGTTGACAAGATAATAAAATTAATGGGTAAAACCTCCTCTTACAAATGTAGAATTCGTATACGTCCACACTATCATGGCATGCGATATTCTCGGTGTTTTGAGGTGTTGGTTGATTTCGAAATTTTATTGTTTTTGAGGAATCAATAATATTTGAAATCTAATATTTTGATCATTGTGATTTTTAGGATTTTCAAATGGCTTTCAACCCACGTGCTGTGATTTTAAAAGAAAATAAGCTTACTGGACCAAATTACATTGATTGGAAAAGAAATCTGGATATTGTCTTAACTGCAGAGGAGTACAAATTTGTACTCTTCGAGGTCTGTCCTCCTAAGCCCTCTGATGACTCTGATGAAAAGGAGAAAGAACGTTATAAGAAATGGGTCAAGGCAGATGAGATGGCGCGGTGTTACATTTTGGCATCTATGTCAAATGTGTCGCGAACATCGACGATCGTGCCATAGCCACAGCTTATGACATGATGTTCAATCTCAAGGAACTTTTCGGACATCAGAGTAGGGCGGCTAGATAGGAGGCGATGAGAAACTTGATGATGACCACCATGATCGAGGGAACACCCGTTAGGGATCATGTTCTCAAGATGATGGCTCATCTTAATGAGATGGAAGTCCTCGGAGCTGAGATCGATGGGGAAACCCAGGTCGATATCATTCTCCAGTCTCTGCCTAGGAGTTTTGAGTAGTTCTGCCTCAACTACAACATGAACAAGAGGTTGTATTCGTTAGCGGAGCTTCTGACAGAACTCTAGGCGGCAGAGGGGCTTTTTCGTCAAAGTGCTCAAGCCATGGTCGCTCAGAAGGTTTCTTCCTCTAAACCGAAAGGTAAGAAGAAGAAGAAGCAAGGTGGGGCGAAGAAGGTGGCGGTGGGACCTCAGGCAGGAGTGAAGAAGCCGAAAGGCAAGTGCTTCACTTGCAAGCAGACTGGACATTGGAAGGCGGACTGTCCTCGCCGAAAGAACAAAGGTATATCTTCTTGTTTAGTTGTTGAAACATGTTTAGCGGTGTTATCTACCAGTGCCTGGTGTATAGATACATGAGTCACTGATCATGTCTGCAATACTTTGTAGGGGTTCCAGGAAACCCGACGACTAGCTGAGGGAGAGATTACCGTCTTCATGGGCAATGATTCAAAGGTGACGGCTATTGCAGTGGGAGACATTTATTTATCTTTTGATAGGAATAAAGTTTTGGTTTTGAGAAATTGTCTTTATGTACCTACTTTTAGAAAGAATTTAATTTCAGTTTCTAAATTGATTATGAATGGATATTCTGTTTCTTTTAATGACAAAGTGGTTATAAAAAGGAATAGGGAGATTATCTGTTCTAGTACATTGGTTGGCAATTTATATACTCTTGAACCGAAAACTCCCACGATGCATATAGAAGTAAATAACTCATCTTCTAAATCTAATAAGAGAAAAGAACCTTCGCAAATGAACCAAACATATCTTTGGCATCTAAGGCTTGGTCATATTAACCTAAGTAGAATTCAAAGGTTGATAGCTGATGGACCTTTGGGTTCATTAGTGGTGGAGGATCTCCCAACCTGCGAATCTTGCTTGGAAGGTAAAATGACCAAGAGGCCTTTCAAGGCCAAGGGGTATAGAGCCAAAGATGTGTTAGAATTGGTTCATTCGATGCATGGGTTCTATGACTATCCAGGCTAGAGGTGGCTTTGAATACTTCGTCTCTTTTATAGACGATTATTCAAGGTATGGATACATTTACTTGATGCGCCGTAAGTCTGAATGCTTTGACAGGTTCAAAGAATTCAAGGCTGATGTGGAGAACCATCAAGGTAAAAGTATTAAGATATTGCGATCTGATCGTGGTGGCGAGTACCTCTTGGGAGAGTTTAGGAGTTACTTATCAGAGGCTGGGATTTAATCCCAATTGTCACTCTGGGCACACCCTGAGAATGGTGTGGCGGAGCGAAGGAATAGGACTCTTATGGAGATGGTCAGATCTATGATGAGTTATTCTGAGTTACCTGATTCATTCTGGGGGTTTGCTCTGGAAACAGCAGCACACATTCTGAACTTGGTTCCATCTAAGTCAGTACCCTCTACTCCCACAGAGTTGTGGACTGGGCGAAAGTCTAGTCTAAGACATATTCGGATTTGGGGTAGTCCAGCACATGTGCTGAAGGGAGATGCTGGTAAGTTGGAATCTCGTACAGAAGTACGCTTGTTTGTTGGATACCCTAAGGGAACGAAGGGTGGTTTATTCTATAGTCCTAGAGATCAGAAGGTGATCGTGAGTACAAATGTCAGATTTCTAGAGGAGGACTATGTGATGAACCACAAGCCCACGAGTAGGATTGTTCTTGAGGAGTTAACAGGGGAAGTCCCGACTTCAGTACCACCGGTACAAGAGGAGATGCCACAAGTCACTGCACCGCGTGTCACAGAGTATACACAGGAGGCACCTCGTCGTAGTGGGAGGGTTGTTAGACAACCCGAGAGATTCATGTTTTTGGGAGAGTCTTCAGACTTAATCCTTGGTGAACATGAACCTGATCCCTGGACATATGACGAGACACTCCAAGATAGAGATGCGGTATCTTGGAAAAGTGCGATAAATTCAGAGATAGAATCTATGGATTCTAATCAGGTCTGAGAGCTAGTAGAACCACCTGATGGTGTAAAAACCATTGGATGCAAGTGGATCTACAAGAGAAAGAGAGGAGTAGACGGGAAGGTTGAGACCTTCAAAGCTAGGCTTGTTGCGAAAGGGTATACTCAGAAAGAGGGTATCGATTATGAGGAGACCTTTTCGCCGGTAGCTATGCTTAAGTCTATCCAGATTCTCTTATCTATAGCTGCTCATATGGATTATGAGATTTGGCAGATGGATGTCAAGACAGCTTTCCTTAACGGAAGTCTTGAGGAGAACATCTAAGGCAAAGAGCATCTTGTATGTAAGCTTAATCGGTCCATTTATGGATTGAAGCAAGCTTCTAGATCTTGGAACATCCGCTTTGATGAGGTAATCCAGTCATATGGATTTATTCAAAGTCCGGATGAGCCTTGTGTATACAAAAGATGTGACGGAAACGTAGTGATATTTCTTGTACTATACGTAGATGACATTTTGTTAGTTGGCAACAAAATAAAAATTTATCAGATGTAAGGGTATGATTGTCCAAATAGTTTGACATGAAGGACTTGGGAGAAGTGGGACACATCCTTGGGATCAAAGTTATAAGGGATCGCAAGAAAAGGATGTTGTGCTTATCTTAAGCTTCATACATTGACACTATCCTTGCTCGTTTTAGCATGCAGAACTCCAAGAAAGGTTTTCTACCTTTTAGGCATGGAGTTCCCTTATCTAAAGAGATGTGTCCCAAAACATCAAAGGAGATAGAGGACATGAAGGTGGTTCCTTATGCTTCGGCAGTAGGAAGCCTTATGTATGCTATGCTATGTACGAGACCGGATATCTGTTTTACCGTGGGCATGGTTAGCAGATATCAGAGTAATCCTGGACAGGGACATTGGACTGTGGTATAGCATATATTGAAGTACCTGACAAGGACTAGGGATTATATGTTGGTTTACCGGGCAGATCAATTAGTCCCTGTGGGTTACACGGATTCGGATTTCCAATCAGATAGAGATAACAGTAAGTCTACCTCGGGGTTTGTGTTTACTTTTGGAGGTGGAGCCATAGTATAGAGGAGTGTCAAGCAGAAATGCGTGGCGGACTCCACCATGGAAGCTGAGTATGTGGCAGCCTCTGAGGCAGCCAAGGAAGCTGTATGGCTCAGGAACTTCTTGATGGACTTGGATGTGATTTCTAGTTTGCCCAGAACTATCACAATTTATTGTGATAACAGTGGTGCAGTTGCAAACTCGAAGGAACCACGAGCCCATAAGGCTAGTAAACACATAGAGCGCAAGTACCACCTGATACGAGAAATCGTAAAGGAGGTAGAAGTTGTTGTCGCCTAGATTACATCAGAGGATGTCCTGGTAGACCCTTTCACTAAGGCCCTTCTAGTGAGAGCTTTGATAGGCATGTGGAGGGAAGGGAAATCAGATGTATGGCAGTATGAGGACAACCAAGATTGCATCAGAGGATAACCTGGCAGATCCATTCACTAAGGCCCTTCCAGCGAAAGCGTTTGATAGACATGTGGAGGACATGGGGATCAGATGTATGGCAGTGTGATGACGGCATAGTCTTTTAGTATAAGTGGGAGATTGTTGGAATGTATACTGAAAGTCTAGCTCTTTTTGTATGAACATTTTATTTTGAAATAAGAATCACATGATCATTGTTTGCACTTTATATATTTATTATATGAGTGTGCATATTGTCTAATATTTTACATTGTAGATAACATGGTGCTTGGTGTGGCACAGAAGATCATGTTATCAGTCCCTTGTGAAATATAAGTAGAGGCTCACAACCAAGATGGTTTTGGACAAACCATTGGCATGGTTGTAGTGTAGCTTGGTATTATTTTGTCTTGAACATAAAGTTACACTAGTACACTTAGGTGTATTGAGCAGGACCGACATAGAGGTGATTCAATTAATTGTTGACTACATAATTGAATCGGACCTCGGATATTATATTGTACATGCTCTTAATCCCGATATAATAACGGACACATGTACTTAGTATTTATTTCTTTGATTTATCAGAGGGTGAGATTTAGATGGATTAAATCAATATGCCCGGTAAGTTGGGAAATGATATTATTTACATGGTGTGTCGTTGATTATAGAAGGAAACCGTGTCCTATGTATTAGGTTGATGATGTCCCCTTGAGGAGCTCATAAGGTTCATCATGTAAACCCAGCTGGTTGACTTAGTCAACATGATGATAAGGTTGAGTGGTACTACTCGAGAAATTAGATATTAATTAATTGATGGTCAGTAAATCAATTAATTAACGGACATTCGATATCTTAAACACGGGGAGATGAATGTACAAATAATATATGGAGCCCATATCAATTTATGGGGGTTGGTGAGGTAGTTCAATGATGATCCTCTAGTGGAATGGAACATCATTGATGGATCAAGTGAGTGTGGTTCCGATCCATCGGGTGGCCAAGACCCAACTCCTCCTTATGGTCCCTATCGTAGCCTAATATAATCCTTGTGAAGTCTAGATCCAAGAATGTAAAACAAAACCCTAGAACCAACGGTTGGGATTAAATCCCTAGATCCGATGGTTAGGATAAAACCCTAGAACCAACGGTTAGGATTAAATCCCTAGATCCGATGGTTAGGATGAAACCCTAGAATCGACGGTTGGGATGAAACCCTAGATTCGACAGTTGGGATGAAATCCTAGATCCGACGGTTGGGATGAAACACTAGATCTGACGGTTGGGATAAAACCCTAGATCCGACGGTGGAGATTAAATCCCTAGATCCGACGGTGGAGATTAAAGGAGGCTTAAGCCCAATTCTATAAATAGAGGGCTTAGGCTTGGGCGGCAATGATAATTGAATTGGAGTTAGGGTTTGGCTCTTCCAAAGGTGGGCGGCTAGGGTTTGGGAGCTAGGGCTTGGGCGGCAATCTTCTTCCATCAAATTGTTGTCGGCGCCCATCTTCCTCCATCAAGACTTGGCCGACGCCCATCCTCTTGGCCACTCTCTTATTCCTTGGCCGGTGGTTCTCCTTCCATTGGTGGCCGGCGTTCACTCCTCCAATCTCTCCAAGGTGGCTGGCGGTTCTCCTTCCATTGGTGGCCGGCGCTTCATCCACTCGACTCCTTTGCTTGGTGGCCGGTCCTAGAAAGGAAAGGTTTTGTTGGTTCTTCTCTTTGTTCGCAGCGGACAAAGAAGATAAGAACGCGATCTAGAAGGCTTCTACTCGTGGAGGATCTTCACTCACACGTCGTCCACGAGGAGGATAGGACATACGGTAGAAGATCGTAAGGTATAAAGTGGTACAACTTTATTTTCATATCTGAGCATGTTGTTTTTATTGTTGATTATACAATTATGCATATGTATATATTTTGTATAATCTTGGACCCCGAAGACAAACACAAAAACCGGCGATCCGTCCGTCGTCTCTTCCGCGACTAACCAACTAGAAGAGTTTAGTTGCTTGAACAACTAGTTTGTTCAAGCGATCACTCAAGTTGTTAGCACGACGACGAATAGGTTGTGCTAAGGAAACTCATCCCATCCAGATTAATTCTTTCATTAGTGAAAATTTTAATCCGGGGACATGGGAGCCAATGAGCCTCCGAAGCATCCTCCTTCACCTTAAACTCTAAATTAAGTATAAAATGCCTTAGAAATATTGATAACCCCTTGAATGTCGAGCGAGCTCAATTAATAACAAAGAAGGTAAAAACTTCCACTCAGTATAGGCAAGACTTGCAGGAAATCAGAGGAGAAAGTTCCCGTAAAGACACTACCTTCGGGTTGCTGCGAGAATAGGCTAAGTTACTAAAACAACAAGCAATCTCCTCATAATCAGAAATTCAGACATTGATACAGAAGGAGAAAGACTGGCCTTTCCAATCAGGTGAGTGTTTCCAGCCTATGGAAGATCTGATAAATGCCTTCATCAAGCTCAAGGATAAAACACATGACATCTTAGATGAACTTCAACCCCATTTTCATATATTAATGCAACATTTTCAAAGACTGTCAAAGGTTGCCAATGAACAGACTTACCGAGCTGCTCAACTCCATAACGAATCGATCCAGCTTAAAGAAATAGAAGTCGAGCGTTGGGCAACCCAAGAAACAAAACTTCGAACCCAAATCACAAAGAAGTATAGCAGGTACTTTCAGGGGGGGCTTTGAAGGTACACTACAAGCAGCTAATGAGAAAGAGCTTTCCTTACCCGATTTTCCTAACATTAATCTGGATATAGAAGAAGCCTTCAACAAATTTCCACTGGAGATTTTTAACACTGACTCAGATACCAACTCTGAGTTATTGATTTGTATTCAACACTATTTGTAATGAACAACTTCATCCTTTTGTAATGAACTTGTCATATTCCATAAATGAATGCTCAACCTTCCTGTAAATGCTATCTGTACTTAAACAACTTTGCAAAGATCAGTTTACATCATTATTTCTGTATCTGTGTTATCCATGCCAAGTGTATGTTTACTTCCATAAAATTTTATATCAACTAATTGTTGGGTTTCTGGCACCGCAGAGAGTGTGTGTTCGAACATGTTTCATAAACATGTGCACAGCGAAAGAAATAAAAATAATAAATATAATTTATTACAACACACACACACCACACGCATGCATAGTACAACATGTGTAGACATAACCGTAGTTTCAAATTTTGTGATAAAAGGAAATTTATTCTACGTATACCTGACGTATCACGTGTAGCGGGAAAGGCATCAACCGGAGCGACCCTCGCTAGAATCGTCTCTATCCGTATCCACGCCGAGTATCTTCGGGATGACTTCACAAAGTCACGAGCCTCGTCTTCGTATGAGTCACTAGCCTCGTGTCGAAGACGATGTGATCGAGAGAAGATCACAATCCGAATCAAAATTCATATTCAAAATGAATCCTCAAAAACTCGCTTCTCCAGAGAGGTATTCGCCCACCGTTTAACGAATTCTACGTCCTCCACCTATGAGGATTATCGGAGATTGAATCTCCGGCAAGGAAGCTACTGTCGGAGCTTTTAACGTCGTCCAAACGATGCTCCGACACGAAGTAAACAAGCTGTCCAAAAAACTGGACAGCTTTGGTGGAGGATTAGCGCCGGCCAAATAAGGAAGCTAGATGCTCATCTTGTCGCCGGAGCCAAGAAAGATCACCGGAGGGTCGCCGGAGGATCGCCGACTGAAGCTTGGACGCCGGTAACAACTTGGACGGCGACACAAGAGGTGGGCGGCAGCTAGGGTTTGGGCGCCGACCACAAGAGGAGAAGAGGGAGAGGGGCGGCAACTTAGGATTAGAGCTCTCAATAATCCCTCGAGCTCTATTTTATAGAGAACAAATTCTCCTAATGGTTATTGGTTCATAACCAAAATCCGTTAACCCACTCCATTAATTTAAGTTAAAATAAACCAAACTGATTTGGTTTATTTTAAGTTAAAACGAACCGAGCCAACTTTTGGTTCATTCGTTTAAAACAAACCAAACCCCTTTGGTTTATTCTCCACCATTAGATTAGAACCAAACCAATTTGGTTCATCCATCATGTCTTCATAAGACACGACCCATCCACGCTTCCATTGCGACTGAAATGATTTCATGCTCGCTCCTTGTTTGGTCCAACCAAACCTAGTTTCTCTCAGTCTGAGAAACTCATTCTCAAGTTCATTTTAAATCATTCGGATTACGCTCGTTGTGCGTGTGACCAAATAGGTTCTCGGTTTATGTTGGTCATCTATAATTAACCATTAATTATAGAACGATCATGAGTGGCACCTAGTAGTACATCATGATCCCCAATTAATCGAAAGATCAACGGTTGATCCAGAACTATTCTGAAACCCTTCAGCAGCTATAATGATTCGTGTCCCATTCTCTTCACTCATCTTATACCCACTTGGTTCAGGACATGGTCTATAGTGTCAGTCCCCACTAGGTTGACTACGTCACACCTAGCCCAAGTATCATTTCCTCATCCTACGGATTCTAGTTATTGCACATGTATCCAAGAGTACCTTACTCTAAACATGTAATGCTTTGGCCAAAGACTTTAGTAACAATCCGACGAGAGGCCATGGGTATACATCTCCTCGCAAGGAGTGGTGAATCCTTGATAGGCTATTCAAACACCTTCGATCACTCTGACTTATACCCAATCATCCCGGGTCCACATCTCCTCGGAGATGCTTGCTTAAGATGTCAAAGCATAAGTCTTCATGATTAAGATGACTTGAATACCAAAAGTCAAAGGAACATCGCACTTAAGCTGCAGTAAGAACTTCATTGACATATCTATATATGCAGAAAACCATATGAAGTCTTATGGCTGGTCACTCCAATGAACTAGTTACCATAACTAGCATCCACGATTAACTCCGGATATTACAATGTCTCCAACCAGTGAGAATCAGCTGCTTGGATACACGAAGGAGTATACCTCGTGCTAGTCTCGACAGAATTAATAGTATCCAAATCCATTAATTCATCGACTAGGGATAATTTCGATACATCACAATTACACATGTAGAGATACTCACTAGTTGTGATCCAATCACAAATTCTCTCATACTGTGAATCGTATCGTGGACATTCAGTAAATGAGTTTAAGATCTAATCAAATACATGAGAACATGTATACTCAAATAGTGAATCCTCATTTATCATATAAATGGTTCAAACATAAGGCGATTGCCTTAGGACATCTCTAATATATTACTAACAAACTCCCACTTGGCCTAATGTCAACTGCTACGGTATCCAATACCATAGGCTCTAACATGACCCTCAAACTTACTTTGAGGTAATGTCTTAGTCAAAGGTTCCGCTAAGTTCCTTTCAGTGGGGATTTTCTCGATTTGTATTTCCTTTCTACTAATGATCTCCCTGATCAGATGATAGCGGCGAAGCACATGTTTAGATCGTTGATGAGACCTTGGCTCTTTTGCCTGTGCAATTACTCCATTGTTGTCGCAGTAGACCGGTATTGCTTCAACAATGGCTGGAACCACACCAAGTTCATAAATGAACTTCTTGATCCAAACTGCTTCCTTTGCTGCTTCTGAAGCTACAATGTATTCTGTCTCAGTGGTAGAATCCGTTACAGTGTCTTGTTTGGAACTTTTTCAACTCACTGCGCCCCCATTCAAGGTGAACACATATCCAGACTAAGACCTGGAATCATCCTTGTCTGTCTGAAAGTTGGCATCCGTATACCCACGTATCACCATGTCCCCTTCTCCATATATTAGGAACACATCCTTAGTTCTTCTCAAGTACTTAAGGATTGTCTTAATAGCCGCCCAATGATTCATTCCTGGATCAGACTGGTATCTACTCGTGACACTCAGAGCATATGATACATCGGACCTCGTACATAACATAGCATACATGATAGATCCTATTGCAGATGCATAGGGAATCTTACTCATGCAAATCCTCTCATCTTCTGTGCGCGGACACATAGACTTCGAAAGGTGTATCCCATGCCTGATGGGTAGGAAACCTTTCTTGGATTCCAACATGCTAAACCTCTTTAGCACTCGGTCTATATATGTAGACTGCGAAAGACCAAGAAACCGTTTCGATCTATCTCTATAGATCTTAATCCCGAGGATGTAGGTTGCTTCTCCCAGGTCTTTCATGGAGAATGTCTTGGACAACCAAATCTTAACTGACTGTAAGACTGAAACATCATTTCCTATAAGTAATATGTCATCGACATACAATACTAGGAACACGACTGCACTCCCACTAACCTTCTTATACACACAAGGTTCATCTGGATTTTGTGAGAAATCAAACTTTTTGATTGTCTCATCAAAACGGATATTCTATCTCCTAGATGCTTGCTTCAATCCATATATGGACCATCGCAATTTGCATACCTTGGTTTTATCAACCGATGTGAAACCTTCAGGCTGTATCATATACACATCCTCGAGTAAGTTTCCATTAAGGAAAGATATTTTTACATCTATTTGTCATATCTCATAATCATAATGAGCCGCTATGGCCAGGAGCATCTGAATGGATTTAAGCATAGCTACCGACGAATAGGTTTCGTCATAATCAACACCTTGCTTTTGACGATATCCTTTCTCCACCAATCTAGCCTTATAGGTAATCACATTACCATCCATGTCAGTTTTCTTTTTGAAAACCCACTTGCACCCTATAGGCTTTATGCCTTCAGGTGGGTCAACTAAGTTCCAAACTTGGTTTTTATATATGGAATCCATTTCCGACTTCATGGCTTCAAGCCACTTATCCCTTTCTGAACTTGTCAGAACTTCTTCATAACTGGTAGGCTCCTCTTCATCAATGAGTAACACGTCGTTCGATTCACTTACGAGAAATCCATATCTCTTAGGAATATTATGTATTCTACTATATCTACAAAGATGTGGTGTCACAATAGGTCCAGTTGATGACTCATCACTATGAGTTATTGGCTGTTGTGCTTCACCAGGTATCTCATCAATGTCTATTTGAGTTTCTCGAGCCTCGTCAAGCTCGACGACACTCCCACTATTTTCTTGCAAGAGAAACTCTTTCTCTAGAAACACAACATGCTTTGAAACAAACACCTTTTATTCCACAGGATGATAGAATTGGTAACCCCTTATTTCCTTAGGGTATCCAATAAATAGATATTTATCAGACTTAGCATCCAATTTGTCTGATACAGTCCGCTTCACATAAGCAGGACAACCCCATATCTTCAAGTAAGATACATGAGGTTTCTTACTATTCCATATCTCATATGGAGTAGTAGAGACTACCTTGGTTGACATTCTGTTTAACAAGTAAACAGTTGTATGAAGTCCATAGTCCTAAAAGGACTTGGAAAGATTCGCATGATTCATCATTGACCTGACCATGTCCAACAAGGTCCGATTACACCTCTCAGATACACCATTATGCTGTGGTGTATATGACGGAGTCCATTGAGACAATATACTATTGTCTCTTAGATAATCTAGAAACTCTTGACTTAAGTATTCACCACCTCGATCCAATCGAAGTATTTTAATACTCTTATCATGTTGTTTCTCTACTTCATTTCTGAATTCTTTGAACCTTTCAAAGGCTTCAGACTTGTGTTTCATCAAGAACACATACCCAAACCGTGAGTGATCATCGGTGAAGGGAATGAAGTAGCTATAGCCTCCCATAGCTTGAGTTGACATAGGTCCACATACGTCAGTATGTATTAGACCTAGCAACTCTCCTACTCGTTCACCTTTTCCTGTAAAAGGTAACTTAGTCATCTTGCCTTTTAAGCATGATTCGCATGTATCGTATGAATCCAATTCAAAGGATTCTAGAATTCCACATCGGTGTAATTCGGACATGCGTTTCTTGCTTGCATAGCCAAGATGACAATGCCACATGTAGGAGTCTAATTGATTATCCTTTCAAGCATGCTTGTTGCTCGCTTCGATATTGAAAATGTCATTGGTTACATCCAATGTATAAATACTATTGCTCAAGGTTCCAGTCCCATAAAGTACGCTATTCAAAGTTATATAACAACAATTGTTACTAAACGTCAAATGGTAACCATTTCTATTTAAGCAGGAAATAGAAACAATGTTCTTTTTTAGAGAAGAAACACAATAGCAATTGTCCAGTTCTAAGACTAGTCCACTAGGGAGCTTCAGCAAATAAGTTTCGATGACGACCGCAGCAACCTTTGCTCCATTGCCAACTTGCAAATTTAACTCCCCTCTGACGAGTCTTTTTCTATTCCTTAGCCCCTGTATGTCATTACATATATGTGAGCCACACCCAGTATCCAATATCCAAGTGTCTAAGGAAATAGAATGACAATCAATAACGAAGATACCTGAAGAGGATGGGGCATCAGATGTCTTCTTCTTCTTCACGGACTCAAGATAAATCTTGCAATTTCTTTGCCAGTGGCCTTCCTTGCCACAATGATGGCAAGTGCCTTTTTGTGCTAGTTCTACCTTCTTAGCCTTTTTGTTCTTCCCTTTCTTCTGTTCCTTTGACTTCCTCTTAGAACCTTTCTTCGAGGAATCAACTAACAACACCGTCCCTTGATCATGCTTCTCAGAAGGCTCCATAGTCTTCAGCATGTTGATCAGTACCACAGATGAACCTTCTTGCATCTCAGAGGTGAAGAGGAGCTTGGAGACTTCGAACCTTTCAAATCTCACTTGCTTATCAACCAACTCATAAAGATGAAAGACTATGGTATGAGCATCCATATGCTCATGCTGCTTCCGCAGCTTAGGTACCATCGCGACTAGCATGATGCAATTCACCATTTTAGAATCAGTCACATGTTTTTGATAGGCCAACAATTGGTCCAGAGTTGCATTGTCACTCGGACGGGCGGGAAGAGGTGCTTCGAGGACATTCGCAAGCTTTTTAACCTTGAGAACAATTCTCAGGTTGAATCCAAAAGTCAGTCTAAGAAGTTCGACCCAGTCAATTTATTTGAATCCAAAATAGGACGCAAATTCAAAGACATCATGATCAATCGATTAACCTAGAAATACAAAACGAGCATATATGAGAAAATGATTTTAAAATGCATCAATATACATTTATAAATCTCATTCATTTTTCGAATTTCAAAAACCCCAAAATCACTTCAGGAGATCATAGGTCCATCTCCGAATGGGCTGATATCCAACATAGATATGAACAACCTTGGAGAGAGTCGAACAAGTCATTCATAACTATGATGGTAGATATCAAATATACCGATTGCATATCACATATATGCAACTATCACAATGTGCTATCAACTAATTGAATGTTCACACATACATCGGATTATTAACTCATTAATAAGTATGCATCATATGCATAGCACCCAACTTCACCTCCCTTTACATCGACCTTGGAGAGAGTCCAACAAGCCGATGCTCCAGGTTAAAATCAACCCATTAATCGAGAAATAGTTTTAATATGGTTAGAGCACATTCAACCAATTAGCCCGGCTTTGAGAGAGTCTAACAACCAAAGCTAACGATTGACCTCTGACTCTTACCATATTAGTATTAAACTATTTCATGGTTTGAACATGTTCAGGTTCGAGCCGGGCTTGGAGAGAGTCCAACAACCTAAATAGGAAACAAAACTCTGGATCTAACCATATTAATGGAAGGTGTATGCTTTAATATTGTGTTAGGATTTTTATGTCTCATCCTCTTTGCATGCAAATAACTATTATCTACATGACATGACATACATGACATACATCTACATGTCACGATATGAATGACATAATGATATGCATCTAATGCAATTACATGACATACAATTATGACATGTTCAAAATTTCCTTATATGTCATAACTATTTATAGAAATAAAATATGTTTAAGATTTGATTCTCAAAATTAAATCATGATTAAATTAGGAAACAAATTTTCAAATCTAATCACATATTTTATTTATGGAAGGTCTCAATTATGGAAAGTCAATTTTAATTTAAAAAATAAATTTCCTAAATTGTCAAAACTATTTATGAAAATAAAATATATTTTAGATTTGATTTCCCAAATCAAATCATGATTAAATTAGGAAATAAATTTTTAAATCTAATCAAATATTTTATTTATGAAAATGTTAATTTCCATAAATACTTCTAACTTTCCAAAAGTAGAAGATTTCCATAAATACTTCTAGACTTTCCAAAATTAGAAATTTCCATAAATACTTCTAACTTTCCAAAAGTAGAAAATTTCCATAAATAAAATTACGACTATCGCAAAATAATTTTACAATTATGTTGAAACACAACATGAGCTCTGATACCACTGTTGGGTTTCTGGCACCGCGGTGAGTGTGTGTTCGAACATGTTTCGTAAACATGTGTACAGCGGAAGAAATAAAAATAATAAATCTAATTTATTACAACACACACACCACACACATGCATAGTACAACATGTGTAGACATAACTATAGTTTCAAATTTTGCGATAAAAAGAAATTTATTCTACGTATACCTGACGTATCACGTGTAGCGGGAAAGACATCAACTGGAGTGACTCTCGCTAGAATTGCCTCTATCCGTATCCACGTCGAGTATCTTCGGGATGACTTCACAAAGTCACGAGCCTCGTCATCGTACAAGTCACTAGCCTCATGTCGAAGACGATGTGATCGAGAGAAGATCACAATCCGAATCAAAATTTGGATTCAAAACGAGTCCTCAAAAACTCGCTTCTCCGGAGAGGTATTCGCTCACCGTTTGACGAATCCTATGTCCTCCACCTTTGAGGATTATCGGAGATCGAATCCCCGGCAAGGAAGCCACTGTTGGAGCTCCTAACGTCATCCAAATGATGCTCTGACATGAAGTAAACAAACTATCCAAAAAAATGGACAGCTTTGGTGGAGGATTAGCACCAGCCAAATAAGGAAGCTAGATGCTCACCTTGTCGCCGGTGCCAAGGAAGATCACCGGAGGGTCGCCGGAGGATCACCGGCTGAAGCTTGGACGCTGGCAACAACTTGGACGGTGGCACAAGAGGTGGGCAGCGGCTAGGGTTTGGGCGCCAACCACAAGAGGAGAAGAGGGAGAGGGTCGGCAACTTAGGATTAGAGCTCTCATTAAACCCTCGAGCCCTATTTTCTAGAGACAAATTCTCCTAATGGTTATTAGTTCATAACCAAAACCCGTTAACCCGCTCCATTAATTTAAGTTAAAATAAACCAAAACAATTTGGTTTATTTTAAGTTAAAATGAATCGAACCAACTTTTGGTTCATTCGTTTAAAACAAACCAAACCCCTTTGGTTTATTCTCCACCATTGGATTAGAACCAAACCAATTTGGTTCATCCATCATATCTTCATAAGACACGGCCCATCCACGCTTCTATTGCAACTGAAACGATTTCATGTTCGCTCCTTGTTTGGTCCAACCAAACCTAGTTTCTCTCGGTCTGAGAATCTCATTCTCAAGCTCGTTTTAAATCCTTCGGATTATGCTCGTTGTGCATGTGACCAAATAGGTTCTCGATTTATGTTGGTCGTCTATAATTAACCATTAATTATAGAACGATCATGAGTGGCATCTAGTAGTACATATTGATCTCCAATTAACCGAAAAGATCAACAGTTGATCCAGAATTATTTATGAAACCCTTCAGCAACTATAATGATTCATGCCCCATTCCCTTCACTCATCTTATACCCACTTAGTTCAGGACATGGTCAATAGTGTTAGTCCCCACTAGGTTGACTACGTCACACCTAGCCCAAGTATCATTTCCTCGTCCTACGGATTCTAGTTACTGCACATGTATCCAAGAGTATCTTACTCTAAACATATAATGCTTTGGCCAAAGACTTTAGTAACAATCCGACGAGAGGCCATGGGTATACATCTCCTCGCAAGGAGTGGTGAATCCTTTATAGGCTATTCAAACACCTTCGATCACTCCGACTTATACCCAATCATCCCGGATCCACATCTCCTCGGAGATGCTTGCTTAAGATGTCAAAGCATAAGTCTTCATGATCAAGATGACTTGAATACCGCAAGTCAAAGGAACATCGCACTTAAGCTGTAGTAAGAACTTCATTGACATATCTATATATGCAGAGAACCATATGAAGTCTTACGGCTGGTCACTCCAATGAACTAGTTACCATAACTAGCATCCACGATTAACTCCGGACATCACAATGTCTCCAACCAGTGAGAATCAGCTACTTGGATACACCAAGGAGTATATCTCGTGCTAGTCTCGACAGAATTGATGGTGTCCAAATCCATCAATTCATCGACTAGGGATAATTCTGATACATCACAATTACACATGTAGAGATACTCACTAGTTGTGATCCAATCACAAATTCTCTCATGCTGTGAATCGTATCGTGGACATTCAGTAAATGAGTTTAAGATCTAATCAAATACATGAGAACATGTATACTCAAATAGTGAATCCTCATTTATCATATAAATGGTTCAAACATAAGGCGATTGCCTTAGGACAACTCTCAAATATTACTAACACTAATTCTATAATAAAGACATGCTTCCAGATCTATACTATCAATATCCATTTTTCAAACCTTACTATAACTTATATTTATCTTACAACAGAGCTTGCACACACTTACATATCTTTTGTCCACCTTATTCACATTATCACTGCTAACTACCCCTCCCTAAAGTTGTCTGTACTACCCTACTTGTAGTGAATGTTTACCTTCATTTTACCATATGACTTCTACATTTGTACTACACAGACTGCACGTAACTTTTCCTACAAAATTTCATATTAACCTCCTACAGTCGACTAATACACTATAAGGCTTTTCATGCTCCTAAGTAACAAGTTATTTAATCCTATCTTCTTTTTCATTCTACAGAATTACTCCTATCACAAACTTTTAACAATGCTCAACCACCTTCCTCTATAAATCCCCTTCAACTTTACCTACGTGAACCCCACAAAATTCTCTTTCTTCCCTCTCAACTCAAAACTCATCAAATTCCCTTTTAGCCAGTATTAATCTTTCAGCATGATATAAAGTAACATATTGCTTCTCCGGAATTAAATCCATCTCCCTATGCCAAGCCACCTAATTACCGCTCGAGATATAAGACATCACTCGGGCAGACTTTACTCCGACTTCTATAGACAACACTGCTTCCCTTCCATATGATTCATGACATAGAACCTAATACTAGCAGCCAATACATTGTATGTATATAAAATTCTTTTCTACTGACATAGAGTATACCCACCCTAGTAGTATAGATCATATCCACCTTAAAGGATAGAATAATCTGCATGAAGGTAGCTATAAAATTAGAAGGAAAGAATGGCAGAAGTAAATTTCTGGCATGTTTGGGTCAGATCTGACTTTAGACTACCACTTAACTTCAAAGTCAAACCCACTTTCAAAAACAGCTTCAAAAGCTTAATAACATCATCATACTTCGACAATACATCCCATATCAAGGAGAGATCAACACAAGGAACAAATCCCAACATTAAGTATAGAAGCTCTACTGAATCAACCAACTGAATGAAACATCTGAAACTGCACATTCTACCCTATTTTGGGATAGAATAAGGTAATATTATAACCTCTGTAATATGTAGTAGAACAATGGAATTGTCACAAATCTCATAGGAAAACCTCAGCAATAAAATATAAAATCCCTGCAATTATCCAGATGGGAAAGTAACTTCCATACAATGGGAATGTCAGATCTGGTGAATAATAACCTCAAAGAACGACAAAATATAAGATCTAGTGAATGATAGTACCAATACTGTAACAAAATATCAGACACTAATAATATGAGAGAACAACAAATCTGGTGAATGATAATACCAATATTTTGATAGAATATCAGATCTGGCAAATGACAATATTGATAATATGACAGAATACTAGATCTGGCGATTGCTTAGCAGATTCAGAAATTACTATGATTCTGACAATTCATGACACCGACCTCTAAGAATTGAGTCATTGAAGCTAGAATAGAGGATGATGCACTGAACTCTAACAAAAGCTAACAACTTTTTATTCAGAATCCCACAGACAACACCAATTTAATGGTGTTCCTTTTTTCGACACGTTCGGATCCCTCCCCCTCTTTTGCTGGGAAGAAACGTGATCTGTGAGATGTGTGAAGGTGTTACTGAGAATCCTGGTCTGCGATAGAAATGAACGATTAGGGATGGATTGGCTTCCCGGCATAACCCCTCCGACGCTCAAGTCAATATCCATTGACGAAAGAAGAAGATGCAGTAAAAGAGAACGAAGGAAGAAACTTAAGAAAGAAGAAGAGTTATCTCCGTGTATTAGATCCAAAAACTCCATCCCTTTTTCCTTCACCTCTGTCCTTTTTATAGATGATTCGTCTCGCTTTCTCCTTGAAGTGATTTTACTCTAATATCCTTGCCAAGCTATCAAGTGTAATTGCTTTTCCCTCCCCTTTCAAAATATCTTCTTCAAATAAACATATGGCTCGAGAAATAATCATTGAGAAAGTCCAAGGTCGAGGACTGCAATGAGGTAGTCAACTGTCATAGTTGGGTAGTCGACTGGTACTGAAGTAGAAGGCTATGAGAAGCTTAGTGTTCGAGAAATTCATAGATAGCTCGGGAACTACATAGACGGCTCAGAAATTATATAGGTCAGTCGAGATTTGCATAAGTCAGTCGAAAATTACATAGATTGCTCTGGAATTGCATAGGTCAGTCGAGAATTACATAGACCAGTCTGAAATTACATAGACTACTCTAGAATAAGCCCTATGATAAGAATAAACCTTGCGCTCTACTAAAACACCTAGGTACCATCAATGAGAATTCTTGAAAGAATGAAATCTTAATAAGGTCTAAATAGATTTTGGCAGATGAGAAAACTCAAAAGAGGAACTTTTAGTAGATTCAATGAATGACGAAGGTAATCTATATTTCTAAAGAGGTGTTTGGATGGAGAATAATTGTTAGTTAAAGGTTAAGCAAATTCAATATACTAAATCGTTTTTTACTTTATTAAATAGCTAAGTTAATTATACAGTCAATTGTTGGCTTGCTACTTATGAATAATATATTTTTGCTCTTACTTGAATAGAGTGAATGACAAATAGTTGAATAAAATTTCTATAGTCAACTAATTAGTCAATTATTTATGCGGTTTGAACTAAAATTGATCCAAATGGTAATTTGAATTTGTCTGTAAAGATAAAATTCGTGGCTAAGGATATGAGTACGTAAACTAAAAAAATATATAGTCAATTAGAATTACATCAACGGTGTAATGGTTAAAGGTTTAGCTGAACAACTCAGTTGATGGTCAAGGGTTAACTGAAGACATAGTTATCAAAAGACTAAGTCATGAAATTATCTAGATGAGTTGATTAATGGTCAAAAAAGTCGACTAGAAATATAGTAGTAATAAGATCAATTCAAAGTTATTTCTAGATGAGTTAGCTTACACGGAGAAATAGTCATTACAGATAAGATTCCAAAATCAACATTTTAGTTGATTGATCAAGGAGATTTTATTTGACTAATTACAAATAGACTCTATAAATAGTGAGTGAAGTCACTTTAAACAACAAAATAATCACAACTATTGCTAATTTTGCACATTCATTTTTGTGTAATTATTATTTTAAATGGTTATAAGCTACCTCAACGAAAGAATATTTCAATTGCATTCTCATCTTGTAAAGAGAACTACTTTGTTATGAGGTTTTTTATTTTTGGAAATGAAAAATTATTATGTTTAGTCGTGTCACAGAGTCATTTGCCTAACAAGTCATAAATAATATAGTAAATATTTGTGAGGCATGAACCAGATTGTAGTGGATATTATTTTCTATTATATTTGATATATAAATATTTGCTAACAAAGTGATTAAGCTTTGTATTTACAAGACCAAGAAAAAAATTTCAAAATTTCAAATTGCGTCTTTAGATAAACAATGGTCCTAACACAAAATTTCAATAATACTAAAATAGAGGATATCCTTAGTAGTAATCTTCTATTCATATTAAGGGCATTAAATCATAGTCCATTTATCACCCTTGCAACAAAAGTGTCTCTAACCCAACAATTTTGCACATTGACCTTTTAAACACACTTCCAATGTTGGTCTTTTGAGAGAGACCTTACATCTTGTAAGATCTATCTTTATGGATTTAAATTTTCTAACTAAAAGAGGCTTCTATAAAAGTTTTCATGTCGAATTCTCTTAATAGAAATTGCATGCAACCATGAAGAAATCTCACATTGTTTGTAAGCTAAATATCATTGAAATATGACACCAGAAACATATATATGTTGCTTTCACTAACCTTATGGTGTTCTTCAAAACAAAACTTAATCATTATTTGATCAAATACAAAAACTATATGCATCCAGTAGGTTTACAATGTGCGGGAGCTCTACTATAGAAAACACCTCATCCATCGTTATAGTTTTTCAATTTTTTTGATTGAACATTGACCATTGGTTCTATAGTTAATGGGATCAAGAACTTGCCAATATGTTAAATTATAATGTTGATAAAGAAACTCAATGCAATCATGAAAGATTGGAAAACATGTATGCCTATAGTGATTGTTGGGACCGATTGTAGCGTTAGAAAAGAGGATGGGGAGGTGCATAGCGTCGATTCGATTTTCTTTGATTTCGTTCATTGTGTTTATCTACAAGTTGTTAATATGTAGCGGAAACAAGATATAAGTGAAATAAACAAACACAAAATAAGCATAGTTCGCTACACTAAAATTTTACATGGTTTGAAACCCTAGTTCCTGTAGGGGAATCGTACGTCGCTAGAGGGGGTGAATAGCATTGTGCTACGTCGATAATGAAATTTGTTCGCGTTTGTCTACAAGACTTGTTATGCACAACAGAAAATAATAATAAAGCAATAACAAAAAGCGATAAACACAAATACACAATCGACACAAGATATAACGTGGTTCGAAATTTTAGGATTCCTACTCCATAGGTCGAGCTCGAATGAGCTCTAGTGATGCAAACCACCACTAATGCACTCCTCGAAACAATCCGAAGGTGAGAAACCTCATACAAGTGATTACAAAAGTAATACAAGAAAATACAACAAGTAAACTAAGCAATACACAAATACAAGTAAAGAAAACTTTACACAAAGTCTTTAGATTGCTTGCTTGTTGCTTGCTTTGGATTGCTCTTGACACTACAAGAATAATAGACTTTAAGGACACTCATAAATGTCCTTATAGTATATTTTTCGTGACACTAACGTTTTAGTGACATCACTAAAAAACGCCCTATAAAGTGATGTCGTCTTAGACCCGATTCGTTTTCCTGATATTTTTTAATGTCATTATACAATATAAATATTAACATCAAAAGTGTCTTAATATAGATATATAATGACACGCTAAAATGTCAAGAAAAGTCATATTTTAAGGACATCTACATATGTCTTATTATCATCGTAATAAGGACATCTACGTGTGTCTTATTATCATTGTAATAAAGACAAAACTAAATGTCACCTAAACTTATTTATTTTGACATTTATAAATATCTTATATTTTTTATAAGGACAATAAAAATTGTTGGTAAAGATAATTTATAAAATCATTTTAAAATGTCACCTTAGTTAATCTATAATGACATTTATTAATGTCATTATAATAATTTATAAATACATTAAAATGATCCCTAATGTAAGCATGAATCCAATATTTATACATCATCACAATTCATCCCCTGTTCAGAATATAAAGAATTATAAAATACAATTTAAAATGATAATAGAAAATCTAAATTCATTCCATAATCATTGAGTCAAAGTTACAAATGTCTTGATGAATATTTTACATCCAAAACTAACTACACACTATTCTCAAAATATTAAATTTTAGAATTAATAAAGTCTTATAAAAAAAATCAACTAGACATACTATCTTCAACAATAATATTGATGCATAAAAATTTCTATACTCGTCACCTACAAATACAATGAATATATTTGTATTAGTACTGAAATAAAATAATAAACAACCAAAGTTAATATAAATAATGGTAAAGATTATATATCATATCAAATAGGAAAATGCAAAATATCATTCTATATGCACCTGCTAGTGATCTTCGCTTACTGTTAATTTCAAATATATTTTATATTTATTTAAAATTATAATAACAAAATAAATATAAAAATTAATAATATTTTAATGAAAGATTAAAATTATACCAGATGATAAGGCCAAGCTATCATTCTTCCAAGTGTATCCTCAAACGTCTATAAAAGATCATAAGGTCTAATTAAACTCTCTTTGGGATCTAAGACAACTTGTATTCGTACTTCACACCAATTTGGTCCTAATGTCTGTCCTCCTACTTAGTATTTGGATACATATTATGGAGCACTCCTTTTGCCACAATCTTTGTTGAATCAAATAAACTTTGATTAATCAAGAAACCTTGTATATTATCACAATCTATAAAAGTATCAATTCAAGTAAAAAAAATAAATAAGAATTAGACACACAGGAATTTAATACTCAAGATGAATTAAAAATTTACTTTTCTTTCCAACAAATAATAAATTTATGATGCATAAAATGGTTCTAGCTCATTTTATATGTTTATGTTTGATACCATCTATAAAACATACAATTGATACAATTGAATCTGAATTAGAAATACAAGAACTTACAATTGATAAATTCTCACCTATGCACGGTAAGTACACACAAACTCAATAGAAAAAACTCAAACCCAAGAAGAAAAAAATTTCAACCAAAGAGAAATTTTTACATGTTCCAACAAATAATAAATTTATGATGTAAAAAATTAGATAATACCTTGTTTATTTGAATATGTGATATTATTTTGCACATCAATTTAGAATTGACTTGAATTTGCATCTCTTTGATTATTTAAGGTACCTGATATATTATTACCATCCATAAAAGTATCAATTCAAGTAAAATAATAAAGCAAATAAGAATTAGATACACAGGAAAAAGAATATATAAAAACTTTCCTTTCCAACAAATAATAAATTTATGATGCATAAAATTAGATAATACCTCATTCAATTGAATATCGATCTGTGTGATTTGTACTCATACCTGATAGCTGCATATCTCTCTCAGATTGTAGTTTAAAATGAGATTTTCTATTAGTTCGACGATTATGAGTTATACCTACTACAAACAATAGCTAGTTACAAATTATAAAATTAGCTAAACAATCTGAAAACTGTTACCTTATTGCAAAAAAAAAAATAGTTTTAGGAACTGGTGTATTTTTTGTCAAGTGCAGAAGAGAAGATTTCTTATTTAGAAATGCAGTTTCCGGATTCTTTTCCTCACCATCAGCTCCACTGCAATCAATAAGAACCTGCATCCCATGTGAGACATTCACACACATTTCATAGACTGGAGCATATTGATCGATAAGCCACTGATTGCACAACATTGAAAAATTCTCACAACTAGAAAAATAAGACAAACACTGACAAAGAAGAAGGCTTTCTGTGAGTCTCAATTACCGCAATTTGCACTAGTAGCAAGCATGTGAACATGACAACAGAAGAGCCACAAGAAGTTAAGAGAGACTATAGATACACTCAGTATAAAGTCCTATGTGGTTTTTGTAATGTTTGTATAGGGATTTCCCAACTATTAGGAACTAAGAAGGGTTACCTGATATATCCATGGATTTATCTGCTGATGTACTTCATCTAATACGGGTCCTAGTACAATTGTCACCAGTGCCTTGACAAAAAGTTAAAAATGGGTTAATGCTGAAAATTTTAGCATAATTTACCCTTATTAGATCCTTCTAAATGAATAATTCAAATGATAAACAAAAAAGTACCTCCTCTCTCAATGCTATAGGAAATGTATCATTTGGCTGAAATATGTATGCTCCAGATGCCTTTAACAATTGAAACAAACTCTAGGTGTACGTTATCTACATTGGTTACCATTAGAGTAAACTAATTGTCTAACAATTTTCTATAAACATTTATCAGATTTGAACCTGAGGGTCACTACCACTTCCACTATCTCCAGCATAGTAACCGTATGAAAGATCCATAGTAGTTTTTACCTTGAACAAATCATCAACTTATACATATTAAGATTTTAGAAAAAAAAACATAGATCAAAGGAAATATACGATTATATATTATAACAGGTAAGATATAACCTTCAAAAAGGCAGAGTTACAACAAAGTGATCATCATGCATACCACATTTCAGATAAAAAGAAAAATTTTAATTAACAAGGAAAAAAGAAAAGGTTAAAGCTAAAATTGAAGATAACAAAATACCAGATTTCGCATATTCAAAATATGAGTCAGAGTTCCATCATCCACATTATGTAGAAGCTTTAGATTTCCTTGCCCAACTTCAATATTCCATTCACGCTTTGTTGTGATGGATAATAGGTCGATGTTATAGCTATTGACCCTGGAATTTTTATTCATTACAACATATCAAATATTTTTGACAAGTAGTTAACCACAAGACAAAAAAAGGCTAAGCAACAAAGATCAGTAAACCTTCCCCCTTTGCACTTTTTACAAAATATGTATTAAAGCTAAGAGGTGTCTGAAACTAGAGAGGCAAGCTAAAATTTTGACTAAGACAGGTTACCAAGCCAAGAAAAGTTATCGTATGGAACTTATAACCAATGGAAAGGCTAAAATGTCTTCTTTTTTTGAGTCAAATAGGTACACATGATGAGCTCATTCAGATTCCGTATGGAGCTTATAACCAACTTGTAAGGTTGCAACAAGTGAAACTAGATGTTGATCAACATACTCCACTTGACCGGTGAAGTCATATGCTAGCATTGGCTGATTGATTCAAAATACATCATCCCAAGATGACCAAAAATCATCATGCATTATCAGAATCCTTTAGGTTGCCCCTGGAAAACTAGATATTTCCTTGGAGATCTCCCTTCACGAAGTTCCATCAGAGAATCTTGAAGTACCATTTACACGCCTTGCTTATCTAAATAAACGAGCTTCCTATTCTGCTAGGTTCACTTGTCTTGCTGTAGTTAGTGGTGTTCTCGCCCATTTTTGTAGTTATCTTATAAAGAGTAGTACATACCTTATTTGAGCCACCAAGTAAGCTTCACAAGGATTCAAAATTTTGGTCATTGATGTTAACTTTTCTTGGCTTGGTAACCTTGATATATATTCCAATAGAGCTTTCTTGTTTGCTATTCTTTGGGTCCGATGTGCACCATTAATCACTAAGACAGTTGAGAATGCATGTTGTTGCGGATCAAGCAATAGGGTTGCTCTTGTGAATCTATAATCTAATTAGGGTTGAGGAGTGGAACTCACCAACAACTTAATGATGATTTCTATTGGTAAAGCATACAAACCCCAAAGGAAAGGAAGCAGTGGTGTTGTAATTGTGTCGTCCCACCAACAAAAATCTAAAGAAGAGGCTGACTACAACAATATGATTAGCAAAACTAATGGCTAGAAAGAAAAAAATCATTGACTGCCACAAATGGAAAACTCACCTACAAGAAAGGAGGGGGAGATGTTGTGAGTTCTAGCAAGTCCTCCTAAGCTCTCGGAAATTGATTGAGGAGAGGAGGTCACACAAAAGCGAGAGGGAGCTCAAAAAAGAATCCACAACCTAGAGCAATAGGTATTGCTGGAGAAAGATTACACATGGAAAAGAATCTCTAGGAAGGACACGATTTGGGAAAAGTTGGTGATGCACAACTAAGGTTTCAGGTGGAAACAAGAGGGCTCGGGTTTATATGGCTCGACACTAAGGTGGACAATGTTGTGCAATGAGGAGTCTGTCGAGAGGAGACTACATCTGCATTTGCATAAAGAGTCACGAGGTTGCTCAGTTGCGATCTAACCTGTCACAAAAGAAATTCTTGGTGTCCGAAGGTGGTGATGTCGACAGCTGCGTCAATGGTGGTGACGACGATGGAGAGGTGAAGTCCGTGGAGATGGAAAGGGTTGTGCGCGTGAGATGGCTTTGGGAGAAAAAATTAATAAAACCTAAACATTAGTAAATCTAAATTAATATATTTATTAAGTATAATGACATTCATGATATATGTCATTAAAAGGTATCTAATTAGATACTTAAAAAAAACTTAAAAATCATTTTTAATAAGTGTCATTATAAGATGTTTATAACTACACTATAAAATAAATGTCCTTAAGAAAATGTCATGATAGTCTATTATTCTTGTAGTGTGAAGGTCTGGAATGTAACAACAATTCCCCTTCAAAATCCCTCCAAAAATCACAGCAAAATCCTCCTTCTCGACCTGCTTTTATAACCTGCATCGAGATGATTTTGCACCCGACAGTCGACTGCCCCTGTAGTCGATGTCTCACAATGACTTAATCTACGTCGGGATTCCAACAAACGGATACACGCGCGGTTGGCCATTATCGAGTCATTTGTCATGTTAATCGATTACTGCTCACAACAAAAACTAGCAGTTGACTGCCCTCCATGGCAGTCAATTACTCAAGGCCAATCGACCGCCCAAAGCTGGCAGTCGACTGCCAAAGCCACGTGGTCATAGTCGAACACCAATCTGTTAGGACTTGTGCGCCCCCTAGAGGGGGGTGAATAGCGCATCGTTGTTCGCTTTACGAAATTTGATCGTGTGCTTGTCTACAACACTAGTTATATGCAGCGGAAATAATAACAATAAAACAAATACAACAAAAACATAAGCACAACACCAAATATAATGTGGGTTGAAACCGTATGGTTTATACTCCACAGATTGAGCTCAAATGAGCTCTA
Source organism: Wurfbainia villosa (assembly GCA_025175895.1). Lineage (NCBI taxonomy): Eukaryota > Viridiplantae > Streptophyta > Magnoliopsida > Zingiberales > Zingiberaceae > Wurfbainia > Wurfbainia villosa. The sequence goes on along the minus strand of CM045987.1, from coordinate 109,263,437 downwards.
GTGATGCACACGCAACCACTAAACAATAACTCCTTCTCGGAATAATCCGGAGGTGGAGAAAATCTCTTACAATAGTTCTTACAATAATAAGAATGAAATACAAGCAATTACAAATGAAATACAACAAAAGAATGCAAAGAAAACTTTACAATCGATTTTTTAGAAGCTTGCTTATTTGGTTGCTTGAGTTGCACTTGGAGACCCCGAATTGTAGCAGCAAATCACCCCAAAACTCCTCATGAAACCTTTTTCAAAACCTTCCCTTTGTGCTCCTTTTAAACCTGCAACTTGGGTTGGATTTCGCCTAGCAGTCGACTGATCGAGACCATCAGTCGACTGCTCCTGTAGCCGTTGTCTCACAACGGCATGAGCCACATTGGATAAGTTCCAATAGATAGACCATTAGTCAACTGATTATGGCCATCAGTTGACTGATCGAGTCATCACACGACTGTTAAAGCCTAACAGTCGACTCGGAAATATTCTGTCCCCGAAAACCCGACTAGGAGTCAACTGATCTCCATATTAATCGATTGCTCAGGCCATCAGTCGACTGCTAGGTCATTTCTTGTAGTCAAACTCTAGTTGACTCACATCAGTCGACTAATATACCTCAAACATGAGGTTTTACCCCAAGAATGGTGCCCTCATACTTGCCAGACCACCCTTAGCCTAGACCTAAGCCTTCTAGCCACCTCCGTCAGCCTCACGTCTATTGAATCCCTCCAAGTCATCCATGACTTGTTCATCCATACGCTAGCCTTAAGGTGCTTCCATCAACTATTGTCATGCTAATGTGGTCTACACTGCCAAGGCACATTGGACTTATACTGCCAAGACTCCGCTTGGACTTTACGCCACCAACCATTGGACTTATGCTGCCAAGACTCAACCCTTGAACTTTACGACACCAATATCACCCCTTGGACTTTTCAGTTGCCAAGACTCAAGCTTGGACTTTCCCTTGCTAACCCATGTTAGACTTTTCCATGCCAAGTACACAAGACTTGGACTTTCCCTTGCCAAGACCCATGTTTGGACTTTCCTTGCCAACCCATGTTGGACTTTCCATGCCAAGTACACAAGACTTGGACTTCTCCCATGACAATGGTCAAACCATCATCAAACATCAAATATGACCTGGGTCGATTGCACCAACAATCTTCCCAACACATTGTCAGACATCAATGTCAAATATCAAAACACTACTCGAGTCAAACTCGAGTTTGGTCAATCGTGATCTGGGCTGATTACACCAACAATCTCCCCCTTTTTGATGTTTGACAAAAACCAAACACCTTTGAGTTAGGCCCCTAACTCAAATTCCCCTACTAATTTTCCCAAATTGGTAATTCTGACATTCTCCTCCTTTTTGACATACATCAAAAAGGTTCTCCCTAAGAAGGTCAATGTCTCATATCCCAATGAGATCTTACAATCCCCCCCTTGATCTAAAAACATCTAGGATGCCTTCACTCTTCCTAGTGATAAGTCTCATACACTCAAGAGAGGCACTCCTATAAACTCTCCCAATTTCCAAATTGGGCAACTCATATTTCCATTTCTCCCCCTTATGAGGAAGAACACATCCATCATCCCATGATGAATACCTCCCCTTAAAGGCTCGCTCCCCCTTAACCATTGTACTAACAATGTCCTTGGAGAGTTCCTAAGCCAATAGGAACACTATACCATCAAAAATAAGGTTAAAAGTTCAACATTGAACTTTCTCACACCTTAAAATTGATACACACCCTAACAACTCTCCTAATCCATATCCAATGGATTTTCACTCTTTCTAATACTTTCCAAAGCATATCCTAGGGTTAGGAGCAGTTAGAGAACCCTAATATAGTTGAAACATTGGCTAAACATCCTTGTTTACCCCAAATCAACTCTGACAATCGACTCCGACAGTAATCAGTCGATTGCCTAATACATCAATTGACTACCATCAAGCGACAGTCAACTGATAACTAAAATTTTCGAATTTCAGTTATCAGAAACGAATTTTAGAAATTTATAAGTAATTCTATGTATTTTGAAAAATCGTAAAAATTCATACGTACATTACTTATAAGCAATACAATGGGTGAAAAATATGTGAAAAATAATTTACCCATAAAATAGTGAAATTGATACAAAGTTTAAAAATGAAGAAAAACTTCAATGTTTGAGCTCTCTTTGTATCAACATCCTCAATGGTGACTTCTATCAAAAGATAGATTGCACCAAGATTTTTCAAAATGATTTTCAAATTATTTTAAAACCTTATATTAGATCATATTCTTTGGGTTCAATGTACATGGCTTGAACATAAGCTTTCCCAATGATCCATCGATGATTTTAGATGAGTTTGAGTTCATCTAGATGCAAAAACTATGCACCTTGAACTTAACTCATTTCCTAACATCTCACATATGTCTAAAGTGTATGAAAACACATACAAGTCAATTTGATGTGAGATGTGGGTTTTGTTCATCCTAAACTAGGGGCACATGTATTTTCTAAGGTAACACTACTTGATTCCCTTATACATGGGACTTCAAGTCATGCCATAGTCCTTAAATCAATTTTAATTAATACATGAATGATCATGACAAAAATGATAGCATAAATAAAGCATGACCAATGATCATGATGTCATGACATATGATGGAATCTAAGCATACATGACATTTAACCTTAATCCTAAGCATGATCATGACACATTATATAATTAAAAGTAGATATGATATCATGACATGGTATATAGAAAATCAAGTATGTAAAATAAAAAGTAAAGGTATATAATACCTAAATTTTAATATTAATTGTCATTTGTTAAGGTTAAATCTATTTTTCCATATTATCACTTTTCTCCCAAGTGTGCCAAAAATCCAAAATGACACACTATGACCTTTAACCCTAATTGTGCCAATTTGATTGATTTTTTAATTCCCATAAATTATATTGGCACATCCTAAAAACCTTTAGGATTAAAAATCATCCTTATTTCCAAACTACCCCATTACCTTGGAAATGACCTAAAGTGCCACCTTTACCATGGTTAGGTTAACTACCTATCCATTCAAGGTTGGCACACTTAAACCCATCTAGCGTGAATTAATCACGCTCATAAGAATCCAATACCTATTGGAGCTCCTTGGGTTTACTAGGTATTCGCTAGAGATAACTTCCCTAGATACCCTCATAATGACCCGCCTAGGCTTAGAAGCCTTGGTCATTTGGGTCTTGCCTAAGTTAGCTCTAGAGGTAACTCCCCTTGTAACCTTCTTAATGCCTTCGCTAGGATTCCTTGAAACCTTAGCCACTAAGCACCTACCTTGGTCAACCTTAGGGATGACTTCCCTATTGACCTTGATTTTCCTAGACCTAACTTGAGTTCCATAATCGAATGTAACATTATAATAGGTTTTTTTGGGCTTAGGCTTGTGACTCAAACCTTTCTTGCCCTTGGTTGGACCTTGCTTTCTAAACCCTAGGTTTTGACTCTTTGACCTAGATTTTTGATCATTTGACCCTAGAATTTGATTTTGCATTTTTGCAAGGGTCCTCTCCAATTTCTCAAGTCTTGACCTCAAGGCTTGATTTTCAACTTCTAATATCTCAATTTTTGATTTTTCATTAACTCTTGAGATATTCTCTTTTCTAGGCATATATCTAGTCCATTTAGAATTGATGCCTAGGTGGTCCTCTATTTTCCTAATGGTCTCCCTAGGTAGAATAAGTCTAGTATTGTTTGATCTAGGTTTGTCCTTAGGTAAAATTATTTTAGGGACATTAGTCCCAAATTTCTCCTTATTCCTAAGGTTGACATGTTTCGCTCCTAAACAATAAAACCTATTATTTCTAGCATGCATTTTATGAATAATTGCAAGATTACTTCTAGCATGCTTTTAATAATTAATTGAAGAAGAAGCATACTTAAAAGTTACCTTAGGGTTTGCCTTAGTTCCCCCTACTTGTGATGCTCCTTCTTGGACCTTCTTCTTCCCCCTAGGGCATTGACTCCTATAATGCCCTGGTTGTTGTCACTTGAAGCATACCATGTGCTTCTTGCTCTTAATGGTTGAGGCACCAGGTTCCTTGATCTTTTCTTAAGGTTTCGGTGTTGGTTGACTTTTCTTGACTTTCTTAGGGCACTTGCTCTTATAGTGCCTCTATTCCCTACACTCAAAACACATAATATGAATTTTATTTTGAATTGGTGTGCTTGAGTTACTTAGGTCAATGGTGGTCAGAATTGGTTCTTCATCTTCTCGACCGGAGGTAGATGGTTCCTCTTGAGTCGGTTCTGATATTGAAGATGGCCTAGTCTCCTCTCCCTTAATCCTAGAGTGGAGGCTTCTTTTGCTTCTTCCTCCTCTCTTGATTCGGATGTTGATTCTCTATCGCCCTTTGAATCATCAAGCTCTTGTGATGAGGATGTGCTTGCTTCTTCTTGAGCTTAAGAGGATGAGCACTCCTCTTCTTCTTAAACTGGTGATGGGCCTTCATGGAACTTTGTCAATTTGCTCCGAAGCTCTTTGACATCTTGATATTCACCTAGTCTAGACAAAATATCATTAGGTATCAAATCTTCTAAAAGCTTTGTTACCTTAACTTCGGTCTTGAACTTAAGATGTTGCTCTTGAGTCCACTTCTTCAACTTTAGGACATCTCCCTTCTTATCCCTAGGGGGTTCAAACCCTTCCATGATGATGAACCACTCCTCTATGTCCATCATCAAGAATGTCTCCATTCTCGCCCTCCATGGCAAAAAATCTTCTCGGTCATATGGTGGAGGTGTGTTGATATCCCATCCTAATTTTTCTTCAAATTCCATCTTGTTCCCTCTAGTGCTTTTGCTCCCGGGTATTAGTCCGTAGAAGAGCTCCAAGCTCTGATACTACTTGTTAGGACATGTGCGCCAGAAAGAGGGGGGGTGGGGTGAATAGAGTGTCGTTGTTCGCTTTACTAAATTTGATCGCGTGCTTGTCTACAACACTTATTATATGCAGCGGAAATAATAACAATAAAACAAATATAACAAGAACACAAGCACAACACCAAATATAATGTGGTTTGGAACCGTATGGTTCATACTCTACGGATTGAGCTCAAATGAGCTCTAGTGATGCACACACAACCACTAATCAATAACTCCTTCTCGGAACAATCCGGAGGTGGAGAAAACCTCTTACAATAGTTCTTACAGCAATAAGAATGAAACACAAGCAATTACAAATGAAATACAACAAAGAATACAAAGAAAACTTTACAATCGATCTTTTGGAAGCATGTTTGTTTGGTTGCTTGAGTTGCACTTGGAGACCTCGAATTGCAGCAACAAATCAACCCAAAACTCCTCAAGAAACCTTTTTCAAAACCTTTTCTTCATGCTCCTTTTAAACCTGTAACTCGAGCTAGATTTCGCCTAGCAATCGACTGATCAAGACCATAAGTCAACTACTCCTGTAGCCGTTGTCTCACAATGGCATAAGCCATGTTGGATAAGTTCCAACGGATAGACCATCAGTCGACTGATTATGCCCATCAGTCGACTGATCGAGTCATCACTCGACTGTCAAATCCTAATTGTCGACTCGGAAACATTCTGTCCTTGAAAACCCGACCAGCAGTCAACTGATCTCCATATCAGTCGACTACTCATGCCATTAGTCGACTGCCAAATGCTGACAGTCGACTGCTAGGCCATTTCATGCAGTTAAACTCTAGTCGACTCACATCAGTCGACTGACCATAGTCCCAGTCGATTGATACACCTCAAATATGAGGTTTTACCCAAAGTATGGTGCCCCAATACTTGCCAGACCACCCTTAGCCTAGACCTAAGTCGTCTAGCCACCTCCATCAGCCTCATGCCTATCGGATCCCTCCAAGTCATCCATGATTTGTTCATCCATACGCTAGCCTTCAAGTGCTTCCATCGGCTATTGTCACGCTAATGTGGTCTACACCGCCAAGGTACATTGGGCTTACGCTGCCAAGACTCCGCTTGGACTTTACTCTGTCAACCATTGGACTTATGCTGCCAAGACTCCACCCTTGGACTTTACGCTACCAATATCACCCCTTGGACTTTCCAATTGCCAAGACTCAAGCTTGGACTTTCCCTTGCCAACTCATATTGGACTTTCCATGCCAAGTACACAAGACTTGGACTTTCCCTTGCCAAGACCCATGCTTGGACTTTCCTTGCCAACCCATGTTGGACTTTCCATGCCAAGTACACAAGACTTGGACTTCTCCCATGACAATGGTCAAACCATCATCACACATCAAATATGACCTGGGTCGATTACACCAACAATCTTTCCAATACATTGTCAGACATCAATGTCAAACATCAAAATACTACTCGAGTCAAACTCGAGTCTGGTCAATCGTGACCTGAGCCATTTGCACCAACACAGTTGACTCCCGACCAGTCGACTGGTCATAATCTCAATCGACTACTCAGAGTCGACTCAGCTGCCAAGTGTCAAAATACTTGACTAGTCGACTAGTCCATAACCTCAGTCGATTGCTAAACCTCAATCATGAGGTTTAACCCCAAGTATGATGCTCTCATACTTGCTAGACCACCCTTAGCTTAGACATAAACTTTCTAGTCACCTCTATCAGTCTCACGCCTATCGGATCCCTCCAAGTCATCCATGACATGTTCATCCATACGCAAGACTTCAGGTACTTCCATCGGCTATTGTCATGATAAGTTGGTCTACACCGCCAAGATACATTTAGGCTTATGCTGTCAAGACACACACTTAGACTTTACGCCGCCAAACATTGGACTTATGCTGCCAAGACTACTGCTTGGACTGGTTTCTGACGCAGTCGACTGAAAATGCTGATTTCGAGTAAATCTTGTTGGTTAGGCCCATGTTCAGCTGTGTTTTGGTCCCCTAACCACTCCTAACCTAAGGATATGCTTGGGAGAGCATTAGAAAGGGTGGAAATCCATTGAATATAGATTAGGAGTTGGGTTGAGGGTGAGTATCAATTTTAAGGTGGATGAGAGTTCATTGTTGAACTTTGCCTTAATTTTGTTTGGTTTAATGTTCCTATTGGCTTAGGGACTCTCCAAGGACATTGTTGGTGCAATGGTCAAGGGGAGCAAGCCTCTAGGGGGAGGTATCCATCATGGGAAGATGGATGTGTATTTCCTCATGGGAGGAAAATTGGGTTGCCTCTCTTTAAGTGATATGAGATCACTAGAAAGATTGTAGGCATGTGTTCCTCCAAGGGAGAGATTGTAAGATCTCATTGGGATATGAGACATTCATACCCTTGGGGAGGACCTTTTTGATGTACTGTCAAAAAGGGGGAGAAGTTACCAAGTTACCAATTAGGGTTCGTTGGAATTCTCATTGGGATATGAGAATTGCCAATATGGGAGAATTGGTAGACTTGAGATGGTAGTTTTGTCAATCATCAAAAAGGGGGAGATTGTTGGTGCAATCAGCCCAGGTTGACTCGAGTTTGACTCGAGCAGTACCTTGATAGTATTTTGATGATAGACAAAACTCATGACATGGGATTGTCATGGGAAAGTCCAACATGGGGTTGGCATGGAAAATCCAAGCATGGAGCTTGGTATGGAAGTCCAAGGGGGAAGCCTTGGCATGGGAAAGTCCAAAGCATTGCGAAGCCGTGCGCTTGGTGCTTGGCATGGGAAAGTCCAAAGCATTGCGAAGCCGTGCGCTTGGTGCTTGGCATGGGAAATCCAAAGCATTGCGAAGCCGTGCGCTTGGTGCTTGGTGAGAAATGCATTGCGAAGCCGTGCGCTTGGTGCATTTGGGAAGTCTTGAGAACTTGGCAAGTTCACTAGGCTTGGGTCCTTGAGTCGGTGAAGGATGACATTGCGAAGCCGTGTGCTTGGTGCATCCGAGGGACCACCGGACAGGGAGCGAATGAAGTGAGCCCAAAGGGAAGCATACTTCTAGGGTATGAGACGCGAAGGATGGCGTTGCGAAGTCGTGCGCTTGGCGCATCCGAGGGACGTAGGCCGAGGGAAGAGAGCTTCGGTGGGGAACTCCATGAGGGATAAGGTGGACTTGGCCAAGTGGCTAAGACTGAGTGTCGGAGGCTCAAACTTGATGTTTGAGGGTTTACCCGACGGTCGGATGCTCAAACAACTTGGTGTTTGAGGTTTTGCCCGACGTCAGTCGACTGGCATAGGTGCCGGTTCGACTGGTCCAAGTCGACTGGGGTTCGACTGGTGTAAGGCTAGGATTTTGTGCTGGGCAGTCGACTGATGTCGACGGCAGTCGACTGATGTCGACGGCAGTCGACTGCTGAGGGATGGCAGTCGACTGATGGAAGTGTTGCGAGCACAGAACGCTCCGTAGCCGACTGGGCAGTCGACTACTAGGTCACCAGTCGACTGATGGGCATCATCAGTCGACTGGTAGGTGATCCGTTGGAACTTGTCTGACGTGGATCTGGCCGTTGTGAGACAACGGCTATAGAGCGATCGGGGGCCTTTGGCGGTCGGCCAGGCGCGAAAATAGCTCGATGCAGGTTATAAAAGGAGCTCGAGATAGAGGTTTTTGCCATGGTTTCTGTGGAGCTATTGGAGGGAAATTGCTGTTGCATTCCAGTCCTTCAAGAGCCAATCAAAGCAAGCAACAAACAAGTGATCAAAAGCAATCGGTAAAAAGTGTTTCTTTTGTATTGTATTTGTATATTACTATTGTAATTACTTGTGAGAGGTTTCTACACCTTCGACGTGTAGTCGAGAAGGAGTTTAGTTAGTGTCGTGCGCATAACTAGAGCTCGGTGAGCTCGCCCATGGAGTAGGAACCATTTGGTTCCGAACCACGTATATCTTGTGTTGTGTGATTGTGTATTGTTGTTAGTTTCATTATTATTGTTATTCCGCTGCGCTAACAACAATCGTAGACAAGCAACGCAATGAGAACGAGCGAATTCCGACATCCAACGGTCAAGGGCTATTCACCCCCCTCTAGCCGGGCGTTTTGATCCCCCAACACTATCTACTTAGGGTTGATACCCTAACCTATCTAGCATGAATCAATCACGCTCCTAGGAATCCAATACCTATTTGAGCTCCTTGGGTTAATTAGGTATTCACTAGGGATGACCTCCCTTGATACCTTCCTAATGACCCTCCTAGGCTCTGATATCACTTGTAGGGGATCATACGTCACTAGAGGGGGTGAATAGCATCGTGCTACATCGATGATGGAATTCATTCGTGTTTATCTACAAGGTTTGTTATGCGTAGAAGAAATAATAATAAAGAAATAACAAAATGTGACAAACATAAACACACAATCAACATAAGATATAATGTGGTTTGGAATCTTAGGGTTCCTACTCCAGGGGTCAAGCTCGAATGAGCTCTAGTGATGCAAACCACCACTAATACACTCCTTCTCGGGGACAATCCGGAGATAGAGAAACCTCGTACAAGTGATTACAAAAGTAATACAAGAAAATACAACAAGTAAACTAAGCAATACACAAATACAATTAAAGAAAACTTTACACAAAGACTTTAGATTACTCTCTTGTTGCTTACTTTGAATTGCTCTTGAAGGTCTAGAATGCAACAGCAATTCCTCTTCAAAATCTCTCTAAAAATTGCTGCAAAATCCTCTTTTTCGACCTGCTTTTATAACCTACATTGGTGATTTTACGCGCGCCCAAAGGCTCCAATCGACTACCCCTGTAGTGATTGTCTCACAATGGCTTAATCCACATCAGCATTTTAGCCAACGGATACACTGATAGTTGACTACCATTATCAGCAGTCGACTGTCAAGATCGTAGCTGACTGTTCAGTCATCTATCGAGATTTCTATGCTCGTGACCAAAACCAGCAGTCGACTGCCCTCTATGTCAGTCGACTACTCAAGCCCAGTCGACATCCCAAAGCTGACAGTCGACTACCAAAGTCACACAGCCACAGTCGAACACCAATCGACTGGTCATAATCCCAGTTGACTGCTCAGAGTCGACTCAGTTGCCAAGTGTCAAAACACTTGACTAGTTGATTAGTGTTAGGGCAATCTCTTGCCGTAATATGGTTTTGATGGTGTGGCAAAGGGTTTAAGTTAGTTTGATATGTTGATTTGATATGTGCGTTGAAGTCGTGCAGGACTTAGTAATTCGCACATGGAGCCTTGGCGGGTTCACCCTCACAACCTCGGTCTTTGAGTCGGTGAAGGATGACTTTGCGGAAGCCGTGCACTTGGAGCATCCGAGGGACCGCCGGACGAGATGACTTGAAGTGAAGCCAAGGAAGTAGACTTCGGAGGCAAGAGACGCGAAGGAGCATTGCAGAGCCGTGCGCCTGATGCTGCCGAGGGACGTGGCCGCGAACGAAGAGAGCTTCGGCGAGGGACTTCGAGTGAGATGAGAGAATGAGTGAAATGTAAGTAGCTCATTAGGTGAACTTTGTTGGTGCAGTGAGGCACCGAAATCGAACCTGTGTTTTGATTATAGCAAAGACACAAAGTTAAGTCTATTTTATTTTCTCACGAGCTGAATCGAGTGTGCAGAAGATTGATATAGCTGGAGCTGAAGGCTAGCGACACCCGGAGGAAGCCGCGGTGGTCGGGTGATACTCGAGTTACTTCGGAGGGAGCCGAAGGAATCGAGTAGAAGGCCGGAAGCAAAAGCGACACGTAAGTATCGAGGTAAGCTCGTGTGTGCGAGAGTAAGTAAGGTCGTATCCTCTTTACGGGGATGATCTTAAGCGTAGATCCGACCAAAGACATCTTATAGATGGTCTAGGTCGAGATCGGATGGTCGACGACCATCGAAATTATGTTTTTATTGAGCTAACTTTGACTTGCAACAAGCATCGATCGCCCGACTTGGAGGACTCGACCGCCGGTATCGGCCGATCGCTGAAGGTCATCAATCGATCCGATGTCGCCATCGATCGATCGATGATGGCCATCACCGATCGATGGTCAATGATCAGATTCGAGGAGTCAAGGCTTATCACTCCACCTCAAAGCGGTTTGGTGTCCATTTGTGATTGGTTGAAGACCCACTCGAAAAGGGGCTCAAAGGCTATAAAAGGAGGGCCAAACCTAGGGTTTAATTCTAAGCTTCCAAAAAGTCTCCGCAAAGCTACCGACAACAACGTGCTTCTTCTTCTCCGACGTCTAGGTTTCATTTTCTTTATTTTTGTACGTCAGTTTTAATTTTAGTGTCGTTGCTCATTTACATTCTTCGAAGCTATTTTTCTATCGTAACGAGGAGAGGGGGAGTGTCCCTCTACCTCAAGTTTTTTTGTATCGATTAACTCCTACCTCCAACGAGGAGGAGTTTGTTTAGTGATTTGCCCTCCGTGCGTGGTCAAGGACCACTAGGGCCTTGGAGTAGTAGCCTTCGGCTACGAACCAAGTAAATATCTTGTTTCTATTGTCTCCTTTACTTTTTGTTTTGCTTATCTTTCCGCTGCGTATATTTGTCTTGAAACGAATTCGAAAAAGTTTTTTCTTTCGCTATTCACCCCCCCTCTAGCGAACCGCATTGATCCAACAATTGGTATCAGAGCCGGGGGCGCTTAGATTTGGTGAAACCACCAATCTAACTTTTTTTCACAGATTTGTTTTTCGTTCGTTTAAATTTTTCTCCCGCACTACTAATCCAAGACGAAGTCTTGGTACTCTTCGTTTGATTTTGTTTTACAAGTATTCGCTTTTGGAGTAGTCGACGGTCAAACGGGCATAACTTTTTGTACAAGTTGACCCACGACACGGTCTACCTACCAAATCGAAGCTCTCGCAGAGATCTACACTTCTTACTGGGGTTTACCCCCGTAACAAGCTGTTTTCATCCTCAAAAAATGACGTTTAGTAGCCTTTCGGGGACATCGAAGGTTGTGAGTACTTACTTTTTATTTAGTTTCTTATTTCTTTGCTTAACTTTCTATTTTTCGTTTATTTCTTTTTATTTCCCGCACTACTAATCCAAGACGCAAGTCTTGGTACTTTCGTGTGTTTTTGTTGTTGCTAGGTTTTCATTTTAGTCTCCTTGTATTTTTGTTCTAATGGCCCATCTTGAGGGTTTTAGCACCGTCCGACCTCCGTTTTACAACGGAGATGATTTCCGTTACTGGAAAGGTCGGATGGAATGCTTTCTCAAAACCCAAATTGAGATGTGGATCATAATTCAAACGGGTTTCACACTTCCGACTAATGAAGTGGGTGACTCCTTGGATTATGATCAATGGACCGTTGCAACAAAACGGCAAGTCAAAGCCGATGCCAAGGCGACACAAATCCTCCAATGTGGCCTCTCCAAGGAGGAGCTAAATCGCGTCGGCCCCTTCATAAGCGCAAAGGATCTTTGGACAAAACTAATCGAGTTACACGAAGGATCGGATCAAGCTAAGGTTTGCAAACGTGATTTGTTATTCAATAAATTGTACACACTAAAAATGCAAGAACACGAGTCCGCGACGCAACTCCACGCCCGTGTCCAAGACATAGTCAACAACCTACACGCAATCGGGCAAAAGGTCGAAAACCGCGACCTTATTAGGTATGTCCTAAACTCTTTTCCGAGGACTACCTTATGGGCATCCATGGTTGATGCCTATAAGGTCTCCAAGGACCTTTCTAAAATTAGGTTAGACGAACTCTTTTGGATTTGAATTACATGAACAATCCAACTCCGGAACCCGAGAGGGTATAGCCTTGTTTGCGTGGTTCAAAGAAGAAGAAAATCGCAAGTAAGCCACCACCACCCGAGGAGGAAGATGAGTCCGAAGAAGAAGTTGACCCGGAGTTGACTGCCGAACTAATGAACCTAGCTCGAAGGATAGCCAAGGGACGAAAGCGAACCATGACTCGACCCAACCAAGGTAAATCTAAAAGTTCTAACATTAGGTGTTATGAGTGTAACAGGTTTGGACACATCAAGTCCGAGTGCCCCAAGCTCAACCACCAAGCACCTAAGCACAAGAAGGCCCTCAACGCAACATGGGAAGAAGCGTCATCCGAAGAAGACGAAGACCACGTCTTCATGGCGAAGTCGATTGAGTCAGACACGGAGACCGAACCTGAACTTGAGTCAGAACCTGAGGATGACTCGGACTATGAAGCTACCTTCAAGTCAAGCCACGGATACACATCCGGTTCAAAAGATACCCTTAAAGTAAGTCGAAATTTATTTAATACTTTACAAAATACGGTTAGGTTTTTGTCTAGGAAATTAGTTAAATCCGAGTCCAAGGTCGAGACCCTAGTTGAGGAAGTTAAACTCCTCAAACACCAGGTCTCCCTAACCTCTTCGACTAGTCGAGTTCAAGAGAAGGACTCAACTCGGGTTGAAAAACTCGAAGTTGAGAACTCTCTCTTGAAAAGTCAAGTCGAAGATCTTAGGAACACGTTGGAAAGGTTCACTTCGGGATCCAAAGGACTTGACCTCCTACTTGGATCTCAAAGGGCCGTGTACAACAAGGCTGGACTAGGGTTTAACTCAAACGCGACTAATAGGTCGTATATGTCGATCGTAAGTAGACATAAAAAATGTGTCCAAGCATGGGTCCCTAAGACCACTTTGATTTCAACTCTAGGATCTAACTCGTACTGGGTTCCCAAGGACCAAATCCACTATGTGGATAGACCGAACCGATTCAACGGTCTAGGGGGAGCCAGTACAAAATATGTTTGTGCTTTAACTTAGAAATTGCATGTTTTAACTTAGAAGGTTTGTGCTTTAAAACTTGTGAACTCTCTTAGAACACGTACATAACCAACTAAAATTCTTCGAAAAGATTGAGCCTCGGGGAGCCTCTTTTCAAATAACCAACTAAAATCCTTTGAAAAGATTGAGCCTCGGGGAGCCTCTTTTCAAAAATAACCAGTTAGACTAGGAAATGATCTTAGGTGAGTCAAGTCATCATTTTCTTGAACATGGTTTTGTCTAAGGAAGTGGTCGATGATCCGATAAAAGAAGGCCCCTGTGCCTCGCCACGACCTGGAAGCCATGATCTTGAAAAGGTAAACTTGATAAGCCTAGGGTTAAATCCAAATCTAACATAAAATTACTTGAACCTAAATCCACTTAATCAACTTAATTGGAAATCATCTCACAAAAAAAACACATAAGTATAACATGCTTGATCACATAGACTCGTGAGATGACCTAGGTTTAACAACTTACAACCAATTTAAATTTAAAAAAATATCTAACATCCAATCCAACCACCTTGTGTGTAGGATCAATGGATGTTGATGGTTGCTCCCACACATGACCGGGGATCAACTCAAGTTTTCAAAGCTTCGATTCAAACGACAAGGATCGGTAGCCTTGGGAATAACGGCAAGCTCAAAATCATCGGATCAGGTGATATCGAGCTTAACTCGAATTTTGTTATTAAAAATGTTTTACTAGTATAAAATTTTCAATATAATTTACTTATTGTAAGCCAATTGTGTGATAATAACTATAAGGTCATATTTCTAGAAATTGAATGCATAATTAATACCAATGAAGCTAAAACAATTCTTAAAGGAACTAGAAATAACAACATTTATACGATCAACTTAACTAACTCCTCAACTAAATGTCTTCTGACACGGTAAGAGGAATCATGGTTGTGGCACCGACGACTCGGTCACTCACACCCAAGACTCATCCACAAGATGAGTCAGAGTGATTTAGTCAAAGGTTTGCCTAACCTCAAAAACTTGGATAATAAAATATGTAATGCCTGTCAACAAGGTAAACAATATAGGGCACAACATCAACTAACTAATCAAGAACGAACCTCCAGAGTACTTGAGCTCGTGATATGGATCTATTCGATTCACATGGAGCCAAGTCACTCAATAAGTCAATATTGCTTAGTCATAATTGGCGACTACTCGAGTTTACAGGTTAGGTTCATCAAACATAAAAATGATACCCTAGATCAATTAATCAATTTATTCAAATTAATCGAGAATCAAAAAGACCTTAAGGTTAAAAGACTTAGAAGCGATCATGGTGGTGAATTCGAAAAACAAAGGATCAAAGAAAACTCAAACCTAAACGGATACCACCATGAATTCTCTTGCCCTAGGACCCCTCAACAAAATGGCCTAGTGGAGCGGAAAAACCGAACTCTACAAGAAGCCGCTAGGACCATGTTGAACGAATACGACCTACCCGATAGGTTTTGGGCAGAAGCCGTTAGCACGGCTTGCTATGTCCAGAATAGGATCCTTATGGTAAAGAGGCACCTTAAGACCTCGTACGAGATTTATCACAATAAAATACCTAACATCAAGTACTTTAGGGTATTTGGGTGTAAGGTACATATCTTAAACACTAAGGATTACCTAGGGAAATTTGCATCCAAAACCACGACCGGAATCTTTCTAGGATACTCGACTACAAGTCGAGCTTATAGAGTATATAACCACGACACCCTTAGAGTCGAGGAGACTATTAATGTAGCGTTCGATGAAGTACCCGAACCTACAAAACCCTTAATGACCCCAAGTGTTGAGCCACTGATACCAAATTCGTCTCCGACCCTGAGATCGAGTCTAATCCACATCAACCAACTTCTCTTGTTGACCAAGTGACAAGTGATCCGAGTCAAACTAGTGTTCAACCAAGTCACCCCATTGATCAAGCATTAGGTGACACAAACCAAACCCAATCTAGGATTCAGACTAACCACCCTATCGATCAAGTGATAGGAGATCCTAATCTAGGAGTTCGAACTAGAGCATCCTATAGGAACCTTAGTCAAATTTCCTTAATTTCAAAGATAGAACCCAAATCAATTGAACAAGCTCTTCTTGATCCCAATTGGATTATTGCAATGCAAGAAGAGCTAGCTCAATTTACTAGGAATGAAGTGTGGGAATTAGTACCACCACCTAAAGACAAAACGATAATTGGAACAAGGTGGGTGTTTCGAAATAAGCTTGATGATAAAGGTGAAGTAGTTAGAAACAAGGCTAGGTTAGTCGCCAAAGGGTTTAGTCAAGTCGAAGGCTTAGATTACGACGAAACCTATGCCCCAGTAGCTAGACTCGAATCCATTCGAATGTTGCTAGCTTATGCCGCACATCGAGGATTTAAGCTGTTTCAAATGGATGTTAAGTCGGCATTCCTAAATGGATACATTAAAGAAGAAGTTTATGTTAGCCAACCCCCCGGATTCAAAAATCTAGATAAACCCGACCATGTTCTAAAACTTAAGAAAGCTCTCTATGGACTTAAACAAGCTCCTCGAGCTTGGTACGAGAGACTTTCAATCCATCTTAAGTCAAAAGGGTTTAACCAAGGCTTAGTTGACCCAACTCTCTTCGTAAAAACCTTAGGTAAAGAAATATTTATAGCTCAAATCTACGTAGACGATATAATTTTTGGAACCTCTAACTCAGCCTTACTAAACGAGTTCGTTTCACTCATGGAAAGTGAGTTCGAAATGAACTTGGTAGGCGAGTTAAGTTTCTTTTTAGGTCTACAAATTAAACAAACTAAGGATGGTATATACCTATATCAACAAAAATACACTAAGGAGTTAATTAAAAGATTTGGAATGCAAGACGCTAAGATAATAAACACCCCAATGGCGATTAATGTTAACATAGGAGAAGACCTAGAAAGTAAGTCCATTGACTTAAAGTACTATAGGAGGCGATAGGAAGTCTCCTATACTTAAGCAAGTCGATCGACAGCATCCTATTCGTAGTAAGTATGTGCGCCAGGTTTCAAACCTGTGCTAAGGAGTCTCACCTAACCCTAGTTAAGCGTATCCTTAGATATCTTAAGGGTACACTTAACGTTGGTATTTGGTACCCTAGATCTACGGAGTTCGAACTAATCGGCTACTCCGATTCGGATTATGCCGGTAGTAAACTCGATAGAAAGAGCACGAGTGGTTGTTGTCAACTACTCGGCTCAAGTCTAGTGAGTTGGTGCAGTAGGAAGCAACATTGTGTTGCCTTATCTACCACCGAATACGTTGCGATGGGTGAGTGTGTAACTCAGCTTCTTTGGATGAAGCACACTCTCCGAGACTTTAGGTTGGACTTCACCAAAACTAAAATTTTTGTAGACAACATAAGTTCGATAAATCTAACTAAGAATCCTATATGTCATTCAAGGACAAAGCATATAGAGGTAAAACACCATTTCATTCGAGAACATGTAGCCAACGGCTCCATACAACTCGAATATGTTGACTCGAAGTCTAACCTAGCAGACATATTTACTAAACCACTACTCGAAGCCGAATTTAGTCTCTTGAGACGAAAATTAGGCATGTGCGTAATAGAATAGGAACTTGCAAATTATATTTTCTTACTACTATTTCTTACTTTTTCATGGAACTAGCATAGGACATACCTTAGATATCATGATCCTATAGATTTAAGGAGCCAGTACATCTCATAACACATAGGACTAATGTGTTTGTGTACTTAGCCACGTAGATGGGCATGAGATGTTAGGACCTTACTCCTGGTTCCAGATGTAGAGCTAGTGCATCGCTATGAACCACGGAGTATAATCATACATACTAACCGACTCTGACCAGGACTGGTTGATCCTTCATATCAATCAAGTCAAATATGAGTCGAACATTTCATAGATGAGCTTATTTTTAATATATTATTTTTTAATAAAAAATGTGGAACATGCTTGGACTTTAAATTTAGCACTTATTTTTGGTCTCCACACACTCCTTACTCTTTTTGATATACGGCTAAAGGGGGAGAAAAATACCAAGTTAAGGGGTCAAATTTTTTTTACTCTTACTTCATGTTTAAACCAAAAGTTAACTTTAGGTTTTGAAAACTTATTTAACTTTTAACAAAAGGCGAAGTTAAGAGAATACAAAAGGCCAAGTTAAGAGAATTCTTAACTTATTTATGTCGTTAATGTTTTACTTAAGAGGGAGAAAGGGCTTAACTAAAACGTTTTACTAAAGCTAACTTTAAGTAATGTTAATTACTTAAAGCAACCCTCAAGGGGGAGGATTAAGGTCTTTCTTCAAGACTCACCCTCGGTCAAGGGGGAGGTTTCCTCAAGGGGGAGTACTTGAGAAATATTTTTACTACTCCTACTTTTGCTTATTGTCTTTACTGTTTCATGCACTTAATTTCCTTAACTTTGTGTGTTTTTGCCATATATCAAAAAGGGGGAGATTGTTGGTGCGATGAGGCACGAAATCGAACACTGTGTTTTGATTATAGCAAAGACACAAAGTTAAGTCTATTTTGTTTTCTCACGAGCTGAATCGAGTGTGCAGAAGATTGATATAGCTGGAGCTGAAGGCTAGCGACACCCGGAGGAAGCCGCGGTGGTCAGGCGATACTCGAGTTACTTCGGAGGGAGCCGAAGGAATCGAGTGGAAGGCCGGAAGCAAAAGCGACACGTAAGTATCGAGGTAAGCTCGTGTGTGCGAGAGTAAGTAAGGTCGTATCCTCTTTACGGGGATGATCTTAAGCGTAGATCCGACCAAAGACATCTTATAGATGGTCTAGGTCGAGATCGGATGGTCGACGACCATCGAAATTATGTTTTTATTGAGCTAACTTTGACTTGCGGCCAAGTATCGATCATTGCCGGCTTGGAGGACTCGATTGCCGTGTATCGATCATTGCCGTGTATCGATCGATCATTGAAATCATCAATCGATGATCGCCATCGATCGGTGATGATGGCCATCGATCGTGATGGTCAATGATCAGATTCGAGGAGTCAAGGCTTATCACTCCACCTCAAAGCGGTTTGGTGTCCATTTGTGATTGGTTGAAGACCCACTCGGAAAGGGGCTCAAAGGCTATAAAAGGAGGGCCAAACCTAGGGTTTAATCAACAATTCTAAGCTTCCAAAAAGTCTCCGCAAAGCTACCGACAACAACGTGCTTCTTCTTCTCCGACGTCTAGGTTTCATTTCCTTTATTTTTGTACGTCGGTTTTAATTTTAGTGTCATTGCTCATTTACATTCTTGAAGCTATTTTCTATCATAACGAGGAGAGAGTGTCCTCTACCTCAAGTTTTTTGTATCGATTAACTCCTACCTCCAACGAGGAGGAGTTTGTTTAGTGATTTGCCCTCCGTGCGTGGTCAAGGACCACTAGGGCCTTGGAGTAGTAGCCTTCGGCTAGGAACCAAGTAAATATCTTGTTTCTATTGTCTCCTTTACTTTTTGTTTTTCTTATCTTTCCGCTGCGTATATTTGTCTTGAAACGAATTCGAAAAAGTTTTTTCTTTCGCTATTCACCCCCCCTCTAGCGAACCGCATTGATCCAACAAACTTGGCCGAATGGCTGAGTGTCGGAGACTTGACCGCAAGGGTTAAGGTTTACCCGACCGCCGGAAGCTCAAACTTATGTTAAGTTTGAGTTTTACACGGCACCAGTCGACTGCCAAGTCATGGCGATCGGCGCTCTGATCGAGTGAGTTCGAGTATCCGAGTGATGGGTTTATGCCCGTGATCATTTGCCGAAGGATATCGCGCGCAGAACCGCTCGTAGTAGGTAGGCGATCGACTACGGGTCGTGATGGTGAGGTCCGATCGGCGCAAGTGTCTTGGATTGGACTACAACGGTCGGGATCCGACGTATTCGGAGGCCGTTGGAGTGGTGGCAATCGACTGCCACGGGCAGCAGTCGACTGATGGCGGCCAACGGGAAGAAATCAGCCTTCTCTATAAAAAGAGAAGGTGTGGAGCTTTGGTAGGTTAATGCTCAAGTTCTAAACGACCATCCAAGTGCTCCACAAGATTCAAACTCCTTCTTTTAGCTTTCTTTCACATCTATTGTAAAAGAGGGAGTGTGCTTGAGTTGTAAAGGTTACCTCCACCTAGCTTGGTGCAAAGGAGAGACCATTTAGTGGATTGGTTTAGCGGAGTGATTCACCGAGGACGAATCGGGGACCGTGGATTAGCTGCATAGCCGTGAACCACGTTACACCATCGTGTTAGCGTTTGTTTTATTGTTTATCTTTTGCTTTGTCTATTTGTATTTGTATATTCCGCTTGCGCTAAGTTTTTGTAGACGAGCAAACGAACGCGAGAATTCCAACATTCATTGGAAGAGGGCTATTCACCCCTCTCTAGCCGGCCATACCGATCTCCAACAAGTGGTATCAGAGCCGAGGAAAGCTTGTCGAGGACTAACCGCCACAACAAGCAACTTTCAAAATGGCCGGCTCCAACATCCATCCTCCGAAGTTTGAAGGAGAATTAAACGTGGAAAAAGCGAATGGAGGTATTTTAAAGCAGTTTTGACATTATGATTACAATGGAATCCGGTTTCATTTTGCCTAGGGATGAAGAAGGGAAACCAATCAAAAAATCACGATGGACTAAGAAGCAAAGAGAGGAGCACCTTGCGAACTCAAAGGCAAAACATCATCTTTTCAATGTGCTCCCCCAACAAGAGATCAACCGGATCGGAGAATGTGCTAGCGCCAAAGAGATGTGGGAGAAGCTTATAGAACTCCATGAAGGCACATCCGAGGCCAAGCTAGCAAGGAGAGACCTCCTCCGCTCCCAACTATCCAATATAAAACTAGAAAAGGGAGAAAAGGTAACCTCACTACACTCTAGGTTTAAAGAAATTTTAATTGGGCTAACAAGTGTAGGTGAGAAGCTATCAAATCGGGACATGCTCATGAAGGCTATAGATGCCTTTCCCCGGTCCTCAAAGTGGAGCTCCATGGTGGATTCGTTCTACATCTCCAAGAACTTGGAAGTAAGTACCTTGGAGAAATTTTTCTCAACAATGGAGCTTCACGAAACTAGGCTTGAAGGAATACAAGAGGAGCCTAGAATTCAACCCTCAAGAGGAGTAGCCTTGATGTCAAACAAGGGGAAGAAGAAGATAGAAGTCCCCTCCTCCTCATCCGATGAAGCCTCCTCCTCCTCCATGGATAGCACCGAAGAAGCCTACATGGTAAGGAAGGTGAGGCGTGTATTTAAGAATTTTAGATTTGATAAATCTAATGATAGGAATAGAAGACCAAGGGGGAAGGTCATATGCTACAATTGCCAAGGAGAGGGACACATAAGGGACAATTGTCCCCTCCTAAACAAAAGCAAAGAAGAGAAGAAAAAGAAAGAAGAGAAGAGGAAGAAGAAGAAGGGGAGCAAGAGAAAGGAAGAAGAAAAGAAGGCAAAAGAAAAGGGGAAGTCCAAAGCATTCAAGGCCAAGACATGGGATGATCTTTCCTCATCCTCTTCATCATCATCGGAAGAGGAGAATGCCTTTGTCACCAATTTGGCCTTGATGGCCTTTGATGACTTGGATTGCTCTTCATCCGAAAATGAAAGATCAAGCTCAAGTGGGGAGAGCTCAAATGAAGGGGGAGCTTCTACATCCTCATCATCCGAAGAAGAAGAAGAAGACATGGAAACTATGGTAACAAATGCTTCTCCTAAGAAAATAGTTTCCATAATCTCTAGTTTAACTAAGGACTTATTTGGCATGAAAAAGAAAAATAAGAGCATGCTAGATAAAATTAAGGATTTAGAAAATAAGCTAGAAAATGCATGCTTAAATGATAATATTTCTTCTAGCTTAGATGATGCATGCTCACATGACCTTTATGTGCTATTAGATGTTAGTGATGCATGTATAAATGAAAATAGGGCCTTAAGGGAAAAGGTAGATTATTTAACCAAAGCCCTAGAGAAATTCACAATTGGCTCCAACACATTGAATATGATTTTAGGAAGCCAAAGAGCTAGTTTCAACAAGAAAGGCCTAGGATACAAAGAAAAGAAAAATGAAAAGGCCTATAAATGCCTAATAGCTAGGGGACAAGATAAGAAGAAGATAATAGCTAGAAAATGGATCCCCAAGAAATACTTAGTGAACCCAATAGGAAAGAACTTATTTTGGGTTCCAAAATCCATCCTTAAGGGTTAGAAAACCCCTAGGGTAGTCAACCATATGAACTTGACCTATATCATATTTTGGTTGACTTAGGATGACGGGACAACATTTTTTAGATAGTGTTGGGTGATGATAACGTACCCATAAATAGGTAATAATGCTTAAATCATGATGATTAATGTAATCCCTATGTATATTTGCAATCATGATTTATGTTTTTGAAATTTGGCACGTTATCATGAGAAATAGGTTTAAATCATGCTTTAGGTGATAATTTGTTTATTATCATCACATATTACCTAATGCATGGTTATAAATTGATGAAAACATGCACTTCATGATCATAATGAGAAATTAAATCATATATGTCATTATGATCATGTAGGTTGTTAGGTTGATACTTAACCATGATAGAATTGCATGAATATATTGGTTAAGTATATACAAATACCCCCTAGGATGCATCTCACACTCACTATAGGCTAACTTGATTGCAAACTTAGCATGGGTGAGATATTAGGATGATACATATGTCCACTAATGCCTATGGCATTTAGATGGTCATTTAAAGTATCAAAATAGCAATAATAGACCAATCATGGGGAAGACTTATGTTTAATTCATAGACATATTGCCCAAAGATCATGGTTGG
This sequence comes from Wurfbainia villosa, assembly GCA_025175895.1. Lineage (NCBI taxonomy): Eukaryota > Viridiplantae > Streptophyta > Magnoliopsida > Zingiberales > Zingiberaceae > Wurfbainia > Wurfbainia villosa. The sequence continues at coordinate 109,240,940 of CM045987.1, read as the reverse complement.
ATATTTCATATGTTTTCAAAACAATTCCTTAATCTAAAATCTATGTATTCATGTTTTGGAACAATTCAAAGCAAGACTAGGTGTTAAAATGGATACTAACATGCTCAAAAACTAGTGGTTTTTCAAGTGTTTGGATTTTTGGCAAATCTCAGAAAATATAATGATTTTTCATGAAAAACTATTTTTCCTTGATAGATATACTTAATAGAAATATGCTCCTCAAATTTCATGATTTTTTGAATTTTTGGAATTTTCAATGCATTTACGAAATTATGAAAATCGAATTTGAATCAATTGTGCCGATCATTGCCATCTTGATATAGCGATCATTGCTCACTGAAAATCAGCCTGCAACTTTTTGATTTCAGATCTTATTCATGTTTTTGGTATTTTCCCTCCATTATACTTGATGCCATGAGCTTATAACTTAGTGTTAATCTTTTTGATGGTGTCAAAGGGGGAGAAATAATTTATGTTTAAGTTAATTATTTTAGGGGGAGAAATATATGATAGGGGGAGAAAATTTGCAATATAGAGTTTCATGGATTAAGGGGGAGTGACATGTTGCTATATCATGTTTATCTTTACATGCTTTCTTACCTTATAATTTATATCAAATGTTTTTACCTAACTTAAACGGATTGCCACACATCAAAAAGGGGGAGATTGTTAGGGAAATCTCTTGCCGTAATATGGTTTTGATGGTGTGGCAAAGGGTTTAAGTTAGTTTGATATGTTGATTTGATATGTGCGTTGAAGTCGTGCAGGACTTAGTAATTCGCACATGGAGCCTTGGCGGGTTCACCCTCACAACCTCGGTCCTTGAGTCGGTGAAGGATGACTTTGCGGAAGCCGTGCGCTTGGAGCATCCGAGGGACCGCCGGACGAGATGACTTGAAGTGAAGCCAAGGAAGCAGACTTCGGAGGCAAGAGACGCGAAGGAGCATTGCAGAGCCGTGCGCCTGATCTTCTTAGAGGGCGTGGCCGCGAAAGAGAGCTTGGCGAGGGACTTAGTGAGATGAGAGAATGAGTGAAATGTAAGTAGCTCATTAGGTGAACTTGGCCGAATGGTGAGTGTCGGAGACTTGACCGCAGGGTTAAGGTTTACCCATTAGGAAGCTCAAACTTATGTTAAGTTTGAGTTTTACCTGACACCACGATCATTGCCAAGTCATGGCGGATCGGCTCTGGTCAGTGAGTTTGTAGTATCCGATGATGGGTTTATGCTCGTGATCATTGCCATGGAATGACGATCGCTAGAGGATATCAGCGAACGAACCGCTCATAGCCGTAGGCGATCGACTCTAGGTCGTGATCGTGGTGAGGTCCAGATCGCCTGTCTTGGATTGGACTACAGCGGTCGGGATCCGGCGTGTTCGGAGGCCATTAGTTCGGCGGTCGGTATCACAGCGGCCGTGATCGTGATGGCGGCCAACGGGAAGAAATCAGCCTTCTCTATAAAAAGAGAAGGTGTGGAGCTTTGGTAGGTTAATGCTCAAGTTCTAAACGACCATCCAAGTGCTCCACAAGATTCAAACTCCTTCTTTTAGCTTTCTTTCACATCTATTGTAAAAGAGGGAGTGTGCTTGAGTTGTAAAGGTTACCTCCACCTAGCTTGGTGCAAAGGAGAGACCATTTAGTGGATTGGTTTAGCGGAGTGATTCACCGAGGACGAATCGGGGACCGTGGATTAGCGGCGTAGCCGTGAACCACGTTACACCATCGTGTTAGCGTTTGTTTTATTGTTTATCTTTTGCTTTGTCTATTTGTATTTGTATATTCCGCTTGCGCTAAGTTTTTGTAGACGAGCAAACGAACGCGAGAATTCCAACATCCATTGGAAGAAGGCTATTCACCCCCCTCTAGCCGGCGCACCGATCCCCTACAATTAGTCCATAACTCTAGTCGACTGCTAAATCTCAACCATGAGGTTTTACCCCAAGTATGTTTTCCTCATACTTACTAGATCACCCTGAGCCTAGACCTAAACCTTCTAGCCACCTCCATCAACCTCACCCTTACCCTCCAAGTCATCCATGACTTTTTCATCCATACGCTAGCCTTCAGGTACTTCCATCGGCTATTGTTATGCTAAGTTAGTCTACACTGCCAAGATACATTTGGACTTATGCTGCCAAGATATACTCTTGGACTTTACGCTGCCAAACATTAGACTTATGCTGCCAAGACTACCGCTTGGACTTTACGCCGCCAATATCATAGCCTTGGACTTCCCAATTACCAAGTACCCATGACTTGGACTTTAACCACTAAGACTACACCCTTGGACTTACATGGCCAAGACTACACCCTTGGACTTTCCATGCCAACTCCATGTTGGAATTTCCATATGCTAAGACCCAATCTTGGGCTTTCCCTTGCCAAGTGTCCCACTTGGACTTCTCCATCATATAATCAATCCCATGTCAACTATATAGTCAACCAATTGTCAAACAATGGTCAGCCCATCGTCAAACATTAAAACACTATTTGAGTCAAACTCAAGTCTAGTCAATCGTGACCTAGGTCGATTGCGCCAACAATTCCTACTCCATGGTCAAGCTATAGCGATGCACCACCGCTAAAACTTTCTCCTTCTCCAAAATCTTCTGGAGGTGGAGAAACCTCTTACAATGGAGCTTACAATACAACAACCAAATAAATACAAGTGTAAACTGAAATATGAATGCAAATGAAAAGAACCTTTACATAAGAATGTTTTTGTTTGATTGCTTTTGGTTGCTTTTGAAATGCCTTGAAGGTTTGAAATTGCAGCAGTGTTTCCCCTTCAAAATACTCAGAAATCAACTGCTCCAAATATCACCAAATCTTCCTTTTATAAGCTCCATATCGGGCTGATTTCTGTCGACAAATTGATTGGCCTTACCCCCAGTCGACTGGTCACTTATCCGTTGTCTCACAATGGCTTAATCCACATCAGATTTCAGTCAATCAGTTGACTATCATAAGCCATCAGTCGACTGTCATAAGCTATTAGTCGACTGCCTAGTCAACTCAAAAACTTTCTATACTCTATCCACTTAAAGTCAATTGACTGCTTTACCATAACAGTCAACTGTTTCGTCAGAGCACTATTTCTCATACTTGACTCGGCACATCTCGACTACCCGTGGCCAAAGTAGTCGACTGTTTGAGCACCGAGTCATCCTGATTACCTACAACTAATTGATTGGTTCAAACCACCAGTTGACTGTTCGAGCACCCATTGGAGTTTCCCAAGTGCCACGACTTCACTCGCCCTAGTACTAGACTAGTTGACTAATCAAGACTATTAGTCAACTGGTACACCTCAAAACTGAGATTTAATATCTCAAGTATGATCCTTTCATACTTAACATTTACCCTTAGCCTATACCTAAGCCTTCAAGCTTCTTCATTAGCCTCACGCCTTTAGGATACACCTAGTCCTCCATGACTCCTCATCCTTTGCATTAGTCTTCAAGTATTTCCTTCAGCTTTGTTATGCTAATGAGTCTCCTTTTACCAAGAGGTCGTGCCTCTAGGATTTTCATTGCTAAGTCTCCATACTTGAACTTTCCTTTGTCAAATATCCATACTTGAATTTTCCTTACTAAGTATCTATACTTGGAATTTTTTTTGCAAGCACCATATTTAGATTTTTCCTTGCCAAACACCATACTTGGACTTTCTTTGTCAAGTATCTATGCTTGGACTTTCCTTTGTCAGTATCCATACTTAGACTTTTACTTGAATTTTTACTGTCAGATTTCTGGTCAATCTTGACCGACTTGACTTCTTTGTCAACAACTTCATATGATTGGATATTATCAAATATATTATCAAACATCAAAATTCTACTTAAATCCCACTCGAACTTGGTCAACTTTGATATGAGATTGATTGTACCAATAATCTCTCCAACGGTGATTACTAATTCATCCAAAAATCGTTGATGGTTAGAAGAGCCAACATTTAGTCTAGTATTCTTGAAAGTGTTTAATTCAAATTTGTGGCAATAATAGCAAATGGACAAAGACACATTGAGTATGACTTAGATTGTGCATACGAAGAGTTAGAGTGTACATTAGTCACATTATCCACCAAAAGACATGGTATAAGACACAACAATCTTAAGACAATATAACATGTACCTTTTAGAATGAGATAGCTTATCAAAAAAATAACAAATAGTTTTTAATATAAGTTTTTTTTTATCTCAATAGGATTATATTGTAACCTGTATGTAGGGATGACCGTGGCTTAGTTTCAAAATCATCAGTTTTGATTCCTCATCAATTAATGGAATCAAATTGAACCACTTACCAATAATCTCGATTTCGATTTTGATTCCTCATGATTTGATTTTCGATTTCAAAATTGACGGTTCAAATTTATTATCCATTTCAATTGGAATCTAATTGCTTATAAACGTTTTCGATTTCTTACGGTTCAGTTCTGATTTAAACAATTTAGAATCGAAATTTAAATTATTTAATTTAATTTTTATCTCTCTTTGTTAGATGATTTAACTATATTATTTTTTAATTCATTAATTTGGCCAATTTATTTTAATTTAAATTGTCTTATATTTAAATTATATTTAAACTTAAATTTTATATATGGAAATTTAACTTATCTCAATTTATTAATTTTACGCAACTCTTTAAATCAAATATTTATTATAAACAAATTATCATCTAAATATATTTGATTAATAAATTCATATCAATAAATTAAAAAATATATATATTTATTATCATTCATATAATTACAATAGATTATCTATTTTATTCTTTAATTTTACAATTAAAGAAACTTAAACTAAATTTTATAAATTAAACCGTATATATATATATATATATATATATATATATATATATATATATATTGGTTAACATATTTATTATTATAATTATGACACAATAATAAAAATTTAAATTTTGAATGAATTTAATAGTCGGTAATAAAAATCAATCATGTTAAAAAATTTGGTTCCAATTTTAATAAAAAATATATTTAGTTTCAATTCTAATTTTGGTTCAAACAAAATTTAGGAATCAAAATCAAATCATATGTCTCCGATTTAGATTTCTAAATTGAAATTGAAAAATATATTTTTTTAATTTTTGAACTATTAATTCCAATTTGATTCACAGTTTGAATCATATATATATATATAAAAGGAATCGAAATCAAATCATACGTCTCCGGTTTAGATTTTTGAACTGAAATTGAAAAAAAAAATTCGATTTAATTTTTAGCTATTAATTCCAAGATTTATTCTAGATGTCATGAGTTTTTTTTTATCATATTTTAAAGTGAAGGATTTTACTTTTATGTCCTGCTATTTTATTTAGGACAACTAGATATATTGAAGTAAATAACATGCCATCATCTTCCAATGAACCTGGTTTTAGTAAATCTTATAAAAGTGAATTATTAATTAATATTAGCGTATGATATTGCAAAATTTAAAGAATGATGGGTAGGATGGTGTGTTTCTCTTAGATAAAACACCAATGCTATTAATTAATTAGTTCTTTTGAATAATCTGGTTCTCCAGTAAAAACAAAAAGAGTAAATAAGTAAATTTGAAATAAAAAACACAGAAATCTTACTTGATTGGATTTTTACTCATTTTTAATATATTAATTATTTAATTTATAGATTCAACAACTAAACTAATGATAGAACGTTTGATTTGATTCTTTTCTATTTCAATTCGTATAAAAATGGCGTCTAGTATCTATCAGGAAGCAAGGGAAAAAAGAATTGAAGGGAACTTTGTTCTCCTGTTTGATATTGATTTGATAAACGTAGTGCATGTTAAATTATTGTTAAGGCACTATGGGTTGACGATAAATATATATGGTATTTATTTTTAGTTTTTACCCTAAAACATTTTTAAAAATTATTTTTACCTGTTTTTTTTATGAATTATTTACTCAAGTGACTCTTTTGTAAAGTTTTAATTAAAATTTAACTCAATGAAAAATAGCAAAAGACAAAATAATAAGTCTTTTGATTATTTAGAATCTCTAAATTGAATTCTATAAATCTTATAATATATTTCAATATTCAATCTATTGGGTATCAAAATAGAATTTGTCTAAATAATCTAAAGACTTATTATTGCTTTGTCTTTTGCTATTGCCATTGAGTTAAATTTTAACTAAAACCATCGTCCGATCCCCTAAGATTCAAAGATTGAGCTATAGTGTTCACTCGATCGGATAGTGAATAATGAAGATGTTCACAGATGAATTATGTAGGATAACATTCTTGTATGTATATATATATAGAAATCACGTTGTTATAAGATGAAAAAGATATCTCTATTGGTATAAGACCTTTTGAGTATAGTCTAAAAATAAAATCATGAGGGCTTAGGCCTAAAATGGACAACATATACGACTATGGATGTCTCATACCAGCTAATAGTCATATTTGTTAGGGATCCTTGGATGACTTGGGGGGGGGGGGGGGAGGGGAGGAAGGGGGAGTGCTCTTTTGATTTTTACACAAAGTATAAGCAAAAACAAAACAAATCGAAAGCTAGAATGGAAATAACAATAATAACAATGTTAACTCAAAGATGTAACATAGTTTGGAGATGAAGCTCCTACTCCACGGCGATTCTTAAGGTGAATCACCCCTTGTAAGCCTTCATTATATCTCCTTTGGATGAACCCAAGGTGGAGAAACCTTTTCTTACAACAAGACTCTCTTCTTCTTATAAGATTTGAATGAGAAGGTTAGGAAGAAGAGATTGAAAGCTTAAGAACTTAGGAGAAGGCTTGGGGAGGTTAGAGGATGAGAATTTCATATGGAAGCATTAGCCTCTTCAAAGCCCCAACCCTTCCCTTTTATAGAGAAATGGGTGTCTGCCTATTTTTATCCATTGAGGGCTTCGCCAGTCGACTGCTACATACCAACAGTCAATTGGTGACACTATTGATCGCATCCAATGACTTTTGATGAAGCCTGATTGCGATCGTCACCACCCAATGACCACTTGGTCAGTCGACTACTCATAACAACAGTCGACTGCTCTAAGTCGACAATCGACTCAGAAACATTCAATGCTCTTGTTCACTTAAATCAGTCGACTGTCAAACCTAGCAGTCGATTGCAAGTGGCTAGTTGACTGGTTCAAAGCACCAGTCGACTGTTTGAGCCACAATCTATTTCCGAGTGCCATAGTCGACTAAGCACTTAAACCCAACTGGACGAGGCGGTCATTTGCCATCCGTCGGTCAGTTGAGGCCAATCAATGCAAGTGCTTGAAGTCTAAGTGTCGAGCCGTTGTTCGGACTTCCCGAGTGTCGAACAGCCGAGATCAATCGATTGGTCAAGGAGCCAATCGACTGGTACACTTCAAGTATGACTATTTCATACTTGAAACCACACCCTAAGCCTAGACTGTAGGATATTTGAAGCCGCTAGAGGGGGGTGAATAGCGGAGTGTTCATTCGTAGATGGAATTCGATTGTGGTTGCCTCTACAATTTTGTTAGCGCGCAGCAGAATAGTAATGAAAGCAATAACGAAATAAACAACAACGCAAACACAAATATTTAACGTGGTTCGGAACCGAATGGTTCATACTCCACGGATTGGATTAAATCTGAACCCTAGCGATGCCAATCACACACCACTATAATAATCACTCCTTCTCGACACAAGTCGGAGGTGGAGAAACCCCTTACAATGTGATTACAATAATAATCTAAATACAATAAGCAAATACAATATGAAATACAACAAGAGAAGTAAAGAACACTTTACAAAAACTCTTTGGAAGCTTGCTTGTTGATTGCCTTGGACTAGCACTTGAAGACCCTGATTTGCAGCAGCAAATCGCTTCAAAACATCCAAGAAAACCGATACCTTTTCCTCCATCACGAGATCCTTTTATAGCTTCAACTGTCTTTGGCGTCGATCGATCATTGCTCGGGACCATCGATCCGATCACACTATTCTTTGTGAGACAACGGTGTAATCCATGTTGAAAAAATCCAACGACTAGGATATCGATCGGTCGATCATGAGTATCGTCGGTCGGTGATCAAGCATCACTCGACTGCTCGTACCAGCGGTCGAGTGAGACTCCATTCTGTGCCCTAAAATCCGAGCATCAGTCAATTGATAACACGATCAGTCGACTGCTCGGCCAATCAGTCGACTGCCCACCTATGGCAGTCGACTACTAGGGCAATTCTCGTAGTCAAACCCTAGTTGACTACACCAGTCGACTGCCACATGATATCAGTCGACTGGCACACCTAAAACATGAGGTTTTAACCCAAGTATGGTGTCCCCATACTTGCTAGACCACCCTTAGCCTAGACCTAAGCCTTCTAGCCACCTCCATCAGCCTCACACCTCTCGGATCCCTCCAAGTCATCCATGACTTGTTCATCCATCGCGCTAGCCTTCAGGTGCTTCCATTAGCTATGTCATGCTAATGGTGTCTACACTGCCAAGGCACATTGGGCTTACGCCGCCAAGACTCCGCTTGGACTTTACGCCGCCAATATCAAACCCCTTGGACTTCTCATGCCAAGACCCATGCTTGGACTTTTCCAAATGCCAAGTTTCCCACTTAGACTTTCCATGCCAAGTACACATGACTTGGACTTTACCTTACCAAGACCCATGCTTGGACTTCCCAAAATACCAAGTGTCCCACTTGGACTTTCCATGCCAAGTACCCATGACTTGGATTTTACCATGACAATTACATTGTCATATGTTTTTGTCTAACATCAAAACATCTCTCGAGCCAAGCTCGAGTCCTGGTCAATCGTGACCTGGGCCGATTGCACCAACAATCTCCCCCTTTTTGATGTTTGACAAAACCAAACAAAACAAACCATTTGAGTTAGACTATCTAACTCAAAGACTCCTTACCAATTATCCCAAATTGGTGATTTAATGTTCTCCCCCTTTTTGACATACATCAAAAAGAGGCTAACTCTCCAAGGAGGTCAATGTCTCATGTCCCAATGAGATCTTACAATCTCCCCCTTTGGTCCAAAAATACCTAGGATGTCTATCATCTTCCTAGTGATAAGTCCCATATCACTCAAGAGAGGCAATCCTATATGCTCTCCCAATTTCCAAATTGGGTCTCTCAAAATTTCATTTTCCTCCTCATGAGGAAAAATACCATCCATCATCCCATGATGGATACCTCCCCCTAAAGGCTTGTTCCCCCTTAACTATTGCACCAACAATGTCTTTGGGAAGTCCCTAAGCCAATAGGAACTCTGAACCATCAAAGATAAGGTTAGAAATTCAATATTAAACTTTTCAACACCTTAAATTTGATACAAACCCTAAACACCTCTCCAAATCCATATCCAATGGATATTCACCCTTTATAATGCCTCCCAAAGTATATCCTAGGGTTAGGAGTGATTAGGGACCTTAACCGTAGCTAAAATCGGGCTAAACAACCCTAGTTTTCCCGAAATCAGCATTGACAGTCGACTCTGTTACTGCACGGATCGTGATGTGCTCATCGATCGACACGGCAATAGTCGAGTGATACTACGCTGCCAATCGAGTCCAAGCGCTTCCCATCGATCATGCTTCAGAGAAGGTCGATAATGTAAAACCGATTTTCAGATATCAGACTCGACTTTTGGAAATTCATAAGTAATTCTACGTAAATCAAAAAATTACGAAATTTGATACGTATATTACTTATCACACATACAATCGGTGAAAAATTTTAGAAAAATATTTTTACCATTGAAATAGGAGATTAGTACAAAGTTCAAAAACTATTAAAACTTTAAAGTTTTTGATCTACTTTGTATCAACTTCTACAATGATGATGACTATCAAAAGATAGACTTCACCAAGGTTTTCTAAATTGATTTTAAAATGTTTTTGAAAACCTATTTTGAACCATGGTTTATTGGCTAAATATACATAACTTGTATATTAGCTTTCCTTATGATTCTTGGTGATGATTAAAATAAGTTTGAGTTCATCTAGATGCACTACTTATACACCTTGAACCTAACTTATTATCCTATCATCTCACATGTATCTAGGGTGTATAAATACACATACATGTCAATGTGATGTGAGATGTGGAGTTATTCTCCCTAAATTAGGATTTCATGCATTTTTCTAAGGCAACTCTACTTGATTCCCTTATAAATGGGACTCCAAGTCATGCCATTATCCATGAATCAATTTTAAACAATTAAATGCATGAAATGATCATGGCATAAATGATATCAATAATAACGCATGGTCAATGATCATGATGTCATGACATATGATATAATCTAAAAACAAATATGACATCTAAAATAATCCTAAATAATAGCATGACATGTTATATGATAAGATGAAACTTCATGTCATGATATGATAATTTTCCATAAACCAATAAATTAATACAAGCACACAATCAGACACAAGTAATTTTCATAAACAGAATATTTCATTTAATTAATAAAACTTCAATTTTTACATCCAAAATGGAGATTTGAGACGCTCAATCTCACTACTGGCGAAAACAAAAATCCTAGCATCCTCTAGCTCTAATCGTCTGCAGAAGGTGGAGGTGGAGGAGGCTGCTGGCTCAAGGTCTAGGCTCACATCATCTCATATATGTCGAGCTGGTGTTGCTCAATGTGGCCCTGCCCTGCCAGAATCTCATCCAATCTGGAGTCCACTGTCTACTGGTACTCCTGAAACCTGGCCTCCAGCTATCCAAGCTTGTTTGATGGACCTGCTACTGATGCATCTACAGGTATTTGATCGTCCTCATCAGTAGCATCAGGATCCTCATAGTCCTCTACAGCCTCTCCAGGCACTAGAGGTGGCTCCCCACGTGCCCTGGGCGGAGGTCGAGGTGCCAGCTCCATCTGCTCCTGTCCCGGTAGCGGCCAGCGAAATTCTGGCCGATATGTAGTCGTACACCTCAGATAGCGCCCTCAGTGATCCCCTGTGAATGTTGATGCCTACTGACTCTAACCATGCTGTGATGATATGGCCATAAGGCATATGCACTTTCCCTTGTACAGGGGATATGAAATGTACAATGCAATGAAACATGTTCAATGCAATGTTTATGTCTAGTCTATGACGCATGGCGTATAGGAGAAAGAGATAGGGAGGCCGAATCTTGGCCAGACCCCGAGTGACAATCGGAAGAAAACACCCAACAATGACCTTGTAGAGTACATTGTCAGGTGCAGATAGCTCGGTAATAGAAAATAAGTTCTGAGCTGGTGGACGAGGATGGCCAAAAACATGCTCATGCATGGAGTCCAAAGAGATATGGTCAAAGGGCTCGGGTAAAGGGGCATCGAAGGTAGGGTAGAAAATGAAGGTGTCATCCGATGGCTTACACTCAAGAAACTCCTGCAATATCGTAGGAGTGAACTCTAAATCGCGTTTTGCAACGCGAGTAGTGTAGGTAGGGCCATCGTCTACATTCTTCAAGTTCTGATAGAACTCCTTAAGGAGATCATCATTGATGGCATGTGTGCACAATACTATTTTCATAAGATGATAATATGCAAATATGTCCATGACGTCACTACAGTAACGTGTAAAGAAGTCCCTATCGATGTACCTAACCAACATGGTTTGGTACAATCGTGATTCAACCTCGGGTGGGTCATTTCTACGGGATCGCCCATATGAATGTAATGCAATGACATGAAAATCACTATTTGAGTATGTCCTAAGGCAATCGCCTTATGTATGAACCATTTATATGATAAATGAAGATTCACTATTTGAGTATACATGTTTTATGTATTTGATTGGATCTTAAACTCATTTACTGAATGTCCACGATACGATTCACAGCATGAGAGAATTTGTGATTGGATCACAACTAGTGAGTATCTCTACATGTGTAATTGTGATGTATCGAAATTATCCCTAGTCGATGAATTGATGGATTTGGACACCATCAATTCTGTCGAGACTAGCACGAGGTATACTCCTTGGTGTATCCAAGCAGCTGATTCTCACTGGCTGGAGACATAGTGATGTCCGGAGTTAATCGTGGATGCTAGTTATGGTAACTAGTTCATTGGAGTGACCAGCCGTAAGCCTCCATATGGTTCTCTGCATATATAGATATGTCAATGAAGTTCTTACTGTGGCTTAAGTGCGATGTTCCTTTGACTTGCGGTATTCAAGTCATCTTGATCATGGAGACTTATGCTTTGACATCTTAAGCAAACATCTCTAAAGAGATGTGGACCCGGGATGATTGGGTATAAGTCGAAGTGATCGAAGGTGTTTGAATAGCCTATAAAGGATTCACCACTCCTTGCGAGGAGATGTATACCCATGGCCTCTCGTCGGATTGTTACTAAAGTCTTTGGCCAAAGCATTACATGTTTAGAGTAAAGTACTCTTCGATACATGTGCAGTAACTAGAATCCGTAGGATGAGGAAATGATACTTGGGCTAAGTGTGACGTAGTCAGCCTAGTGGGGACTGACGCTATAGACCATGTCCTGAACCAAGTGGGTATAAGATGAGTGAAGGGAATGGGGCACGAATCATTCGAGCTGCTGAAGGGTTTCAGAAATAGTTCTGGATCAACCGTTGATCTTTTCGGTTAATTGGGGATCATGATGTACTACTTGGTGCCACTCATGATCGTTCTATAATTAATGGTTAATTATAGACGACCAACATAAATTGAGAACCTATTTGGTCACACGCACAACGAGCATAATCCGAAGGATTTAAAACGAGCTTGAGAATGAGATTCTCAGACCGAGAGAAACTAGGTTTGGTTGGACCAAACATGAAGCGAGCATGAAATCGTTTCAGTCACAATGGAAGCGTGGATGGGCCGTGTCTTATGAAGACATAATGGATGAACCAAAATGGTTTGGTTCTAATCCAATGGAGGAGAATAAACCAAAGGGTTTGGTTTATTTTAAACGAATGAACCAAAAGTTGGTTCGGTTCGTTTTAACTTAAAATAAACCATCATGGTTTGGTTTATTTTAACTTATCTTAATGGAGCGGGTTAACGGGCCTAATGGTTATGATCCAATAACCATTAAGAGAATTACTTCTCTATAAAAGAGGACTTAAGGGATAATTAAGCCCTAATCCAAAAACCCTAGCAATAGTTGCCGCCCACTTCATCCCCTCTAAGAGTTGGCGCCAACCTCCATTGCCACCCAACCCCTTGTGCCGCCGTCCAGCTCCTTGCCAGCGTCCAAGCTTTAGCCGGTGATCCTCCGGCGACCCTCCGGTGATCTCCTTTAGGTTTGGCATCAAGGTGAGCTTTATCTTCCCTTGGTTGGCCGGCGCCTATCTCCTCCACCAAAGCTGTCTAGTTTTCTGGACAGCTTGTTCTCCTCTTGTCGGAGCATCGTTTGGACGACGGTTAGAGCTCCGACAGTGGCTAACTTACTGGGGATTCGATCTCCGGTAATCCTTTGAGGTGGAGGACGAAAGATTCGTCAATCGGTTGACGAATACCTCTCCGGAGAAGCGAGTTTTGAGGACTCATCTTAGGATCCGAATTTGGATTCAGATCGTGATCATCTCTCGATCACGTCGTCTTCAACACGAGGCTAGTAACCCATACGAAGACGAAGCTCGTGGCTTAGCGAAGTCATCCCGAGGATACTCGGCGTGGATACGGATAGAGACGATTCTAGCGAGGATGGTTCCGGTTGATGCTGTTCCCGCTACACGTAATACGAAAGGTATAACGTAGTTAAATTTTTTTTATTGCAAATTTAAATTTATGGTTATGTCTACACTTGCTGTACTATGCATGCGTGTGATGTAATAAATGTAGATTTATTATTTTTATTGCTTCCGCTGTGCTCATGTTTACGAAACGTGATCGAACAAACACACGCCGCGGTGCCGGAAACCCAACAGTGGTATCAGAGCCCAGGTTGTGTTTCGACATAATCGTAAAATGGTTTTGAGATAGTCATAATGTTATTTCTGAAAATTTTCTAATTTTGGAAATTTAGAAGTATTTATGGAAATTTTTCAATTTTGGAAAGTCTAGAAGTATTTATGGAAATCTTCCACTTTTGGAAAGTTGGAAGTATTTATGGAAATTGATATTTTCCATAAATAAAATATTTGATTAGATTCTGAAAATTTATTTCCTAATTTAATCATGATTTAATTTGGGAAATCAAATCTTAAAATATTTTTATTTCCATAAGTAGATTTGATGATTTAGGAAATTGGTTTCCTAAATTGATTTTCCTTAATCAACTATTTCCATAAATAAAATATGTGATTAGATTTGGAAATTTGTTTTCTAATTTAATCATGATTTGATTTGGAGAATCAAATCTTAAACATATTTTATTTCCATAAATAGTTATGACAAATAAGGAAATTATGTACATGACATAATTGTATGCCATGTAATTGCATTAGATGCATATCATTATGCCATGCGTGTCGTGACACGTAGATGTATGCCATGTATGTCATGCCATGTAGATAATAGTTATTTGCATGCAAAGAGGATGAGACATAAAAAACCCTAACTCAATATTAAAGCCTACACCTTCCATTAATATGGTTAGAACCAGAGTTCTGTTTCTTGTTTGGGTTGTTGGACTCACTCTAAGCCCGACTCGAACCTAAACATGTTCAAATCATTGGAATAGTTTAACTCTAATATGGTAAGAGTCAGAGGTCAATCGTTAGTTTGGGTTATTGGACTCACTCCAAGCCTGGCTAATTGGTTGAATGCGCTCTAACCATATTAAAACTATTTCGCGATTAATGGGTCGGCTCTAACTTGGAGCATCGATTTGTTGGACTCACTCTAAGGTCGATGTGAAGAGAGGTGAAGTTGGGTGCTATGCATATGATGCATACTTGTTAATGTGTTAACAACCCAATGTATGTGTAAACATTCAATTAGTTGATAGCACATTGTGATAGTTACATATACATGATATGTAATCGGTATACTTGATACCCACCATCATAGCTAAGAATGGCTTGTTGGACTCACTCCCAGGTTGTTCTTATCTATGATGGATATCAGCCCATTCGGAGATGGACCTACTATCTCCCGAAGTGATTTTGGGGTTTTTGAAATTCGAAAAATGAATGGGATTTATAAATGTATATTGATGCATTTTAAATATCATTTTCTCATATATGCTCGTTTTGTATTTCTAAGATTGATCATGATGTCTTTGAATTTGCGTTCCATTTTGGATTGAATAAATTGACTGGGCCGAACTTCTTGGACTAGCTTAGAAACTTGAGAATTGTTCTCAAGGTGGAAAAGCTTGCGTATGTCCTCGAAGTGCCTCCTCCCGCCCATCCTAGTGATGATGCAACTCTGGACCAATTGTTGGTCTATCGTAAATATGTGATGATAATCGACAAGTTGCATCATGCTAGCCATGATGGAACCCAAGCTACGAGCAAAGCATGAGCATATGGATGCTCATATTGTAGTCCTTCATCTTTATGAGTTGGTTGATGAGCAAGTGAGATTCGAAAGGTTCGAAGTCTTCAAGCTCCTCTTCACCTCTGAGATGTAAGAAGGTTCATCTGTGGTACTGCTCAACATGCTGAAGACTGTGGAGCCTTCTGAGAAGCATGAGCAGGGGACGGTGTTGTTAGTTGATTCCTCGAAGAAAGGTTCTAAGAGGGAGTCAAAGGAACAACAGAAGGGGAAGAAGAAAAAGGCTAAGAAGGTAGAACTAGCACAAAAGGAAACTTGCCATCATTATGGCAAGGAGAGCCATTTGCGAAGAAAGTGCAAGATTTATCTTGAGTCCGTGAAGAAGGATAAGGCATCGGATGCCCCATCTTCTTCAGAAATCTTCTTTATTGATTGTCATTCTATTTCCTACACTTGGGTATTTGATACATCGGTGTGGCTCATATATATGTAATGACATACATGGGCTAAGGAATAGAAGAAGACTCCAAGGGAGAGTCAAATTTACGTGTTGGGAATGGAGCAAAGGTTGTCGCACTCGCCATCTAACGTATTTGTTGGAACTCCTGTAGGACTTGTCTTAGAATCGACAATTGCTTTTATGTTCCTTCGTTGATAAAGAACATCATTTCTATTTCTTGTTTAAATAGAAATGGGTACCATTTGACTTTTAGTAACAATTGTTGTTACATAACTTTGAATGGAGTTCTTTAAGGGACTGGAACTTTAAGCAATGGTGTTTATACGTTGGACGTATCCAGTGATATTTTCAATATCGAAGCGAGCAACAAGCGTGCTCGAAAAGATAATCAATTAGACTCCTACATGTGGTATTGGTGTCTTGGCCATGTAAGCAAGAAACGCATGTCCGAATTACACCGATGTGAAAATCTGGAATCGTTTGAATAGGATTCATACGATACATGCGAATCATGCTTAAAAGGCAAGATGACTAAGTTACCTTTTACTGGAAAAGGTGAATGAGTGGGAGAGTTACTAGGTCTAATACATACTGATGTATGTGGACCTATGTCAACTCAAGCTTTAGGAGACTATAGCTACTTCATTACCTTCACCGATGATCACTCACGGTTTGGGTATGTGTTCTTGATGAAACACAAGTCTGAAGCCTTTGAAAGGTTCAAAGAATTCAGAAATGAAGTAGAGAAACAACATGACAAGAGTATTAAAATACTTCGATCGGATCGAGGTAGTGAATACTTAAGTCAAGAGTTTCTTGATTATCTAAGAGACAATGACATATTGTCTCAATGGACTCCGTCATATGCACCACAACATAATGGTGTATCTGAGAGGCGTAACCGGACCTTGTTGGACATTGTCAGGTCAATGATGAATCATGCGACTCTTCCCAAGTCCTTTTGGGGCTTTGCACTTCAGACAGCTGTTTACTTGTTAAACAGAATGACTACCAAGGTAGTCTCAACTACTCCATATGAGATATGGAATAGTAAGAAACCTCATGTATCTTACTTGAAGATATGGGGTTGTCCTGCTTATGTGAAGCGGACTGTATCAGACAAATTGGATGCTAAGTCTGATAAATGTCTATTTATTGGATACCCTAAGGAAACAAGGGGTTACCAATTCTATCATCCTGTGGAACAAAAGGTGTTTGTTTCAAGGCATGCTGTGTTTCTAGAGAAAGAGTTTCTCTTGCAAGAAAATAGTGGGAGTGTCGTCGAGCTTGAGGAGGCTCGAGAGACTCAAATAGACATTGATGAGATACCTGGTGAAGCACAACAGCCGACAACTCATAGTGATGAGCAATCGGCTGGACCTATTGTAACACCACATCTTCGTAGATCTGGTAGAACACGCAATATTCCTGAGAGATATGGATTTCTCGTAAGTGAATCGAATGATGTGTTACTCATTGATGATGAGGAGCCTACCAGTTATGAAGAAGTGCTGACAAGTTCAGAAAGGGATAAGTGGCTTGGTGCCATGAAGTCGGAAATGGATTCCATGTATGAAAACCAAGTTTGGAACTTGGTTGACCCACCTGAAGGCATAAAGCCTATAGGGTGCAAGTGGGTTTTCAAGAAGAATACCGACATGGATGGTAATGTGATTACCTATAAGGCCAGATTGGTGGCGAAAGGATATCGTCAAAAACAAGGTGTTGATTATGACGAAACCTATTCGCCTGTAGCTATGCTTAAATCCATTCGGATGCTCCTGGCCATAGCGGCTCATTATGATTATGAGATATGACAGATGGATGTGAAAATAGCTTTCCTTAATGGAAACCTGCTCGAGGATGTGTATATGATACAGCCTGAGGGTTTCACATCGGTTGATAAAACCAAGGTATGCAAATTGCGACGATCCATTTATGGATTGAAGCAAGCATCCAGGAGCTGGAATATCCGTTTTGATGAGACAATCAAAAAGTTTGATTTCTCACAAAATCCAGACGAACCTTGTGTGTACAAGAAGGTTAGTGGGAGTGCAATCGTGTTCCTAGTATTATATGTCGATGACATATTACTTATAGGAAACGATGTTTCAGTCTTACAGTCAGTTAAGGTTTGGTTATCCAAGACATTCTCCATGAAAGACCTGGGAGAAGTAACCTACATCCTCGGGATTAAGATCTATAGAGATAGATCGAAACGGTTGCTTGGTCTTTCGCAGTCTACATATATAGACCGAGTGCTAAAGAGGTTTAGCATGTCGGAATCCAAGAAAGGTTTCCTACCCATCAGGCATGGGATACACCTTTCGAAGTCTATGTGTCCGCGCACAGAAGACGAGAGGATTTGCATGAGTAAGATTCCCTATGCATCCGCAATAGGATCTATCATGTATGCTATGTTATGTACGAGGCCCGATGTATCGTATGCTCTGAGTGTCACGAGCAGATACCAGTCTGATCCAGGAATGAATTATTGGGTGGCTGTTAAGATGATCCTTAAGTACTTGAGAAGAACTAAGGATGTGTTCCTAATATATGGAGAAGGGTACATGGTGATACGTGGGTATACGGATGCCAGCTCCAGACAGACAAGGATGATTCCATGTCTCAGTCTGGGTATGTATTCACCTAGAATGGAGGCGCAATAAGTTGGAAAGGTTCCAAGCTTGACGCTATAGCGGATTCTGCCACTAAGGCAGAATACATTGCAGCTTTGGAAGCAGCAAAGGAAGCGGTTTGGATCAAGAAGTTCATCTTTGAACTTGATGTGGTCTCATCAATGATCCAAACATGTGCTTCGCCGCTATCATCTTATCAGAGAGATCATCAGTAGGAACGAAATACAAATCGAGAAAATTCCCACTGAAAGGAACTTAGCGGATCCTTTGACTAAGGCATTACCTCAAAGTAAGTTTGAGGGTCATGTTAGAGCTTATGGTATTGGATACCGTAGCGATTGACATTAGGCCAAGTGGGAGTCTGTTAGTAATATATGAGAGATGTCCTAAGGCAATCGCCTTATGTATGTACCATTTATATGATAAATGAAGATTCAATATTTGAGTATACATATTATTTTATGTATTTGATTGGATCTTAAACTCATTTACTGAATGTCCACGATACGATTCACAGCATGAGAGAATTTGTGATTGGATCACAACTAGTGAGTATCTCTACATGTGTAATTGTGATGTATCGAAATTATCCCTAGTCGATGAATTGATGGATTTGGACACCATCAATTCTGTCGAGACTAGCACGAGGTATACTCCTTGGTGTATCTAAGCAGCTGATTCTCACTGGCTGGAGACATTATGATGACCGGAGTTAATCGTGGATGCTAGTTATGGTAACTAGTTCATTGGAGTGACCAGCCGTAAGACTTCATATGGTTCTCTGCATATATAGATATGTCAATGAAGTTCTTACTGTAGCTTAAGTGCGATGTTCCTTTGACTTATGGTATTCAAGTCATCTTGATCATGGAGACTTATGCTTTGACATCTTAAGCAAACATCTCTAAGGAGATGTGGACCCGGGATGATTGGGTATAAGTCGAAGTGATCAAAGGTGTTTGAATAGCCTATAAAGGATTCACCACTCCTTGCGAGGAGATGTATACCCATGGCCTCTCGTCGGATTGTTACTAAAGTCTTTGGCCAAAGCATTACATGTTTAGAGTAAGGTACTCTTCGATACATGTGTAGTAACTAGAATCCGTAGGACGAGGAAATGATACTTGGGCTAGGTGTGACGTAGTCAGCCTAGTGGGGACTGACACTATAGACCATGTCCTGAACCAAGTGGGTATAAGATGAGTGAAGGGAATGGGGCACGAATCATTCGAGCTGCTGAAGGGTTTCAGAAATAGTTCTGGATCAATCGTTGATCTTTTCGGTTAATTGGGGATCATGATGTACTACTAGGTGCCACTCATGATCGTTCTATAATTAATGGTTAATTATAGACGACCAACATAAACCGAGAACCTATTTGGTCACACGCACAATGAACGTTATTTGAAGGATTTAAAACGAGCTTGAGAATGGGATTCTCAGACCGAGAGAAACTAGGTTTGGTTGGACCAAACATGAAGCGAGCATGAAATCGTTTCAGTTGCAATGGAAGCGTGGATGGGCCGTGTCTTATGAAGACATAATGGATGAACCAAAATGGTTTGGTTCTAATCCAATGGAGGAGAATAAACCAAAGGGTTTGGTTTATTTTAAACAAATGAACCAAAAGTTGGTTCGGTTCATTTTAACTTAAAATAAACCATCATGGTTTGGTTTATTTTAACTTATCTTAATGGAGCGGGTTAACGGGTCTAATGGTTATGATCCAATAACCATTAAGAGAATTAGTTTTCTATAAAAGAGGGCTTAAGGGTTATTTAAGCCCTAATCCAAAAACCCTAGCAATAGTTGCCGCCCACTTCATCCCCTCTAAGAGTTGGCGCCAACCTCCATTGCCGCCCAGCCCCTTGTGCCACCGTCCAACTCCTTGCCGCCGTCCAAGCTTCAGCCGGTGATCCTCCGGAGACCCTCCGGTGATCTCCTTTAGGTTTGGCATCAAGGTGAGCTTTATATTCCCTTGGTTGGCCGGCGCCTATCTCCTCCACCAAAGCTGTCCAGTTTTCTGGACAGCTTGTTCTCCTCTCGTCGGAGCGTCATTTGGACGACGGTTAGAGCTCCGACAGTGGCTAACTTACCGGGGATTCGATCTCCGGTAATCCTCTGAGGTGGAGGATGAAGGAATACCTCTCCGGAGAAGTGAGTTTTGAGGACTCGTCTTAGGATCCAAATTTGGATTCGGATCGTGATCATCTCTCGATCACGTCGTCTTCAACACGAGGCTAGTAACCCTTACGAAGACGAAGCTCGTGGCTTAGCGAAGTCATCCCGAGGATACTCGGCGTGGATACGGATAGAGACGATTCTAGAGAGGATCATTCCAGTTGATGCCGTTCTCGCTACACGTAATACGAAAGGTATAACGTAGTTAAATTTCCTTTTATTGCAAATTTAAATTTACGGTTATGTCTACACTTGTTGTACTATGCATGCGTGTGATGTGTGTGTTGTAATAAATGTAGATTTATTATTTTTATTGCTTCCGCTGTGCTCATGTTTACGAAACGTGATCAAACAAATACACGCCGCGGTGCCGGAAACCCAACACATGGTTTGGTACAATCATGATTCAACCTCGGGTGGGTCATTTCTACGGGATCGCCTATATGAATGTAATGCAATGACATGAAAATCAAGGGCACCAATGCACGATTAGATTATAATAAATTATAATGGAAAGAAAAATTAGGGTTTTAGAGTAAGAAAATTTTACTTTGGCGCCATTTAGAGGGAATACTCGGATATTGCTGAAAAGGCCACCGGAGAGTTCGCCGGAGCACTAGATCGCCGGAACCCTAATCGAAAAGGGAAAAATCGCTGGAAATGAGTGGATTAGGGTTGTGAGATGAGTGAAAACGCGAGTGAGAGCTTAACTACCAAACCTAAGGCTTGGGTGACCGGCGCGGTCGGAAACACTGGTCGGAGAAGGCAGCGGCGACCGGAGAGGAGGAAGAAGCGAAGGATCGACGCGTGAAGACGTCGAACCCTAGCAGTTCGGTGTTATAAAATCGCGACGCTAGTCGACTGATGTGCAGCATCAGTCAACTGATCGCAGCTTATAAGCGATTTTACCGAACCGACAGTCGACTTCTCCGACTCAAGAATTGATCACGAGTCTTCGTGTCGTCTATAGTAACATCGGCCGATCGATGTTGCTCATCGATCGATGAGATCACCACTGACGATTGCTCGGCCGAGCACTCGATCGATGATCCTCTCGCCTCGATGAAGCAGTACCATCGATCGATCGATGTGCAAACAATGAGTCTGAGACACTCATTCGATCGGGCGAGCGTATCGATCACGCTACATATGATCACGATCGATGAATCAGATCACCAATCGATATATGATTTACAATTCTGAAATTCATAAAATCTCGATTTCTTTATTCAACTTATTTCATTTTCTCATGTTTAATCTTGTATATCGAATATATTGATGTTTTGCTTATGTTCATGTATTTGTTAATGTATTTTGATATTTTATTTCATTTTAGCAAACATTAACATCCAATGGTTTCAAAATCCTAACATCTCACCCTTTCTAAGTGTTGAAATACACAATTAAGGTAAAAGACTTGTTTTGTGAGATGCAATCCACCCTAGACATTCCTTCCATGCAAACACATGGTGAAACACATGAAGCATGGTAAGTGCAAGACATCAAGGTGTGTGACACTTGAGTATCACTCTTGATGTAACTTCTACACCTTAAACACACTTCTCTTGATACATTGATTCCTAAAATGTGCCAAAGATCAAAGTGACACACTATGACCTTTAAATCTAGATTGTGCCAATTTTATTGATTTTCATGATTTCAAAAATATATTGGCACATCCTAAAATCTTTTAGGATTAAAGCTCAAATGTATTTCCAAGGTAACCATAACCTTGAAAATAACCTAAAGTGTCACCTTTACCATGGTTGAGTTAACTACCCATCTAATCAAGGTTGACACATCCTAACCCATTTAACGTGAATCAATCACGCTCTTTGGAACCCAAAATCTATTTGAGCTCCTAGGGTTAATTAGGTATTCCTTAGGGATAACCTCCCTAGATACCTTCCTAATGACCCTTCTAGGCTTATTAGCCTTGGTCATTTGGGTCTTGCCATGGTTGACTCTAGGGGTAACTCCCCTTGCAACCTTCTTAGAGGCCATCCTAGGTTTCCTTGAAACCCTAGCCACTAGGCACACACCTTGGTCAACCTTAGGATGACTTCCTATTGACCTTGGTCTTCCTAGACCTAGGTTTAGTTCCATAATCAAATGAAACATTGTGATAAGTAGGCATTACTTTCTTAGACATAGGTTTGTGACTCAAACCTTGTCTCCTAGATGATTCTTGCCTCTTACACCCTTTTTGTTGACTTTTAGATCCTAGAGTTTGACACTTTGACCCTTTAAATTGATTTTGTATATTTGCAAGGGTCTTTTCCAATTTCTCAAGCCTTGACCTCAAGGCTTGATTTTCTAACTCTAATTGCCCAAATGATTTTTGATTAGGTTTTTGGGCATTATCATTCACCTTAGACACATGTCTACCCTTATTGGGATTGATACCTAAATGATTTTCGATTTTCTTAATTGCTTTCTTAGGAATGACATTTCTAGGGACATTAGTCCCAAATTTCTCCTTCTTTGAAATAGACCTAGAGTTATCATTCCTTTGATTCATGAGTAATAGCAAAGTTATTTGAATTAATTTTAGCATGCTTTTGCTTAGAATTTAAAGAATGAGCATTATGAAAATATACCTTAGGGTTAGTCTTAGAGACTCCCCCTACTTGTGAAGCTCCCTCCTTTCTTCTAGGACATTGGCTCCTATAGTGTCCCGGTTGTCGGCATTTGAAGCACACCACGTGCTCCTTGCTCTTCTTGGTTGGAACACCGGCATCCTTGACTTTTTCATTGACTTTTGGTGTCGGAGGAGCTTTCTTAACCCTTTTTGGACACTTACTTTTGTAGTGTCCGGATTCCCTACACTCAAAGCATATTATATGATTTTTATTTACAATTGACATGCTTGAGTTACCTATGGTGGTGGTAGGTGCCGGAATTGGAGCTTCTTCATCTTGACTAGATGTCGAAGCTTCCTCTTGTTGCTCCGGAGTGGAAATTCTTTCCTCCCCCTCAATCTTAGAGGTGGAAGTGTCTTCTACTTCTTCTTCCACCAATCCGAAAGTTGACTCCTCTTCAACTTCCGATTCCTCACTTGCTCTTGAGGATGATGAACTCTCTTCATCCTCTTCCTTATCTTCTTCTACTTATGCCAAGTGGGGCTTCTCATTGAGCTTGGCTAATTTGTCCCATAGCTCCTTGGCATCAAGATATTCACCTAGCCTAGACAAAACATCATTAGGTATCAAATCTTCTAAAAGTTTTGTTACCTTGGCTTCGATTTTGAATTTTTACCGTTGCTCTTGAGTCCATTTCTTCAACTTGAGGACTTGTCCATTCCTATCCCGAGGAGGTTCAAAACCTTCTACGAGGATGAACCAATCCTCTATATCCATCATCAAGAATGTCTCCATTCTTGTTCGCCATGCCGAAAAGTCTTCTCGATTATATAGTGATGGAGTGTTGATGTCCCATCCAAGCTTGTCTTGGGATTCCATCTTGTTCCTCTAGCGTCTTGACTCCAGGTTGTTAATCCGTAGAAGAGCCCCGGGCTCTGATACCAACTGTAGGATATTTGAAGCCGCTAGAGGGGGGTGAATAGCGGAGTGTTCATTCGTAGATGGAATTCGATTGTGGTTGTCTCTACAATTTTGTTAGTGCACAGCGGAATAGTAATGAAAGAAATAACGAAATAAACAACAATGCAAACAAAAATATTTAATGTGGTTCAGAACCGAATGGTTCCTACTCCACGGATTGGGTTCGTATGAACCCTAGCGATGCCAATCACACACCACAGTAATAATCACTCCTTCTCGACACAAGTCGGAGGTGGAGAAACCCCTTACAATGTGATTACAACAATAATCTAAATAAAACAAGAAAATACAATATGAAATACAACAAGAGAAGTAAAGAACACTTTATAAAAACTCTTTGGAAGTTTGCTTGTTGATTGCCTTGGACTAGCACTTGAAGACCCTGATTTGTAGCAGCAAATCGCTTCAAAATGTCCAAGAAAATCGATACCTTTTCCTCCATCACGAGCTCCTTTTATAGCTTCAACCTGTGCTGGAAAAGGTCGATCGATCGGGCTCGGGGCCATCGATCGGCCCGATCACGCTTGTTCTTTGTGAGACAACGGTGTAATCCACGTTGGAAAAATCCAACGGCTAGGACATTAGTCAACTGATCATGAGCATCAGTCGACTGATCAAGCATCACTCGACTGGTCATTTCAGTGGTCGAGTGAGACTCCATTACATGCCACAATCGAGCATCGATCGGTGATCACGATCGATCGATCGCTCGGCTTAATCGATCATTGCCCACCTATGGATCATTTGCCAAGGGCAATTCCCGTAGTTAAACCCTAGTTGACTACGCCAGTCGACTGCCACATGACATCAGTCGACTGGCACACCTCAAACATGAGGTTTTAACCCAAGTATGGTGTCTCCATACTTGCTAGACCACCCTTAGCCTAGACCTAAGCCTTCTAGCCACCTCCATCAGCCTCACGCCTCTCGGATCCCTTCAAGTCATCCATGACTTGTTCATCCATCGCGCTAGCCTTCAGGTGCTTCCATCAGCTATGTCATGCTAACGGTGTCTACACCGCCAAGGCACATTGGGCTTACGTCGCCAAGACTCCGCTTGGACTTTACGCCGCCAATATCAAACCCCTTGGACTTCTCATGCCAAGACCCATGCTTGGACTTTCCCAAATGCCAAGTGTCCCACTTGGACTTTCCATGCCAAGTACCCATGACTTGGACTTTACCTTGCCAAGACCCATGCTTGGACTTCCCAAAATGCCAAGTGTTCCACTTGGACTTTCCATGCCAAGTACCCATGACTTGGACTTTATCATGACAATTACATTGTCATATGTTTTTGTCTAACATCAAAACATCTCTCGAGCCAAGCTCTAGTCCTGGTCAATCGTGACCTGGGCCGATTGCACCAACATAGACTACTTTCAAGCTTCTCCATCAGCCTCACACCTCTAGGATTCCTTCGAGTCCATGACTCCTTCATCCTTCTGCTTGCCTCCAAAAGCTTCCTTCAGCTTTATCATGCTTAGAGTCTTCCTTTGCCAAAGTTCATTTGGATTTATGCCACCAAGACTATACACTTGGACTTTATGTTGCCAAAACCTCACCCTTGGACTTCCTTGCTAAGATTCACTTAGACTTTTACCGCTAAGAATACACACTTTGACTTACATCGCCAAATCATCATTCTTGGACCTTTCTTACAAAGACTTTACCCTTACACTTTCCTTGCCAAGTCTTTACACTTTGACTTTCTTTATACTTGTAACTTAATCTCTGCGTCATCACAAAACATTGCCTAACTATAAATGATTATCCAAACTGTTGGGGATTGTTTAGTGCGATAGAAAGGGGGAGGGTGAATAGTGATTCTTCGATCGATTATGTTCGTGCTCATTTGCAATTTGTTAGTACATGCGGAATACAAAATACAAATACAAACAAAAATGAAACACACAAACACAAGCACTACACAAAATTTTTATGTGATTCGAAACCTTAGTTCATACTCCACGACGATGCTCTAGTAATCCACCCTCACTATGAAATTCTCCTTCTCGGGATGACACCAGAGGTGGAAAAATCTCTTACAACAAGTGTTTACAACAATAAACAACTAAACACAACCAAATACAAGAAGAAAATGAAATAAGAAGTGAAAACACTTTATAAAAGATTGTGATTGCTTAAATGCTTGTTTGGTTGCTTCGGATGCCTTTGAATACCTAAAATGCAGCAGCACTTAACCTCAAAATTGCCTCAAAAATCGTTGCTGAAATCCTCCATGAGCTTCTCCTTTTAAAGCATCTGTCGGGCTGGATTTTCGCCTTACAGTTGACATGCCTTACCCATTAGTCGACTGCCCAGTTATCCATTGTCTCACAATGGACTAATCGATGTTGGATTCTGCCCGACTAGTCGACTGACCTAACCTAGTAGTTGACTTCCATGAGCTCACAGATGACTACGAGACATTCCGTGCCCTGTCCACTTATGACCAGTCGACTGCTCATCACTAGTAGTTGACTGTCAGTGCCTAGTTGACTATTAGAGCCACAAGTCAATAGTCGAGCCTTAATCGACTACTTGATTAGTCAACTGGCCCAGTCGACTGCCCCAGTCAACTAAGCCTCCCGAGTATCATGTACTTGACCAATCAACTAGTCAATACTACCAGTCGACTGGTAAATCTCAAAATTGAGATTTAACCCAAGTATGATCTCCTTATACTTGGTACTCACCTAGGCCTAAACCTAAGACTTCAAGCCACCTCCATCAGCCTCATACCCTTAGAGTCCATCTAAGTCCTCCATGACTTTTTCACCCTTCGCACTAGACTTCAGGTGCTTCCTTTGGCTTCTTTATCCCATCGGGTACCCTTAACCTAGACCTAAGCCTTCGAGTCACTTCCATCATCCTCAAGCTTTTAGTTCGAGTCCACGACTCCTCACCCTTAGCCCTAACCTTCAAGTGCATCCGTCGGCCTTATCATGATAATGGGTCTCCTTTGCCAAGTCTCCATACTTAGACTTTCGACCCCAAGACTACATCCTTGGACTTACATGGCCAAGACTACACCCTTGGACTTTTTCTTTGCCAAATATCCATACTTGGACTTTTCCTTGCGAAGACTCTACCCTTGGACTTTTCCTTGCCAAATATCCATAGTTTGGACTTCTCCATTGCCAAGAATCCATTCTTGGACATTTCCTTGCCAAGTATCCATACTTGGACTTCTCCATTGCCAAGACCCCACCCTTGGACTTTTCCTTGCTAAGTATCTATACTTGGACTTCTCCATTGCCAAGACTCCAATCTTGGACTTCCACTCGAGTCTCACTCGAGCTTAGTCAACCTTGACTTGAGATTGATTGCTCCAACAATCTCCCTCATGTATATTTCCCTCATATGACCTTAGATATCCCAATCATCCACTAGTCATATGGTAAACATATGGTCAAACCCATATTGTCAAACAATAAAACCTTGCTCGAGTCCCACTCGAGTCTGGTGAATCGTGACTTGGATTGATTACATCAACAATCTCACTCTTTTTGATGTTTGACATTACCTTTAAGTTAGGTGACAATACCTTTGAGTTCAGCTATCCCATAAGTCCAACTCGACTCTTCTTATGCCAAAGCATAATGAAGGTTTAACTAACTTAAACCCTCATTTCTCCCCCTTTGACATACATCAAAAAGCCTACCAAGGTTTTCAATGTGTCATCTTTCAATGAGATCCTTCATTCTCCCCCTTGGTCCAAAATCACCTTAGATGCTTTCACTATTCTTAGTGATACAACCCTTATCACTAAATGAGAGGAAATCCTTCATTCTCCCCCTTTTAAACATCATCCATCATCCCTTGATGGACTCCCCCTAAAGGCTTACTCCCCCCTTGACCATTGCGCCAACAATTTACTTGGAGAGTTCCTAAGCCTATAGGAAATCTAAACAATAAAAAATAAGGGTAATAGTTCAAACTTGAACTTTAACCTCCCTTAAAATTTTATCCTTCACTCTAATTAACTCTCCTATTCATTTTCAATGAACATCTCACCCTTCCAATGCTTCTCTAAGCATATCATAGGGTTAGGAGCAGTTAGGATACTTAGGGGTGTTGATAAATGACTAAACAATATTTGTTTAGTCAAAATCAGCATCAGCAGTCGACTATGTCAGCAACCAATCGACTGGTTGCCTCTAGCAGTTGACTGGAGTCTGATTTTCCAAAAATCAGACTTTTAGAAATGAAATTTGAAAATACATAAGTAAATATATATTTTTTAAAAATTATTGAAATTGCATATGTACCTTACTTATGTCAAATACAATGGGTGAAAAATAAAATTATATAAAAATACCCATTATTTTGAAAGAATGATACAAAGTTCAAATGTATTGAAACCTTCAATGTTTTACCTAACTTTGTGTCAATCTTATCAATGATGGGTTCTATCAAAAGATAGACTTCACCAAGGTTTTTCAAAATATTTTTGAAATTATTTTCAAACCTTAATTTCAATCATGATCTATGGGCTAAATGTACATGACTTGTACATTAGCTTTCTTCATGATTTCTTCATGTTAT
Source organism: Wurfbainia villosa (assembly GCA_025175895.1). NCBI lineage: Eukaryota > Viridiplantae > Streptophyta > Magnoliopsida > Zingiberales > Zingiberaceae > Wurfbainia > Wurfbainia villosa. The sequence goes on along the minus strand of CM045987.1, from coordinate 109,212,150 downwards.
ATTATGAGTTTGAGTTCATATAAATGTACTATATAAGCACATGAACCTAACTCATTTTTCTAACATCTCACATGTATCTATGGTGTATCGATAAACACACATATTATCCTATGAGTTTTGTGAGATGTGGATTTGTTCTTCCCTAAATCTAAGGGTTTATGCATTATATCTGGCATATCCATTTGATTCCTTTATCTAGGACATCAAATAATACCACTTGTCCTTAATTTCAATTTGATTAACCTTAATACATGAATTATGATCATGGCATAAATAATTTATATAATTTAAGATATTGCCAATGATGCATGATATCATAGCACAATAATAAAAACCTAAATACTATCATGATATTTTAGATAATCATATGAAATATGACGTCATGACATGACATATGACAAAGAAAACATGATAAACAAATAAAATACAAAGGTATATAATACCTAAATATTAAATTTTAATAGCTATTTGTTAGAATTATATCAATTTGCCATAATGAATCAATCTCCCAAGTGTGGCAAAAATCCAAAAAATGACACACTTTTGGCTCTAACCTTATCGTGCCAATTATGATCAATTTTTAAACTTCATAATTTCTATTGGCACATCCTAAAATCTTTTAGGATTAATTTCTTATCTCATTTCTAAGGTATCACATCACCTTGAAAATGTCCTAAAGTGTCAACTCTATCACGGTTAGGTTAACTACCCACCCATTTAAGGTTAACACACCCAAAACCTATCTAGTGTGAAGGGATCACACTCCTAGGAACCTAAAATCTATTTGAGCTCCTTGGATTTACTAGGTACTCACAAGGGATAACCTCCCTTAGTACCTTTCTAATGACCCTTCTAGGCTTGAAAGTCTTGGTCATTTTGATCTCATTGAGTATAACCCTTGGGATATCTTCCCTTGTAACCTTTTTAGTGAATTTTCTAGGCTTCATCGAAACCTTAGTCACTTGAGTCCTATCATGGTCAACTCTAGGGATGACCTCCCTTTTGACCTTGAGACTTCTAGACCTAGGACTAGTTCTATAACTATATGAAACACTATGGTATGTAGGCTTATCTACCTTGGACTTAGGCTTGTGACCCAAACCTTTATTGTTTATAGATGCACCTTGCCTATTGACATTTAAACCTAGATTTTGCCTACCATTAATTGAATTTTCCATAATATTAAGAGATGTCCTAAGGCAATCGCCTTATGTTTGAATCATTTATATGATAAATGAAGATTCACTATTTGAGTATACATATTTTCATGTATTTGATTAGATCTTAAACTCATTTATTGAATGTCCATGATACGATTCACAGCATGAGAGAATTTGTGATTGGATCACAACTAGTGAGTATCTCTACATGAGTAATTGTGATGTATCAGAATTATCCCTAGTCAATGAATTGATGGATTTGGACACCATCAATTCTATCGAGACTTGCACGAGGTATACTCCTTGATGTATCCAAGCAGTTAATTCTCACTGGCTGGAGACATTGTGATGTCTGGAGTTAATCGTGGATGCTAGTTATGGTAACTAATTCATTGGGGTGACCAACTGTAAGACTTCATATGGTTCTCTGTATATATGAATATGTCAATGAAGTTCTTACTGCAGCTTAAGTGCGATGTTCCTTTGACTTGCGGTATTCAAGTCATCTTAGTCATGAAGACTTATGCTTTGACATCTTAAGCAAGCATCCCTGAGGAGATGTGGACCCGGGATGATTGGGTATAAGTCGAAGTGATCGAAGGTGTTTGAATAGCCTATAAAGGATTCACCACTCCTTGCGAGGAGATGTATACCCATGGCCTCTCGTCGGATTGTTGCTAAAGTCTTTGGCCAAAGCATTACATGTTTAGAGTAAGGTACTCTTGGATACATATGCAGTAACTAGAATCCGTAGGATGAGGAAATAATACTTGGGCTAGGTGTGACGTAGTCAACCTAGTGGGGACTGACACTATAGACCATGTCCTAAACCAAGTGGGTATAAGATGAGTGAAGGGAATGGGGCACGAATCATTATAGCTCCTGAAGGGTTTTAGAAATAGTTCTGGATCAACCGTTGATCTTTTCAGTTAATTGGAAATCATTATGTACTACTAGGTACCACTCATGATCGTTCTATAATTAATGGTTAATTATAGATAGCCAACATAAACCGAGAACCTATTTGATCACACGCACAATGAGCATAATCTGAAGGATTTAAAACGAGTTTGAGAATGAGATTCTCAGATCGAGAGAAATTAGGTTTGGTTGGACCAAACAAGGAGTGAGCATGAAATCGTTTCAATCACAATGGAAGCGTGGATGGGTCGTGTCTTACGAAGACATAATGGATGAATCAAATTGGTTTGGTTCTAATCCAATGGTGAAGAATAAACCAAAAGGGTTTGATTTGTTTTAAACGAATGAACCAAAGTTGGTTTGGTTCGTTTTAACTTAAAATAGACCAAATCGGTTTGATTTATTTTAGCTTAAATTAATGGAGCAGGTTAATGGATTTTTGGCTATGAACAAATAACTATTAGGAGAATTTGTTCTCTATAAAATAGGGCTTAAGGGTTTTGTGAAAGCCCTAACCCTAATCTTGCTGCCCCCTCGCTTTTTTCTCCTTGTGTAGTCGTCGCCCACCCCTTGCCGTCGCCCACCACCGCCCAAGCCTCTCCCGCCGGCATCCAGTAACTGCTGTCCTCTCCACTTGCCGATGTCTAGCTGCTGCCAGAGGAGCTCCAGTGATCTTCCTTGGCTCCGGCGACAAGGTGAGCATCTAGCTTTCCTTATTTGGCCGATGCAAGTTCTCCACCAAAGCTGTCCAGTTTTCTGGACAGCTTGTTTCCTTCTTGTCAGAGCATTGTTTGGACGATGTTTGGAGCTCCGACAGTAGCTACCTTGCAAGGGATTGAATCTCCGATAATCCTCATAGGTGAAGGACGAAGGATTCGTCAAACGGTGGGTGAATACCTCTCCGGAGAAGCGAGTTTTGGGGACTCGATTTTGAATCTGAATTTTGATTCGGATTGTGATCCTCTCTCGATCACATCGTCTTCTACACGAGGATAGTGACTTGTACAAAGATGAAGCTCATGTCTTTGTGAAGTCATCCCGACGATACTCGGCGTGGATACGGATAGAGGCGATTCTAGCGAGAGTCACTCCGGTTGTTGCCTTTCCTGCTACACGTGATACGTCAGGTATACGTAGAATAATTTCCTTTTATTGAAAAATTTGAAACTACGGTTATGTCTACACATGTTGTACAATGCATGCGTGTGGTGTGTGTGATGTAATAAATTAAATTTATTGCTTTTTATTTATTCCATTGCGCATATGTTTACGAAACATGTTCGAACACACACTCAGAGCCCAGGTTATGTTTTGACATAATCATAAAATTATTTTACGATAGTCGTAATTGTATTTATGGATATTTTCTACTTTTAAAAAGTTAGAAGTATTTATGGAAATTTTCTAATTTTGGAAAGTCTAGAAGTATTTATGGAAATCTTCTACTTTTGGAAAGTTAGAAGTATTTATGGAAATTAACATTTTCATAAATAAAATATTTGATTAGATTTGAAAATTTATTTCCTAATTTAATCATGATTTGATTTGGGAAATCAAATCTAAAATATATTTTATTTCCATAAATAGTTTTGACAATTTAAGAAATTTGTTTCCTAAATTAAAAATTGACTTTCCTTAATAGAGACCTTTCATAAATAAAATATGTGATTAGATTTGAAAATTTGTTTCCTAATTTAATCATGATTTGATTTTGAGAATCAAATCTTAAACATATTTTATTCCCATAAATAGTTATGACATATAAGGAAATTTTGTACATGCCATAATTGTATGCCATGTAATTGCATTAGATGCATATCATTATGTCATGCGTGTCGTGACATGTAGATGTATGCCATGTATGCTATGCCATGTTGATAATAGTTATTTGCATGCAAAGAGGATGAGACATAAAAACCCTTACACAATATTAAAGCCTGCACCTTCCATTAATATGGTTAGAACCAGAGTTCCATTTCTTGTTTGGGTTGTTGGACTCTCTCCAAGCCCGGCTCGAACCCGAACATATTAAAACCATGGAATAGTTTAATACTAATATGGTAAGATTCAAAGGTCAATTGTTAGCTTTGGTTGTTGGACTCTCTCCAAGCCGGGCTAATTGGTTGAATGTATCCTAACCATATTAAAACTATGTCTTGATTAATAGGTTGGCTTTAACCTGGAGCATCGGCTTATTGGACTCTCTCCAAGGTCGATGTGAAGGGAGGTGAAGTTGGGTGCTATCCATATGATGCATACTTGTTAATGAGTTAACAACCCGATGTATGTGTGAACATTCAATTAGTTGATAGCACATTGTGATAGTTGCATATACGTGATATGCAATCGGTATATTTGATACCTACCATCGTAGCTATGAATGACTTGTTGGACTCTCTCCAAGGTTGTTCATGTCTATGTTGGATATCAGCCCATTCGGAGATGGACCTATGATCTCCCAAAGTGATTTTGGGGTTTTTAAAATTTGAAAAATGAATGGAATTTATGAATGTATATTGATGCATTTTAAATCATCTTTCTCATATATGCTCGTTTTGTATTTCTAGGTTAATCGATTGATCATGACGTCTTTGAATTTGCGCACTATTTTGGATTCAAATAAATTGACTGGGCCTAACTTCCTTGACTGACTTAGAAACTTGAGAATTGTTCTCAAGGTAGAAAAGCTAGCGTATGTCCTTGAAGAGCCTCTTCCCAACCGTCCTAGGGACGATGCAACTCCAGACCAATTATTGGCCTATCAGAAACATGTGGCAGATTTTGAACTGGCGAGTTGCATCATGCTAGCTACGATGGTTCCTGAGCTACAAAAGCAGCATGAGCATATGGATGCTAATACCATAGTCTTCCATCTTCATGAGTTGTTTGATGAGCAAGTGAGATCCGAAAGGTTCGAAGTCTCCAGGCTCCTCTTCACCTCTAAGATGCAAGAAGGTTCATCTGTAGTGTAGTTTGTACTAAAGATGAATGGGTACATCTAGCAGCAGGCCACCCTCGGGTTTGTGATGGATCATGAATTAAGTATTGACTTAATTCTGCATTGTTTGCCCAAGAGTTTCTCACAATTTGTGAAGAACTATCGGATGAAAAAATTAGAATCCACTATTCCTGAGCTCCTCAATATGCTGAAGACTGTGGAGCCTTCTGTGAAGCATGAGGAGAAGGCGGTTCTATTAGTTGATTCCTCAAAGAAATATTCTAAGAGGAAGGCAAAAGAACAGAAGAAAGGGAAGAATAAGAAGGCTAAGAAGGCAGAACTAGCACAAAAGGACACTTGCCATCATTGTGGCAAGGAAGGCCACTGGCGAAGAAACTGCAAGATTTATCTTGAGTCTGTGAAGAAGAAGAAGGCATTCGATGCCCCATCCCCTTCAGGTATCTTCATTATTGATTGTCATTCTATTTCCTTAGACACTTGGGTATTAGATACTTGGTGTGGCTCACATATATGTAATGACTGTTAGTAATATATGAGAGATGTTCTAAGATAATCGCCTTATGTTTGAACCACTTATATGATAAATGAAGATTCACTATTTGAGTATACATATTTTAATGTATTAGACTATATCTTAATATCATTTACTGAATGTCCACGATGCGATTCACAGCATGAGAGAATTTGTGATTGGATCACAACTAGTGAGTATCTCTACATGTGTCATTGTGATGTATCAAAATTATCCCTAGTCGATGAATTGATGGATTTGGACACCATCAATTCGGTTGAGACTAGCATGAGGTATACTCCTTGGTGTATCCAAACAGCTGATTCTCACTGGCTGGAGACATTGTGATGTCCGAAGTTAATCGTGGATGCAAGTTATGGTAACTAGTTCATTGGAGTGACCAGCTGTAAGATTTCATATGGTTCTCTGCATATATAGATATGTCAATGAAGTTCTTACTACAGCTTAAGTGCGATGTTCCTTTGACTTGCGGTATTCAAGTCATCTTGATCATGAAGACTTATGCTTTGACATCTTAAGCAAGCATCTCTGAGGAGATGTGGACCCGGGATGATTGGGTATAAGTCGAAGTGATCGAAGGTGTTTGAATAACCTATAAAGGATTCACCACTCCTTGCGAGGAGATGTATACCCATGGCCTCTTATCGGATTATTACTAAAGTCTTTGGCCAAAGCATTACATTTTTAGAGTAAGGTACTCTTGGATACATGTGCAGTAACTAGAATCCGTAGGACGAGGAAATGATACTTGGACTAGGTGTGACGTAGTCAACCTAGTGGGGACTGACACTATAGACCATGTCCTGAACCAAGTGGGTATAAGATGAGTGAAAGGAATGGGGCACGATTCATTGTAGTTGCTGAAGGGTTTCAAAAATAGTTCTAGATCAACCGTTGATCTTTTCGGTTAATTGGGGATTATGATGTACTACTAGGTGCCACTCATGATCGTTCTATAATTAATGGTTAATTATAGACAACCAACATAAACCGAGAACCTATTTGGTCACATGTACAACAAGCGTAATCCGAAGGATTTAAAATGAGATTGAGAATGAGATTCTCAGACTGAGTGAAACTAGGTTTGGTTGGACCAAACAAGGAGCGAGCATGAAATCGTTTCAGTCGCAATGGAAGCGTGGATGGGTTGTGTCTTACGAAGACATAATCGATGAATCAAATTGGTTTGGTTCTAATCCAATGGTGAAGAATAAACCAAAAGGGTTTGGTTTGTTTTAAACGAATGAACCAAAGTTGGTTTGGTTTGTTTTAACTTAAAATAGACCAAATCGGTTTGGTTTATTTTTACTTAAATTAATGGAGCGGGTTAACGGATTTTTGGTTATGAACCAATAACCATTAAGAGAATTTGTTCTCTATAAAATAGGGCTTAAGGGTTTTAAGAAAGCCCTAACCCTAATCTTTTCGCCCCCTCTCCCTCTTCTCCTTGTGTAGTCGGCGCCCAACTCCTTGCCGCTGCCCACCACCGTCCAAGCCCCTCCTGCCAGCATCCAGCAGCTGCCATCTTCCCACTTGTCGGCATCTAGCTGCTGCTGAAGGAGCTCCGATGATCTACCTTGGCTCCAGCGACAAGGTGAGCATCTAGCTTTCCTTATTTGGCCAGCGCAAGTTCTCCACCAAAGCTGTCCAGTTTTTTGGACAGCTTGTTTCCTTCTTGTCAGAGCATCGTTTGGACAATATTTGGTGCTCCAACAACGGCTACCTTGTTGCGGATTTGATCTCCGGTAATCCTCATAGGTGGAGGACGAAGGATTCATCAAACGGTGGGCGAATACCTCTCTGGAGAAGCGAGTTTCGGGGACTCAGTTTTGAATCCGAATTTTGATTCAGATTGTGATCCTCTCTCGATCACATTGTCTTCAACACGAGCCTAGTGACTCGTACGAAGACGAGGCTCATGGCTTTGTGAAGTCATCCCGACGATACTTGGCATGAATACGGATAGAGGCGATTCTAGCGAGAGTCGCTCCGGTTGATGCTTTTCCCGCTACACGTGATACATCAGGTATACATAGAATAATTTCCTTTTATTGCAAAATTTGAAACTGCGGTTATATCTACACATGTTATACTATGCATGCGTGTTATGTGTGTGATATAATAAATTAGATTTATTGCTTTTTATTTTCTGCCGCTGTGTACGTGTTTACGAAATATGATCGAACACACAACAGTGGTATCAGAGCCCAGGTTGTGTTTCGATATAATCGTAAAATTATTTTACGATAGTCGTAATTGTATTTATGGAAATTTTCTACTTTTGAAAAGTTAGAAGTATTTATGGAAATTTTTAATTTTGGAAAGTCTAGAAGTATTTATGGAAATCTTCTACTTTTGGAAAGTTAGAAGTATTTATGGAAATTAACAATTTCCATAAATAAAATATTTGATTAGATTTGGAAATTTGTTTCCTAATTTAATCATGATTTGATTTGGGAAATCAAATATTAAATATATTTTATTTCCATAAATAGTTTTGATAATTTAAGAAATTTGTTTCCTAAATTAAAATTGACTTTCCTTAATCAACATTTTCCACAAATAAAATATGTGATTAGATTTGAAAATTTATTTTCTAATTTAATCATGATTTGATTTGGAGAATCAAATCTCAAATATATTTTATTTCCATAAATAGTTATGACATATGAGGAAATTTTGTACATGATAAAATTATATGTCATGTAATTGCATTAGATGCATATCATTATGCCATGCGTGTCGTGACATGTAGATGTATGCCATGTATGTCATGCCATGTTGATAGTAGTTATTTGCATGCAAAGAGGATGAGACATAAAAACCCTTACTCAATAATAAAGCCCACACCTTCCATTAATATGGTTAGAACCAGAGTTCCGTTTCTTGTTTGGGTTGTTGGACTCTCTCCAAGCCCGGCTCGAACCCGAACATGTTCAAATCATGGAATAGTTTAATACTAATATGGTAAGAGTTAGAGGTCAATCGTTAGCTTTGGTTTTTGGACTCTCTCCAAGCTGGGCTAATTGGTTGAATGTACTCTAACCATATTAAAACTATGTCTTGATTAATGGGTTGGCTTTAACCTGAGCATCGACTTGTTGGACTCTCTCCAAGGTCGATGTGAAGGGAGGTGAAGTTGGGTGCTATGCATATGATGCATACTTGTTAATGAGTTAACAACCCGATGTATGTGTGAACATTCAATTAATTGATAGCACATTGTGATAGTTGCATATATGTGATATGCAATCGGTATATTTGATACCTACCATCGTAGCTATGAATGACTTATTGGACTCTCTCCAAGGTTGTTCATATCTATCATGGATATCAGCCCATTCGGAGATGGACCTACGATCTCCCGAAGTGATTTTGGGGTTTTTTAAAATTCAAAAAAATGAATGGGATTTATGAATGTATATTGATGCATTTTAAATCATCTTTCTCATATATGCTCATTTTGTATTTCTAGGTTAATCGATTGATCATGACGTCTTTGAATTTGTGCTCTATTTTGAATTCGAATAAATTGACTGGGCTGATCTTCTTGGACTGGCTTAGAAACTTGAGAATTGTTCTCAAGGTGGAAAAACTTGAGTATGTCCTCAAAGCATCTCTTCCCACCCATCCTAGTGATGATGCAATACCGAACCAATTGTTGGCCCATCAGAAACATGTGAGTGATTCTGAGCAAGTGAGTTGCATCATGCTAGCCACGATGGTACCCGAGCTATGGAAGCAGCATGAGCATATGGATGCTCATACCATAGTCTTTCATCTTTATGAGTTGTTTGATGAGCAAGTGAGATTCGAAAGGTTTGAAGTCACCAAGCTCCTCTTCACTTCTGAGATGCAAAAAGGTTCATCTGTGGTACTGCTCAACATGCTAAAGACTGTGGAGCCTTCTGAGAAGCATAGGCAGGGGACAGTGCTGTTAGTTGATTCCTCAAAGAAAGGTTCTAAGAGGGAGTCAAAGGAACAGCAGAAGGGGAAGAAGAAAAAGGCTAAAAAGGCAGAACCAGCTCAAAAGGGCACTTGCCATCATTATGGCAAGGAGGTCCATTGGCGAAGAAACTATAAGATTTATCTTTAGTTCGTAAAGAAGAATAAGGCATCAGATGCCCCATCTTCTTCAGATATTTTCGTTATTGATTGTCATTCTATTTTCTCAGACACTTGGGTATTGGATATTGGGAGTGGCTCACATATATGTAATGACATACTTGGGCTAAGGAATAGAAGAAGACTCGTCAAGGGAGAGTCAAATTTACATGTTGGGAATGGAGCAAAGGTTGCTGCACTCGCCATCGGAATGTATTTATTGAAACTCCCTACAGGACTTGTCTTAGAACTGGACAATTGCTATTATGTTCTTTCGTTGATAAAGAACATCATTTCTATTTCTTGTTTAAATAGAAATGGGTACCATTTAACTTTTAGTAACAATTGTTGTTACATAACTTTGAATGGCGTTCTTTATAGGATTGGAACTTTAAGCAATGGTATTTATACGCTGGTCGTATCCAGTGATATTTTCAATATCGAAGCGAGTAACAAGCGTGCTCGAAAAGATAATCAAATAGACTCCAACATGTGGCATTGTCATCTTGGCCATGTGAGCAAGAAACACATGTCCGAATTACACCGATGTGAAATTCTGGAATCATTTGAATTAGATTCATACGATACATGTGAGTCATGCTTAAAAGGCAAGATGACCAAGTTACCTTTTACTGGAAAAGGTGAACCGGTGGGTGAGTTGCTTGGTCTAATACATACTGATGTATGTGGACCTATGTCAACTCAAGCTTTAGGAGGTTATAGCTACTTCATTACCTTCACCGATGATCACTCACGGTTTGGGTATGTGTTCTTGATGAAACACAAGTCTTAAGCCTCTGAAAGGTTCAAAGAATTCAGAATTGAAGTAAAGAAACAACATAACAAGAGTATTAAAATACTTCGATCGGATCGAGGTGGTGAATACTTAAGTCAAGAGTTTCTAGATTATCTAAGAGACAATGGTATATTTTCTCAATGGACTCTGCCATGTACACCGCAGCATAATGGTGTATCTGAGAGGCGTAACCGGACCTTGTTTGACATGGTCAGGTCAATGATGAATCATGAGAATCTTTCCAAGTCCTTTTGGGGCTATGCACTTCAGACAACTGTTTACTTGTTAAATAGAATGCCAACCAAGGTAATCTCTACTACTCCATATGAGATATGGAATAGTAAGAAACCTCATGTATCTTACTTGAAGATATGGGATTGTCCTGCTTAAGTGAAGCGGACTGTATCAGACAAATTGGATGCTAAGTCTGATAAATGTCTATTTATTGGATACCCTAAGGAAACAAGGGGTTACCAATTCTATCACCCTGTGGAACAAAAGGTGTTTGTTTCAAGGCATGCTGTGTTTCTAGAGAAAGAGTTTCTCTTGCAAGTAAATAGTGGGAGTGCCGTTGAGCTTGAGGAGGCTCGAGAGACTCAAATAGACATTGATGAGATACCTAGTGAAGCACCACAGCCAATAACTCATAGTGATGAGCCATCGGTTAGACCTATTGAGACACCACATCTTCGTAGATCTGGTAGAACACATAATATTCCTGAGAGATATGGATTTCTCGTAAGTGAATCGAACGACGTGTTACTCATTGATGATGAGGAGCCTACTGAAGGTAGGAAACTTTGCTTCCCACTTCAACTCGGTCTCTTGTTCATGGCGATCCCATCGACGTCCCTGGATTAAAAAAAAAATTAATCCTAGACAAAAGGGATCACCCAAGCAACCGTTTCATCGTCGTGTTATTCGATTAGAGTAGTCACTTAAACAAACTTGTTGTTCAAGCAACCAACCTCTATTCTACGAATAGCCATGGAATAGACGATGTATGGATCGCCGGCTTTTGTGTTTATGTTTGGGGTTCATGTTAATTTAGCCACAAAATAAAATATACAACATGCATATAATTGAAAAATAATTAGACATAAAATAAAAGAACACTAATCAAAATAAACAAGATTATACCTCTTGTTATACCTCTTGATCTTCTATTGTATGTCCTTACTCCTTTTGGACGTCGTGTGGGCGACGATCTTCCAAAAGTCGAAGCTCCTAGATCACCAATCTTCCTATCCTTGTTCTCTCCGAACAAAGGAAGATCAATAACAAAACTCTTCCTCTCCTTACTTGCGCCAACAACCAAGCACCAACTTGGTGTGCGCCGGCCAAAGGATTGGATAAAGAACATGGATGCCGGCCAAGAGCTCCAAGGGAAGACCCTAAGCTTTGTTTCCACCGGCCAAGTAGAGGAGAAGGATGAGGTTTCGATGCCGGCCAAGGTAAGGGAGAAGAAGATGGGCGCCGACCACCAAGGAAGAAGAAGAAAAAAGGAAACAAATTCCTTATTTGTGGCCGCCCAAGCCTCCAAACCCTAATCCTATCACTTTTCTAATTCTTCTTGCCGCCCACCCTAAAGCCCCTTTTTATAGAGTTAGGGATAAACCTTGTTTTAATCTCCACCATTGGTTCTAGGGATTTAATCTCAACCGTTGGATCTAGAGATTTAATCTCAACCGTCAGATCTAGAGATTTAATCTCTACCGTTGGATCTAGAGTTTTGTTTTCAACCATTGGATCTAAGCTTCATGAGGTTTTAATAGGCTACAATAGGGACCATGAGGAGGAGTTGGATCTTGGCCACCCAATGGATCAAGCCCACATAAAGTCCGATCCATTAATGATAATCCAACCCACTAAAAAATTATCATTGATCTACCTCACCAACCCCCATAAGTTAATATGAGCTCCATATATTATTTATATATTTTTCTCCCCGTGTTTAAGATCTCGAATGTCCATCAATTAATTAATTTACTGACAATTAATTAATCAACATCTAACTCCATGAGTAGTACCACTCAACCTTATCATCATGCCGGACCAAGTCCACCTGCAGGGTTTACATTGTGAACCTTATGAGCTCCTCAAGGGGACATCATCATCCTAATATATAGGACACGGTTTCCTCCTATAATCAACGACACACCATATAAATAATATCATTTCCCAACTTACCGAGCCTATCAATTTAATCTATAAAACTCACCCATTAGTAAATTAAAGAAATGAATACTAAGTATATGTGCTCGTTATTATATCGGGATTAAGAGCATGTACAATATAATATCTGAGGTCCGATTCGATTATGTAGTTTGCAATAAATCGAATCACCTCTAAGTCGGTTCTGCTCAATACACACAAAGTGTACTAATGTGATTATATGGTCAAGACAAACCAATACCAAATCACACTACAACCATACCAATGGTTTGTCCAAAGCCATCTAGGTTGTGAGCTTTTACTTATACTCTACAAGGATCTGATAACATGATCTACCGTGTGACACTACACACCATGTTATCTACAATGTAATGTATTAGACAATATGCATAACTATAAATATGCAAACAATGATCATATGATTCTTATTTCAAAATAAAGATGTTCATACAAAAGATAGACTTTTCAGTATACATCCCAACAATCTCCCACTTATACTAAAAGACTATGCTGTCCTCAAACTGCCATACATCTGATTTCCATTCCCTCCACATGCCTATCAAAGGCTCTCACCGAAAGGGCCTTAGTGAAAGAATCTTCCAGGTTATCCTCCGATGCAATCTTGGCCACAACAACTTCTCCTCTCTTTTTGATTTCTCGTATCAGGTGGTACTTGCGCTCTATGTGTTTACTTGCCTTATGGGCTCGTGGTTCCTTCGTGTTTGCAACTGCACCACTATTATCACAATAAATTATGATAGTTCTGGGCAAACCAGGAATCACATCCAAGTCCATCAAGAAGTTCCTGAGCCACACAACTTTTTTGGCCGCCTCAGAGGCTGCCACATACTCAGCTTCAATGGTGGAGTCCGCCACACATTTCTGCTTAACACTCCTCCATACAATGGCTCCACCCCCTAAAGTAAACACAAAAACTGAGGTAGACTTACTGCTATCCCTATCTGATTGGAAGTTGAAATCCGTATAACCCACAGGGAGTAATTGGTCTGCCTGGTAAACTAGCATATAATCCCTAGTCCTTCTCAGGTACTTCAATATCTGCTTTACTGTAGTCCAATGTCCCTGTCCTGGATTAATCTGATATCTGCTGACTATGCCCATGATAAAGTAGATATCTGGTCTCGTACATAGCATCGCATACACGAGGCTTCCTACTGCCGAAGCATAAGGAACCACCTTCATCTCCTCAGATGTTCTAGGACACATCTCCTTAGATAAAGGAACTCCATGCCTGAAAGGTAGAAAACCTTTCTTGGAGTTCTGTATTCTAAAACGATCCATAATGGTGTCTATGTATGAAGCTTGAGATAAGCACAATATCCTTTTCCTGCGATTCCTTATAACCTTAATCCCAAGGATGTGTCCCACTTCTCCCAAGTCATATCAAACTGTTTGGACAACCATACCCTTATGTCCGATAACACCTTGACATTGTTGCCAATTAACAAAATGTCATCTACGTATAGTACAAGAAATACCACTACATTTCCATCACATCTCTTGTATACACAAGACTCATCCGGACTTTGAATAAATCCATAAGACTGGATTGCCTCATCAAAGCGGATGTTCCAAGACCTCGAAGCTTGCTTCAATCCATAAATGGACCGATTAAGCTTACATACAAGATGCTCTTTGCCCTTTGCAATGAATCTCTCTGGTTGCTTCATATAGATGTTTTCCTCAAGATTTCCATTAAGGAAAGATATCTTGACATCCATCTGACATAACTCATAATCCATATGAGCAGCAATGCATAAGAGAATCCGGATAGACTTAAGCATGACTACCGGCGAAAAGGTCTCCTCATAATCGATACCCTCTTTCTGAGTATAACCTTTCGCAACAAGCCTCACTTTGAAGGTCTCAACCTTCCCATCTATTCTTCTCTTTCTTTTGTAGATCCACTTGCAACCAATGATTTTTACACTATCGGGTGGTTCTACTAGCTCCCAGACCTGATTTGAATCCATAGATTCAATCTCAGTATTCATTACACTTTGCCAAGATACCGCATCTTTATCTTGGATTGCCTCGTCATATGTCCAGGGGTCAGGTTCATGTTCGCCAGGGACAAAATCAGAAGATTCTCCCAAGAACATGAATCTATCAGGTTGTCTAACAACCCTCCCACTACGATGAGGTATCACCTGTGTATCCTCTGTGACATGCAGTGCAGTGACTTATGGTATATCCTCTTGTACCGGTGGTACTGAAGAAGTGACTTCCCCTTTCAATTCCTCTAGAACAATCTTACTCATGGGCTTGTGGTTCATCACATAGTCTTCCTCTAGAAATCTGGTGTTCGTGATAACGATCACCCTCTGATCTCTAGGACTATAAAACAAATCACCTTTCGTTCCTCTAGGATAGCCAACAAACATGCGTACTTTTGTATGAGGTTCCAACTTACCAACATCTGCCTTCAGCACATGTGCTGGACTCCCCCAAATCCGAATATGTCTTAGACTAGGCTTTCGCCCAATCCACAATTCTATGGGAGTAGAAGCCACTGATTTAGATGGAACCAAGTTTAGAATGTACACTGCTGTATCTAGAGCATATCCCCAAAACGAATCTAGCAACTCAGAATAACTCATCATCGATCTAACCATCTCCATAAGAATCCTATTCCTTCGCTCTACTACACCATTCTGCTGGGGTGTGCTAGGTGCAGACAATTGGGATTGAATCCCAGCCTCTGATAAGTAATTCTACTCACTACCACAATCAGATCGTAATGTCTTGATACTTTTACCTTGACGTTTCTCCACATCAGTCTTGAATTCTTTGAACTTGTCAAAGCATTCAGACTTGCGGCGCATCAAGTAAATGTATCCATATCTCGAATAATCATCTATAAAAGAGACGAAATACTCAAAACCATCTCTAGCCTGGATAGACATAGGACCACACAAATCAGAATGAACCAATTCTAACACATCTTTTGCTCTATACCCCTTGGCCTTAAAAGGCCTCTTGGTCATTTTACCCTCTAAGCAAGATTCACAGGTTGGGAAATCTTCCACCACTAATGAACCCAAAGGTCCATCAGCTATCAACCTTTGAATTCTACTTAGGTTAATATGACCAAGCTTAAGATGCCAAAGATATGTTTGGTTCATCTTCGAAGGTTCTTTTCTCTTATTGAAATTAGAAGATGAGCTATTAACTTCTATTTGCATTGTGGGAGCTTTTGGTTCAAGTGTATACAAATTTCCTATCAATGCACCAGAATATATAATCTCCCTATTCCTTTTTATAACAACTCTGTCATTAAAAGAAATAGAATATCCATCTATAAACAATTTAGAAACCGAAATTAAATTCTTTCTAAATAAAGGTACATAAAGGCAATTCTTAAGAACCAAAACTTTATTTTTCTCAAAAGATAAATAAACATCTCCCACTACAACAGCCGCCACCTTCGTGGCATCGCCCAAGTATACGGTAATCTCCCCCTCAGCCAGTCGTCTGGTTTCCTGGAACCCCTGCAAAGTATTACAGACATGATCAGTGGCTCCCATATCTATAAACCAGGTGTCGGTAGATAACACCGCTAAACATGTTTCAACGACTAGACCAAAAGATATACCTTTGTTTTAATTGCGGTTGGGGCAGTCCTTCTTCCAGTGTCCAATCTGCTTACAAGTGAAGCACTTGCCTTTCGGCTTCTTCACTCCTCCCTGAGTTCCTCCCACCGCCTTTGCCCCAGCTTGTTTCTTCTTCTTCTTGCCTTTCGGCTTATAAGTAGAAACCTTTTGGGTAACCATGGCTTGCGCCTGAGCACTTTGACGAAATAGCCCCTCTGCCGCCTGGAGCTCTATCAGAAGCTCCGCCAACAAATATAACCTCTTGTTCATGTTGTAGTTCAAGCAAAACTGCTCAAAACTCCTTGGTAGAGACTGGAGAATGATATCGACCTGGGTTTCCCCATCGATCTAAGCTCCGAGGACTTCCAGCTCATTCAAATGAGCCATCATCTTGAGAACATGATCCCTCACGGGTGTTCCCTCGATCATGGTGGTCGTCATCAAGTTCCTCATGGCTTCCTGCCTGGAAACCCAATTCTGGTGTCCGAAAAGTTCTTTGAGATTGAGCATCATGTCATAAGCAGTGGGCATGGCTTGATGCTGATGTTGCAGTACATTTGACATAGATGCCAAAATGTAACACCGCGCCATCTCATCGGCCTTAATCCACTTCTTATAACTCTCCTTCTCCTTTTCCCCAGAATCATTCGCAGGCTTAGGAGGGCACTCTTCGAGGAGTACATATTTGTATTCCTCAGCAGTCAAGACAATGTCAAGATTTCTCTTCCAATCAACATAGTTGGGTACAGTAAGTTTATTTTCTTTCAGTATCACAGCAAGCGAGTTGAAAGTCATTTTAAAAGAAAACCTAAGAATCACATAGATCAAAAACACTAGATTTCAAAAAATTATTGATTCCTCAAACAATAAAATTTTAAAATCAACCAACACCTCAAAACACCGAGAATATCGTATGCAATGATAGTGTGGACGTATACGAAATCTACATTTGTAAGAGGAGGTTTTACCCATTAATTTTACTATCTTGTCAACCTAACCTTTTGACAAGTAAAATTAATAGTTGGTTCCTCTTCGGCCCTACAAATAAAAGCAGTGACTCCGATGGGGAGGATACTTATATTTGTATCTAAGTGTTCACCATTACTTGGTACCAAGGTAATTATCTCGGGTTATGTGCCTTCTGATGGGGAAGTACACACGCTCCTTAATAATTTCCTATAACCATATTCGACCTTGGGATCCGCAAACAAAATCATCCGATGGGGAGGAAGGCACTCAGAGCCGACGCGCAAGTTTGTTTGCATCACATGTCAAATTGTAATGGAGGCCATGAGAATTTATAAAATATCCCTCTCCCACTTAGTAATTTAAAATTGAGGAATTTTCTAGCCTACGACATGCATATCAAACAATAAGCAATAAATATGAAAAATAAATATTTTCCAACTATTATGACTTTTTTCTTCAATATGTCTTCCGTCGTATCGCCATCTCGTCCGCTCCTCCCTACGCCATGTACAAGCCATCCAGAGATCCAAGCCGAGAAAAAAACTATTTTAATTTACATCCATCGATCCTATACTCCACGAAGGAGTGTACATGAAATCTAGATCGAAAGTAAACTAAAATAAAAGGAGTGGCTAAATAATGCCGTATCTAATTAAAAAAATTAAATACTAGCCTCGTCAACCCCGAGGATTCAACAAAATATACAATTACACACATACAATCACATACACACATATGGCCATATAGTTGGATCCTATGCCTGCAACCAAAAAGTTAACCTACGCACATCCTACTATTATCCGACACATATAATATATGAAAAGTGCATAAAAGTAACCGAATCCTAAACACACAAAATAGGAAATCGTGGCTCTGATACCACTTGAAGGTAGGAAACTTCGCTTCCCACTTCAACTCAGTCGCTTGTTCATGGCGATCCCATCGACGTCCCCAGATTAAAAAAAATTTAATCCTAGATAAAAGGGATCACCCAAGCAACTGTTTCATCGTTGTGCTATTCGATTAGAGTAGTCACTTGAACAAACTTGTTGTTCAAGCAACCAACCTCTATTCTACGAATAGCCACGGAGTAGACAATGTACGGATCGTCGACTTTTGTGTTTATGTTCAGGGTCCATGTTAATTTAGCCACAAAATAAAACATACAACATGCATATAATTGAAAAAAAATTATAGACATAATACAAAAGAACACTAATCAAAATAAACAAGATTATACCTCTTGTTATACCTCTTGATCTTCTATTGTATGTCTTTCCTCCTTTTGGACGTCGGGTGGGCGACGATCTTCCAAAAGTTGAAGCTCCTAGGTCACCAATCTTCCAATCCTTGTTCTCTCCGAACAAAGAAAGATTAATAACAAAACTCTTCCTCTCCTTACTTGCGCCAACCACGAAGCACCAACTTGGTGTGCATCGGCCAAAGGATTGGATGAAGAAGATGGATGCCGGCCAAGAGTTCCAAGGGAAGACCCTAAGCTTTGTTTCCACCAGTCAAGGAGAAGAGAAGGATGAGGTTTGGATGCCGGCCAAGGGAAGGGAGAAGAAGATGGGCGCCAGCCACCAAGGAAGAAGAAGAAGAAAGGAAACAAATTCCTTATTTGTGGCTGCCCAAGCCTCCAAACCCTAATCCTATCACTTTTCTAATTCTTCTTGCCACCCACCCTAAAGCCCCTTTTTATAGAGTTAGGGATAATCCTTGTTTTAATCTCCACCATTGGTTCTAGGGATTTAATCTCAACCGTCGGATCTAGAGATTTATTCTCAACCGTCAGATCTAGAGATTTAATCTCTACCGTTGGATCTAGAGTTTTGTTTTCAACCATTGGATCTAGGCTTCATGAGGTTTTAATAGGATAAAATAGGGACCATGAGGAGGAGTTGGATCTTGGCCACCCAATGGATCAAGCCCACATAAAGTCCGATCCATTAATGATAATCCAATCCACTAAAGGATTATCATTGATCTACCTCACCAACCCCCATAAGTTAATATGGGCTCCATATATTATTTGTACATTTTCTCCCCCTGTTTAAGATCTCAAATGTCCGTCAATTAATTAATTTACTGACAATTAATTAATTAACATCTAACTCCATGAGTAGTACCACTCAACCTTATCATCATGCCGGACCAAGTCCACCTGCAGGGTTTACATGATAAACCTTATGAGCTCCTCAAGGGGACATCATCATCCTAATATATAGGACACAGTTTCCTCCTATAATCAATGACACACCATATAAATAATATCATTTCTCAACTTACCAAGCCTATCGATTTAATCTATAAATCTCGCCCATTGGTAAATCAAAGAAATGAATACTAAGTATATGTACCCGTAATTATATCGGGATTAAGAGCATGTACAATATAATATCTGAGGTCCGATTCGATTATGTAGTCAGCAATAAATCGAATTACCTCTAAGTCGGTCCTGCTCAATACACACAAAGTGTACTAATGTGATTCTATGGTCAAGACAAACCAATACCAAATCACACTACAATCATACCAATGGTTTATCCAAAGCCATTTAGGTTGTAAGCCTTTACTTATACTCTACAAGGATCTGATAACATGATCTATCGTGTGACACTACACACCATGTTATCTACAATATCATGTATTAGACAATATGCATAACCATAAATATGCAAACAATGATCATGTGATTCTTATTTCAAAATAAAGATGTTAATACAAAAGATAGACTTTTCAGTATACATCCCAACACCTACCAGTTATGAAGAAGTTCTAACAAGTTTAGAAAGGGATAAGTGGCTTGAAGCCATGAAGTCGGAAATGGATTCCATGTATGAAAACCAAGTTTGAAACTTGGTTGACCCACCTGAAGGCATAAAGCCTATAGGGTGCAAGTGGGTTTTCAAGAAGAAAATTGACATGGATGGTAATGTGATTATCTACAAGGCTAGATTGGTGGCGAAAAGATATCGTCAAAAGTAAGGTGTTGATTATGACGAAACCTATTCGCCTATAGCTATGCTTAAATCCATTCGGATGCTCTTGGCCATAGCGGCTCATTATGATTATAAGATATGACAAATGGATGTGAAAACAACTTTCCTTAATGGAAACTTACTCGAGGATGTGTATATGGTACAACCTGAGGGTTTCACTTCGATTGATAAAACCAAGGTATGCAAATTGCGACAGTCCATATATGGATTGAAGCAAGCATCCAGGAGTTGGAATATATGTTTTGATGAGATAATCAAAAGGTTTGATTTGTCACAAATTCCGGATGAACCTTGCGTGTACAAGAAGGTTAGTGGGAGTGCAGTCGTGTTCCTAGTATTGTATGTCGATGACATATTACTTATAGGAAATGATATTTCTGTCTTACAATTGGTTAAGATTTGGTTGTCCAAGACATTCTCTATGAAAGACCTGGGAGAAGCAACCTACATCCTAGGGATTAAGATCTATAGAGATAGATCGAAATGGTTGCTTGGTCTTTCGTAGTCTACATATATAGACCGAGTGCTAAAGAGGTTTAGCATGTCGAAATCTAAGAAAGGTTTCCTACCCATCATGCATGGGATACACCTTTCGAAGTCTATGTGTCCACGCACAGAAGATGAGAGGATTTGCATGAGTAAGATTCTCTATGCATCCACAATAGGATCTATCATGTATGCTATGTTATGTACGAGGCCCGATGTATCGTATGCTCTGAGCGTCATGAGTAGATACCCGTCTGATCCAGGAATGGAACATTGGGCGGCTATTAAGATGATCCTTAAATACTTGAGAAGAACTAAGGATGTGTTTCTAATATATGGAGAAGGGGACATGGTGATACGCGGGCATATGGATGCCAGCTTCCTAACAGACAAGGATGATTCCTGGTCTCAGTCTGGGTACGTGTTAACCTTGAATGGGGGCACAGTGAGTTGGAAAAGTTCCAAACAAGACACTGTAGCAGATTCTACCACAGAGGCAGAATACATTACAGCTTCGGAAGCAGCAAAGGAAGTAGTTTGGATCAAGAAGTATATTTATGAACTTGGTGTTGTTCCAACCATTGTTAAAACAATACCGGTCTACTACGACAACAATGGAGCAATTGCATAGGCGAAAGAGCCAAGGTCTCATCAACGATCCAAACATGTGCTTCGCCGCTATCATTTGATCAGAGAGATCATTAGTAGGAAGGAAATACAAATCGAGAAGATCCCCACTGAAAGAAACTTAGTGGATCCTTTGACTAAGGCATTACCTCAAAGTAAGTTTGAGGGTCATGTTAGAGCTTATGGTATTGGATACCGTAGCGATTATCATTAGGCCAAGTGGGAGTTTGTTAGTAATATATGAGAGATGTCCTAAGGCAATCGCCTTATGTTTGAACCATTTATATGATAAATGAAGATTCACTATTTGAGTATATATGTTTTCATGTATTTGATTTGATCTTAAACTCATTTACTGAATGTACACAATGTGATTCACAACATGAGAGAATTTGTGATTGGATCACAACTAGTGAGTATCTCTAAATGTGTCATTGTGATGTATCAGAATTATCCCTAGTCGATGAATTGATGGATTTGGACACCATCAATTCTGTCAAGACTAGCACGAGGTATACTCCTTGGTGTATCCAAACAACTGATTCTCACTAGCTGGAGACATTGTGATATCCGGAGTTAATCGTGGATGCTAGTTATGGTAACTAGTTCATTGAAGTGACCAGCTGTAAGACTTCATATGGTTCTCTGCATATATAGATATGTCAATGAAGTTCTTACTACAGCTTAAGTGCGATGTTCCTTTGACTTGCGGTATTCAAGTCATTTTGATCATGAAGACTTATGCTTTGACATCTTAAGCAAGCATCTCTAGGAAGATATGGACCCGGGATGATTGGGTATAAATCGAAGTGAGCGAATGTGTTTGAATAGCCTATAAAGGATTCACCACTCCTTGCGAGGAGATGTATACCCATGGCCTCTCATCGGATTGTTACTAAAGTCTTTGGCCAAAGCATTACATGTTTAGAATAAGGTACTCTTGGATACATGTGCAGTAACTAGAATCCGTAGGACAAGGAAATGATAATTGGGCTAGGTGTGATGTAGTCAACCTAGTGGGGACTGACTCTATAGACCATGTCCTGAACCAAGTGGGTATAAGATGAGTGAAAGGAATGGGGCACGATTCATTGTAGTTGTTGAAGGATTTCAGAAATAGTTCTGGATCAACTGTTGATCTTTTCGATTAATTGGGGATTATGATGTACTACTAGGTGCCACTCATGATCGTTCTATAATTAATGGTTAATTATAGATGGCCAACATAAACTGAGAACCTATTTGGTCACATGCACAACGAGCACAATCTGAAGGATTTAAAATGAGCTTGAGAATGAGATTCTCAGACCGAGAGAAACTAGGTTTGGTTGGACCAAACAAGGAGTGAGCATGAAATCGTTTCAGTCGCAATGGAAGCATGGATGAGCCGTGTCTTACGAAGACATAATGGAAGAATAAAATTGGTTTGGATCTAAGCCAATGGTGAAGAATAAACCAAAAGGGTTTGGTTTGTTTTAAACGAATGAACCAAAGTTGGTTCGATTCGTTTTAACTTAAAAAAGACCAAATCGGTTTGGTTTATTTTAACTTAAATTAATGGAGCGGGTTAACCATTAGGAGAATTTGCTCTCTATAAAATAGGGCTTAAGGGTTTTGAGAAAACCCTAACCCTAATCTTGCCGCCGCCCCCTTTTCCTCCTTGGGCCCACCCTTGCTGTTGGCGCCCAAGCTCCCTTCCTCCGGCGCACCCTCCGGTGATCTTCCTTGGCTCCGGCGACAAGGTGAGCATCTAGCTTTTCATATTTGGCCGGCGCAAGTTCTCCACCAAAGTTGTCCTGTTTTCTGGACAGCTTATTTCCTTCCTGTTGGAGAGTCATTTGGATGATGTTTGGAGCTCGAAGCTGGCTACCTTGCGGGATTCGATCTCGTAATCCTCATAGGTGGAGGACGAAGGATTCTTCACAAACGGTGGGCGAATACCTCTGAGAAGCAAGTTTTGGGGACTCATTTTGAATCCGAATTTTGATTCGATTGTGATCCTCTCGATCACATCGCCTTCGACACGAGGCTAGTGACTCGCAAAGACGAGGCTCGTGACTTTGTGAAGTCATCCCAAGATACTCGGCGGATACGGATAGAGGCGATTCTAGCGAGAGTCGCTCTGGTTGATGCCTTTCCCGCTACACGTAATACGTCAGGTATACGTAGAATAATTTCCTTTTATTGCAAAATTTGAAACTGCGATTATGTCTACACATGTTGTACTATGTGTGCGTGTGGTGTATGTGATGTAATAAATTAGATTTATTGCTTTTCATTTTCTTCCGCTGCGCACATGTTTACGAAACATGATCGAGCACACACTCGCCGTGGTGCTAGAAACCCAACAATGACATACAGGGGCTAAGGAATAGAAGATGACTCGTCAGAGGGGAGTCAAATTTGTGAGTTGGCAATGGAGCAAAGGTTGTTGCGGTCGCCATCGGAACTTATTTGCTGAAGCTCCCTAGTGGACTAGTCTTAGAACTGGACAATTGCTATTGTGTTCCTTCTCTAATATAGAATATTGTTTCTATTTCCTACTTAAATAAAAATGGTTACCATTTGACGTTTAGTAACAATTGTTGTTATATAACTTTGAATGGCTTACTTTATGGGACTGGAACTTTTAGCAATTGTATTTATACGTTGGACGTATCCAGTGACATTTTCAATATCGAAGCGAGCAACAAACGTGCTCGAAAGGATAATCAATTAGACTCCTACATGTGGCATTGTTGTCTTGGCCATGCAAGCAAGAAACGCATGTCCAAATTACACCGATGTGGAATTCTGAAATCGTTTGAATTGGATTCATACGATACATGCGAATCATGCTTAAAAGGCAAGATGACTAAGTTACCTTTTACAGGAAAAGGTGAATGGGTGGGAGAGTTGCTAGGTCTAATACATACTAATATATGTGGACCTATGTTAACTCAAGCTTTAGGAGGCTATAGCTACTTCATTACCTTCACCGATGATCACTCACGGTTTGGGCATGTGTTCTTGATGAAACACAAGTTTGAAGCCTTTGAAAGGTTCAAAGAATTCAGAAATGAAGTAGAGAAACAACATGACAAGAGTATTAAAATACTTCGATCGGATCGAGGTGGTGAATACTTAAGTAACGAGTTTCTAGATTATCTAAGAGACAATAGTATATTGTCTCAATGGACTCCACCATATACACCGCAGCATAATGGTGTATCTGAGAGGCGTAACCGGACCTTATTGGACATGGTCAGGTCAATGATGAATCATGCGAATCTTCCAAAGTCCTTTTAGGGCTATGCCCTTCAGATAGCTCTTTTACTTGTTAAATAGAATGCCAACCAAGGTAATCTCTACTACTCCATATGAGATATGGAATAGTAAGAAACCTCATGTATCTTACTTGAAGATATGGGATTGTCCTGCTTATGTGAAGCGGACTGTATCAGACAAATTGGATGCTAAGTCTGATAAATGTCTATTTATTGGATACCCTAAGGAAACAAGGGGTTACCAATTCTTTCACCCTATGGAACAAAAGGTGTTTGTTTCA
This sequence comes from Wurfbainia villosa, assembly GCA_025175895.1. Classification (NCBI taxonomy): domain Eukaryota; kingdom Viridiplantae; phylum Streptophyta; class Magnoliopsida; order Zingiberales; family Zingiberaceae; genus Wurfbainia; species Wurfbainia villosa. The sequence continues at coordinate 109,187,258 of CM045987.1, read as the reverse complement.
AGGCATGCTATATTTCTAAAGAAAGAGTTTCTCTTGCAAGAAAACAGTGAGAGTGTCGTTGAGCTTGAGGAGGCTCGAGAGACTCAAATAGACATTGATGAGATACCCAATGAAGCACCACATCCAATAACTCATAGTGATGAGCCATCGGCTGGACCTATTGAGACACCACATCTTCGTAGATTTGGTAGAACACGCAATATTCCTGAGAGAGATGGATTTCTCGTAAGTGAATCGAACGACGTGTTGCTCATTGATGATGAGGAGCCTACCAATTATGAAGAAGTTCTGACAAGTTCAGAAAGGGATAAGTGGCTTGAAGTCATGAAGTCGGAAATGGATTCCATGTATGAAAACCAAGTTTGGAACTTGGTTAACCCACCTGAAGGCATAAAGCCAATAGGGTGCAAGTGGGTTTTCAAAAAGAAAACTGACGTGGATGGTAATGTGATTACCTACAAGGCTAGATTGGTGGCGAAAGAATATTGTCAAAAGCAAGGTGTTGATTATAATGAAGCCTATTCGCCTGTAGCTATGCTTAAATACTTTTGGATGCTCTTGGTCATAGCGTCTCATTATGATTATGAGATATGACAAATGGATGTGAAAACAACTTTCCTTAATGGAAACCTACTCGAGGATGTGTATATGATACAACCTGAGGGTTTCACATCGGTTGAGAAAACCAAGGTATGGAAATTGCAATGGTCCATATATGGACTGAAGCAAGCATCCAGGAGATGGAATATCTATTTTGATGAGACAATAAAAAGGTTTGATTTCTCACAAAATCCGGACGAACCTTGTGTGTACAAGAAGGTTAGTGGGACTGCAGTCGTGTTCCTTGTATTGTATGTCGATGACATATTACTTATAGGAAACGATGTTTCTATCTTACAGTCGGTTAAGATTTAGTTGTCCAAGACATTCTCCATGAAAGACCTGAGAGAAGCAACCTACATCCTAGGGATTAAGATCAATAGAGATAGATCGAAACAGTTTCTTGGTCTTTCGCAGTCTATATATATAGACCGAGTGCTAAAGAGGTTTAGCATGTCGGAATCCAAGAAAGGTTTCCTACCCATCAGGCATGGGATACACCTTTCGAAGTCTATGTGTCTACGCACAGAAGATGAGAGGATTTGCATGAGTAAGATTCTCTATGCATCTGCAATAGGATCTATCATGTATGCTATGTTATGTACGAGGCCCGATGTATCATATGCTCTGAGTGTCACGAGTAGATACCAGTCTAATCCAGGAATGGATCATTGGGCGGCTGTTAAGACCATCCTTAAGTACTTAAGAAGAACTAAGGATGTGCTCCTAATATATGGAGAAGGGGATATGGTGATACGCGGTTATACTGATGCTAGCTTCTAAACAGACAAGGATGATTCCAGGTCTCAGTCTGGGTACGTGTTCACTTTGAATGGGGGTGCAGTGAGTTGGAAAAGTTCCAAACAAGACACTGTAGCAGATTCTACCATTGAGGCAGAATACATTGTAGCTTCGGAAGCCGCAAAGGAAGCGGTTTGGATCAAGATGTTGGACTATCCAAGCCGCAAAAACCGCTTTTTGCATTGCTGAAACCCCGGAAGTCGGCCACAGATCCGTGTGAAGGTAAATAAAAATACATGTACATGTTAATAACCTTTAGATCTACTCTAGATCTACATGTTAAGAGTTTACCCTTGAAGCAACACCCTTCTCTTATCTCGCTCATCCAAACGGATTGTCGGAACTCGAGAGTGTGAAGTGTACACTCCTCTATTGGTATCCACATGAACAATAGGTGGAGAAAAGACAACTAAGAGTGTGCTAGCACTCCTTGAAGTCCACGGAAAGAAGAGAGGATGGAGGGCTTGAGAAGAGAGAAGATCCAAGGAAGAAGATGAAGTTACCACAAAATAACTTCACACACTAACTTTTCCTAAAGTGGCTGGCCACTTCATGGAGGGGGGTTACATGCATGCATGTAATTCCAAGAGTCAATGGCTCTTGGTCTCCCTCATGAGGTTGCACCCCATGATGTGTCCATGATGATGTGGAACATCATCATTGGTCGGCCCCCATGCCTAGTCACCATGACATGACAATTGGTCAAGTCAAAATTGACCATTCATCTTCCCTCTCAAGTCAAGTCAAACTTGACCTATTATCTCCCATGGTTGATCAAATCTAACCACTTGATTCAAGTCAATTTGATTTAATGAATCTCTATTCATTATTTTAAATTGACTCAATGAATCAAATCTAAATTAGACTCATTCAACACTTGAATCAAATTGAGTCTAACTCAATTAGTCTAATATGGATTACCCTTAATCAAATTTGGTTCATCCCATGAACCTAATCCTCATGGTTCATCATATGAACCTAATCTCCATCTAATTGCCCTTTGTGTGTGACCCTATAGGTTCTTGTAACGTTGGCAATGCTCCTAAACTGATTTAGGAACATAAGCAATGAGCGGTATCTAGCAACACATCATTTCTACCCAAGTTACAAGAATGTTGAGATCCAACATCACTTTTGTGACTACTAATTGTGACTCTCACAATATGTGACAATGTCCCTCTATCCTTGACATCTAGATTGACCAATTGAGGCATAGACCGTGTCATCCTCGGAACAATCTATATCATAAACTCCAAGTAGACTCACTCTAATCAAATGAGCTCAATATCTCATATTGACTCATTTGGGCATGGACATGCACTTCGTGGTCTCACTCTATCAAGAATAACGATGTCACTCCCGTCATATAGGAGGGATAAATCCCATCTACATCACTCACATCCCTCTGCATAATTTGTTACACACCCAGTAATCGCCTTTATAGTCCACCCATTTACGGGTGACGTTTGACGAAGTCAAAGTATACAACTCCTTATGCAGGGAACCATGGTGACTTCAGGTTCAAGGACTAATAGTCATACTAATAGTGACATGAGAAAGTATATGACACTCATATAACGATCCATGATACTTTCTCATGGTGGGTCATTCACTATATATTTTCCAATGCATACCCATGTGTCAACTTGATATCTCATATTAATGACTTGTGAGATTTAGTCATCGAGTGGACCTACATGCTAGTCTCTACGCATTAACATTGTCCCTGAATGTTAATACTTGACTAGGAATGATTAAGAGTAGTGTTCTCTATATCATCTCATTATCAATTCAACCAATCGATTGATATAGATAAGAATCTTCTATTCAAGGACGTTATTATACTTAGTTATTTGGCACCAATACAAGTAAATATAATAACCATGCCTTTGTAAATAGGAATATGATACAATAAAGTCCACACAACAATCATCACATGATTGTCTCTAGGGCTTTCACTAACAATCTCCCATTAGTACTAGTGCCAATCACCGTAGTATCTAAAACCCAATGACCTAGTGTGACCATCATACTTTTTCTGTGCCAAAGCCTTGGTCAAGGGATCTGCGATGTTAGCCTCTGTGGGTACTCTGCAAATCTTCACATCTCCTCTATCGATAATCTCTCGAATGAGATGGAAGCGCTGTAGTGTGTGTTTGGTCTACTGGTGTGAGCGAGGTTCCTTAGCCTGCGCAATCGCTCCATTATTGTTACAATAGAGCTCTATAGGATCTGCTATGTTAGGAACCACCCCAAGCTCAGTAATGAACTTGCGGATCCAAACTGACTCCTTTGCTTCCTCTGATGCAGCGATATACTCGACCTCTGTTGTAGAATCAACAACTGTGTCCTACTTCGAACTCTTCCAGCTCACAGCGCCACCATTCAAGCAAAACACAAACCCTGACTGTGATCTATAATCATCCTGGTCAGTTTGGAAGTTGGCATCGCTGTAACCCTTTACAGCTAGCTCCTCATCGCCTCCAAATATAAAAAAATATTCTTTAGTCCTTCTCAAGTATTTAAGAATGTTCTTGACTGCTATCCAGTGATGCTCACCTAGATCTGACTGGTATTTACTTGTCATGCTCAAAGCATACGAGACATCAGGACGAGTACATAGCATGACGTACATGATAGATCCTATAGCAGATGCATAAGGGATCTTATCCATGCGGTCTATCTCCTCTCTAGAAGAGGGACTTTGAGTCTTCGAAAGACTCACACCATGTGACATCGACAGAAGCCCCATCTTGGAATTCTTCTTGGTAAACCGTAGTAATACCGTATCAATATATGTACTCAAACTTAGGCCAAGCAATCTCTTAGATCTATCTCTATAGATCTTGATGCCTAGAATACAGGCTGCTTCACCTAAGTCCTTCATTGAGATACACGCCCCTAGCCAAGTCTTCACAGACTGTAGCGAAGAGATGTCATTCCCAATGAGTAGTATGTCATCCACATACAATACAAGGAAGACAACTGTGTTCCCAATAACCCTCTTGTAGACACAGGGTTCATCTTTATTCTTGATGAAACCAAACTGTTTGATTGCATCATCGAATCGAAGATTCCAGCTCCGAGAAGCATGCTTCAGCCCATAAATGGACCTTTACAGCTTGCATACTTTCCCAGTATGTTGTGGATCCACAAAACCCTCAGGTTGTGTCATGTACACATCCTCGAGCAAGTTTCCATTCAAAAATGTGGTTATGACATCCATCTGCCAGATCTCATAATTGTGGTACGCTGCAATAGCAAGCATGATCCGAATGGACTTAAAAATAGCCAATGGAGAAAAGGTTTCATCATAGTCAATACTATGAATTTGCTTAAAACCTTTAGCCACCAATTGACCCTTATAGGTATGCGTAAGTCCATCCATGTCAGTCTTTCTCTTAAAGACCTACTTACACCCAATGGGTTTGACCCTTCAGGTGGATCAACCAAAGTCCATACTTGGTTGGTGTACATGGATTCCATCTTGGATCTCATGGCCTCTAGCCATTTCTCAGAATCTGGGCTCATCATAACTTCCTGATAGGAGGTAGGCTCATTCTCAATGAGCATAACGTCATCATGGTCAGACAAGAGAAATGAGTATCTCTCAGGCTGACGACGTACTCTATCAGACCTGCGAAGAGGTAGGTCTACTTGAACAGGTGGTTGTTCCACTGTTGGGATGTATATTGAAAAGTCTATCTTTTGTATGAACATCTTTAGTTTTGAAATAAGAATCACACTATCATTGTTTGCATATTTATGGCTATGCATATTGTCTAATACATTACATTGTAGATAACATGGTGTGTAGTGTCACACAGGAGATCATGTTATCAGTTCCTTGTAAAGTATAAGTAAAGGCTCACAACCGAGATGGTTTTGGACAAACCATTGGCATGGTTATAGTGTGATTTAGTATTTGTTTGTCTTGACCATAGAATCACACTAGTACACTTTGTGTGTATTGAGCAGGACCGACTTAGAGGTGATTCGATTTATTGCTGACTATATAATCGAATCGGACCTCAGATACTATATTGTACATGCTCTTAATCCCAATATAATAACGGGCACATATACTTAGTATTCATTTCTTTAATTTACTAAAGGGCGAGTTTTATAGATTAAATCGATAGGTTCGGTAAGTTGGGAAATGATATTATTTATATGGTGTGTCATTGATTATAGGAGGAAACCGTGTCCTATATATTAGGATGATGATGTCCCCTTGAGGAGCTCATAAGGTTCATCATGTAAACCCTTGTAGGTGGACTTGGTCCGGCATGTGTTAGTAATATATGAGAGATGTCCTAAGACAATCGCCTTATGTATGAACCATTTATATGATAAATGAAGATTCACTATTTGAGTGTACATATTTAATGTATTTGATTGGATCTTAAACTCATTTACTGAATGTCCACGATACGATTCACAGCATGAGAGAATTTGTGATTGGATCACAACTAGTGAGTATCTCTACATGTGTAATTGTGATGTATCCGAAATATCCCTAGTCGATGAATTGATGGATTTGGACACCATCAATTCTGTCGAGACTAGCACGAGGTATACTCCTTGGTGTATCCAAGCAGCTGGTTCTCACTGGCTGGAGACATTGTGATGTCCGGAGTTAATCGTGGATGCTAGTTATGGTAACTAGTTCATTGGAGTGACCAGCCATAAGACTTCATATGGTTCTCTGCATATATAGATATGTCAATGAAGTTCTTACCGTGGCTTAAGTGCGATGTTCCTTTGACTTGCGATATTCAAGTCATCTTGATCATGGAGACTTATGCTTTGACATCTTAAGCAAACATCTCCGAGGAGATGTGGACCCGGGATGATTGGGTATAAGTCGAAATGATCGAAGGTGTTTGAATAGCCTATAAAGGATTCACCACTCCTTGCGAGGAGATGTATACCCATGGCCTCTCGTCGGATTGTTACTAAAGTCTTTGGCCAAAGCATTACATGTTTAGAGTAAGGTACTCTTGATACATGTGGAGTAACTAGAATCCGTAGGGGCGAGAAAATGATACTTGGGCTAGGTGTGGCGTGAGTCGGCCTAGTGAGGGGTGACACAATAGACCATGTCCTGAACCAAGTGGGTATAAGATGAGTGAAGGGAATGGGGCACGATTCATTCGAGCTACTGAAGGGTTTCAGAAATAGTTCTGGATCAACCGTTGATATTTTCGGTTAATTGGGGATCATGATGTACTACTAGGTGCCACTCATGATTGTTCTATAATTAATGGTTAATTATAGACGGCCAACATAAACCGAGAACCTATTTGGTCACACGCACAACGAGTGTAATCCAAAGGATTTAAAACGAGCTTGAGAATGGGATTCTCAGACCGAGAGAAACTATGTTTGGTTGGACGAAACATAAAGCGAGCATGAAATTGTTTCAGTCGCAATGGAAGCGTGGATGGGCCGTGTCTTATGAAGACATAATGGATGAACCAAAATGGTTTGGTTCTAATCCAATGGATGAGAATAAACCAAAGGGTTTGGTTTATATTAAGCGAATGAACCAAAGGTTGGTTCGGTTCGTTTTAACTTAAAATAAACCATCATGGTTTGGTTTATTTTAACTTATCTTAATGGAGCGGGTTAACGGGCTTTATGGATATGATCCATTAACCATTAAGAGAATTAGTTCTCTATAAAATAGGGCTTAAACACTAACCCTAAAACTAATCCAAACCCTAGCCGCCCAACATGTTGTTGCCGCCCAACACATTGTTGCCGCCCAGCTTGTGGTGGCGCCAGCTCCTCCTTGTCCAAGCTCAAGCCGGTGAACCTCCTCGACCCTCCGGTGATCTCCTATAGGTTGGCATCAAGGTGAGCTTTTTCTCCTTGTTTTGGCCGGCGCCTACTCCTCCACCAAGCTGTCCAGTTTTCTGGACAGCTTCTTCTCCTCTCGTCGGAGCGTCGTTTGGACGACGGTTAGTGCTCCGACAGCGGCTAACATACCGGGGATTTGATCTCCGGTAATCCTCTGAGGTGGAGGACGAAGGATTCGTCAAACGGTTGACGAATACCTCTCCGGAGAAGCGAGTTTTGAGAACTCGTTTTGGATCCGAATTTGGATTCGGATCGTGATCATCTCTCGATCACGTCGTCTTCAACACGAGGCTAGTAACCCGTACGAAGACGAAGCTCGTGACTTAGCGAAGTCATCCCGAGGAGCTCGGCGTGGATACGGATAGAGACGATTCTTACGAGGATCGTTCCGGTTGATGCCGTTCCCGCTACACGTCATACGGAAGGTATAACGTAGTTTAATTTCCTTTTATTGCAAATTTTAATTTACGGTTATGTCTACACTTGTTGTAATAGCATGCGTGTGTTGTGTGTGTTGTAATAAATATAGATTTATTATTTTTAATTGCTTCATTGTGTGCTCATGTTTCTGAAACATGATCGAACACACACTGCCTTGTGATCGGAAACCTTGATGGTATCGAGCCCAGGTTGTGTTTGACATAATCGTAAAATGGTTTCGATAGTCATAATGTATTTCTGGAAATTTTCTAATTTTGGAAATTTAGAAGTATTTATGGAAATTTTCAATTTTGGAAAGTCTAGAAGTATTTGTAAATCTTCCACTTTTGGAAAGTTGGAAGTATTTATGAAATTGATATTTTCCATAAATAAAATATTTGATTAGATTCTGGAAATTTGTTTCCTAATTTAATCATGATTTGATTTAAATCAAATCTTAAAATATTTATTTCCATAAGTAGTTTTAATGATTTAGGAAATTGGTTTCCTAAATAGATTTTCCTTAATCAAATAATTCCATGAATAAAATATGTGATTAGATTTGGAAATTTGTTTCCTAATTTAATTATGATTTGATTTGGAGAATCAAATCTTAAACATATTTTATTTCCATAAATAGTTATGACATATAAGGAAATATATATACATGACATAATTGTATGCCATGTAATTGCATTAGATGCATAACATTATGCCATGCGTGTCGTGACATGTAGATGTATGCCATGTATGCCATGCCATGTAGATAATAGTTATTTGCATGCAAAGAGGATGAGACATAAAAACCCTAACTCAATATTAAAGCCTACACCTTCCATTAATATGGTTAGAACCAGAGTTCTGTTTCTTGTTTGGGTTGTTGGACTCACTCCAAGCCCGGCTTGAACCTGAACATGTTCAAATCATTGGAATAGTTTAATTCTAATATGGTAAGAGTCAGAGGTCAATCGTTAGTTTGGGTTGTTGGACTCACTCCAAGCCTGGCTAATTGGTTGAATGCGCTCTAACCATATTAAAACTATTTCGCGATTAATGGGTCGGCTTTAACTTGGAGCATCGATTTGTTGGACTCACTCCAAGGTTGATGTGAAGAGAGGTGAAGTTGGGTGCTATGCATATGATGCATACTTGTTAATGTGTTAACAACCCAATGTATGTGTAAACATTCAATTAGTTGATAGCACATTGTGATAGTTACATATACATGATATGTAATCGGTATAGTTGATACCCACCATCATAGCTAAGAATGGCTTGTTGGACTCACTCCAAGGTTGTTCTTATCTATGATGGATATCAGCCCATTCGGAGATGGACCTACGATCTCCCGAAGTGATTTTGGGGTTTTTGAAATTCAAAAAATGAATGGGATTTATAAATGTATATTGATTCATTTTAAAATCATCTTTCTCATATATGCTCGTTTTGTATTTCTAAGTTAATATATTGATCATGATGTGTTTGAATTTGCGTTCCATTTTGGATTCAAATAAATTGGTAGGCCAACTTCTTGGGTGGCTTAGAAACCTGAGAATTGTTCTCAAGGCGGAAAAGCTTGCATATGTCCTCGAAGCGCCTCTTCCCGCCCGTCCTAGTGACGATGCAACTTTGGACCAATTGTTGGCCTATCAGAAACATGTGAGTGATTCTGAACAAATGAGTTGCATCATGCTAGCGATGGAACCCAAGCTCTGGCGGCATGAGCATATGGATGCTCATATCGTGATCCTTCATCTGTGAGTTGGTTGATGAGCAAGTGAGATTGAAGGTTGAAGTCTCAAGCTCCTCTTCACCTCTGAGATGCAAGGAGGTTCATCTGTAGTCTTGCTCAACATCTTTGAAAGGTGGAGCCTTACGAGAAGCATGAGTAGGGGCAGTGTTGTTAGTTGATTCCTCGAAGAAAGGTTCTAAGAGGAAGTCAAAAGGAACGAGAAGGGAAGAAGAAAAAGGCTAAAAAGCGGAACCCGACTCAAAGGGCACTTGCCATCATTATGGCAAGGAGAGCCATTAGAAGAAAGTGCAAGATTTATCTTGAGTCCAGTGAAGAAGGATAAGGCATCGGATGCCCCATCTTCTTGAAATCTTCTTTATTGATTGTCATTCTATTTCCTTAGACACTTGGGTATTGGATCTGGGTGTGGCTCACATATATGTAATGACATACATGGGCTAAGGAATAGAAGAAGACTCGTCGAGGAGAGTCAAATTTGCGTGTTGGGAATGGAAGCAAAGGTTCTTTGCACTCGCCATCGGAGCGTATTTGAAACTCCTGCGGACTTGTCTTAGAAGCTGGACAATTGCTTTTATATTCCTTTGTTGATAAAGAACATCATTTCTATTTCTTGTTTAAATAGAAATGGTTTCCATTTAACGTTTAGTAACAATTGTTGTTACATAACTTTGAATGGGTTCTTTATGGGCTGGAACTTTAAGCAATGGTGTTTATCGTTGGGCGTATCCGATGACATTTTCAATATCGAAGCGAGCAACAAGCGTGCTCGAAAGGATAATCAAATAGACTCTACATGTGGCATTGTCGTCTTGGCCATGTAAGCAAAAGCGCATGTCGAATTACACGATGTGGAATTGCGGAATCGTTTGAATTGGATTCATACGATACATGCGAATCATGCTTAAAGGCAAGATGACTAAGTTACCTTTCGGGGAAAAGGTGAGCAGTGGGAGAGTTACTAGGTCTAAGTACATGCTTGATGTATGTGGACCTATGTCAACTCAAGCTTTAGGAGGCTATAGCTACTTCATTACCTTCGATGATCACTCACGGTTTGGGTATGTGTTCTTGATGAAACACAAGTCTGAAGCCTTTGAAAGGTTCAAAGAATTCAGAAATGAAGTAGAAGAAACAACATGACAAAAGTATTAAAATACTTGATCGGATCGAGGTGGTGAATACTTAAGTCAAGAGTTTCTTGATTATCTAGAGACAATGGCATATTGTCTCAATGGACTCCGCCCTATACACCACGCATAATGGTGTATCGAGGCGTAGGACCTTGTTGGACATGGTCGATGATGAATCATGCGACTCTTCCCAAGTCCTTTTGGGGTTATGCACTTGAACATTTGTTTACTTGTTAAGCAGAATGCCTACAAGGTAGTCTCAACTACTCCATATGAGATATGGAATGGTAAGAAACCTCATGTATCTTACTTGAAGATATGGGGTTGTCTGCTTATGTGAAGCGGTATCGGACAAAGCTGGATGCTAAGTCGATAAATGTCTATTTATTGGATACCCTAAGGAAACAAGGGGTTACCAATTCTATCATCTGTGGAACAAAGGTGTTTGTTTGAGGCATCTTTGTGTTTCTAGAGAAAGAGTTTCTCTTGCAAGAAAGCAGTGGGAGTGTCGTCGAGCTTGAGGAGGCTCGAGAGACTCAAATAGACATTGATGAGATACACGGTGAAGCACAGACGGTAGACAACTCATAGTGATGAGCAATCATTTGGACCTATTGTAACACCACATCTTCGTAGTCTGGTTAGAACCGCGATATTCTGAGAGATATGGATTTCTCGTAAGTGAATCGAGCGGACGTGTTACTCATTGATGATGAGAGCCTACGAGTTATGAAGAAGTCTTGACAAGTTGAGAAAGGGATAAGTGGCTTGGTGCCATGAAGTCGGAAATGGATTCCATGTATGAAAACCAAGTTTGGAACTTGGTTGACCCACTGAAGGCATAAAGCCTATAGGGTGCAAGTGGGTTTTCAAGAAGAAAACCGACATGGATGGTAATGTGATTACCTATAAGGCTAGATTGGTGGCGAAAGGATATCGTCAAAAGCAAGGTGTTGATTATGGCGAAACCTATTACTTTAGCTATGCTTAAATCCATTCGGATGCTCCCAGCGCTCATTATGATTATGAGATATGGCGGATGGATGTGAAAACAACTTTCCTTAATGGAAACTTGCTCGAGGGCGTGTATATGATACTGACTGAGGTTTCACATCGGTTGATAAAACCAAGGTATGCAAATTGCGGGATCCATTTATGGATTGAAGCAAGCATCCGAGCTGGAATATCCGTTTTGATGAGACAATCAAAAGTTTGATTTCTCACAAAATCGAGCGAACCTTGTGTGTACAAGAAGGTTAGTAGAGTGCGATCGTGTTCCTAGTATTGTATGTCGATGACATATTACTTATAGGAAGCGATGATGTTTCAATCTTACGATCGATGAAGGTTTGGTTATCAAGACATTCTCCATGAAAGACACAGGAGAAGCAACCTACATCCTGGGATTAAGATCTATAGAGATAGATCGAAGCAGTTGCTTGGTCTTTCGCGTCTACATATATAGGCCGAGTGCTAAGAGGTTTAGCATGTCGGAATCCAAGAAAGGTTATACCCATCGGGCATAGGTACACCTTTGAAGTCTATGTGTCCGCGCCGCGAGAAGGCGAGAGGATTTGCATGAGTAAGATTCCCTATGCATGATAGGATCTATCATGTATGCTATATTATGTACGAGGCCCGATGTATCGTATGCTCACGAGTGTCACGGCGGATACCAATCGATCGAGAATGGATCATTGGGCGGTATTAAGGCGATCCTTAAGTACTTGAGAAGAACTAAGGATGTGTTCCTAATATATGGAGAAGGGTACATGGTGATACGTGGGTATCACGGATGCGGATCGAATGACAAGGATGATTCCATGTCTTGATGCAGGTATGTATTCACCTAGAATGGAGGCGCAAGAAGTTGGAAAGGTTCCAAGCTTGACACTATAGCGGATTCTGCCACTAAGGCAGAATACGTTGCGACTTTAGGCGACAAAGGGCGGTTTGGATCAAGTAGTTCATCTATGAACTTGATGTGGTCTCATCGATGATCCAAACATGTGCTTCCGCTATCATCTTATCGAGAGAGATCATAAGTAGGAAGAAATACAAATCGAGAAAATTCCCACTGAAAGGAACTTAGCGGATCCTTTGACTAAAGCATTACCTCAAAGTAAGTTTGAGGGTCATGTTAGAGCTTATGGTATTGGATACCGTAGCGATTGGCATTAGGCCAAGTGGGTCATTAGTAATATATGAGAGATGTCCTAAGGCAATGCCTTATGTATGAACCATTTATATGATAAATGAAGATTCACTATTTGAGTATACATGTTTAATGTATTTGATTGGATCTTAAACTCATTTCTTGAATGTCACGATCGATTCACGGCATGAGAGAATTTGTGATTGGATCACAACTAGTGAGTATCTCTACATGTGTAATTGTGATGTATCGGAATTATCCTAGTCGATGAATTGATGGATTTGGACACCATCAGTTACGCCGAGACTAACACAGTATACTCCTTGGTGTATCAAGCGGTGATTCTCCTGGAGACATTGTGATGTCGGAGTTAATCGTGGATGCTAGTTATGGTAACTAGTTCATTGGAGTGACCGGTAGTAAGACTTCATATGGTTCTCTGCATATATAGATATGTCGATGAAGTTCTTCTTTGTGGCTTAAGTCACGATGTTCCTTTGACTTGCGGTATTCAAGTCATCTTGATCATGGAGACTTATGCTTTGACATCTTAAGCAAACATCTCAGGAGATGTGGACCGGATGATTGGGTATAAGTCAGTGATCGAAGGTGTTTGAATAGCCTATAAAGATTCACCACTCCTTGCGAGGAGATGTATACCCATGGCCTCTCGTCGGATTGTTACTAAAGTCTTTGGCCAAAGCATTACATGTTTAGAGTAAGGTACTCTTGATACATGTGGAGTAACTAGAATCCGTGGGGCGAGAAATGATACTTGGGCTAGGTGTGGCGTAGTCGACCTAGTGAGGTGACACAATAGACCATGTCTGAACCAAGTGGGTATAAGATGAGTGAAGGGAATGGGGCACGATTCATTCGAAGGTTTCTTGAAGGGTTTGAAATAGTTACGGATCAGTTGATCTTTTGGTTAATTGGGGATCATGATGTACTACTAGGTGCCACTCATGATGCGTTCTATAATTAATGGTTAATTATAGGCGGCCAACATAAACCGAGAACCTATTTGGTCACCACTGTGAGCAGTGTAATCCAAAGGATTTAAAGCGAGCTTGAGAATGGGATTCTCAGACCGAGAGAAACTATGTTTGGTTGGACCAAACATAAAGCGAGCATGAAATTGTTTCAGTCGCAATGGAAGCATGGATGGGCCGTGTCTTATGAAGACATAATGGATGGACCAAAATGGTTTGGTTCTAATCCAATGGATGAGAATAAACCAAAGGGTTTGGTTTATTTTAAACGAATGAACCAAAAGTTGGTTCGGTTCGTTTTAACTTAAAATAAACCATCATGGTTTGGTTTATTTTAACTTATCTTAATGGAGCGGGTTAACGGGCTTTATGGATATGATCCATTAACCATTAAGAGAATTAGTTCTCTATAAAATAGGGCTTAAACACTAACCCTAAAACTAATCCAAACCCTAGCCGCCCAACATGTTGTTGCCGCCCAACACATTGTTGCCGCCCAGCTTGTGGTGGCGCCGTCCAGCTCCTTGCCGGCGTCCAAGCTCAAGCCGGTGAACCTCCGGCGACCCTCCGGTGATCTCCTATAGGTTCGGCATCAAGGTGAGCTTTTTCTCTCCTTGTTTTGGCCGGTGCCTACTCCTCCACCAAGCTGTCCAGTTTTCTGGACAGCTTCTTCTCCTCTCGTCGGAGTGTCGTTTGGACGACGGTTAGTGCTCCGACAGCGGCTAACATACCGGGGATTTGATCTCCGGTAATCCTCTGAGGTGGAGGACGAAGGATTCGTCAAACGGTTGACGAACACCTCTCCGGAGAAGCGAGTTTTGAGAACTCGTTCTGGATCCGAATTTGGATTCGGATCGTGATCATCTCTCGATCACGTCGTCTTCAACACGAGGCTAGTAACCCGTACGAAGACGAAGCTCGTGACTTAGCGAAGTCATCCCGAGGAGCTCAGCGTGGATACGGATAGAGACGATTCTTACGAGGATCGTTCCGGTTGATGCCGTTCCCGCTACACGTCATACGGAAGGTATAACGTAGTTTAATTTCCTTTTATTGCAAATTTTAATTTACGGTTATGTCTACACTTGTTGTAATAGCATGCGTGTGTTGTGTGTGTTGTAATAAATATAGATTTATTATTTTTAATTGCTTCCGCTGTGTTCATGTTTACGAAACATGATCGAACACACACACGCCGCGGTGCCGGAAACCCAACAGCATGATGATGAGGTTGAGTGGTACTACTCATGGAGTTAGATGTTGATTAATTAATTGTCAGTAAATTAATTAATCAATGGACATTCGAGATCTTAAACGCGGGGAGATAGAAGTACAAACAATATATGGAGCCCATATTAACTTATGAGGGTTGGTGAGGTAGATCAATGATAATCCTCTAGTGGAATGGATTATCATTAATGGATCAGACTTTATGTGGGCTTGATCCATTGGGTGGCCAAGATCCTATTCCTCCTCATGGTCCCTATTGTAGCCTATTAAAACCTCATGGAGCTTAGATCCGATAATGGAAAATAAAACTCTAGATCCGACGGTAGAGATTAAATCTCTAGATCCGACGGTAGAGATTAAATCTCTAGATTCGACGGTTGAGATTAAATCTCTAGATCCGACGGTTGAGATTAAATCTCTAGAACTGACGGTGGAGATTAAAACAAGGCTTAAGCCTAACTCTATAAAAGGAGGGATTAGGGTGGGCAGCAAGAGCAATTGGAGGCAAGGAAGGATTAGGGTTTGGGCGGCCACAAATTAGGAAATATTTTCCTTCTTCTTCCTTAGTTGGCCGGCGCCCATCCTCTCCTCTCCTCTCTTTGGCCGGCATCCAAAGCTCTTCTTTCTCTTCTCCTTGGCTAGTGGAAACAAGGGTTAGGGTGATTCCTTGGAGCTCTTGGCCGACGACCACCATCCCCTCTCTTTGAGCCGGCGGCATGCTTCAAGTTGGGAGCTTGTTGGTTGGTCCTAGATAGAGAAGAGTTTTGATTATATACTTCCTCTTGTTCGGAGTGAGCAAGGAAAGGAAGATCGTGATCTAGGAGGCTTTGACTTTTAGAAGATCATCGCCCACATGACGTCCAAAAGGAGGAAGGACATACAATAGAAGATCGAGAGGTATAAATTTTGCTTGTTTATATTCTTTTGTATTATGTGTATAATTGTTTTTCAATTATATGCATATTATATGTTTTGTTTTGTGGCTAAATTAACTTGGACCCTGAATACAAACACAAAAGCCGGTGATCCGTACATCGTCTATTCAACGACTAATCGTAGAACAGAGGTTGGTTGCTTGAACAACAAGTTTGTTCAAGTGACTACTCTAATCGAATAGCACAATGATGAAATGGTAGCTTGGGTGATCTCTCCTTGTCAAGGATAAATTTTTTTATCTGGGGACGTAGAAGGGATCTCCATGAACAAGCGGCCGAGTTGAAGTGGGAAGCGAAGTTTCCTACCTTCAAGTGGTATCAGAGCCACGGTTTCCGGTTTTGTGTATTTCGGATTCGGTTACTTTTATGCACTTTTCATATATTATATGTGTGGTATAATAGTAGGATGTGCATAGGTTAAATTTTTGGTTGCAGGAATATGATCCAACTATTATGGTCATATGTGTGTATGTGATTGTATGTGTGTAATTGTATATTTTGTTGAATCCTCGGGGTTGACGAGGCTAGTATTTAATTTTTGTAATTAGATATGACATTGTTTAGACACTCCTTTTATTTTAGTTTACTTTCGATCTAGATTTCATGTACACTCCCTCGTAGAGTATAGGATCGATGGATGTAAATAAAAATAGCTTTTCTCGGCTCGGATCTCCGGATGGCTTGTACATGACGTAGGGAAGAGCGGACAAGATGGTGATACGACGGGAGGCATATTGGAAACAAAAGTTGTTGGTGCAATCGGCCCAGGTCACGATTGACCAGGACTCGAGTTTGACTTGAGTGATGTTTTGATGTTTCGACAAAAACATATGACAATGTAATTGTCATTTGGTATAGTCCAAGGCTTGAGTACTTGGCATGGAAAGTCCAAGTGGGACACTTGGCACATGAAAAGTCCAAGCATTGGTCTTGGCATGGAAAGTCCAACATGGGTTGGCAAGGAAAAGTCCAAGCTTGAGCCTTGGCATTTGAGAAGTCCAAGGGTTTGATATTGGCAGCGTAAAGTCCAAGCGGGAGTCTTGGCAGCATAAGTCCAATGGTTGGCGGCGTAAGTCCAATGTGCCTTGGCGGTGTAGACACCGTTAGCATGACATAGCCGATGGAAGCACCTGAAGGCTAGCGCGATGGATGAACAAGTCATGGATGACTTGGAGGGATCCGAGAGGCGTGAGGCTGATGGAGGTGGCTAGAAGGCTTAGGTCTAGGCTAAGGGTGGTCTAGCAAGTATGGGGAAACCATACTTGGGTTAAAACCTCATGGTTGAGGTGTGTCAGTCGACTGATGCCATGTGGCGATCATTGGACCGTCAACTAGGGTTTGACTGAAGTGTAGCCTAGCGATCGCCATTGTTAGCGATCGACTAATGAGCAGCGATCGTGATCATGTGATCGATCGATGCTCAATTTTCGCCACGCGAATGGAGTCTCACTCATTCGAGATGAGCAGTCAAGTGATGGCTCATCAGTCGACTGATGGTCATGATCAGTCGACTAATGTCCTAGCCGTTGGATTTTTTTTCCAGCGTGGATTACACCGTTGTCTCACGACAGCGGTGTGATCGGTCATGATGGTCCCGATCGGTCGGTGATCGACCTTTCGACCTGAGTTGAAGCTATATAAGGAGCTCGTGATGGAGGAAAAGATAGCGATTTTCTTGAGCGAAATTGAAGAGGGAAGTTGGTGCTTTCCAGTCCTTCAAAGCTAGTTCAAGGCAATCAAAGATCAAGCAATCCAAAGCTCTTGTAAAGTATTTTTTCCTTGCATTTGTATTTCATATTGTTTTTACTTGTATCTACTTGATTATTGTTGTAATCATATTGTACGAGGTTTCTCTGCCTCCGGAGTGTTCTGAGAAGGAGTTATTGTTATAGTGGTGTGTGATTGGCATCGCTAGGGTTCGTACGAACCCGATCCGTGGAGTAGGAACCGTGCGATTCTGAACCACGTTATATCGTTGTGTTAGCGTGTTGTGAATTTCGTTATCGTTATTACTTTTCTATTTCCGCTGCGCTAACGAAATTGTAGAAACAAACGCGAAAGAATTACATTGACGCTATTCACCCCCCTCTAGTCGTTACAATATTTCTAACAAGTGGTATCAGAGCCCGGGGCTCTTCTACGGACTAACCGCCTGGAGCTAAGACAAAAGGCTAGAGGGTAAAGATGGAATTCCAAGACAAGCTTGGATGGGATATCAATACTCTACCTCCATATGATCCAGAAGATTTTCCGGCGTGGAGAGCAAGAATGGAAACATTCTTGATGATGAACATAGAGGATTGGTTCATCCTCGTTGAAAGCCTTGAACCCCCTAGGGATAAGAAGGGGAATGTCCTAAAATTGAAAAAGTGGACCCAAGAGCAACGTCAAAAGCTCAAGACCGAAGTTAAGGTAACGAAACTTTTGGAAGATTTAATCCCTAATGATGTTTTGTGCAAGCTAGGGGATTACATGTATGCCAAGGAGCTATGGAGAAAATTGGCAAGATTCCATGAGGAAAGTTCATCCTCAAGTGAAAGTGAGGAATCGGAAGTTGAGATGGAGTCAACTTCCGGATCGGAGAAAGAAGAAGTAGAAGAGATGGAAGAAGCATCTACTTCTAGGATTGAGGAGGAGAGACCATCCTCTACACCGGAGTAACCTCAAGAAGAGCCTTCAACATCCGATCAAGATGAGGAAGCTCAAAATTCAACTCCGGCACCTACCACCACCCTAGGTAACTCAAACACTTTTCCAATAAAAATCATATAATGTGCTTTGAGTGTAGGGAGTATGGGCATTACAAGAGCAAATGCCCAAAGAAGGTTAGGAAAGCTTCTTCGGCGCCCAAAAGTCAACAAAAGTCAAAGGATGCCGGTTCCCCAAGTCAAAAGAGCAAGGAGCATATTATATGCTTCAAGTGCCATCAAAAGGGGCATTATAGAAGTCAATGCTCTAGGGAGGAAAAGACCCAAGAAGAAGCATCACAAGTAGGGGAGCTAAGGTTAACCCTAAGGTACATTTTAATAGTGCATCTTCTAATTTAAATGTTAAAAAGCATGCTAGGAATTTAAATTCTCCTGCAATTTATGAAAAGCATGCTAATAGGAATAAATGTTTTTTATTAGGAGCTAAAAGTGTCCATTTTAGTAATAAGGAGAAATTTGGGACTAATGTCCCTAGAAAAACCATACCTAGGGAATCTATTAAGAAAATACAAGAACATCTAGGTGTTAATCCAAAATGGACTAGGCGTATGCCAAGGAAGTCCAATGCCCAAGATTTAAATCAAAATTCTAAAATTGGGCAATTAGAATTAGAAAACCAAGCCTTGAGGTCAAGGCTTGAAAAACTTGAGAAGACCCTCAACACTATGCAAAATCATTTTAAAGGGTCTAATGGTCAAACTCCTAGGTCAAGAAGTCAAAGTCAACATCTAGGACCTAAGAGTCAAAAGTCAACCAAGGGCAAGAATGGTTTGGGTCACAAACCTAAGTCCAAGGTGACTTATCATAGTGTTCCATTTGACTATGGAACACTAACTAGGTCTAGGAAGACCAAGGTCAATGGGGAAATCATCCCTAGAGTTGACCAAGGTTTGTGCCTCGTGGCCAAGGTTTCGAAGAAAACTAGGGTGGCCGCTAAGAAGGTTGTTAGGGAGGTAATCCCTAAGGTTAACCTAGGCAAGACCAAAATGACCAAGGCTAATAAGCCTAGAAAGGTCATTAGGAAGGTATCTAGGGAGGTTATCCCTAAGGAATACCTAGTTAATTCAATGAGCTCAAATAGATTTTGGGTTCCAAAGAGCGTGCCAACCATGATTGAATGAGTAGTTAACTCAACCATGGTAAAGATGACACTTTAGGTTATTTTCAAGGTTATGGGTGCCTTGGAAAAACATTTGAGCTTTAATCCTAAAGGATTTTAGGATGTGCCAATATAGTTTTTGAAAAACATTAAAATCAATAAAAGTGGCACAATCTAGATTTAGAGGTCATAGTGTGTAACTTTGATTGTTGGCACACTTTAAAAGTTCATGTAAAAGTAACATCAAGAGTGATACTCAAGTGTCACACAACTTGATGTCTTGTACTCACCATGCTTCATATGTTTTACCATATGTTTGCATGGAAGGAATGTCTAGGATGGATTGCATCTCACAAAATAAGTCTTTTACCTTGATTGTGTATTTCAACACTTAGAAAGGGTGAGATGTTAGGATTTGGAAATCATTGAATGTTAATGTTTGCAAAAATGAAATAAAACATTAAAACACATTAACAAATACATGAATGTAAGTGTAACATCAATATATTCGATATACAAGAATAAACATGATAAAATGGATTAATTAGATGAAGAAATCGAGATTTTCGTAATTTGAGAAATCGGATATCGATCGATCGATAACAACTGTAGCACGATCAATGATGGTCATCGATCAGTGTTGCTGTTGGCTTCATGACTTGAACATCGCATCGGATGGGATACATCGATCGGTAGTAATGCTTCATCGAGGCCGAGGGCATCGTCGAGTGCTCAACGATCGGTCGAGTGATGCGCATCATCAATCGATGATGTTTACCGTAGCACGCCACGAAGGTTCGCGATCGATTGCCGGATCGATCGCCGTCGGCTCGGAAAACCCGGTAATAAACCGCGATCAGTCGACTGATGTGACTGATGCTCACATCAGTCGACTGCATCGCGATTTTATAACGTCGAACTGCTAGGGTTCGGCGTCTTCACTCGATGCGCCTTCGTTCTTTTCTCCTTCTCCGATCGCCATCTTTTTCTCCGACCGATCCTTCCAGCCGTGCCAGCCGCCCAAGGTGTTAGGTTTGTTAGATGAGCCCTAATTTGCCTTAGGTCACTTATTTCAAGCCGTGTTTCACTCGTTCTAGGGTTTATCTCCTTGTTTTTCCGATTAGGTTCCGTCTCGAGTTCTCCGAACCTTCCACCTCAAAGAATATCGAGCATTTCCTCCGGCCACACCTCCAAATGGCGCCTAAGTAACACTCTTCTTACCCAAGCCCTAATTTGTCTTTCCATTAGAATTTAGTTTTTATCTAATCATGTATTATGTCCTTGCATGTCATATCATTACATTGCATTCATAATAGGAAAGCCCGTAGGAATGATCCACCCGAGGGTGAATCTCGATTGTACTAACCTATGTTAGTTAGGTACATCGATAGGGACTTTTTCAACCGCCATTGTAGTGATGTCATGGAATTAATTGCATACTACAATCTCATGAAAATCGTCTTATGCACGCATCCAATTAATGATGACCTTCTTAAGGAATTTTATCAAAACCTAAAAAAGGTGGATGACGGCCCTACCTACATTACTCGCATTGCAAAACGTGAGTTAGAATTCACTCCTGCGATACTGCAGGAGTTTCTCGAGTGTAGGCCCTCAGATGATACCTTTATCTTTTTCCCTACCATGGATTTTCCTTTACCCGAGCCCTTTGACCATATCTCTATGGAGTCCATGCATGAGCATATCTTTGGTTATCCTCGTCCACCGGCCCAGAATTTATTCCCTATCACTGAGTTATCTGCACCTGACAATGTACTTTACAAGGTCATTGTTGGGTGTTTTCTTCCTATCGTCACTCGGGGTCTGGCCAAGATTCGGCCTCCCCATCTCTTTCTTTTATACGCCATGCGTCATAGGTTAGACATTAACTTTGCACTAAACATGTTTCATTGCATTGTGCATTTCACTTCCCCTGTACAAGGGAAAGTGCATATGCCATATGGTCATATCATCACAGCATGGCTAGAGTCCGTAGGCGTTAACATCCACAGGGGTTCTCTGAGAGCGCTATCGGAGGTGTACGACTGTATATCAGTTCGTAACTTCTCGTTAGCAAAGCTACGGATGGGGGCTGGACAGATGGAGTTGGCACCTCGACCACCACCCAGGGCACGCAGAGAGCCTCCTCCGGTACCCAGAGAGGCGACAGAGGACTACGAGGATCTGACGCCAGCGATGAGATGATGATCGACGCCGAATCATCGGCCGGCGGTCCATCGATCGTCGTGGCTGAGTCCAAATTTCGAGACTATCGCGATCGGTTGACTCTAAGGTCAGCCGAGTTATTGGCAGCGACATCTTTCGGCGCACGTCTTGATCGGATGGAGGAGTCCCAGAGCCGCATCGAGCAGCATCAGCTCGATATGTTAGAGATGATGCGGGCCTGGACCTTGAGTCAGCAGCCTCCTCCACCGCCACCTCCTGAAGACGATTAGATATTGAGGATATTAGATTTTCTGTGGTTGTCAGTTTTTGTAGTGAGATTGAGCATAGCCAATCTCCATTTTGAATGTAAAAGACTAAATTTTTAAGTTAAATGAAATTTGTGTTTGAAAATCTTGTGTGTGGATGAGTACTTATATTATTGTATTTCTTATAAAGTTGATATATCATGACATGAAATCGCATCCTATCATATACCATATCATGTCGTTGTTTAGGGTTATTTTAGATGTCATGTGTTCTTAAAGTTCATCATATGCCATGACATCATGATCATTGGTCATGTTTTATTTTATCACTATGCCATGATCATTTCATGCATTAATTTGATTGAACATTGATTTAAGGAAAATGACATGACTTGAAGTCTCACTTATAAGGGAATCAAGTAGAGTTGCCTAGAAAATGCATGAAACCCTAGATAAAGTAAATCAAAACCCACATCTCACATCACATTGACATGTATGTGTATTTATACACCCTAGATACATGTGAGATGCTAGGATAATAAGTTAGGTTCAAGGTGCATAGTGCATCTAGATGAACTCAAACTTATTTCAACTATCACCAAGAATCATAAGGAAAGCTAATATACAAGTTATGTATATTTAGCCAATAAATTATGGTTCAAAATAGGTTTTCAAAAACATTTTAAAATCAATTTAGAAAACCTTGGTGAAGTCTATCTTTTGATAGCCATCATCATTGTAGAAGTTGATACAAAGTGGATCAAAAACTTTAAAGTTTTTAATAGTTTTGAACTTTGTATCAATCTCCTATTTCAATGGTAAAAATATTTTTCCAAAATTTTTCACTGATTGTATGTGTGATAAGTAATATACGTATCAAGTTTCATGATTTTTTGATTTACGTAGAATTACTTATGAATTTCCAAAAGTTGAGTCTGATTTACAAAATCAGGTTTTGATTATCGATCACTAGCTCTGATCTGATCGTGATGGTGCGTTGGAATCGACTACATAGTATCACTCGACTATTGCCTCGTGCGGATCGATGGACATATCGATCGTAGGTAAGTCGTGATAGCCTGATTTCGGGGTAACCAAAGTTGTTTAACCCGATTTCAGCTGCGGTTAAGGTCCCTAACCACTCCTGACCCTAGGATATGCCTTGGGAAGCATGATGAAGGGTGAAAATCCATTGGATATGGATTAGGAGAAGTGTTTAGGGTTTGTATCAATTTCAAGGTGTTAAAAAGTTCAATGTTGAATTTCTACCCTTAATTTTTGATGGCTTAGAGTTCCTATTGGCTTAGGGGCTTCCCAAGGACATTGTTGGTGCAATGGTCAAGGGGGAGCAAGCCTTTAGGGGGAGGTATCCATCTTGGATGATGGATGTGTTTTTCTCCTTGAAAAGGAAAAGTTATTGGGAAAGTATCATCAATTGAGAAAATTGATGGGTTTTTGATACCCAATTTGGAAATTGGGAGAGTAAATAGGATTGCCTCTCTTGAGTGATATATGACTTATCACTAGGAAGATGGTAGGCATCCTAGGTATTTTTGGACCAAGGGGGAGATTGTAAGATCTCATTGGGACATGAGACATTGACCTCCTTGGAGAGAAAACCTTTTTGATGTTAGTCAAAAAGGGGGAGAATGTTTGGGGGAGAACATTTGGAGAGTATTTACCAATTTGAGATAATTGGTAAAGGATTTGAGTTAGTGTTCTAACTCAATCATTTGTTTGGTTTTTGTCAAACATCAAAAAGGGGGAGATTGTTGGTACTATCGGCCCAGGTCACGATTGACCAGGACTCGAGTTTGACTTGAGTGATGTTTTGATGTATCGACAAAAACATATGACAATGTAATTGTCATTTGGTAAAGTCCAAGTCTTGAGTACTTGGCATGGAAAGTCCAAGTGGGACACTTGGCACATGAAAAGTCCAAGCATTGGTCTTGGCATGGAAAGTCCAACATGGGTTGGCAAGGGAAAGTCCAAGCTTGAGCCTTGGCATTTGAGAAGTCCAAGGGTTTGATATTGGCAGCGTAAAGTCCAAGCGGGAGTCTTGGCAGCATAAGTCCAATGGTTGGCGGCGTAAGTCCAATGTGCCTTGGTGGTGTAGACACCGTTAGCATGACATAGCCGATGGAAGCACCTGAAGGCTAGCGCGATGGATGAACAAGTTATGGATGACTTGGAGGGATCCGAGAGGCGTGAGGCTGATGGAGGTGGCTAGAAGGCTTAGGTCTAGGCTAAGGGTGGTCTAGCAAGTATGGGGGAACCATACTTGGGTTAAAACCTCATGGTTGAGGTGTGTCGATCGGCGATGCCATGTGGCGATTGGTGGACCAAGTCAACTAGGGTTTGACTGCGGGAAGTGGCCTATCGATCGCCATTGTTAGGCAATCGGTGATGGAGCAACGATCGATCATGTGATCGATCGTGATGCTTGGATTTTCGGCCATAGAATGGAGTCTCACTCGACTGCTAAGACGAGCAGTTGAGTGATGGCTCATCAGTCGACTGATGGTCATGATCAGTCGACTGATATCCTAGCCGTTGGATTTTTTTTCCAGCGTGGATTACACCGTTGTCTCACAAAATGTGATCGATGATCGATGGTCCGATCGATATAAGGAGCTCGTGATGGAGGAAAAGATAGCGATTTTCTTGAGCGAAATTGAAGAGGGAAGTTGGTGCTTTCCAGTCCTTCAAAGCTAGTTCAAGGCAATCAAAGATCAAGCAATCCAAAGCTCTTGTAAAGTGTTTTTTCCTTTACTTGCATTTGTATTTCATATTGTTTTTGCTTGTATCTACTTGATTATTGTTGTAATCATATTGTACGAGGTTTGTCCGCCTCCGGATTGTTCCGAGAAGGAGTTATTGTTATAGTGGTGTGTGATTGACATCGCTAGGGTTCGTACGAACCCGATCTGTGGAGTAGGAACTGTGCGGTTCCGAACCATGTTATATCGTTGTGTTAGCGTGTTGTGAATTTTGTTATCGTTATTACTTTTCTATTTCCGCTGCGCTAACGAAATTGTTGAAACAAACGCGAAAGAATTACATTGATGCTATTCACCCCCCCCTCTAGCCGTTACAATATTCCTAACAAAAGCCATAATAGTTGGAAAATTTTTCTTTTTCATATTTATTGCTTATTGTTTGATATGCATGTCGTAGACTAGAAAATTTCTCAATTTTAGATTACTAAGTGGGAGAGGGATATTTTTATAAATTCCCACGGCCTCCATTACGATTTGACATGTGATGCAAACAAACTTACGCGTCGGCTCTGAGTGGCTTCTTCCACATCGGATGAGTTTGTTTGTGGATCACAAGGTCGAATATGGTTATAGAAAATTATTAAGGAGCGTGTGTACTTCCCCATCGGAAGACACATAACCCGAGATAATTACCTTAGTACCGGGTAATGGTGAACACTTAGATACAAATATAAGTATCCTCCCCATCGAAGTCACTGCTTTTATTTGTAGGAACGAAGAGGAACCAACTATTAATTTTATTTGTCAAAATGTTAGGTTGACAAGATAGTAAAATTAATGGGTGAAACCTCCTCTTACAAATGTAGAATTCGTATACGTCCACACTATCGTGGCATACAATATTCTTGGTTTTTTGAGGTGTTGGTTGATTTTAAAATTTTATTGTTTGAGGAATCAATAATTTTTTGAAATATAATGTTTTAATCTATGTGATTCTTAGGTTGTTTTCAAAATAACTTTCAACCCGCTTGCTATGATACTGAAAGAAAATAAACTTACTGGACCCAATTATGTTGATTGGAAGAGGAATCTTGACATTGTCTTGACTGCTGATGAATACAAATATGTACTCCTCGAAGAGTGCCCTCCTAAACATGCGAATGATTCTTGGGAAAAGGAGAAGGAGAGTTATAAAAAGTGGATTAAGGCCGATGAGATGGCGCGGTGTTACATTTTGGCATCTATGTCAAATGTACTGCAACATCAGCATCAAGTCATGCCCACTGCTTATGACATGATGCTCAATCTCAAAGAACTTTTCGGACATCAGAATCGGGCTGCTAAGCAAGAAGCCATGAGGAACTTGATGACGACCACCATGATCGAAGGAACACCCATGAGGGATCATGTTCTCAAGATGATGGCTCATTTGAATGAGCTAGAAGTCCTCGGAGCTGAGATCGATGGGGAAACCCACGTCGATATCATTCTCCAGTCTCTACCTAGGAGTTTTGAGCAGTTCTGTTTGAACTACAATATGAACAAGAGGTTGTATTCTTTGGCGGAGCTTCTGATAGAACTCCAGGCAGCAGAGGGGCTTTTTTGTCAGAGTGCTCAGGCGCAAGCCATGGTTGCCCAAAAGGTTTCTACTTCTAAGCCGAAAGGCAAGAAGAAGAAGAAACAAGCTGGGGCAAAGGTGGCGGGAGGAACTCAGGGATGAGTGAAGAAGCCGAAAGGCAAGTGCTTCACTTGCAAGCAAATTGGACACTGGAAGAAGGACTGCCCCAACCGGAAGCAGAACAAAGGTATATCTTTTGGTCTAGTCATTGAAACATGTTTAGCGGTGTTATCTACCGACACCTGGTGTGTAGATATGGGAGCCACTGATCATGTCTGCAATACTTTGCAGGGGTTCCAGAAAACCAGACGACTGGCTGAGGGAGAGATTACCGTATACTTGGGCGATGCCACGAAGGTGGCGGCTATTGCAGTGGGAGATGTTTATTTGTCTTTTGAGAAAAATAAAGTTTTGGTTCTTAAAAATTGCCTTTATGTACCTCTATTTAGAAAGAATTTGATTTCAGTTTCTAAATTGTTTATAGATGTATATTCTATTTCTTTTAATGACAGAGTTGTTATAAAAAGGAATAGTGAGATTATCTGTTCTAGTGCATTGATAAGAAATTTGTATACACTTGAACCAAAAGCTCCCACAATGCAAATAGAAGTGAATAGCTCATCTTCTAATTCCAATAAGAGAAAAGAACCTTCGAAGATGAACCAAACATATCTTTGGCATCTAAGGCTTGGTCATATTAACCTAAGTAGAATTCAAAGGTTGATAGCTGATGGACCTATGAGTTTGTTAGTAGTGGAAGACTTCCCAACCTATGAATCTTACTTGGAAGGTAAAATGACCAAGAGGCCTTTCAAGGCCAAGGGGTATAGAGCCAAAGATGTGTTGGAATTGGTTCATTCTGATTTGTGTGGTTCTATGTCTATCCAGGAAAGAGGTGGCTTTGAATATTTTGTCTCTTTTATAGACGATTATTCAAGGTATGGATACATTTACTTGATGCGCCGCAAGTCTGAATGCTTTGACAAGTTCAAAGAATTCAAGGCTGATGTGGAGAAACATCAAGGTAAAAGTATCAAGACACTACAATCTGATCGTGGTGGTGAGTACCTCCTGGGAGAGTTTAGGAATTACTTATTAGAGGTTGGAATTCAATCCTAATTGTCTACACCTGGCACACCCCAGTAGAATGATGTAGCAGAGCGAAGGAATAGGACTCTTATGAAGATGGTTAGATCGATGATGAGTTATTCTGAGTTGCCAGATTCATTCTGGGGATATGCTCTAGATACGACAGTGTATATTCTGAACTTGGTTCCATCTAAATCAGTGCCTTCTACTCCCACAGAATTGTGGACTAGGTGAAAGCCTAGTCTGAGACATATTCGGATTTGGGGAGTCGATTACATGTCTTTGGCGGATCTTTGTAAGTTCGAACCTCGTGCAGTGCATGTTCGTTTGCTATCCTAGAGGAACGAAAGGTGGTTTGTTTTATAGTCCTAGAGATCAGAGGGTTATCGTTAGTACGAACGCTAGATTTCTAGAGGAAGACTATGTGATGAACCACAAGCCCATGAGTAAGATTTTTCTGGAGGAATTGAAAGGGGAAGTTACTACTTCAGTACCACCGGAACAAGAGGATATACCACAAGTGACTGCACCGCGTGTCACAGAGGATACACAGGTGATACCTCATCGTAGTGGGAGGGTTGTGAGATAACCTGATAGATTCATGCTCTTGGGAGAATCTTCTGATTTGGTCCCTGGCAAACATGAACCTGATCCATGGACATTTGACGAGGCAATCCAAGATAAAGATGTGATATCTTGGCAAAGTGCAATGAATGCTGAGATTGAATCTATGGATTCAAATCAGGTCTGGGAGCTAGTAGAACAACCCAATGGTGTAAAAGCCATTGGATGCAAGTGGATCTACAAAAGAAAGAGAGGAATAGACGGGAAGGTTGAGACCTTCAAAGCAAGGCTTATTGTGAAGGGGTATACTCAGAAAGAGGGTATCGATTATGAGGAAACTTTTTCGTCGGTAGACATACTTAAGTCTATCCGAATTCTCTTATGCATTGCTGCTCATATGGATTATGAGGTATGACAGATGGATGTCAAGACAGCTTTCCTTAATGGAAGTCTTGAGGAAAACATCTATATGAAGCAACCAAAGAGATTCATTGCAAAGGGTAAAGAGCATCTTGTGTGTAAGCTTAATCGGTCCATTTATGGATTGAAGCAAGCTTCGAGGTCTTGGAACATCCGCTTTGATGAGGGAATCCAGTCTTATGGATTTATTCAAATCCCGGATGAGTCCTGTGTATACAAGAGATGTGACAGAAACGTAGTGATATTTCTTATACTTTACGTAGATGACATTTTGTTAATTGGAAACAATGTCAAGGTGTTATCGGACATAAGGGTATGGTTGTCTAAACAGTTTGATATGAAGGACTTGGGAGAAGTGGGACACATCCTTGGGATTAAGGTTATAAGGGATCGCAAGAAAAGGATATTGTGATTATCTCAAGCTTCATACATAGACACAATTATGGATCGTTTTAGCATGCAAAACTCCAAGAAAGGATTTCTACCTTTCAAGCATGGAGTTCCTTTATCTAAGGAGATGTGTCCTAGAACATCTGAGGAGATAGAGGAGATGAAGGCGGTTCCTTATGCTTCGGCAGTAGGAAGCCTCATGTATGCGATCTTTGTCAGAGACCGGATATCCGCTGCTGGCATGGTTAGCGATCATCGTAATCCAATCAGACAGGGACATTGGACTGCGGTAAAGCATATATTGAAGTATCTAAGAAGGACTAGGAATTATATGCTAGTTTACCAGGCAGACCAATTACTCTCTGTGGGTTACACAGATTTCGACTTCCAATCATACAGGGATAACAGTAAGTCTACCTCAGGTTTTGTGTTTACTTTAGGAGGTGGAACCATTGTATGGAGGAGTGTCAAGAAGAAATGCGTGGTGAACTCTACCATGGAAGTTGAGTATGTGGCAGCCTCTGAGGTGGCCAAAGAAGCTGTATGGCTCAGGAACTTCTTGATGGACTTGGATGTGATTCCTGGTTTGCCCAGAACTATCACAATTTATTGTGATAATAGTGGTGCAGTTGCAAACTCGAAGGAACCATGAGCCCATAAGGCAAGTAAACACATAGAGCGCAAGTATCACCTGATACGAGAAATCGTAAAGCGAGGAGAAGTAGCTGTGGCCAAGATTGCATCGGAGGATAACCTGACAGATCCTTTCACTAAGGCCCTTCTGGCGAGAGCTTTTGATAGACATGTGGAGGGAATGAGAATCATATGTATGGCAGTTTGAGTACAGTGTAGTCTTTTAGTAAAATTGGGAGATTGTTGGGATGTATACAGAGAAGTCTATCTTTGTATGAACATCTTTAGTTTTGAAATAAGAATCACATGATCATTGTTTGCATATTTATGGCTATGCATATTGTCTAATACATTACATTGTAGATAACATGGTGTGTAGTGTCACACGGGAGATCATGTTATCAGTTCCTTGTAAAGTATAAGTAAAGGCTCACAACCGAGATGGTTTTGGACAAACCATTGGCATGGTTGTAGTGTGATTTGGTATTGGTTTGTCTTGACCATAGAATCACACTAGTACACTTTGTGTGTATTGAGCAGGACCAACTTAGAGGTGATTCGATTTATTGCTGACTACATAATCGAATTGGACCTCAGATATTATGTTGTACATGCTCTTAATCCCGACATAATAACGGGCACATATACTTAGTATTCATTTCTTTGATTTACCAATGGACGAGATTTATAGAGTAAATCGATATGCTCGGTAAGTTGGAAAATGATATTATTTATATGGTGTGTCGTTGATTATAGGAGGAAACCATGTTTTATATATTAGGATGATGATGTCCCCTTGAGGAGCTCATAAGGTTCATCATGTAAACCCTGCAGGTGGACTTGGTCCGGCATGATGATGAGGTTGAGTAGTACTACTCATGGAGTTAGATGTCGATTAATTAATTGTCAGTAAATTAATTAATCGACGGACATTCGAGATCTTAAACACGGGGAGATAGATGTACAAATAATATATGGAGCCCATATTAACTTATGGGGGTTGGTGAGGTAGATCAATGATAATCCTCTAGTGGAATGGATTATCAATGGATCGGACTTTATGTGGGCTTGATCCATTGGGTGGCCAAGATCCAACTCCTCCTCATGGTTCCTATTGTAGCCTATTAAAACCTCATGGAGCCTAGATCCGATAATGGAAAATAAAACTCTAGATCCGACGGTAGAGATTAAATCTCTAGATCCGACGGTTGAGATTAAATCTCTAGATTCGACGGTTGAGATTAAATCCCTAGAACCGACGGTGGAGATTAAAACAAGGCTTAAGCCTAACTCTATAAAAGGAGGGATTAGGGTGGGTGGCAAGAGCAATTGGAGGCAAGGAGGGATTAGGGTTTGTGCGGCAAAGGGCTTGGAGGTTGGGCGACCACAAATTAGGAAATTTTTTCCTTCTTCTTCCTTAGGTGGCCGGCGCCCATCCTCTCCTCTCCTCTCTTTGGCCGGAGTCCAAAGCTCTTCTTTCTCTTCTCCTTGGCCGGTGGAAACAAGGGTTAGGGTGATTCCTTGGAGCTCTTGGTCGGCGCCCACCATCCCCTCTCTTTGAGCCGGCGGCAAGCTTCAAGTTGGGAGCTTGTTGGTTGGTCCTAGATAGAGGAGAGTTTTGATTATATACTTCCTCTTGTTCGGAGTGAGCAAGGAAAGGAAGATCGTGATCTAGGAGGCTTCGACTTTTGGAAGATCGTCGCCCACACGACGTCCAAAAGGAGAAAGGACATACAATAGAAGATCGAGAGGTATAAATTTTGCTTGTTTATATTCTTTTGTATTATGTCTATAATTTCTTTTCAATTATATGCATGTTGTATGTTTTGTTTTATGGCTAAATTAACTTGGACCCCGAATACAAACACAAAAGTCGGCGATCCGTACATTGTCTATTCCGCAGCTAATCGTAGAATAGAGGTTGGTTGCTTGAACAACAAGTTTTTCAAGTGACTACTCTAATCGAATAACCGATGAAGCGGTAGCTTGGGTGATCCTCCTTGTCAAGGATAAAATTTTTATCCGGGGACGTAGAAGGTATCGCCATGAACAAGTGACCTAGTTGAAGTGGGAAGCGAAGTTTCCTATTTTCATCCACAACTCTTTGTGCAACAAACTCATCACCCACAACACTTTGTGGTTCTTGTTCAACCTCCATCAAGGCCTCAGTGCTATGGTCCTTATCTTGAATTTCTTTAAGATCGAACGTACTCCCACTTGTTTTTCTAGAAAAAAAATTTATTTCTAGAAATATCCCAGTCTTTGCCACAAACACTTTGTGCTGACTGGGAATGTAGAAGTAATATCCCTTCGTGTCCTTGGGATATCCAACAAAATAGCACTTATCGGATTTGGGTCCCAGTTTGTCTGAGACTTGACATCGAACGTAAGTCTCACAACTCCAAATCCTCATGAAAGACATCTTGGGATTTCTCCCTGTCCATATCGTATATGGTGTCTTTATCACAGTCTTGGATGGTACATAGTTAAGTGTGAAGGCTGCTGTGTCTAGAGCATATCCCCAAAAGGATATAGGAAGATCTATGTGACTCATCATAGATCGTACCATATCTAATAGGGTTTGATTCCTCCTTTCGGATACACCATTCCACTGTGGTGTTCCAGGAGGAGTGAGTTGGGATAGAATCCCACACTCAGCTAGATAGTCACGAAACTCATGGCTAAGGTATTCACCACCTCGATCTGATCGAAGTATCTTAATACTCTTACCAAGATGGTTTTGTACTTCATTCTTGAATTCTTTAAACTTTTCAAAGGATTCTGATTTATGTGTCATCAGATACACATAACCATATCTACTGAAGTCATCAGTAAATGTAATGAAGTACCTGTAACCACCTCTAGTAGCAACATTGAAAGGGCCGCATACATCACTATGTATAAGTCCTAACAAATATGTTTCTCTCTTGCTGTGCCCACTAAAGGGAGTCTTGGTCATCTTGCCTAGAAGGCAAGACTCACATGTCTCATATGATTCAAAATCAAATGTGTCCAGCAGCCCATCCTTATGGAGCTGGGATAAACAACTCTCATTTATATGACCTAAGCGACAATGCCAGAGATAGGTTTGGTTTAACTCATTTGACTTGAACCTTTTGGCACTTATGTTATAGATGAGGCTCTCTAAGTGTAGAATGTAGAGTCCATTCATTAGAGGTGCACTACAATAGGACATATCATTTAAATAAACTGAACAATATTTGTTCTTTATTATAAATGAAAATCCTTTCTTGTCCAAACAAGAAATCGAAATTATGTTCTTAGTAAAAGCAAGCATATAACAACATTCATCTAGTTCTAGTACAAGCCCAGAGGGCAGAGATAGATCATAAGTTCCTACAACAACAACATCAACTCTTGCTCCATTGCCTACTCGTAAGTCCACCTCGCCCTTTATCAATGCCTTGCTATTTCTCAGTGCCTGCACATTGGTACAAATGTGAGATGCACATCCGGTATCTAATACCCATGATGAAGAAATAGATAGATTGACTTCTATAAGATTTATACCTGAAGTAGAAGTCTCGCTTCTCTTCTTCTTAAGATCTTCCAGGTATGCTTTGCAGTTACGCTTCCAGTGTCCAACTTCCTTGCAGTGGAAGCAAGTCCCTTCTTTGGCCACCCCTCCTTTCAGTTTTAGTTCCTTGCCTTTGCCCTTGGCTTGAGACTTTCCCTTACATTTAGGCTTGCCCTTGCCTTTCTTCTTTTGCACCATTAAAATGGAGTTAGATTTTCCCTTCTTAAGGTTGAGCTCAGCAGTCCTCAACATGCTAAGCATCTCAGGCAGTGGCTTATCAATTTCATTCATGTTGTAATTCATGACAAATTGATTGTAATTTTGTGGCAAAGATTGCAAGATCAAGTCAGTGGCTAACTCTTGGCCAAGTGGAAATCCCAGCCTCTGTAGGTTTTCTATGTACCCAATCATCTTGAGTACATATGGACCTACGGGAGTCCCATTTTGCATCTTGGACTGAAACAATGCCTTAGAGATCTCATACCTCTTGTGCCTTGCTTTTCCTTGATATAGTTGACGAAGATGTTCAACCATATCATAAGCATTCATGAACTCGTGTTGCTTCTGAAGCTCAGAGTTCATGGTCGCGAGCATGAGACATGACACATCTAATGCATCATCTTGATGCTTCTTGTAAGCATCACGGTCAGTTCGTGAGGTAGTGGCAGGAGGTGCCTCCGAAATGGGCTGCTCCAGGACGTACAATTTTCTTTCTTGGGTGAGAACAATTCTTAGGTTTCTGTACCAGTCCAGGAAATTAGCTCCATTGAGCTTGTCCTTCTCAAGGATAGAATGCAGGGAGAGAGTGTTCGTGTTTGCCAACATGGTAATCTACAACATACACAATGCAGAAAATTAATATCATATTCCATTTATCATTTAATTAGGCCTTTAATCAAATGATGCTCCCACTGAATTATAGGACTTTTGTAGAATCGAGTTATGGATGTGGACAAACCACATTACTAGATTCATACAAACTAACTATAATTCTTGCGGGACAAGATCCACATCATACTACGCCTTGAGTTAGCTTTGGCTATATCGCCCAAGACTTATTATGATCGGTAGGTAACACATTACCGATTACATCTCTATGCAACTCTTGTTTATAGGATAAAGATCCACATTTACAAAAGACCTTGAGGTAGCTTTGGCTAAATAGCCCAAGATTTAGTGTAAATGCGATCTTATCCTATCTTTCCAACGGTTGGAATATGCCTATAGTTTTACTCGATCCAATTGAGTTAACTAGTTTTACTCAATCTAATTGAGCTTATTCTCACCCAAGCTATGATAGGCAGGACCAAGATTGTCCCTCCACACCCTACCAAGATAATATGTGTTGTTCTGCTTTGGCAGATTCAACAATAACAAATGATCGAGGTAGTGATGGGTATCAAAACTTGGTAGGCATTTTATGAGTTGATTCGATTAAGATCTAATCTAATCGTGAATGTGTATCATATACACATCAAGGCCTTTATTATCCTACACTAGCATGCACCACATACATACAAGCAACATACTAGCATGCATCATATACATACAAGCAATAATAATAATAATATATATATATATATATATATATATATATATATATATATATATATATATATATATATATATATATATATATATATATATATAATTGTGATGAGGTCATGACCCTACTACGATCTTCTTAGGCCAATGAGAAGATCGGATGATCAACCTAGGGTTAGCGGCTTCTCCAAGTGCCTCCTTTGACCGCCATGTGTCGTCGGCACCCTCCTCGTAACTCCGTCTACTAGTGGACCTTCCACCGCTCCATTTTGTACATTACAAAACATGAAACTCAAGTTACATTCGAGTCTAAAACTATTTACAACTAAAATTTTAAAAGAGAGGCCACGGCCTTGGTCATACACTATACAACATGCACTGACCACAAAGCAGCGTGCAAACCATATTATGAATTACAACATATTTATCCAATCATATTGGGCTTCTTGGGCCATGAGCATCACCGAATTATACATAATTCTAAATTATGTATTTTACAAAAAATTTCTATAATTTTTCCTATTTTTTTCAATTTTATGAGTCACCTCTCCGTAACGGTCCCGCTAAGTGGTTCCGCGTGCGATCGTGGGACTATACCTTTTTCGGGGTAAGGGGAAGCGCCCCTACTCGCAAAATGAACTTTGCGAGTGTCCCATCTTGATATTACAACGACTTAAGTCACTGTCCCAAAAACCTAAAGCGAGAATTCGCCATTCCGGAGAGTTTTTCTTTGTGGTTGAAGCCTACAAGTGTCCCAACACTTGTTGCTTCGACTCTTCGAGAAAAATACCCAAAAAATCTATAAAAATAGAAAATTTACAGAATCTTACAGATCTGTAATTTTTATATCTAATACAAAAACTAAGAAATTAAAACACATATTTTCTTGGCACGTGGCTCTAATACCACTTTTGGACTATCCGAGCTGCAAAAACTATTTTTTGCGTTGCAGAAAGCCCGGAAGTCGGCCACGGATCCATGTGAAGGCAAATAAAAATACATGTACATGTTAAAAACCTTTAGATCTACTCTAGATCTACATGTTAAGAGTTTACCCTTGAAGCGACACCCTTCGCTTATCCCGCTCGTCCAAACGGATTGCCGGAACTCAAGAGTGTCAAGTGTACACTTCTCTATTGGTATCCACACGAAAAATGTTAGGGAAATCTCTTGCCATGATAAGGTTTTGATGTGAGTGGAAAAGGATTTAAGTTAGATTGTTATTATGATTTGATATGTGTGTTGGAGTTTTGCAGGGCTTAGTAATTCGCACATGGAACCTTGACAAGTTTCACCTCTCATGACTCGATCCTTGAGTCGGTGAAGGATGGCTTTGCGGAAGCCGTGCGCTTAGAGCATCCGAGGGACCACCGGACGAGGATCTTGGAGTGAAGTCGAAGGAAGTAGACTTCAGGGTGAGACGCAAAGGATGGCGCTGCAGAGCCGTGTGCTTGGCGCATCCGAGGGACATGGCCGAATGAAGATAACTTCAAAGGAGAGGGACTCCGAGGGATGAGAGTGAGCGAATGTAACCCGGGAGAGGGGTAGTGCTCTTAGGTGAAACTTGGCCATTTGGCTAAGTGTCGGATGGGATTTCCCGACATCAGTTGACTACCATGTTATGGTAGTCGACTACTCTAAGTCGACGGTGACTCGACTAGTGTTCGAGTCCGGTTCAAGTCATGATCATTGCCATGGAATGACGATCATTGCAAGACCACAAGTCGGTGATGAAGGCATCGATCGGTGGTCACAAGTGTTTCGAGCACGAGAAAGAGTCGAGGTCGCGAGCACTCATCGATGATCGAGCATCGATCGTGATGGAAATATTAGTCGATCGATGTCGATGCTGGATGAAATCCAGCGTGGAAAGCGATCGTTATTGGGCAGCTACGGGACGATCGATAGGGACATTAGTCGACTGCTCCAATGTCAACGGGAAGAAATCCTCTTCCTCTATAAAGAGGAATGGTGTGGGGCTTTGGGGGCCTAATGCTTTAACTCATAACATCTCCCAAAGTGCTCTAAGGGTTTTTCCACTCTTCTACTTGTTCTAATCTTCATTCTATTGTAGAAGAGTGATCCTATTGTAAAGAGGTTACCTCCACCTAGCTTGGTGCAAAGGAGAGATCTAGTGGATTTGGCAAAGGAGTGATTCACCTTGGACGAATCGAGATCGTGGATTAGCGGCATAGCCGTGAACCACATTACATTTCGGTGTTAGCATTGTTTGTATTCTTATTTCTATTTTTCTTGTCTTGTTTTGTTTTTCCTCTTGCGCTAATCTCTTTGTAGACGAGCAAAATCCACCACCAAATGATTGAGGGCTATTCACCCCCCTCTAGTCGGCTGATCGATCCCCTACAAGTGGTATCAGAGCCAAGGAAAGCTTGTCGAGGACTAACCGCCACAACAAGCACATTCAAGAATGACCGACTCAAATATTCACCCTCCAAAGTTTGAAGGAGAATTCTCTGGGTGGAAAAAGAGAATGGAGGTATTCTTCAAAACTGACTTTGAAATTTTATTAATTATGGAAAATGATTTCGAGATGCCTAGGAATGAAGAAGGGGAGCTATTGGAGAAATCAAGGTGGAACAAGAGGCAAAGGGAAGAATACTTGGCAAATTCAAAGGCTAAGCACCACCTCTACAATGTACTCCCCCAACAAGAAGTAAACCGAATTGGGGAATGCTCTAGTGCCAAGGAGATGTGGGAGAAGCTAGTAGAGCTTCATGAAGGCACCTCGGAGGCTAAACTTGCAAGAAGAGACCTCCTCCGCTCCCAACTATCAAATATCAAGCTTTAAAATGGAGAAAAGATAACCTCCTTACATTCTAGATTCAAAGAAATTTTAATTGGGCTAACGAGTGTAGGAGAAAGACTTTCGAACCGGGATATGCTTATGAAAGCAATCGACGCTTTTCCCCAGTCATCGAAATGAAGTTCAATGGTGGACTCCTTCTACATGTCAAAGAATTTAGAAGTGAGCACCTTGGAGGAGTTCTTCTCAACCATGGAGCTCCACGAAACAAGACTTGAAGGAATAATAGAAGAGCCAAGATTTCAACCTTCAAGAGGAGTAGCACTTTTGACCAACAAGGGAAAGAAGAAGATGGAGATCCCCTCCTCCTCCGATGAAGCATCCTCCTCCTCCTCCATGGATAGCACGGAACAAGCCTATATGGTAAGGAGGGTAAGGTGTGCATTAAAAGGTTTTCAATTTAATAAATCTAATGATAGGAGAAGAAGACCAAGGGGGAAGATTATTTGCTACAATTGCCAAGGAGAGAGACACATAAGGGACAATTGTCCCCTCTTGAACAAAAGCAAGGAGGAGAAGAGAAAGAAGGAAGAAAAGAAGAAGAAGAAGGGGAGTAAGAAGAAAAAGGAAGAAGAAAAGAAGGCCAAAGAAAAAGGGAAGGCCAAGGCACTAAAAGCAAGGACATGGGATGACCCCTCTTCATCATCGTCATCATCATCAGAAGAGGAGAATGCCTTTGTCACAAATTTGGCATTAATGGCTTTTGACGACCTAGACACTTCCTCCTTCGAGCAAGAAGAAAGATCAAGCTCAAGTGGAGAGAGCTCAAGTGAAGGGGGAGTCTCCTCTACATCCTCATCATCGGAAAAGGATTTGGTAAGTGAGGTAACGAATCTACCCCCTAAGCAAATAATGTCCATGATTTCTAGTCTAACTAGGGATTTATTTAGAGCAAAGAAGAAAAATAAGAGCATGATTGATCAAATTAAGGATTTAGAAAATAAGCTAGAAAAAGCATGCTTAAATGAAAATAATAATATTTCTTCTAGCTTAAATGATGCATGCTCACATGAATATATGCCTTTCAATGTTAA
Source organism: Wurfbainia villosa (assembly GCA_025175895.1). Lineage (NCBI taxonomy): Eukaryota > Viridiplantae > Streptophyta > Magnoliopsida > Zingiberales > Zingiberaceae > Wurfbainia > Wurfbainia villosa. The sequence continues at coordinate 109,148,760 of CM045987.1, read as the reverse complement.
TGATGCATGCATAGAAGAAAATAGGGCTCTAAGAGAAAAGGTAGATCACTTGACCAAAGCCCTAGAAAAGTTCACAATAGGCTCCAACACCCTTAACATGATAATTGGGAGCCAAAGAGCTAGTTTCAACAAGAAAGGCCTAGGATATAAAGAAAATAAAAATGAAAATACCTATAAATGCTTAATAGCTAGGGGTCAAGATAAAAAGAAGGTAATAGCTAGAAAATGGATCCCTAAAGAATTTTTAGTGAACCCTATAGGCAAGAATTTATATTGGGTTTCTAAATCCATCCTTAAGAGTTAGGAAAACCCTAGGGTAGTCAACCATATGCAATTTACCTATATCATATGTTGGTTGACTTAGGATGTCGGGACAACATTTTTGAAATAGTGTTAGGTGATGATAATGCACCTATAAATAGATAAATCACGCTTTAGGTGATATTTACCTTATTATCATGATGTAATACCTAATGCATGATCACAATTTGAGGAATATAGTTGTTTCATGATCATAATATGAAATTCATATATATATGTCTTTATGATCATGTGAAATGTTAAAATGATACTTAACCTTGATAGAATTGCATGAAAATAATGGTTAAGTATATACAAATACCTTTAGGATACATCTCACACTCACCATAGGCTACCATGATTGAGAACTTAGCATGAGTGAGATGTTAGGATGATACAAATGTCCACTAATGCCTATGGCATTCAGATGGTCATTTAAAGTATCAAAATAGCAATAATAGACCAATCATGGGGAAGACTTATGTTTAATTCATAGACATATTTCCCAAAGATCATGGTTGGATATTTCATAAGTTTTCAAAACAATTTCTTACTTTAAAATCTGTATATTCATGTTTTGAAACAATTCAAAGCAAAACTAGGTGTTAAATTTGATACTAACTTGATCAAAAACCTAGTGGTTTTTAAAGCTTTTGGATTTTTGGAAAATACTTGAAAATATAATGATTTTTCATGGACAACTATTTTTCATTGATAAATATACTTACAAGAAATGTGCTTCCCAAATTTCATGATTTTTTAAATTTTATAAATTTTCTAGTGCATTTTTGAAATCCACCCTGAAAACTTGAAAAACCCGAAATACATGTGTCAGTTGAATGGTAGTCTGAACCAGTCGACTAGTAGCCTGATAACATGCCTAGTAATTTCTTTTATCCAATTTTAAGGCATGTTTTGGTTTTTGTTTCTCTCTAGACTTGATGCCATGCTATATAAACTTTGTTAATTATTTTTGATGGTGTCAAAGGGGGAGAAATGTATATGTTTAAGTAAGGGGGAATATATTTAGGGGGAGTTTCATGTATTAAGGGGGAGAGTTGCTAATCATGTTATTTACAAGCTTTCTTTCCTTAATGTTTTATCAAATGTTTTTACCTAACTTAAACGGATTGCCACACATCAAAAAGGGGGAGATTGTTAGGGAAATCTCTTGCTATGATAAGGTTTTGATGTGTGTGGCAAAGGGTTTAAGTTAGATTGTTATTATGATTTGATATATGTGTTGGAGTCTTGCAGGGCTTAGTAATTCGCACATGGAGCCTTGGCGAGTTTCACCTCTCATGACTCGGTCCTTGAGTCGGTGAAGGATGGCTTTGCGGAAGCTATGCGCTTGGAGCATCTGAGGGACCGCCGGACGAGGAGCTTGGAGTGAAGTAGGAGAAAGTAGACTTCAGGGAAAGATGCGAAGGATGGCGCTGCAGAGCCGTGTGCTTGGCGCATCCGAGGGACGTGGCCGGACGAAGATAACTTCAAAGGAGAGGGACTCCGAGGGATAAGAGTGAGCGAATCTAACCCGGGAGAGGGGTAGTGCTCTTAGGTGAAACTTGGCCATTTGGCTAAGTGTCGGATGGGATTTTCCGACATCAGTTGACTACCATGTTATGGTAGTCGACTACTCTAAGTCGACGGTGACTCGACTAGTGTTCGAGTCCGGTTCAAGTGCCATGATCAGCCATGGAATGACGATCATTGCCAAGACCACGTCGTGATGAAGGCATCGATCATTGGTCACAAGTGTTCGAACGCAGAAAGAGTCGAGGTCGCGGAGCACTCGACTGATCGAGCATCAGTCGACTGATGGAAATATTAGTCGACTGATGTCGGTACCGTTGGATGAAATCCAACGTGGAAAGCAGTCGTTATTGGGCAACGGCTACAGGACCAGTCGACTGATAGGGACATTAGTCGACTGCTCCAATGTCAACGGGAAGAAATCCTCTTCCTCTATAAAGAGGAATGGTGTGGGGCTTTGGGGGCCTAATGCTTTAACTCATAACATCTCCCAAAGTGCTCTAAGGGTTTTTCCACTCTTCTACTTGTTCTAATCTTCATTCTATTGTAGAAGAGTGATCCTATTGTAAAGAGGTTACCTCCACCTAGCTTGGTGCAAAGGAGAGATCTAGTGGATTTGGCAAAGGAGTGATTCACCTTGGACGAATCGAGATCATGGATTAGCGGCATAGCCGTGAACCACATTACATTTCGGTGTTAGCATTGTTTGTATTCTTATTTCTATTTTGCTTGTCTTGTTTTATTTTTCCGCTTGCGCTAATCTCTTTGTAGACGAGCAAAATCCACCACCAAACGATTGAGGGCTATTCACCCCCCTCTAGCCGGCCGATCGATCCCCTACAAAAAATAGGTGGAGAAACGACAACTAAGAGTGTGCTAGCACTCCTTGAAGTCAACAGCAAGAAGAGAGGATGGAGAGCTTGAGAAGAGAGAAGATCCAAGGAAGAAGATGAAGTTACCACAAAATATCTTCACACACTAACTCCTCCTAAAGTGGCCGGCTACTTCATGGAGGGGGGTAATTCCAAGAGTCAATGGCTCTTGGTCTCCCTCATGATGTGTCCATGATGATGTGGAACATCATCATTGGCCGGCCCCCAAGCCAAGTCACCATGACATGGAAATTGGTCAAGCCAAAATTGACTATTCATCTTCCCTCTCAAGTCAAGTCAAACTTGACCTATTATCTCCCATGGTCGATCAAATCTAACCACTTGATTCAAGTCAATTTGATTTAATGAATCTCTATTCATTATTTTAAATTTACTCAATGAATCAAATCTAAATTAGACTCATTCAACACTTGAATCAAATTGAGTCTAACTCAATTAGTCTAATTTGGATTACCCTTAATCCAATTTGGTTCATCCCATGAACCTAATCCTCATGGTTCATCATATGAACCTAATCTCCATCTAATTGCCCTTTGTGTGTGACCCTATAGGTTCTTGTAACATTGGCAATGCCCCTAAACTGATTTAGGAACATAAGCAATGAGCGGTATCTAGCAACACATCATTGCTACCCAAGTTACAAGAATGTTGAGATCCAACATCACCTTTGTGACTACTAATTATGACTCTCACAATATGTGACAATGCCCCTCTATCCTTGACATCTAGATTGACCAATTGAGGCATAGACCGTGTCATCCTCGTTACAATCTATATCTTGAACTCCAAGTAGACTCACTCTAATCAAATGAGCTCAATATCTCATATTGACTCATTTGGGCATGACCATGCACATCATGGTCTCACTCTATCAAGAATAACAATGTCACTCCCGTCATATAGGAGGGATAAATCCCATCTACATCACTCACATCCCCCCACATAATTTGTTACATACCCAGTAATCGCCTTTATAGTCCACCTATTTATGGGTGACGTTTGACGAAGCCAAAGTATGCAACTCCTTATGTAGAGAACCATGGTGACTTCAGGTTCAAGGACTAATAGTCACATGAGAAAGTATATGACACTCATATAACGATCCATGATACTTTCTCATGGCGGGTCATTCAGTATACATTCTCCAATGCATACCCATCTGTCAACTTGATATCTCATATTCATGACTTGTGAGATCAAGTCATCGAGTTGACCTACATGCTAGTCTCTATGCATTAACATTATCCCTGAATGTTAATACTAGACTAGGAATGATTTAGAGTAGTGTTCTCTATATCATCTCATTATCGATTCAACCAATCGATTGATATAGATAAGAACCTTCTACTCAAGGACGTTATTATACTTAGTTATTTGGCACCAATAAATTAAATATAATAACCATGCCTTTGTAAATAGGAATATGATACAATAAATTTCATACAACAATCATCACATGATTGACTCTAGGGCTTTCACTAACACAAGAAGTTCATTTATGAACTTGGTGTGGTTCCAGCTATTGTTGAAGCAATACCGATCTACTACAACAACAATGGAGCAATTGCACAGGCGAAAGAACCAAGGTCTCATCAACGATCCAAACATGTGCTTCGCTGTTATCATTTGATCAGAGAGATCATTAGTAGGAAGGAAATACAAATCGAGAAGATTCCCACTGAAAAGAACTTAGCGGATCATTTAACTAAGGTATTACCTCAAAGTAAGTTTGAGGTTCATGCTAGAGCTTATGGTATTGGATACCGTAGCGATTGGCATTAAGCCAAGTGGGAGTTTGTTAGTAATATAAGAGAGATGTCCTAAGACAATCACCTTATGTTTGAACCATTTATATGATAAATGAATATTCACTACTTGAGTATACATGTTTTCATGTATTTTATTAGATCTTAAACTCATTTACTGAATGACCACGATATAATTCACAACATAAGAGAATTTGTGATTGGATCACAACTAGTGAGTATCTCTACATGAGTAATTGTGATGTATCAAAATTATCCCTAGTTGATGAATTGATGGATTTGGACACCATCAATTCTATCGAGACTAGCACGAGGTATACTCCTTGGTGTATCCAAGCAACTGATTCTCACTGGCTTGAGATATTATGATGTCCGGAGTTAATGGTGGATGCTAGTTATGATAACTAATTCATTGGAGTGACCAACTGTAAGACTTCATATGGTTCTCCGCATATATGGATATGTCAATGAAGTTCTTACTGCAGCTTAAGTGCGATGTTCCTTTGACTTGCGGTATTCAAGTCATCTTGGTCATGAAGACTTATGCTTTGACATCTTAAGCAAGCATCTCTGAGGAGATGTGGACCCGGGATGATTGGTATAAGTCGAAGTGATCGAAGGTATTTGAATAGCTTATAAAGGATTCACCACTCCTTACGAGGAGATGTATACCCATAGCCTCTCATCGAATTGTTGCTAAAGTATTTAGCCAAAGCATTACATGTTTAGAATAAGGTACTCTTGGATACATGTGCAGTAACTAGAATTTGTAGGATGAGGAAATGGTACTTGGGCTAGGTGTGACGTAGTCAACCTAGTGGGGATGGACACTATAGACCATGTCCTGAACCAAGTGGGTATAAGATGAGTGAAGGGAATGGGGTACGAATCATTATAGTTGCTGAAGGGTTTCAGAAATAATTCTGGATCAACCGTTGATCTTTTCAATTAATTGGGGATCATGTGTACTACTAGGTGTCATTCATGATTGTTCTATAATTAATGGTTAATTATAGACGGCCAACATAAACCGATAACCTATTTGGTCACACACACAACGAGCGTAATCCGAAGGATTTAAAACGAGCTTGAGAATGAGATTCTCAGACCGAGAGAAACTAAGTTTGGTTGAACCAAACAAGGAGCGAGCATGAAATCATTTCAGTCGCAATGGAAGCGTGGATGGGCCGTGTCTTACGACATAATGGATGAATCAAATTAGTTTGGTTCTAATCCAATGGTGAAGAATAAACCAAAAGGGTTTGGTTTGTTTTAAATGAATGAACCAAAGTTGGTTCGGTTCGTTTTAACTTAAAATAGACCAAATTGATTTGGTTTATTTTAACTTAAATTAATGGAGTGGGTTAACAGGTTTTTGGCTATGAACCAATAACCATTAGGAGAATTTGTTCTCTATAAAATAGGGCTTAAGGGTTTTGTGAAAGCCCTAACCCTAATCTTGCCGCCCCCTCTCTTTCTTCTCCTTGTGTAGCCGGCGCCCACCCCTTGCCGGCGCCCACCATCGCCCAAGCCTCTCCTGCCGGCGTCCAGCAGCTGTCATCCTCCCCACTTGTCGACGTCTAGCTGCTGCCGGAGGAGCTACGGTGATCTTCCTTGGCTCTGGCGACAAGGTGAGCATCTAGCTTTCCTTATTTCGCCGGTGCAAGTTCTCCACCAAAGCTGTCCAGTTTTCTGGATAGCTTGTCTCCTTCTTGTTGGAGCATCATTTGGACGACGTTTGGAGCTTCGACAGCGGCTACCTTGCCAGGGATTTAATCTCCGGTAATCCTCATAGGTGGAGGATGAAGGATTCATCAAACGGTGGGCGAATACCTCTTCGAAGAAGTGAGTTTTGGGGACTCGGTTTTGAATCCGAATTTTGATTCGGATTGTGATCCTCTCTCGATCACATCGTCTTCGACACGAGGCTAGTGACTCATACGAAGACGAAGCTCATGGCTTTGTGAAGTCATCCTGACAATACTCGGCGTGGATACGGATAGAGGTGATTCTAGCTAGAGTCACTCCGATTGATGTCTTTCCCGCTACACGTGATACGTCAGGTATATGTAGAATAATTTTCTTTTATTGCAAAATTTGAAACTACGGTTATGTCTACACATATTGTACTATGCATGCGTGTGGTATGTGTGTTGTAATAAATTAAATTTATTGCTTTTTATTTATTCCTCTGCGCACATGTTTACAAAACATATTCGAACACACACTTGTCGCGGTGGCGGAAACCCAACAATTATTAACTAGGTTGTTCTTATACTTAGGTGAGTGATGTCGATAGAATCGACATATACCAATTCTCCAACAACGACGCTAAAATCTTGACGTGCAGAAAGCCGCAAGTGCATAGTCGTTGTCAAGTAATAAAAATATCGATCCCATAGGAATTGCATTGTTGAATACCACTTTCGCTCGTAGGGATAATTATCCAGAAGAATTGCAAATGAGAATTCAAATACGAAGGAAGAGAGAAGGGACAACAAGGAAATGATCTTGGGAACTTTATATGAGAATAAACTCTAGGGTTCAGTTTCGGTTGATGATGTTTGATGAATGCAGACCTTAGAGTCTCAACGTACGATAATGAAGGGGCTCGTCCTAAGGTAGTCGATGTATCTATGGGGTAGAGAGAAAAAAGAAAACACCGACGTGCCTGCCTTGATCACATCTTAGAAAGAGGGCAAGAGTAGACCCATTAAATTCTATGATAAATTGTAAAAGCCTCAAAAGAGAAAGTCAACTTTCAGGGTATGACAATATTCGCAATATGGTAACCCGTCATGAGAACCTCAGCAGATCTGACCCTTGCTTGCCAACAAACCCTCAAGTTAGTTTAGGAGGTTCGAGATCTAAGTTCACCGCTAAGTACATCTTCAGAGGTCAGGGTTCACTATTAAGTACATCCCCTTCTCTTAGATATGATCCTGGTGTGCCTTGCCTTGCTATGACTAGAGTCTCCTCTTGGTTCAACCCAAAGAAAGAAAGCTCTGAATCTAGGCTAGTGGCACATGGTTGGATAGAATAGATGCAACATACAAAAACCAATCATGATCGAGAAATACATCATAAATGTTAGATATATATGAGAGATGTCCTAAGGCAATCGCCTTATGGTTGTACCATTTATTTGATAAATGAATATTCCCTATTTGAGTGTACATGTTATCATGTATTTGATTGGATCTTAAACTCATTTATTGAATATCCGCAATACGATTCACAACATGAGAGAATTTGTGATTGGATCACAACTAGTGAGTATCCCTACATGTGTAATTGTGGTGTATTAGAATTATCCCTAGTCGATGAATTGATGTATTCGGACACCATCAATTCTGTTGAGACTAGCACGAGTTATACTCTTTGGTTTATCCAAGCAGTTGTTTCTCACTGGCTGGAGATATTAGGATGTCCGGAGTTAACCGTGGATGCTAGTTATGGTAACTAGTTCATTGGAGTGACTAGCTATAAGATTTCATATGGTTCTCTGCATATATGGATATGCCAATGAAGTTCTTACTGTAGCATAAGTGCGATGTTCCTTCGACTTGCGGTATTCAAGTCATCTTAGTCATGAAGACTTATGCTTTAACATCTTAAGCAATCATCTCCGAGGAGATGTGGATCGGGGATGATTGGGTATAAGTCGAAGTGGCCGAAGGTGTTTGAATAGCCTACAGAGGATTCACCACTCTTTGCGTGGAGATGTATACCCTATGGCCTCTCGTTGGATTGTTACTAAAGTATTTGGCCAAAACATTACATGTTTAGAGTATGGTACTCTTGGATACATGTGGAGTAACTAGTATCTGGAGGACGAGAAAGTAATACTTGGGCTAGGTGTGACATGGTCAGCTTAGTGGGGACTGATACAATAGACCATGTCCTGAACCAAGTGGGTATAAGATGAGTGAAGGAAATAGAGCACAACTCACTGTAGCTGCTGAAAGGTTTTAGAAGTTGTTCTGGGGTCAACTGTTGATTTTTGGTTAATTGAGGATCATGATGTACTACTAGGTGTCACTCATGATCATTCTATAATTAATGGTTAATTATAGATGGCCAACATAAACCGGGAACCTATTTGGTCACACACATTACGAGTATTATCCGAAGGATTTAAAATTAGCTTGAGAATAGGATTCTAAGATCGAGAGAGACTTGGTTTGGTTGGACCAAACATGGAGCGAGCATGAAATTGTTTCAGTCGCATCGGAAGCATGGATGGACCGAGTCTTATGAAGACATGATGGATAAACCAAATCGGTTTGGTTCTAATCCAATGGTGGAAAATAAACCAAAGTGGTTTGGTTTGTTTTAAACGAATGAACCAAAATTGGTTCGGTTCATTTTAACTTAAAATAGACCAATGCGGTTTGGTTTATTTTAACTTAAGTTAATGGAGCGGGTTAACAGGTTTTGGTTGTGAACCAATAACCCTTTGAGAAAAGGTTTTCGAGAAAAGTATTTAGAGAAAAGGTCTTGAGAAAAAGTCTTTTAATGGTTAAGAGATACGTTCTCTATAAATAACAGGGTTGAGAGATAACTCGGGTTTGATCGACTTAGGTTTTTGAAACCCTAAGCGTTTCTCTCCTCTCCTTGCTTCTTGCTGCCCAACCTTTGGTGCTGCCCAACCTTTGGTGCCGCCCAACCCATGGTGCCTCCCAACCCTTTGGTGCCGCCACCCCCTCCTTGTTGCTAGCCAACTACCAGCCACCGGTAGCCCTCCGGCCATCCTCAGTCACCGGCCAACCTCCCTTGGTCGTCGATGACAAAGGAGCAACCGACCACTTTCTTGGTCGGCCATCTCCTCCACCAAGCTGCCCTCTTGGACAGCTTGTGTCCTTTGTGACGAGAGCGTCGTCTAGCCGACGAGAGAAACTCCGGTAGTGACCTCCTTGCCGAGGATTGGATCTCTGGCAATCCTCTTTTGTGGAGGATCAAAGTTTCATCAATGGGTTGATGAAAACTGCTTTCGAGAAGCGAGTTTATGAAACTCATTTTGGATTCGAATTGTGATCATCTCTCGGATCACAACGTCTTCAATACAAGACTAGTATCTCGTGTGAAGATGGGGCTTGTAGCTTGTTGAAACTATCTCGATGATACTCGGCATGGATACAGATAGAGGCAAAACTTACGAGGGTCGCTAAGGATGATGTCATTTCTGTTTCACATAATCCGCCAGATATACCTAGAGTAGTTTTCTTTTATTGCAAAATTTGAAATGACGATTATGTCTGCACTTGTTGTATCCTTGCATGCGTGTGGTGTGTGTGTTGTAATAAATTAGTTTATTACTTGTTTTTGCTTCCGCTGTATGCATGTTTACGAAACGTGTTCGAACACACACCCACGTCAGTGCCGAGAAAACCCAACAGTGGTATCAAAGCTCGACAGTGTTTTGACATAATCGTAAAATTATTTAATGATAGTCATAGTTGTATTTTTGGAAATTTTCTACTTTTGGAAAGTTTAGAAATAATTATGGAAATATTAATTAGTAAAGAAATTAAAATTGGAAATTTTCTAATGTGATTTGGAAATTATAATTTAGGAAATTTATTTCCTAAATTAAATTTGAATTTTCCTTAATTAATATTTTCCATAAATAAAATATGTGATTAGATTTAAAAATTTATTTTTTAATTTAATCAAGATTTGATTTGAGAAATCAAATCTCAAATATATTTTATTTCCAAAATTAGTTATGACAAATAAGGAAACTAATTTGTACATGTCATAATTGTATGTCATGTAATTGCATTAGATACATATCATTATGCCATGCGTGCCGTGACTTGTAGATGCATTAGTTGTACATATGTATACCATGCATGCCATGCCATGTAGATAATAATTATTTGCATAGAAAGAGTATGTGACTTAAAACCCTTTACACAATATTAATGCCTGCTCTTTCCATTAGTATGGTTAGAACCAGAGTTTCGTTTCTTGTTTGGGTTGTTGGACTCTCTCCAAGGCCAACTCGAACCTGAACATGTTAAAACCATTAAAATAGTTTATTACTAATATGTAAGAGTCAGAGGTCAATCGTTAGTTTGGGTTGTTGGACTCTCTCCAAGACTGGCTAATTGGTTGAATGCGCTCTAACCATATTAAAATTATTTTGCGATTAATGGGTCAGCTTTAACTTGGAGCATCGGTTTGTTGGACTCTCTCCAAGGTCGATGTGAAGGGAGGTGAAGTTGGGTGCTATGCATATGATGCATACTTGTTAATGTGTTAACAACCCAATGTATGTGTGAACATTCAATTAGTTGATAGCACATTGTGATAGTTACATATATGTGATATGCAATTGGTATACTTGATACCTACCATCATAGCTAAGAATGACTTGTTGGACTCTCTCCAAAGTTGTTCTTATCTATGTTGGATATTAACCCATTCGGAGATGGACCTATGATCTCCCGAATTGATTTTGAGGGTTTTTGTTTTCAAAAAATGAATGGGATTTATAAATGTATGTTGATGCATGTAAATCATCTTTCTCATATATGCTCGATTTGTATTTCTAGGTTAATCGCTTAATCATGACATCTTTAAATTTGCGATATATTTTGGATTCGAATAAATTGACTGGACCGAACTTCTTGGATTGGCTAAGAAACCTAAGAATTATTCTTAACACTAGTAGAAAAGGTACTTTTAATGACGGAATTTTAACGATGGTATCAAATACCGTCGTTATTAGTAGGTCATCAATGACGGTATTTTGTGTCCGTCGTTAATATATATACATTAAGGATGGTATTTTGTCCCATCGTTGATACTTTGTCATCAACGACTTAATTTTTATTTCGGTCGTTAATGTCATGACTTTAACGACGGTATTTCATCCCATCGTTATTACTTTTTTGATTTTTTATAAATTCAACAACAAAAATTGAAAACTTTTTTTTTAAATATAAAAAAATACCATATTTATATAAATTATGAAAATATAATTTATTTATATCCATTTGCATGGTAATTTTTTCCATTTTTATTTCATTAAAAATTAACTTTATTTTATTTATATTATTTAATTTCTTTTCTTATATTTTTCCCCCTAATTAAACCCATATCACGTGCCCTAGTTTCAGGTTTCTCCATCGTCGTTTCTTTCCCTTTCTCTTGTTTTCCCGATCCATCCCCTCGCTCTTCCATCGCCACTCCAGCCGATCCATCCCCTCGCTCTTCCATCGCCACACTAGCCGTCGATCGCCGCTCAATCATCTGTCTCTGCTCCGGTGCGAAAGCAGCTATTGCTTCTCCGAGCTTCCATCGCCTCTCTGCTCAATCATCTTTCTCATATATGCTCGATTTGTATTTCTAGGTTAATCGCTTAACCATGACATCTTTGAATTTGCGATATATTTTGGATTCGAATAAATTGACTGGGCCGAACTTCTTAGATTGACTAAGAAACCTGAGAATTATTCTTAATTAAGGAGGAAAAACTTGCATATGTCCTCGAAGAGCCTCTTCTCACCTATCCTAAAGATGATGCAACTCCAGACTAATTGTTGGCCTATCATAAACATATGAATGATTCTGAACTGGTGAGTTACATTATGCTATAGGATTGTTGGTGGCCGGCTAGAGGGGGTGAATATCCCTCTTTCATCGTATGAATAGAATTTGTTGGTGCAGTGGACACCTAAGTCGAACCTAAGTTTTGATTATAGCAAACGATATAAAGTTAAGCTTATATTGTTATCTCACGAGCTAAATCAAGTGTGCAGAAAAGTCTCAATGCTGGAGCTGAAGGCTAGCGACACCTGGAGGAAGCTGCGGTGGTCGGGCGACACTCAAGTTACTTCGAAGGGAGCCGAAGGAATCGAGTGGAAGGCCGGAAGCAAAAGCGACACGTAAGTATCGAGGTAATCTCGTGTGTGCGAGCGTAAGTGAGGTCGTATCCTCTTTACGGGGATGATCTTAGGCGACGATCCGACCCAAGACTTCCCATGGAAGGTCTATGTTGAGATCGGACAGCAAGTGGCCGTCGAATCCACTTATATTTTGAGCTAACTCTTTATTGTAGTAAAAAATCCTGGCCATCAGTTCAACCGGCCAGTTCAATCGGCACCAGTTCAACCGGCCAGTTCAACCGGTAGTCAAAAATCAGCCTCAAGGAGTCAAGCTTTATCACCATTTTTCAAGGAGTTTTGTGCCCAATTCCTATTGGTTGAAGACCCATTCGATGAGGGGCTCAAAGGCTATAAAAGGAGGGCCAAACCTAGGGGTTTTCATCAATTAAAAAGCTTCCAAGTGCTTCCGATACGCTCCGACTCTCCGACATCCCTACGACGAAGCGCTGCCGAGACGACGACTAGAGCTTCAACCTCCAACCTTTAAGTTCTAAATTGTATTTCAGTTTATTTCTTTTAGTAAAGCTTTAAATCATATCAAGGAGAGGGGGAGTGTCCCTCTACCTTGAGTCTTTATCAAGTTTTGTATTCGTTTAACTCCTATCTCCAACGAGGAGGAGTTTGGTTAGTATTTTACCCTCTGTGCGTGGTCAAGGACCACTAGGGCCTTGGAGTAGTAGCCGTAGGCTATGAACCAAGTAAAAACCCTCGTGTTTTTATTTATTTATTATTATCTTTCCGCTGCGTTTTACTCATACCTTAACGAACGATTACGAAAAAGTTTTTTTCGCTATTCACCCCCCCCCCTCTAGCGAACTGCATCGATCCAATAGAATTTTCTTGTCTACAAATATATTAGCATAACGAAAACAAAACAAAACAAACAATTAAGACAAGCAAAACAAAAACAATGCTAACACATGATATAACATGGTTCACGGCCTCGCCGCTAATCCACGGTCCTATTCGTCTTCGGTGAATCACTCCGAAACTAATCCACTATTGGTCTCTCCCTGTAGCCCAAGCAAGGTGGAGGTAAACCTTTACACAAATGAGAACACTCCTTCTTTACAATAAATATGAAAGAAAACTAAAAGGAGTTGGAAACTTATGGGGCACTTGGATGATCACTTAGAGCATAAGAATTAACCATCTACAAGCCCCCACCCTCTCTTTTTATAGAGAGGAAGCAAATCTTCCCGTTGGACACTATCAGTCGACTGATGCTTTTATCAGTCGACTAATGTCGACTCCAACGGCTCGAGCTGGATTCGTGGATCCACTACGCTTCTCCAACCGATCGGATGATCATCGATGTCGATCGACTTCCAGTTGAGTGATGACTTGCTTCTGTGCCCATGCACAGTACGATCAGTCAACTGCTTATCTTAATCAGTCGATTGATCGACTTGGTTCAGCAGCCAAATACCAGTCGAACTCCGTTCGACTTGGAGCAGTCGACTGCCATGACATGGCAGTCCACTGATGCCGGGTAAACCTCAAACTTAACATCTGTTTGAGCGTCCGACGGTCGTGTAAACCTCAACCCTTGCAATCGAGCCTCCGACACTTAGCCATTTGGCCAAGTTTACCTAATGAGCTACTTACATTTCACTCATTCTCTCATCTCACTCAAAGTCTCTCGCCGAAGTTCTCTTCATTCGCAACCACGTCCCTCGGCAGCATCAAGCGCATGGCTCTGCAATGCTCCTTCGCGTCTCTTGCCCTCGAAGTCTGCTTCTTTGGCTTTGCTTCAAGTCATCTCGTCTGACGATCCCTCGGATGCATCAAGCGCACAACTCTGCAATGCTCCTTCGCCGACTCAAGCATGAGGTTGTGAGTTGGTGACACTTGCTAAAGCTTCTTGTGCGAATTACTAAGTCCTGCAAGACTCCAACGCACATATCAAATCCAATCACCCTAACTTAAACTCTTTACCACACACATCAAAACCATATCACGAGTTGATTGCCCTAACAATCTCCGCCTTTTTGATGTGTGACAATCCGTTTAAGTTAGGTAAACAAATAACAATAACATACATAAGGAAGGAAAACATGTAAATAAAATGAGCATCAAAACTCCCCCTTAAACATGCAACTCCCCCTTAAGACATGCTAAATTTTCCCTTTTAGCATGATTAACTTAAACCTTATCAATTCTCCCCCTTTGACACCATAAAAAACATTTACCAAATGTTATAACCCAAGGTATCAACTCTAAGGAGGAAAGCTACCAAAAACCAAAACAAAATCTGATTAAATTAGGTTACTATGCGTATGCGATTACATCAGATCATTAGTTCGGACTATTAGTCGACTGGCACAAACATTTTAGCCATTTCTGATTTTTCGAACCAAATTCAGAAATTCACCATAAATTCCAGACAATTCAAAAAATTATGAAATTTTGAAAACGCATTTCTTTTAAAGTCCTTTATTAGTGAAAAATGAGTTTTCATGAAAATTACTTATATTTTCAATGATTTTCTAAAAATCCAAAAGTTTCAAAAGCAACTAGTTTTTTATCAAGTTTGTATCAATCTTAACACCTAGTTTTGCCTTAGATTGTTTCAAAACATGAAAACACAGATTTTAAAGTAAGAAATTGTTTTGAAAACATATAAAATATCCAACCATGATCTTTGGGCAATATGTCTATGAATTAAACATAAGCCTTCCCCATGATTGGTCTATTATTGCTATTTTGATACTCAAAATGACCATCTAAATGTCATAGCCATTAGTGGACCATTTGTATCATCCTATCATCTCACCCATGCTATGTTTTCAATCAAAGTTATCCTTATGGTGAGTTTGAGATGTTCCTAAAGGTATTTATGTACTTAACCTTCAAAATCATGCAATTTTACCCAAGGCTAAGTATCACTCTAACATACCACATGATCATAAAGGCATATATGCATTGATTTCACATTATGATCATGAAACAAATGTATCAATCAATTTGTAATCATGAATTAGGTATAAAAACATGATAATAGGTCAAATATCACCTAAAGCATGATTTATACTATTTATGGGTGCATTATCATCACCCAACACTATTTCAAAAATTAAGTCCCACCATCCTAAGTCAACCAAATAATATGATATAGATAAATTCCATATGGTTGACTATCTTAGGGTTTTTCTAACCCTTAAGGATGGATTTAGGAACCCAATACAAGTTCTTTCCTATAGGGTTCACTAAAAATTTCTCGGGGATCCATTTTCTAGCAATTGTCTTGTTCTTGGCTTGACCCCTAGCAATCAAACATTTATAGGCCTTTTCATTAGTCTTTCCCTTATATCCTAGGCCTTTTCTATTGAAGCTTGCCCTTTTGCTCTCTATAATCATATTAAGGGTGTTAGAGCCAATTATGAATTTTTTTAGGGCTTTAGTCAAGTGGTCTACCTTTTCCCTTAAAGCCCTATTTTCCTCAATGCATGCATCATTAACATCCAAAGACATATAATTATCATGTGAGCATGCATCATCATTATTAATATTTAAACATGCTTGTTCTAATTTGTTTTCTAGGGCCTTAATTTGATCTAGCATGCCCTTATTTATTTTTTTTGGCCCTAAATAAATCCCTAGTTAAGCTAGAAATCATGGAAACTATTTTCTTGGGAGTTAGATTCGTTACCATAGTTTCTATGTCTTCTTCTTCGGATGAAGAGGATGATGATGAGCCTCCCCCTTCACTAGAGCTCTCCTCACTTGTGCTTGATCTTTCTTGCTCGGAGGAGGAGGTGTCTAGATCATCAAATGCCATTAGAGCCAAGTTTGTGACAAAGGCATTTTCTTCCTCCGATGATGATGGTGAGGAAAGATCATCCCATGTCCTTGCTTTGAGTGCCTTGGCCTTCCCCTTTTCTTTGGCCTTCTTCTCCTCTTCCTTCTTCTTCTTGCTCCCCTTCTTCTTTTCCTCTTTTCTCTTCCTCTCTTCTTTGTTCTTGTTTAAAAGGGGACAATCATCTCTTATATGTCCTTCTTGTTGGCAATTGTAGCATATGATCTTCCTCTTGTGCCTTCTCCTATCATAAGATTTGTTAAATTTTAAATTTTTCAAAGCATGCCTTACCTTTCTTACCATATAAGCATCTTCATTGCTATTCATGGAGGAGGAGGAGGATGCTTCATCGGAGGAGGAAGGTGTCTCTATCTTCTTCTTCTTCCCTTTGTTGGCCATTAGTGCCACTCCTCTTGATGGCTTGATGTTTGGTTCTTCACTTATTCCCTCAAGCCTTGTTTCATGGAGCTCCATGGTTGAGAAGAACTCCTCCAAGGTGCTAACTTCTAGGTTCTTGGAGATGTAGAAGGAGTCCACCATTGAGCTCCATTTCGATGACCGGGGAAAGACATCTATAGCCTTCATTATCATGTCCTAGTTTGATAGCTTTTCTCCTACACTCGTTAGTCCAATCAAAATTTCTTTAAAATGAGAGTGTAATGAGGTTACCTTTTCTCCCTTCTCAAGTTTGATATTTGTTAGTTGGGAGCGGAGGAGGTCTCTCCTTGCAAGTTTGGCCTCGGAAGTGCCTTCATGGAGTTCTATGAGTTTCTCCCACATTTCCTTGGCGCTTGCACATTCCCCTATGCAATTTACTTCTTGTTGGGGAAGTACATTGTACAAGTGATGCTTGGCCTTCGAGTTCGCCAAGTACTCCTCCCTTTGCCTTTTAGTCCATCTTGTCTTCTCTATTTTCTCTCCATTTTCATCGCTAGGTATCTTGAAATCATTTCCCATTATTAATAGAATTTCAAAGTCGGTTTCGAAGAATACCTCCATGCGTTTCTTCCACCACGCAAATTCTCCCTCAAACTTCGGTGGATGAATATTAGAGCTGACCATCCTTGATGTAGTGCTTGACAGTTAGTCCGTTGACAAGTGCCTTGGCTCTGATACCACTTGTAGGATCGTTGGTGGCCGGCTAGAGGGGGGTGAATAGCACTCTTTCATCGTATGAATGGAATTTTCTTGTCTACAAATATATTAGCGCAACGGAAACAAAACTAAACAAACAATTAAGACAAGTAAAACAAAAACAATGCTAACACATGATATAATGTGGTTCACGGCCTCGCCGCTAATCCACGATCCAATTCGTCTCCGGTGAATCACTTCGAAACCAATCCACTATTGGTCTCTCCCTTTAGCCCAAGCAAGGGGGAGGTAAACCTTTACACAAATGAGAACACTCCTTCTTTACAATAAATATGAAAGAAAACTAGAAGAAGGAGTTGGAAGCTTGTGGGGCACTTGGATGATCACTTAGAGCATAAGCATTAACCATCTACAAGCCCCCACCCTCTCTTTTTATAGAGAGGAAGCAAATCTTCCCGTTGGACACTATCAGTCGACTGATGCTTTCATTAGTTGACTAATGTCGACTCCAACGGCTCCTGGCTAGGTCGGATTCACGGGATCCACGGCCGCCTTCTCTAATAGTCGGATGATCAGTCGACTTCCAGTCGAGTGATGACTAGCTTCTGTGCCCATGCACAGTACGATCAGTCGACTGCTTATCTTAATCAGTCGACTGATCGACTTGGTTCAATAGCCAAACACCAGTCGAACTTCGTTCGACTTGGAGCAGTCGACTGTCATGACATTGCAGTCGACTGATGCCGCGTAAACCTCAAACTTAACATCTATTTGAGTGACCGACGGTCGGGTAAACCTCAACCCTTGCGGTCGAGCCTTCGACACTTAGCCATTCGGCCAAGTTTACCTAATGAGCTACTTACATTTTACTCATTCTCTCATCTCACTTGAAGTCCCTCGTCGAAGCTCTCTTCGTTTGTGGCCACGTCCCTTGGCAGCATCAAGCGCACAGCTCTACAATGCTCTTTCGTGTCTCTTGCCCTCGAAGTCTACTTCCTTGGCTTCGCTTCAAGTCATCTCATTCAGCGGTCCCTCGGATGCATCAATCACATGGCTCTGCAATGCTCCTTCGCCGACTCAAGCACAAGGTTGTGAGTTGATGACACTTGCCAAAGTTCCTTGTGCGAATTACTAAGTCTTGCAAGACTCCAACCCACATATCAAATCCAATCACCCTAACTTAAACCCTTTGCCACACACATCAAAACCATATCATTGGTTGATTGCCCTAACATATGCTAGCTGCGATGGTACCCGAGCTTCAGAAGCAGCATGAGCATATGGATGCGAATACTATAGTCTTTCATATTTAAGAGTTGTTTGATGAGCAAGCGAGATCCGAAAGGTTCGATGTCTCCAAGCTCTTCTTCACCTCTAAGATGCAAGAAGGTTCATCTGTAGTGCAATTTGTGCTAAAGATGAATGGGTGCATCGAGCGATTAGCTACACTCAGTTTTGTGATGGATCATGAATTAAATATTGACTTAATTCTACATTGTTTGTCCAAGAGTTTCTCACAGCTTGTGATGAACTACTGGATGAAAAAAATTGAAACCACAATTCCTGAGCTCCTCAACATGCTGAAGACTATGGAGCCTTCTGTGAAGCATGAGGAGAAGACAATGTTGTTAGTTGATTCCTCAAAGAAAGGTTCTAAGAGAAAGTCAAAGGAACAACGCAAGGGGAAGAATAAAAAGGCAAAGAAGACGGAACCAACTCAAAAGGACACTTGCCATCACTATGGCAAGGAGGTGTTGGATTGAGCGAATCACTAGAGGGGAGGGGGTGAATAGCAATAGAAACTTTTCGTTCAAATTCGTTTCAAGACACAAGTAAACGCAGTGGAAAAACACAATATAAAAATAAAGACACGAGGGTTTTTTACTTGGTTCATAGCCTATGGCTACTACTCCAAGGCCCCAGTGGTCCTTGACCACGCACAAAGGGCAAAGAACTAACGAACTCCTCCTCGTTGGAGGTAGGAGTTAATTGAATACAAAAACACGAAAGCTTCGAGGTAGAGGGACACTCCCCCCTCTCCTCGTTATGATTAAAAACCTCAAAAGTAATGAGAGAATTACAACTTAAATGACTTCTTTACCGATGACTTGGAAGATCAGAGATTGGAGCTTGGGTAGTTGTCGTCTCGGTAGCACTTTGTCATAGGAGTATCGTCAAAGAGGCCTTGCATTGTGAAAAACTTTTTAGCACTTAGAATTGATGAAAAAACCCTAGGAGAAACCCTCCTTTTATAGCCTTTGAGTCCCTCCTTGAGGGGATCTTCAGCCAATCAGATTTAGGTACCAATCTCCTTGGAATGAGGTGATAAGGCTTGACTCCTCGAAGCTGATCCTTGACCATCAGTCGACTGATGGCCATCATCAGTCAACTGATGGTAGTGCCAGTCGAGTCGCAACACTCAGCAGTAGAGTGGCTCTTGTGGGCAGTCGGCTGATGCTAGCTAAAATCACAAGTTAGCTTAACAAAAATATAATTTCGACGGTCGCCGACCATCCGATCTCGACCTAGACCATCCATGGGATGTCTTTGGTTGGATCTACGCTTAAGACCATCCCCTTAAAGAGGATACGACCTCACTTACGCTCACACACACGAGCTTACCTCGATACTTACTTTGTAGCTCTTCCTTCCGGCCTTCCACTCGATTCCTTCGGCTCCCTCCGAAGTCACTCGAGTGTTGCTCGACCACCGCGGCTTCCTCCGGGTGTCGCTAGCCTTTATCTCTAGCTCTAGTACTTTTCTGCACACTCAATTTAGCTCATGAGATAATAATATAAGCTTAATTTTGTATCATTTGCTATAATCAAAACTCAGGTTCGACTTAGGTGCCTACTGCACCAACAATCTCCCCCTTTTTAATCTATGGCAAACCCACATACAAAGTTAAGGAAATAATATGCATGATAATAAGCATGAGAATCAAGAATAATTAAGTAGGAGTAGTAGAGATTTTCTTCCAAGTCTCCCCCTTGAGGAAACCTCCCCCTTGACTAAGGGTGAGTCTTGAAGGAAGATCTTAATCCTCCCTCTTGATGTTTGCTATTTAGGAAGACTTTAATTAATTAACAATTACTTAAAGTTGGCCTTAGTAAGAAAAATTTAAGTTAAGAAGACTTCTTAACTTGGCCCTTTCTCCCTTTTTAAAACACTTAACTTGGCCCTTTCTCCCTTTTTAAAACAGTTAAGTAAATTTGCAAATATTAAAGTTAAGCAAAAGAAAACATTTACTTAACTTTTGGCAATGAGAATAAGTATGAAGACTTAAGTTAAGTTATCAAAAAAATTGATCCCTTAACTTTGGCCTTTTTCTCCCCCTTTTGCTATATATCGAAAAGAGTGTGGGGGGTTTTGAAAAAGAAAGTATAGGTATTAAGTTTAAGTTTCAAGTCTAAGCATGTTCCATATTATTTTGAAAATAAGCTCATCTATATAATATTCAACTCTTATTTGACTTGATTGATATAAAGGATCAACAAGTCCTGGTCAGAGTCGATTAATATATATATGATTATACTCCGTGGTTCATGATGATGCACTAGCTCTACATCTGGAACCAGGAGTAAGGTCCTAACATCTCACACCCATCTACGTGGCTAAGTACACAAACACATTAGTCCTATGTGTTGTGAGATGTATTGGCTCCTTAAATCTATAGGTGCATGATATCTAAGGTATGTCCTATGCTAGTTCCATGAAAAAAGTGAAAAATAGTAATAAGAAAATATAATTTGTAAACTCCTATTCTACTACGCACATGCCCAATTTTCATCTTAATAGACTGAATTCGGCTTCAGGTAGGGGTTTAGTAAATAGGTCTACCAAGTTGGACTTCGATTCGACGTATTCGAGTTGTATGACTCCGTTGGCCACATGTTCTCGAATGAAATGATGTTTGACTTCTATATGTTTCGTCGGGTGACATATTAGATTCTTAGTCAGGTTAATTGAGCTAATGTTATCTACGTGAATTTTAGTGTTTGTAAAGTCTAACTTAAAATCTCGGAGAGTGTGCTTCATCCAAAGAAGCTGAGTGATGCACTCACCCATCGCGATGTATTCGACTTCGGTGGTAGATAAGGCAACACAGTGTTGCTTCATACTGCACCAACTCACTAGACTCGAGCCGAGAAGTTGACAACAACCACTCATACTCTTTCTATCGAGCTTGCTACTGATATAGTCCGAGTCAGAGTAGCTGATTAGTTCAAACTCGGTAGATCTAGGGTACCAAATACCGACATTAAGTGTACCCTTTAAATATCTAAGGATACGCTTAACTAGAGTTAGGTGAGACTCCTTGGCACAGGTTTGGAACCTTGCGTGCATACTTACTGTAAACAATATATCAGGTCGGCTCGCAGTTAAGTAAAGGAGACTCCCTATCACGCTCCTATAGTACTTTAAGTCAATTGAATTTCCAGTTACATCTTCTACATTTACATTCGTTGCCATTGGGGTATTAATAATTTTAGCGTCTTGCATTCCAAAGCATTTAATTAATTCCCTAGTATATTTGCATTGGTGTAAGCATATTCCATCTTTAATTTGTTTAATTTGTAGACAAAAGAAGAAACTCAACTCACCTACTAAATTCATTTCAAATTCACTTTCCATAAGTGAAATGAATTCGTTTAGTAGGATCGAGTTGGTGGTTCCGAAGATGATATATCTACGTAGATTTGAGATATGAATATGTCTTTACCTACAGTTTTTACGAAAAGGGTTGGGTCAACTAAATCTTGGTTAAATCCTTTGGACTTAAGATAAACCGAAAGCCTCTCGTACCAAGCTCGAGGAGCTTGTTTAAGTCCATAGAGAGCTTTCTTTAATCTAAGGACATGGTTGGGTTTATCTAGGCTTCCGAAACCGAGGGGTTGACTAACATAAACCTCCTCCTTAATATATCCATTTAAGAATGCTGACTTTACATCCATTTGAAACAACTTAAATCCTCGATGTGCAGCATATGATAATAACATTCGAATGGACTCTAATCTAGCTACGGGGGCATAGGTCTCGTCATAATCTAAATCTTCGACTTGACTAAACCCTTTAGCAACTAATCTAGCTTTATTTCTAACTACTTCACCTTTATCATCATGTTTCTTTCTAAACACCCACCTTGTTCCAATGATTATTTTATCTTTTGGTGGTGGTACTAATTCCCATACTTTGCTCCTAGTGAATTGAGCCAGCTCTTCTTGCATTGCAATAATCCAATCGAGATCAAGAAGAGCTTGGTCAATAGTTTTGGGTTCAATTTTGGAAATCAAGGAGATTTGACTAAGGTTTCGGTATGAGGCTCTAGTTCGAACTCCTAGGCTTGGATCACCTATCACTTGGTCGATAGGGTAATTCATTTGAGTCCTATTTTGATTTGGGTTAGAGTCACCTATCACTTGGTCGATAGGGTGACTAGTTTGAGTCCTAGTTTGATTTGGATTAGAGTCATCTATCACTTGATCGATAGAATGACTTGGTTGACTTAGGTCAGGATTAATACTAGACTCGATCTCCGGATTGGAGTTGAGTCTGGTATGAATCGGCTTGCTATTTGGGGTTGTCGAGGGTTTTGTAGGTTTGTGTCCTTTATCAAACACTACATTGATAGTCTCCTCGACTCTAAGAGTGTCATGGTTATATAATCTATAAGCTCTACTCGTAGTCGAGTATTCTAGAAAGATTTCGGTCGAGGTTTTGGATGTAAATTTCCCTAGGTAATCCCTAGTGTTTAGGATATGTACCTTACATCCAAATACCCTAAAGTACTTGATGTTAGATATTTTATCGTGATAAATCTCGTACGAGGTCTTAAGGTGCCTCTTTACCATAAGGATCCTATTTTGGACATAGTACGCCATACTAACGGCTTCCGTCCAAAACCTATCGGGTAGGTTATACTCGTTTAACATTGTCCTAGCGGCTTCTTGTAGGGTTCTATTTTTACGTTCTACTAGGCCATTCTGTTGTGCGGTTCTAGGGCATGAGAACTCATGGTGATATATATTTAGGTTATAGAATTCTGTAAACCTGTGGTTCTCGAATTCACCACCATGATCACTCCTAAGTCTTTTGATTTTGAGGTTTTGTTGATTTTCTATTAGTTTAAATAGGTTGATTAATTGATCTAGGGTATCACTTTTGTGTTTGATGAACCTAACCCAAGTAAATCTAGAATAGTCGTTAATTATGACTAAGCAGAATTGACTCCCATTAAGTGACTTAGCTCCGTGTAAATCAAATAGATCCATGTGTAGGAGCTCAAGAACACTTTTAGTTCATTCTTGATTAGTTAGTTGATGTTATGTCCTAGATTGTTTACCTTGTTGACAAACATTACATATTTTATTATCCAAGTTGTTGAGGTTAGGCAAACCTCTGACTAAGTCACTTTGACTCATCTTGTGGATGAGTCTTGGGTGTGAGTGACCGAGTCGTCGGTGCTATAACCAAGATTCCTCTTGCCGTATCATAAGACACTTGGTTGAGGAGTTAGTTAAATTAATAGAATAAATATTGTTATTTATGGTTCCTTTAAGAATTGTTTCAGAGGTTTTATTGGTATTAATTATGCATTCATTTTCTAGAAATATGACCTTATAGTTATTATCACACAATTGGCTTACACTAAGTAAATTATATTAGAAATTCTCTACCAATAAGACATTTTGAATAATAAAGTTAGAGTTGAGCTCAATATCACCTAATCCGATGATTTTGAGCTTGTCGTTGTTTCTGAAGGCTACCGATCCTTGTCATTTGAATCGAAGCTTCAAAAACTTGAGTTGATCCCCGGTCATGTGTCGGGAGCAACCACTGTTCAACATCCATTAATCCTACACACAAGGTAGTTGGATCGGATATTGGAATTATTAAAGGTTGGTTGTAAATTATTAAACCTAAATCACTTCACCCTTGTCTACATGATCAAGCATGTTAACTCTATATGTTCTTGTGAGATGACTTTCAATTTTACTTGATTTAAATTTAATGATTTAAACACTTGTCAACCTTGCGTTAGATTCGGATTTGACCTTAAGCTCATCAAGTCACCTTTTCAAGATCATGGTTTCCAAGTCGTGGCGAGGCACAGAGGCCTTCTTTGATCCGAAAAATGACCACTTCTTTAGACAAAGCCATTTTCAAGAAAATAGAGACTTGACTCACCTAAGACCACTTCCTGGTCTAATTAGTCTAGGATACGGTGAGGTAGCTTCAACTAGTTCCACTCGGTCAAGTGCACCGAACTAGATATGCCTTATCTTGCCCGAATACACGAGACTCCTCTTTCCTAGCGTATTATCATCTCGCCGTGTCCTGGTACTATGTTACCAAGTATTGACGAGTTATAGTCCTATCTAACCATTCTAAAAAGAAAAATCAAAATAAATAAAGAACCTAAGCATGCAATTTCTAAGTTAAAGCGCAAACAAGTTTTGTACTGGCTCCCCCTGGACCATTGAATCAGTTCGGTCTCTCCACATAGTGGATTTGGTTCTTGGGAACCCAATACTTGTTGGATACTAAGTTTGAAATCAAAGCGGCCTTAGGGACCCATGCTTGGACACATTTTTTATGTCGACATATACGACTTGTTGGTCATATTTGAGCTAAACCCTAGTCTGGCCTTGTTGTACACGGCCCTCTGCGATCCAAGTAGGAGGTCAAGTCCTTTGGATCCCAAAGTAAACCTTTCCAATGTATTCCTAAGATCTTCGACTTGACTCTTCAAGAGTGAGTTCTCAACTTCGAGCTTTTCAACCCGAGTTGAGTCCTCCTCTCGAACTTGACTAGTCGAAGAGGTTATGGAGACTTCGTCTTTGAGGAGTTTAACCTCCTCAACTAGGGTCTCGACCTTGGACTCGGACTTAGCTAATTTCCTAGTTAAGAATTTAATTACACTATAGTACTAATAAGAGATCGACTTACCTTGAGTGTATCTTTTGAACCGGATGCGGATCCGTGGCTTGTATTGAATAGAGATTCGTAGTTCGATTCATCTTCGGGTTCAAACTCGTGCTTCGGTTCTGACTCCATCTCCGATTCAGCCAGTTTAGCCATGAAGACGTGATCATCGTCTTCTTCCTCTAATGCTTCTTCCCACGTAGAGTTGAGTGCCTTCTTGTGTCTCAGTGCTTTTCTCTTGAGCTTCGGACATTTGGACTTGATATGTCCAAACCTGTTGCATTCGTAACACCTAACATTAGAACTTTTATGTAAGGGATCCTTGGAACGCTAGAGGGGGGGTGAATAGCGTTGATTCGATGCTCGATGGAAATCATTCGCGTTCGTCTACAATTTTTATTAGTGCGCAGCAGAATAATAAAACAAATAGCAATAACAAAATATGACAAACACAATTCACAACACAGGCATATAACATGGTTCAGAACCGAACGATTCCTACTCCATGGATCGAGCTCTAAAGAGCTCTAGTGATGCACATGCAATCACTAATCACAAATAACTCCTTTTCGTAACAATCCGGAGGTGGATAAACCTCGTACAAGTTATCTTACAACAGTAAGAAATAATACAAGCAAGATACAACACAAATATAAAAGACAAGTAAAGAAAACTTTACAACACTTTGCTTTTGATTGCTTGAATGCTTGGTTGCTTGACTTGCACTTGGAGACCCTGATTTGTAGCAACAAATCACCCCAAAAGCTCTCAAGAACTGGTGGTGATTTCCTCCTCCACCAGCTCCATTTAAATCTGCTGCTTGGGCTAGAAATCGATGATCGATCATTGCTCGGGACCAATCGATCGATGCTATCGTTGTCATGAGACAACGGCTAGATCCACGCTGGAAAAATCCAACGGATCCATCAGCAGTCAACTGATAACACCCATTAGTCAACTTATGGAGCCTTCACTCAATTGCTTCCCTCGCAGTCGAGTCTCGACTCCATTCTGTGCCCAATTTCTTGAGCACTAGTCGACTGTTTACAAGATCAGTCGACTGCTCAGCCAATCAGTCGACTGCCCACCTCTGGCAGTCGACTGCTAGGCCAATTCTCGCAGTCAAACCCTAGTTGACTCACGCCAGTAGACTACCACATTGCACCAGTCAACTGACACACCTCAAACATGAGGTTTTAACCCAAGTATGGTTCCCCCATACTTGCTAGACCACCCTTAGCCTAGACCTAAGCCTTCTAGCCACCTCCGTCAGCCTCACGCCTCTCGGATCCCTCCAAGTCATCCATGACTTGTTCTTCCATTGCGCTAGCCTTCAGGTGCTTTCATCGGCTATGTCATGCTAACGATGTCTACACCGCCAAGGCACATTGGGCTTACGCTGCCAAGACTCCGCTTGGACTTTAAGCCGCCAACCATTGGACTTATGCTGCCAAGACTCCCGCTTAGACTTTACGCTACCAATATCAAACCCCTTGGACTTATCAAATGCCAAGATTCAAGCTTGGACTTTCCCTTGCCAACCCATGTTGGACTTTCCATGCCAAGTATTCAAGACTTGGACTTTACCTTGCCAAGACCCATGCTTGGACTTTCCAATAATCACATGGTCAACCCTAGTCAACCATCAAAGTCTCCCTTGAGTCTGGTCAATCATGACCCAGGTCGATTGTTCCAACAATCTCCCCAAAACATTATTAGACATCAATATCAAACATCAATGTCAACTCTCTATGTCAGACATCTAAACATCACTCGAGTCAAACTCGAGTCCGGTCAATCGTGACCTGGGCCGATTGCACCAACAATCTCCCCCTTTTTGATGTTTGACAAAAACACATACCTTTGATTTAGAACACTAACTCAAATTAGTAATCTTACCTTTCTCTCCCTTTTTGACATACATCAAAAAGTTTCTCCCAAAGAGGTCAATGTCTCATATCCAATGAGATCTTACAATCTCCCCCTTGGTCCAAAAATACCTAGGATCCCTACCATCTTCCTAGTGATAAGTCTCATATCACTCAAAAGAGGCAATTCTATACACTCTCCCAATTCCCAAATTGGGTATCTCAAAATCCCATTTCTCCTCCTCATGAGGAAAAATAACATTCATCATCCCTTGATGGATAGCTCCCCCTAAAGGCTTGCTCCCCCTTGACCATTGCATCAATAATGTCCTTGGGAAGTCCCTAAGCCAATAGGAACTTTAAACCATCAAAATTAAGGCCTAAAGTTCAACATTGAACTTTTCCTCACCTTAAAATTGATACAAATCCTAAACAACTCTCCTAATCCATATCCAATGGATTTTCACTCTTTCTAATGCTTCCCAATGCATATTCTAGGGTTAGGAGTGCTTAGGGAACTTTACTATAGCTGAACATGGGCTAAACATCCTTGTTTTTCAAATCGACTTAGGCAATGAGTCCTTGAAATTAGTATGACTACCTTCTCCATCAGTCGACTGCCACTAAGGATAGTCGACTGATAACTGAAATTTTCGAATTTCAGTTATCAGAGTCGAATTTCAAAAATTCATAAATAATTATACGTATATCAAAAAATCATGAAAATTCATACATATAATACTTATGACACATACAATTGGTGAAAAATATTGGAAAAATATTTTATCCATAAAATATCAAAATTGATACAAAGTTCAAAAGTGAAGAAAAACTTCAATGTTTTAGCTCACTTTGTATCAACTTCATCAATGGTGATTGCTATCAAAAGATAGACTTCACCAAGGTTTTCTAGAAGGATTTTAAAATGATTTTGAAAACCTATATTGGATCATATTCCTTAGGCTTAATGTACATGACTTGTACACAAGCTTTCCCAACGATCCATTACTAAGATAAGATGAGTTTTAGTTCAACTAGATGCAAACATTATGCACCTTAAACTTAACTCATATCCTAGCATCTCACATGTATCTAGGGTGTGTAAATACACATACATGTCAATTTAATGTGAAATGTGGGTTTTGGTTATCCTACTCTAAGGCCTCATGTATTTTCTAAGGCAACCCTACTTGATTCCCTTATAAATGGGACTTCAAGTCATGTCATTGTCCTTAATTTAATTTTAATTCACTTTTGATTAAATTAAATACATGAATGATCATGACATAAATGATAGTATAATAAAGCATGGCCAATGATCATGATGTCATGGCATGTGATATAATCTAGAAACACATGACATTATTAACCTTAATCCTACACATAATCATGACATATAAATGATAAAAGTTAAACATGATGTCATGACATGTTATATGGCAAATCAAGCATGGCACATAAAATGTATAGGTATAATAATACCTATTACTTAGTATTAATTTTCCATTTGTTATTAATTTTTCCATTTTGCCATATTTCTACTAAACTCCCAAGTGTGCCACAAACCCAAAATGACATACAATGACCTCTAGACCTAAATTGTGTCAATTTAATTGATTTATCAAATTTCTTAAATAATATTGGCACATCCTAAAATCTTTCAGGATTATAATCAAAACACATTTCCAAGGTACCTATAACCTTGAATATAACCTAAAGTGTCACCTTTGCGATGGTTGAGTTAACTACCCATCCAATTAAGGTTGACACACCCTAAACTCATCTAGTGTGAATCAATCACGCTCTTAGGAACCCAAAACCTATTTGAGCTCCTAGGGTTTACTAGGTATTCCTTAGGGATAACCTCCCTAGATACCTTCCTAATAACCCTTCTAGGCTTGTTAGCTTTGGTCATTTGGGTCTTGCCTAGGTCAACTCTAAAGGTAACTCCTCCTTTGATCTTCTTAGTGGCCACCCTAGGTTTTCTAGAAACCCTAGCCATTAGGCACATACCTTGGTCAACCTTAGGGAAGACTTCCCTATTGACCTTGGTTTTTCTAGCCCTAGTTTGTGTTCCATAATCGAATGGAACACTATGATAAGTCACCTTAGGCTTAGGTTTGTGACCCAAACATTTCTTGCCCTTTGTTGACTCTTGTCTCCTAGGCCCTAGGTGTTGACTTTGAGATCTAGACTTTTGACTTTGACCATTTGACCCTTTAAATTGATTTTGCATGTTTGCTAGGGTCTTTTCTAATTTCTCAAGCCTTGATCTCAAGGCTTAATTTTCTAATTCTAATTGCCCAATTTTTGAATTTTGATTTGGTATTTGGGCA
This sequence comes from Wurfbainia villosa, assembly GCA_025175895.1. Taxonomy (NCBI): domain Eukaryota; kingdom Viridiplantae; phylum Streptophyta; class Magnoliopsida; order Zingiberales; family Zingiberaceae; genus Wurfbainia; species Wurfbainia villosa. The sequence goes on along the minus strand of CM045987.1, from coordinate 109,119,349 downwards.
TGGGACTTCCTAGGCATATGTCTAGTCCATTTAGGGTTGAGATCTAGGTGTTCTCCTTTTTTCCTAATAGACTCCCTAGGTAAAACTTTTCTAGGGACATTAGTCCCAAATTTCTCCTTCTTTGAAATATTAACATTTTTGGCACCTAAACAAATATATCTATTATTTCTAGCATGCTTTTCATGTACAATAGCAAGATTGTTGACATTATTCCTAGCATGCTTTTTATCCCTAGAAATTGAAGGTGCATTAATAAATTTTATCTTAGGGTTTCCTTAGAGGCTCCCCCTTCATGTGATGCTCCTTCTTGCCCTTTCTTTTTCCCTTTAGGACATAAACTCCTATAGTGCCCTTTTTGTTGACATTTGAAGCACACCATGTGCTCTTTTCTTTTAATTGTCAGGGCACCAACATCCTTTGATTTTTCTTGAGGTTTTGGTGTCGGAGGAGTCTTCTTGACTTTCTTTGGGCACTTACTCTTATAGTGCCCAAATTCCCTACACTCAAAATACATAATATTATTTTTATATTGAATTGAGGTGTTTGAGTTACCTAAGTCAATGGAGGCTGGAATCGGATTTTGAACTTCTTCATCTTGACCGGATGTTGAAGCTTCTTCTTGATGTTGCTCCGGTGATCTAATCTCCTCCCCCTCAAATCATAGAGGTGGAGGTCTCCTCCAATTCTACTTCCTCTTCCTCCTTGGATGTTGATGGTCTCTCAACCTCCAAGTCCTCACTTCCTTGTGAGGATGATGTGTTTGCCTCTTCGGTCCCTTCCTCTTGGACCGGTGATGGACTTTCATGGAGCTTGGCCAAATCGCTCCAAAGCTCTTAGGCATCTATATAATCACCTAGGCTACACAAGAAGTCATTAGGAATTAAATCAAAAATAAATTTGATTACCTTCTTGTTTTTCTCGAATTGTTGGAGTTGCTCTTCACTCCATCTCTTCTTTTTTAGGAAGCCACCTTTTGGTCCTCTTGGATACTCAAATCCTTCCATTAATATGAACCACTCCTCAAAATCCTTCATCATAAAAAAATCTTCAATCCTTCTCTTCCAAGAATTGAAGCCTTCTTGTCCATAGAAAGCATAAGGGACCGGTGTGTTGATGTCCCATCCAAGTTGTTCTTCCAACTCAATCTTCACCCTCTAGCATTCTCCCTTAATTGTTAAACTTGAAGATCAACCTGGCTCTGATACCACTTGTAGGGGATCCTTGGAATGCTAGAGGGGGGTGAATAGCGTTGATTCGATGCTCGATGGAAATCGTTCGCATTCGTCTACAATTTTCATTAGTTTGCAGTGGAATAATAAAACAAATAGCAATAACGAAATACGATAAACACAATTCACAACACAAGCATATAACGTGGTTCGGAATCGAACGGTTCCTACTCCACGGATCGAGTTCTAAAAAGCTCTAGTGATGCAAACGCAATCACTAATCACAAATAACTCCTTCTTGGAACAATCCGGAGGCGGAGAAACCTCGTACAAGTTATCTTACAACAGTAAGAAATAATACAAGCAAGATACAACTCAAATACAAAAGAAAAGTAAAGAAAACTTTACAACACTTTGCTTTTGATTGCTTGAATGCTTGGTTGCTTGACTTGCACTTGGAGACCCTGATTTGTAGCAACAAATCGCCCCAAAAGCTCTCAAGAACCGATGGTGATTTCCTCCTCCACGAGCTCTATTTAAAGCTGCTGCCTGGGCTAGAAATCATTGATCAGTCGACTGCTCGGGACCATCAGTCGACTGATGCCACTATTGTCGTGAGACAATGGCTAGATCCACGCTGAAAATATCCAACCGATCCATCAGTAGTAGACTGATAACACCCATCAGTCGACTGATAGAGCTTTCACTCGACTGCTTCCCTCGTAGTTGAGTCTCGACTCCATTCCCTGCCCAATTTCTCAAGCACCAGTCGACTGATCACAAGATCAGTCGACTGCTCAGCTAATCAGTCGACTGCCCACCTTTGGCAGTTGACTACTAGGCCAATTCCCACAGTCAAACCCTAGTTGACTCACGCCAGTCGACTGCCACATGGCATCAGTCGACTGGCACACCTTAAACATGAGGTTTTAACCCAAGTATGGTTCCCCCATACTTGCTAGACCACCCTTAGCCTAGACCTAAGTCTTCTAGCCACCTCCGTCAGCCTCACGCCTCTCGGATCCCTCCAAGTCATCCATGACTTGTTCATCCATTGCGCTAGCCTTCAGGTGCTTCCATCGTCTATGTCATACTAATAGTGTCTACATCGCCAAGGCACATTGGACTTACTCTGCCAAGATTCTGCTTGGACTTTACGCTGCCAACCATTGGACTTATGCTGCCAAGACTCCCACTTGGACTTTACGCTGCCAATATCAAACCTCTTGGACTTCTCAAATGCCAAGACTCAAGCTTGGACTTTCCCTTGCCAACCCATGTTGGACTTTCCATGCCAAGTACTCAAGACTTGGACTTTACCTTGCGAAGACCCATGCTTGGACTTTCCAATAATCACATGGTCAACCCTAGTCAACCATCAAAGTCTCCCTCGAGTCAAACTTGATTCTGGTCAATCATGACCCGGGGCGATTGTTCCAATAATCTCCCCAAAACATTATTAGACATCAATGTCAACGCTCTATGTCAAACATCAAAACATCACTCGAGTCCGGTCAATCGTGACCTGGGCCGATTGCACCAACATTTTAGACTTACCTTCATTGGGTCGAGTAATGGTTCTCTTTCGGCCCTTGACCATCCTTTGAACTAGGTTGACTAATTCGACCTCCATTTTTTAGGCGACCTCCGAATCAGACTCATCTTCTTCCTCCTTCTGGGGTGGTTTGCTCGCGGTTTTCTTCTTCGAACCTGCAAAAAGTGCTATACCCTTCTCGGGTTCCGAGTTAGACTGTTCATGGAGTTCAAAATCATAAAACAACTCATCTAATCTATGTTTTGAAAGATCTTTGGATACCTTGTAGGTATCGACCATGGATGCCCACAAGGTGGTCCTAGGAAAAGAGTTTAGTACATACCTGATAAGGTCGCGGTTTTTGACCTTTTGTCCGATTGCGTGTAGGTTGTTGATGATATCTTGAACCCGAGTGTGTAGTTGCGTCACCGTCTCATGTTCCTGCAATTTTAGATTATATAACCTATTGAATAAGAGATCACGCTTACATACCTTGGCTTCATCAGTCCCTTCGTGTAGCTCCACTAGTTTTGTCCAGAGATCCTTTACGCTGATGAAGGGGCTGATGCGATTAAACTCCTCCTTGGACAAGCCGCATTGAAGGATTTGAGTCACCTTGGCGTCGACTTCGACTTGTCTTTTTGTAGCATTGGTCCATTGGTCATAATCCAAAGATTCACCCACTTCGTTAGTCGGAAATGTGAATCCTGTTTGGATTATTATCCACATCTCGATTTGGGTCTTAAGGAAGCACTCCATCCGACCCTTCCAATAACGGAAGTCATCTCCGTTGTAAAACGGAGGTCGGACGGTGCTAAAACCCTCGAGATGGGTTATTGATACAAAAAAAAAACAAGAGAATGAAGACAAAAAAACCTAACAACAACACAAACAATCGAAATGTACCAAGACTCGCGTCTTGGATTAGTAGTGCGGGAGGAAAAAAATCTCAACGAATGAAAGAACTTTAAAAAAATCGAAAAAAATAGAAAAAAAAGGAAAAAAAATCTATAGAAAAGCTAGATTGGTGGTTTCACCAAATCTTAGCACCCCGGATCTGATACCAATTGTTGGATCGAGCGGATCACTAGAGGGGGGGTGAATAGCGATAGAAACTTTTCGTTCGAATTCATTTTAAGACACAAGAAACGCAGTGGAAAAATACAATATAAAAATAAAGACACGAGGGTTTTTTACTTGGTTCATAGCCTACGGCTACTACTCCAAGGCCCCAGTGGTCCTTGACCACACACGGAGGGCAAAACACTAACGAACTCCTCCTCATTGGAGGTAGGAGTTAATCGAATACAAAAACATGAAAGCTTCGAGGTAGAGGGACACTCCCCCTCTCCTCGTTACAATTAAAAACCTCGAAAGTAATGAGAGAATTACAACTTAAATGACTTCTTTACCGACGACTTGGAAGATAGGAGATTGGAGCTTGGGTAGTTGTCGTCTCATTAGCACTTTGTCGTAGGAGTATCGTCAAAGAGGCATTGTGTTGCAGAAAGCTTTTTAGCACTTAGAATTGATGAAAAAACCCTAGGAGAAGCCCTCCTTTTATAGTTTTTGAGTCCCTCCTCGAGGGGATCTTCAGCCAATCAGATTTAGGCACCAATCTCCTTGGAATAAGGTGATAAGGCTTGACTCCTCAAAGTTGATCCTTGACCATCAGTTGACTGATGGCCATTATCAGTCAATTGATGATAGCGCCAGTCGAGTCGCAACACTCAGCAGTCGACTAATTTCAAGCAGTCGAGTGGCTCTTGTGGGCAGTGACTGATGTTAGCTGAAATCACAAGTTAGCTTAACAAAAATATAATTTTGATGGTCGTCGACCGTCCGGTCTCGACCTAGACCATCCATGGGATGTCTTTGGTCGGATCTATGCTTAAGACCATCCCCGTAAGGAGGATACGACCTCACTTACGCTCACACACACGAGCTTACCTCGATACTTACTTAGTAGCTCTTGCTTCCGGCCTTCTACTCGATTCCTTCGGCTCCCTCCGAAGTCACTCGAGTATTGCCCGACCACCGCGGCTTCCTCCATGTGTTGTTAGCCTTTAGCTCTAGCTCTAGTACTTTTCTGCACACTCAATTTAGCTCATGAGATAATAATATGAGCTTAACTTTGTATCATTTGCTATAATCAAAACTCAGGTTCGACTTACGTGCCAACTACACCAACAGGAGGGTCATTGGCGAAGAAACTGCAAGATTTATCTTGAGTCTGTGAAGAAGAAGAAGGCATTTGATGCCTCATTTTCTTTAGGAATCTTCGTTATTGATTGTCATTCTATTTTCTCAGACACTTGGGTATTGGATACTGGGTGTAGCTCACATATATGTAATGACATATAGGGGCTAAGGAATAGAAGAAGACTCGTCAAGGGAGAGTCAAATTTATGTGTTGGGAATGGAGCAAAGGTTGCTGCACTCGCCATCGGAACGTATCCGTTGAAGCTCCTTATAGGACATGTCTTAGAATTGGACAATTGCTATTTCGTTCCTTCGTTGATAAAGAACATCATTTATATTTCTTGTTTAAATAGAAATGGGTACCATTTGACTTTTAGTAACAATTGTTGTTACATAACTTTGAATGGAGTTCTTTATGGGACTGAAACATTATGCAATGATATTTATACGTTGGACGTATCCAGTGACATTTTCAATATCGAAGTGAGCAACAAGCGTGCTTAAAAGGATAATCAATTAGCCTCCTACATGTGGCATTGTCGTCTTGGTCATGTAAGCAAGAAACGCATATCTGAATTACACCAATGTGGAATTCTAGAATCGTTTGAATTTGATTCATTCGATATATGTGAATCATGGTTAAAAGGCAAGATGACTAAGTTACCTTTTACTGGAAAGGGTGAACCAGTGGGAGAGTTGCTTGGTCTAATACATACTGATGTATGCGGACCTATATCAACTCATGCTCTAGGAGGCTATAGCTACTTCATTACCTTTATCGATGATCACTCACGATTTGGATATGTGTTCTTGATGAAACACAAATCTGAAGCCTTTGAAAAGTTCAAAGAATTCTAAAATGAAGTAGAGAAACAACTTGGCAAAAATATTAAAATACTTCGATCTGATCGAGGTGGTGAATACTTGAGTCAAAAGTTTCTTGATTATCTAAGGGACAATGGTATATTGTCTCAATGGACTCCGCCGTATACACCACAGCTTAATAGTGTATCTGATAGGTGAAATCGAACTTTGTTAGATATGGTTAGGTCGATGATGAATCATATGAATCTTCCCAAGTCCTTTTGGGGCTATGCACTTCAGATAGCTATTTACTTGCTAAACAGAGTCCTGACCAAGGTAGTCCTTACTACTCCATATGAGATATGAAATAGTAAGAAACCTCATTTGTCTTACATGAAGATATGGGGTTGTCCTGCTTATGTGAAGCGGATTGTATCAGAGAAATTGGATGTTAAGTCTGATAAATGTCTATTTATTGGATACCCTAAGGAAATAAGGGGTTACCAATTCTATCAACCTGTGGAACAAAAGGTGTTTGTTTCAAGGCATGCTATGTTTCTAGAGAAAGAGTTTCTCTTGCAAGAAAACAGTGGGAGTGGCATTGAACTTGAGGAGGTTCAAGAGACTCCAATAGACATTTAAGAGATACCCAGTCAAACACCACAACCTATAACTTATAGTGATGAGCCATCGACTGAACCTATTGTGACACCACATCTTCGTAGACCTGGTATAACACGCAACATTCCCGAAAGATATGAATTTCTCGTAAGTGAATCAAATGAGGTGTTACTCATTGACGATGAGGAGCCTACCAGTTATGAAGAAGTTCTGAAAAGTTCAGAAAGCGACAAATGACTTGAAACCATAAAGTCGAAAATGAATTTCATGTATGAAAATCAAGTTTGGAACTTGGTGGACCCACATGAAGGCATTAAGCCTATAGGGTGCAAGTGGATTTCCAAGAAGAAAACCGACATGGATGCTAATGTGATTAGTGGTGAAAGGCTATCATCAAAAGCAAGGTGTTGATTATGACGAGACCTATTCACCAGTAGCTTTGCTTAAATCCATTCGGATGCTCCTAGCCATAGCGGCTCATTATGATTATGAGATATAGCAGATGGATGTGAAAATGACTTTCCATAATGGAAACCTACTCGAGGAGCTGGAATATCCGTTTTGATGAGACAATCAAAAGGTTTGATTTCTCGTAAAATCCAGACGAACCCTGTGTGTACAAGAAGGTTAGTGGGAGTGCAATCATGTTCTTGGTGTTGTATGTCGATGACATATTACTTATAGGAAATGATATATCTTTCTTACAGTCAGTTAAAATTTGGTTATCCAAAATATTCTCCATGAAAGACCTGGGAGAAGCGACCTACATCCTCGGGATTAAGATCTATAGAGATAGCTCGAAACGGTTGCTTGGTCTTTCGCAGTTTACATATATAGATCAAGTGCTAAAGAGGTTTAGCATGTCGGAATCCAAGAAAGATTTCCTTCCCATCATGCATGGGATACACCTTTCGAAGTCTATGTGTCCGCGCATAGAAGACGAGAGGATTTGCATGAGTAATATCCCCTATGCATCCGCAATATGATATATCATGTATACTATGTTATGTACGAGGCCCGATGTATCGTATGCTATGAGTGTCATGAAAAGATACCTGTCTGATCTAGGAATGAATCATTGGGCAAATGTCAAGACAATCCTTAAGTACCTAAGAAGAATTAAGGATGTGTTCCCTGAAAAGGTACATGTATATATAAAATCGCTTCATGAGGGGAATACCCTTAATCCACGCATCATCACAATACAGGACTCAACAACATATTATCTTAGCATCTCTGACCCATGTGGTCACCATACCACCCCATGCAAGGGGTTCACATCACAACTCCTACTGTATTCACATCCATAGCATCCAACACAAGCTCTCAAAGAGCCATACAAGTTTTCGTCCACAAACCACACAACTACAAAATAGCCCACATCCCACATAAAACATTTGCAACATCTAACCCGAAAAAACAAACCAAAACAGACCACTAATTAAACTTTCCATCGCCCATGTCCATCTCCCGCTCCTAAGCTTTCCATCAGCCTTATCCTTGAAGATCTGCAAACCTATGGACATGAATTTGCACCTTTCGGAAAACTCCATCAATGTTATATGGCACACCTTCATACTTGCATTTGTTCCGAGCTGCCCATATTTGATATATGCCACATGAAATACCAAGGAACCTTGCCTTGGCCCTCGGTTCCACTCCTTTATATTGCCTCTTTACCATTGTTTTATCTGATCCCAAAGGCCACAAGCAAAGGGGCATTTGAAAAAAAGATGGTCCATAGTTTCTTCCTCTTGCTTACATACCAAACACATTTTGTTCTCCTCATAAGGCATCCTATCCGCCGTACGAAGTTTTCTTTGTATTAGTAGCCACATAATGAATAGGTGCTTTGGCATAATTTTGGATCTCCAAAGAGTAGGAACCCACGAAGGTTTTTGACTAGTGCCTTGAAAGAACTCATATGCATTTGAAACCCCTTTCTTTTCCATGACAAACCATTCCATGAATTTCATATTTGCTACCCCCACTCCATTTGAGCGTTGCTTGATTTCTTCCTTGATTTCTACTAACCTCTTAATTAAAGGGGAGTCCGAATCCTTTGCTTTCCATTTCCAAAAATATGCCCTCTTCACATAATGATGTCGCACCCATTTTGTCCATATTGTATTCGCACTAGATTTGATGTCCCATAGTACTTTGGTAAGCAAGGCTTTGTTCCACCCAAGTAAGTTCCGAAGCCCATAACCACAATCCTCCTTTGGCATACAAATAGTGTCCCATGCTATAGGTGGATATTTGGAATCCCATACAAACATCTGACATATGGCTTTGATTTTGTCAATCACTCCTCCCGGTATTGATAGTAATGAGAACCAATAGCATTCCATTCCTTGGATGACTGTCTTTATGAGCTCTAGCCTTCCAGCAAATGACAAAGACTTCTTTGTCCATCCACTCATCCTTTTCGATATCGCATCTAATAAAGGCCCATAGTTTGCAATACGTAGCTTCTCCACTGCCAATGGAATACCCAAATACTTAAAGGGAAAAGACCCTTCTTCGAAGCCCAAAATTTTCAACAACTCCTCTTTTGTATTACCATCAACTCCGGCCATATATAGCTGCGATTTAATGGGATTTGCCCTTAATCCCGCCTCCTTCCCAAACTTATCCAAACATCCCACAAGCAACCTCAAGGAGGTCTCATCCACTCTTGCAAATAACATTAGGTCATCCACATAAATGAGATATGTGATTCCTATTTCTTTGCACCTTGGATGGTGATGAAAGGATGGAAGCACCGAAACATCCTTGATCCTTCTTGATAGCACCTCAACACATAAGCCAAAGAGGAGTGGAGATAATGGATCACCTTGTCTTAAGCCCCTCCCTCCACTAAAGAACCCATAAACTCCCCCATTAAGAGATATAGAGAAGGTTGTCGTAGTCACACATTGCTTTATCCAATCACGATATTGTTGGGGAAACCTAAAACCAACCGATACCTTCATTAGGAAATCCCAATTTATCATATCAAAAGCCTTCTTCAAGTCCACTTTAGCCATGCACCTCGGGGAAACCCTTTTGCGAGCATATCTTCTTAGAAGATCTTGAGTAAGAAAAATATTATCCCTTATGCTTCTCCCTTGCACAAAGGCTGCTTGAGCTAGATCAATTAAGAAATCCATCACTTTTGATAACCTTGTTGCCAAGATCTTGACAATAACTTTATAAAATACGTTACAACATGAGATAGGTCGATAGTCCAAGACACCATCCGCATGGTCACTTTTTTCCACAAGATAGATGAGGGAATGATTCCATTGCTTCAAAAGTTTGCCCGTCACAAAGAATTCTTGTATTGCATCCACAAAGTCCTCCCCCATGATTTCCCAAGTTGAGGTGAAGAATTTGGCTCCATAACCATCCAGACCCGACGCTTTTTCACTCCCAATATCATATAAAGCCTTCTTAATCTCCTCCACTCCAACCGGTTGAGCTAGGTCATTTGCTTGTCCATCATTGAGCTTCCTTCCCATGAGGGAAGCACTATCCAACGGGTCACACAACTCAGGTTGACCAAGTATCTCATGGAAATAATCAATAAATTCATCCACCACTTCCTTAATGGTTTTTGATCTTTCGCCGTTCCTTTTTGTAAGCATGATGATTGCATTCCTCTTATTGTTCCTCTTGACCACATCATGAAAGAACTTTGTTCATTTGTCCGCTCCCCTTAAATATGCATATTTTGCCCTTTGTTGGTAGAACGACTTCTCCGCTTCCGATAATAGAATCACCCGCTTCCTTATCTCACTATAGTTTGACAGGATGCCTTCGCCTTCTAATATACTCTTTTGCACCTCTTCTAACTCCAAATTTTCTCTCTTTTCCTTCTCCAATATGTGGTCGAACTCCTTTTTATTTAACTCCCTCAAAGTTGCCTTCAATCTAAATAGCTTGTTCTTTAGTCGGTATTGAGCGTTCCCACAAACCGGTGCCACCCATGATTTCTCCACCACCCTTTTATAATCTTGATGCAAAGTCCACATATTTAAGAACTTGAAAGGTCTTGTTGCTGCCCTCTCTTTGTCAAGAATGCGCACCATGATACAAGAATGATCCGATAAGCATCTCAGAGGTAAAAATTCTGCATAAGCATCAAACTCTTCCACAAGCCATGCCGGATTCACCATTTCCCTATCCAATTTGCAAGCAACCTTTCCATTTGACCAAGTGAGCCTACATCCAATAGATCGTAAATCCACCATCTCACATATATGAATAAATCTTTGAAGATCCCTCATCTCATAGTTTGTAACCGGATTACCCCCTTGCTTTTCCTGAATGTCTCGTATAGCATTGAAATCCTCCATGATCATCAAGGGTCCTGAAATAGCTTCCCCTATCTCTGTGAGTTTCTCCCAAAGCAGTCTTCTAGTAGTCACTGAGTGAAGGCCATATATGAAAGTGACATAGAAACCCCATCCAGAAATCTGACAACGAATATAGGTATGTATGAATTGCTCCGAAGTGTTAATGATTCCCATATCAACCTTCTATTCATCCCAAAGAAGTAGTATTCTGCCATTATTAGAAGTCTCAAAGTTATGCACATACTACATACTTGAAAATCTCCTCCCCATAATAGGCCCAATAGAGTCCTCCTTGAGTTTAGTTTCCATTAGTGCCAAGACTTGTATATCCTTGCTCTGCAAGAGGTGTACGCCCCTAATGTTCCATGAAGCCACCTTCATTGTCCAACTCCTCGGGCTACTCGTGCCCGTAGAACTCGTCCATTTGCCGGGGTCGTTCCATTCACGCTCCTTCCCTTGTTCACTTTAGAGGTTGTGATGGATGGTATAGATGAAGAGGATGCTCCCACTCCATCTATGTTTGGTGAAGAAACCGAATCACAAATGCCAACCTCAATGGGTGACCGGCCAACTTGTTGTGGAGCTGTCCGAGCCTCCGGTAATACCTCATTCGTTCCTTCCCTCTCCATCCACTATTGCTCTACATGCTGATCCTTCTCTTGAGCCGTTTGATGTTTTCTTGTGGACCGGTGCCTTCTGCACTTGGCATCTCAATGGCTAGTGGAAGAGGAGTGCCCATAGCTACCATAGCAAGTTCATTCTACACCTCCACTCACTCCTCATTCAACCCTTGTCTTTCATGCGCTACCTATCGTTGTTGTTGTTGCCCCATTCCATACCACGATCTCCTTCTTCCTCTGCCCCTCACTAATTGGGATCATTGCCTATCGTTTGCATTTGTATTCTGCCCTAGTTGCACATTTGGGCTTGCTTCATAAGTTTGTTGACCAGTCGGCTCTTTTCCCCCGTTACATACATCCTGACTATGCCCCATTTTCATGCACTTTTGACAATACTCTGGAACCATTTCATAGATGATTTTCAACTCCACTTGAATCCCAGTAGGCAAAGTAATAGGAAACTCATGAGTTTGATCCCCAATAGCTAGAACTTCAACCATTAGTCTTGCATAGTTCAATCGCTCCCTAGTTCTTGTCAATCTATCCGTGTACAATGGTTTCCCTACTTCGGAGCCAATCAAACTCAGTACTTTTTGAGACCAACAGTCTAGTGGGAGCCTATCAATTTGTATTCATGCCGACACAAATCTTCCATCCTTCTCAAACAGAAAACACTTTGGCATAACCTTCAAGAGCATCAGTACCCCGAAAGCAAAGTACGAACCTCCTTGCAACACTTTGTCATGATCCTCCTTCTTTTCAAATTTGTAGACCACCCACCCACTTTGATGTATGTAGAACTTGTAGGGAACCTTCCAACGCGCTGCTATTATCCGAACTCCATTCCTCCCAGGGTGTCCTCCCATGAAACATCCAACAAGGCAAAACCCTACTGCATCTTCAACATTATCTATGCCATCATAGTCAAAGGCTAACCTTCCACCCTTTGCTTCAGATTGATCCGCATTCATCGCCGCTTTGCATCTTCCGATTGTCTTTGAAAAGGTTCACCCAAGACCTCCCTTGTTTTGCCTGGCCAATATCTTCCTTGTGAGCTTCCCTTACATTGCCTTCTTCCTCTCCTTTGCTGCCTTCCACCGATTGTTTCTTTGTCTCCAGCCCTATCCGTTCACCCTCCACCTTCTCTACACCTCCTCCGGCCACCTTAGCTTGAGAAGAATGTGTTGAAGTCCCCCTTGGCACCAACTTAGTATTTTTTCCACCCGCCCCACCAATCCCATCAGCAACATCCTCCACCCCATTCTGCATGTCCAAGCCAGCCTCTAAGTTTTTGTCCACCTGTCCAGCCTTTTTCGCCACCTTTGCAAATAAAATCTCCATGTCATCTTCACTTTCCATGTCTCCATCAGCATCTTGATCCTCCATTGTTGCCATCTATTTTCCACGTTGTACAGATTGGTCCTTCGACTTGCCATTGGTTGCCACATGTTCTTCATCTTGTGCAGATTGCTCAGCTCCCTCCATCTCAGCCCTTCGTTTCTTTTGTTTTGTCATTTAGTAGGCCCACCATGTATGGAATGGTATCTCCAATCTTGGAAGCACTGCCACCACTAGAGGAAAGTAATTAAATCAACACTTATTGCATTAACTCCTGCAGCCAACTTTCCTTTTCCAGCTCTTTTCGAATTTGTTGTCCGCCCGGTCCTCCTAGCACCAAGTTTGGCTGGAGAAGATGACCAAGTTCACTGGACATGCCTCAAGTTCACCGGAAAACACCCCCACCACACACAACTTCAAAAATGAAACGAAAAATAACAAGACCTCCAACCTGGAAACCCCCCACCTCCCTTCCTACACTAGAGCCAACCCGCCCAACACCCCCTACTCTGGCCAATACACCAAACCATTCCTCCAAGGCTTCCTCTTCCTCCTAGCTAGAGGAAAAAGGCACCCGTTCGACAAAGGTCCTGACCACAACCTCCTCCTCCCTCCGTAGACACCTAGGATTCTAGAGAGAAGTCAAAGCTTCTCTCTCTAACCCCTTACTCACCCGTGATTTCGACTAAGAGCTCACTAAGGATGTGTTCCTAATATATGAAGAGGGTGATATGGTGATACGCGGGTATACGGATGTTAGCTTCCAGACACACAAGGATGATTCCAAGTCTCAGTCTGGGTACATATTCACCTTAAATGGAGGTGCAATAAGTTGAAAAAGTTCTAAGCAAGACACTATAACGAATTCTGCCACTGAGGCAAAACACATTGCAACTTCGAAAGCAGCAAAGGAAGCAATTTGGATCGAGAAGTTCATCTCTGAACTTGATGTGATCATATCAACGATCCAAACATGTGCTTCGCCGCTATCATTTGATCAGAGAGATCATAAGTAGGAAGGAAATACAAATCAATAAGAGGGTCATGTTAGAGCTTATGGAATTGGATACCGTGGCGATTGGCATTAGGCCAAGTGGGAGTTTGTTAGATATATATGAGAGATGTCCTAAGGCAATCACCTTATGGTTGTACCATTTATTTGATAAATGAAGATTCCCTATTTGAGTGTACATGCTATCATGTATTTGATTGGATCTTAAACTCATTTACTGAATATCCACAATACGATTCATAGCATGAGAGAATTTGTGATTGGATCACAACTAGTGAGTATCTCTACATGTGTATTTGTGATGTATTGGAATTATCCCTAGTCGATGAATTGATGTATTTAGACACCATCAATTCTGTTAAGATTAGCACGAGTTATACTCTTTGGTTTATCTAAGCAGCTGTTTTTCACTGGCTAGAGACATTGGGATGTCCGAAGTTAACCATGGATGCTAGTTATGGTAACTAGTTCATTGGACTGATTAACTATAAGACTTCATATGGTTCTCTGCATATATGGATATGTCAATAAAGTTCTTATTGCAGCTTAAGTGTGATGTTCCTTCGACTTGTGGTATTCAAGTCATCTTGGTCATGAAGACTTATGCTTTGACATCTTAAGCAAGCATCTCCGAAGAGATGTGGACTCGGGATGATTGGGTATAAGTCGAAGTGGCCGAAGGTGTTTGAATAGCCTACAGAGGATTCACCACTCCTTACGAGGAGATGTATACCTTAGGTCTCTCATCGAATTGTTACTAAAGTCTTTGGCCAAAGCATTACATGTTTAGAGTATGGTACTCTTGGATACATGTGGAGTAACTAGAATCTGGAGGACGAGGAAGTAATACTTGGGCTAGGTGTGACATGGTTAGCCTAGTGGGTACTGACACAATGGACCATATTTTGAACCAAGTGGGTATAAGATGAGTGAAGGGAACATGACACAACTCACTATAGCTGCTGAAAGATTTCAGAAGTTGTTCTGGGGTCAACCGTTGATTTTTGGTTAATTGGGGATCATGATGTACTACTAGGTGCCACTCATGATCGTTCTATAATTAATGGTTAATTATATATGACCAACATAAATCGGGAACCTATTTGGTCACACACATTACGAGTGTTATCCGAAGGATTTAAAACGAGATTAAGAATAGGATTCTCAGATCGAGAGATACTTGGTTTGGTTGGACCAAACATGGAGCGAGCATGAAATTGTTTCAGTCGCATCGGAAGCATTGATGGGTCGAGTCTTATGAAGATATGATAGATGAACCAAATCGGTTTGGTTCTAATCCAATGGTGGAAAATAAACCAAAGTGGTTTAGTTTGTTTTAAACTAATGAACCAAAATTGGTTCGGTTCATTTTAACTTAAAATAGACCAACACAGTTTGATTTATTTTAACTTAAGTTAATGGAGTGGGTTAACCAGTTTTGGTTGTGAACCAATAACCCTTTGAGAAAAGGTTTTTGAGAAAAGGCTTTAGAGAAAAGGTCTTGAGAAAAAGCCTCTTAATGGTTAAGAGATACGTTCTCTATAAATAACAAGGTTGAGAGATAACCCGGGTTCGATTGACTTAGGTTTTTGAAACCCTAGTCATTTCTCTCATCTCCTTGCTCCTTGTCGCCCAACCTTTGGTGCCACCCAACCCTTGGTGCCTCCCAACCCTTTGGTGCTGCCACCCCCTCCTTGCCACCGGCTAACCACCAGTTACTGGCAGCCCTCCAGCCATCGGTGTCCAAGGAGCAGCTGATCACTTGCTTGGTTGGCTATCTCCTCTACTAAGCTCTCCTCTTGGATAGCTTGTGTCCTTTGCGACAAGAGAATTTTTTAGTCAGCGTTCGAAACTCCGACATCAACCTTCTTGCCGAGGATTCGATCTCCGACAATCCTCTTTGGTGGAGGATCAAAGTTTTGTCAATCGGTTGACAAAAACCGCTTTTGAGAAGCGATTTTATGAAACTCATTTTGGATTCGAATTGGATTCTAATTGTGATAGTCTCTCAGATCACAACGTCTTCGATACGAGACTAATATCTCATGTGAAGATGGGGCTCGTAGCTTGTTGAAGCTATCCCAACGATACTCGACGTGGATACGGATAGAGGCGAAACTTACGAGGGTCGTTAAGGTTGATGTCATTTCCGCTTCACATAATCCGTCAGGTATACCTAGAGTAGTTTTCTTTCATTGCAAAATTTGAAATGACGATTATGTCTAAACTTGTTGTATCCTTGCATGCATGTGGTGTGTGTGTTGTAATAAATCAGTTTATTACTTGTTTTTACTTCCGTTGTGTGTTCGAACACACACCCACATCTGTGTCGGAGAAACCCAACAATAAATATAATAGAATCAATGAATTAAATCACCAAAACAATACACCAAGTTACTCCCTAATCCTAGAGTTTAGAAGACTACTCCATGAAGGAGTTACAAAACATGGACAATATAAAAGAAAGAATTAACTCGGTGTCCTATGTCTTGAGCATCTTCTACTCAGCGACTCCCCAAGATGGATCACTATCACCGACTCTTGGATCCTTGTACATCGACCTCCCCTAAATTCTATATTTCTAATATGATCATTGACGGGGTGTGGGGTTTTTTTTATAGGGTTTGGAAGTTGATTTGGTCGATTATTGGAAAAGAAATCTCGGGTTAGTTGTTAAATACTTCGACTGAAAAAAAGTGCTCCTCGCCCGTGGAATTCTCCACAGGCTGGCTATGGAGAGGTTGTGCTTTGACTCGTTTTGGGCAGAGGGTTCCATGGTCTAGCTATGGAACATCCTAAAGTTGGCGTTTACGCTCCATTTACTCCCCATTTGATCGTAGTTCATGTATATTTGCTCCATGCTTTAATTACATCTTCTTTTGTCTTGAATTATGCCCTTCCTGAGGATAAGTTATTTGAATTAAAATTGCAATATGAAAGTAAATGTTATATTTTATGCATGATATGTGAATAAAATGCTAGAAAAATATGGCAAATAAACCCTAAAAAGTGTGTATAATTCACACTCATCACACCACCAAACTTAAACTTTTACTTGTCCACAAGCAAAGAAAAGACAAAGAAACTTATGAGTGGTAATAATAGCATGACAATTATTAGTTTTAGTAGTTCGTTGGGAATCCATCTTAAGGCTTTAATCCTTGATCATAGTCTTATGAATCCCTTCCCCATGGCTAAGCATGTAAGACTCCTGTGTAGTGCACATGTAATGACCCTAAGGCTTTGGACACTAATCCAGACTTATGTGTTGGAAGATCATGGCCCGGCTAGAAGGGGGGTTGTATAGCCTACGATGTGCTCGGTAGAAATCGATCGTCTTAATCGTCTCCAAGAGTTGTTAGCACAGCAGAAATACTAAAACAAAGATAATTAAAACAATACAAAGAAGTAAAGAAGAGCAAACGCTAACGCCGAGATGTAACGTGGTTCATGGCCCTTGCCACTGTAGGGTTTGATCAATCCGTGAGGGGAAACTTCGCTTCCCACTTCACCTCGGTTGTTTGTTCATGGCGATCCCATCGATGTCCCCGGATTAAAAAAAAATTAATCCTAGACAAAAGGGATTGCTATTCGTTTAGAGAGGTCACTTGAACAAACTTGTTGTTCAAGCGACCAACCTCTATTCTACGAGTAGCTGCGGAATAGACGATGTACGGATCGCCGGCTTTTGTGTTTATGTTTGGGATTCAAGTATTATTTAGCCACATACATAAAGTAAACATCCACATAAAACATGCATATAATTGAAAAGCAATTATAAACATAATACAAAGGAAGACTAATCAAAATAAACAAGATTATACCTCTTGATCTTCTATTGTAAGTCCTTCCTCCTTTTGGACGTCGTGTGGGCGATGATCTTCCAAAAGTCGAAGCCTCCTAGATCACCAATCTTCGTTTCCTTGTTCACTCCGAACAAAGGAAGATCATCAAACAAAACTCTTCTTCCTATCTAGAACCGGCCATCAAGTCAATAAACTCGATGTTGCCGCCGGCCAAGGAAGAGAACATGGAGTATAGGAACCGGCCAAAGGAGAAAACATGAGAGCATGGGCGCCGGCCAACACTTGGAGAAGAGAAAGGAAAGCAATCCTTCTCCTTGTTGCCGCCCAAACCCTAAACCTAGCTCTCCTAATTTTCGGCCAAGGATGAGGGGAAGAAGAATAGGTTAATCACTAGCCAAGGTAGAGGGAGGAAGAATAGGTGCCGGCCAAACCTTAGGAAGAAGAAGAAGAGGCTTCCTCCACTTGTTGCCGCCCACCACAACCCCAAAACCCTAACCCTAGCCGCCCACTCCTAATCCTAATCTAATTAGGATTGCTTGCCTCCCAAGGGAAACAAACCATAAGCCTCATCCATCATGTTGCCGCCCACCCCTAATCCACCCTTTTATAGAGTTATGGATAAGCCTTGTTTTAATCTTCACCATTGGTTCTAGGGATTTAATCTCAACCGTCGGATCTAGAGATTTAATCTCAACCGTCGGATCTAGAGATTTAATCTCTACCGTTGGATCTAGAGTTTTGTTTTCATCCATTGGATCTAAGCTTCATGAGGTGTTAATATGATACAATAGGGACCATGAGGAGGAGTTGGATCTTGGCCACCCAATGGATCAAGCCCACATAAAGTCCGATCCATTAATGATTATCCATTCCACTAGAGGATTATCATTGATCTACCTCACCAACCCCCATAAGTTAATATGGGCTCCATATATTATTTGTACATTTTCTCCCCGTGTTTAAGATCTCGAATGTCCGTCGATTAATTAATTTACTGACCATTAATTAATCAACATCTAACTCCATGAGTAGTACCACTCAACCTTTTCATCATGTCAGACCAAGTCCACCTGCAGGGTTTACATGATGATCCTTATGAGCTCCTCAAGGGGACATCATCATCCTAATATATAGGACACGGTTTCCTCCTATAATCAACGACACACCATATAAATAAAATCATTTCCCAACTTACCGAGCCTATCAATTTAATTTATAAATCTGGCCCATTGGTAAATCAAAGAGATGAATACTAAGTATATGTGTCCGTTATTATATCGGGATTAAGAGTATGTACAATATAATATCTGAGGTCTGATTCGATTATGTAGTCAGTAATAAATCGAATCACCTCTAAGTCGGTCCTGCTCAATACACACAAAGTGTACTAGTGTGATTCTATGATCAAGACAAACCAATCCCAAATCACACTACAACCATTCCAATGGTTTGTCCAAAGCTATCTCGATTGTGAGCCTTTACTTATACCTTACAAGGAACCGATAACATGATCTCCCATGTGACACCACACACCATGTTATCTACAATGTAATGTATTATACAATATGAATAGCTATAAAAACATGCAAACAATGATCATGTGATTCTTATTTCAAAATAAAGATGTTCATACAAAAGGTAGACTTTTCAGTATACATCCCAACAACCACTAGTCCACGGACAATTCGTATGGCGAATCACTCCCTCAACCAAAGCACTAATCTCTTCTTTAAGGTGGAGGTAAACCTTCTTACACAATCCCTCCCTCTTACAATAGAATTGAGATAAGAACAAGTAAGAGGGGTTGAAAGCGTTTAGGTCACTTGGGAGTATGTTTAGGAGTTAAGCATTAGCCTCCCAAAAGCCCCCATTCCATCTTTTTATAAAGAAAAAGGGTTTCTTCCTGTTGGGCAGGCGACTTTTTACTACTGCATGCCATCAGTCGACTGCCCCTCTAATGGCCGACTTCCAACGTCTTCTAACTTGCCATCATCACTGTCTAACGGTACTCCTAGCAGTCAACTGCTACCTGCGTAGTTGACTGATCAGTCAGCTACGGGAGGTTCTGTGCCCGCGCCCATCCTCAGTAGTGACTGCCATTCCTTAGCAATCGACATATGGTGCAACAGTCGACTGTCGTCCCTTGTTAGTCGACTGCTGGGCTAGAAACTCACCAGTTGAACACCAATCGAGTTCTATCGACTCAAAGCAGTCGACTGACATCGAGTAAAACCTCAAACAAGACACTTGTTTGAGCATCCGACTTAACCAAACATCGGGTAAAACCTCAAACCTAAGTTTGAGCATCCAACACTTGACTTAGTCATTCAACCAAATTCACTTATGAGCTACCATTACAATCGCTCAATCTCTCATCTGTTAGTGAAAGCCCTAGAGCCAATCATGTGATGATTATTGTGTGTACTTTGTTGTATCATATTCCTATTTATAAAGGCATTTCTTTATGGTTATTATACTTACTTGTATTGGTGTCAAATAACTAAGTATAATAACATCCTTGAGTAAAAGGTTCTTATCTATATCAATTGATTGGTTGAATCGATAATGAGATGATATAGAGAACACTACTCTTAATCATTCCTAGTCAAGTATTAACATTCAAGGACAATGTTAATGTGAAGAGACTAGCATGTAGGTCAACTTGATGACTTGATATCACAAGTCATGGATATGAGATATCAAGTTGACACATGGGTATGCATTGGAGAATGTATACTGAATGGCTCGCCATGAGAAAGTATCATGAATTGTTATATGAGTGTCATATACTTTCTCATGTGACTATTAGTATGACTATTAGTCCATGGACTTAAAGTCACCATGGTTCCCTACATAAGGAGTTGCATACTTTGACTTTGTCAAACGTCACCCGTAAATGGGTGGACTATAAAGGCGATTACTAGGTATGTAACAAATTATGCGGAGGGATGTGAGTGATGTAGATGGGATTTATCCCTCCTATATGACGGGAGTGACATCATGATTCTTGATAGAGTGAGACCACTAAGTGCATGGTCATGCCCAAATGAGTCAATATGAGATATTGAGCTCATTTGATTAGAGTGAGTCTACTTGGAGTTCAAGATATAGATTGTACAGAGGATGACATGGTCTATGCCTCAATTGGTCAAACTAGATGTCAAGGATAGAGGGACATTGTCATATATTGTGAGAGTCACAATTAGTAGTCACAAAGGTGATGTTGGATCTCAACATTCTTGTAACTTGGGTAGCAATGATGTGTTGCTAGATACCGCTCATTGCTTATGTTTCTAAAATGGTTTAGGAGCATTGCCAATGTTACAAGAACCTATATAGTCATACACAAAAGGAAATTAGATGGAGATTAGGTTCATATGATGGACCATGAGGATTAGGTTCATGTGATGAACCAAATTGGATTAAGAGTAATCCAAATTAGATTAATTGAGTTGGACTCAATTTGATTCAAGTGTTGAATGAGTCTAATTTAGATTTGATTCATTGAGTCAATTTAAACTAATGAATAGAAATTCATTAAATTAAAGTGACTTGAATCAAATGGTTGGATTTGATCAACCATGGGAGATAAGAGGTCAAGTTTGACTTGACTTGAGAAGGAAGATGAAGGGTCAAGTTTGACTTGACCAAATGTCACGTCAAGATGACTTGGCAAAGGGGCTAGCCAATGATGATGTTCCACATCATCATGGACACATCATAGGGTGCCACCTCATGAGGGAGACCAAGAGCCATGGCTCTTGGTATTGCATGGTTTAAATCTCCTTAATGTGGCCGGCCAACACTTGATGGAAGTGTGAGTGGGAATTGATGAGATGATCTTCTTCCTCCTTTCATTTTCTCTCAAGCTCTCTCCCTCTTCCTTCTTGCCGTGACCTCCAAGAGTGATAGCACACTCAAGGTGGTCTTCTCCACCTATTGTTCGTGTGGATACCGACAGAGGAGTGTACACTTGACACTCTACAAGATTCGGCAAGCCGTTTGGACGAGCAGGATAAGCGAAGGGCGTCGCTACAAGGGTAATGCTCTTCTCATGTAGATCTAAGGTAGATCTAAGGTTTTAACATGTACATGTAATTTTTGTTTATCTTCACATAGATGCGTGGCTGACTTCCGAGGGTTTCCGCAATGCAAAAAGCAGTTTTTGCGGCTCGGATAGTCCAATAGTGGTATCAGAGCCACGTGCGAAGCATGTATGTGTTATTTTTGTAATTTTGATATTAGATATGAAAAATTACAGATCTGTAAGTTTCTGTAAATTTCCTATTTTATAGATTTTTTTTTAGTATTTTTCTCGAAGAGTTGAAGCAACAAGTGTTGGGACACTTGTAGGCTTCAACCACTGAGAAAAACTCTCCGAAACGGTGAATTCTCGCTCTAGTCTTTTGGGATAGTGACTTAAGGCACTGTAAGATCAAGATGGGACACTCGCAAGATTCATTTTGTGAGAAGGGGTGCTGCCCCTAACCCCGCAAGGGGCATCGTCCCGCGATCACGCCCAAAAATCGCTTAGCGGGACCATTACGGAGATGTGACTCATAAAAATTGAAAAAAAAATATAGAAAAAATTATAGAAATTTTTGTAAAATACATAATTTATAATTATGTATAATACTGTGATGGTCATGGCCCAAGAACCCCAATGTGATTGGATAAAATGTGTTGTAATTCATAATACGGCTTGTGCGCTGTTTTTGTGTTGTGCATGTTGTATATGGTATGCGACCTACGCGTCGTGCCTCTTCTTTTAATATTCCTATTGTAAATAGTTTTTAGACTCGAATGTAACTCAAGTTTCATGTTTTTAATGTACAAAATGAAGCGGTAGAAGGTCCACTAGTAGACGGAGTTACGAGGAGGGTGCCGATGATACATGGCGGTCAAAGGAGGCGCTTGGAGAAGCCGCTAACCCTAGGTTGACCGTCCGATCTTCTCATTGGCTTGAGAAGATCGTAGTAGGGTCATGACCTCATCACAATTTAATATATATATATATATTTATTTGTTTTTGCTTGTATGTATGTGATGCATGCTAGTAAATTTTGCTTGTATGTATATGATGCATGCTAGGATATTTTGCTTGTATGTATATGATGCATGCTAGTATATTTTGCTTGTATGTATGTGATGTATGCTAGTGTAGGGTAATTAAGGCTTTAATGCGTATATGATACACATTCACGATTAGATTAGATCTTAATCAAATCAACTCGAAATGCCTACCAAGTTTTGATACCCATCACTACCTCGATCATTTGTTGTTGTTGAATCTGCCAAAGCAAAGCAACGCATATTATCTTAGTAGGGTGCGGAGGGACAATCTTGGTCCCGCCTATCACAACTTGGGTGAGAATAAACTCAATTAGATTGAGTAAAACTAGTTAACTCAATTGGATCGAGTAAAACTATAGGCATATTCCAACTGTTGGAAAGGTAGGATAAGATTACATTTACACTAAATCTTGGGCGATTTAGCCAAAGCTAACTCAAGGTCTTTTGTAAATGTGGATCTTGATCCTATAAACAAGAGTTTTATAGAGATGTAATCTGTAATTTGTTATCTACCAATCATACTAAGTCTTGGGCAATTTAGCCAAAGCTAACTCAAGGCGTAGTATGATGTGGATCTTGTCCCGCAAGAATTATAATTGGTTTGTATGAATCTAGTAGTGTGGTTTGACCACATCCATGACTCGATTCTACAAAAGTCCTATAATTCAGTGGGAGCATCATTTAATTAAAGGCCTAATTAAATGATAAATGGAATATGATATTTACTTTCTGCATTGTTAATGTTATAGATTGTCATGTCATTAAACACGAACACTCTCTCCCTGCGTTCTATCCTTGAGAAGGACAAGCTCAATGGAGCTAATTTCCTGGACTGGTATAGGAATCTGAGAATCGTTCTCACTCAAGAAAGGAAATTGTACATCCTGGAGCAGTCCATTCTGGAAGCACCTCCTGCCACTGCCTCGCGAGCTGACCGAGATGCTTACAAGAAGCATCAAGATGATGCATTAGATGTGTCATGCCTCATGCTCGCGACCATGAACTCTGAGCTTCAGAAGCAACACGAGTTCATTAATGCTTTTGATATGGTTGAACATCTTCGTCAACTGTATCAAGGACAAGCAAGGCACGAGAGATACAGATCTCTAAGCCACTATTTCAGTGCAAGATGCAAGATGTGACTCCCATAGGACCATATGTACTCAAGATGATTGGGTACATAGAGAACCTATAGAGGTTGGGATTCCCACTTGGCCAAGAAATGGCCATTGACTTGATCTTGTAATCTTTGCCACAAAGCTATAATCAATTTATCATGAATTACAACATGAATGAAATTGATAAGTCACTGCCTGAGATGCTTAGCATGTTGAGAACTGCTGAGCTCAACCTTAAGAAGGGAAAACCCGGCTCCATTTTAATGGTGCAAAAGAAGAAAGGCAAGGGCAAGCCTAAAAGTAAGGGAAAGTCCCAAGCCAAGGGAAAAGGCAAGGCACTGAAACCGAAAGGAGGGGTGGCCAAGGAAGGGACTTGCTTCCATTGTAAGGAAGCTGGACACTAGAAGCGTAACTGCAAAGCATACCTGGAAGATCTTAAGAAGAAGAGAAGTGAGACTTCTACTTCAGGTATATATGTCATAGAAGTCAATCTATCTATTTCTTCATCATGGATATTAGATACCGAATGTGCATCTCACATTTGTACTAATGTGCAGGCGCTGAGAAATAGTAGGGCATTGACGAAGGGCGAGGTGGACCTATGAGTAGGCAATGGAGCAAGGGTTGCTACTGTTGCTGTAGGAACTTATTTTCTATCTCTACCCTCTGGGCTTGTACTAGAATTAGATGAATGTTGTTATGTGTCTGCTCTGACTAAGAACATAATTTCAGTTTCTTGTTTAGACAAGAAAGGTTTTTCATTTATAATAAAGAACAAATATTGTTCAGTTTATTTAAATGATATGTTCTATTGTAGTGCACCTCTGATGAACAGACTCTACATTCTAGACTTAGAGAACCCCATTTATAATAAGTACCAAAAGGTTCAAGTCAAATGAGTTGAACCAAACCTATCTCTGGCATGTCGCTTAGGTCACATAAATGAGAGTCACTTATCCCATCTCCATAAGGATGGGCTGCTGGACTCATTTGATTTTGAATCATATGAGACATGCGAGTCTTGCCTTCTAGGCAAGATGACCAAGACTCCCTTTAATGGACACAGGAAAAGAGCAACAGACTTATTAGGACTTATACAAAGTGATGTATATGACCCTTTCATTGTTGCTGCTAGAGGTGGTTACAGGTACTTCATTACATTTACTGATGACTTCAGTAGATATGGTTATGTGTATCTGATGACACATAAGTCAGAATCCTTTGAAAAGTTCAAAGAATTCAAGAATGAAGTACAAAACTAGCTTGGCAGAGTATTAAAATACTTCGATCAGATCGAGGTGGTGAATACCTTAGCCATGAGTTTCGTGACTATCTAGTTGAGTGTGGGATTCTATCCCAACTCACTCCTTATGGAATACCAAAGTGGAATGGTGTATCCGAAAGGAGGAATCGTACCTTATTAGATATGGTACGATCTATGATTAGTCACACAGATCTTCATATATCCTTTTAGGGATATGCTCTAGACACAACAACTTTCACACTTAACCGTGTTCCATCCAAAGCTGTGATAAAGACACCATATGCGATATGGACAGGGAAAAATCCTAAGATGTCTTTCATGAGGATTTGGGGTTGTGAGACTTACGTTTGACGTCAAGTCTCAGACAAACTGGGACCCAAACCGATAAGTGTTATTTTGTTGGATATCCCAAGGAAACAAAGGGATATTACTTCTACATTCCCAGTCAGCACAAAGTGTTTGTGGCAAAGACTGGGGTATTTCTAGAAAGGGACTTTATTTCTAGAAAAACTAGTGGGAGTATATTCGATCTTGAAGAAATTCAAGATAAGGACCATAACACTGAGGCTGAGATGGAGGTTGAACAGGAACCACAAAGTGTTATGGGTGATGAGATTGTTGCACAAAGAGTTGTGGAGCAATGACCTGTTCAGGTAGACCTACCTCTTCGCAGGTCTAATAGGGTACGTCGTCAATCTGAGAGATACTCATTTCTCTTGTTTGACCATGATGACGTTATGCTCATTGAGAATGAGCCTACCTCCTATCAGGAAGCTATGATGAGCTCAAATTCTAAGAAATGGCTAGAGGCCATGAGATTCGAGATGGAATCCATGTACACAAACCAAGTATGGACTTTGGTTGATCCATTTGAAGGTGTCAAACCCATTGGGTGTAAGTGGGTCTTTAAGAGAAAGACTGACATGGATGGACTTACGCATACCTACAAGGGATAATTGGTAGCTAAAGGTTTCAAGCAAATTCATGGTATTAACTATGATGAAACCTTTTCTCTAGTGGCGATGTTTAAGCCCATTCGGATCATGCTTGCTATTGCAGCGTACCACGATTATGAGATCTGGCAGATGGATGTCAAAACTGCATTTCTGAATGGAAACTTGCTCGAGGATGTGTACATGACACAACCTGAGAGTTTTGTAGATCCACAGCATACTGGTAAAGTATGCAAGCTATAAAGGTCTATTTATGGGCTAAAGCAAGCTTCTCGAAGATGGAATCTTCGATTCGATGATGCGATCAAATAGTTTGGTTTCATCAAGAATGAAGATGAACCCTGTGTCTACAAGAGGGTTAATGGGAACACAGTTGTCTTCCTTGTATTGTATGTGGATGACATACTATTAATTGGGAATGACATCCCTTCGCTAGAGTCTGTGAAGACTTGGCTGGGGAAGTGTTTCTCAACGAAGGACTTAGGTGAAGCAGCCTGTATTCTAGGCATCAAGATCTATAAAGATAGATCTAAGAGATTGCTTGGCCTAAGTCAGAGTACATATATTAACACGGTATTACTATGGTTTGCCATGCAGAATTCTGAGAAGGGACTTCTGCCGATGTCACATGGTGTGAGTCTTTCGAAGACTCAAAGTCCCTCTTCAAGAGAGGAGAGAGACCGCATGGATAAGATCCCTTATGCATCTGCCATAGGATCTATCATGTACGTCATACTATGTACTCGTTCTGATGTCTCGTATGCTTTGAGCATGACGAGTAGATACCAGTCAGATCCAGGTGAGCGTCATTGGATAACAGTCATGAATATTCTTAAGTACTTGAGAAGGACTAAAGAATATTTCTTGATATTTGGAGGCGATGAGGAGCTAGCTATAAAGGGTTACAGTGATGCAAGCTTCCAAACTGACCAGGATGATTATAGATCGTAGTTAGGGTTCGTGTTTTTCTTGAATGATGGCACTGTGAGATGGAAGAGTTCGAAGCAGGATACAGTTGTTGATTCTACAATAGAGGCCAAGTATATTGCTGCATCAGAGGCAGCAAACGAGGCAATTTGGATCCGCAAGTTCATTACTGAGCTTGAGGTGGTTCCTAGCATAGCAGATACTATAGAGCTCTATTGTGACAACAATGGAGCGATTGCGCAGGCTAAGGAACCTCGCTCACACCAGCAGACCAAACACATACTACGACACTTCCATCTCATTCGAGAGATTATCGATAGAGGAGATGTGAAGATTTGCAGAGTACCCGCAGAGGCTAACGTTGTAGATCCCTTGACCAAGGCTTTGGCACAGAAAAAGCATGATGTTCACACTAGGTTATTGGGTATTAGATACTACAGTGATTGACACTAGTTCTAGTGGGAGATTGTTAGTGAAAGTCCTAGAGTCAATCATATGATGATTATTGTATGGACTTTGTTGTATCATATTCCTATTTATAAAGGCATTTCTTTATGGTTATTATACTTACTTGTATTGGTGCCAAATAACTAAGTATAATAATGTCCTTGAGTAGAAGGTTCTTATCTATATCAATCGATTGGTTGAATCGATAATGAGATGATATAGAGAATACTACTCTTAATCATTCCTAGTCAAGTATTAACATTCAGGGACAATGTTAATGCGAAGAGATTTGCATGTAGGTCAACTCGATGACTTGATCTCACAAGTCATGGATATGAGATATTAAGTTGACACATGGGTATGGATTGGAGAATGTATACTAAATGACCCGCCATAAGAAAGTATCATGGATCGTTAAATGAATGTCATATACTTTCTCATGTGACTATTAGTATGACTATTAGTCCTTGGACCTGAAGTCGCCATGGTTCCCTACATAAGGAGTTGCATACTTTGGTTTCGTCAAACGTCACGCGTAAATGGGTGGACTATAAAGGCGATTACTGGGTATGTAACAAATTAGACGGAGGGATGTGAGTGATGTAGATGGGATCTATCCCTCTTATATGACGGGAGTGACATCGTGATTCTTGATAGAGTGAGACCACTAAGTGCATGGCCATGCCCAAATGAGTCAATATGAGATATTGAGCTCATTTGATTAGAGTGAGTCTACTTGGAGTTCAAAATATAGATTGTATAGAGGATGTCATGGTCTATGCCTCAATTGGTCAATCTAGATGTCAAGGATAGAGGGATATTGTCACATATTGTGAGAGTCACAATTAGTAGTCACAAAGGTGATGTTGGATCTCAACATTCTTGTAACTTGGGTAGCAATGATGTGTTGCTAGATACCGCTCATTGCTTATATTTCTAAATCAGTTTAGGAGCATTGCCAACGTTACAAGAACCTATAGGGTCACACACAAAGGGAAATTAGATGGAGATTAGGTTCATATGATGGACCATGAGGATTAAGTTCATGTGATGAACCAAATTGGATTAAGAGTAATCCAAATTAGACTAATTGAGTTGGACTCAATTTGATTCAAGTGTTGAATGTGTCTAATTTAGATTTGATTCATTGAGTCAATTTAAACTATTGAATAGAGATTCATTAAATTAAAGTGACTTGAATGAAATGGTTGGATTTGATCAACCATGGGATATAAGAGGTCAAGTTTGACTTGACTTGAGAGGGAAGATGAAGGGTCAAGTTTGACTTGACCAAATGTCATATCATGATGACTTGGCAAAGGGGCTAGCCAATGATGATGTTACACATCATCATGGACACATCATGGGGTGCCAGCTCATAAGGGAGACTAAGAGCCATGGCTCTTGGTATTGCATGGTTTAAGTCTCCTTAATGTGGCCGACCAACACTTGATGGAAGTGTGAGTGGGAATTGATGAGATGATCTTCTTCCTCCTTTCCTCTTCTCTCAAGCTCTCTCCCTCTTCCTTCTTGCCGTGACCTCTAATAGTGATAGCACACTCAAGGTGGTCTTCTCCACCATTTGTTCGTGTAGATATTGATAGAGGAGTGTACACTTGACACTCTACAAGATTCGGCAAGCCGTTTGGACGAGCGGGATAAGAGAATGGCGTCGCTACGAGGGTAATGCTCTTCTCATGTAGATCTAAGGTAGATCTAAGGTTTTAACACGTACATGTAATTTTTTTTTATCTTCTCACGGATCCGTGGCCGACTTTAGAGGGTTTTCGCAATGCAAAAAGCGGTTTTTGCGGCTTAGATAGTCCAACATCCTCTCCCTTGGCGTCCCTCACCGAAGCTCTCTTCGTCCGACCACGTCCCTCGGATGCACCAAGTGAACGACTTTTCCAATGTCATCCTTCACATCTCACCTTGAAGTCTGTTTCCTTTGGATTTACACCAATGCTCCTCGTCCAGTGGTCCCTCAGATGCACCAAGCGCACGACTTCCGCAATACCATCCTTCACCGACTTAAGGACCCGAGCCATAAGATGGTGAACTCACCAATGCTCTCATCAAGCTAACTCATGTGTGATTTACTAAGTCTTTCACAACTTAAAAACACATATCAAATCAACATAATCATCCTTTTTTAAACCCTTTGCCACACACATCAAAATCACATCATACATGGGTTGATTGCCCTAACAATCTCCCCCTTTTTGATGTGTGACAATCCGTTTAAGTTAGGTAAAATATTAACAAAAATACATAAGGAAGATAAGCATGTAAATCAAATATGAGTATCAAATACTCCCCCTTAATACATGCAACTCCCCCTTAACACATGCTAATTCTCCCCTAGCATGATTAACTTAAACTCTATATTTCTCCCCCTTTGACACCATAAAAAACATTACACACATGTTATACAATATGGCATCAAAGTCCAAAGGAAGAAAAATACCAAAACATACTGAAAACACCCAAAACAGACTATGCACAGTTCCGTCAATCGACTGACACCTAAAAATCAGCCTTTTCTGATTTTCAAACCCAAGTTCAGAAATATATTATAAATTCCAGAAAATTCAAAAATCATGAAATTTGGGGAAAATATTTCTGATGAGTCACTTTATCAATTAAAAATGATTTTTCAAGAAAATTCATTCTATTATTGAAAATTAGGCAAAAACTCAAAAGTTGTAAAATGTCTCAATTTTGTATCAACTTGAAAGTTAGTTTTGCCTTAGAAACTTTTCAAAGCATGAACCCTTAGTTTTCAAAACATGAAATGGTTTTAAATCATTTAAAATGTCCAACCATGATCTTTGGGCAATATGTCCATGAATTAAACATAATCTTTCCCCATGGTTGGTCTATGATGTTGGGGATCGATTGGCCGGCTAGAGGGGGGTGAATAGCCCTCGTTCATTGGATGTCGTAATTTGCTTGTCTACAAAACGTTAGCACAAGCGGAATATGCAAATATAAATAAATAAAGACAAGCAAATAAACAATGAAAACAAACAATACAAACACCGAGATGTAACGTGGTTCACGGCTACGCCACTAATCCACGGTCCGATTCGTCCACGGTGAATCACTCCGCAATCTATCCACTAGATCTCTCCTTTGCACAAAGCTAGGTGGAGGTAACCTCTTTACAATCTCTCTTCTTACAATAGAATGGAAATAAAGCAAGTAAGAAGAGTGGAAGAACACTTAGAGCACTTTGGGAGCAAATTGGAGCATGAGCATTGGCCTCCCAAAGCCTCATCCCCTTCCTTTTTATAGAGGAAGAGGGATCCTTCTCGTTGACACAGGAGCAGTCGACTGATGCCCTCGATTAGTTTACTGGTCCTGTAGCCGTTGCCCAATAACGGTCGCTTTCCACGTTGGACTTCATCCAACGGTATTGGCATCAGTCGACTGATCCTACCATCAGTCGACTGATGCTCGATCAGTCGAGTGCTCAATGGAGTCGACTCCATTCTGCGGTGCAGTGGCAGTGCCATCACCGATCGCCATTCCTCGCGATCATTGCCGACATCGGCGTCGATCATTGCCCCATCCATGGCGATCGCGCTAAGCACTAAATCGTCTTATACCCCGATCGAACCATCGACTCGGAAGCGGCCGACCGCCATGACATGGCGATCAACCGTGTCGGGAAAACTCATCCGACACTTGGCCAAATGGCCAAGTTTCACCTAAGAGCTACCCCTTCCCGGGTTACATTCGCTCACTCTCATCTCTCGGAGTCCCTCGCCTTCGAAGTTCTCTTCGTTCACGGCCACGTCCCTCGGCAGCATCAGGCGCATGGCTCTGCAATGCTCCTTCGCGTTTCTTGCCTCGAAGTCTACTTCTTCCGGCTTCACTCCGAGCTCCTCGTCCGGTGGTCCCTCGGATGCTCTAAGCGCACGGCTTCCGCAAAGCTATCCTTCACCGACTCAAGGCACGAGTCATGAGATGTGAAACTCGCCACGGCTCCATGTGCGAATTACTAAGTTCTGCATGACTTCAACGCACATATCAAATCAACATAACAAACTAACTTAAACCCTTTGCCACACACATCAAAACCTTATCACGACAAGAGATTGCCCTAACAATCTCCCCCTTTTTGATGTGTGGCAATCCGTTTAAGTTAGGTAAAAATATTTGATAAAAATTTTAAGGTAAGAAAGCATGTAAACATAAACATGATATAGCAACATGCAACTCCCCCTTAATCCATGAAACTCCTCATACAAATTTTCTCCCCCTATCACAATTTACTTAAACATAATTATTTCTCCCCCTTTGACACCATCAAAAAGATTAACACTAAGTTATAAACTCATGGCATCAATTCTAATAGAAGGAAAATACCAAACATTAGTCTAAAACCTGAATTCATCCTTTACTGTTCTAATTTTCAGGCCATCACGATCGTTCGACTACCACATTGACTGCACGCATTTCGTAACTTTCGATTTTAGATCAATTTTAAATGCATTAAAAATTCTAGAAAATTCGAAAAATCATAAAATTTGGGGAACATATTTCTTGTAAGATTCTTTATCAGATCAAAATAATTTTTCATGAAAAAACATCATATTATCAAGTATTTGCCAAAAATCCAAAAGGTTTAAAAACCACTAGGTTTTTGATCATGATAGTATCAAGTTTACTACCTAGTTTTCCATCCAATTGTTTCAAAACATGAACACATAGATTTTAAGTAAGAAATTGTTTTGAAACCATGTGAAATATCCAACCATGATCTTTGGGCAATATGTCTATGAATTAAACATAAGTCTTCCCCATGATTGGTCTATTATTGCTATTTTGATACTTTAAATGACCATCTAAATGCCATAGGCACTAGTGGACATTTGTATCATCCTAATATCTCACTCATGCTAAGTTTGCAATCAAGTTAGCCTATAGTGAGTGTGAGATGCAACCTAGAGGTATTTGTATGTACTTAACCATTAAATTCATGCATTAGGTATTATATCATGATAATAAGTAAAATATCACCTAAGGCATGATTTAACAATATTTCTCATGATGATGTGCCAAATATCAATATCATAAATCATGATTGCAAATATACATAGCAATTACATTGATCATCATGATTTAAGCATTATTAACTATTTATAGGCACGTTATCATCACCTAACACTATTTAAAAATGTTGTCCCGCCATCCTAAGTCAACCAAAATATGATATAGGTCAATTGCATATGGTTGACTACCCTAGGGTTTTTCTAACCCTTAAGGATGGATTTTGGAACCCAAAATAAGTTCTTTCCTATTGGGTTCACTAAAAACTCCTTAGGGATCCATTTTCTAGCAATTACTTTCTTTTTATCTTGTCCCCTAGCTATTAAACATTTATAGGTCTTTTCATTTTTCTTTTCTTTATAACCTAGGCCTTTTTTGTTAAAGCTAGCACTTTGGCTCCCTATGATCATGTTCAAGGTGTTGGAGCCTATAGTGAATTTTTCTAGGGCTTTTGTTAAATAGTCTACTTTTTCCCTTAAAGCCCTATTTTCATCCATACATGCATCACTAACATTAAATGGCTTATAGTTATCATGTGAGCATGCATCATCATGGCAAGATGGAATATTTTCATTTTCATTTAAGCATGCTTTTTCTAACTTATTTTCTAAGTCCTTAATTTGATCTAGCATGCTTTTGTTCTTCTTCTTAGCTCTAAATAAGTCCTTAGTGAGGCTAGAAATCATAGACATAATTTGCTTAGGGGGTAGATTTGTTACCTCACTTACCAAATCCTCTTCTTCGGATGAGGAGGATGTAGAGGCTCCCCCTTCACTTGAGCTCTCTCCACTTGAGCTTGATTCTTCATTTTCGGTGGAGGAGCAATCCAAGTCATCGAAAGCCATCAATGCAAGGTTGGAGTAGACATGCTCTTCTTCATCGGATGAGGAAGAGGAAGCAAGGTCATCCCATGTCTTTGCTTTGAATGTCATGGCCTTCCCTTTTTCTTTTGCCTTCTTTTCTTCTTCCTTTCTCTTGCTCCCCTTCTTCTTCCTCTTTTCTTCTTTCTTTTTCTTCTCTTCCTTGCTCTTGTTTAGGAGGGGACAATTATCCCTTATATGTCCCTCTCCTTGGCAATTGTAGCATATGACTTTCCCCCTTGGTCTTCTACTCCTATCATTGGATTTATTAAATCGAAAACCTTTTAAAGCACGTCTTACCCTCCTTACCATATAGGCTTCTTCGGTGCTATCCATGGAGGAGGAGGAAGATGCTTCGTCATCGGAGGAGGAGGGGATCTCTATCTTCTTCTTCCCTTTGTTTGCTATCAAAGCTACTCCTCTTGAAGGTTGGATTTTTGGCTCTTCTTGTATTCCTTCAAGCCTTGTTTCGTGGAGTTCCATTGTTGAGAAAAACTCCTCCAAGGTGCTCACTTCTAAATTCTTCGAGATATAGAAGGAGTCCACCATGGAGCTCCACTTTGAGGACCAGGGAAAGGCATCTATGGCCTTCATTACCATATCCCGGTTGGAGAGCTTTTCTCCTACACTTGTTAGCCCAATTAAAATTTCTTTAAATCTAGAATGCAAAGAAGTTACCTTTTCTCCCTTTTCTAATTTTATATTAGATAGTTGGGCGCGGAGAAGGTCTCTCCTTGCAAGTTTGGCTTCCGAGGTGCCTTCATGAAGCTCCACTAGCTTCTCCCACATATCCTTTGCACTAGAACACTCCCCTATCATATTTACTTCTTGTTGAGGGAGCACATTGTAGAGATGGTGCTTGGCCTTTGAATTTGCCAAATACTCCTCTCTTTGTCTTTTGCTCCATCTCGATTTTTCCAATGGCTCCCCATCTTCGTTCCTAGGCAACTCGAAACCGTTTTTCATTATTAAAAGGATTTCAAAGTCGGTTTCAAAGAATACCTCCATTCGCTTCTTCCACCAAGCGAATTCCCCTTCAAACATCGGTGGATGAATGTTTGAGCCGGACATTTTTTATGTAGAGCTTGTTGCGGCGGTTAATCCAGTGACAAGAAACCTGGCTCTGATACCACTTGTTGGGGATCGATTGGCCGGCTAGAGGGGGTGAATAGCCCTCGTTTGTTGGATGTCGTAATTTGCTTGTCTACAATACGTTAGCGCAAGCGAAATATGCAAATACAAATAAATAAAGACAAGAAAATAAACAATGAAAACAAACAATACAAACACCGAGATGTAACGTGGTTCACGGCTACGCCGCTAATCCACGGTCCGATTCGTCCACGGTGAATCACTCCGTAATCTATCCACTAGATCTCTCCTTTGCACAAAGCTAGGTGGAGGTAAACTCTTTACAATCTCTCTTCTGACAATAGAATGGAAATAAAGCAAGTAAGAAGAGTGGAAGAACACTTAGAGCACTTTGGGAGCAAATTGGAGCATGAGCATTGGCCTCCCAAAGCCCCATCCCCTTCCTTTTTATAGAGCAAGAGGGTTTCTTCCCGTTGACACACGATCATGATCATGCCCTCGATCGGTGCCGTCCTGTAGCCAGCCAATAACGTCGCTTTCACGTTGGATTCCATCCAGCGATGCGCATCGATCGGTCGGCCACCATCGATCGACCGATGCTCGATCGATCGGTGCTCAATGAGTCGACTCCGTCTGCCCGTCGCAGTGCCATCGATCATTGCCCGGTGTGATCATTCGATCGCGATCGATCGCCGATCCATGGATCGATTGCCAAGCCTAACGACTTATACGATCGTCGAACCTATCGACTCAGGCGATCGACGCCATGACATGCGTCGGTGTGTCGCCCATCCGACACTTAGCCAAATGGCCAAGTTTCACCTAAGACTACCCCTTCCGGGTTACATTCGCTCACTCTCATCTCTCGGAGTCCCTGCCTTGAAGTTCTCTTCGTTCGCGGCCCGTCCTCGGCGGCATCGGCACGCTCTGCAATGCTCCTTCGTCTCTTGCCTCAGTCTACTTCCTCCGGCTTCACTCCAAGCTCCTCGTCCGGTCCCTCGGATGCTCCAAGCGCCACGGCTTCGCAGCATCCTTCAGACTCAAGGCACGAGTCATGAGATGTGAAACTCGCCACGGCTCCATGTGCGAATTACTAAGTCCTGCACGACTTCAACGCACATATCAAATCAACATAACAAACTAACTTAAATCCTTTGCCACACACATCAAAACCTTATCACGGCAAGAGATTGCCCTAACATATGATTGCTATGTTATGATACTCCTAATGACCCATCAAAAATGTCATAAATATAAGTGAGTCATTTGTATCATCCTAACATCTCACTCATTGGTATATTATCATTCAAGTTAGTCTTATGGTGAATGCGAGATGTGACTAAAGGAATTTATACTTAACCATAAATTTCATGCAATTCTATCAAGGTTAAGTATCAACCAACATGATCATAACACAAGTATTCTCATCCAAATCATAAGTCACATATTATCATGATAATAAAGACAAGTATCACAAATCATGATTCATATCATATCATTATTACCCAAACATGCTCATGATAAATCAAATACTACCATATTTCAACATAAGTCAACCATTTAGTATAATATAGTTCAACTATGGTTGACTATCCTAGGTTTCTCTAACCTCTAAGGATGGACTTAGAAACCCAATATAAATTCTTTCCAATAGGGTTCACCAAGTACTCCTTTGGGATCCATTTCCTAGCTACCATTGTTGTATTTAATTGTCCTCTAGCAATTAGGCAATGGTAAGCCTTCTCATTCTTAGATCCCTTATAACCTGGGCCCTTCTTGGTAAAACTAGCTCTTTGACTCCCAATGATCATATTCAATGTGTTAGAGACAATTGTGAATTTCTCTAGGGCCTTAGTTAGAAAGTCTACCTTTTTCCTTAAAACCTTATTTTCTTCTATACATGCATCATTAATAATACAATCATCATGTGAGCATGCATTTTTGAATTTTTCTTCTAGATCCTTAATTTCATTTTGCATGCATTTATTTTTCTTGTTACTCCTAAATAAATCTCTAGTAAGACTTGAAATCATGGAAACAATTTATTGAGTAGGGAGATTTCTTACCATACTTACCATATCTTCTTCTTCTGATTCCGATGAAGATGATGATGCTCCCCCTACATTTGAGCTCTCCTCCTCACTTGTACTTCCTTCTTGTTCAGATGAGGTGGAGGCTATGTCTTCTATCGCCATAAGTGTAAGGCTTGTGAATGCTTCTTCTTCCTCCAATGAGGATGGATCGTCTCATGTGGCCTTTAGGTTTTGCATTTTTCCCTTTCCTTTGTCTTTCAATTTCTTCTCTTCCTTCTTCTTCCCTTCCTTCTTCTTGTCATTCTTCTTCCTTTCATCCTTGCTCTTGTTCAAGAGAGGGCATTCATTTCTCATGTGTCCCTCTCCTTGGCAATTATAGCAAATAACCTTTCTTCTTGGCCTTCTCTTATCATGAGATTTGTTAAACTTAAAACTCTTAAGAGCATGTCTCACCTTTCTTACCATGTAGGCCTCCTCGTTGCTATCCATTGAAGAGAATGATTCTTCATCCGATGTGGAGGGTGGAGTTTCCTTCTTCTTCTTTCCTTTGTCGGCCATTAGTGCTACTCCCCTTGGTTGACTCCTTGGTTCTTCTACTATACCTTCAAGCCTAGTTTCATGAAGCTCCATAGTAGAGAAAAATTCTTTTAGAGTACTTACCTCTAGATTCTTTGTTATGTAGAAGGAGTCCACCATTGAGCTCCACTTTGATGACCGGGGAAAAGCATCTATTGCCTTCATGATCATGTCCTGGTTGGAGAGCTTTTCTCCTACACTTGATAGGCCATTAATTATTTCTTTAAAATGAGAATACAAAGATAATACCTTCTCCCCTTTGTCAAGCTTGATGTTGTTTAATTGAGAGTGGAGGAGGTCCCTTCTTGCTAATTTGGCTTCGGAGGTGCCTTCATGAAGCTCTACCAATTTTTTCCACATCTCCTTAGCGCTTGCGCATTCTCCTATTCGGTTGATCTCTTGTTGTGGGAGCACGTTGTAGAGATGGTGCTTGGCTTTTGAATTGGCAAGGTGCTCCTCTCTTTGCTTCTTAGTCCACCTTGATTTTTCTATTAGCCTCCCTTCTTCATCCTTAGGTATCTCGAAACCGTTTTCCATGATAAGCATAACTTCAAAATCAGTCTCGAAGAATACCTCCATTCGCTTTTTCCACCAAGTGAAGTCCCCTTCGAATTTAGGTGGATGAATGTTGGTGCCGACCATTTTTGTTGTACTTGTTGCGGCGGTGAGTCTGGTGACAAGCAACCTTGGCTCTAATACCACTTGTTGTAAGATCGTGGCTCGGCTAGAAGGGGGGATGAATAGCCTACGATGTGCTTGGTGGAAATCGATTGTCTTAATTGTTAGGACCTGTGCGCCCGCTAGAGGGGGGTGAATAGCGCTTCGATTTTGACGATGAAATTGATTGTGCTTGCTACAAAATGTGTTTTATATATATATATATATATATATATATATATATATATATATATATATATATATATATATATATATATATATAATAAATACACACAAGCACAATCACAACACCAAATATAATGTGGTTCGGAACCGAATTGTTCCTACTCCACAGATTGGGCTCGAACGAGCCCTAGCGATGCCAATCACACACCACTACTCAATAACCTCTTCTTGGAACAATCCGGAGGTGGAGAAACCTCGTACAAGTGATTACTCTAAGTAATACAATGAACAACAAGCATATACAAGTAAATACAACAAAAGAATACAAAGAATACTTTACAAAAATATTTTGGAAGCTTGCTTGTGGATTGCCTTGGACTAGCCTTGAAGATCCTAATTTGCACGAGCAAATCACTCCAAATCGCCCAAGAAAATTGATGCTAAATCCCTCCTTCTGAGCTTCTTTTATAACCTATATTCGGGCTAGATTTTGCCTAGCAGTTGACTGATCGGGACCATCAGTCGACTGCTCTTATAGTCGTTGTCTCACAACGGCATGAGACACGTTGGATAAGTTCCAATGGATAGACCATCAGTCAACTGATCATGCCCATCAGTCGACTGATCATGCCTATCAGTCGACTGATCGGGTCATCACTCAACTGTCAAACTCTAACAGTCGACTCGGGAACATTCAGTAGCCAAATACTCGACCATCAGTCGACTGCTTAGGCCAGCGAATGATCGCTTACTAAATCGCCTACGCCGGGCAATGATCGCCAGCTATTTCTGTAGTCGAACTCTAGTCGCCTCACATCAGTCGACTGACCATAGTCCTAGTCGACTGATACACCTTAAACATGAGGTTTTACCCCAAGTATGGTGCCCCTATACTTGCTAGACCACCCTTAGCCTAGACTTATGCCTTTTAGCCACCTCTGTCAGCCTCACGCCTATCGGATCCCTCCAAGTCATCCAAGACTTGTTCATCC
The DNA here is from genome assembly GCA_025175895.1 of Wurfbainia villosa. Lineage (NCBI taxonomy): Eukaryota > Viridiplantae > Streptophyta > Magnoliopsida > Zingiberales > Zingiberaceae > Wurfbainia > Wurfbainia villosa. The sequence continues at coordinate 109,080,667 of CM045987.1, read as the reverse complement.
ATACAGTAGTCTTCAGGTGCTTCCATCAGCTATTGTCATGCTAATGTGGTCTACACTACCAAGGGACATTGGGCTTATGCTGCCAAGACTCCACTTGGACTTTACGCCGTCAACCATTAGACTTATGCTGCCAAGACTCCACCCTTGGACTTTACGCTGCCAATATTCCCCTTGGACTTTCCAATTTCCAAGACTCAAGCTTGGACTTTCCCTTGCCAACCCATGTTGAACTTTCCATGCAAGACCCATGCTTGGACTTTTCCTTGCCAAGATCCATGCTTGGACTTCTCATGCCAAGTACTTAAGACTTGGACTTTCCATGAAAATGGTTAAACCATCGTCAAACATCAAGATCATAACCTGGGTCGATTGCACCAACAATCTCCCCAATACATTGTCAGACATCAATGTCAAACATCAAAATACTACTCGAGTCTGGTCAATCGTGACCTGGGCCGATTGCACCAACATTAATCATCTTCAAGAGTTGTTAACACAGCGGAAATACTAAAACAAAGACAATTAAAACAATACAAAGAAGTAAAGAAGAGAAAACGCTAACGCCGAGATGTAACATTGTTCACGGCCCTTGCCGCTAGTCCACGGACGATTCGTATGACGAATCACTCCCTCAACCAAAGAACTAATCTCTCCTTCAAGGTGGAGGTAAACCTTCTTACACAATCACTCCCTTTTACAATAGAATTGAGATAAGAACAAGTAAGAGGAGTAGAAAACATTTAGGGCACTTGGGAGTATGTTTAGGAGTTAAGCATTAGCCTCCCAAAAGTCCCCAACCCTTCTTTTTATAGAGAAGAAGGGTTTCTTCCCATTGGGTAGGCGACAATCGACTATTGCATGCCATCAGTCGACTGCCCCTCTAATGACCGTCTTCCAACATCTTCTGACTTGCTGTCTGTAGGGATGTATACTGAAAAGTCTATCTTTTGCATGAACATCTTTATTTGGAAATAAGAATCACATGATCATTGTTTGCATATTTTTATGGTTATGCAATATTGTCTAAATACTTTACATTGTAGATAACATGGTGTGTGGTGTCACACAGGACATCATGTTATCACCTCCTTGAAAAGTATAAGTAAAGGCTCACAACCGAGATGACTTTGGACAAACCATCGGAATGGTTGTAGTGTGATTTGGTATTAGTTTGTCTTGACCATAGAATCACATTAGTGCACTTTGTGTGTATTGAGCAGGACCGACTTAGAGGTGATTCGATTTATTATTGACTACATAATCGAATTGGACCTCAGATATTATTTAGTACATGCTCTTAATCCCGATATAATAACAGGCACATATACTTAGTACTCATCTCTTTGATTTACCAATGGGCGAGATTTATAGATTAAATTGATAGGCTTGGTAAGTTGGGAGATGATATTATTTATATGGTGTGCCATTGATTATAGGAGGAAACCGTGTCCTATATATTAGGATGATGATGTCCCCTTGAGGAGCTCATAAGGTTCATCATGTAAACCCTGCAGGTGGACTTGGTCCGGCATGATGAAAAGGTTGAGTGGTACTACTCAAGGAGTTAGATGTTGATTAATTAATGGTCAGTAAATTAATTAATCGACGGACATTCGAGATCTTAAACACGGGGAGAAAATGTATAAATAATATTTGGAGCCCATATTATCATATGGGGGTTGGTGAGGTAGATCAATGATAATCCTTTAGTGGATTGGATCATCATTAGTGGATCGGACTTTATGTTGGCTTGATCCATGGGTGGCCAAGATCCAACTCCTCCTCATGGTCCCTAATGTAGCCTATTAACACCTCATGAAGCTTAGATCCAATGGATAGAAACAAAACTCTAAGATCCATAGGTAGAGATTAAATCTCTAAGATCTGACGGTTGAGATTAAATCTCTAGATCCGACGGTTGAGATTAAATTCCTAGAACCAATGGAGGAGATTAATTCATGACTTATCCCTAACTCTATAAAATGAGGGCATGGGAGTTGGCGTGAACAACATGAAAGGAGAGCTAGAGTTTGGGCGGCAAGAGAGGGAATCCTAGTTGAGATAGGATTAGGGTTAGGGTTTGGAAGCTTGGGCGGCACCAAATAAGGAAGGTTTCTTTCTTCTTCCTCCTCTTGTGGCCGGTGTCCAGCATCTTTTCTAGCCCCTTCCAGCCCTTGGCTGGTGCCCAAAAGGCCCTACTCTCTTCTCCTTAGGTGGTGGAAACAAGATATAGGGGTTTCCTTGGTGTCTTGATTGTTTTCCATCATCTTCTCCACCTTCTAGTTGGCCGGCGGCAAGGAGATTGTGTGCTCCTTGTTGGTTGGTTTTAGGGAGGAGAAAAACCTTGTTTCTACTCTTCCTCTTGCTTTGGAAGAGAAATGAAGGAAGATTTGTGATCTAGGATCTTCGACTTTTGGTAGATCGTCGCCTACACGACGTCCAAAAGGAAGAAGGTCATACATTAGAAGATTGAGAGGTATAACTATTCTACTTTCTTCTTTTGTTTGTTGCTTGTTTTTGTTTTTCAATTATAAGCATGTTATAAATCTGTAAATGGCTAAATAATACTTGGATCCCGAGCATAAATATGAAAACCGGCGATCCAGACATCGTCTATTCCACGGCTACTCGTAGAATAGAGGATGGTCACTTGAACAACTAGTTTGTTCAAGTGACCTCTTTAAACGAATAGCACGACGATGACTTGGTGGTTTGGGCAATCCCTTTTGTCTAGGATTAAATTTTTTTAATCCGGGGACATCGAAGGGATCGCCATGGACAAACTACCGAGGTGAAGTGGGAAGCGAAGTTTCCCCTCACAGACTCGATAAGCAAAACCCTTCACCGCCGCCATCCCAGCGGTACTCTAGCGATCGATGATCCCATCACGATCACGCCTATGTAGCTGACTGATCAGTCGACTAGGGAGGTTTTGTGCCCACGACCATCCTCAGCAGTCGACTGTCATTCCTTGGTAGTCGACTGATGGTGCAATAGTCGACTGTCGTCCCTTGTCAGTCGACTGTTGGGCCAGAAACCCACCAGTTGAACACCAGTCGAGTTCTATCGACTCAGAGAAGTTGACTACTATCTATAGCACTCAACTGACATCGAGTAAAACCTCAAACAAGACACTTGTTTGAGCATCCGACTTAACCAAACGTGGGTAAAAACTCAAACCTAAGTTTGAGCATCTGACACTTGACTTAGCCATTCGGCCAAGTTCATTTATAAGCTACCGTTACAATCGCTCAATCTCTCATCTCCCTTAGAGTCCCTCACCGAAGCTCTCTTCGTCCGGCCACGTCCCTCAGATGCACCAAGCACATGGCTTCTACAATGAAATCCTTCGCATCTCGCCCTAAAGTCTGCTTCCTTTGGCTTCACTCCAATGCTCCTCGTCCGGTGGTCTCTCGGATGCACCAAACACACGACTTTTACAATGTCATCCTTCACCGACTCAAGGACCCGAGCTATGAGATGGTGAACTCACCAATTCTTTCATCAAGCTAACTCATGTGTGATTTACTAAGTCCCGCACAACTTAAACACACATATCAAATCAACATATTCAACCTAACTTAAACCCTTTTCCACACACATCAAAACTATATCATACATGGGTTGATTTCCCTAACATTATGTCCCTTCTACTGTGTTCCTTTCATCTCTGACATAAAGACACTTATCTGTCAATATGCTTAGATCATCCCTTCACTATAACACTTAGTGTCAAAGGAGCACTCAAGCTAAGGAGAAGAAAAATAAGAAATAAAAATTGAGTATTTCTTTAGTAACTAGTTAGTCTCAAAAGGGCACCATAATAGGTGTTTCCCCAATAACTACTTGGTCTCAAAGGGGTACTCTAATGATATTTCATCTTTTCTTTTTTTTCTCTTCTTTTTTTTTCATAATATTTTTTTACTCTCTTTTTTTTTCAAACTCCTGAGATGAGTGTTTCTCTAGTAACTAAGTATTGTGAAAGTCTCCATGGAAATTTGAGTACTAGTTTGGTATAGTGAACCTAGCCTTTCTTGGATACCTCTACCATAGTAGTCGTGTTATAAGTGAAACAGGGTTCTTCACAAGAAAGCCAAAAAGAAATTCACCAGTCTAATTAATTGCAATTCATATCACCATAGACGGAAAAACAAACTATCATAAAGCTATGAGCAAAAAACTTAAAGTGCAGAATGAAGAAATATGATATGAAATGTAGATAATATAAAATATATGGAATGCAAGATGGATGATGCAAAGAAACACATAAAGACAACTAAGTACCTCCCCCCCCCCCCCCCCCCCCCAAACTTAAATTATACATTGTCCTCAATGTATGGAAGGATAATGATAATAAACTACTCATGAAGTGGAGATGGATAGAAATGACCTTGTGAAATGTGTCAATGATATATGTCATCAATCATTTTCCTTTGATTGCTTCCCCTCTGATTGTGAGTTTTTTCCTTCGCCGTTAGGATGTGGAGATAGGGTCCATGGTCATGGAAAGGGCTTCGACATCCTTTATAGTGGCGCAATATGCTTTTTGGGTTGTTCTCTCTATATCTATTAATTTTGAAACTAAGACTCAAAGTAAACTAAAATAAAATAAAATACATAAAGGAAAGTACTAGAAAGGAAATTGAAAAACATTTAAATTGAAAAACATTTAAATAGAAAAATTTGGGTTGCCTCCCAAGGAGCGCTTATTTTAGGTCATAAGTTTGACCCCTATAAAATTTTATCGTGAGGTGTTTAGCTCAAGGAGGTTTTTCTTCCCTCCTTTAAATCTCACTCATGTCGAAGTGAGATATTTGCTCACTTTCTTGTCCTTAGCTCTTGATCCTCCATCACCACACTTCTTAAATCTTGCTTGTGAAGGAACAAGATGCTTGCTAACTTCTTTCCTCGATTTAATCTTGAATATTATCAAAGCTAAAGTTTCATCAGGAGTTCGATCATAATATTTTTCTGGTTCTACTTGCTATAAATAATGCAACCTATAATAAATATTCTCAAGTTCCCCTTCTTGTGGTATCTGAATTGATTCATTTTCTATACTTCTTGTGTCATCTACGGATTCCTCACCCACATGCACAATCTGAGTTTCCAAAAAAGTATGATAAGTCCAATTATCAGAATTGTTTGCTAGTCACTCCTCGGCTTGTTTTTGTTATCTATGCTCTGGGAATTGTTGGCCATACATCTCGCTTTGCCTAATAAAATTTTCTAGCATTGCTTCTAGGTTGGATTTTGGTGCTTGAAAAAATTCGGCTGGTGGTTCATAGTGGTCTTCCTCGACTTGATCCTGATAATTCTTGTAAAAAAGATTTTGAGGGTTTCTACAACTAGGGTTAGGAGTGTATGAATAGGGATCATCTTGCGGGGTATTGGTGTTGGATTTCCGGCACCGCGGCGTGTATGTGTTCGATCATGTTTCGTAAACATGAGCACAGCGGAAGCAATTAAAAATAATAAATCTATATTTATTACAACACACACAACACACGCATGCTATTACAACAAGTGTAGACATAACCGTAAATTAAAATTTGCAATAAAAGGAAATTAAACTATGTTATACCTTCCGTATGACGTGTAGCGGGAACGGCATCAACCGGAACGATCCTCGTAAGAATCGTCTCTATCCGTATCCACGCCGAGCTCCTCGGGATGACTTCGCTAAGTCACGAGCTTCGTCTTCGTACGGGTTACTAGCCTCGTGTTGAAGACGACGTGATCGAGAGATGATCACGATCCGAATCCAAATTCGGATCCAAAACGAGTTCTCAAAACTCGCTTCTCCGGAGAGGTGTTTGTCAACCATTTGACGAATCCTTCGTCCTCCACCTCAGAGGATTACCGGAGATCAAATCCCCGGTAAGTTAGCCGCTGTCGGAGCACTAACCGTCGTCCAAACGACGCTCCGACGAGAGGAGAACAAGCTGTCCAGAAAACTGGACAGCTTTGGTGGAGACCTTGCGCCGGCCAAATAAGGAAAGCGACTTGCTCACCTTGTCGCCGGAGCCAAGGAAGATCACCGGAGCTCCTCCGGCAGCAGCTCGTCGCCGGCAAGAGGAGGAAACGGCAGCAGCTGGTCGCCGGTTGGAAGAGATGGTTGGCGGCAATAGAGTTGGCGCCAACAAGAGGAGGAGGGTGGGCGGCCAAATTAGGTTTGCCTCTTCATTAGCGCTTAACAAACCCTAATGCCCTCTTTTATAGAGAACTAATTCTCTTAATGGTTAATGGATCATATCCATAAAGCCCGTTAACCCGCTCCATTAAGATAAGTTAAAATAAACCAAACCATGATGGTTTATTTTAAGTTAAAACGAACCGAACCAACCTTTGGTTCATTCGTTTAATATAAACCAAACCCTTTGGTTTATTCTCATCCATTGGATTAGAACCAAACCATTTTGGTCCATCCATTGTGTCTTCATAAGACACGGCCCATCCACGCTTCCATTGCGACTGAAACAATTTCATGCTCGCTTTATGTTTGGTCCAACCAAACATAGTTTCTCTCGGTCTGAGAATCCCATTCTCAAGCTCGTTTTAAATCCTTTGGATTACACTGTGCGTGTGACCAAATAGGTTCTCGGTTTATGTTGGTCGCCTATAATTAACCATTAATTATAGAACGATCATGAGTGGCACCTAGTAGTACATCATGATCCCCAATTAACCTAAAAGATCAGCGGTTGATCGAACTATTTACGAAACCCTTGAGCTCGAATGAATCGTGCCCCATTCCCTTCACTCATCTTATACCCACTTGGTTCAGGACATGGTCTATTGTGTCACCCCTCACTAGGTCGACTACGCCACACCTAGCCCAAGTATCATTTCCTCGTCCTCTGATTCTAGTTACTCCACATGTATCGAAGAGTACCTTACTCTAAACATGTAATGCTTTGGCCAAAGACTTTAGTAACAATCCGATGAGAGGCCATGGGTATACATCTCCTCGCAAGGAGTGGTGAATCCTTTATAGGCTATTCAAACACCTTCGATCACTTCGACTTATACCCAATCATCCCGGGTCCACATCTCCTTAGAGATGTTTGCTTAAGATGTCAAAGCATAAGTCTCCATGATCAAGATGACTTGAATACCGCAAGTCAAAGGAACATCGCACTTAAGCCACAGTAAGAACTTCATTGACATATCTATATATGCAGAGAACCATATGAAGTCTTACGGCTGGTCACTCCAATGAACTAGTCACCATAACTAGCATCCACGATTAACTCCGGACATCACTATGTCTCCAGCCAGTGAGAATCAGCTGCTTGGATACACCAAGGAGTATACCTCGTGCTAGTCTCAACAGAATTGATGGTGTCCAGATCCATCAATTCATCGACTAGGGATAATTCCGATACATCACAATTACACATGTAGAGATACTCACTAGTTGTGATCCAATCACAAATTCTCTCATGCTGTGATTCGTATCGTGGACATTCAGTAAATGAGTTTAAGATCCAATCAAATACATAAAACATGTATACTCAAATAGTGAATCTTCATTTATCATATAAATGGTTCATACATAAGGCGATTGCCTTAGGACATCTCTCATATATTACTAACAATTGGTTGTAGTCGTAAGTGACATCTACTCGTTCAAAATGTGAAGGTGTAAGTATGATGGGACAATTATCAAAGACATGTCCTTTTTCACCACAAATTCAACAATAAAGGTTGGAAAAATTTACAGTATCAAATTGATCAATCATTCGAGATAGAGCATCAAATTTTGTATAAGAAGACATTGCAGATAAACCACTGGTGATAAAAATGTCGAACGAAAAAAGAAAGGATTTTTTTTTATTTTTAGATAAATTCTAAATTAACCAAATTACAAACAAAAAATCAATATAAAAAAAATATGCAATCCCCAATAATGATGCCAAAAACTTGATGTCGATAGAATCGACGAACACCAAGTCCCCGGCATCAACACCAAAAACTTGATGTGGAAAAAACCGCAAGTGCACTGTCGTCTTCAAGTAATAAAAAGATCGATCCCACAGGGACTGCATTGTTGAATATGCTTTCGCTCGTAGGGTTGATTATCTAGAAGAATCGCAAGTAAAAATTCAAAATGAAGGTGGAGAGAAGGGGCGACAAGGAAACGATCTGGGGAGCTTTATACGAGAAGCAACTCTAGGGTTCAGTTTTGATTGATGATGTTTGATGAATGTAGATCCTATAGTCTTAATGTACGATAATGAAGGGACTCGTCATAAGGTAGTCGATGTGTCTATGGGGTAGAGAAAAGAAAGGAAACACTGACGTGCCTACCTTGATTGCATCTTAGAAAGAGGACAAGAGTAGACCCATTAAATTCTATGACAAATCGTAAAAGCCTCGAAAGAGAAAGTCAACTTTTAGGGCATGACCTTTTTCACAATATGAGAACCTATCACAAGAACCCCAGTGTATTTGACCCTTGATTGCCAACAAACCCTTAAGTTGGTTTAGGAGGTCGGAGATCTGGGTTCACCGCTAAGTACATCCCTAGAGGTCAAGGTTCACTGTTAAGTACATCCCCTTCTCTTAGATATGATCCTAGTGTGCCTTGCCTTGCCATGACTAGAGTCTCCTCTTGGTTCAACCCAAAGAAAGAAAGCTCTGAATCTAGGCTAGTGACACACGGTCGGATAGAATAGATGCAACACACAAAAACTAATCACGATCGAGAACACGCCATAAATACAATAGAATCAATGTATTAAATTACCAAAATAATACACCAAAATTACTCCCTAATCTTAGAGTTTAGAAGACTACTCCATGAAGGAGTTACAAAACATAGATGATAGAAAAGAAAGAATTAACCTGATGTCCTATGTCTTGAGCGTCTTCTCCTCGGTGGCTCCCCAAGATGGATCGCTGTCACCGACCCTCGAATCCTTGTCCATTAACCTTTCCTAAACTTCCATATTTCTAATATGATCATTGTTGGGGGCTTTGGGTCCTTTTTATAGCCTTTGGAAGTTGATTTGGTCGCTTTTTAGAGAAGAAATCTTGAGTTAGTTGTGGAATACTCGGGCTAAAAAAAGCACTCCACAGTCGTGGAATTCTTCATGGGTTGGCCATGGAGTAGTTATGCTTCAACTCGTTCTGGCAAGATGGTTCCACGACTATGGAACCCTCCACAGTCTGGCCGTGGAACATCCTAGAGTCGACGTTTAGGCTCCGTTTACCCCCTATTTGATCGTAGTTCATGTAGATTTCCTCCATGCTTTAATTATGTCTTCTTTTGTCTGGAATTATACCCTCCTGAGGATAAAAATAAGCAACCGCAGTTATCTGAACTAAAAATATAATATGGAAGTAAATGATATATTTTATGCATGATATGTGAATAAAATGCTAGAAAAATATAATAAATAAATCCTAAAAAGTGTGTATGATTCACACTCATCATTGAGCTAATTTGTTTATAATCATCCTTAGTTTTAATTTAATGAGATTTAGCAACTAAACAACAAAATTTATTTTTAGCATGCTTTTGATTATGGACAATTGCAAGTAAATTTTGACATAATACATTTCTAGCATGCTTCCTATCATTAATAATTGGAAGAGCATTATCAAAATATACCTTAGGGTTTGTCTTAGCTCCCCCTATATATGAAGATCCTCCTTTATCCTTCTTAGAGTGACTCCCCCTTGGACATTAGCTTCGGTAGTGCTCGTGTTGGTTGCACCGGAAGCACACTATGTGCTCCTTGCTTTTGTGTCTTGGGACTCTGACTTCCTTGACCTTCATCTTCCCCTTTGACACTATGGGAGACTTCTTAATTCTTTTTGGACACTTGCTCTTATAGTGCCCTTGTTCCCTATGTTGGGGATCGTATGACTGCTAGAGGGGGATGTGAATAGCGTGTTCGTGCGTTCAACGAAATTTGATCGTGCTTGTCTCTACAACTTGTTAGTTTGCACAGTGGAATATAGAAATACAAAAGACAAATACATAATCACATGCAAAACACAATATATACGTGGTTCAAAACCTTAGGGTTCCTACTCCAGGGGGTGAGCTCAATGAGCTCTAGTGATGCACACACTACTAATAAATCTCCTTCTCGGTGACACACCGGAGGTGGAGAAACTTTGTACAAAAGATTACAACAATAATACGAAAGATACAAGAGATTACAAAGATAAAAGGAAATGCAAGTAAAGAAAAACACTTTACAAGAATGCTTTGAATGCTCGATCTTTGGTTGCTTGCAAAGTGCCTTGAAGGTTTGGATTATAGCAGCAATTCCCCTTCAAATAGCTTCAAGAACTATGGCCAAAAACCTCCCCCTTTGAGCTTCTTATAAAGATGCAACTCAGGCTGATTTTCACCTAGCAGTCGACTGCTTATACCCATCAGTCGATTGCTCCTGTAGCCGTTGTCTTAGAATGACTTAATCCATGTTGACATTCCAACTAACGAATACACTGCAGTCGACTATCATTACCAGTAGTCGATTAACAAGCCTGTAGCTGACTGCTCGGTCGACTATCGAGCTTTCTACACTCACGACCAAACCTAGTAGTCGACTACCCTTCATGGCAGTCGATTGCTCGAGGGCAGTCGAGCCGCCACCTCGACTGAGACTCCAGTCGAGGTGCCAGTCGAGTTGCCTTGCATCTATGCTCGCAACTCACCCGCAGTCGATCGCCAGTTGACTCCCATCAGTCGATTGGTCATAATCCTAGTCGACTACTCAATGTCGACTCGGATAAGTGTCAAAACACTTGACCAGTCGATTGATCTATGACCCAGTCGATTGATACACCTCAACCATGAGGTTTAACCCAAGTATGATGCTCTCATACTTGCTAGACCACCCTTAGCCTAGACCTAAGCCTTCTAGCCACCTCCATCAGCCTCACGCCTATTGGATCCCTCCAAGTCATCCATGACTTGTTCATCCATATGCTAGCCTTCAGGTGCTTTCATCGGCTATTGTCATGCTAACCGGGTCTACACCGCTAAGGCACATTGGGCTTACGCTGCCAAGACCCACGCTTGGACTTTACGCCGCCAACCATTGGACTTATACTACTAAGACTTCCGCTTGGACTTTATGCCGCCAATATTATACCCTTTAACTTCCCAATTGCCAAGTACCAATGACTTAGACTTTCACTACCAAGACTACACACTTGGACTTACGTGGCCAAGACTACACCCTTGGACTTTCCTTGCTAACTCCATGTTGCTTGCTCTTTCCCATTGTCAAGTACCCAAGACTTGGACTTTACCATTGCCAAGACCCATGCTTGGACTTTTCATGCCAAGTACGCATGACTTGGACTTTCCCATGCCAAGTGTCCCACTTGGACTTCCCATGCCAAGTACTCAAGACTTGGACTTCCCATGACAATCACATTGTCATACATTTTTTCGAACATCAAAATACCATTCAAGTCAAACTCGAGTCTGGTCAATCGTGACCTGGGTCGATTGCACCAACACCCTACACTCAAAGCATATAATATGATTTTTATTTTTAAGAATTATGCTCGAGTTACCTAGCTCAGTTATAGGAGAGATATGAGCTTGTTCTTCATCCCGCCCGAATGTAGAAGGTTCCTCTTTCTCTTGCATTGACCTTGAAGACCTATCCTCCCCCTCAATCCTAGAGGTAAAGATTTCCTCAACCTCCTTTTCCTCGGATGTTGAACATCTCTCAACTTTCAAATTCTCAAGAGCTTGGGATGATGAACTTGATTTTTTTACTTTGGACTGATGAGAGTTCTTCATGGAACTTGACCAAGTTGTTCTATAAATCCCTTGCATCCTTATAACCACCTATCTTGGACAAAATCTCATTAGGTATTAACTTAACCAATATTTTTCCTACCTTATCATTGGTCTTAGAGTTTCTAAGTTGCTCCTCGGTCCATCTCTTCTTCTTAAGAAATCCACCCTTCTTGGCCTTTGGAGCTTCGAAACCTCCCATCAAAATAAAATAATCTTCTATATTACACATTAGAAAATATTTCATCCTACCTTTCTAATACTCAAAATTCTCACAGTCGAAGACAGGTGGAATGTTTATGTCATAGCCCAATCCATCGTTAGGCAACTCCATCTTCCTTGATGCTTCTGATGGATCTTCTACTCCTCTAGCGCTTACTCTCGTGACGATTAGTCCTTAAAGAGTGGCTTCACTCTGATACCACTTGTTTGGGACCATTTGGTGTGCTAGAGGGGGGTGAATAGCAATTCTTCAATTCTTTGATTGATCACGTTCGAGCTCATCTATAATTCGTTAGTATGCAGCGGAATACAAAATACAAATATAAAAAAAATATTAAACACACAAACATAAGTACTACACAATGTTTTTACATGGTTCAGAACCTTAGTTCCTACTCCACTACTCTTCTAGTGATCTACGCTCACTATGTATGACACCAAAGGTGGAGAAATCTTTTACAACAGATGTTTACAACAATAAACAACAAAACATAACCAAATACAAGAAGAACATGAAACAAAAAGTGAACATACTTCACAAAAGATTGTGATTACTTGAATTCTTATTTGGTTGCTTTGGATGCCTTTGAAGACCTGAAATGTAGCAGCACTTCGCCTCAAAATCACCCTAAAAATCTCTACTAAAATCCTCCACCAGCTCCTTTTAAACTATCCGTCAGGCTGGATTTTTGCCTCGTAGTCGACTGGCCTTACTCACCCATCGACTGTCCAGTTATCCGTTGTTTCACAATGGACTAATCCACGTCAGATTCTACCAGACTAGTTGACTGCCCTGACCCAGTAGTCGACTGCTATAGCCACCAGTCAATTGCCATGAGCTAGTAGTCGACTATGAGAAATTTTATGCCTTATCCACATACGGCCAGTCGACTGCTCTTCACTAGGAGTCGACTGCCAGTGGCTAGTGGACTAGTGCAAGCTACCAGTCAACTACCTGAACCACAGGTCAATAGATAATCCTTAGTCAACTACTTGACCAATCAATTGGGTCATAACCCCAATCGGCTGCTCGAGTCAACTAAGCCTCCCGAGTATCGTGCACTCGACCAGTCGATTGGTCAATACCACCAATTGACTAGTAAACCTCAAAACTGAGGTTTAACCCAAGTATGATCCCCTCATACTTGATACTCATTCTAGGACTAGATCTAAGCCTTCAAACCATCTCCATTAGCCTGATGCCTTTAGGGTCCATCCGAGTCCTCCATAACTCCTTCACCCTTCGCACTAACTTTCAGGTGCTTCCATCGGCTTCATCATGTAATCGGGTACCTTTAGCCTAGACTTAAGCCTTCAAGCTGCTTCTATCTGGCTCAAGCCCTTGGTTCGAGTCCACAACTCCTCACCCTTGGCCCTAACCTTCAAGTGCTTCCGTCGGCCTTGTCATACTAATGAGTCTCTTTTACCAAGTCTCTATACTTGAACTTTCGCCGCTAAGACTACACCCTTGGACTTACATGATCAAGACTGCACTCTTGGACTTTTTCTTTGCAAAATATCCATAGTTGAACTTTTCCTTGCCAAGACTCCACCATTAGACTTTTCTTTTTCAGGTATCCATACTTAGACTTCTCCATTGCCAAGAATCCATTCTTGGACTTTTCCTTGCCAAGTATCCATACTTAGACTTCTCCATTGCTAAGACTCCACCCTTGGACTTTTCCTTGCAAGTATCTATACGTAGACTTCTCCATTGCCAAGACTCTAATCTTAGACTTCCACTCGAGTCTCACTTGAGCTTGGTTAACCTTAACCTAAGGTTGATTGCTCTACCAATCTCCCTCATGACAAATCTCCCTCATATGACATTGGAAATCTCAATAATCCACTAGTCATATTGTCAAACCCATTTTCAAACATCAAAATCCCACTCGAGTACCATTTGAGTTTGGTCAATTGTAATCTGGGATGATTGCACCAACACAAACATCAAAAGATTAATACATGGAGCATACTTGCACAAATAATCTTCCCCTTTTTGATATTTGACAATCATTTAAGTTAGGTCTTTAATTATGCAATAAAAAAAATCATATGTCGGAATATGAATTCTAACTTAAATCTTTCCCCTCTTCCCCTTTGACACACATAAAAAAGAGATAGGCACATATTCAAGAAAACATATATGAATAGGATATTTATGCCTTGAATTAAGGTATAAAATATACTTTAGGCTCTCCCTTAATCCAAGACACATTCAAACTTTAACATGTTGAGCAAAGTATGAAAACATGGATAAAAGTATTGCCTAACTTTGCACCAACAATAAAGTATGTACACATATGTCTTGGGTTTAGATATATTTCATAGTAAAGTTCTCCTTTTAACCATTTCACCAATTTAGTCCTACTTCCCCTTTTTTATTAAATTATTATTAGTTTAATGCTGCGCTAATCATATCATAGGGTTAGAACAACATAGGTTTGGCTCTAGATGATGAAATCAAGCTAATCTGTCCAAAACTAGTGCCAGCAGTTGAATCAGGCAAGCACCAATCGACTACTTCAAGGTCAGTCGACTGGTTTCTACAACAGTCGACTGCTATTCTCTAAAACTTATAGTTTGAGTTTTCAGTCAAAATTCCAAAATGTATAAATAAATTTAGAAGTGTCTAAAATTCATGAAATTTTACAGACACATTTATAAATCCATTTCATTTCAAGAAAAAATAATTAAAAAAATATATCTCTTCTAGATTTTAAGATTGATACAAATTTTCAAACTAGAAAAAGCTCTAATAGTTTTTCAAAACTTTGTACCAATTTTGCTTAACAAAAAAAATTGTTTTTCAAAACATGATAAACACAATTTAAAAGGTATTATATTAGACATTTTCAACCATGTTATAAGAGCTATGTGTGCATTAATTGTACACAAGGCTTCCCAATGATTGATCAAATTATGGATTCATGTCTCTAGATGTCATTTTGGTTCAAAGTAATGCATCATAACAAGCATGATTAACCAAATGCATCTTCCTAACATCTCACATGGTGTCTAAGTGGCTAAATGCAAAAAATCAAGGTTACTTAAGTATTTTGTGAAATGTATTAAGGTATAATCCAAGATTAAGCTATGAGAGCATGCAAACCTATACCAATTACTCTACAAAGCACATTCCAAGTTCTCTCCTAAGTGATGTAAATTCCTCTTCGAGGAGTGCCTTGGTGAAAATGTCGACAAGGTTAGACTTAGATTCAATGTAATTAAGTTCAATATCTCCTCTTATCACATGATGTCTAATGAAGTGATGCTTCACTGATGATGAAGATGGCATCCCTCCCGTTGCCCCCGCCCCGTGTTTCACCAAGGATGATAAACTCCCCAAGATGAGAGTACAGTTTGTTGTGGCACTGTCACTGCTTGCTGCATCTATGTGTGCCTTCTATGTTTTTGATTTGGTGACTCCATGCCCTCACGCTAGAGTGATACCTCCTCATTCCTCTGCATTCCCTCTCCGCGATCTAGCGAAGGCTCAACCACCACCGGAGTGGGACTATGCACCACCACTATTTCCAAACCTTGCTGCCCCTCCGGAGTCACAACATTTGCCCCTTGCTGGGTTAGCCTCCATTGCTGCCCCATGCGCCTTCCATGCCTCAAAGTCATCCTCCCATGTCCCCCTACTAATATGAACCTTGGCCTCCTCGGTCAATGTCCATTCAACTCAGCTTGTGCTTCATATTCCTCCGAAATCTACTATTGCCCTCCCATAGAGTCCCCCCCACAACAAGCTCCCTTCTGATGCCCAAGCTTCGTACAATATTCACAAAAGTCTGGTACCATTTCATATACAATGCAGAGGTCAACTGAAACTCTAGTGGGAAACATGATAGGAACCTCATGGACCCTTTCTTCGAAGACCGGAACCTCCACCGTGAGTCTCACATACTCTAACTGCTCCCTTGTTCTCGTCAAGTTGTTTGTATACAATGACTTCCCTACCTCTGAACCAATCCTACTCAACACCTTTTGCGACCAACAATCCGGTGGTAAGCCATGAATTTGAATCCAAGTAGGAATATGTCTACCATCCTCATCAAATAGAAAACACCATGGCATGATCTTCAAGAAAATGGGAATATCGAAAGCAAAATAAGGGCCCCCTTGTAAGACCTTGCTTCGATCTTCTTCTGTGTCAAACCGATAGACAACCCATCCACTCTTGTGCATAAAAAAATTGTAGGGAACCCTCCATTTGGTGGCTATTGCAATGACTCCTTTTCTACCCAAATGTTGATGCATGAAACAAGCCACAAGACAAAAACCGAGAGTGTCTTCTATAGTATCAATATCATCAAAATTAAAAGATAGTCTCTCCCCCTTAGCCTCATATTGATCCAAGGATGCAACAAGTTTCATCTTTCAGTTGTCTTTGAAGAGGGTAGCCCAAGATTTCAGCTGGTTAGGTCTCTTCCCAACTTCGATAGCTTCCTCACCCTCCACCGACTGTAGGGTTTCATCTTCCTCCACTCTTTGCACCTTCTACGATGTGTTCTCTCCCTTTTCCAATGGAGTAGCCCTCTTCCCTTGTTCCTATCCTTGCTGGGATGTCTCTGTCATCCTCCTTGGCTCTCCAAGAATTGCCACATCATTGACCATATCAGCTCCTTCATCAGACCTATCCAAGTCCTCCTCCTTCTATTGGTCCATGTGTTCTAGTGCTTCCGCCACATAGGACATTTTATCTTCACCCCTATATCCTTTTTGTCTGGAATGAATCCTTTTTGTCTGGAATGTGCTTCCACCACATTCGGATGATGACACTAGCTATCGACAAAATAAAAAATACAATCCCTAAAAGAGGAAGTGCAGCCCCCAAATGTGGAAATGTAACCCGCCAATTAATTCATGCAACTCCACCTTCCTTTTTGATGCGCACGGACGCGACCTCAAATCTCACGATGGATACCGTCGAGGACTCAAAGCGTGTGCTCACGCTCAATGCCCACAAGTGCACGGATGTCATCAAGTAGTACAGATTATCGATCCCACAGGGACTGGGATTCAAATACCAATATACTCGGTGGTTGTAATTGTTCGGACGTGATCTCTAAGAGGTTTCAGTTGGTGAGGGTTTTCGATGGACTCTAATCTGTACGGTGTCACACGGAGGAGGAAAGGAGTGTGCCGAGGTCTTCAAAGGTGATTCTAGGACTTCGATTTTGCTTATGTATCACAGAACAATGTTATCAATTGGCGTTGTCTAGACGTTTAGCTACGGTTTTGTAGAAGGGACATCATACACTCTCCCGCAGAGCTGTCGCATCTACCGGGAGCTATCTCCGCCTAAAAGGATGGGATAGATGGTACAAGGATGCCAAATCAATCCCTATGGTGAACAATTTTCGATTCCACCGCACCCTTCTCCCCGTAGTTATAGGAGATCAGGTTTACCCCTAGGTTCCTTATATAAAATCTCCTAAATTTTAGATTGCGAGGGCTGTCACCCCTCGTATCGCCTAAGCACAACTGAAAGAAAGACAAACATGCATAGATATAGTAAAGAGCAACTACCTATTGTCAAATCAAACTCATGGGCAGAATTTAACATGAACCAACATTGTATGTGTACACAAGCTACTCCCTAATCCTAGAATCGAAAGTACTACTCCATGTATATGAAGAAAGAATCACAAAGCATGTCTAAGTTCGAATACATAAGGAATAAAATGCAGGAACAAAGATTTACAATGCTTTTGTGGTCTTCTCTCCAGCGTTAAAGTGCAAGGCATGGACCTCCGGTGGCGTTCCTCCTCCCCGTTGTGAGTTACCGAAGCTTTTTAGGGCTTCGGTGTGTCGTCCTAGCCATCGTGCCTTTCCCCTAGGGTTTGGGCGGAGCCATCCTTATATAGACATCGCCTCGGACCGCTACAAAATCCAAAAAAAAACCCTAGTCGCACAAATCTGTCGGGCTGCCATATGGCCCCGTGTTTCCACATGGCCAAGTCATGTGTTTCCACACGGCTAGGCCGTGTGTGACCGTGGGGTGCTGATCTCACCCATTGGACATGGTCGTATGAATTCACATGCCCTGGCCGTGTCCCACTTTGCGTCTATCTACGAAATGTCTTTCTTTTGCTCTGAAAATGCATCTTTTTCACCCGAAAAGCTAACATGCACACAAAAGTATAACGAGCAGACCTCCGAACTAGAAAATTGAAAATGCGTGCAAAAATAGAGTAACATATGCATGAAACTAACACAAAATGTAATGAAATGTGAGAGAAAACTACTCCTAAAACCCTATATGTTTTGCTCACATCACTTTTCCATTTGCAATCTATCACCTTCCTACCCAATCCTCTATGACCACATAGGGGAGGTTCTTGGCTAGAGAAGATGGTTGGAGCAGCTCCGACTCCACTGGAAACAACCCACTCTCGTTAGAACATCCAAAATTGTCGAGTCTGCTCCTATTGCTAAAAAATCACAATTGGAAATTATTAAATCATTGAATATCCACCAAAACCTCTGAGAATGCACCCCTCCTCCGATGGATTTCACTCAGTCACCATCCCTCCACCACCTACAATCGTCCAAACGAAGAAGAACTTCCCACACCGAAGCACCAAGAATCCTAGAGAGAAGTTGGAGCTTCTCTCTCTAACCTCTCACACCTCTCCTAATCCCTCTCATGCCATCGACCTCAGCTACAACTACGATCAATGAGTGATGGGGTAGGGAGTGGACCATCACATGGGGTGGATAAGGGCTTACGAAGTGGGAGACAATTACGAACATGAGAAGTTCACACAGGTGATCAATGAAGGTGGTCGCTTGGAACATTAGGGGCTTTCACAAGCCTCTAAAGCAAGGAGGGGTACAACACCTCCTTAAGCATAAGGATATCCAAATCATGGCGCTATTGGAAATGAAACTTAAAGGGGATTCCCTTGATCTGATTATGCAGGGGTGATTTTCAAGTATAGGACATGCTCATAATTTTAGTATGTCTAACTGTAAGTGCATTTTGCTGTTGTAGAACTTACATAGGGCTGATGTTGAAGTTATTATAATGATAGATCAGTTTATTCATTGCCATATTCAATGTCATATATCAAGAAGGGGTTTATTGGTGACTTTTGTCTATGGGTTACACTCCATTGTTACTCGGAGGCCATTATGGGAGGCACTTACAGAGCTTGGGGGGCTATCTCTGAGTCGTGGCTGATCATGGGGGGCTTCAATTCGATATTATCAATTCAAGATAAGCAAGGAGGGTCCCCAATCACAAACCATGAAATGAGGGATCTTCAAACTTTTATGCAAGTGTGTGGCTTAGTTGATCTCCTCTTTATCGGATGTCGTCTCACTTGGACTAATGGTACGATTTCTTGTAAGTTGGATAGAGCTTTGGTGAATTTATATTGGTTGATGGCAAATTTTGATGCATATGCAAAGTTTTTGGCCCTTGGGTGTTTTTCGGACCATTCTTGTGACATAGTGCACACACTAGCAGAGGACCGACCTCCCAATCGACCTTTTAAGTTCCTGAATATGTGGACATTACATGGGGATTTCAAAAGTATTATGAAGGACTCATGGACAACCCCGGTTAGAGCCAATGCTCAGTTTGTACTCAAGACAAAATTGAACCGGTTGAAAGGCCGCTTGAGGGAGTTGAACAAGGAGAAGTTTAGGCATATTTCAGAGAATTCTAAAAGGGAAAATGCAGATTTAGAGGACATGAAAAGAGGTATTCTGGAGGGAGGGCCAACTCCTATAGACTATGGGCATGTTAAAAAAACAAGCCACCCTTTTTACGGAGGCGGAGAAGCATTTCTATCAACAAAGGGTGAAGCACGTGTACCTAAGAAGTTTGGATAGGTGCCCAAGTTCTTTCATGATGTGGTGAAAAGAAATAACAAGAGGAATGCCATCATTACACTGACCAAGAGAATTGGGGAATAAATTACAAGCTTGGGTGAGGTTGTGGATGAGTTTTGTGGATTTCTTTCATACACTGCTTGGACAGGAAGAGGTGTGCAACCCTATGAGCAGCGAAGGACTCCTTGGCAAACGTCTCAATCATGCATAGGGTAAGAATTTGATCAGGCAGGTGGGGATGGGTATGGGTCGAAGTTCTTCACCTCCTCATTGGAAATTGTGGGGATGGAATTCATTACAACTGTCCAGGAGTTCTTTCGCGAGGGAAAGTTGCTAAAACAATGGAATCACTCAGTGATATCTTTGGTTCCAAAAGCGGATCATGCCTCGGGAGTTTTGGATTACCAACCTATCTCATGTTGTAATGTTTTCTACAAGGTGATTGCTAAGGTGTTGGTTGACCGGTTGTCTAAGGTTTTGGGATATTTGTTGGATATGGCGTAAGTGGCATTTGTGCAAGGAAGGTCTATAGGAGATAACATCATGATGACTTAAGAACTTCTAAGGAAGTATGCATGGAAAAGAAGATCACCAAGGTGCATTCTCAAGATTGATTTGATGAAGGCTTTTGATATGGTGGATTGGGATTTCCTCTTGAAGGCTCTTGTTGGTTTTGGTTTTCCCCAACAATATTTTAATTGGGTTAGTGAATATGTCACCATGGTCTCTTATTCTATCTCCTTAAATGGGGGCATATACAGTATCTTTAGTGGGAGGCGTGGGTTAAGGCAAGGTAACCCCCTATCTCCGTTGCTTTTTGGGTTATGTATTGAAGTATTATCAAGGCGATTAAAAGTTACTTCTTCGCTGCCCTCCTTCCACTTTCATCCTATGTGTAAAGGAGTTGGTATCACTCATCTTGCATATGCCGATGATTTGATCTTAGTTGCATGGGCGGATGAATTGTCGATCAAGTTGCTAGCGAACTATTTGGAGCATTTTGATAGTAAAGCGGGGTTGCGGGCTAATCCATTGAAGTCACACATATATATGGCAAGAATTGATGATAGAATGAGCGACCGGTTGTTTCAGCTCATGGGGTTTCAAGAAGGGACATTCCCATTTCGATACTTGGGGATTCCACTAGCGGTGGAGAAATTATAGATTGCTAATTATGGACCCTTAATTACTTGATCCTATTACAAAGAAGATAAATGCTTGGCCAAAGCATATGACATCATATGTCGGTCGACTAGAGTTGGTAAGAATGGTCCTACAAGGGATAGTGTGTTATTGGCTTTCTATCCTCCCTATCCTCGGTGGTGTTATTGAGAAGATTAAAGCAATATGTAGAATGTTTATGTGGTTCTCCAAGCATCCCCCTATATCATGGAGCACTTTGTCTTTCTAAGAAAGATGGAGGATATGGACTTTGGGATCTTCATGTATGGAATGAAGCTTTGTTAAGTAAAACACTATGGGAAATTCAATAAAAGGCGGACTCCCTAAGGGTGAGATGGGTGCATCAACATTACATCAAAGGGGTTGATTTTTGGCAATGGGAAGTCAAGGCTTTGGATTCACCTCTCGTTAAGCATCTGTTGGACATTCGGAGCAGAATCTTGGGAGCTTCAAACAGATATGGGGCAATAAACATGAGGATGTTCGAATGGTTTGTGGCAGCGAAGAAGGGGATGGAAAATGCATATGAATTCTTCAAGCAGAGGGGACCAGTGGCTACTTGGGTGTCAATATTGTGGAGGCTGGAGATCATGCCAAAGCATAGATTTATTATGTGGTTGCTTGCATATGGCAAGTTGTGGATGGAGGATAGGATGTCGTATGAGTCAAACAAGGAATGTGGGCTTTGTCGGTGCCAAGAGGAGTCAAACATGCATATGTTTTTTTAATGTTTGATCACAAGGGCTCTATGGGGCAAGGCGAAGAAATGGCTTGAGATCAAATATGAGATACACTCAACATATGATTTATTTCAGATTTTTGGTTGACGCTACAAAGGGGCAAATCGGCGGATGCGAGGCCAATACCTTGGAGTTTCGAGCATGATATATGTATCATGGGAAGCTCGCAATAGGAGTCGATATGAAGGGAAGTCTCCAGATGTTGATAGTTTGCTTCACAAGATACAGACTCATGTGTTCTGGTTCATGGATGGGTAGTGGTTGTAATGCATGTGAGTTGACATGGTTATGTATTTGTGATTTGGGGCTTGTGGGAGTGGTTTGTGGTGTGTGCATTCTTCTTGTATGGTGATGGCTAGTCATGTTTTGATGTTATAGATTGTGATTGAGTGCTTTGGATTGTAAGGGTTCTTGTAGCCTCTTGGTATATTTCATAATATATTTACCTATTTTCAAAAAAAAAGATGCTTCACTTCAATGTGCTTTGTCCTAGAGTGATGTACTAGATTTTTGGTCAAATTAATGGACTCACATTATCACAATAAACTTTGACTTTGGAGAAGTGTAGCTCATAATCCTCTAAAGTATGTCTCATCCAAAATAATTGAGCCACACAACCACCCATGGTCATACACTCGGCCTCGGTTATAGACAAAGCAATACAAGGTTGTTTTCTACTACTTCAACTCACTAAGGAGGATCTGAAATTGACATCCACCACTAGTGTTTTTTCGATCAAATTTGCAACCCATATAATCGGAATCGGTGTACCCAATCAAATCAAAATTTCTAGTCCTAGGGTACCATATACCTACATTATGAGTGCCCTTAATATATCTTAATATTCGTTTGGCCGCTACTAGTTGAGACTCTTTGACACAAGATTGGTATCTTGCACACATACATACCACAAATAATATATCGGGTCTACTAGCGTTAGGTATAGTATGTTGGTGCAAGGGCACTATCGAACCTAAAGTTTTGATAATGACAAAGGTTCAAAGTTAAGTCATTATTTGATCTTATATGGTGTGTGAAGTGTGTAAAACTTGAATAGTCTTAGTTGAGCTCAAAGACACCAGGAGGAATGGTGGTCAAAGATCATATGCTAAGCAACAAGTTAGACGAACCAAGGGTAAGAAAGTCAAGCTCCGTGTGAGGAGTGGTGGTAAGGTCAAGTCCTCGGTATGGGGACAACCATAGGTGTCAATCCAACTTATGAGGCTTGGACTATCATGACTACTTTATTATGAGGCTTGGACTAATCTTGTGATGCAGGTGACATGCAGGTAACTGAATGGAAAACTCAAGTGTAGCAGTTGACTAGAGGGAATCAACAATCGACTGGCAATAGTAGTTGACTGGTGTGCACGTGAAGAGTTAAGTTGCCATCTCAAAGATAAGAACTTTTGATAAAGTTGATCAAGATCAAGATCTAGATCTTGACGAAATGGATGATCTCAAAGGCCTAGGAAACTCTATAAAAGAAGAGTTAGACATAAACCTTAGGTATTATTTTGCTCCTAAGTTCTCTTGCTCTCTGACGGTGCTCCAACACTGTTCCGATCATGCTTCTTATTTTACTGTTAATTATCGACATATTATTTTTGAGCATGTCATTCTTTTGTACTTAATTTGTTTAAGACCAGTAAGATTGTTACCGACCCTTCAATCTTTTGTAATCATCTTGTCTCTTACCTTTAATGAGGAAGAGACCTTTTTAGTTGTTTGCCCCTTCAAAAGTGATCAACGATCACACGGGCCTTGGATTAGCAGCCTCACGGCTGTGAACCAAGTAAAAAACCACTTGTGTTCACATTTTGCTATTCCTTTATTTTTTTTTCCGCTGTGATTGTACTTTGATTACGAGTTTTATCGAAACGAAAGAAAAGATTTTTGACACTATTCACCCCCCTCTAGCACGTCCTATGATCCTATAATTGATATCAGAGCCGGGGGAGCTCAATTTCGGTGCAACCACCATCTTGAGCAAAAAAAAATTCTTTTATTTCTCTAAATATTTTAGTGTGTTTTAGTTTTTCTCTTGCACAACTAATCCAAGACAAAGTCTTGGAATACTATTTTGTATTTTTGTCTTTGTAAGGGATATAAATGGCCCATCTTGAGGGATACAACATCGTCCAACCTCTGTTCTTTAACTGAGATGACTTCTGTTATTGGAAGGTTGGATGGAGTGCTATCTTAAGACACAAGTTGAGATGTGGATTGTTATTCATACAAGGTTCAATCTACTAATGAGTGATAAACGAGAGCTTTTGGACTGCGACAAGTGGACCAATGCAATGAAGTGACAGGTTGAAGCTGATGCAAAGACCACTCAAATCTTGCAATGTGGTCTATCCAAGGAGGAGCCCAACCACATTGATCCATTTATTAGCGCCAAGAACATTTAAAACAAGCTTACCGAACTTCATGAAGGGACATCCGACGCAAAGGTATGTAAGAGAGACTTGTTGGTTAATAAGTTATATAATTTGAAAATGCAGGATAATGAGACCGCGAGCCAACTCCATGCTTGCATCCAAGATATATTAAATGGTATTCATGCTATTGGACAGAAGGTGGAGAACCGCAACATCATAAGGTATGCTCTAAGAGCCTTTCCTAGGACTACTTTGTGGGCATCCATGGTTGATACTTACAAACTATCTAGAGATTTATCTACAATTAGGTTAGATGAAATGTTTTCTAATTTTGAATTACATGAGCAGTATAATTCGGCTTCGGTTAAGAAGAGTATTGTCTTATTTGCAGGCCGAAAGAAATAAAAAAGTAAACCTTTTCTCGAAGATGATCAGACCGACTTAGATTTAGATGAGGAGATGGAGGCCAAACTAGTTAATCTAGTTCAAAAATTGATCAAGCTAAGAAGGCGACCATCCATGCCAATCAAGGAAAAGAGATCCAACACTAATCAGAACTACAAGTGTTGTGATGTGAGCAAAATATATAGGGTTTTAGGAGTAGTTTTCGCTCACATCTTATTACATTTTGAGTTAGTTTCATGCATATGTTACTCTATTTTTGCATGCATTTCCTATTTTCTGGTTTGGAGGTCTGCTCGTTGTACTTTTGTGTGTAGGTTAGCTTTTCGAGTGAAAAAGATGCATTTTCGGAGCAAAAGAAGGACATTTCATAGCTAGACACAGAGTGGGACATGGTCAGGGCGTGTGGATTCATACGGCCATATCCAATGGGCGAGATTAGCACCCCAGGGCCACACATGGCCTGGCAGTGTGGAAACACACGACTATGTGCAGCCGCCACACAGATTTGCACGACTAGGGATTTTTCCGAATTTCATAGCAGTCCGAGGCAATGTCTATATAAGGATGGCTCCGCTAAACCCTAGGGGGGAGGTATGATGGCTAGGATGACACACCAAAGCCCTAAAAAGCTTCGATAACTTGCAATGGGAAGGAGGAACGCCACCAGAGGTCCACACCTTGCAATTCAACGCCGGAGAGAAGATCATGAAAGCATTGTATCTTTTTATTTCTGTGCTTTATTCCTTATATATTCAAACTTAGACATGCTTTGTGATTCTTCCTTCGTATACATGGAGTAGTACTTTCGATTCTAGGATTAGGGAGTAGCTTGTGTACATAAACAATGTTGGTTCATGTTAAATTCTGCACATGAGTTTGATTTGACAATTTGTAGTTGCTCTTTACTATATCTATGCGTGTTTGGCTTTATTTCCGCTGTGCTTAGGCGATATGAGGAGTGATAGCCCTCGCAATCTAAAATTTAGGGGATTTGATATAAGGAACCTAGGGGTAAACTTGATCTCCTGTAACTGTGGGGAGAAGGGTGCGATGGAATCAGAAATGATCCACCGTAGGGATTAATTTGGCATCCTAGTACCATCTATCCTGTCCTTTTCGGTGGAGATAGCTCCCGGTAGATGCAGCGACTCTCGCGGGAGAGTGTATGATGTCCCTTCCACAAAATCATAGGTAAACGTCTAGACAACGCCAATTGACAACATTGTTCGTGATGATACAAGAAACCGAAATCCTTGAATCACCTTTGAAGACCTCGGCACACTCCTTTCCTCCTCAGTGTGACACCGTAGAGAGTAGAGTCCACCGACAACCCTCACCAACCGAAACCTCTTAGAGATCACGTCCGAACAATTACAACCACTAAGTATATTGGTATTCAAATTCCAGTCCCTGTGGGATCGATAATTTTTATTACTTGACTACATCCGTGCACTTGTGGGCGTTGAGCGCTAGCGCGCGCTTTGAGTCCTCAACGGTATCCATCACGAGATTTGAGGGCGTGTCCGTGCGAATCAAGTTTTTGGCGTCGTTGTCGGGGACTGATCAATTCGATATTAAATCGAACAGTGGTAAATTGGATCGGACTTAGGATTAGATTATTTGCTTGCTTTATTTTCTTTCTAGTTTATCTTATTTTCTTTAGTTCTATATTTTCCATATTTAGATTTAGTTTTTATTTTTAGCAGTAGTTTCCTATTTACTTATTGCATCTTAGATTTTTATTTGCTAGATTGATTGATTTTCTGCCTTTAGAATTAGATTAGCACTCTTAACTTTGTGGTTTGGTTCGTCGTATGCTTAGACGATTAGGGTCGGAAGGTCTAATTCCTATCGACTTAGAAATTGAGCGAACCTTTCACCGTCGGAGAGCAGAACAGTGAAAGATGAAGGATTAAGCAACATCCGAGATGAACATAGGTAGCCGACCTCTGCGGGACTACGCAGCTCCTAGCGCTAGAGGATTCAGGTCGAGTATAGCTTGACCATCTATTTCGGTAAATAACTTTGAGCTAAAGCCGACACTTATACATATGGTCCAGCATAGCCAATTCGGGAGAGCTGCGACTGAAGACCCGAACCGGAACCTTGAGGCATTTCTTGAAATCTGCTCAACGATGAAAATGAACGGAGTCCCTACTAACACGATTCGCCTGAGCCTGTTCCCGTTTTCACTACGGGATAAGGCAAAGGCATGACTTCACTCCCTACCTTCTGGCAGCATCACCACATGGGAGTAGTGTGAGCAGCAATTTCTGAATAAATACTTCCCACCAAGTAAGACTGCTCACATGCGCCATCTTATCACGAGCATTCGCCAGAAGGAGGGGGAGTCCTTATTTGAAGCTTGGGATCGCTACAAGGGGCTACTCTACCAATGCCTCCACCACGGACTGGAGAGGTGGCTGGTGATCCACATTTTCTATAATGGGATCACTTACACCACGAAAATGTCCCTAGATTCCACCACAGGAGGAGCACTGATGAACAAGACCATAGAGGAGGCAGAGGAGCTTATCGAAGAGGTGGCCCAAAACCACCATCAATGGGCTTCCGAACGTGGTCAACCCATGCCTGTAGTGGGATGATACACTGTCAACTCCATGGACCACCTTTTGGCAAGGATAGACATGCTCAGTAGATGGTTTGAATCTTTGAATCCTTCATCTGCATGCGCAGCCATTGATTTTGGAGAGGGAGCAGCAGCGTATTGAGAGGACCACTATGGAGGGAAGGGATGTTGGATCGAGAAGCGTCGCTAGAGGGGGGGGTGAATAGCGATCGTAAATCTTTTCTTTTTCATTCATTCGATACGCAAAGTAAGCACAGTGGAAAATAAATGAACACGTTTATTTTACTTGGTTCACAACCCAGCGGTTGCTACTCCAAGGCCCTATCGGTCCTAGACCGCGTACGGAGGGCAAAGCACTATAACATCTCCTCCTCGTTGGAGGTAGGAGACAACGATCACAACACCGAATATACGAGGATGAGGCAACAAGCCTACCTCACCTCGTTATGAAGAAAAACAAAGAATAGAATATCAAAAATATTACTTGATTCTGCTGCCGACGAAGAAGATCGAAACTTGACGTCGCGTCGGCGTTATGACGATGTTGGAGCGTTGGCGTTGTAGGAGCACTTGATGAATAAACTTGATGTAATTTGGAGATGGAATCCTCCCCTCCTTTTATAGACTTTAGCCTCTGAATTTGTCTCCTCTTATTTCGGAACGGATCATGAAGTTGTCCAAATTTTATCGCGAAGTGGCTGCGTCAAACGTTATCCGTTTTGACCTAGCGCAAAAGCTGAATCGTCGCCATCACCGATCGTGATGCCTCATCACCGACCGATAAGCATCACGATCGGCTGCCCATTTTCCAAAGAATGATCGGCCACTTCCCTACAATAAGAGGTTAGCTCGGAAAATAATAAATACGATGGTTTCTAACCGTCCGATCTCGACCTAGACCTTCCACAGGAAGTCTTAGTCGGATCGCCGCCTACGGTCATCCCCGTAAAGAGGACACGACCTTACAATCTCTCACTCACACGAGCTTACCTCGATAGTAGCTCTCGCTTCCGGCCTTCCACTCGATTCCTTCGGCTCCCTCCGAAGTCACTCGAGTGTAGCCCGACCACCGCGGCTTCCTCCGGGTGTCGCTAGCCTTCAGTTCCAGCTTTAACACTTTTCTGCACACTTGATTTAGCTCGTGAGATAACAATGTAGACTTAACTTTGTGTCTTTGCCATAATCAAAACACAGGTTCGATTATCTAGTGCCCCTGCACCAACAATCTCCCCCTTTTTGATCTATGGCAAACCAACACAAAGTTAAGGGAAATTAAAGCATAAAACAAGTATAGTAAATGATGAATGTCATTTTCAAAAACTCCCCCTTAACCAAAACTCCCCCTTAACCCTAGGTGAGTTTTAAAAGAGATACTTTAGTCCAAAATTAAATAAATTTTGTGTTACTCCCCCTTAACTTTCGCTCTTCTCCCCCTTTTGCCATAAATCAAAATAAATGTTGGGGTTTGTTATGTAAAATAGGGGTTTAAAAACAATATGGTATATGCATGCATCAAGATAAATCAGCTATGAGTCCAAGCATGCTCTAGCAAGATTAGATAGATTGGTTCGAGGTGTGTCCCTCTGCACCAATAATCTAAAGGTTTGTAATATAACCCTTTAAGGTTAGTTTGCTCTCCCCCTTAGTCAAATATATGAAGTATAAGAGATGTAGGGGGCGCTAAACTTTGGCCTAAGAGTTGTTAAGTACAATAGTTGAGAAAATAAGTAGTATTTTGAAGAGGTTGTTTTAACTATATTTCAATTATCCTTAACATCTCACCTATGTCTATATGATCAAGCATGTTATACTTATGTGTTTTTGTGAGGTGACTTCCAATTAAGTTGATTAAGTGCATTTAGGTTCAAGTAATTTTATGTTAGATTTGGATTTGACCCTAGGCTTGTCAAGTTTACCTTTTCAAGATCATGGCTTCCAGGTCGTGGCGAGGCACAGGGGCCTTCTTTTATCGGATCATCGACCACTTCCTTAGACAAAGCTATTTTCAAGAAAATGATAACTTGACTCACCTAAGACTATTTCCTAGTCTAACTGGTTATTTTTTTTTGAAAAGAGGCTCCCCGAGGCTCAATCTTTTCGTAGGATTTTAGTTGGTTATGTACGTGTTCTAAGTGAGCTCACACGTTTTAAAGCATAAACTTTCTAAGTTAAAGCATGCAATTTCTAAGTTAAAGCACAAACATGTTTTGTACTGGCTCCCCCTAGACCGTTGAATCGGTTCGGTCTATCCACATAGTGGATTTGGTCCTTGGGAACCCGATGCAGGTTGGATCCTAGAGTTGAAATCAAAAAGTTCTTAGGACCCATGCTTGGA
The DNA here is from genome assembly GCA_025175895.1 of Wurfbainia villosa. Classification (NCBI taxonomy): domain Eukaryota; kingdom Viridiplantae; phylum Streptophyta; class Magnoliopsida; order Zingiberales; family Zingiberaceae; genus Wurfbainia; species Wurfbainia villosa. The sequence continues at coordinate 109,051,182 of CM045987.1, read as the reverse complement.
CATGTTTCCTATGTGACTTATCGATTTGATAGACATATAAGACCTATTAGTAGTCTTTGAGTTAAACCCTAGTCCACCTTTGTTGTACGGCCCTTTGAGATCCAAGTAGGAGGTCAAGTCCTTCTGATCCCGTGAACCTTTCCAACGTGTTCCTAAGATCTTCAACTTGACTTTTCAGAGAGAGTTCTCAACCCGAGCTTTTCATTCGAGAGTTGGGTCCTCTTCTCGAACTTGACTAGTCGAAGAGGTTAGGGAGACCTTGTGTTTGAGGAGTTTGACCTCCTCAACCAGGGTCTCGACCTTGGACTTGGACTTAACTAATTTCCTAGACAAAAACCTAACCGTATTATGTAAAGTATTAAATAAAGTTCGACTCACTTTAAGGGTATCTTTTGAACCGGATGCGTATCCGTGGCTTGACTTGAAGGTAGCTTCGTAGTCCGAGTCATCCTCGTGTTGACTCAAGTTGAGTTCGGTCTATCGGTCTGACTCAATTGATTTCGCCATGAAAGCTATGTCTTCTCTGTTGTTCCAAGTTGCATGGAAGGCTTTCCTTGCTCCCTTTTTCTTTTGGTTCTCATTCTTCAATTTCCTCCTTTCTTGTCGAACTATTCTCCACACAATGATGACTATTATGGCCTCCTCTTGGATTGATTCGTCTTGGGTTGAGTTCATCTACTTGCTTAGTAGGTGGCTTCCTTCTTTGTCCCAAGTAGAGCAATACCTCTCGGCCGGACCACATTAGTTTGCTCATGAAGTTCAAACTCGGAAAATAATTCAGTCTAACCTAAGCTCGAAGGTCCTTAGAGACCTTGTAGACATCGACCATGGATGCCCACAAGGTAGTTCTAGGGAAAGCATTTAAAGCGTACCTTATAAGGTCCCGATTCTCTATGGCTTGCCCGATCGAATGAAGACCGTTGACGATATCTTGGATCCGCGCATGTAGTTGGGTGGTGGTCTCATGATCCTGCATCTTTAGATTGTACAGTTTATTTAAAAGTAAATCTATTTTACATACCTTAGCATCGGCCGTCCCTTCGTGTAAATCAATCAATTTGTTCCAGAGGTCTTTGGCGCTAATGAATGGTCTGATGTGGTTGAGTTCCTCCTTGGACAAGCCGCATTGCAATATTTGGGTTGCTCTTGCATCGGCTTCGATTTGCCTCTTGGTTGCATTTGTCCACTTGTTGAAATCCAAGGCCTCTCCTTGATCATTGGTGGGTAGAGCAAAGCCGGTTTGGATTATTATCCAAGTCTCGACTTGTGTTTTTAGAAAACACTCCGTCCGACCTTTCCAATAACAGAAATCATTTCCATTAAAGAACGGAGGTCGGGTGGTGCTATACCCCTCAATGTGAGCCATTAAATATCTTGCAAAATACGAATAAAAACCAAAGAGAATTCCAAGACTTGGTCTTGGATTAGTAGTGTGGGAAATAATAGGAAATAAACAGAAATAAATAAGGAAAATAAGAAACTAACAAAAACTCGAAACTTACGACCTTCGATGTTCCCGAAAGGGTACTAAACGTTGGATTTTGGGGCTGGAAATAGCTTGTTACGAGGGTAAACCTTCATAAGAAATGTAGATTATTCTGAGAGCTTCGATTTGGTAGGTAGATCGTTATGTGAGTCCACTTGTGCGAAAAGTTATAGCCGTTTTACCGTCGACTACTCCAAGAGAGAAAATTTGCAAGCACACAACCAAAAGAAACGTACCAAGACTTCGTCTTGGATTAGTAGTGCGGGAGGAAAAAGACCAAAAAAAATACGAATCGAAAAATACGAACAGAAAACCAAAATGTTCTAGATTGGTGGTTTCACCAAATCTTAGCGCCCCCGCTCTGATACCAATTGTTGGATCGAGAAGCATCGCTAGAGGGGGGGTGAATAGCGATCGTAAATCTTTTCTTTTTCGTTCGTTCAATATGAAAAGTAAGCACAGCGGAAAATAAATGAACACGTTTATTTTACTTGGTTCACAACCCAGCGGTTGCTACTCCAAGGCCCTATCGGTCCTAGACCGCGTACGGAGGGCAAAGCACTATAACGTCTCCTCCTCGTTGGAGGTAGGAGAAAACGATCACAAAACTGAATATACGAGGATGAGGCAACAAGCCTACCTCACCTCGTTATGAAGAAAAACAAAGAATACAATATCAAAAATATTACTTGATTCTGTTGCCGACGAAGAAGATCGAAACTTGACGTCGCGTCGGTGTTATGACGATGTTGGAGCGTTGGCGTTGTAGGAGCACTTGATGAATAAACTTGATGTAATTTGGAGATGGAATCCTCCCCTCCTTTTATAGACTTTGGCCTCTGAATTTGTCTCCTCTTATTTTGGAACGGATCATGAAGTTGTCCAAATTTTATCGCGAAGTGGCTGCGTCAAACGTTATCCGTTTTGACCTAGCGTGAATCGCCGCCATCACGATCGATACCTCCCATCACGACTAATGGGCATCGACGATCGCTCCATTTTCCGAATGAGCCGCCATTTGGCTACTAACCACTTCGCAATAAGAGGTTAGCTCGGAAAATGATAAATACGACAGTTTCTAATCGTCCGATCTTGACCTAGACCTTCCATAGGAAGTCTTAGTCGGATCGCCACCTACGGTCATCCCCGTAAAGAGGACACGACCTTACAATCTCTCACTCACACGAGCTTACCTCGATAGTAGCTCTCGCTTTCGGCCTTCCACTTGATTCCTTCGGCTCCCTCCGAAGTCACTCGAGTGTCGCCCGACCACCGCAGCTTCCTCCGGGTGTCGCTAGCCTTCAGCTCCAGCTTTAACACTTTTCTGCACACTTGATTTAGCTCGTGAGATAACAATGTAGACTTAACTTTGTGTCTTTGCCATAATCAAAATACAGGTTCGATTATCTAGTGCCCCTGCACCAACAAGGGAACCTCAAACGAGTACTGCGATGCGGTTGGGGACTACAACCCAAGGCCCAACAACCAATACTCTAGCACTTCTCATCCGGGATGGAGGAATCACCAAAATTTTCCTTATAAGAATACCTTGGGGAGGTTCCAACCGCCGGGAGAGAATGGGAAGCCACGTCCCTCTAACATCCGTCTGGAGAATATGCTGGAGAACTTCATTCGAATGCAGTGGGAGGCGAACACTGAATTTCAGCGATGACATTTGCAGATAGATACGATGATCGAAGGGTTGGGGTCATCTATAAGGGATCTTGCCACCAGGCAGAAGTCGCTGAAAATTCAAGTAGCTCAGATCGCGATCCAAATCTCCAGGATACCAGGGAAGATACCAGGAAGAGCAGAGGCCAATCTAGTAGAACAGTTCAAGGCAGTGATGCTGCGAAGTGGGAGGATTCTGAAAGAGATGCTAGGACGGTCGGCTGCTGAAAAGGACCTGGGACCTGAAATGCTAGAACCTCTGGGGGAGGTTGAGAATGAAAAAGCGAGAGAAATGAACCGGGAGCCTGCCCAAGGGCTCAACCCCCCTTACTGTACCATTCCCACAATGATTGACGAATGCAAAGAAAGACGCTGAGTTTGGTAAATTTCTGGACATGCTAAAGTCGATCTCAGTAGAGGTACCAATACTCGAAGCATTGCACCAAATGCCCCAGTTCGCTAAGTTCATGAAAGATATTCTGGTGCATCGTAGGAAGGTCGCAAAGTCAGAAATAGTGGCCCTCACAAAGGAATCAAGCGCTTATCTCCGAAATGAACCTACTCAGAAACTAAAAGATCCGGGGAGCTTCTATATCCCATGTTATATAGGGACGACACTGATTAGCAAAGCCTTCTGTGACTTTGGAGTAAGTGTGAGTCTTATTCCCTACACCTTATGCAAAAAGCTAGGGTTAGGAAATTTAAAATTCACTACCATGACACTACAACTAGCTGACCACACATACCGCTACCCATTGGGGGTTTTAGAAGACGTTCCTGTTAAGGTGGGGAATTTTATGCTTCCAACTGACTTTGTGGTGATGGAGATGGAAGGGGATCCCAAGATACCCGTAATCCTGGGGTGACCATTTTTAGTGACTGCAGGAATGGTCATTGATGTGAAGAATCACAAGCTGACCCTAAAAGTGGGAGAGGATAAGATGGAATTTGAGCCTGCTGGGACAGGAAGTCAAGAACCTGCGTCAGGGAAGTATGTGATTCCAGCGAGAGATAGGAAGGAAGTTGTGTATGAAGATCCCGAGACGGATGAATGGAGGTTCACTAAACCACCAGAGCCAAGTTGATAGTAGAGTGTGGTCGAGCTAAACGACCTTAAACAAAGCGCTTCTTGGGAGGAAACCCAAGTTTAGTTTTAGATTTCCCTTTTTGAGTGCATTGCATACATTTGTTTGATTTTATTTTTGGATTTCCATCAAATTTGGAGTTAGGACTAGAAAAGAACTTTGTTAGGCAAAAATGAAATCCATATTAGCCTACACGGCGAATAGTATGAGAAAATTCGGACCGTAGTGTATAAATGGGCGGAAAAAGGGGACACACGGCTTGGCCGTGTGTTTTCCCACGGTCGTGCCTGATTGACCAGAGGCGCACATGGCCTGGCCGTGTGTTTTCACATGGTCATGGCGCGTGAGGTTAAAAAGGGGCGAGTCATGTGTTTTCACCCCATTTGCGTCGTTTGCTTCAAAAGTTCTTGCCCTAACCATGTGATTTCGTCTTCCCCACCATCTATAAGCATTTTTTACCTCTAAAGAAGCCAAAAGAAGCAAAGATGAGGAGGACCAAGCACGTAGCACCCCAATCCGGTTCCTGTTAAGGAGAGTCGATGCCCCTCAAGCTTCGGAGGAGGGTAACGCCCTACCCACTCTACTTTTTCGCAATAATGAACATAGAGATAGATACAATATGCTCTCAACTCGTAAACTTACTGCTACTAGGTACTTAGATGAGGATTTGCTAGAATCTTTAGGGTTGTTGGGTGATATGCAAACTCTATTTGCAAAAATGGGGTGGGAAGAGATTATGGGAATAAGGCACTTAACCTACCCTAGGATAGTTTTGGAATTTTTGAGTTCCTTAGAGGCGGAAGTTTTAACGGGTAGAGAGAGCGAGGAGGGTAGGATAACTTTTAGGCTTTTTAACATTGAGCATGAGTGGACCCTCCACCAATGGAACTCATGCTTTGGCTTGCCAAGTGGGAGAGAGAGAAGGATCCCTAATGGGTACAACTCTCGTATAGTTTGGATTGAGTTGACAGGGGAGCACGCTTATGACCCATATAGGGCCAAACCGTCACACCTCCAAAACCCCGTCTTTCAATACCTCCACTACATCATGGCCAGTACCATATTTGGTCATGGGGAGAGTGACGGTGTAGTTAGAGCTAGTGAGCTGCTTTGCCTATGGGATATGCTACAAGAAAGGAGTAGCATCGATGTAGGGTCCCACTTCATCAGACACTTAGTGAAGATGGGCAAAGCAGCACGAGGAGAGATCAATGTGGGAGGCCTACTTACCCACATTTGCCATAGGATGGGATACGATTACACAACATTAAAGAGTATAGAGGGGAGCCCTAGGATCGACCTAGGAGTATGCATGGCCATGAAAATGATTGTGAGAGAAGGAGACTCCTTATACTTTGTAAGGAAAAATTTGACGACCCTTAGGCTCCCCGACCCGGATCGTACCACCATCGCTATATGTGCCAACTGGCGCTTGAACCTGATAGTGGAGTCCCCTCCACATGAGGGACCATCCACATCATCGCCCATCTCTCCACCTTTATATCACTCTCCCTCCGATCCACACATGCATAGGAGCCCACCTAGTCCACGCCGACATGAGCCTACACCTGCACCACCACCTTTTTCTACTTTTGAGCAGGATGTAGGTACGCTGGCCTATGATTTCTTGGAGTTCCGATCGTGCCTCGACGATATTTACACTGAGCAGCAGATGCAGAGGCAGCAATGGGAGGAGCAGAGCGCCTATCAGCAGGCAGAGTTCCAGGGATTCCGAGAGCATTTCCAGTGAGCTGAGGAGTTCTACGACGATGCCCGCATATACTTCCAGGAGGAGATTGTTTATTGTCAGGATGAGGGTGCCTACCGCAGAGAGATGCGACAACACATGCATGCCCAGCAAGTGCAATGGGCTAGGGAGGAGGAGCACCGAGCAGCCGCTGCATCCACCAGCTCCCAGATCGACCACATGTATATGTGGCATCAACAGCTTAGCAGCAGGTTCTCCGAGGATCCATAGATGCCGAGGCTCCCAGACTTTCCACCTCGTCCACCATATTAGAGGTATATTTTCGTTTAAGTATGGGGGAGACCCCAAAGTTTATTTTGTTTTGTTTCCTAGCAGTAGTTTCTTTTCTGGTATTTCCACTCATTTATTCATGCATGGGTGATTGAATTTCTTTCAGTACTTAATTTTTGTTATCTGTAAAGCTGCCTCAGTAGTATTTTTGAAAGTTGCTTGCATGAGTTGTTCCCATAGGTAGCTTAACTTCATTTATCTCGTGGTATTTTATTTTATTCGCTCTATTGAATGTTCTAGACTTACACTGATTAGCTTTATTTTTACACTTACACATGTCGAATGTTTTAAAAGGGAGAATCTAGTACATAACGAGTTATGATTCATCTCAGTAGTCTAGTACTTTGGAATCCATAGGTGACTCTAGGATTAGCATTTTAGTTATTGGAGATGCTCGGATTGTGTAAGCCCATTTGAAAAAATCAAAATCCCAGTGAGAAGAAAAAGATGAAAAAGAGAAAAAGAACTGAAAAAGAAAAAAAAAAGAGAAAAAAAAGGAAGAGAGAGAAGAGATTATGAGGGATAAAAAAAATAGTTGTCGTAGGTGGAAATGACTAGGTGCCCCTTTGAGACCGAGTTAGGTTACTGGAGAAATACCTACCAATTTCTCTCAATACCGAGCACGCCTTTGAGACTTTATGCTAGATCTAGGGAATGACCCTCGCTTTGGGCAGGTAAGTGCCTAAGAGTCGGAAACCTTAGAAAAGCTATGGGGTGATGACTTAACTCACCATGGAACGGGCATCCCCTAAGTATGGTTCGCCTAGCACGAGCACGAGGAGCTAACTTAGAAAACTTCTTGAACATATTTGTTTTGCTTTGATTGCAAATACCACCTGATAAATTTAGTTAACATGCTAATTATGAAATAATATCTTTTTAAAATTTCATGGCACTGAGTTTGCTTGAGGACAAGCAAAGATTTAAGTCTGGGGAAAGTGATGTGAGCAAAACATATAAGGTTTTAGGAGTAGTTTTCGCTCACATCTTATTATATTTTGTGTTAGTTTCATGCATATGTTACTCTATTTTTGCATGCATTTCCTATTTTCTGGTTCGGAGGTCTGCTCGTTGTACTCTTGTGTTTAGGTTAGCTTTTCGGGTGAAAAAGATGCATTTTCGGAGCAAAAGAAGAACATTTCGTAGCTAGACGCAGAGTGGGACACTGCCAGGGCGTGTGGATTCACACGGCCGTGTCCAATGGGCAAGATCAGCACCCCAGGGCCGAACACGGCCTGGCCGTGTTGAAGCATGTGGTCGTATGGCGGCCCGACAGATTTGCACGACTAGGGCTTTTTCCGAATTTTGCAGTAGTCCGAGGCGATGTCTATATAAGGATGGCTCCGCCCAAACCCTAGGGGGGAGGCACGATGTCTAGGACGACATGCCGAAGCCCTAAAAAGCTTTGGTAACTCGCAACGGAGAGGAGGAATGCCACTGGAGGTCCACACCTTGCAATTCAACGCCGGAGAGAAGATTACGAAAGCATTGTATATCTTTATTTCTGCGCTTAATTCCTTATATATTCAAACTTAGATATGCTTTGTGATTCTTCCTTCGTATACATGGAGTAGTACTTTCGATTTTAGGATTAGGGAGTAGCTTGTGTACATAAACAATGTTGGTTCATGTTAAATTCTGCACATGAGTTTGATTTGACAATTGGTAGTTGCTCTTTACTATATCTATGCGTGTTTGGCTTTCTTTCCGCTCTGCTTAGGCGATACGAGGGGTGACAGCCCTTGCAATCTAAAAGTTAGGGGATTTGATATAAGGAACCTAGGGGTAAACTTGATCTCCTGTAACTGCGAGGAGAAGGGTGCAGTGGAATCGAAAACGGTCCACCGTAGGGATTGATTTGGCATCCTTGTACCGTCTATCCCATCCTTTTAGGCAGAGATAGCTCCCAGTAGATGCGGCGGCTCTGCGGGAGAGTGTATGATGTCCCTTCCACAAAACCATAAGTAAACGTCAAGATAACGCCAATTGACAATATTGTTCTGTGATACACAAGCGAAACCGAAATCTTGGAATCACCTTTGATGACCTCGGCACACTCCTTTCCTCCTCCGTGTGACACCGTACAAAGTAGAGTCCACCGATAGCCCTCACCAACTGAAACCTCTTAGAGATCACGTCCGAACAATTACAACCACTGAGTATATTGGTATTCGAATTCCAGTCCCTGTGGGATCGATAATCTTTATTACTTGACGACATCCATGCACTTTCGGGCGTTGAGCACGAGCGCACGCTTTGAGTCCTCGACGGTATCTGTCGCAAGATTTGAGGTCATGTTCGTACACATCTGTTGGGTTTTTCCGAGCCGCAAAAACCGCTTTTTGCGTTGCGGAAACCTCGGAAGCCCCCGGCCACGGATCCGTGCGAAGAAGTATTAAAACAAAACATGTATGTGCTTGTATAAAAACCCTAGATCTACCTTAGATCTAAGAGATAAGATCATTACCCTCGATGCGATGCCCTTCGCAAATCCCGCTCGTCCAAAAGTCCGCCGGAACTCGAGAGTGTCAAGTGCACACTCCTCTATGGTATCCACACAAGCAATAGGTGGAAGAAAAACACACTTGAGTGTGCTAGCACTCCTAGGGTGTCTCGGCAAGATGAGGAAGGAGAGGGGGAGAGCTTGAGAAGCAAAGTTCCAAGGTTGAAGATGAAGTCAATTAGCCACCAAAAATCAATACTCCATCTAATGGAGTGGCCGGCCACTTCATGGAGGGGGGGTTACATGCATGCATGTAACTCCCATGACCCTTGGTCTCCCTCATGATGTGGAACCAATTGACAAAGTCAATGATGATGTAGAGCATCATCATTGGCCGCCCATGCCAAGTCATCACCATGACATGGCATTTGGTCAAGTCAAACTTGACCTTTCATCTTCCCTCTCAAGTCAAGTCAAACTTGACCTCTAATCTCCCATGGTTGATCAAATCTAACCACTTGACTCAAGTCAATTTAATTTAATGAATCTTTATTCATTAATTTAAATTGATTTGATGAATCAAATCTCAATTAGACTCATTCAACACTTGAATCAACTTGAGTCTAACTCAATTAGTCTAATTTGGATTACTCTTAATCCAATTTGGTTCATCCCATGAACCTAATCCTCATGGTTCATCATATGAACCTAATCTCCATCTAATTGCTCTTATGTGTGTGACCCTATAGGTTCTTGTAACGTTGGCAATGTCCCTAAACCGATTTAGGAACATAAGCAATGAACGGTATCTAGCAACACATCATTGCTACCCAAGTTACAAGAATGTTGAGCTCCAACATCACCTTTGTGACTACTAATTGTGACTCTCACAATATGTGACAATGTCCCTCTATCCTTGACATCTAGATTGACCAATCGAGGCATAGACCGTGTCATCCTCGGTACAATCTAAATCTTGAACTCCAAGTAGACTCACTCTAATCAAATGAGCTCAATATCTCATATTGACTCATTTGGGCATGGACATGCACTTCGTGGTCTCACTCTATCAAGAATATCGATGTCACCCCCGTCATATAGGAGGGATAGATCCCATCTACATCACTCACATCCCTCCGCATAATTTGTTACATACCCAGTAATCGCCTTTATAGTCCACCCATTTACGGGTGACGTTTGACGGCCAAAGTATGCAACTCCTTATGTAGGGAACCATGGTGACTTCAGGTCTAAGGACTAATAGTCATACTAATAGCCACATGAGAAAGTATATGACACTCATATAACGATCCATGATACTTTCTCATGGCGGTCATTCAGTATACATTCTCCAATGTATACCCATGTGTCAACTTGATATCTCATATCCATGACTTGTGAGATCAAGTCATCTTGTTGACCTACATGCTAGTCTCTACGCATTAACATTGTCCTCGAATGTTAATACTGACTAGGAATGATTAAGAGTAGTGTTCTCTATATCATCTCATTATCGATTCAACCAATCGATTGATATAGATAAGAACCTACTACTCAAGGACATTATTATATTTAGTTATTTGGCACCAATACAAGTAAATATAATAACCATGCCTTTATAAATAGGAATATGATACAATAAAGTCGATACAACAATCATCACATGATTGACTCTAGGGCTTTCACTAACAATCTCCCACTAGCACTAGTGCCAATCACCGTAGTATCTAATACCCAATGACCTAGTGTGACCATCATGCTTTTTACGTGCGGAGCCTTGGTCGAGGATCTGCGATGTTAGCCTCATGGTACTGCAAATCTTCACATCTCCTCTATCGATGATCTCTCGAATGAGATGGGCGCCGTAGTATGTGTTTGGTCCGTTGGTGTGAGCGAGGTTCCTTAGCCTGTGCAATCGCTCCATTGTTGTCACAATAGAGCTCTATAGGATATGCAATGCTAGGAACCACCCCAAGCTCAGTAATGAACTTGCGGATCCAAACTGCCTCCTTTATCGCTCTCGGATGCAGTGATATACTCGACCTAGTAGAATCAAGAATCGTGTCTCGCTTGAACTCTTCCAGCACAGCGCCACCATTCAAGCAAAACACGAACCCTGACTGCGATCTGTAATCATCCTGGTCAGTTTGGAAGCTGGCATCGCTGTAACCCTTTACAGCTAGCTCCTCATCGCCTCCAAATATCAAGAAATATTCTTTAGTCCTTCTCAAGTACTTAAGAATATTCTTGACTGCTATCCAGTGACGCTCACCTGGATCTGACTGGTATCTACTCGTCATGCTCAAAGCATACGAGACATCGAGACAGTACACAACATGGCGTACATGATAGATCCTATAGCGGATGCGTGGGATCTTATCCATGCGGTCTCTCTCCTCTCTAGAAGAGGGACTTTGAGTCTTCGAAAGACTCACACCATGTGACATCGACAGAAGTCCTTTCTTGGAATTCTGCATGGCAAACCGAAGTAATACCGTGTCAATGTATGTACTCTGACTTAGGCCAAGCAATCTCTTAGATCTATCTCTATAGATCTTGATGCCTAGAATCTGGTCGCTTCACCTAAGTCCTTCATTGAGAAGCACGTCCCGACCCAAGTCTTCACTGCATCAGAGCGAAGGGATGTCATTCCCAATGAGTAGTATGTCATCCACATACAATACAAGGAACACAAATGTGTTCCCATTAACCCTCTTGTAGACAGGGTTCATCTTCATTCTTGATGAAACCAAAGCTTTGATCGCATCATCGAATCGAAGATTCCACTCCGAGAAGCTTGCTTTAGCCCATAAATGGACCTTTGCAGGCTTGCATACCTTCCCGATATCTTTGTGGATCTACAAAACCCTCGTTGTGTCATGTACACATCCTCGAGTAAGTTTCCATTCGAAACGCGGTTTTGACATCCATCCGCCAGATCTCATAATCGTGGTATCGCAATAGCAAGCAAGATCCGAATGGACTTAAACATCGCCATCGGAGAAAAGGTTTCATCATAGTCAATACCATGAATTTGCTTGAAACCTTTAGCCACCAATCGCCCTTATAGGTATCGTAAGTCCATCCATGTCAGTCTTTCTCCTAAAGACCCACTTACACCCAATGGGTTTGACCCCTTCAGGTGGATCAACCAAAGTCCATACTTGGTTAGTGTACATGGATTCCATTTCGGATCTCATGGCGTCTAGCCATTTCTCAGAATCTGGGCTCATCACAGCTTCCTGATAGGAGGTAGGCTCATTCTCAATGAGCATAACGTCATCATGGTCAGACAAGAGAAATGATTCTATCGCACTATCGGACACTGCGAAGAGGTAGGTCTACTTGAATGTGGTTGTTCCACAACTCTTTGTGCAACAACCTCATCACCCACAACACTTTGTGGTTCTGCTCAACCTCCATCAAGGCCTCGCATATGGTCCTTATCTTGAATTTCTTCAAGATCGAAGGTACTCCCACTAGTTTTTCTAGAAACAAAATCCCTTTCTAGAAAAACCCCAGTCTTTGCCACAAACACTTTGTGCTGACTGGGAATGTAGAAGTAATATCCCTTTGTAGACTTGGGATATCCAACAAAATAGCACCTATCGGATTTGGGTCCCAGTTTGTCTGAGACTTGACGTCGAACGTAAGCCTCACAACCCCAAATCCTCATAAAAGACATCTTGGGATTTCTCCCTGTCCATATCGTATATGGTGTCTTTATCACAGCCTTGGATGGTACACGGTTAAGGGTGAAGGTCTTTGTGTCAGAGCATATCCCCAAAAGGATATAGGAAGATCTGTGTGACTCATCATAGATCGTACCATATCCAATAGGGTACGATTCCTCCTTTCGGATACACCATTCCACTGTGGTGTTCCAGGAGGAGTGAGTTGGGATAGAATCCCACACTCAGATAGATAGTCACGAAACTCATGGCTAAGGTATTCACCACCTCGATCTGATCGAAGTATCTTAATACTCTTGCCAAGCTGGTTTTGTACTTCATTCTTGAATTCTTTGAACTTTTCAAAGGATTCAGATTTATGTGTCATAAGATACACATAACCATATCTACTGAAGTCATCAGTAAATGTAATGAAGTACCTGTAACCACCTCTAGCAGCAACATTGAAAGGACCACATACATCACTATGTATAAGTCCTAACAAATCTGTTGCTCTTTCGCTATGTCCACTAAAGGGAGTCTTGGTCATCTTGCCTAAAAGGCAAGACTCGCATGTCTCTTATGATTCAAAATCAAATGAGTCTAGCAGCCCATCCTTATGGAGCTGAGATAAGCGACTCTCATTTATGTGACCTAAGCGACAATGCCAGAGATAGGTTTGGTTCAACTCATTTGATTTGAACCTCTTGGTACTTATGTTATAGATAGGGCTCTCTAAGTCTAGAAAGTAGAGTCCGTTCATTAGAGGTGCACTACAATAGAACATATCATTTAAATAAACTGAACAACATTTGTTCTTTATTATAAATGAAAACCCTTTCTTGTCCAAACAAGAAACTGAAATGATGTTCTTAGTTAAAGCAGGCACATAACAACATTCTTCTAATTCTAGTACAAGCCCAGAGGGCAGAGATAGATCATAAGTTCCTACAGCAACAGCAGCAACCCTTGCTCCATTGCCTACTCGTAGGTCCACCTCGCCCTTTGTCAATGCCCTGCTATTTCTCAGCCCCTGCACATTGGTACAAATGTGAGATGCACATCCGGTATCTAATACCCATGATGAAGAAATAGATAGATTGACTTCTATAACATTTATACCTGAAGTAGAAGTCTCACTTCTTCTTCTTAAGATCTTCCGTCCTGCTTCCTTGCGGGAAGCAAGCCCCTTCCTTAGCTACCCCTCCTTTGGGTTTAAGTTCTTTGCCTTTGCCCTTGGCTTGGGACTTTCCCTTACCTTTAGGCTTGCCCTTGCCTTTCTTCTTCTGCACCATCAAAATGGTGTCAGATTTACCCTTCTTAAGGTTAAGCTCAGCAGTTCTCAACATGCTGAGCATTTCAGGAAGTGGCTTATCAATTTCATTCATGTTATAATTCATGACAAATTGATCGAAGGCTCTTGGCAAAGATTGCAAGATTAGGTCAGTGGCCAGCTCTTGGCCAAGTGGGAATCCCAGCCTTTGTAGGTTTTCTACGTACCCAATCATCTTGAGTACATATGTACCTACGGGAGTCCCGTCTTGCATTTTGGACCCAAATAATGCCTTAGAGACTTCATATCTCTCATGCCTAGCTTGTCCTTGATATAGTTGACGAAGATGTCCAACCATATCATAAGCATTCATGAACTCGTGTTTCAAGCTCGAGTTCATGGTCGCGAGCATTAGACATGACACATCTAATGCATCATCTTGATGCTTCTTGTAAGCATCTTTGTCACGTGAGGCATTGGCAGGAGGTGCCTCCGGAATGGGCTGCTCCAGGACGTACAACTTCCTTTCTTGGGTGAGAACAATTCTCAGGTTCCTGTACCAGTCCAGGAAATTTGCTCCATTGAGCTTGTCCTTCTTAAGGACAGATCGCAGAGAGAGAGTGTTCGTGTTTGTCGACATAGTTATCTACAACATACAATGCAGAGAATTAATATCATATTCCTTTTATCATTTAATTAGGCCTTTAATCAAATGATGCTCCCACTAAATTATAGGAATTTTGTAGAATCGAGTTATGGATGTGGTCAAACCACTTTTACTAGATTCATACAAACTAGCTATAATTCTTGCGGGACAAGATCCACATCATACTAAGCCTTGAGTTAGCTTTGGCTAAATCGCCCAAGACTTAGTACGATCGGTGAGTAACACATTACCGATTACATCTCTATGCAACTCTTGTTTATAGGATTAAGACCCACATTTACAAAAGACCTTGAGTTAGCTTTGGCTAAATCGCCCAAGATTTAGTGTAAATGCGATCTTAACCTATCTTTCCAACGATTGGAATATGCCTATAGTTCTACTCGATCCAATTGAGTTAACTAGTTTTGCTCAATCTAATTGAGATTACTCTAACCCGAGTCGTGATAGGCGGGACCAAGATTGTCCCTCCGCACCCTACCAAGATAATATGCGTTGCTCTGCTTTGGCAGATTCAACAACAACAAATGATCGAGGTAGTGATGGGTATCAAGGCTGAGGCATTTTCGAGTTGATTCGATTATGATCTAATCTAATCGTAATGTGTATCTTATACGCATTTAGGCCTTTATTATCCTATATTAGCATGCATCATATACATACATTAATTATTCTAGCATGCATCATATACATACAAGAAAATTAACCTAGCATGCATCATATACATACAAACATGTTTCTACTAGCATGCATCACATACATACAAGCAAAATCAATTAAATATACATATATATATATCATTAAATGTGATATAGTCATGGCCCTACTACGATCTTCTCAAGCCAATGAGAAGATCGGACGGTCAACCTAAGGCTAGCGGCTTCTCCAAGCGCTTCCTTTGACCGCCATGTGTCGTCGTCACCCTTCTCGTAAGCTCGTCTTCAAGTGGACTTTCCACCGCTCCATTTTTGTACATTACAAATACGAAACTCGAGTTACATTCGAGTCTAAAACTATTTATAACTAGAATATTAAAAGAATAGGTGCGACGCGTGTCGCAAACACTTTACAACACGCCTGACCACAAACAAGACGCAGCCGTATTATGAATTACAAACACACTTAATCCAATCCAATTGGGTTATTGGGCCATGACAATCACAGAATTATACATAATTCTAAATTATGTATTTTACAGAAATTTCTATAATTTTTCCTAATTTATTTCAATTTATGAGTCAACTCTCCGTAACGGTCCGCTAAGCGGTTTTCGGTAGCGCGATCAAGGACATGGCCCCTTTCGGGATAGGGCAGCACCCTACTGCAAAAATAAACTTGCGAGTGTCCCTACAATGATCTTACAGTGACTTATGTCGCTGTCCCAAAACCTAAAGCGAGAACTCACCGATTGGAGAGTTTTTCTCGATTGAAGCCTCTGTGTCCCAACACTCGTTGCTTCGACTCTACGAGAAAAATACCCAAAAATTCTATAAAATAAGAAAATTTACAGAAACATATAAATCTGTAATTTTTATATCTAATATAAAACAACAAAAACAAACACACATACATGCTTCAGACGTGGCTCGATACATTTGTTGGGTTTTTCCGAGCCGCAAAACCGCTTGCGTGAAACCTCAAGCCCGCCACGGATCCGCAAGAAGTATTAAAACAAAACATGTATGTGCTTTGTATAAAAACTCTAGATCTACCTTAGATCTAAGAGATAAGATCATTACCCTCGATGCGATGCCTTCGCAAATCCCACTCGGCCCAAAAGTCACGAACTCGAGAGTGTCAAGTGCACACTCCTCTATGGTATCCACACAAGCAATAGGTGGAAGAAAAACACACTTGAGTGTGCTAGCACTCCTAGGGTGTCTCGGCAAGATGAGGAAGGAGAGGGGGAGAGCTTGAGAAGCAAAGTTCCAAGGTTGAAGATGAAGTCAATTAGCCACCAAAAATCAATACTCCATCTAATGGAGTGGCCGGCCACTTCATGGAGGGGGGTTACATGCATGCATGTAACTCCCATGACCCTTGATCTCCCTCATGATGTGGCATCAATTGACAAAGTCAATGATGATGTGGAGCATCATCATTGGCCGCCCATGCCAAGTCATCACCATGACATGGCATTTGGTCAAGTCAAACTTGACCTTTCATCTTCCCTCTCAAGTCAAGTCAAACTTGACCTCTAATCTCCCATGGTTGATCAAATCTAACCACTTGACTCAAGTCAATTTAATTTAATGAATCTTTATTCATTAATTTAAATTGATTTGATGAATCAAATCTCAATTAGACTCATTCAACACTTGAATCAACTTGAGTCTAACTCAATTAGTCTAATTTGGATTACTCTTAATCCAATTTGGTTCATCCCATGAACCTAATCCTCATGGTTCATCATATGAACCTAATCTCCATCTAATTGCTCTAATGTGTGTGACCCTATAGGTTCTTGTAACGTTGGCAATGTCCCTAAACCGATTTAGGAACATAAGCAATGAGCGGTATCTAGCAACACATCATTGCTACCCAAGTTACAAGAATGTTGAGCTCCAACATCACCTTTGTGACTACTAATTGTGACTCTCACAATATGTGACAATGTCCCTCTATCCTTGACATCTAGATTGACCAATCGAGGCATAGACCGTGTCATCCTCGGTACAATCTAAATCTTGAACTCCAAGTAGACTCACTCTAATCAAATGAGCTCAATATCTCATATTGACTCATTTGGGCATGGCCATGCACTTCGTGGTCTCACTCTATCAAGAATATCGATGTCACCCCCATCATATAGGAGGGATAGATCCCATCTACATCACTCACATCCCTCCGCATAATTTGTTACATACCCAGTAATCGCCTTTATAGTCCACCCATTTACGGGTGACGTTTGACGAAGCCAAAGTATGCAACTCCTTATGTAGGGAACCATGGTGACTTCAGGTCTAAGGACTAATAGTCATACTAATAGCCACATGAGAAAGTATATGACACTCATATAACGATTCATGATACTTTCTCATGGCGGGTCATTCAGTATACATTCTCCAATGCATACCCATGTGTCAACTTGATATCTCATATCCATGACTTGTGAGATCAAGTCATCTTGTTGACCTACATGCTAGTCTCTACGCATTAACATTGTCCCTGAATGTTAATACTCGACTAGGAATGATTAAGAGTAGTGTTCTCTATATCATCTCATTATCGATTCAACCAATCGATTGATATAGATAAGAACCTACTACTCAAGGACATTATTATATTTAGTTATTTGGCACCAATACAAGTAAATATAATAACCATGCCTTTATAAATAGGAATATGATACAATAAAGTCCATACAACAATCATCACATGATTGACTCTAGGGCTTTCACTAACAACATCATGTTACGAGTGCAACAAGAAGTGACACTTTATGTCCGAGTGTCCAAAGCTAAAGTCTAAATGACAACAATCCAAGAAAGCACTGAACGCAACATGGGAAGAGACTTCGGATGAGGAAGAACAAGACCAAGTCAACAACTTGGTTCTCATGGTAAGACCGTCTGAGTTCGAGTCTGAGGCTGACACCGAGTCTGAATCCGACATCGAGCCAGAGATTGAGTCAAGACATGAATTTGTATCCGATTCAAAAGGGTCAATCAAGGTGAGTCACTCATTAATTAAAACTTTGTATGATGTTATAAAATTTTTGAATAAAAAGTTGATTAAGTAAGGTCAAGTCTTTACTTAAGAAGGTTAAACTCCTTAAGCATAAGGCTAGCCTAACCTCTTCAACAAGTCAAGTTCAAGAGGAAAACTCAACTCAAGTCAAAAACCTTGAGGAAGAGAATTCTTTCTTTTTAAGGCAAGTTCAAGAGCTTAGGACATCATAGGAAAGGTTCACATTGGGCTCTAAGGGTCTTGACCTAATTCTTTGATCTCAAAGAGCCGTGTGTAGGGACCGATATGGTCGCAGTAGACGGGAGTGAATAACATTTTCGTAATTTCTTCGTTCGATCATGTTTGTTCATCTACAATCGTTAGTGCACAATGGAATATACAAATAAAATACAAAATAGAGACAAACACACACAAGTCAAGAAAAAGTGATTTAACATGGTTCGGACTAGGGTTCCTACTTCACAAGTTGAGCTCTAGTCGGGTTCTAGTGATGCACACCACCATTAACAAACTTCTCCTTCTTGGTATGACACAGGAGGCGAAGAAACCTCTTACAAATGAATTACAGAAGTAATACAATGAGCAAATGCAAGAATACAAATGAAATGAAAAGAAAACTTTACAAGAGTTATTTTTATTGCTTTCTTATTGATGGCTTTGGATTGCTCTTGAAGGCCTAGAATGCAGCAGCACTTCCCCTTCAAAATTTCCCCAAAAATCACTGTCAAAATCCTCCCCGTCGAGCTCCTTTTATGCCTCTGTACAACCTGGATTTCCACCTGGTAGTTGACTAGCAAAAGGCATCAGTCGATTGCCTACAGTGTCGTTGTCCCATAATGAACTTAATTCACGTTGGCATTCCAGCCAATGGATACACTAGAAGTTAACTACCCTTATCAGCAGTCGACTGCTGCTTAATAGTCAACTGACTAGTTGACTACTAGTGTTTCTATGCTCATGTCTGCAAACACCAATCAAATGCCATTCATGGCAGTCGACTTCCCAAGGCCAATCGATTTCCCACAATTAGCAGTCGACTGCCAAAGCATAACTCCAGCAATCAAATCACAATCAATTACACGACCAGTCAACTATTTTGAGTCAATTCGGCTCCCGAGTGTTAAATACTCGGCCAGTCGACTATCCAATACTCCAGTCGACTGATAAACCTCAACAATGAGGTTTAACCCTAAGTATAATCCCCTCATACTTGATAAACACCCTTAGCCTAGACCTAATCCTTCAACTCGCTTCCATCAACCTCACACCTCTTGGATCCCTCGAGTTTGTGACTCTTCATCCTTGCTCTACCCTTCAAGTGCCTCCATCAGCTATGTCATGGTAATTGGGTTCCTTATCAAGGTACATTTGGACTTATGCTGCCAAGACTCTATGCTTGGACTCTACGCTATCAAACATTGGACTTATGCTGCCAAGATTACATGCTTGGACTTTACGCCGCCAATATCACACCCTTGGACTTCCCAATTGCCAAGCATCCATACTTGAACTTTCACTGCCAAAGTTCACTTGGACTTTACGCCACAAAGACTACACACTTGGACTTATGTCACCAAGACTATACCTTTGGACTTTCCTTGCCAAGTACCCATGACTTGGACTTTCCATTACCAAGACCCATTCTTGGACTTTCCATTTCCAAGACCATTCTTAGACTTTCCAATTTCCAAGTACCCATGACTTGAACTTTCACATATCAAATGCCATAACTTGGACTTTACCATTGCCAAACCCATGCTTGGACTTTTCAATTGCCAAGTACTCATGACTTGGACTTTCACATGCCAAGTGCCCATGACTTAGACTTTACCATTGCCAAGTGCCAATGATTTGGACTTTTCATGCTAAGTACCCAAGACTTGGACTTTCCATGCCTAGTATCCAAACTTGGACTTCTCTCGAGTCCTGCTCGAGCTAGGTCAACCTTGACCTGCGATCGATTGCTTCAATAATCTCTCCATAAAGCTATCTTCTCATATGGTTAAACCCATGTCAACCATATGATCAACCCATTATCAAACAATGGTCAAATCATTGTCAAACATCAAAACACCACTTGAGTCCCACTCGAGTCTGGTCAATAGTGACCTGGGCCGATTGCACCAACAATTTCCCTCTTTTTGATTTTTTACAATACCTTTAAGTTAGGCTAACCAATAAGCTCAAACTTAACTCTTCCACTGCCAAAGTATACTGAAGGTTTACCTAACTTAAACCTTACTTCTCCCCCTATGGCATACATCAAAAACACTACCAAGGGTATCCATGTCTCATATCCCAATTAGATCTTACATTCTCCTCCTTGGTCCAAAAATATCTAGGATGCCTTCACTTTTCATAGTGATAAGTCACATATCACTAAATGAGAGGCAATCCTCACTTCTCCAAACCCTTCATGTCTCCCCCTTTGAGGAATACTCATCCAACATTCCATCATCCCTTGATGGATAATCTCCCCCTAAAGGCTTACTCCCCATTGACCATTGCACCAATAATATCCTTGAAGAGTTCCTAAGCCTATAAGAAACTTAAACCATCGAAAATAAGGGTTAAAGTTCAAACTTGAACTTTAACCTCCCTTAGAATTTGACACTCCACCCTAAACACCTCTCCTAATCACTTTCAATGATATTTCACCTTCCCATGCTTTCCAAAGTATATCCTAGGGTTAGGAGACGTTAGGGTACCATACCATAGCTGATACATGGCTAAACAACCCTTGTTCAACCAATATCGGACACACCAGTCAAATGAAATCAGACATTAGTTGATTGCCTAAAGTGGCAGTCGACTGATTTTTGTGTTTTCTGAAATCAATTGAATTTAAGCAAAATTCATAAATGCATACGTAATTATAGAAAATTTGAAAAATTATGAAACTTCGTTAATATATTACTTATGCTAAATACAATGGGTAAAAAATAATTTTATATAAAAATACCCATTAAATTGTGAGATTGATACAAAGTTTAAAACCATTGAAAACTTCAATGTTTTTTACCTAATTGTATCAATTTCATCAATGGTGATTGCTACCAAAAGATAGACTTCACCAAAAAATTTCAAAAATGATTTTAAAACCTTATTTTGAACATGGTCTATGGGCTAAATGTACATGACTTGTACATTAGATTTCCTCATGATTCATCCATGGTATATTATGAGTATGGGTTCATCTAGATGCAAGAACTATGCACCTTGAACTTAACTCATTTTCTTAACATCTCACATGTGTCTAGGGTGTATCTATACACACACATGTCAATTTAATATTTGTGTGAGATGTGGGATTTAGGTTCTTCCCTAATCTAGGGTCTCATGCATTTGTCTAAGCAACTCTATTTGATTCACTTATAATGAGACTTCAAATCATGTCATTGTCCTTAATTTAATTTTATTAACCTAAATGCATGAATGATGATCGTGGCATAAGAATGTGCATAATTTAAGGCATTTGCCAATAATCATGATATCATGGCATAAACATAAGCCTAAATACAAACATAACAAAATAACCTAAGTATTATCATGATATTTTATATGATTAAATGAAATATGATATCATGACATGGCAAGGCAAACAAGGCATGACAAATATATAAAATACAAAGGTATAGAATACCTATGTTTTAAAGCAAATTTACCATTTTCTAGAATTATGTCCATTTGGCCATAATAACTCAAATTCACAAGTGTGTCAAAAATCTAAAATGGCACACCATTGACTCTAACCTAACCGTGCCAATTTTAATCAATTTGTTTAACCTTCTCAAATTTAATTGGCACATCCTAAAATCTTTAGAATATAACTTCAAATTCATTTCTAAGGCATCACATTACCTTGAAAATGTCCTAAAGTGCCAACTCTACCATGGTTTGATTAACTACCCATCCACTTAGGGTTGACACACCCTAACCCATCTAGCATGATGAAATCACGCTCTTGGGAATCCAAAATCTATTTGAGTTCATTGGGTTCACAAGGTACTCACTAGGGATAGCCTCCCTTAGTACCTTCCAAATGACCCTCCTAGGCTTTGAAGTCTTGGTCATTTTGGTCTCACTAATGTTAACCCTAGGGATAACTTCCCTTGTAACATTGTTAGTGGTTTTACTAGGTTTCTTTGAAACCATAGCCACTAGACATCTACCATGGTCAACTCTACGGATGACTTTTTTTGTGACCTTGGTTTTTCTAGACCTAGTGTTGGCTTCATAGTTAAAAGGAACACTATCATAGGATGGCATTACCTTCTTGGATTTAGGTTTGTGACTCAAACCTTTCTTATCCTTAGATGGCTCTTGCCTCCTAACACCTAAACCTTTCCCATTAAACCCTATAATTGAATTTTGCATCTTCTTAAGGGTATTCTCCAATTTCTCAAGCTTTGACCTCAAAGCTTGATTTTCCAATTCTAATTTCCTAATTTTTTATTTTTCATTGACCTTTTGGGAATTCTTCTTCTTAGGCATGTGTCTAGATTTCTTTGGGCTATTGCCTAAATTATTATCCTTAGATGAGCTAGGTCTTGAGGTAATTTGTCTAGATTTATCCTTACACCTAAATTCATAACTTTTAGCACCTAAGCAAAAATACTTATTGCTAGCATGCCTTTTATCATTATGAACAATATCAAGAGCATTAAAATTATTCCTAGCATGTTTTTTGGTCTTACATAAAGTAGGAGCATTATTAAATGTTACCTTAGGGGTTGATGTAGCTCCCCCTACATGTGAAGCTCCTCCTTTGCCTTTGGTTGAATGGCTTCCCCTAGGGCATTGACTCTTATAGTGTCCCTTTTGTTGACATTTGAAGCACACAATGTGCTTCTTACTTTTTGGTCTTTGGGGTCCGACTACCTGAGCTTCTCATTGGCCTTAGGTGGTACTTGCACTTTCTTCTTGGCCAATTTTTGGTTGCATTTACTCTTGTAATGCCCATGTTCCCTACACTCAAAACACATGATATTATTTTTATTATTATTAATTGTGCTTAGGTTACCTAGGGGGGAATGGTGAACTTGTTCTTCACTTCTCCCGGATGTTGACGCTTCTTCTTGCTCTTTCTCCGGCATTGAGGAAGGTCTCTTCTTCCTCTCAATTCTTGATGTGGAGACTTCTTTTATCTTCTCTTCTTCTTCTTTGTATGTTGAGCATCTTTCAACCTCCGATTCTATATGCTCTTGAGAAGATGATAAGCTTTCTTCTTCGGTTTCTTCTTCGGTTGATGATCATCTATCAACTTTCGAATCCTCAAGAACTTGTGATGATGAACATTCCTCCTTAGATCCCCCCTCTAGTTGAGCTGATGATGGATCTTTATGATATTTTATCAATTTTCTCCAAAGCTCCTTGGCATCCCAATAATCTCCTAATCTACACAAAATATCATTAGGGATTACATTAACTAAAATTGTTGTTACCCTTTCATTTAACTCGAAAGCTTGGGCTTGCTCTTCAGTCCATCTCTTCATCTTTAGATATCCTCTCTTCGGACCCCATGGTAGTTTGAACCCATCCACCAAGATGAACCAATCTTCGATGTTTATCATGAGGAAATTCTCCATTCTTGTCTTCCATTGGTCGAAGCCCCCAAATTTGTATAGTCCATATGGCGGTGGAGTGTATATGTCATGTCCAAGTCCATCTTTGGGCAACTTCATTTTCTCTTAACCTCTAGCGCTTACTCTCTTAGCAATTAGTCCTTTGAAGAGCAGCCTCACTATGATACCAATTATAGGGACTGATATGGTCATGCTAGAGGGGGGGGGAGTGAATAGCATTTTTTTTATTTCTTCATTTGATCGTGCTTGTTCATCTATAATTATTAGTGTGCAGCGAAATATATAAATAAAATGCACAATAGAGACAGACACACACAAGGCAAAAGACAAAGTGATTTAATGTGGTTTGGAACTAGAATTCCTACTCCACGGGTTGAGCTCTAGTGATGTACACCACCACTAACAAACTTCTCATTCTCGGTATGACATGGGAAGCGGAGAAACCTCTTACAAATGAATTACAACAGTAATACAATGAACAAGTACAAGAATACAAATGAAATGCAAAGAAAACTTTACAAGAGTACTTTTGATTGCTTGTTTGTTGATGGCTTTGGATTGCTCTTGAAGGTCTAGAATGCAACAACACTTCCCCTTCAAAATTGCCCAAAAATTCGCTGCCAAAATCCTCCCCGTCAAGCTCCTTTTATGCCTCTATGTGACTTGGATTTTTGCCTAGTAGTCTACTGCCAAAAGGCACCAATCGACTGCCTATAGTGTCGTTGTCTCATAATGGACTTAATTCACGTTGTCATTCCGACCAATTGATACACCAATAGTTGAATGTCCCTACCAGCAGCCGATTGCTGCTCAGTAGTTGAGTAGTCAGTCGACTATTAGAGCTTCTGTGCTCGTGTCTGCAAACACCAATCGACTACCAGAGCATAGATCGAGTAGTTGAGCCTCAGTCGACTACACGACCAGTCGATTGGTCATAATCCCATTTGACTGCTACTGCCCCAATCGACTCCCGAGTGTCAAACACTCAGCCAATCGACTGTTTAATACCCCAATCGATTGATAAACCTCAACAATGAGGTTTAACCCCAAGTATGATCCCCTAATCCTTGATAAACACCCTTAGCCTAGACCTAAGCCTTTAGGCCACTTCCATCAGCCTCACGCCTCTCGGATCCATCGAATCCGTGATTCTTCATCCTTGCGCTAGCCTTCAGGTGCCTCCATCAGCTATGTCATGCTAACCGGGTTCCTTGACAAGTCTGGATGTTGCCAAGACTACATGCTTGGACTTTACGCTGCCAATATCACACCCTTAGACTTCCCAATTTGCAAGCATCCAGACTTGGACTTTCAGCGCCAAAGTTCACTTGGACGTTACACCGTCAAGACTACACACTTGGAATTATACTGCTAAGATCATACCTTTGGATTTTCCTTGACAAGTACCCATGACTTGGACTTTCCATTGCCAAGACTCATGCTTGGACTTTCCATAGCCAAGACCATTCTAGGACTTTCCAATTGCCAAGTACCCATGACTTGGACTTTCACATGCCAAGTGACCATGACTTGAACTTTACCATTACCAAGACCCATGCTTTGACTTTTCAATTGACAAGTACCCATTACTTGGACTTCCACAGGCCAAGTGCCCATGACTTGAACTATACCATTGCCAAGTGCCCATGACTTGGACTTTTCATGCCAAGTACCCAAGACTTGGACATTCCATGCCAAGTATCCAAACTTGGACTTCTCTTGAGTCCTACTCGAGCTAGGTCAGCCTTGACCTGCGACCGATTGCTTCAATAATCTCCCCATAAAGCTATCTTATCATATGGTTAAACCCATGTCAACCATATGATCAACCTATTATCAAACAATGGTCAAACTATTGTCAAACATCAAAACACTACTCGAGTCCCACTTAAGGCTAGTCAATCATGATTTGGGTTGATTGCACCAACACCGTGTACAACAAGGCTGGACTCAGATTTAGAGAAACGAATAGATCATTTATGCCACTTGTTAATCATAATAGTAGAAGAATCCAAGCATGGGTCTCTAAGTATAGCTTAACATCACGACTAACCTCAACTAAATATTGGATTCCCAAGGATCAAATCCATTATGTGGATAGACCGTATCAACTCAATGGTCCAGGGGGATCCAATGCTAAACTTGTATGCATAATTACATGAATTAGTCATTAGTGATTTCATGCTTAAATGAATTTACTTGCTTAACTTAGAATGGACTAGATAGGAAATAAAATATTTTAAACTTGAAAAATCTAGTACTAAAACAAAGTGAACTAATAGTAAGTTAGGGAATCTCCTCAAAGTGCATGTCTAGGCTGGATGCATCCTACCTGGTGCACTAAGTTGAGTGGAACTAATCGAAGCTAACTCATTTAGTCTTTAACTAGTTAGACTAAAGTTTAGTCTAAAGCAAGTTTAGTACTTAATTCCTTAATCAACTTTGTCTAAGGAAGTGGTCCACCTGATATCCAAGAAGGTCATATGCCTCGCCACTACTTGGAAGTTGATTTTGAAAAAATTTACTCGACTAGCCCAAGCTAAACTTGAATCTAACACAAGTTTAGATACTTTTAATTTAAAATAATGTACCTTCATCTCACAACACACATAGGGCTAACATGACTGATCATGTAGAAAGGGTAAGTTGAAAACTTAGGATAAAACACACAATAAACTTTTTAAATTCTAGTATCCGATCCAACTATTTTGTATGTAGGATCAATGGATGTTGGACAGTACATGCTCCAGGTGTATGACCGGAGACTGACTGAAATTTACGAAGCTAAGATTCAAAAATCATAGATCAATGGCTTTCGGAAACAACTGTAGACTCAAGATCATCAGGTAAAGTGATATTGAGTTAAGTTCCAACTTTATAATACGTAAAGTTTTATTTGTAGGAAACTTTAAATTCCATCTTCTGAGTGTCAGTCAATTATGCGATACTGGATATAAAGTTACATTCTCATTTAAAGAATGTCTAATTATAAATATTGATTGTTTAGAATCCATACTTAGAGGTCTTAGGAACAACAACATATATACAATAGATCTACCAAGCTCCTCGCTCAAGTGTCTAATGACATAGCAAGAAGAAATATGGTTGTGACATAGGAGACTAGGTCACTCCCATCTTAGACTTATCTAAAAAAAAGTCAAAATGGACTAGTTAGAGATCTACCCAAATTAAATAATTATAAAATTTGGTATGAAAAATGCTAAGGTAGTTACTACACCTATGACAACTAATGTAAAAGTTGATAATGACTTGAAGGGTAAACTCATAGATTTAAAATACTATCGGAGTGCGATAGGTAGTTTGTTATATTTCACTGCAAACTGACCTGATATACTTTTTGCAGTAGGTATATGTGCAAGATTTCAATGTTGTGCCAAAGAATTGCACTTAACATTAGTAAAGAGAATATTTAGATATATAAAAGGAACACTGAATGTAGGAATATGATATCCTAGGACTAACAATTTTGAATTAATCAGATACTCTAACTCAGTTGGTTGTAAACTTGATAGAAAAAGTACAAGTGGCAGTTGCCAACTTTTAGGCCTAAGTTTAGTCAGCTAGTGTAGTAGAAAACAACATTGTGTTGCTTTGTCTACTACCGAAGCTGAGTATATTGAGATGGGGGAGTCTGTAGCTCAACTCCTTTGGATGAAACACACTCTACATGACTTCTAACTAGACTTTAAGGACACTAAAGTCATGATAGATAACATTAGTTCAATCAATCTAACTAAAAATCCAATACATCATTCAAGAACTAAACACATAGAAGTAAAACATCACTTTATTAGAGAACATGTAACTAATGGTGATATTAAACTTGATTATGTGGAATCTAAATCAAACCTAGCCGACATATTCACCAAACCTTTACTTGAATCTGAATTTAGTTTACTTAGAAGGAAATTAGGAATGTGTTTAGTAGATTAGGAATTGTTCTTACTTACATTATGTATCTATCTTTTATTTTGTTTTCTTTGGAACTAGCATAGGATATACTTTAGAAATCATGAGCCTATAGATTTAAGGAGTCAATGCATCTCACAACACTTAGGTCTAACTTGATTGTGTACATAGCCACGTAAGTGGTCATGAGATGTTAAGACCTTGCTCCTGGTTCTAGATGTAGATTAAGTGCATCAATATGAATCATGGAGTATAATTATTAAATCAATCATTTAAGTGACTAACTCTCATTAAGACTTAGTGATAATTCAATATGATTTGAGTTAAAATGGAGTTAGACATTTTCTTAAGGACACTTTATTAGATTGTTTATTTTAAATATTATTTTTAAAGTAAAGGACACATGCTTGGATTCATGAATTTGGTTAGTTATTCCATGCCTTATACATGAAAATGTTTTAATGTTTTTCTTTAAAAGTAATATTAAATGCTTTCTTCAGTTTTGATATATGTCAAAGGGGGAGAGATAAAAGTTAAGAGTTTAAACAAAAAAATTTGTTTGTCAACATTTCTAATTATGTGTACAAAACTCACCAAGTATTAAGGGGGAGTCTTTTGAATCTTTTGGAAATCAATCAATTAAAGCAATTATTTCCTTAACTTTGAACGATATTGCCATAAATCAAAAACGGGGAGATTGTTGGTGTAGGGGCACAAGATAATCGAACCTAAAGTTTTGATAATGGTAATTGTTCAAAGTTAAATCATTATGTGATCTTATATGGTGTGTGAAGTGTGCAAAACTTGAATAGTCTTAGTTGAGTTCAAAGTTACCAAGTGGAATGGTGGTCAAAGATCAGATGCTAAGCAACAGGTGACATGAACCAAGGGTAAGAAAAGTAAGCTCTGTGTGAGGAGTGATGTAAGGTCGCATCCTCGGTATGGGGACAACCATAGGCATCAATCAAACTAAGGCTTTTGGAGGAATGCTGAAGTCAAGATCAGACAGTCAAATGACTCTCATGACTACTTTATTATATGGCTTTGTCTAATCTTGTGATGTAGGTGACTAAATGGAAAACTCAAGTGCAACAGTCGACTAGAAGAAATCAGCAGTCGATTGGTCACAGCAGTCGACTGGCAATAGGAGCAGTCGACTAGTGTGTGTGTGAAGAGCCAAGTTGTCACCTCAAAGATAATAACTTTTGATAAAGTTTATCTAGATCAAGATCTAGATCTATATCTTGATGAAATGGATGATCTCAAATGCCTAGGAAGCTTTATAAAAGAAGGGTTAGACATAAACCCTAGGTATCATTTTGCTCCTAAGTGCTCTTACTCTCCGACTGTGCTCCTTCGTGATACAACACTATTCCGACCGTACTTCTTCTTTTACCTTTAATTGTCGGTATATTATTTTTGAGCTTGTCATTCTTTTGTATTTAATTTGTATAAGGACCGGTAAGGTTGTTACCGACCCTTCAATCTTTTGTAATCATCTTGTCTCTTACCTTTAACGAGGAAGAGACTCTTTTAGTTGTTTGCCCCCTCGAAAGCAATCAAGGATTGTACGAGCCTTGGATTAGCAACCTCACGACTGTGAACCAAGTAAAAAACAACTTGTGTTCGTATTTTGCTATTCCTTTATTTGTTTTCCGCTGTAACCATACTTTGATTATGAGTTTTATCGAAATGAAAGAAAAGATTTCTAGCGCTATTCACCTCCCTTTCTAGCGCGCCCTACGATCCTACATTGCAAGATACCAATCATACTTCTATAAAATTTTGAGCCTATTAATTTTCCATCTAGATTATTGTCTATTTTAGTGTTGGTTCCCATAGGAGTAGACACTACCTTAGCATTTTCTAAACCAATACATTACATTACATTACAAACTTGATTACATTACAAGCTTGATTACATTACCCCATACCAAACGCATCCTTAGTGCATTTAAACTTTACATTATAGCCGACATCACAAAGTTGACTCACACTAAGCAAGTTACAATTTATGCTCTTCACTAATAAAACTTTATGATTAATGATTTTAGGTGATAACATCAATTGTACCTCTACCTAAAATCTTGATCTTTCCACTATTCCCAAATGATACAGTTCCCTTCTTAAAATAGGCAATTGTGGAGAACTTGCTCAGATCTCTCATTATGTATCTTAAGCAACCGCTATTCACAATCCACATACTTAGTTCACCTACCTAAACAACACAAAAAATCACATTCTTTGGTACCTAAATATTTAGACCGGAAATATCATTTAAATATTTCTTTGGGACCCATGCCTTCTATTAATTACGAAAATGTAAGAGACTTCCTTATCCTTAGGCTTGTATCCTATATCACCCTTATTGTATATGACTCTTTGGTCTCTAAGAATCATATCAAGGTATTTTGATCCATTGCTGAATTTTTCTAAGCATATTTTCATTTCAAGTACTTGGCTCTTAAAGTTTTCATTTTCCTCCCTAAGCATGCATGATTCACTAGATATGGATTCTTCATTTATAATTGCTTTAATTTCAACCTTCAAATCCTTAACCTTGGTTTTTGACTTAACTAAAGCATTTTTAAGACAAGCAATAGTTTTATAAAGAAGTTCTACATGAGGAGACTCTTTTACCTCATCGTCACTAGATGACGATTCGGCGCTTGACTCCTCTCCTTGGCTTGATTCATCGGTGCCATTCTCTAAGGCATTAATGCCACATGTTGGGTGATGTGGTAAAGCTCATCCTCATCGGATGAATCCTCAATGCTTTGAGTATACCATGTTGCTTGTGCCACCATGGCCTCCTCCTCCTCCTCCTCCTTCTTCTTCTTCTCCTTCTTTTCTTTTCTCTTTTTTTCCTTTTCTTCCTTTTTCTTCAACTCTGGGCAATTTGGCTTAATGTGCCCCCTTTTGTTACATCCATAGGAAGTGACATTAGTGTTATAAATTGAATTATGGCTATATTTACCTCTTGAAGACTGGAACATCTTCTTCACATTTTTTTTTTGTAAATCTTCTTGATTTCCTCGCCCACTTTTTGACATAGTGAGCCATTTCACTAGCCAACAATTATTCGTCACTACTTGACTCATGCTCCGACTCGGATTATGATGAGGAAATTTCTTTTTTCTCCTTCTTCTTCTTTTCCTTCTTATCTACAAAAAGAGCTAAGCTTTTCTCCTTGGAAGGCATGTTAGCTTGCTCATGTAATTCAAATTCACAAAATAGTTCATCTAATTTAACCAAAGAAAGATCTCTAGAGACCTTATAGGTATCAACCATTGATGCCCATTAAGTGCTTCTAGGGAAAGATTGAAGAACATACCTTATCAAGTTCCGGTTGTCTACTTTCTCACCTATAACGTGAAGTCCATTGACTATTTTCTTGAACCTTTCATGCATTTGACTTACGGTCTCATTGGTCTTCACAACAAAGGCTTGGAGTTTGTTGGAGATCGTTTGGAAGCTAGAGGGGGGGGTGAATAGCGTGTTCCGTACGATGATGGAATTCTTTCGCGTTTGATCGTCTACAATCTTGTTAGCACAGCGGAATGGTAATAACAAATAAATATAACAAGAAACACAATCACAACACGATCATATAACGTGGTTCGGAACCGAAACGGTTCCTACTCCACGGATCGAGCTCTAACGAGCTCTAGCGATGCCAATGCAATCACTAATCAATAAACTCCTTCTCGACAACAAGTCGGAGGCGGAGAAACCTCGTACAAATGTTTACAACAATAAACAAAAGAAATACAAGCAAATACAAAGGAAATGTAAAGAACACTTTACAAAACTAGGGTTTGAGCGCTTTGCTTGTTGGTTGCTTGGATGAGGTTGAAGGGCCCTGAAATGCACCTGCAAATCGCCTTCAAATCGCCTCAAGAAAGCTCCCTAAGAACTGATGATGAAATCCTCCACGAGCTCCTCTTTTTAACCTGCATCGGGTTGGATTTTCGCCTATCAGTCGACTGCCATAAGTCACCAGTTGACTGATGCCACTGTTGTCGTGAGACAACGACTCAATCCACGTCAGACAAGTTTCAACGGGACTCTTGGCGATCATTGCCGATGCCGTGATCGGCTGCCTAGTCGGCCTACGGAGCGTTACATGCTCGACACTTACGGCGATCGACTATCGTCCGACATCGATCCGATGCTCCAATGAGCAGTCGATTGCCAGAGCAATTCCAACTCTTAAACGGCAGTCGAACTCAAGTCGACTCACGGCAGTCGAACCGGCAATATTGCCAGTTGACTGCCAACCTCAAACATGAGGTTTTAATCCAAGTATGATGCCCCCCATACTTGCTAGACCACCCTTAGCCTAGACCTAAGCCTTCTAGCCACCTCCATTAGCCTCACGCCTCTCGGATCCCTCCAAGTCATCCATGACTTGTTCATCCATCGCGCTAGCCTCCAGGTGCTTCCATCGGCTATGTCATGCTAACGGTGTCTACACCGCCAAGGCACATTGGACTTACGCCGCCAAGACTCCGCTTGGACTTTACGCCGCCAATATCCATCCCCTTGGACTTCTCAAATGCCAAGACTCAAGCTTGGACTTTCCCTTGCCAACCCATGTTGAACTTTCCATGCCAAGACCCATGCTTGGACTTTTCCTTGTGCCAAGTACTCAAGACTTGGACTTTCCCAAATGCCAAGTGTCCCACTTGGACTTTCCATGCCAAGTACCCATGACTTGGACTTTCCCAAATGTCAAGTGTCCCACTTGGACTTTCCATGCCTAGTACCCATGACTTTGACTTTACCTTGCCAAGACCCATGCTTGGACTTTTCCTTGTGCCAAGTACTCAAGACTTGGACTTTCCCAAATGCCAAGTGTCCCACTTGGACTTTCCATTCCAAGTACCCATGACTTGGACTTTCCCAAATGCCAAGTGTCCCACTTGGACTTTCCATGCCAAGTACCCATGACTTGGACTTTACCTTGCCAAGACCCATGCTTGGACTTGGCCAAATGCCAAGTGTCCCACTTGGACTTCCCATGCCAAGTACTCAAGACTTGGACTTCCCTATGATAATTACATTGTCATATATTTTTGTCGAACATCAAAACATCACTCGAGTCAAACTCGAGTCCTGGTCAATCATGACCTGGGCCTCTTGCACCAACAATCTCCCCCTTTTTGATGTTTGACAAAAACCAAACAAATCATTTGAGTTAGACCATTAACTCAAGTCTCTTACCAATTATTCTAAATTGGTAATCTTAAATGTTCTCCCCCAAACATTCTCCCCCTTTTTGACTAACATCAAAAAGGTCTTCTCTCCAAGGAGGTCAATGTCTCATGTCCTAATGAGATCTTACAATCTCCCCCTTGATCCAAAAATAAATACCTAGGATGCCTACCATCTTCCTAGTGATAAGTCTCATATCACTCAAAAGAGGCAATCCTATACTCTCTCCCAATTTTCAAATTGGGTTTCTCAAACATCCCATCAATTTTCCCAATTGATGATATTCTCCCAATAACTTCTCCCCCTTCAAGAGGAGAAACACATCCATCATCCCAAGATGGATAACTCCCCCTAAAAGCTTGCTCTCCCTTGACCATTGCACCAACAATGTCCTTGGGAAGTCCCTAAGCCAATAGAAACTCTAAACCATCAAAATTAAGGTTCTAAGTTCAAACTTGAACTTTCCATACCCTAAATTTGATACTTTGACCTAACACTTCTCCTAATCCATATCCAATGGATTTTCGCTCTTTATAATGCTTCCCAAAGCATATCCTAGGGTTAGAAGTGGTTAGGGACCTTTACCATGACTGAAAATGGGCTAAACAAACCTTGTTGAGACTCTATCAACTTGATGCCACTCTCATCGATCGCCCGCCACCAAGGTCATCGATGATGAAATTTCTGAATTTCAACTATCAGAATCCAATTTTGACAATTCATAAGTAATTCTACGTATTTTGAAAATTCATACGTACATTACTTATAAGCAATACAATGGGTGAAAAATATTTGAAAATTATTTTACCCATAAAATAGTGGGTTTGATACAAAACTCAAAACTATTGAAATTTTCAATATTTTGGCCCTATTTTGTATCAACTCTATCAATGGTGATTTCTATCAAAAGATAGACTTCACCAAGGTTTTTCAAAATGATTTTAAAATGTTTTTGAAAACCTATTTTGGATCACATTCCTTGGGCTCTATGTACATGACTTGTACACAAGCTTTCCCAATGATCCACATGTTGAGTTAGGATGAGTTTGGGTTCAACTAGATGAAAACACTATACACCTTGAACTTAACTCATATCCTAGCATCTCACATGTATCTAGGGTGTATAAATACACATACATGTCAATTGGATGTGAGATGTGGGTTTTGGTTCATTTAATCTAGGGTTTCATGCATTTCCTAGGCAACCCTACTTGATTCCCTTATAAATGAGACTTCAAGTCATGTCATAGTCCTTAAATCAATTTCAACCAAATTGTCTTAAATGCATGAATGATTATGGCATTAGAAATGATATAAATAAGCATATGCTCATAATCATGATGTCATGGCATAAGATGAAATCTAAAAACACATGACATTTGAAACCTTAATCCTAAACATGAACATGACATATAAAATGATTAAAATAAACATGATGTCATGGCATGTTATATGGCAAACAAAGCATGACATCTAAAATATATAGGGATAGTAATACCTAAATTTTAATATTATCATTAATCTCCCTAGTGTGCCAAAAACCCAAAATGGCACACTAACCTCTAAACCTAAATTGTGCCAATTTAATTGATTTTTCTTAATTTCAAAAGTGCATTGGCACATCCTAAAATCTTTTAGGATATTGATTCAAATCTATTTCCAAGGTAACCATAACCTTGAAAATATCCTAAAGTGCCACCTTTACCATGGTTGAGTTAACTACCCATCCAATCAAGGTTGACACACCCTAAACCCATCTAGCGTGAATCAATCACGCTCTTAGGAACCCAAAACTGATTTGAGCTCCTAGGGTTAATTAGGTATTTCTTAGGGATAACCTCCCTAGATACCTTCCTAATGACCCTCCTAGGCTCATTAGCCTTGGTCATTTGGGTCTTACCTAGGTTGACTCTAGGGGTAACTCCCCTTGCAACCTTCTTAGTGGCCACCCTAGGTTTCCTAGAAACCCTAGCCACTAGGCACAACCTTTGGTCAACCTTAGGGATGACTTCCCTATTGACCTTGGTCTTCCTAGACCTAGTTTATGTCCCATAATCAAATGAAACACTATGATAAGCTACCTTAGGCTTAGGTTTGTGACCCAAACCTTGCTTGCCTTTGGTTGACTTTTGACTCTTAGGTCCTTGGTGTTGACTTTGACTTTTGGACCTTTGACTTTGACCATTAGACCCTTTAAATTGGTTTTGTATATTCCTAAGGGTTTTTTTTGGTTTTCAAACCATGACCTCAAGGCTTGGTTTTCTAATTCTAATTGCCCAATTGATTTTTGATTAAATTCTTTGGCATGAGACTTTCTAGGCATATGCCTAGTCCATTTAGGGTTTAGACCTAGATGTTCTTGTACCTTCCTAATTATCTCCCTAGGTAGGATTAGTCTTGAGTTATTTGACCTAGGTTTATCCTTAGGTAAATTATTTTTAGGGACATTAGTCCCAAATTTCTCCTTACTTTTGAAGTTAACACTTTTAGCTCCTAAACAAATATATTTATCTCTAGCATGCTCTTCATGGTGAATTGCAAGAGAATTAAAATTTCTAGCATGCTTTTGACTTTTAAATTTAGAAGGTGCATTATTTAAATATACCTTAGGGTTAGCTATAGAAGCTCCCCCTACTTGTAATGCTCCTCCTTGCCCCTTCTTCTTCCCCCTAGAGCATTGGCTTCTATAGTGCCCCTTTGAGTTGCACTTGAAGCATATGATATGCTCCTTGCTCTTGATATTTGGGGAACCGGCATCCTTGATCTTTGGTGCCGGTGGAGCTTTTCTTACTCTCTTTGGGCATTGCTCTTGTAATGCCCACTTTCCCTACACTCAAAGAAAATTATATGATTTTTATTTAAACCTAAATTGCTTGAGTTACCTAGTTCGGTGGTAGGTGCCGGTCGAGATCATCTTGACTTCTTTATTTTGTTCCGGCTCCGGTGTAGATGGTCTCTCCCCCTCAATCATAGAAGTGGATGCTTCTTCCACCTCTTCTACTTCCTTCTCCGATCCGGAAGTGGATGCTTCTTCTACTTCTTCCGATCCGGATGTTGATTCCCTATCAACCTCCGAATCCTCAAGCTCTTGGGATGATGGTGTACTTTCTTAAGCTTGAGAGGTTGAGCACTCCTCTTCTTCTTCTTCTTCTTGGACCGATGATGAGTTTTCATGGAGCTTTTCCACTTGGCTCCATAGCTCTTTAGCATCTACATAATTACCTAACATAAACAAGATATTGTTAGGCATTAAATCAATTAAAATTTTTATCACCTTATCATTTTTCTCGGATGCTTGAACTTGCTCTTCAGTCCATCTCTTCTTTTTGAGGAATCCACCTCTTGGTCCTCTTGGATATTCAAATCCATCCATCAAAATGGACCATTCCTCAAAGTCTCTCATCATAATAAAATCCTCAATTCTTCCCTTCCAAGAATTGAATCCTTCTAAATCCATATAGGGTGTAGGGCATAGGTGTGTTGATGTCCCAACCTAATTGATCTTGGACTTCCATCTTTTACCCTCTAGCGTCTTGCTCCCGGTTGTTAATCCGTTGAAGAGCAACCTTGCTCTGATACCACTTGTTGGAGATCGTTTGGAAGCTAGAGGGGGGGTGAATAGCGTGTTCCGTACGATGATGGAATTCTTTCGTGTTTGATCGTCTACAATCTTGTTAGTGTTAGTAATATATGAGAGATGTCCTAAGGCAATCGCCTTATGTATGAACCATTTATATGATAAATGAAGATTCACTATTTGAGTATACATGTTTTATGTATTTGATTGGATCTTAAACTCATTTACTGAATGTCCACGATACGATTCACAGCACGAGAGAATTTGTGATTGGATCACAACTAGTGAGTATCTCTACATGTGTAATTGTGATGTATCGGAATTATCCCTAGTCGATGAATTGATGGATTTGGACACCATCAATTCTGTCGAGACTAGCACGAGGTATACTCCTTGGTGTATCAAGTGGTGATTCTCCTGTTTGAGACATTGTGATGTCCGGAGTTGATCGTGGATGCTAGTTATGGTAACTAGTTCATTGGAGTGACCAGCCGTAAGACTTCATATGGTTCTCTGCATATATAGATATGTCAATGAAGTTCTTACTGTAGCTTAAGTGAGATGTTCCTTTGACTTGCGGTATTCAAGTCATCTTGATCATGGAGACTTATGCTTTGACATCTTAAGCAAGCATCTCTAAGGAGATGTGGACCCGGGATGATTGGGTATAAGTCGAAGTGATTGAAGGTATTTGAATAGCCTATAATGGATTCACCACTCCTTGCGAGGAGAAGTATACCCATGGCCTCTCGTCGGATTGTTACTAAAGTCTTTGGCCAAAGCATTACATGTTTAGAGTAAGGTACTCTTCGATACATGTGCAGTAACTAGAATCCGTAAGACGAGGAAATGATACTTGGGCTAGGTGTGACATAGTCAGCCTAGTGGGGACTGACACTATAGACCATGTCCTGAACCAAGTGGGTATAAGATGAGTGAAGGGAATGGGGCACGATTCATTCGAGCTCTTTGAAGGGTTTTGAAATAGTTAGGATCGGCCGTTGATCTTTTCGGTTAATTGGGGATCATGATGTACTACTAGGTGCCACTCATGATCGTTCTATAATTAATTGTTAATTATAGACGGCCAACATAAACCGAGAACCTATTTGGTCACACGCACAACGAGCGTAATCCGAAGGATTTAAAACGAGCTTGAGAATGGGATTCTCAGACCGAGAGAAACTAGGTTTGGTTGGACCAAACAAGAAGCGAGCATGAAATCGTTTCAATCGCAATGGAAGCGTGGATGGGCCGTATCTTATGAAGACATAATGGATTAACTAAAATGGTTTGGTTCTAATCCAATGGAGGAGAATAAACCAAAGGGGTTTGGTTTATTTTAAACGAATGAACCAAAAGGTGGTTCGGTTGGTTTTAACTTAAAATAAACCATCATGGTTTAGTTTATTTTAACTTATATTAATGGAGCGGGTTAACGGGCCTTATGGTTATGATCCAATAACCATTAAGAGAATTAGTTCTCTATAAAAGAGGGCTTAAACCCTAATCAAAAACCCTAGCCCTAAGTTGCCGCCCACCTCCATCCTTTGGAGATTCTCGGCGTCAACTCCTTGCCGCCGCCCACTTCTCCTCCAACTGGCTTCCAGAAGGAGCTTTCCTTCCCCCTCGCCGGCGTCGAGCTGCTGCCGGTTTGTACTCCGGTGATCTCCCTTGGGTTCGGCGATAAGGTGAGCACTTGGCTTCCCTTGGTTGGCCGACGCCTACTCCTCCACCAAAGCTGTCCAGTTTTTCTGGACAGCTTGTTTTCCTCTCGTCGGAGCATCATTTGGACGACGGTTAGAGCTCCGACAGTGCCTTACTTACCGGGGATTCGATCTCCGGTAATCCTCTGAGGTGGAGGACGAAGGATTCATCAAACGGTTGACGAATACCTCTCCGGAGAAGCGAATCTTGAGGACTTGTTTTTGGATCCGAATTTGGATTCGGATCGTGATCATCTCTCGATCACATCGTCTTCAACACGAGTCTAGTAACCCGTACGAAGACGAGGCTCATGACTTAGCGAAGTCATCCCGAGGATACTCGGCGTGGATACGGATAGAGACGATTCTAGCGAGGATCGTTCCGGTTGATGCCGTTCCTGTTGGGTTTCCGACACCGCGGCGTGTGTGTGTTCGATCACGTTTCGTAAACATGAACACAGCGGAAGCAATAAAAATAATAAATCTATATTTATTACAACACACACAACACACGCATGCATATTACAACAAGTGTAGACATAACCGTAAATTTAAATTTGCAATAAAAGAAATTTATCTACGTTATACCTTTCGTATGACGTGTAGCGGGAACGACATCAACCGGAACGATCCTCGTAAGAATCGTCTCTATCCGTATCCACGCCGAGCTCCTCAGGATGACTTCGCTAAGTCACGAGCTTCGTCTTTGTACGGGTTACTAGCCTCGTGTTGAAGACGACGTGATCGAGAGATGATCACGATCCGAATCCAAATTCGGATCCTAAAATGAGTTCTCAAAACTCGCTTCTCCGGAGAGGTATTCGTCAACCGTTTGACGAATCCTTCGTCCTCCACCTCAGAGGATTACCGGAGATCAAATCCCCGGTAAGTTAGCCGCTGTCGGAGCACTAACCGTCGTCCAAACGACGCTCCGACAACAAAGAAACAAGCTGTCCAGAAAAACTGGACAGCTTTTGGTGGAGGAATAGAGGCCGGCCAAAGGAGATGTGGAGCTCACCTTATCACCGAACCCACAAGAGATCACCGGAGGGTCGCCGAAGCATCGCCGGCTGAAGCTTGGATGCCGGCGGCAAGGAGGTGGCAGCAGCTCCATGAAGTTGGTGGCAACACCATGTTGGGCGGCAACAACAAAAGGAGGCTAGGGTTGGGCGGCCAAAACTTCATTAGCCTTAGGGTTAGGGTTTAAGCCCTATTTTATAGAGAACTAATTCTCTTAATGGTTAATGGATCATATCCATAAAGCCCGTTAACCCGCTTCATTAAGATAAGTTAAAATAAACCAAACCATGATGGTTTATTTTAAGTTAAAACGAACCGAACCAACTTTTGGTTCATTCGTTTAAAATAAACCAAACCCTTTGGTTTATTCTCCTCCATTGGATTAGAACCAAACCATTTTGGTTCATCCATTATGTCTTCATAAGACACGGCCCATCCACGCTTCCATTGCGACTGAAACAATTTCATGCTCGCTTTATGTTTGGTCCAACCAAACATAGTTTCTCTTGGTCTGAGAATCCCATTCTCAAGCTCGTTTTAAATCCTTTGGATTACACTCGTTGTGTGTGTGACCAAATAGGTTCTCGGTTTATGTTGGCCGTCTATAATTAACCATTAATTATAGAACGATCATGAGTGGCACCTAGTAGTACATCATGATCCCCATTAATTAGAAAAAGATCAGCGGTTGATCGAACTATTTACGAAACCCTTGATGGCTCGAATAAATCGTGCCCCATTCCCTTCACTCATCTTATACCCACTTGGTTCAGGACATGGTCTATTGTGTCAGTCCCCACTAGGCTGACTATGTCACACCTAGCCCAAGTATCATTTCCTCGTCCTACGGATTCTAGTTACTCCACATGTATCAAAGAGTACCTTACTCTAAACATGAATTGCTTTGGCCAAAGACTTTAGTAACAATCCGACGAGAGGCCATGGGTATACATCTCCTCGCAAGGAGTGGTGAATCCTTTATAGGCTATTCAAACACCTTCGATCACTTCGACTTATACCCAATCATCCGGGTCCACATCTCCTTAGAGATGTTTGCTTAAGATGTCAAAGCATAAGTCTCCATGATCAAGATGACTTGAATACCGCAAGTCGAAGAACATCGCACTTAAGCCACAGTAAGAACTTCATTGACATATCTATATATGCAGAGAACCATATGAAGTCTTACGGCTGGTCACTCCAATGAACTAGTTACCATAACTAGCATCCACGATTAACTCCGTACATCACTATGTCTCCAGCCAGTGAGAATCAGCTGCTTGGATACACCAAGGAGTATACCTCGTGCTAGTCTTGACAGAATTGATGGTGTCCAAATCCATCAATTCATCGACTAGGGATAATTCCGATACATCACAATTACACATGTAGAGATACTCACTAGTTGTGATCCAATCACAAATTCTCTCATGCTGTGAATCGTATCGTGGGCATTCAGTAAATGAGTTTAAGATCCAATCAAATACATAAAACATGTATACTCAAATAGTGAATCTTCATTTATCATATAAATGGTTCATACATAAGGCGATTGCCTTAGGACATCTCTCATATATTACTAACAGTTCCCGCTACACGTGATACGAAAGGTATAACGTAGTTAAATTTCCTTTTATTGCAAATTTAAATTTACGGTTATGTCTACACATGTTGTACTATGCATGCGTGTGATGTGTGTGTGGTAATAAATGTAGATTTATTATTTTTATTCCTTCCGCTGTGCACATGTTTACGAAACATGTTCGAACACACACTCGCCGCAGTGCCGGAAACCCAACAGTTAGCACAGCGGAATGGTAATAACAAATAAATATAACAAGACACACAATCACAACACGATCATATAACGTAGTTCGGAACCGAAACGGTTCCTACTCCACGGATCGAGCTCTAACGAGCTCTAGTGACGCCAATGCAATCACTAATCAATAAACTCCTTCTCGACAACAAGTCGGAGGCGGAGAAACCTCGTACAAACATTTACAACAATAAACGAAAGAAATACAAGCAAATACAAAGGAAATGTAAAGAACACTTTACAAAACTAGGGTTTGAGCGCTTTGCTTGTTGGTTGCTTGGATGAGGTTGAAGGGCCCTGAAATGCACCTGCAAATTGCCTTCAAATTGCCTCAAGAAAGCTCCCTAAGAACTGAAGATGAAATCCTCCACGAGCTCCTCTTTTTAACCTGCATCGGGCGAGATTTCCGCCTATCAGTCGACTGTCATAAGTCACCAGTCGACTGATGCCACTGTTGTCGTGAGACAACGGCTCAATCCACGTCGGACAAGTTCCAACGGGACTCTTGGCAGTCGACTGCCAGCGCCCGTAGTCGACTGCCCAGTCGGCTACGGAGCGTTCTGTGCTCGACACTCAGCTGGCAGTCGACTACCGTCCCTTGGCAGTCGACTGCTCCAATGAGCAGTCGACTGCCAGAGCAATTCCAGCTCTTAAACGACAGTCAAACTCAAGTCGACTCACGGCAGTCGAATCGACCATATTGTCAGTCGACTGCCAACCTCAAACATGAGGTTTTAACCCAAGTATGGTGCCCCCATACTTGCTAGACCACCCTTAGCCTAGACCTAAGCCTTCTAGCCACCTCCATCAGCCTCATGCCTCTCGGATCCCTCCAAGTCATCCATGACTTGTTCATCCATCGTGCTAGCCTCCAGGTGCTTCCCTCGGCTATGTCATGCTAACGGTGTCTACACCACCAAGGCACATTAGACTTACGCCGCCAAGACTCTGCTTGGACTTTACGCCGCCAATATCCATCCCCTTGGACTTCTCAAATGCCAAGACTCAAGCTTGGACTTTCCCTTGTAACCCATGTTGGACTTTCCATGCCAAGACCCATGCTTGGACTTTTCCTTGTGCCAAGTACTCAAGACTTGGACTTTCCCAAATGCCAAGTGTCCCACTTAGACTTTCCATGCCAAGTACCCATGACTTGGACTTTCCCAAATGTCAAGTGTCCCACTTGGACTTTCCATGTCAAGTACCCATGACTTGGACTTTACCTTGCCAAGACCCATGCTTGGACTTTTCCTTGTGCCAAGTACTCAAGACTTGGACTTTCCCAAATGCCAAGTGTCCCACTTGGACTTTCCATGCCAAGTACCCATGACTTGGACTTTTCCAAATGCCAAGTGTCCCACTTGGACTTTCCATGCCAAGTACCCATGACTTGGACTTTACCTTGCCAAGACCCATGCTTGGACTTGGCCAAATGCCAAGTGTCCCACTTGGACTTCCCATGCCAAGTACTCAAGACTTGGACTTCCTTATGACAATTACATTGTCATATGTTTTTGTCGAACATCAAAACATCACTCGAGTCAAACTCGAGTCCTGGTCAATCATGACCTGGGTCGATTGCACCAACAGAGTTGTCCTATCAATAGATCTCTATTGGCTCTCTTTGATTCTTTTGAGCCTTCATTTAACTCGATGAGTTTTCTCCCAAATCTCCTTCATGGTATTGAAGGGTCCCGCCTTGGTAAATTGCTCCTTTGGTAATCCACATTAGAGTGTGGTTATTGCTTTGCTATTTGCTTGAGCCTTCTCGTACATTTCCTTTGTCCAATCCTCAATTGAGATAGGTGCTCCAAATTGGTCCACCAGTTCTTTGAACCCCTTAATACTAACCTAATTTTTTATATCATTCATTAAAAATAAATACTTCATTCTACCTTTCTAGTATGTGAATTCTTCGTCGTCGAAGAGCGGTGGTCGCATGATGCTATGCCCCTCTTGGAAAGCCATCTCGATGCTCCAGTTGACGATTAGTTCTTTCGAGTGATCCAGGATTTGATACCACTTGTTGTGGTTCTTTTGGATGCCTAGAGGGGGGCGTGAATAGCCTCTTTTTTGATTTCTACACAAAGTATTAATGGAAGCAAAACAAATCGAAAGCTAGAATGGAAATAACAATAATAACATTGCTAACTCAAAGATGTAACTTGGTTCAGAGATGAAGCTCCTACTCCACGGCGATTCTTAAGGTGGATCACCCCTTGCAAGCCTTCACTATATCTCCTTTGGATGAACCCAAGGTGGAGAAACCTTTTCTTACAACAAGACTCTCTTCCTCTTAAAAGATTTGAATGAGAAGCTTAGGAAGAATAGATTGAAAGATTAAGAACTTAGGAGAAGACATGGGAGCTTAGAGGATGAGAATTTCGTACGAAAGCATTAGCCTCTTTAAAGCCCCAATCCTTCCCTTTATATGAAAGCGAGTGTACGCCCATTGAGGATTAGTTGACTCTGCATACTAGCGATGATCGGTGATGGCTATTGACTACATCCGATGGCTTTTGACTAAGTCGATCGTGATCATCATAGCGACCCTTTTGATTATCAT
This sequence comes from Wurfbainia villosa, assembly GCA_025175895.1. Lineage (NCBI taxonomy): Eukaryota > Viridiplantae > Streptophyta > Magnoliopsida > Zingiberales > Zingiberaceae > Wurfbainia > Wurfbainia villosa. Next base: position 109,007,741 of record CM045987.1, on the reverse strand, counting down.
TGCGAGCCAATAGTCGACTCGAAAATATTTTGCTCTTGTCCACTTAAACCAGTAGACTATCAACCCTAGCAATCGACTATAAGTGACCAGTCGACTGGTCCAAAGCACCAGTTGATTGTCTAAGCCATAATTTGTTTCCAAGTTCCATAGTCGACTGAGCACTTCAACCCGACAACCCAAGGCCAATCGACTGCCATCCCATGTTAGTCAACTGCTCGAGGACAATTGACTGCCTGAGTGCCAAGTTTGAGTGTCGAGCCACTGTTCGAACTTCCCAAGTGTTGAACACCCAAGATCAGTCGATCGGTCAAGGAGCCAATTGACTGGTACACTTCAAGTATGACTATTTCATACTTGAACCCACACCCTAAGACTAGACTAAACCTTCAATCTTCTCCATCAGTCTCGCACCTCTAGGATCCCTCCGAGTCCATGACTCCTTTATCCTTGCGTTTGTCTTCAAAAACTTCTTTCGACTTTCTCATGCTTAGAGTCTTTCTTTGCTAAGGTTCATTTGGACTTATGCTGTAAAGACTACACACTTGGACTTTATGCTGCCAAAATCTCACCCTTGTACTTCCTTGCTTCACTTGGACTTATGCTGCTAAGACTATATACTTGGACTTACATCGCCAAGTCCTCATTCTTGGACTTTTCTTGCTGAGACTTCACCCTTGAACTTTCCTTGTTAAGTCTTTGCACTTGGACTTTCTTTATACCTGTAACTTAATCTCCATGTTAGATCACAAAATATTACCAAACTATAAATAATTATCCAAACATCAAAAGATTAATATTTGGAACATACTTGCACCAACAATATTGTCATCCATACATCGAAACTCAAGTCCAACTCGAATCTCACTTGAGCTTGGTCCATCTTGACTTGAGGTTGATTGCACCAACAATCTCTCTCATCCCATCCTTTATCTATGATCATATTGTTAAATATCAAAACTCAACTCGATCCTAATTCGAGCTTGGTCAACCTTGACCTGAGGCCAATTGCACTAATATTCTCCCGCTACTGTGCTTGATTGGGCGACAGAGTTACGTTCATTCCTTGTTATTGCTCCCGAGTCACGCAACATAACATTCTCGTGTGTGTGTGTGTGTGTGTATATATATATATATATGACCGCGATTGTGGCCGCCAGTGGTCGGGCGCTGGCGATCACGATCCGATCGAACACTGGTGAATCGGAACTGTGTGCGGGTGAAATCGCAGTGGAGGAACCACTATGCATTTTCTCATTCATGCAATGAATTGAATCGACGGTGGAGAAGTTGTCACAGTGTAGAGGCGATGCTTATATATATATATATATATATATATATATATATATATATATATATATATATATATATATATATAAACTTATTTTTTTTAATTAATTTTCCATCTTTGGTATACATAGGATAGGTAGAGCTGTCAATTTAGATTGGATTAGTTTAAACGGATTGGATTGAAATTTTATCAACCCATCATTTGACGGGCCTAAACGGAACAACCCGTGTGGGTTGTGTGTCAAGATTGACCGCCCTAGCTATGATAGGCTTGGATCGATCCATAGATTGAGAAAGTTGAAATCTCTTCTCTCGTAAAGTATTTCTAATTTCTCTTTGTATTTATTGTATTGAGTGAATTTAATTTAATTTATCATGGTTAATTAATAGGATAAAATAATGTATTTAGTTGAACTCTTATTTTTTTTTTCAAATGAAATTACTTTGATTATGTGTAAGTGTTAATATTTTTAGAGAAAATGACAGAGCAATTCTATTTTTTTTTATTTTTTTGTGGCTCGTGGATTAATCTACACCCGTCTTGATTTGGATTGAATTAGAGATTTTTTTAATCCGCTAGAATGATAGGTCAACCCATTTTTCCTTGATAAATATTTAGTTTATAACAGATTGATGTGATATGTCATGGATCGATCCATTTGACACTTGTAAAAATTGACATATTTATTCTGATAAGAACATTAGTAATTTTATTTTGACACTAAATCAAATTTTAATTAAATCTTAATTAAGTGTCAAAAATATTATATAATTTTAAAAAAATCGCATTGGCTCTTAAATAATTATAAAAATGTATTATTTTTTAATACTTAAAATTTTTTATATAGGACATAATGGGAGGTAGAGATATTTTAGGAGTAAGAAAAACATAGCAGATAATTCGTGCAAAAACCAAAGTAAAAAAAAAAAGAAAACAAAAATAAGAATTTCTTTAGACGATTTTCCTATTTTCTATTTTGTATATTCCTCCAAAGGGGTAGATTTTTTTCCATATGTTTTCTTATTGCTCCATTAGAATGCTTTCAAGATGCTTGAATACAGTAACTCCATCATTAAAGTTTTGTTTGGTTGAGAACTGGTAGATGAGCACTACCAACGGTTTTTATTCAATTAATTCGTTTGACTTTTTTCATTACCTTATTTGAATAAAATTATCCATATTTGACTTATTATAAAAGGTAATGGAGCGTATAGAGTTTTGCACATAAATCCGTAACAGTTCGGGGGAACAAGGAAAGTCGAAAAATCTGAATATATTACCAAAATATTTTTCTAAAGAAATTAAGGTTGATTATGCAATTAGAATGTCGATCAATAGATTTTAAAATCAAATCAAAGCGTCGTGTTCATGGTTGGAACCCAAAAATTAAAAAAAAAAAAAACAGCTGAGAAATCCACCACTTGGCTGGCGACACAGTTGACCCACCCACCCAAGGAACAGTTATGACGAAGAGAAGGATGCAAGTGGAAGTCATACCGGTTGACCAACCGCTTTCCTCAACGATCCTCCATTTCCGCACCGCGATCTACCTGAGAGCCGCAGTTCATGCGAAGATTTTGCCGTTAATAACAATTCCAAGAAACCTGTTTCAGGTGCTTAATCCATCCATTATTCCGTAGCTGCTGATGCTCAAGTAAGAACACAGTAACGGCAGAATTCAAGGAGGGATAGACACTAATAAAGTGGGTCGAGGTTGAATCCAAAGTTGACTCGAGCACCAAAAGGGACAAAAAAAAAGGTCTTCAGGTTAATGAAATACAGGTGGATGAATTGTTGGAGGTAAAAGTGGGCAGCTATCTCCATCGGTCACAAAGAATTCAAGTCACTGCTGCAACTTTCAAAGTGAAGTGGAGGAGAAATGAGAAAGGGTATAAAGAGATGGTGGCCGGAGGGTGGAGAGTAGAGAGTAGAGATTAGATATTTGGCCCCCACTCTTTCATCATGAACAGACGCGCTCGCCGCTGAGTGGACCTTGTTCGTGCACACTGCTCACATCCCACCATCACAATTGCTGAAAGTGTGAGAGGGCAATGATGAGGACTAGCAACCTTGCCATTACTGCAATTCGACACTCTTTTAGAATGTTGTTGTTTCTTCTCAGTCAGTGCTAGCTCCTTGTGAATTCAGGCGAAATCAAGACACTAAAATAGGAATTTGCCTGCCCTTTAAGGAGACATGGATATCTTAATTAGCGGCAGATCCACCAATTTGGAGGAAACATGCAGTTAGATTACCTGAATCTAAAGGTCGCTTTGCCTCATCAAGGACTCTCATATTACTAAGCCACCACTAGCCACCAGAATATCGTGTAACACACCCGATCAGGAGTCGAGTTCACAAAAGGAACCCAACTTTACAGTGTTATTAAGGGGCAAGTAAATCCAACAAAGATAGCACCCGGAGAAAATGGCATAAGCAATGCAAATACTCAAATACACTAACAATTCAAGTGGTTTGGCTTCGGAGTCTACGTCTGCACAGAGAAGGAATAGATAATAAATTCACTATGATGAGCATGAACATAAAGAAATAATACTTGAATGACAGTCCTAACCCCAAAAAAACTATTCTACAGGGAAAACTAGTGGGTTGAGTATGACCTTCAGAGGGGAGTTGAATGATGGAATAAAAAATCGAGTCAAATTATCAGAGTATATATGAAAATGAAATAAAAATATATATGTAATTAGTACCATAAAAAGTAACAAAATATAATCAATGCAAATAAATGTTGGCAACGAAAATAGATAAAATAGTATGAGTGATTAAGGTTAAAGTCGTTGTAGCAACTTTATTATAATGAACACTTGCAATAAAAAATGTAAATAGCAAAGAAAAACATAAACATATTTTACATGGTCAGGTAGTCTTTCTGTACTCCTATTCCACTCATGGACTTATAAGGTAAGTCATCATTCATAAATTCACTATTTTTTTCTTTTTAAAAAATCTTCTATAGGTAAAAAAACTTTTTAAAAAAATAATTTACAATAAAGATAAAGAATACTATAACAATAACTAAATATTATCTTATTAGATGAGATTGACTATATAAATCATTCTACGTCAGAATCTATCCTCTATTATATTATTATCTATATTTAAATAAATTTAATTTAATTTTATCATTATTAATCAAGTATTTTTTTTATTTTTCCCTTTCTCGTTTGATATACATATTTATCTTAGTTTTACATGGATTAATTAGGACATTTATGTTGGTGCAGGGGCACCAAATAATCGAATCTATATTTTGATTATGACAAAAACACAAAGTTAAGTTTATATCGTTATTTCACGAGCTGAACCAAGTGTGCAGGAATATTAAGATAAGCTGATGGTCGGTGACACCTGGAGAATCTCGTGTTGAGAAACCATGGTGGTCGGGCGACACTGGGAGAACTTCGGAGGGAGTTGAAGAACCCAAGTAGAGACCTGAAGCAAAGCTACAAGTCACAAGGACCTAAGGTAAGCTCGAGGTAAGCTCGTGTGTGTGAGTGAATGCAAGGTCAGGTCCTCTGTACGAGGACGTCCTTAGGTGGTGATCCGACTAAGACTTTCCGTGGAAGGTCTAGGTCGAGATCGGACGGTAAGTGGCCGTCAAATTCACTTATATTGTATTGATTTCGAGCTAACTCTGTATTGCAGTTGAATAAAGGAATCAGTCGACTGAAGGGTCATCAGTCGACTGGAATCCAGTCGACTAGAATTCAGTGGACTGGAATTAAAATTTCCAGCTTCGAGGAGAGTCAAACTTCATCCCCTTATTTTAGGGTGAGGTGGCCTTTGGTGATAAGGATTGAGCTCAACGTTTAGGGTTCTCAATAGCTATAAAAGAAGGAGTGTTCTTCGCCATTTTCATCAATTCAAAGCTCTCCAAATGCCTCCGCAACGCCGCTACTCTACGACGATCATACGACGCGGAAGCACTGCAGAAACGTCGACGACACAAGCTCCACTTCCACTCTTTAAGTCGTCGGTATCAGTTCACTTTAATTCTTATTTCTAAATTATTGTAATCAGTTTATTATCGAGCTTTTATTGTAACGAGGAGAGAGGAGTTTGTCTCTCTACCTCGAGCTTTTCATGTTTTTGTAATCGTCATCTCCTACCTCTAACGAGGAGGAGAGTTTTAGTGAATTGCTCTCCGTACGCGATCTTGGATCGCTAGGGCTTTGGATTAGCAGCCGAAGACTATGAACCAAGTAAAAATAAATTTATGTTCTTTTATTTTCCGCTGCATAATTCTTTGTATTATCGAACAAACAAAAATGAACGAAGATTTGTCGAGCACTATTCACCCCCCTCTAACGCTTATTCCAATCCAACAATTGGTATCAGAGCGGGGGCGTTATGATTTGGTGCAACCACCAATCCAGCAATCGTTTTTAAGTTTTTTTTTCATTTTTGGTTTTTCGATTCAAAGCTTTAAGACCTTTAGTTTCGTTAATTCCCTTACTTCCGCACTACTAATCCAAGACGAAAGTCTTGGTACCTTCTTTTTGTTTTTGTCGTTGCGAGGTGTTTTTTTTATTAAATTGCCCATCTCGAAGGGTTGAGCACCGTCCGACCTCCGTTTTACAACAGAGACGACTTCCATTACTGGAAGGGTCAGATGGAATGCTTTCTAAAAATCCAAATCGAGATGTGGATCGTAATCCAAACCGGATTCACACTTCCTACTAATGAAGTTGGTGAATCATTGGATTACGATCAATGGACGAACGCCATGAAAAGACAAGTGGAAGCCGACGCCAAGGCTACCCAAATTCTACAATGTGGTTTGTCCAAAGAGGAACTCAACTGCGTCGGCCCCTTCATCAGTGTGAAGGATTTGTGGAACAAGCTCGTAGATCTACATGAAGGAATCGACGACGCGAAGGTATGTAAAAGGGATCTTTTATTTAATAAATTAAATAATATTAAAATGCAAGAACACGAAATGGCAACCTAATTACACGCTCACATATAAGATATCGTCAATAGCCTACACTCGATCGGACAGAAGGTCAAAAATCGAGATCTAATAAGTATGCTCTAAATGTGTTCCCTAGGACTACCTTGTGGGCATCCATAGTCGATGTATACAAGGTTTCTAAGGACCTTTCTAAAATTAGATTAGATGAACTATTCTCGAAATTTGAATTTCATGAACAAACTAACACGGTCCGGGCCGAGAAAGGAGTTGCCTTGCTTGCAGGTCAAAGAAGAAAAGAAAAGAGCAAGCCACCTCCCGAGTAAGAAGATGAATCTGAACCCGAAGGCGAATCCGAGTCCGAATCTGAAGAGGAGGGCGTGATAGTAAACATGGTGCGGAGAATTATTTGAAAAGAAAGAGAGCTATCAAAGAACAAAAAGAGGGTGCAATTCAAACCAAAGCAAAAGTGAGCAAAAAAAGTTTTTCATGCAACTTGGAACAACGAAGAAGGCGTCGACATAGCGTACATGGCAAGACCGGAAGAGTCTGAGTTAGAGTCCGAAGCTGAATCCAACTACAACTCTGACTCCGACCCCGAAGACTACTTCAAGAAGAGACTCAAATCCGGGCTGAAAGAGAAAGTTAAGGTTAATCATTCTTTAATTAGTATGCTTTATCATACAATTAAAATGTTAAGTAGGAAATTAACTAAGTCTGAGTCTAGGGTCGAATCCTTGCTTGAGGAGGTTGAAACCCTCAAGCAAGAAGCCACTCTAACCTCTTCGACTAGTCAAGTTCGAGAGGAGGACTCAACTCGAGTTGAAAAACTCGAAGAAGAGAACTCCCTCTTGAAAGGAGAAGTTCAAGAGCTTGAGGGTCGATTGGACAAGTTCTCAATGGGGTCCAAGAATCTTAACCGACTTCTTGGAACTCAGAGAGTTGTGTACAACAGAGTCGGACTTGGGTTTAGCTCAAAGACTACAAATAGATCGTATATGTCTATCGTAAATCATAGTCATCAACGAGTCCAAGTTTGGGTCCTTAAAATTCTCTTAAATTCACATATAAGGATCAATAGGTATTGGATTCCCCAAGATCAAGTGTTTTTTTTAACTAGACCATATTGGTTCAATGATCTAGGGAGAGCTAATACCAAAATAGTATACCCACTACCTTAGCATGATCAAACTTTTATTTTACTTTTTAGAACGGCTAGATAAGACAAGTAGTTAGTCAACTCTTGATAACATAGTGATGCGGTCGTGGACGGATTTTCTAGCTTCCTCTCAATGCGGGGGAGCGTGCGGTAAGCCTGGGGGTTCTCTCCGGCTGCAACAGTAATAAAAGACGAAGAAGAAAAATATGCACAACCAAAGCAAAGAGCCGAGACACAAGATTTAACGTGGTTCGAAATGAGGATTCCTGCTCCACGGGGGTGAACTCTCCCATGAGCTACGGTGCCAAAGTACTTTCACTATGAACTTCCTTCTTCGCGGAAAAAAAATTTCGGAGGAAGAGGAGAAAGACCTCTTACAGTTAGCTCAATATACAGAAATAGGGAAAGAATAAAGCTCACTACTCTCGTTGTCCCTTTCTCCGGCAAGGTCGTTGCTCTCCCCTTCAAGCGTGCCTTTTTCTCTCGTTGTCGGAAGTTGCGGATCCTCTTCATCTTGCCCTCTCTCTGCCTTTTATCTCCTCCTCTTCCTCTGGCCAGCTGTGACATAACGAACATCCTTATCACCGTACGCGTGGCCACCTCACTTATCTGGAGAATCATTCTGTTACAGAAATGGAGAGTGAAGACTCCTCCAAATATTATGTAGGGTCCTAATTTGCTGTGTAACAAACTTCTCATCCATATTTCGGGAAATATTTTAGCCCATCCCTTTCACCCACTTGCCTTCTGTAAAGCTAGCCTAAACCTACCACTTAAGCGTAGCATAGCTCTTAGACTTTTTCTACTAACCTGGACCAACTTCTATCCTTCCCATGCCGAATCAATCCCTAGGCCTGTTCTACCGAGCCGATTCCTATTCTTCCCATACCGAACCAATCTCCGAATTCACTCGGCTGTGCCAATCCCCTTGAACCATCTCCCCGAGCCATCTTTGGCCAGACTTATGTGCTCGAACCTGTTTCTGCCAAACCAACTATTTGGTTCAGACAACGTCTCACACATGGGTCCTTTCAGTTTACTTATGGGAAAAGGTAGCAGCAGTATCATTAGCCAACCCCTAAAAATAGTCAAACGAAGTAATGAGCTTGACTTTCTAAGTATAATGCTTCTGATCCACATTTTCCTTACTAATTCAAATTTACCTTTTATCGTTGCCTTACCTTATATGCTCGAAGCGACTTACTAGGCCTATGGGTCCTGCTTTTCTTTTTCTACCAGGCAATTGAAAAGTCACAAAATCCTATATAAATCCCCTTCCTCCCCCTTTTTACAGGAAACTTAACGTTCTCAGCGATTTACCCTTTTCTTCTCCCTCCTCCAGCGATTTTCTTCGACGGTGGTGAGGTGCCCTAGCTTCCTCTCTTGCAAGCGTTCCCCCTTCGACCCTCAAGTAAGTGCTCCTCCTCCTCTTGCACCTATGGCCCCGAACAACCCTACCCGAACCCCTTGGTATAAACACACTATCACTCAGCTAGATAGTAAACATTATTTCTTCAACATTAGGCAACAATACAAAGACCCCTCCGTGCTTTGTCGTTTCAACACCACCTCTTACCGACCACATCTTCCTCCTCCGGGCTTAACTTGCTTCTTTGCAGAAAAATGGCTCAACGATTTATATTTGCCCGTGCCCCCTTCATATCTAGAAATCTTGGACTTCTATAAATTTCCCATTAATCAATTCACTTCCAACTCCTTCCGCATATTATCGGAAGCCATCATAGTATTTTGACACTTAGGTCTTCTTTTGTCTCCACAATTATTTCATTGCTTCTTCCAATTGAAATCTTCTACGGAGGGTCTCTTCTATCTTTCCAGCCGCTCGGATTGCCAATTTTTAGTGAACATGCCTTCTTCCAACAAGGGATGGGAGGCACTCTACTTTTTTGCCCAATTGCCAACACCTTCCCCCATTCGGAATATCTTCTAGAGTTACCCCCCTTCCACAAAATTAGGACTCAATGTCCTTTTCCAGAGGTCTATAGAGTGTTGAGAGAATCCCACTATAGCTTAGACCATCTAATGAAACCTCCCCTCTTCAGTCGCCATGGGTTATCCCCTTTTCCATTAACTGACCCAGACACCATAGGTAGGATGTTGTTCTGACTTTGGTGCAACTAACTCTCATGGCCAGCCTATTTTCTAACAACAGACTTTGCAGATAATATAATGCAAGACGCTATCCTAAAAGGTGAGGAGATTGCAGCCGCCAAGAAGAAGACTTCCAAGAAGTGAAGCAAAGGCAAATCTACAGCAGCTCCCACCTCACCTCAGAAGAAATTGCGCCCTTCCAAGGAAGGCATCCCCAACTCCTCTTCGATTCCTATATCTTCTTCCTCCCATTCTTCTCCTCTGTTGGTGCAATCATCTAAGGTCACGATTGACTAGACTCGAGTTTAACTCGAGTGATGTTTTAATGTTTGACATGAAAGTTTGACATTGATGTCTGATAATATTTTGGAGAGATTGTTGGCACAATAGACTCGGGTCATGATTGACCGGACTCGAGTTTGACTCGAGGGGGATTTTGATGGTTGACTAGAGTTGACCATGTCAAGGAAAAGTCTAAGCATGGTCTTGGCATGGAAAGTACAACATGGGTTGGTAAGGGAAAGTCCAAGCTTGAGTCTTGGCATTTGAGAAGTCCAAGGGATTTGATATTGGCGGCGTAAAGTCCAAGTGGGAGTCATGGCAGTATAAGTCCAATGGTTGGCGGCGTAAAGTCCAAGCGAAGTCTTGGCATCGTAAGTACAATGTGCCTTAGGGGTGTAGACACCGTTAACATGACATAGCCGATAGAAGCACCTGAAGACTAGCACAATGGATGAACAAGTCATGGATGACTTGGAGGGATCCGAGAGGCACGAGGCTGACGGAGGTGGCTAGAAGGCTTAGGTCTAGGCTAAGGGTGGTCGAACCATACTTGGGTTAAAACCTCATGTTTGAGGTGTGCCAATCGACTGGTGCTTTATGACAGTCGATTGTTGTGAGTCAATTAAGGTTTGACTGTGGGAATTAGCCCAGCAGTTGATTGCCAGAGGTGGGTAGTCGACTGATTGGTCGAGTAGTTGACTGATCTTGTGATCAGTCTACTGGTGCTCGATATTTCAGGCACAGAATAGAGTCAGACTCGACTGTTGGGGTTAGCAGTCGAGTGGAGGCTCGATCAGTCGACTGATGGATATGATCAGTCGACTGATGGATATGATCAGTCGACTGATGTCCTATCAATTGGATTTTTCCAGCGTGGATTACATCATTGTCTTACAGCAACAGTGCCATCAGTCGGCTGATGGTCCCGATCAGTCGACTAATCGGTAATTTTTAGCCCAAGCAGAAACTTTAAATGGAGCTCGTAGAGGAGGAAATCAACAGCGGTTTTTGAAGGCTTTTGGGGCAATTTGTTGCTGCAAATCAGGGTCTCCAAGTGCAATTCAAGCAACCACAAAGCAAGCAATCAAAAGAGCATTTAAAATTTTTTTTCTTTGCATAGATTGTTGTATTCTTTTTGTATTTGCTTGTTTTACCATGTATTACTTTTGTAATCTATTGTAAGAGGTTTCTCCGCCTCCGGATTGTTCCGAGGAGTTATTTGTGATTAGTGATTGCGTGTGCATCACTAGAGCTCTTTAGAGCTCGATCCGTGGAGTATGAACCATTGAGTTCTGAACCATGTTATATACTTGTGTTGTGAATTGTGTTTGTCGTATTTTGTTATTGCTATTTATTTTATTTCCGCTGCGCTAATGAGATTTGTAGATGAACGCAATTGATTTCCATCACGCAACTAATCGACGCTATTCACCCCACTCTAGCGGTCAATATTTCCTCAACAATTGGTATTAGAGCCCAGGGCTCTTCTACGGACTAACCACCGGGAGAAAAAGAAGCTAGAGGGAAGATGGAATTCCAAGACAAGCTTGGATGGAACATCAACACTCCACCACCATATGACCGAGAAGATTTTCCGGTGTGGAGAGCAAGAATTGAGACATTCTTGATGATGGACATAGAGGATTGGTTCATCCTCGTAGAAGGCTTTGAACCTCCTAGGGATAAGAAGGGAAAAGTCCTCAAGTTAAAAAAGTGGACCCAAGAGCAACGACTAAAATTCAAGACCGAATCCAAGGTAACAAAACTTTTTGAAGATTCGATACCTAATGATGTTTTGTCTAGGCTAGGTGAGTATCTTGACGCCAAGGAGCTATGGGACAAGTTGGCCAAGTTCCATGAGAAGCCTCACTTGACACAATTAGAAGAAGAAGAATCTTCATCGGCTCAAGAAGAGGAAGAAGCCAAGGAAGAATCATCATCATCCTCACAAGAAAGTGAGGAGTCGGAAGTTGAGAATGAATCAACTTTCGGATCGGTGGAAGAAGTGGAAGAAGCATCCACTTCTAGGATTGAGGAGGAGAGACCATCTACTCCGGAGCAAGGGCAAGAGCATGGAGAGCCATCTACTTCCGGGAGAAGTGATGAACAAGCTCAAGAGGCCCTAACCACCACCCTAGGTAACTCAATCATTTTAGTTCAAAATTAAATTCATATAATTTTCTTTGAGTGTAGGGAAACCGGGTACTATAAGAACAAGTGCCCAAAGAGGGTAAAGAAAAGTCCACTGGCACCAAAGGTCAAGGATGTCGGTGCCCAAAGTCAAAGGAGCAAGGAGCACATCATTTGCTTCAAGTGCCATTAAAAGGGGCACTATAGGAGTTAATGCTCTAGGGGGAGTAAGAATACTCAAGAGGGAGTATCACATATAGGGGGAGCTTCTAAAGCAATCCCTAAGGTAAAATTTAATATTGCACCTTCTAAATTTAAAAGTCAAAAGAATGCTTTTAATTCAATTGCTATTACTCATGAAAAGCATGTTAGTAGAAATAGATTCTATTGCCTAGGAGTTAAGAATATTAACTTAGGAAATAAAGAGAAATTTGGGACTAATGTCCCTAGAAAAACTCTTCCTAAGGAAAGCATTAGGAAAATAGAAAACCTTTTCGGCATTGACCCTAAAAAGGGTAGGCATATGCCTAGAGGAAATGATATTGCCCAAGGATTAAATCAAAATTCTAAAATTGGGCAATTAGAATTGGAAAACCAAGCCTTGAGGTCAAGGCTTGAGAAACTTGAAAAGACCCTTGCAAAAATGACAAATCAAATACAAAGGTCAAATGATCAAAGTCAAGGGTCTAGATCCAAGAGTCAAGGCCTAGGGCATAGGAGACAAGAGTCAACTAAGGGCAAGAAAGGTTTGGGTCACAAACCTAAGCCTAAGGTGGCTTATCATAGTGTTCCATTTGATTATGGAACACAAACTAGGTTTGGGAAGACCAAGGTCAATAGGGAAGTCATCCCTAGAGTTGACCATGGTGTGTGTCTAGTGGCTAGGGTTTCAAGAAAACCTAGGGAAGCCACTAAGAAGGTTGCAAGGGGAGTTACCCCTAGAGTCAACCTAGGTAAGACCAAAATGACTAAGGCTAACAAGTCTAGAAGGGTCATTAGGAAGGTATCTAGGGAGGTTATCCCTAAGGAATACCTAGTAAACCCTAGGAGCTCAAATAGGTTTTGGGTTCCTAAGAGCGTGATCGATTCACGCTAGATGGGTTTAGGTGTGCCAACTTTAAATGGATGGGTAGTTAATCTAACCATGGTAAAGGTGACACTTAAGGTAATTCTCAAGGTTATGGATACCTTAGAAATAAATTTGATTGTTAATCCTAAAGTATTTTAGGATGTGCCAATATTTTTTTGGAATTATGAAAAATCAATTAAATTGGCACAATTTAGGTCTAAAGGTCATTGTGTGTCATTTTGGGTTTGTGGCACACATGAGGGTTTAGTAGTATTATGGCAAAATATACTTAATTATATCAAATGACAACTAATATTGAAATTTAGGTATTCTTATACCTATACTTTTTATATGTCATTCTTGTTTACCATATAACATGTCATGACATCATATCTATTTTTAATCATTTAAAATGTCATGATCATGCTTAGGGTTAGGTTAAATGTCATGTATGCTTAAATTGTATCATATGCCATGATATCATGATCATTGGTCATGCTTTATTATGCTATCATTTATGCCATGATCATTCTTTATGCATTTAATTTGATTAAAAATGATTCAAGGACAATGACATGACTTGAAGTTCCATTTATAAAGGAATCAAGTAGAGTTGCCTTAGAAAATGCATGATACCTTAGATTAGGATAACCAAAACCCACATCTCACATCTAAATTGACTTGTATGTGTTTTCATACACCATAGATATATGTGAGATGCTAGGATATGAGTTAAGTTCAAGGTGCATAGTTTTCGCATCTAGATGAACTAAAACTCATCTTTAACTAAAGGTGGATCATTGGGAAAGCTTTTGTACAAGTCATGTACATTAAGCCCAAGGAATATGATCCAATATAGGTTTTCAAAAATATTTTAAAAATATTTTAGAAAACCTTGGTGAAGTCTATCTTTTGATAGCAATCACCATTGATGAAGTTGATACAAAGTAGGACCAAAACATTGAAAATTTCAATGGTTTTGAACTTTGTGTCAATTTCAATATTTTATGAGTAAAATATTTTTCTATCATTTTTCACCCATTGTATTAGTCATAAGTAGTATACATATGAATTTTCATGATTTTTCGATATACGTATAATTATTTATGAATTTTTAAATCTCATTTCTGATAATTAAAAATCGAGATTTTCAGTTATCAGTCTACTGATGTGCAAGGCAGTCGACTGATTTCTAAAGGACTCAACTGCCAAGCTGATTTCAGAAAAAATAAGGTTTTTTACCCATTTTCAGCTATGTTAGAGTTCCCTAACCACTCCTAACCCTAGGATATGCTTTGGAAAGCATCAGAAAGGGTGAAAATCCATTAGATATAGATTAGGAGAGTTGTTAGGGTGATGTATCAAATTTAAGGTGTTGGAAAGTTCAATGTTGAGTTTCTAACCTTATTTTTGATGGTTTAGAGTTCCTATTAGCTTAGGGACTTTCCAAGGACATTATTGGTGCAATGGTTAAGGGGGAGCAAGCCTTTAGGGGGAGGTATGCATCATGGGATGATGGATGATATATTTTCTCATGAGGAGGAAAAATGAGATTTTGAGATACCCAATTTGGAAATTGGGAGAGTGTATAGGATTGCCTCTCTTAAGTGATATGAGACTTATTACTAGGAAGATGGTAAGCATCCTAGGTATTTTTGGACCAAGGGGGGGATTATAAGATCTCATTGGACATGAGACATTGATCTCCTTGGAGAGAATCTTTTTGATGTTAGTCAAAAAAGGGAAGAATGTTTTGGGGAAGAATGTTATGGAGAGTGTTATCAATTTATTTTATCAATTGTCAATTCGGAGAATTGGGGAGAATGTTTTGGGATTAACAATTTGGGATAATTGGTAAGAAGAATTGAGTTAGTGTTCTAACTCAAAGGTATGTATTTTTGTCAAACATCAAAAATGGAGAGATTGTTAGTGCAATCGGCCCAGGTCACGATTGACTGGGCTTGAGTTTGACTCGAGTAATGTTTTGATGTTTGACATGGAAGTTTGACATCGATGTTTGACATTGATGTCTGATAATGTTTTGGGGAGATTGTTGGCACAATCGACCCGGGTCATGATTGACCAGACTCGAGGGGGATTTTGATGGTTGACTGGAGTTGACCATGTCAAGAAAAAGTCCAAGCATGGGTCTTGGCATGGAAAGTTCAACATGGGTTGGCAAGGGAAAGTCCAAGCTTGAGTCTTGGCATTTGAGAAGTCCAAGGGGTTTGATATTGGCGGCGTAAAGTCCAAGCGAGAGTCTTGGCAGCATAAGTCTAATGGTTGACGGCGTAAAGTCCAAGCGGAGTCTTGACAGCGTAAGTCCAATGTGCCTTGGCGGTGTAGACACCGTTAATATGACATAGCCGATGGAAGCACCTAAAGGATTGCGTAATGGATGAACAAGTCATGGATGACTTGGAGTGATCCGAGAGGCGCGAGGCTGACGGAGGTGGCTAGAAGGCTTATGTCTAGGCTAAGGGTGGTCTAGCAAGTATGGGGGCACCATACTTGGGTTAAAACCTCATGTTTGAGGTGTGCCAGTCAATTGGTGTCATATTACAGTCGACTGGTGTGAGTCAACTAGGGTTTGACTGCGGAAATTAGCCCAGCAGTCGATAGCAGTCGAGTGGAGGCTCGATCAATCGACTAATGGACATGATCAATCGACTGATGTCCTATCCGTTGGTTTTTTCCAACGTGGATTACACCGTTTTCTCACAGCAACAATGTCATCAGTTGACTATTGGTCTCGATCAGTCGACTGATCGGCGATTTCCAGCATAGGCAGAAGCTTTAAATGGAGCTCGTGGAGGAGGAAATCAAAAGTGGTTTTTGAAGGCTTTTGGGGCGATTTGTTGCTGTAAATCAGGGTCTCCAAGTGCAATTCAAGTAACCACAAAGCAAGCAATCAAAAGAGCATTTGTAAAGTTTTTTCTTTGCATAGATTGTTGTATTCTTTTTGTATTTGCTTGTTTTACCTTGTATTACTTTTGTAATATGTTGTAAGAGGTTTCTCCGCCTCCGGATTGTTCCGAGAAGGAGTTATTTGTGATTAGTGATTGCGTGTGCATCACTAGAGCTCTTTAGAGCTCGATCCGTGGAGTAGGAACCGTTCGGTTCCGAACCACGTTATATGCTTGTGTTGTGAATTGTATTTGTTGTATTTCATTATTGCTATTTGTTTTATTTCCATTGCGCAAACGAGATTTGTAGACGAACGCAATCGGTTTCCATCACGCATCGAATCGACGCTATTCACCCTCCCCTCTAGCGGTCAACATTTCCTCTATATCCTCTACCTTCCCCCTCAAAGCTAAATATGCACCAACACCTAGTTATCTATGAACCTAGGGTGGAGGAGACTACATTAGCTATCCCACCCTCTTCCCCTCGAGGGGAACTTTCTCCTTCTCCTTTTCCCATTTCATCTCCCATTCGACTCGACCCACAAATTGATTCTCGTACTGATTCTTTTCCTTTAAATACTTCCACTGATATACCCACTTCTCCCATTCCTTCTCGGGCTATGGATCCCTCCCCCTCGTTAGTGGGAGGGGATCTCCCCCCTCCCCAAAACCCTTCATTGATGACTCTGGGGGCCTCCCTCAAAATTCGCCACCTGGGAGAAGTAAAGTTCTTCAACCAGTCTGGTGTATAAGGCCCCTACGATCGCATGGGCAAACTTTTGGCCGAGGTAAGCTTCTTCTTCCTTTAGCTTTTAGTATATGTGTATCAGTGTTCATTCTTGTAACATATGCCTTCCTCTTCAGCTGTCTGCCGCCTACAATGAGATGATGCCTCATCTAGTAAATTACCAATCCAATGTGGAGGCTCGTCATTCTGCCTCCCTTACCCAATAGAAGAGGCTTGCGCAACAGTTGAAGGAGGGTACGCAGAGGGAAGCCACTCTGATCGCCCAATGTGATGACTCAATGACTCAATTGGCGATGGTGCAGAGTGAAAAAGAGGAGCTCCAAAGAAAGAATGAGGATCTTCATCACCATCTGTTTTTATAATCTAGCCAACTCCAGCAAGTTGACCTCCTCACCCATGAACTGGACAGATAAAAAAGGCAACTTGCAGAGGCATATATTTAGGCTGCTGACTCCTCGGTAACTATTCTCCAACTTCAGCAAGAACGTTAAACTTGGGAAGCTGCTCAGAAATATTGCTTGGAGAAGTGTAAAGATCTCTCTTCAATTGCAGCCACTCTTCCTAAAATACTGACCTCAGTGGCCCAGCAGCAGCAAAAACTCCAAAAGGAATATGCGGAGGCCCTATCCTCCTTGGGCCATCAGGCGGTGATGGCGGCACAAGAGAGGGACACATTGGCCACCCAATTAGTCGCATGTCATGCCCAATTGAAGGAGCAGGAGGCGGACCTAAAGATGCAGTATGTACAAAAGGGCGTGGAATTGTTTACACTAGGCTTCGACGGGTCCTCCTCCTTAAATGCTGCACAAGGCTACCCTCCTCCTGGCACTGATATGAGCTATTTAGATCCTGAAATAGCTCTTGCTAAATGTCCTCTTGAACTTTTTGAACTGTAATTTATCATGCCTTCTTGATTGTATTGCCTCATTTCCTATTATTAAAAACTACTTGAAACTGCACTATCTCATGTTGCTTTTTTATGTATGTGTTATTACGGACCAGAAATTTTGAGAACCTTTCTGAGCTCATCTTTTAGGAATTATTGTCTATTCTCTATCTTTCATAGTGTTAGTCGATTGATAAAATTTTCAACTCAAAAACCTACTCAGACCATCCTGGGCTTTATCTTCCTCTCGTCTGAGTCGATTTTTGGCTCGGCAAAAATTAAACCATTTTTCCACTTGGTTTTTTCGAGATAATTGGCCACTTCGAAACTAATGTCTCGATAGTTTCCCATGCTGACGCCATTATTCCGCTCGCCCCTTCATCTTCTCTCCCTTCCCAAGGGCAAACATGATTCTCCCTCTTCTGATTATAAATTGTCACCGTGGACATCTTCCTCCTTCTATCCTACCTCCATGGCTTCTGCGGAACACCCTATTCACATATCTTTGGATTCTAATTCTTTCAAGTTACACAATTTAGCCACAGAAACTACCGAAGAATCTGCCACGCAATCCACTGCAACCTCGGCCTACCGACCTCTTCCCCCTCCTGCATCGACTAACGCCCTGACTCCCAATGTGGGGAGATCCTTCCGAGCTCCTTTTCCTTCTTTCCGCAACAGGGTTTGGAACCCCCCAATGACATGGGAATATACCGTAGGAGATCCTCGGGCCTCTGCTGAACTCCCTCCTCTTTCGGCGGCCCGAGCTTTCCTTCCAGTCTCTCCAGCTGAGATTCCTCCGCCCCCCCCTTTGTTGGAGCTCCACCCGCTATACCTCCGGCTCAAGGTGACCTTTACAGAGTCATTTTGGTTCCTCCCATTCCAGATGAGTCCTCTGCCAGCTCCTCTGTTAACAAAAATAATAAAAAGTCTGTATAATCAGTAGCTTAATCAATGTAACTACTGTTGAGTATGTTAATAAAAAGAAAGGGATACTAGTACTTATTTTTGCCGTTTTCTTATAAGTTCCAAACTATTTTAATCAGAAATGATAACAACCTCATCTGAACAGACTTCACCCTTACTGCTTTCGTGAAACTCAAACCATCCCTCCAGAATTACTACACTCAACAACCCCCCACTACTATCTTTACGCTTTCCCTTCTTTATTTGCATTTATTGCCCCTTCTCACAAGGGCTAATGAATAGCCTTCTTTCATATCTATAAAAACCCAAAACTGCCATTTGATTGGCATCCATTTTTTCCTCTTCCTCTTTGCGCCATGGAACCTGTATCAGAACAGGATAGCAACTCTCCTCCTCTGGAGGGACAGACTGAAGAGCAACGTTATATTGCAAATCTAGAAGAGAAAGTTTTGGATCTACTACGGCGCTTACGGGTGGCTTCCACCAACTACTCTCTGCGTCAGCAACTGACAGTGTCCTAGAAAAACTTATCCAAGCACATATTCATACAGCAGTCCTACCTTCGGTAGCTGCTACGTCAACCCCATCCACGCAAAGAAGCTCCTTCAATGCCTCCTCGAGAGAACTGTAATCCCTTTTGAACAAGGGCTTAATATGTTATTCCCTCTTTAGAAAAGTTGTATTATGTAGCTCTTCTTCATTAATGAACTTCTTCATTGCGAGCTTCCGCCAGTATCTTTCCCAATTTTTCCCTCCTTCCAGCCCTCTTCCTTCTATGTGAGGCTTTAACTCCTCTTTACTGCACAAGAGTCAAACAAGTATACAACTTCTCCATCCTTTTTATTATACGGGAACCATATATATAATTGGGTGAGGACCCAGTTCCTCCACTTCACCTCACGCAAGGATAACGAAAAGTGTATAACCGAGGTAACACTTGTTTCTACTATTCTCTTGCCAAATGGGGATAAAATAATATATGCAGCTGAGGCAAAATTCATCTCTTCCGATCTACCCCTGCACAGGGATAAAATAATATATATAACCGAGGTAAAACTCATCTCTTCTGATCCACTACCGCACGGGGATAAATTAATATATATAGTCGAGGCAAAGCTTAGCCCTTCCGATCCACCATCGCATGGGGATAAAATAATATATATAGCCGAGGCAAAGCTCGGCTCTTCCGATCCACCACCGCACTGGGATAATATCATATATATAGCCAAGGCAAAGCTCAGCTCTTCTGATCCACCACCGCATAGGGATAAAATGTAGAGGAAATGTTGACCGCTAGAGGGGGGTGAATAGCATCGTGCTAGTACGTTGATGGAATTCATTCGCGTTCGTCTACAATTTTTGTTAGCAGATAGCAGAATAATAATAAAGAAATAACGAAATAGACATACATGCAAACACAACTATGTAATGTGGTTCGAAACCAAACAGTTCCTACTCCATGGATTGAGCTCTAAAGAGCTCTAGCGATGCCAATCACACACCACTAATAAAACACTCCTTCTCGACATAAGTCGGAGGCGGAGAAACCTCGTACAAATGATTACAATAGTAATACTAAATACAACAAGCAAATACAAGTGAATACAACAAAAGAAATGCAAAGAAAACTTTACAATCGATCTTTTGGAAGCTTGCTTGTTCAGTTGGTTGAGTGACACTTGGAGACCCTGAATTACACCAGCAATTCGCCCCAAAAACTCCTCAAAGAACCATGTTGATTTCCTCCTCCACGAGCTCCATTTAAAGTTGCTGCTTGGGCTGGAAATCGCCGATCAGTCGACTGGTCAGGACCATCAGTCGACTGATGACACTGTTGCTGTGATACAACGGTGTAATCCATGCTAGAAAAATCCAACGGATAGGACATCAGTCGACTGATCATGTCCATCAGTTGACTGATCGAGCCTTCACTTGACTGTTAACCCCAACAGTCGAGTCTTGACTCAATTTTGTGCCTGAGATTCCGAGCAAGATCAGTCGACTGCTGGGCTAATTCTCGTAGTCAAACCCTAGTTGACTCACTCCAGTCGACTGCCACATGACACTAGTCGACTGATACACCTCAAACATGAGGTTTTAACCCAAGTATGGTGCCCCCATAATTACTAGACCACCCGTAGCCTTGACCTAAGCCTTCTAGCCACCTCCGTCAGCCTCGCGCCTCTCGGATCCCTCCAAGTTATCCATGACTTGTTCATTCATTGCGCTAGCCTTTAGGTGCTTCCATCGGCTATGTCATGCTAACGGTATCTACACCGCCAAGGCACATTGGACTTACGCTGCCAAGACTCTCGCTTGGACTTTAGGCCATCAACAATTGGACTTATGCTGCCAAGACTCCCGCTTGGACTTTACGCCGCCAATATCAAACCCCTTAGACTTCTCAAATGCCAAGACTCAAGCTTGGACTTTCCATGCCAAGACCCATGCTTGGACTTTTCCTTGCCAAGACCCATGCTTGGACTTTACATGCCAAGTACTCAATACTTGGACTTTCCATGACATGGTCAACTCTAGTCAACTATCAAAGTCTCCCTCGAGTCAAACTCGAGTCCGGTCAATCATGACCCGAGTCGATTGTGCCAACAATCTCTCCAAAACATTATCAGACATTAATGTCAAACATCAAAATATCGCTCGAGTCAAACTCGAGTCTGGTCAATCGTGACCTGGGCTGATTGCACCAACATAAAATAATATATATAGCCAAGGTAAAACTCAGCTCTTCCGATCCACCACCGCACGGGGATAAAATAATATATATAGTCGAGGCAAAACTCAGCTCTTCCGATCCACCACCGCACGGGGATAAAAATGATATATACAACTGAGGCAAAACTCAGCTCTTCCGATCCACCACCGCACGGGGATAAAAAAAAATATATATATAGCTGAGGCAAAGTTCAGCATCTTCTGATCCACCATCACACGGGGATAAAATAAAATAAAATATATAGCTGAGGCAAAGCTCAACTCTTTCGATCCACCACCACATGGGGATAAAATAATATATATAGCCGAAGTAAAGCTCATCTCTTCCGGTCCACCACTGCACGGGGATAAAATAAAATATATAGCCGAGGCAAAGCTCAACTCTTCCGATCCACCACTGCACGGGGATAAAATAATATATATAGCTGAAGCAAAACACATCTCTTTCGATCCACCACCGCACGGGAATAAAATAATATATATAGCCGAGGCAAAGCTCAGCTCTTCCGATCCACCACCGTATGGGGATAAAATAATATATACAACTGAGGCAAAACTCAGCTCTTCTGATCCACCACCACACGGGGATAAAATAATATATGTAGCTGAGGCAAAGCTCAGCTCTTCCGATCCACCACTGCACGGGGATAAAAATGATATATACAACTGAGGTAAAACTCAGCTCTTCCGATCCACCACCGCACGGGGATAATATAATATATATAGTTGAGGCAAAGCTCAGCTCTTTCGATCCACCACTGCACGGGGATAAAATAATATATATAGCCGAAGCAAAGCTTAGCTCTTCCGATCTACCATCACATGAGGATAAAAATGATATATACAGCTGAGCACAGATCTAGCTCCTCCCATCTGCTGCTGTATCTTCTTCCTTGCCTCTACCTTGAACCCAACTCCTTCGTTCCACCACCGCACGGGGATATCTTCTTGTCTTGCAGGCAAACAACAATAATAGTGATTACTCGACCTAGGGCTTCGCCTGGTCGGGTCTGAAAAAATCTTTTACTCCGCTGTTGTATTTCTTCAAGAGTGCTTGTCACGCCCCGAGAGTATGCCATGCCGAAAAGAAAACGGATGGCATCTCCCCTATACATGGCAACATCTCATGTTAATACAAGGCTCGTAGGCCACAACAACAACAACAAGAAGATTATATATATATATAAACAAACCACAGTGAAAACTAAAACACAACAACATCACAAACTACACACATGCAAACCGGTATGACTAACACCGACTCAAAACACCATAACAAAACCAGAAAAAGAAAGGTACAACCTTTACAGCGTCCAATCACTACAAAACATCACATAAACCAAATCCATATCGGAACACCAATGAAAACCCAAAAATTTGGACTCTCAGAGTTGAGATGAGACGATGTCAGCCAGCGGTGCTCCAAGTCTATCACGAAGTTGGCTACACATTACAGGCGGCGTAAAAACTCGGTGCGTGGTGGTGAGTAAAACTCAGTAGGTAATAGGAAAAACATGTATATATCAAATATCACATGTAATTCAATAGCATAACCTAAAGGTACCACAGGTATAACAGCACAATATATAAATACATGCATATACCGTCTAACCAAATAAACAACGTATAACGCAGACATACCTGAAAGTCTGCTACGCTACTCTGATCCAACCTGAGAATATATCCAACATATATAACAGGAAGAGTAATACTAACTCACAATATACTCATGATACAGGTCAAGGTATCTAATGGTTTGTCTAACAAATATACAAGTATTCGACACCACCGTATAACAAATGCAAGAAGCCTGTACGAAGATGATGTACAATCAAATGCAGCAAGTATAGTACAATCAAATGCAACATCACAATAAGAATATATATATAGACTGCTTATATATATATATACTAATCACAATCATCCATATATATATATACATGCATATATGTATATATATGGCAATATGAAAAAATGTCATAAGTCACGGCAATGCAGCATGCATGGTCATCTCGACTCACCCTAAAGCTACCATGACCCTAGTGTGACCTCGGTGGCTCGAGCATGACAACTGACCCAACTCAACACCAACCACTACTCTCGAGTGGTCGAGTGGGCAGTATGATTGAGTATCATATAAGCGTGAAGAGCAACCTACACGATAGGGGTACCTATTGTTGGCCACTTCGATAGTCACTACCCATGAGTGGTCGAGTGCCACACACGCAGGACTACGATACGCAAATCCCACTACCACTGTCTATAGTGGTAGAGTGCGGCACCATAATGCTCTGCCCTCACACCGGTTACTCCTATGAGTAACCATGGAGGCAGGATGACTGACGACCCTCTCAACCACAAGGGAGACCACGTCGCCAGTGTGCATGCAAATGACATGAATGCAATGTCTCACATACAGACATCCACCATAGACTCTCTATTCTACAGAGAGTCATACTAATCAGATCAACGCACTCTCTATCCTGCAGAGAGTCGTACTCAACTGATCATAACACTCTCTATCTTGTAAAGAGTCATACCAATCTAATCGATGCACTCTCTATCCTGTAGAGAGTCATACTCAACTGATCGATGCACTCTCTATCCTGTAGAGAGTCATACCAATCTAATCGACGCACTCTCTATCCTATAGAGAGTCATACTTAAATTGATTATATCAAGCTAGGACTACCGGTCTGTAGCGACACACTAAGTACCATTCACCTGACCATTTACACAATACATGGTCGGTGGTAAACATGCAACCTAAGGGTATTAGAATTAATCCTACATTCAAAATATTACCTACCCACAGATGACCTCTTTGCCTAATTTACAATCAGGTTGTCATCTGGACTTTACTATTTGCACTTAACTAAACAAATTCTAGGTTACTTACATCACCTATATATATAACTCCTAATCATGATAAAATGTAACATGAGAGCAGCAATGGAGTTAACAGCCAATGGTAAGGTATCAAGCGCAAGAGTAAATAAGAATAGAGTCAATGTAATATGATCATATAAGATGATCATGTATCTAAATCAGCATGCATTTAAAACTACATGACCAGGGTAGGAATTACCCACCTGTTGATGTAGAGTATCTAGAAGTATAATTTGCCTTCACGTCTAAGGACCTGTCTCGTATCCACGTCCTGCACGTATCAAACATTATGATTAAGTGCAAGCATACGACGAACAATCGAATCGAATTCTACATCAACTTCGTATCCCGATCAATTAGATTGATCTAGTTATCCACTTGACCTAATCAAGCCTTCACATCTATTGATCAATCCATTCCCTTAATCACATATACTAGATCATTACAAGAAGGACAACCTTCCTCCATTAGCTATTATTAACAACCTAATAACCACATAACTACAACATAATATCCATATCATTATGTAATCAGAGTTATTTCAGTCTTGATCCTCATCAACTCAAATTTCTTAACCTAAATCCACTGTTCAACAATTTCTCCTCATCTTCAGCCCTAAATTCAAGCAAACAAGCAAGGAACAAGGATATTATCAGCTATTGGAGATGATTAATTCATAGATCTACCCTCGATCCAAAGATCTACATTGCTATATTCTTTCCAGCCGTGATGACACCGTTGCCATCCTCTAGAAATCCCGAATATGAAAAATAGTTGGATGTCAACAATACCTATCTGATCGACATCAACAAAAATTGCAACAAGAAAGGAAGAGATTGCGAAATACTAGGAATTGAAACTGCAACAATGGCCTACCCTCCCTGTGCCAGCGCGATTCTTGACCAATACACTGACCCAAATCCAATCGACTGTGATGGGTGAAAGAGGTCTCTCACAGCGAGGACAAGTTGGGCACTGCGTCGAATTACTCTCAGCGGCGGTTGGCTCTCAAGAGAACGGTGCAGCACGAAATCGGAGAGTCGAGAGTAGCGAGTTGAAAGAGAAGCCAGTGGTCGGAGGAAGAAGGACGACATCAGTAACGATCAAGCATAAGAACAGCGTCGATCGGTCACGCCGAAGAGTGAGATCCGACTCAAGGAAAACCGATGGTAGATGGTTCTCACGGTGAGGGGAAACACGACCAGCGGTGATAAGGCTGTCGCGGAGTGGAAGGAGAGACGCTGACGAGTTGAGCTTCATGATCGAGAGAACCGAATCGGAATTGGGGGGGAACAAAGCATCGCGACGGTGGGTGAGGAGAAGAGGTGTCGATGCTGGATCGACAGAACAAAGGGTCGGTGATGAGTGGCTCGGTGACCGCGCAACGAGCGGCTCGAGGAGGCGGCCCTGTGCAGCGGCAGCGATCACGGGAAGGGAAGAGCAAGATCTAGCACTGTCGAGATCGGGGAAGAAGGATCGGCGGAGATCGACACCGGCGATAGTGAAGAACGCTCGAACGATGGTGGCGAGGAGGTGAAGAGGGCGGCACGTGAGAAACAGAGAGGGAGGAGAATCAACATCGGCTGGAAGAGAAGGGAATCGGGTGTTTTGTTAAAAGAGAAGAGTCGGCGATGGGTGAAGAAAAAAAATGGCTGAGAAACGCACGGTAGAAGCCAGCTATCGCGAGTGAGAAACTCACGATCGGGCTGTTTTAGGTAGTTGAGCTAGCCTAGCTCAAATCCAATCTAACCCAACTTGACCCCACATCCATATTGGTTTTAATATTCCTTCTAAATGGTCATACAAATCTCTTTTAAATTTCTAAAAAATATCCTCAAGATAATTCCCAATTAGCAAGGGATTATTTTTCGGTATCTTACATTCTCCCCCACTAATAAAAATTTGGTCCCCAAATTTCGTACTTAAATGCGGTAATACATTCAAGAAATTTCTTGAACTATTACATACTTCAAGTGAAAAGATGAGGATATCGAGCTCGGATAGTATCTTTCATCTCCCATATAGCCTCCTCATTGGTATGATGTTGTCATCCAACCTTTACGAGTCGGATGATTTTGTTCCGCAACTGTCGCTCCTTGCGACCAAGAATTCACACTAAAATCTCCTCATAGATCGCATTAGGCTGAAGTGGAATTGATATCTCCTCCAGAACATGATCAGCTCATGGTGCATTTTTATTTAGCTTAGAAACATGAAATACGTTATGAACACCCACAAGTGTCAGAGGTAAAGCCAACCAGTAAGCTACACCCCCAATCCGCTCCAATATCGCAAATGGATCAAAATAGTGTGGAGCTAATTTTCCTTTCAACTCAGATCGTTTCACCCCTTTCGTAGATGAAACACGCAGAAATACCTGTTCCCCAATTGAGAACTTCAAAGGCTTTCGCCTCCGATCTAAGTATCTCTTCTACCGATCCTATGCCTCAGATAATCGTCGTCTGATGGCGCGCACCAACTCTGCATCATCATGGATGCTCTATGACCCCAATAGTTGTCGTTCCCTGACTTCCTCCCACAACACGGGAGTTCTACAGGGTCTGTCGTATAAGGTTTCGAACGGAGTCGTCTGAATGGAGGAGGGATAACTATCACTGTAGGCAAACTCCAATACAAAAATGTGATCCTCCCCACTGCCTCCATAATCCACAACACAAGATCTGAATAGATCCTCTAACGTCTGAATGATACACTCAGACTGTTCTTCCGTCCGCGGATGAAATGTAGTACTGATTTGAAGCTCTATGCCCATAGCTTGCTGCATACTCTGCCAAAATCGTGAGGTAAATTGTGGATCTCTATCAGATATGGTACTAAAAAGTACCCCATACAATCTGATAATTTCTCAAATCTCGGTACATCCAAGTACCACCAGGATGTATAGCAAATCTCAAATGATGTGCCTCCTGTAGCATCTTTAAGTGGATGCGTGTACATAACACATATCCATATTAGAGACGGGAAATTATCTTCTCACAAGAGAAATCCATCTACCATCCAAAATCCACTCCACACACGCTATAAGTGTATGGAAGACTATAGTGATCAATCTCACTTGTTGCAATTGTTGCAACTATTTGCGCTCCAGCAACTCTATAGTAGCTACCCAGTAGCTAGTTAAATTCAATGAGCATTTTTGGCTCCATACATCCATAAATCCAGATAATAACTACTAAAGCCACGTCATGTATATAACAGCTTATCTCGTAGTTTCTTAACTGATGTAGGCGTAAGATACATCTCATGCAACTGCATCGGAATCACTTTGATCCCTGAAACGATGCATTTGCGTACATCCTTTTATCCACCCCGGAAGGATTAACTAATACTCATATAAAAGTTAACTGCCATCTAGATCCTGTAAACTAGTTTCACCAGCTTCCGACTAAATGATTTCCATCATCACTTTTGTCAAGCAAGCCTGTGGTATAGTAATGCTAAAACATTCTATCCACATCTACAGTAATAACTAAATCATACAAGGCAAACCACCATCTACGGAGGTCGAGTGCATAACTCCAACTACCACAATCAACAGTGGTCAGGTTACACAACTCCAACAACCACAAACTAATCCAATCGTGTCTAGGATTCTCAAATCCAGTGGTGACTAAATCGTTAATTAGTCTAACAACTTAATCACAACTCATAAAATTCATACTAAGTATGAAATTGTCGTCTTTACACACCTGCATCCTTTTTACTCTTCACTGATGATATAACAATCATCACAACGACCATGATAATTGTATGACATTATGTCACTACAATATTAATACTCCAGTCGTAAATCAACCCTAGAGTATACACAGGTGTCCTTTGCTGAGCTAAACAGATCATCTATCCTCAACGAAGGATATTTACTTTAAACAATTATCGCATTCCCTCATCGATAATCAATGCATAATTTCAAAGGTCTATCCCTCTTTTAACAAAGAGTTCTGGATCCTTCTCAAGGAGAAATACTGGGACATATAAATATCCCCTCCAACATCTCCTATAATCACAATTTATATTCTTCCAATTCCCATAGTGTTTAGTAACACTTATACCAGTCAAATTATCACCCGGTATGGGATCTTTGATATCGAAACTATTTCTGACTACTCTCGGATTATTCGCACATCCGAGAGATATATCGTACCATACTTCCAACAATTTGACCATCCGTAAAGATATGTCTACAGTAAAAGTATGTCTATCAAAGTCTAAGGGAATCCCTTAACTTCTTAATTGTTGGTCCACATCTCACATGACGGTAGAGAAAAATACCCAAAAAATCTATAAAAATAAGAAATTTACAGAAACTTACAAATCTGTAATTTTTATATCTAATATAAAAACTACAAAACTAAACCACATACATGCTTCGCACGTGGCTCTGATACCACTGTTAGACTATCCGAGCCGCAAAAATCGCTTTTTGTGTTGCGGAAACCCTGGAGGTCGACCACGGATCCATGCGAAGATAAACAAAAACTATAAGTACATGTTTAAAACCTTAGATCTACTCTAGATCTACATGTTAAGAGTTTTACCCTTGATGCGATGCCCTTTGCTTATCCTGCTTGTCCAAATGGCTTGCCAGAACTCGAGAGTGTCAAGTGTACACTCCTCTATTGGTATCCACACAAGCAATAGGTGGAGAAAAGTAACCTAGAGTGTGATAGCACCCCTTAGAGGCTCACGGCAAGATGAGGAAGAGAGAGCTTGAGGGAAGAGAGAAGGAAGAAGATAAAGTTACACAACTTAACTTCACACTTTCATAACCCACTATAAGGGGGTTACATGCATGCATGTAACTCCAATAGCCAATGACTCTTAGTCTCCCTCATGAGGTGGCACCCCATGATGTGTCCATGATGATGTGGAGCATCATCATTGGCCGCCCCCATGCCAAGTCACCATGACATGGCAATTGGTCAAGTCAAAATTGACCATTCATCTTCCCTCTCAAGTCAAGTCAAACTTGACCTCTTATATCCCATGATTGATCAAATCCAACCATTTGATTCAAGTCAATTTAATTTAATGAATCTCAATTCATTAGTTTAAATTAACTCGATGAATCAAATCTAAATTAGACTCATTCAATACTTGAATCAAATTGAGTCTAACTCAATTAGTCTAATTTGGATTACTCTTAATCCAATTTGGTTCATCCCATGAACCTAATCCTCATGGTTCATCATATGAACCTAATCTCCATCTAATTGCCCTTTGTGTGTGACTTTATAGGTTCTTGTAACGTTGGCAATGCTTCTAAATCGATTTAGGAACATAAGCAATTAGCGGTATCTAGCAACAAATCATTGCTACCCAAGTTACAAGAATGTTGAGATCCAACATCACCTTTGTGACTACTAATTGTAACTCTCACAATATGTGACAATGTCCCTCTATCCTTGACATCTAGATTGACCAATTGAGGCATAGACCGTGTCATCCTTGGTATAATTTATATCTTGAACTCCAAGTAGACTCACTCTAATCAAATGAGCTCAATATATCATATTGACTCATTTGGGCATGACCATGCACTTAGTGGTCTCACTCTATCAAGAATAACTATGTCACTCCCGTCATATAGGAGGGATAGATCCTATCTATATCACTCACATCCCTCCATATAATTTGTCAGATACCCAGTAATCGCCTTTATAGTCCACCCATTTATGGGTGACATTTGACGAAGTCAAAGTATGCAACTCCTTATGTAGGGAACCATGGTGACTTCAGGTCCAAGGACTAATAGTCATACTGATAGTCACATGAGAAAGTATATGACACTCATATAACGATCCATGATGCTTTCTCATGGCGGGTCATTCAGTATACATTCTCCAATACATACCCATGTGTCAACTTGATATCTCATATCTATGACTTGTGAGATCAAGTCATCGAGTTGACCTACATACTAGTCTATTCACATTAACATTATCCTTGAATGTTGATACTTGACTAGGAATGATTAAGAGTAGTGTTCTCTATATCATCTCATTGTCGATTCAACCAATTGATTGATATAGATAAGAACCTTCTACTCAAGGACGTTATTATACTTAGTTATTTTGCACTAATACAAGTAAGTATAATAACCATGCCTTTATAAATAGGAATATGATACAATAAGTCCATACAACAATCATCACATGATTGGCTCTAGGGCTTTCACTAACAATCTCCCACTAGCACTAGCGCCAATCACTATAGTATCTAATACCCAATGACCTAGTGTGACCATCATGCTTTTCTGTGTCAAAGCCTTGGTTAAGGGATCTGCGATGTTAGCCTCTGTGGGTACTTTGTAAATCTTCACATTTCCTAAATCGATAATCTCTCGAATGAGATGGAAGCGTCGTTGTATGTGTTTGGTCCGCTGGTGTGAGCAAGGTTTCTTAGCCTATACAATCGCTCCATTGTTGTCACAATAGAGCTCTATAGGATCTGCTATGCTAGGAACTGTTAGTAATATATGAGAGATGTCCTAAGGCAATCGCCTTATGTATGAACCATTTATATGATAAATGAAGATTCACTATTTGAGTATACATGTTTTATGTATTTGATTGGATCTTAAACTCATTTACTGAATGTCACGTCGATTCACGGCATGAGAGAATTTGTGATTGGATCACAACTAGTGAGTATCTCTACATGTGTAATTGTGATGTATCGGAATTATCCTAGTCGATGAATTGATGGATTTGGACACCATCGATTACATCGAGATTCTTACAGGTATACTCCTTGGTGTATCAAGCGGTGATTCTCCTTTTGGAGACATAGTGATGTCGGAGTTAATCGTGGATGCTAGTTATGGTAACTAGTTCATTGGAGTGACCCGGTAGTAAGACTTCATATGGTTCTCTGCATATATAGATATGTCAATGAAGTTCTTCTGTGGCTTAAGTGCGATGTTCCTTTGACTTGCGGTATTCAAGTCATCTTGATCATGAGACTTATGCTTTGACATCTTAAGCAAACATCTCAGGAGATGTGGACCAGATGATTGGGTATAAGTTGAAGTGATCGAAGGTGTTTGAATAGCCTATAAAGATTCACCACTCCTTGCGAGGAGATGTATACCCATGGCCTCTCGTCGGATTGTTACTAAAGTCTTTGGCCAAAGCATTACATGTTTAGAGTAAGGTACTCTTGATACATGTGGAGTAACTAGAATCCGTAGGGACGAGAAATGATACTTGGGCTAGGTGTGGCGTGAGTCGACCTAGTGAGGTGACACAATAGACCATGTCACGAACCAAGTGGGTATAAGATGAGTGAAGGGAATGGGGCACGATTCATTCGAGCTCTTGAAGGGTTTGAGAAATAGTTACGGATCAGCGTTGATCTTTTCGGTTAATTGGGGATCATGATGTACTACTAGGTGCCACTCATGATCGTTCTATAATTAATGGTTAATTATAGGCGGCCAACATAAACCGAGAACCTATTTGGTCACACGCACAACGAGTGTAATCCAAAGGATTTAAAACGAGCTTGAGAATGGGATTCTCAGACCGAGAGAAACTATGTTTGGTTGGACCAAACATAAAGCGAGCATGAAATTGTTTCAGTCGCAATGGAAGCGTGGATGGGCTGCGTCTTATGAAGACGTAATGGATGGACCAAAATGGTTTGGTTCTAATACAATGGAGGAGGATAAACCAAAGGGTTTGGTTTATATTAAACGAATGAACCAAAGGTTGGTTCGGTTCGTTTTAACTTAAAATAAACCATCATGGTTTGGTTTATTTTAACTTATCTTAATGGAGCGGGTTAACGGGCTTTATGGATATGATCCATTAACCATTAAGAGAATTAGTTCTCTATAAAATAGGGCTTAAACCCTAATCCAAAACCCTAATCAAGAGTTGCCGCCCAACCTTGTGTTGCCGCCCCTCCCTCTCCTCCCCTAGTCGGCGCCAACCCTAGGATTGCCGCCGCCCAGGTTTTGTGCCGCCGTCCAAGTCATTGCCGGCGACCAAGCTTCAGCCGGTGAACACTCTGGCGACCCTCCGGTGATCCCCTATAGGTTTGGCATCAAGGTGAGGCTTTTCTTTCCTTGGTTGGCCGGCGCCTATATCCTCCACCAAGCTGTCCAGTTTTCTGGACAGCTTCTCCTCCTCTCGTCGGAGCGTCGTTTGGACGACGGTTAGTGCTCTGATAGTGCCTAACTTACCGAGGATTTGATCTCCGGTAATCCTCTGAGGTGGAGGACGAAGGATTCGTCAATTGGTTGACGAAAACCTCTCCGGAGAAGCGAGTTTTGAGAACTCGTTTTAGGATCCGAATTTGGATTCGGATCGTGATCATCTCTCGATCACGTCGTCTTCAACACGAGGCTAGTAACCCGTACGAAGACGAAGCTCGTGACTTAGCGAAGTCATCCCGAGGAGCTCGGCGTGGATACGGATAGAGACGATTCTTACGAGGATCGTTCCGGTTGATGTCGTTCCCGCTACACGTCATACGGAAGGTATAACGTAGATAATTTTCTTTTATTGCAAATTTTAATTTACGGTTATGTCTACACTTGTTGTAATAGCATGCGTGTGTTGTGTGTGTTGTAATAAATATAGATTTATTATTTTTAATTGCTTTCGCTGTGCTCATGTTTACGAAACATGATCGAACACACACACGCCGCGGTGCCGGAAACCCAACAGGAACCACCCCAAGATCAGTAATGAAATTATGGATTCAAACTGCCTCCTTTGCTGCCTCTGATGTAGCAATATACTCGACCTCTATTGTAGAATCAGCAATTGTGTCCTGCTTCAAACTCTTCCGGCTCACAGCGCCACCATTCAAGCAAAACACGAACCTTGACTGCGATCTATAATCATCCTGGTCAGTTTGGAAGCTGATATTACTATAACCCTTTACAGCTAGCTCCTCATCGCCTCTAAATATCAAGAAATATTCATTAGTCCTTCTCAAGTACTTAAGAATATTCTTGACTACTATCTAGTGATGCTCACCTGGATCTGACTGGTATCTACTCGTCATGCTCAAAGCATACAAGACATCAGGACGAGTACATAACATGGCGTACTTGATATATCCTATGGCAGATGCATAAGGGATCTTATCCATGTGGTCTCTCTCCTCTCTAGAAGGGGAACTTTGAGTCTTCGAAAGACTCACACCATGTGACATTGGCAAAAGTCCTTTTTTGGAATTCTGCATGGCAAACCGTAGTAATACTGTGTCAATATATGTACTCTGACTTAGTCCAAGCAATCTCTTAGATCTATCTCTATAGATCTTGATGCCTAGAATATATGCTGTTTCATCTAAGTTTTTCATTAAGAAGCACATCCCCAGCCAAGTTATCACAGACTGTAGCGAAGGTATGTCATTCCCAATGAGTAGTATGTCATCCACATACAATACAAGGAAGACAACTGTATTTCCATTAACCTTCTTGTAGACACAGGGTTTATCTTCATTCTTGATGAAACCAAACTGTTTGATCGCATCATCGAATTGACAACTCCGAGAAGCTTGCTTTAGCCCATAAATGGATCTTTACAGCTTGCATACTTTCCCAGTATGTTGTGGATCTACAAAACCCTCAGGCTGTGTCATGTACACATCCTCGAGCAAGTTTCCATTTAGAAACGCAGTTTTGACATCCATCTGCCAGATCTTATAATCATGGTATGCTGTAATAGCAAGCATGATTTGAATAGACTTAAACATCACCACTGGAAAAAAAAAGTTTCATCATAGTCAATACCATGAATTTGCTTGAAACCTTTAGCCACCAAACTACCCTTATAGGTATGCGTAAGTCCATCCATGTCAGTCTTTCTCTTAAAGACCCACTTACACCCAATGGGTTTGACGCCTTCAGGTGGATTAACCAAAGTCCATCCATGTACTTGGTTGGTGTACATGGATTCCATGTCAGATCTCATGGCCTCTAGCCATTTCTTAGAATCTGGGTTCATCACAGCTTCCTGATAGGAGGTATGCTCATTCTCAATGAGCATAACGACATCATAATCAGACAAGAGAAATGAATATCTCTCAGGCTGATGACATACCCTATCAGACCTGCGAAGAGGTAGGTCTACCTGAACAGGTGGTTGTTCCACAACTCTTTGTGCAACAATCTCATCACCCACAACACTTTGTGGTTCATGTTCAACCTCCATCAAGGCATCAGTGCTATTGTCCTTATCTTGAATTTCTTCAAGATCGAACATACTCCCACTGGTTTTTCTAGAAACAAAATCCCTTTCTATAAATACCCCAGTTTTTGCCACAAACACTTTGTGTTGACGGGGAATGTAGAAGTAATATCCCTTCGTTTCCTTGGGATATCCAACAAAATAGCACTTATCGAATTTGAGTCCCAGTTTGTCTAAGACTTGACGTCGAACGTAAGCCTCACAACCCCAAATCCTCATGAAAGACATCTTGGGATTTTTCCATGTCCATATCATATATGGTGTCTTTATCACATCCTTGTATGGTACATGGTTAAGTGTGAAGGTTGCTGTGTCTAAAGCATATCCCCAAAAGGATATAGGAAGATCTGTGTGACTCATCATAGATCGTACCATATCTAATAGTGTACGATTCCTCCTTTCGAATACACCATTCTACTGTGGTGTTCCAGGAGGAGTGAGTTGGGATAGAATCCCACACTCAACTAGATAGTCACGGAACTCATGGCTAAGGTATTCACCACCTCGATATGATCGAAGTATCTTAATAGTCTTGCCTATCTGGTTTTGTACTTCATTCTTGAATTCTTTGAGCTTTTCAAAGGATTCCAACTTATGTGTCATCAGATACACATAACCATATCTACTAAAGTCATCAATAAATGTAATGAAGTACCTATAACCACCTCTAGCAGCAACATTGAAAGGACCGCATACATCACTATGTATAAGTCCTAACAAGTCTGTTGCTCTTTCGCTGTGTCCACTAAAAGGAGTCTTGGTCATCTTGCCTAGAAGGCAAGACTCGCATGTCTCATATGATTCAAAATCAAATGAATCCAGCAGCCCATCCTTATGGAGCTGGGATAAGCGACTCTCAGTTATGTGATATAAGCGACAATGCCAGAGATAGGTTTGGTTCAACTCATTTGACTTGAACCTTTAGGTACTTATGTTATAGATGGGGCTCTCTAAGTCTAGAATGTAGAGTCCATTCATTAGAGGTGCACTAAAATAGAATATATCATTTAAATAAACTGAATAACATTTGTTCTTTATTATAAATGAAAAGCCTTTCTTGTCCAAACAAGAAATTGAAATTATGTTTTTAGTTAAAGCAGGACCATAACAACATTCATCTAGTTCTAGTACAAGCCCAGAGGGCAGAGATAGAAAATAAGTTTTTACAACAACAGCAGCAATCCTTGCTCCATTGCCTACT
The DNA here is from genome assembly GCA_025175895.1 of Wurfbainia villosa. NCBI lineage: Eukaryota > Viridiplantae > Streptophyta > Magnoliopsida > Zingiberales > Zingiberaceae > Wurfbainia > Wurfbainia villosa. The sequence continues at coordinate 108,972,243 of CM045987.1, read as the reverse complement.
CGTAGGTCCACCTCGCCCTTCATCAATGCCCTGTTATTTCTCAGCGCCTGCACATTGGTACAAATGTGAGATGCACATCCAGTATCTAATACCCATGATGAAGAAATAGATAGATTGACTTCTATAACATTTATACCTGAAGTAGAAGTCTCACTTCGCTTCTTCTTAAGATCTTCAGGTATGCTTTGACGTTACGCTTCTAGTGTCCATCTTCCTTACAGTAGAAGCAAGTTCCTTCCTTGCCCACCCCTCCTTTCGGTTTCAGTGCCTTGCCTTTGCCCTTGGCTTGGGACTTTCCCTTACCTTTAGGCTTGCCCTTGCCTTTCTTCTTTTGCACCATCAAAATAGAGTCAGATTTTCCCTTATTATGGTTGAGCTCAGCAGTTCTCAACATGCTAAGCATCTCAGGCAGTGGCTTATCAATTTCATTCATGTTGTAATTAATGACACATTGATTGTAGCTTTGTGGCAAAGATTGCAAGATCAAGTCAGTGGCCAGCTCTTGGCCAAGTGGGAATCCAAACCTCTGAAGGTTTTCTATATACCCAATCATCTTGAGTACATATGGACCTATGAGAGTCCCATCTTGCATCTTGGACTGAAACAATGCCTTAGAGATCTCATATCTCTCGTGCCTTGCTTGTCCTTGATATAGTTGACGAAGATGTTCAACCATATCATAAGAATTCATGAACTCGTGTTGCTTTTGAAACTCAAAGTTCATGGTCGCGAGCATGAGACATGACACATCTAATGCATCATCTTGATGCTTCTTATAAGCATCTCGGTCAGTTCGCGAGGCAGTGGCAGGAGGTGCCTCCGGAATGGGCTGCTCCAGGATGTACAGTTTCCTTTCTTGGTTGAGAACAATTCTCAGATTTCTATAATAGTCCAAGAAATTAGCTCCATTGAGCTTGTCCTTCTCAAGAACAGAACGCAGGGAGAGAGTGTTCGTGTTTGTCGACATGGTAATCTACAACATACACAATGCAGAAAATTAATATCATATTCCATTTATCATTTAATTAGGCCTTTAATCAAATGATGCTCCCACTAAATTATAGGACTTTTGTAGAATCGAGTCATGGATGTGGTCAAACCACATTACCAGATTCATACAAACTAGCTATAAATCTTGCGGGACAAGATCCACATCATACTATGCCTTGAGTTAGCTTTGGCTAAATCATCCAAGACTTAGTATGATCGGTAGGTAACACATTACCGATTACATCTCTATGTAACTCTTGTTTATAGGATCAAGATCCACATTTACAAAAACCTTGAGTTAGCTTTGGCTAAATCGCCCAAGATTTAATGTAAATGTAATCTTATCCTACCTTTCCAACGGTTGGAATATGCCTATAGGTTTACTCGATCTAATTGAGTTAACTAGTTTTACTCAATCTAATTGAGTTTATTCTCACCCAAGCTGTGATAGACGGGACCAAGATTGTGCCTCCGCACCCTACCAAGATAATATGCGTTGCTCTGCTTTGGCAGATTCAACAACAACAAATGATCGAGGTAGTGATGGGTATCAAAACTTGATAGACATTTTTGAGTTGATTCAATTAAGATCTAATCTAATCATGAATGTGTATCATATATGCATCACGACCTTTATTACCTTACACTAGCATGCATCACATACATACAAGCAATATACTAGCATGCATCATATACATACAAGCAAAATATCCTAGCATGCATTATATACATACAAGCATAATTTACTAGCATGCATCACATACATACAAGAAAAACAAATATATATATATATATAAATTAATTGTGATGAGGTCATGGCCCTACTACGATCTTCTCAAGCCAATGAGAAGATCAGACGGTCAACCTAGGGTTAGCGGCTTCTCCAAGCGGCTCCTTTGACCGCCATGTGTCGTCGGCACCCTCCTCGTAACTCCGTCAACTAGTGGACCTTCCACCACTCCATTTTGTACATTACAAACATGAAACTCGAGTTACATTCGAGTCTAAAACTATTTACAACTGAAATTTTAAAAGAAGAGGCACGATGCGCAGGTCACATACCCTATACAACATGCACAACCACAAAAACGGCGCGCAAGCTGTATTATGAATTACAACACATTTATCCAATCACATTGGGGTTCTTGGGCCATGGCCATCACAGAATTATACATAATTCTAAATTATATATTTCACTGAAATTTCTATAATTTTTTCTATTTTTTTTCAATTTTATGAGTCACATCTCTATAACGGTCCCGTTAAGCGATTTTCGGGCGCGATCACGGGATAATGCCCCTTGCGGGGTTAGGGCCAGCGCCCCTTCTCACAAAATGAACTTTGCGAGTGTCCCATCTTGATCTTACAGCGACTTAAGTTGCTGTCCCAAAAACCTAAAGCGAGAATTTCACCGTTTCTGAGAGTTTTTCTCGGTGGTTGAAGCCTACAAGTGTCCCAACACTTATTGCTTTGACTCTTCGAGAAAAATACCCAAATAATCTATAAAAATTGAAAATTTACAGAAACTTACAGATCTGTAATTTTTATATCTAATACAAAAATTACAAAACTAAACCACATACATGCCATGCGTGGCTCGATACCTTTGTTGGACTATCCGAGTGCAAAACCGCTTTTGTATTGCGAAACCCAGTACGGATCCGTGCGAAGATAAACAAAAACTACATGTATGTGTTTAAAACCTTAGATCTACTCTAGATCTACATGTTAAGAGTTTTATCCTTGATGCGACGCCCTTCGCTTATCCCGCTCGTCCAAATGGCTTGTCGGAACTCGAGAGTGTCAAGTGTATACTCCCCTATTGGTATCCACAATCCCTTGCTAATTGGGAATTATCTTGAGGAATTTTTTTAGAAATTTAAAAGGGATTTGTATGACCATTTAGGAGGAAGATTAAAACCTATATGGATGTGGGGTCCAGTTGTGTTAGATAGGATTTGAGCTAGGCTGGCTCTGTTGGACTATCCGAGCCGCAAAAACTACTTTTTGCGTTGTGGAAACCCCGAAAGTCGGCCACAGATCCGTGCGAAGGTAAATAAAAACTACATGTATGTGTTTAATACCTTTAGATCTACTCTAGATCTACATGATAAGAGTTTACCCTTGAAGTGATGCCCTTCGCTTATCCCGCTTGTCCAAACGGATTGCCAGAACTCGAGAGTGTCAAGTGTACACTCCTCTATTGGTATCCACACAAGCAATAGGTGGAGAAAAGACAATCTTGAGTGTGCTAGCACTCCTTGAAGTCCACGGCAAGATGAGGAAGAGAAAGGAGAGAGCTTGAGGGAAGAACCAAGGAAGAAGATGATGAAGTTACCACCAATTAACTTCCCACTCATAACCCACATCAAGAGTGGGCGACCACTTCATGGAGGGGGGGGTGGTTAGGGTTACATGCATGCATGTAACTCCAAGAGTCAATGACTCTTAGTCTCCCTCATGAGGTGGCACCCCATGATAAGTCCATGATGATGTGGAACATTATCATTGGCTGACCCCCATGCCAAGTTACCATGATATGGCAATTGGTCAAGTCAAAATTGACCATTCATCTTCCCTCTCAAGTCAAGTCAAACTTGACCTCTTATCTGCCATGGTTGATCAAATCTAACCATTTGATTCAAGTCAATTTGATTTAATGAATCTTTATTCATTATTTTAAATTGACTCAATGAATCAAATCTAAATTAGACTCATTCAACACTTGAATCAAATTGAGTCTAACTCAATTAGTCTAATTTTGATTACTCTTAATCCAATTTGGTTCATCCCATGAACCTAATCCTCATGCTTCATCATATGAACCTAATCTCCATCTAATTGCCCTTTGTGTGTGACCCTATAGGTTCTTGTAACATTGACAATGCTCCTAAACAGATTTAGAAACATAAGCAATGAGCGGTATCTAGCAACACATCATTGCTACCCAAGTTACAAGAATGTTGAGATCCAACATCACCTTTGTGACTAATAATTGTGACTCTCACAATATGTGACAATGTCCCTCTATCCTTGACATCTAGATTGACCAATTGAGGCATAGACCGTGTCATCCTCGGTACAATCTATATCTTGAACTCCAAGTAGACTCACTCTAATCAAATGAGCTCAATATCTCATATTAGCTCATTTGGGTATGACCATGCACTTCGTGGTGTCACTCTATCAAGAATAACGATGTCACTCCCATCATATAGGAGGGATAGATCCCATCTACATCACTCACATTCCTACGCATAATTTGTTACATACCCAGTAATCGCCTTTATAGTCCACCCATTTATGGGCGACGTTTGGCGAAGTCAAAGTATGCAACTCCTTATGTAGGAAACCATGGTGACTTTAGGTCCAAGGACTAATAGTCACATGAGAAAGTATATGACACTCATATAACGATCCATGATACTTTCTCATGGCGGGTCATTCAGTATACATTCTCCAATGCATACCCATGTGTCAACTTGATATCTCATATCCATGACTTGTGAGATTAAGTCATCGAGTTGACCTACATGCTAGTCTCTACGCATTAACATTGTCCCTGAATGTTAATACTTGACTAGGAAAGATTAAGAGTAGTGTTCTCTATATCATCTTATTATCGATTCAACCAATCGATTGATATAGATAAGAACCTTCTACTCAAGGACGTTATTACATTTAGTTATTTGGCACCAATACAAGTAAATATAATAATCATGTCTTTATAAATAGGAATATGATACAATAAAGTCCATACAACAATCATCACATGATTAGCTCTAGGGATTTCACTAACAATCTCCCACTAGCACTAGTGTCAATCACCGTAGTATCTAATACCCAATGACCTTGTGTGACCATCATGCTTTTTCTATGCCAAAGCCTTGGTCAAGGGATCTGTGATGTTAGCCTCTGTGGGTACTCTGCAAATCTTCACATCTCCTCTATCGATAATCTCTCGAATGAGATGGAAGCGCCATAGTATGTGTTTGGTCAGCTGGTGTGAGCGAGGTTCCTTAGCTTGAGCAATCGCTCCATTGTTGTCACAATAGAGCTCTATGGGATATGCTATTCTAGGAACCACCCCAAGCTCAGTAATGAACTTGCGGATCCAAACTGCCTCCTTTGCTGTCTTTGATGCAGCAATATACTCGACCTTTATTGTAGAATCAACAACTGTGTCATGCTTCGAACTCTTCCAGCTCACAGTGCCACCATTCAAGCAAAACACGAACCATGACTGCGATTTATAATCATCATGGTCAGTTTGGAAGCTGGCATCGTTGTAACCCTTTACAGCTAGCTCCTCATTGCCTCCAAATATCAAGAAATATTCTTTAGTCCTTCTTAAGTACTTAAGAATATTCTTGACTGCAATCCAGTGACGCTCTCCTGGATCTGACTGGTATCTACTCGTCATGCTCAAAGCATATGAGACATCAAGATGAGTGCATAGCATGACCTACATGATAGATCCTATGGCCGATGCATAAGGGATCTTATCCATGCGGTCTCTCTTCTCTATAGAAGAGGGACTTTGAGCCTTCGAAAGATTCACACAATGTGACATCGGTAGAAGTCCCTTCTTGGAATTATGCATGGCAAACCGTTGTAATACCGTGTCAATATATGTACTCTGACTTAGGCCAAGCAATCTCTTAGATCTATCTCTATAGATCTTGATGCCTAGAATAAAGGTTGCTTCACCTAAGTCCTTCATTGAGAAGCACGTCCCCAGCCAAGTCTTCACAGACTGTAGCGAAGGGATGTCATTCCCAATGAGTAGTATGTCATCCACATATAATACAAGGAAGACAACTATGTTCCCATTAACCCTTTTGTAGACACAGGGTTCATCTTCATTCTTGATGAAACCAAACTATTTGATCGCATCATCGAATCGAAGATTCCAACTCCGAGAAGCTTGTGTAGCCAATAAATGGACCTTTGCAGCTTGCATACTTTCCCAGTATGCTGTGGATCCACAAAACCCTCAGGTTGTGTCATGTACACATTCTCGAGCAATTTTCCATTTAGAAATGCAGTTTTGACATCCATCTGCAAGATCTCATAATCGTGGTATGCTGTAATAGAAAGCATGATCCGAATGGACTTAAACATCACCACTGGAGAAAAGGTTTCATCATAGTCAATACCATGAATTTTTTTGAAACCTTTAGCCACCAATCGACCCTTATAGGTTTGCGTATGTCCATCTATGTCAGTCTTTCTCTTAAAGACCCACTTACACCCAATGGGTTTGACGGCTTCAGGTGGATCAACCAAAGTCAATACTTGGTTAGTGTATATGGATTCCATCTCGGATCTCATGACCTCTAGCCATTTCTGAGAATCTGGGCTCATCACAGCTTTCTGATAGGAGGTAGGCTCATTCTCAATGAGCATAACATCATCATGGTCAGACAAGATAAATGAATATCTCTTAGGCTGACGACGTACCCTATCAGACCTGCGAAGAGGTAGGTCTACCTGAACAGGTGGTTGTTCCACAACTCTTTGTGCAACAAACTCATCGCCCATAACACTTTGTGGTTCCTATTCAACCTCCATCAAGGCCTCAGTGCTATAGTCCTTATCTTGAATTTCTTCAAGATCGAACGTACTCCCACTAGTTTTTCTAGAAACAAAATCCCTTTCTCGAAATACCCCAATCTTTGCTACAAACACTTTGTGCTGATTGGGAATGTAGAAGTAATATCCCTTCGTCTCCTTGGGATATCCAACAAAATGACACTTATCGAATTTGGGTCCCAGTTTGTCTGAGACTTGTCGTCGAACGTAAGCCTCACAACCCCAAATCCTCATGAAAGACATCTTGGGATTTCGCCCTGTCCATATCGTATATGGTGTCTTTATCACAGCCTTAGATGGTACACGGTTAAGTGTGAAGGCTACTGTGTCTAGAGCATATCCCCAAAAGGATATAGGAAGATCTGTGTGACTCATCATAGATCGTACCATATCAAATAGGGTACGATTCCTCCTTTCGGATACACCATTTCATTGTGGTGTTCTTGGAGGAGTGAGTTGGGATAGAATCTCACACTCAGCTAGATAGTCACGAAACTCATGGCTAAGGTATTCACTACCTCGATCTGATCAAAGTATCTTAATACTCTTGCCAAGTTGGTTTTGTATTTCATTCTTGAATTCTTTGAACTTTTCAAAGGATTTAGATTTATGTGTCATCAGATACACATAACCATATCTACTGAAGTCATCGATAAATGTAATGAAGTACCTGTAACCACCTCTAGCAGCAACATTGAAAGGACCACATACATCACTATGTATAAGTCCTAACAAGTCTGTTGCTCTTTCACTATGTCCACTAAAGGGAGTCTTGGTCATCTTGCCTAGAAGGCAAGACTCGCATGTCTCATATGATTCAAAATCAAATGAATCCAGCAGTCCATTATTATGGAGCTGGGATAAGCGACTCTCATTTATGTGACCTAAGCGACAATGCCAAAGATAGATTTGGTTCAACTCATTTGACTTGAACCTTTTGGTACTTATGTTATAGATGGGGATCTCTAAGTCTAGAATGTAGAGTCCGTTCATTAGAGGTGCACTACAATAGAACATATCATTTAAATAAACTGAACAACATTTATTCTTTATTATAAATGAAAATTCTTTCTTGTACAAATAAGAAATCGAAATTATGTTCGTAGTCAAAATAGGCACATAACAACATTCATCTAGTTCTAGTACAAGCCTAGAGGGTAGAGATATATCATAAGTTCCTACAGCAACAATAGAAACTCTTGCACCATTGCCTACTCGTAGGTCCACCTCGCCCTTTGTCAATGCCCTGCTATTTCTCAGTGTTTGCACATTGCTATAAATGTGAGATGCACATCCAATATCTAATACCCATGATGAAGAAATAGATAGATTGACTTCTATAAGATTTATACCTGAAGTAGAAGTCTCACTTCTCTTCTTCTTAAGATCTTCTAGGTATGCTTTGCAATTACGCTTCTAGTGTCCAGCTTCCTTACAGTGGAAGCAAGTCCCTTCTTTGGCCACCCCTCCTTTCGGTTTCAGTTCCTTGCCTTTGCCCTTGGCTTGGGACTTTCCCTTACCTTTAGGCTTGCCCTTGCCTTTCTTCTTTTACACCTTCAAAATGGAGTCATATTTTCCCTTCTTAAGGTTGAGATCAGCAGTTCTCAACATGCTGAGCATCTCAGGCAGTGGCTTATCAATTTCATTCATGTTGTAATTCATGACAAATTGATTGTAGCTTTGTGGCAAAGATTGCAAGATCAAGTCAGTGTCCAGCTCTTGGCCAAGTGGGAATCCCAACCTCTGTAGGTTTTCTATGTACCCAATCATCTTGAGTACATATGGACCTACGAGAGTCTCATCTTGCATCTTGGACTGAAACAATGCCTTAGAGATCTCATATCTCTCGTGCCTTGCTTGTCCTTGATATAGTTGACGAAGATGTTCAACCATTTCATAAGAATTCATGAACTTGTGTTGCTTTTGAAGCTCAAAGTTCATGGTCGCGAGCATGAGACATGACGCATCTAATGCATCATCTTGATGCTTCTTGTAAGCATCTTTGTCACCATGCGAGGCAAGGGCGTGGAGGTGCCTCCGAATGGGCTGCTCCAGACGCATACACTTCCTTTCTTGGTTGAGAACGATTCTCAGATTTCTATAACAGTCCAGGAAATTAGCTCCATTGAGCTTTTCCTTCTCAAGGACAAAACGCAGGGAGAGAGTGTTCGTGTTTGCCGACATGGTAATCTACAACATACACAATGCAGAAAATTAATATCATATTCCATTTATCATATAATTAGGTCTTTAATCAAATGATGCTCCCACTGAATTATAGGACTTTCGTAGAATCGAGTCATGGATGTGGTCAAACCACATTATCAGATTCATACAAACTAGCTATAATTCTTGCGAGACAAGATCCACATCATACTACGCTTTGAGTTAGCTTTGGCTAAATCGCCTAAGACTTAGTATGATCGGTAGGTAACACATTACCGATTACATCTCTATGCAACTCTTATTTATAAAATCAAGATCCACATTTACAAAAGACCTTGAGTTAGCTTTGACTAAATCGCCCAAGATTTAGTGTAAATGCGATCTTATCCAATCTTTCCAACGGTTGGAATATGCCTATAGTTTTACTCGATCCAATTGAGTTAACTAGTTTTACTCAATCTAATTAAGCTTATTCTCACCCAAGCTGTGATAGGCGGGACAAAGATTGTCCCTCCGCACCCTACCAAGATAATATGCGGTGCTCTGCTTTGGCAGATTCAACAACAACAAATGATCGAGGTAGTGATGGGTATCAAAACTTGGTAGGCATTTTATGAGTTGATTCGATTAAGATCTAATCTAATCGTGAATGTGTATCATATACGCATCAAGGCCTTTATTACCCTACACTTGCATGCATCACATACATACAAGCAATATACTAGCATGCATCATATACATACAAGTAAAATATTCAAGCATGCATCATATACATATATATATATATATTAATTGTGATGAGGTCATACCTACTAGCGATCTTCTACAAGCCAATGAGAAGATCGGACGGTCAACCTAGGGTTAGCGGCTTCTCCAAGTGCCTCCTTTGGGCGTCATGTGTCGTTGGCACCCTCCTCGTAACTCCGTCTACTAGTGGACCTTCCACCGCTATTTTTGTACATTACAAATATGAAACTCGAGTTACATTCGAGTCTAAAACTTTTTACAACTGGAATTTTAAAAGAAGAGGCACGACGTGCAGGTCGCATACCCTATACAACATGCACAACCATAAAAACGGTGCGCAACCCGTATTATGAATTATAACACATTTATCATCCAATCATATTGGAGTTCTTGGGCCATGACTATCACAGAATTATACATAATTATGAATTATGTATTTTACAGAAATTTCTATTATTTTTCCTATTTTTTTCAATTTTATGAGTCACCTATCCGTAACGGTCCCGCTAAGCGATTTTCGGGCTTGATCGTGGGACAATGCTCCTTTCGGGGTTAGGGGCAGCGCCCCTACTCACAAAATGAACTTTGCGAGTGTCCCATCTAGATCTTAAAGTGACTTAAGTCACTATCCCAAAAACGTAAAGCGAGATTTCGCCGTTCCGAAGAGTTTTTCTCGGTGGTTGAAGCCTACAAGTGTCCCAACACTTGTTGCTTCGACTCTTCGAGAAAATTACCCAAAAAATTCTATAAAAATAGGAAATTTACAGAAACTTATAGATCTGTAATTTTTATATCTAATATAAAAACTATAAAAATTAAACACATACATGCTTCGCACGTGGCTCTGATACCACTGTTGGACTATTCGAGCCGCAAAAACCACTTTTTGCATTTCGAAAACCCCGGAAGTCGGCCACGGATCCGTGCGAAGGTAAATAGAAACTACATGTATGTGTTTAATACCTTTAGATCTACTCTAGATCTACATGATAAAATTTTACCCTTGAAGCGATGTCATTCGCTTATCCCGCTCGTCCAAACGGATTGCCGAAACTCGAGAGTGTCAAGTGTACACACCTTTATTGGTATCCACACAAGAAATAGGTGGAAAAAAGACAATCTTGAGTGTGCTAGCACTCCTTGAAGTCCACGGCAAGATGAGGAAGAGAAAGGAGAGAGCTTGACGGAAGAACCAAGGAAGAAAATGATGAAGTTACCACCAATTAACTTCCCACTCATAACCCACATCAAGAGTGGCCGACCACTGGTTGATCAAATCTAACCACTTGATTCAAGTCAATTTGATTTAATGAATCTCTATTCATTATTTTAAATTGACTCAATGAATTAAATCTAAATTAGACTCATTCAACACTTGAATCAAATTGAGTCTAACTCAATTAGTCTAATTTTGATTACTCTTAATCCAATTTGGTTCATCCCATGAACCTAATCCTCATGGTTCGTCATATGAACCTAATCTCCATCTAATTGCCCTTTGTGTGTGACCCTATAGGTTCTTGTAACGTTGGCAATGCTCCTAAACTGATTTAGGAACATAAGCAATGAGCGGTATCTAACAACACATCATTGCTACCCAAGTTACAAGAATGTTGAGATCCAACATCACCTTTGTGACTCTCACAATATGTGACAATGTCCCTCTATCCTTGACATCTAGATTGACCAATTGAGGCATAGATCGTGTCATCCTCGGTACAATCTATATCTTGAACTCCAGGTAGACTCACTCTAATCAAATGAGCTTAATATCTCATATTGACTCATTTGGGCATGGTCATGCACTTCGTGGTCTCACTCTATCAAGAATAACGATGTCACTCCCATTATATAAGAGGGATAGATCTCATCTACATCACTCACATCCCTCCGCATAATTTGTTACATACCCAGTAATCGCCTTTATAGTCCACCCATTTACGGGTGACGTTTGACAAAGCCAAAGTATGCAACTCCTTATGTAGGGAACCATGGTGACTTCAAGTCCAAGGACTAATAGTCATACTAATAGTCACATGAGAAAGTATATGACACTCATATAATGATCTATGATACTTTCTCATGGCGGGTCATTCCGTATACATTCTCCAATGCATACCCATGTGTCAACTTGATATCTCATATCCATGACTTGTGAGATCAAGTCATCGAGTTGACCTACATGCTAGTCTCTATGCATTAACATTGTCCCTGAATGTTAATACTTGACTAGGAATGATTAAGAGTAGTGTTCTCTATATCATCTCATTATCGATTCAACCAATCGATTGATATAGATAAGAACCTTCTACTCAAGGACATTATTACATTTAGTTATTTGGTACCAATACAAATAAATATAATAACCATGCCTTTATAAATAGGAATATGATACAATAAAGTCCATACAACAATCATCACATGATTGACTCTAGGGCTTTCACTAACAAGCTCAACCACCTAAAACAGCCTGATCGCGAGTTTCTCACTCGTGATAGCTGGTTTCTACCGTGCATTTCTCAGCCATTTTTTTTCTTCACCCGTCACCGACTCTTCTCTTTTAACAAAATGCACAATTTCCTTCTCTTCCAGCCGATGCCGATTCTTCTCCCTCTTGGTTTCTCGCGTGCCACCCTCTTCACCTCCTCGCCGCCGTCGTTCGAGTGTTCCTCACTACCGTTGGTGCTGATCTCCGCCGATCCTTCTTCCCCGATCCCAACAGTGCCGGATCTTGCTCTTCCCTTCTCGTGATTGCTGCCGCCACACAGGGCCGCCTCCTTGAGCAGCTCACTATGCAGTCACCAAGCCACTCATCGTCGACCCTTTATTCTGTCAATCCAACATCGACGCTTCTTCTCCTCGCCCACCATCGCGATGCTTTGTTCCCCCCAATTCCGATCCTGTTCTCTCAATCATGAAGCTCAACTCGTCGGCATCTCTCCTTCCTCTCCGCAGTAGCCTTATCGTCGCTGGCCGTGTTTCCCCTCGCCGTGAGAACCATCTACCATCGGTTTTCCTCGAGCCAGATCTCACTCTCCGGCGTGACCGATCGACGCTGTTCTTGTGCTCGATCATTACTGATGTCCTCCTTCTTCCTCCGATCACTGGCTTCTCTTTCAACTCACTGCTCTCGACTCTCCGATTTCGAGCTGTACCATTCTCTTGAGAGCCAACCACCGCTGAGAGCAATTCGACGCAGTGCCCAACTTGTCCTCGCTATGAGCGACCTCTTTCACCCATCACAGCCGATTGGATTCAGGTCAGTGTATTGGTCAACAACTGCGTTTGGCACAGGGAGGGTAGGCCTTTGTTGCAGTTTCAATTCCTGGTATTTCGCAATCTCTTCCTCTCTTGTTGCAATTTTTGTTGATGTCGATCGGATAGGTATTACTGACAGCCAACTATTTTTCAGATTCGGGATTTCCAGAGGATGGCAACGGTGTCATCACGGCTTGAAAGAACATAGCAATGTAGATTTTTGGATCGAGGGTAGATCTATGAATTAATCATCTCCAATAGCTGGTAATATCCTTGTTCCTTGCTTCTTTCCTTGAATTTAGGGTTGAAGATAAGGAGAAACTGTTGAACAGTGGATTTAGGTTAAGAAATTTGAGTTGGTGAGGATCAAGACTGAAAAAACTCTGATTACATAATGATATGGATATTATGTTGTAGTTATGTGGTTATTAGGTTGTTAATAATAGCTAATGGAGGAAGGTTGTCCTTCTTGTAATGATCTAGTATATGTGATTAAGGGAATGGATTGATCAATAGATGTGAAGGCTTGATTAGGTCAAGTGGATAACTAGATCAATCTAATTGATCGGGATACGAAGTTGATGTAGAATTCGATTCGATTGTTCGTCGTATGCTTGCACTTAATCATAATGTTTGATACGTGCAGGACGTGGATACGAGACAGGTCCTTAGACGTGAAGGCAAATTATATTTCTAGATACTCTATATCAACAGGTGGGTAATTCCTACCCTGGTCAGGTAGTTTTAAATGCATGCAAATTTAGATATATGATCATGTTACCTTGACTCTGTTCTTATTTACTCTTGCACTTGATACCTTACCGTTGATTATTAACTCCATTGCTTCTATCATGTTACATTTTATCAAGATTAGGAGTTATATATATAGGTGATGTAAGTAACCTAGAATTTGTTTAGTTAAGTGCAAATAGTGAAGTCTGGATGACAACCTGATTGTAAATTGGGCAAAGAGGTCATCTGTGGGTAGGTAATGTTTTGAACGTAGGGTTAATTCTAATACCTTTAGGTTGCATGTTTACCACCGACCATGTATTGTGTAAATGGTCAGATGAATTGTACTTAGTGTGTCGCTACGGACCGGTGGTTCTAGCTTGATATAATCAGTTTGAGTACGACTCTCTATAGGATAGAGAGTGCTTCAATTAGATTGGTATGACTCTCTACAGGATAGAGAGTGCGTCGATCAGTTGAGTACAACTCTCTACAGGATAGAGAGTGCATCCATCAGTTAAGTATGACTCTCTGCAGGATAGAGAGTGCGTCGATTAGATTGGTATGACTCTCTACAGGATAGAGAGTGTTATTGTCAGTTGAGTATGACTCTCTGTAGGATAGAGAGTGCGTTGATTTGATTAGTATGACTCTCTATAGAATAGAGAGTCTATGGTAGATGTCTGTATGTGAGACATTGCATTCATGTCATTTGCATGCACGCTGGCGACGTGGTCTCCCTTGTGGTTTAGAGGGTTGTCAATCATCCTGCTTCCACGGTTACTCATAGGAGGAGTAACCGGTGTGAGGGCAGAGCATTATGGTGCCGCACTCTACCACTATAAAAAGTGGTAGTGGGATTTGTGTGTCGTAGTCCTGCGTGTGTGACACTCGATCACTCATGGGTAGAGACTGTCAGAGTGGCCAACAGCAGGGACCCCATCGTGTAGTTTGCTCTTCACGCTTATATGTTACTCGATCATACTGTCCACTCGGCCACTCGAGAGTAGTGGTTGGTGTTGAGTTGGGACAGTTGTCATGTTCGAGCCACCGAGGCCACACTGGGGTCGTGGTAGCTTTAGGGTGAGCTGACATGACCATGCATGCTGTATTGCCGTGACTTATTGCATTTATGCATATTGTCATATATATACATATATGCATGTATATATATATATATATAGATGATTGTGATTAGTATATATATATAGAAGCAGTCTATATATATATGTTTATTGTGATATTTCATTTGATTGTACTATGCTTGCTGTATTTGATTGTACATCATCTTCATACATGCTTCTTGCATCTGTTATACGGTGGTGTCGGATACTTGTATATTTGTTGGATAGACCATTAGATACCTTGACTTGTATCATGTGTATATTGTGAGTTAGTATTACTCTTCTTGTTATATATGTTGGATATATTCTCAGGTTGGATCAGAGTAGCATAGTAGAGTTTCAGGTATGTCTGCGTTATACGTTGTTTATTTGGTTAGACGGTATATGCATGTATTTATATACTGTGTATACCTATGGTACCTTTAGGTTATGCTGTTGAATTACATGTGATATTTAATATATACATGTTTTTCCTATTACCTACTGAGTTTTACTCACTACCACGGACCCTGGGTTTTTCTGTCGCCCGACTTGGAGCACTGCTAGCTGATATCGTCTCATCTCAACTCCGAGAGTCTGGGTTTTTGGATTTTCATTGGTGTTCTGATATGGATTTGGTTTATGTGATGTTTTGTAGTGATTGGACATTGTAAAGGTTGTACCTTTCTTTTTCTGGTTTTGTTATGGTGTTCTGAGTCAGTGTTAGTCATACCGGTATGCATGTGTGTAGTTTGTGATGTTGTTGTGTTTTAGTTTCCGCTGTGGTTTGTTTACATTTATATATATATATATATATATATATATATATATATATATATATATATATATATATATATATATATATATATATATGTTGTTGTTAGTTGCTGCAGGCCTACGAGCCTCAGCATAACAATGCAGATGTTGCCACGCATGTGGGAGATGCCGTCTGCTTGCTTGCACGCAAGATACTTCGGGAACGACAACTACAATCGTATCAGAGCTTTTAGCTGGTCAATGTCATGAACCCTTTAATCTTAAGCCGGCACCTCGAAGTTGCCATGCGCCCTATGTCCATTAAACCTAATGAAAAAACTAAGAGAACTTTCCTACACACCAGAAGGAAGTCCAGCGACACTTGTAACAAACTGGAGACCAAACTCTTCTAGTCGCTAGCCGCAAGAAGTCCAATTCAAAGTTATAAGGGATCGCAAGAAAAGGATGTTATGCTTATCTCAAGCTTCACATTGACACTATCCTTGCTCGTTTTAGCATGCAAACTCCAAGAAAGGTTTCTACCCTTTTAGGCATGGAGTTCCTTTATCTAAAGAGATGTGTCCCAAAACATCAAAGGAGATAGAGGACATGGCGGTTCCTTATGCTTGTGAGGTAGCCTTATGTATGTTATGCTATGTACGACCGGATATATGATATGCATCATTGCATAGCTCATTCTACATGTAATCACAGCAGACATTTGCGGTAAAGCATATATTAGCACACCGGGTAGGGATTATATTCTTTGGTTATGTATCATGATGCATTACTGGTTGTAATCGTGATAGGGAGTAAGTCTACTTGGGTTTTGCATTTACTTTGGAGGTGGAGCCATAGTATGGAGGAGTGCAAATGCATGGCGGACTACCATGGAACTTTGAGTATGTGCGTAATCTGAGGTAGCAAGATGTATTCTGGATATGATTCTCTGGATCCAATTCTAATTTGATCTAACTCAAATTTATTGTGATAACTCAACTTGAAAGAGCCTCGAACCACAAGCGCAGTAAACACATAGAGCGTAAGTACCACCTTATATAGAGAGATCGTAGCGAGGAGAAGGTCTTGTCGCCAAGATTGCATGAGGATATCAAGGCGGATCCATTCACTAAGGCCCTTCAATAGCGTTTGATAGTCGTAGATGGAGGACGATGTATGGATGATGGCCTAGTCTTTAGTATATCTTAGATGTTGGAATGTATATCGCCCTAGCTCTTTTTGTATGAACATTTTATTTTAGAATAAGAATAATATAATCATTGTTTGCACTTTATATATTTATTATATGTGTGTGCATATTGTCTAATATTTTACATTGTAGATAACATGGTGCTTTGGTCATATAGAGGAAGATCATGTTATCTATAAAATATAGGCTCACAACCAAGATAGTTTTGGACAAACCATTGGAATGGTTGTAGTGTAGCTTGGTATTGTTTTGTCTTGAACATAGAGTTACACTAGTACACTTAGGTGTATTGAGCAGGACCGACATAGAGGTGATTGATTAATATTTGACTACATAATCAATGATTGGACTATATAACATGCTCATAATCCCGATATATGGCACATGTAATCGATATTTATATTTACATGTGATTTAAATGTGATATCTCATTATGTGTGAGATTAAATATGATATTATTTAGTTAAATGTATTAATATTGCCATTGTCTATAATACTACTAGGATATCAAGAATAGTGTTCTCATAAGGTTCATCAAAGGAGCCAATGGTTACTTAAATGATATATGAGTTGAGTGGTACTACGAGGAATTAGATGTTAATTAATATGATGCATAAATCAATTAATCAATGGACATTCGATATCTTAAACACGGGAGATATGGATGTACAAATAATATATGGAGCCCATATTGATTTATGGGGTTGGTGAGGTAGTTCAATGATGATGTGGAATGGAACATCATCGATGGATCAAGTTTGTGGTTCCATCCATCGGGTGGCAAGATCCAACTCCTCCTTATGGTCCCTATCGTAATATAATCATTGTGAAGTCTAGATCCAAGAATGTAAAACAAAACTCTAGAACCAGCGGTTGGGATTAAATCCCTAGATCCTAGGGATGAATCCCTAGAATACGGTTGGGATTAAATCTCTAGATGGTTGGATGAAACTCTAGAATCCAGGTTGGGATTAAATCCCTAGACGATTTGATGGGATTAAATCCTAGATCTATTAAATGGGAAAATCCTAGATCCCTGTGATTGGGATGAAACCCTAGATGCATGGTTGGTGGGATGAACCTAGATCCGGTGGATGAAATCCTAGATGGCGGTTGGGATGAAACTTAGATCCGATGGTTGGGATGAAACCCAGAGCAATTGGGATGAAACCCTAGACAATTGGGATCTAGCTTCAGATGAGTTGGGATGAAACCCTAGATCCGAGTAGAGATTAAATCCATCCTAGATGGTGGAGATTAAAGGAGGCTTAAGCCCAATTCTATAAATAGAGGGCTTAGGTTGGGTGGCAAGAATAATTGGTTCAATTGGAGTTAGGGATGCTAGGTTAGCTTTATTGGGGCCATAGTTGTGACAATTAGGCCCATCTTCTTCCATCAAGACTTGGCCGGCGCCCATCCTCTTGGTCCTCTCTTATTCCAGCCAACCTCTCTTCAAGTTGCCTGGTTCACTCTTCTCTACTCCAAGGTGCCGGTTCTCCTTGCATTGGTGGCCACGCCATCCATTCATTCCTCCTTGGGTTTGCTTGGTGGCTAGAAAGGAAGGTTTTGTTGGTTCTTCTCTTTGTTCGCAGGGACAAGGAAGGGAAGAACGCGATCTAGAAGGCTTCTACTGTGATCTTCGCCCACGTCTACAGGAGGATGGACAAGGTATAGATCATAAGGTATAAAGTTTTACAACTTTATTTTCTGATCTTAGCATGTTCTTTATGTGTTGATTATACAAGTGTGTGTATGTATATATTTTATAATCATGGACCCGAAGACAAAACACTGGCGATCCGTCCGTGGCTCAAGCTAACAAGATAGTGATTTGCTTGAACTAGTTTGTTTAGCGATCACTCATTTATGACGCAATAGGTAATGGTGCTAAGGGAAACTCATCCCATCCGGATTAGTTCTTTCATTGGTGAAAATTTTAACAGGGACATGGGAGCCAATGAACCTCTGAAGCAACACTTACATTTTACCTAATAGGGAATGCGATTGGTATGGAGTATAGAGGCCCTAGGATCGACCTAGGTATGTAAAGGGCCATGAAGATGATTGTAAGAGAAGAGATTTTACAAGATGCTTTGTAAGGAAAATCTTACGACTTAGGCTACCAATGTCGTAATTAATCTTATACAGATTGGCGCGACTGACTCCCAGTGGAGATAGGGACCATCCACATCGGCGCCCATCTCTCCACCTTTGTATCACTCTCCCTCTAGTCCACAGATGCACAGAGCCCACCTAGTCCACGACATGAGCCTACACTCTACCACCACCTTTTCTACCTTTCGGGATGCGTACATTGGTGCTCACATCGATACTTTCAGTTTATTCGCCTAGTGACATTTACCTTTGATAGCAGCAGGGCAACGATGGAGGAGCAGACCTCTAGCTAGCGGAGTTTAGGATTCAGGAGCATTTCCGGATGGGATGATACGATGAGGCCCGCATATACTCGGAGAGTGCGTCGCAGATGAGGCAGCACCATGGAGATGGATGATATGCCGCATAAGTGAGGAGGCTAGGAGGAGGAGCACTGAGCCCATCCAGATCCATTGATCAACATGTATGGCATAATCCAGGTTCTCCCAGATCGAGATGAGCTGGACTTTCCACCTCATCCAGAGATAGGTATATTGTTTTTAAGAGGGTGGGAGACCCAAAATCTATTTTTGTTTCTTTTAGTTTCTTTCTATTTTTTCATTCATGCATGCATGAGTTGTTTAGTTTTCTTCCCAAAAATTTTGTCTAAAAGCTACTTACATATTTTTTGAATTGCTTTGGTTGTTCTCATAGGTAGCTTAACTCTATTTATCTTGTGGTATTTTATTCTATTCGTTCTATTGAATGTTCTAGACTTGCACTGGTTAGCTTTATTTTTGCACTTACACATATTGAACATTCTTAAAGGGAAAATCTAGTACATACCTAGTTATGATTCACTTCAATAGTCTAGTACTTTGGAATCCATAGGTGACTTAGGTTTAGCATTTTAGTTAGAGATGCTATTTTCCCATTCAAAAAATTAAAATCCCATTGAGCTAAATAAAAGATTATGAGGATAAAAAAATAGTTGTGGTGGAAATGGCTAGGTGCTTGAGACGAGACGAAACACCTCCCAATTTCTCTCAATACAGACTTTGAGACTTTATGCTAGATCTAGGAATGACCCTCACTTTGGCAAAGTGCCTAAGAGTTGGAAACCTTAGGAAAGCTATGGGGTGTGACGACTTAACTCACCATGGAGGGCATCCCTAAGAATGATTTGCCTAGCACAAGCAGAGCTAACTTAGTGAATTTTTAGAACATACATTTTGCTTTGATTGCAAATACCACGTTTAGTTAGCACATGCTAATTATGGAACAATATCTTTTTAAAATTTTATGGCACTGAGGTTTGCTTGAGAACAAACAAATATTTAAGTCTGGGGGAAGTGATGTGAGCAAAATATATAGGGTTTTAGGAGTAGTTTTCGCTCACATCTTGTTACATTTTGTGTTAGTTTCATGCATATGTTACTATATTCTTGCATGCATTGCCTATTTTCTCTGTTGAGGTTTGCTTGTTGTACTTTGTAGTTAGCTTTTATGGTGACAAAGACCTGAGCAAAAGAAGGTCTTCTTCGACAGGCATAGTGAAGATTTAGGCGTGTGGATTCACACGACCATGTCCAATGGGCAAAGAACATCACACTGCACATGGAGTGAAACACGGTCCAATAGGTCCTCCAATGGATTTGTCACGACTAGGGCTCGGATTTTGCGGCTCGTATGCGATGTCTATGTAGGATCGAAATGAGTGCTAGAGGGGGGGGGGTGAATAGCGCAAAATGGTTTTTCTTTTCTTTTGTTGTAAAAATGATAAGTGAGAGATAAATGCAGCAAAAAAGAGATGGACACAAGGAGTTTTACTTGGTTCACAGCCAACTGGCTGCTAATCCAAGGGCCTAATGGTCCTAGACCACGTACGGAGGGCAATCACTAAAACACTCCTCCTCGTTGGAGGTAGGAGTTACGATTACAAAACTTTCCAAAAACACAAGGATGAGAGACAAGCCCTCTCTCCTTTTGATATAAAAGCTCAAAAACACAAGTTAAATTAATCGACTAAAATGATTACCAACACTTTAACGGTGAAGCCGTGTTGGCATCACATCGTCAGTGGCATCGTCGTAGAAGAGCCAGTGGAGGCGCTTGAGAGCTTTGTAATAATTGTTGTATCTAAGATGTGAAGCACCCTCTATTTGAAGCCTTGTCCACCCACTTGAGATCCGCCACCTCACAACCAATTGAGGGATAAGTTTCACCTTGCTTTGATGCCACCTCACCAAGATTTGGGGATAAGTTGTCACCTTGCTTTTAGTTCCTTTTGCCCATTTTCAGGATACTTTAGTTATTTAATTTTATTTCAATTCGAGTTCTAATTTTAATTCAATTGAATAAATTAATTCTAATTTTAATTGAATTAGAGTAACTCAATTCAAATAAGGGTTAGCTCAAAGCAATATGTAGAAATATTAAATGTGATGGATTTAGATGGTTTCTAACCATCCGATCTCGACTTAGACTTTCATGGAAAGTTTTGGGTCAGATTGTCGACTAAGATCAACTCCTAAACGGAGGATCCGACCTCACTTACGTTCGTCGGACACGAGTCTTACCTTGCACTTACTGTGTCACAGATCTCCAACTCAAGCTTAACTCGCTTCTCGCACACTCAAGTAGACTCATGAGATAACAAAATGACTTAACCTTGTGTCTTTGCTATAATCAAAACACAGTGTTCGATTTCGGTGCCTCACTTGCACCAACAATCTCCCCTTTGATCTATGGCAAAAACACACAAAGTTAAGGAAATTAAGTGCATGAAACAGAAAGACATGAAGCAAAAGTAGGAGTAGTAAAAATATTTCTCAAGTTCTCCCTTAGAGGAACCCTCCTCGACCGAGGGTGAGTACTTGAAAAGACTTTAGTTCTCCAAACAAAAGATAATGAGTTAAGTAAATGGCATTACTTAACTTAGGCTCTTTAGAGTCAAAAATAAGTGCAAGTTAAGTCAAAAGGTTAATTATTCAAAAGGTTTAACTTTTGATTTCTTAACTTGGGCCTTTAAAGTTTTCAATTCCGAAGAGTTGAAACCTAAACCTTACTCCCCCTTAACTTAGGCCAGAATCAAAGTTTTAAGTTAAGTTATCAAATTCAAAAATTTGAATTTATTGAACCTTAACTTTGGCCTTTTCTCCCCCTTTTGACATAAATCAAGAAAAAAAGTAGGGGGGGGTTTTTAAGAAAACCCTAAGTCCAAGCATGATGATTTTGAAAATAGTATGTGAAAATAATTCATCTAAATGTTCAACTCTAGTTTGACTTGATTGAAATGATATTATCAACAAGTCCTGATTAGAGTTGGTTAATATTAGTTGCATATTTATACTCCGAGGTTCATATTGATGCACTTGATCTACATCTTGGAACCTGGAGTAGGGTCCTAACATCTCACGCCGTTCTAGGTGGCTTAATACACACACACATTAACCCTATGTGTTGTGAGATGTGTTGGCTCCTTAAATCTATAGGATCATGATATCTAGGGGAAGTCCTAAACTAGTTCCATTTGCATAAAGAAAAAAAATAAGAAAAATAAAATTTTTGAAAATAGCATTTGAAAACTTTTGCTAACCTATTCTATTACGCACAAGCCCAATTTTCGTCTCAAGAGACTAAATTCGGCTTCGGGTAGTGGTTTAGTAAATAGGTCTGCTAGGTTAGACTTCGAGTCAACATATTCGAGTTGTATGGAGCCGTTGGCTACATGTTCTCGAATGAAATGGTGTTTTACCTCTATATGCTTTGTCCTTGAATGGCATATAGGGTTCTTAGTTAGATTTATCAAACTTATGTTGTCTACAAAAATTTTAGTTTTGGTGAAGTCCAACCTAAAGTCTCGGAGAGTGTGCTTCATCCAAAGAAGCTGAGTTACACACTCACCCATCGCAACATATTCGGCTTCGGTGGTAGATAAGGCAACACAATGTTGCTTCCTACTGCACCAACTCACTAGACTCGAGCCGAGTAGTTGACAACAACCACTCGTGCTCTTTCTATCGAGTTTACTATCGGCATAATCCGAATCGGAGTAGCCGATTAGTTCGAACTCCGTAGATCTAGGGTACCAAATACCAACGTTAAGTGTACCCTTAAGATATCTAAGGATACGCTTAACTAGGGTTAGGTGAGACTCCTTAGCACAGGTTTGAAACCTGGCGCACATACTTACTGCGAATAGGATGTTGGGTCGACTCGCAATTAAGTATAGGAGACTTCCTATCGCGCTCCTATAGTTCTTTAAGTCAATGGACTTACTTTCTAGGTCTTCTCCTATGTTAACATTAATCGCCATTGGGGTGTTTATTATCTTAGCGTCTTGCATTCCAAATCTTTTAATTAACTCCTTAGTGTATTTTTGTTGATATAGGTATATACCATCCTTAGTTTGTTTAATTTGTAGACCTAAAAAGAAACTTAACTCACCTACCAAGTTCATTTCGAACTCACTTTCCATGAGTGAAACGAACTCGTTTAGTAAGGCTGAGTTAGAGGTTCCAAAAATTATATCGTCTACGTAAATTTGAGCTATGAATATTTCTTTACCTAAGGTTTTTACGAAGAGAGTTGGGTAAACTAAGCCTTGGTTAAACCCTTTTGACTTAAGATGGATTGAAAGTCTCTCGTACCAAGCTCGAGGAGCTTGTTTAAGTCCATAGAGAGCTTTCTTAAGTTTTAGAACATGGTCGGGTTTATCTAGATTTTCGAATCCGAGGGGTTGGCTAACATAAACTTCTTCTTTAATGTATCCATTTAGGAATGCCGACTTAACATCCATTTGAAATAACTTAAATCCTCGATGTGCGGCATAAGCTAGCAACATTCGAATGGATTCAAGTCTAGCTACTGGGGCATAGGTTTCGTCGTAATCTAAGCCTTCGACTTGACTAAACCCTTTGGCGACTAACCTGGCCTTGTTTCTAACAACTTCACCTTTATCATCAAGCTTATTTCGAAACACCCACCTTGTTCCAATTATCGTTTTGTCTTTAGGTGGTGGTACTAATTCCCACACTTCATTCCTAGTAAATTGAGCTAGCTCTTCTTGCATTGCAATAATCCAATCGGGATCAAGAAGAGCTTGTTCAATTGATTTGGGTTCTATCTTTGAAATTAAGGAAATTTGACTAAGGTTCCTATAGGATGCTCTAGTTCGAACTCCTAGATTAGGATCTCCTATCACTTGATCGATAGGGTGGTTAATCTGAATCCTAGATTGGGTTGGGTTTGTGTCACCTAATGCTTGATCAATGGGGTGACTTGGTTGAACACTAGTTTGACTCGGATCACTTGTCACTTGGTCGACAAGAGAAGTTGGTTGATGTGGATTAGACTCGATCTCGTTCGAGACGAGTTTGGTATCAGTGGGCTCAACACTTGGGGTCATTAAGGGTTTTGTAGGTTCGGGTACTTCATCGAACACTACATTAATAGTCTCTTCCACTTTAAGGGTATCGTGGTTATATACCCTATAGGCCCTACTCGTGGTTGAGTATCCTAAGAAGATTCCGGTGGAGGTTTTGGATTTGAATTTCCCTAGGTGGTTTTTAGTGTTTAAGATATGTACTTTACATCTAAATACCCTAAAGTACTTGATGTTGGGTACTTTATTGTGATAAATCTCGTACGAGGCCTTAAGGTGCCTCCTTACCATAAGGATCCTATTCTGGACATAGCAAGCCGTGCTAACGGCTTCTGCCCAAAACCTATCAGGTAGGTCTTATTCATTCAACATGGTCCTAGCGGCTTCTTGTAGAGTTCGGTTTTTCCGCTCTACTAGGCCATTTTGTTGAGGGGTCCTAGGGCAAGAGAATTCATGGTGGTATCTGTTTAGGTTACAGAAGTCGGTGAACCTTTGATTTTCGAATTCACCACCATGATCTCTTCTAAGTCTTTTAACCTTAAGGTTTTTTTGATTCTCGATTAATTTGAATAGATTGATTAATTGATCTAGGGTATCATTTTTATGTTTGATGAAACTAACCCAGGTAAACCTGGAGTAGTCGTCAATTATGACTAAGCAATATTGACTTCTATTGAGAGACTTGGCTCCATGTGAATCGAATAGATCCATATTC
Organism: Wurfbainia villosa; assembly: GCA_025175895.1. NCBI lineage: Eukaryota > Viridiplantae > Streptophyta > Magnoliopsida > Zingiberales > Zingiberaceae > Wurfbainia > Wurfbainia villosa. Next base: position 108,947,491 of record CM045987.1, on the reverse strand, counting down.
AGGAGCTCAAGTACACTTGAGGTTCGTTCTTGGTTAGTTAACTTGTGTTGTGTCCTAGGTTGTTTTCCTTGTTGACAAGCATTACAGATTTTATTAACCAAATTGTTGAGGTTGGGTAAGCCTCTAACTAAGCCACTCTGACTCATCTTGTGGACGAGTCTTGGGTGCGAGTGACCGAGTCGTCGGTGCCACAACCATGATTCCTCTTCCTGTGTCATAAGACATTTGGCTGAGGATTTGATTAAGTTAATTGTATAAATGTTATTTGTCCTAGTTCCTTTGAGTATTGTTTTAGCTGTTTTATTTGTTTTAATTACACATTCATTTTCTAAAAATATGACCTTATAGTTATTGTCACATAATTGGCTTACGCTAAGCAGGTTATATTCAAAATTCTCTACAAGTAATACATTTTTAATAACAAAATTCGAGTTAAGCTCGATATCACCTGATCCGATGATTTTGAGCTTGACATTATTCCCAAAGGCTACCAATCCTTGTCGTTTGAATCGAAGCTTCGTGAATTTGAGTTGATCCCCAGTCATGTGTCGGGAGCAACCGCTGTCCAACATCCATTGATCCTACACACAAGGTGATTGGATTGGATGTTAGATTTTTTTTTTAAAAAAAAAATTGGTTGTAAGTTGTTAAACCTAGGTCATCTCACGTGTGTCTATATGATCAAGCATGTTATACTTATGTGTTTTTTGTGAGATGACTTCCAATTAAGTTGATTAAGTGCATTTAGGTTCAAGTAATTTTATATTAGATTTGGATTTGACCCTAGGCTTGTCAAGTTTACCTTTTCAAGATCATGGCTTCCAGGTCATGGCGAGGCACAGGGGCCTTCTTTTATCGGATCATCGACCACTTCCTTAGACAAAGCCATTTTCAAGAAAATGATGACTTGACTCACCTAAGACTATTTCCTAGTCTAACTGGTTATTTTTGAAAAGAGGCTCCCCGAGGCTCAATCTTTTCGAAGGATTTTAGTTGGTTATGTACGTGTTCTAAGTGAGTTCACAAGTTTAAAAAAAAAAAAGCATGCAATTTATAAGTTAAAGCACAAACATGTTTTGTACTGGCTCCCCCTAGACCATTGAATCGGTTCGGTCTATCCACATAGTGGATTTGGTCCTTGGGAACCCAGTACGGGTTGGATCCTAGAGTTGAAATCAAAAAGTTCTTAGGGACCCATGCTTGGACATGTTTCCTATGTCGACTTACAATCGACATATACGACCTATTAGTCGTGTTTGAGTTAAACCCTAGTCCAGCCTTGTTGTACACGACCCTTTGAGATCCAAGTAGGAGGTCAAGTCCTTTGGATCCCGAAGTGAACCTTTCCAACGTGTTTCTAAGATCTTCAACTTGACTTTTCAAGAGAGAGTTCTCAACTTCGAGCTTTTCAACCCGAGTTGAGTCCTTCTCTTGAACTCGACTAGTCGAAGAGGTTAGGGAGACCTTGTGTTTGAGGAGTTTGACCTCCTCAACTAGGGTCTCGACCTTGGACTCGGACTTAACTAATTTCCTAGACAAAAACCTAACCGTATTATGTAAAGTATTAAATAAAGTTCGACTCACTTTAAGGGTATCTTTTGAACCGGATGCGTATCCGTGGCTTGACTTGAAGGTAGCTTCGTAGTCCGAGTCATCCTCAGGTTCTGACTCAAGTTCAGGTTTGGTCTCCATGTCTGACTCAATCGATTTCACCATGAAGACGTGGTCTTCGTCTTCTTCGGATGACGCTTCTTCCCATGTCGCGTTGAGAGCCTTCTTGTGCTTAGGTGCTTGGTGGTTGAGCTTGGGGCACTCGGACTTGATATGTCCAAACCTGTTACACTCATAACACCTAATATTAGAACTTTTAGGCTTACCTTGGTTGGGTCGAGTCGTGGTTCGCTTTCGTCCCTTGGCTATCCTTCGAGCTAGGTTCATTAGTTCGAGTCAACTCCGGTCAACTTCTTCTTGGACTCGCCTTCCTCCTGGGTGGTGGCTTGCTTGCGATTTTCTTCTTCTTTGAACTCGCAAACAAGGCTATACCCCTCTCGGGTTCCGAAGTTGATCGCTCATGTAATTCAAATCGAGAATAATTCGCCTATTCTAACTTTAGCTAGGTCCTTAGATACCTTGTAGGCATCGGCCATGGATGCCCACAAGGTGGTCCTAGGAAAGAATTTAGAACATACCCGATTAGATCTCGGTTTTGACTCATCTGTCTATTGAATGCAGCTGGTTGACTATGTCCGGGACGCAGATGTGCAATTGTGTTGCCGTCTCGTGTTCCTGCATTTTTAGTGTGTACAATTTATTGAACAACAAATCGCGTTTGCAAACCTTAGCTTGATCCGATCCTTCGTGTAACTCGATCGGCCTCGTCCAGAGATCTCTTGCGCTGATGAAGGGTCCGACTCAGTTCAGCTCCTCCTTGGATAGCCCGCACTGCAGGATTTGAGTTGCCTTTGCATCTGCCTCGACTTGTCGTTTAGTGGTAATGGACCACTGATTGTAATCCAAGGATTCACCTTCTTCATTAGTAGGAAGGGTGAACCCGGTTTGGATCACAATCCACATCTCTATTTGGGTTTTTAGGAAGCACTCCATCCGACCTTTCCAGTAACGGAAATCGTCACCGTTGTAAAATGGTGGTCGGACGGTGCTAAAACCCTCGAGATGGGTCATTAACACGAAATGGTAAGAATAGAAAAAAAGAAAAAATACACAGACAACAAAGGTCCCAAGACTTGCGTCTTGGATTAGTAGTGCGGGAAGAAGAAAAGATAAATAAATCAATCAATAGATTAACTAATTAGAAAATTAATTTTAATTCTGTAAAAAAAATAATTAATTAATTAATTTCGAAAATTAATTAAAAACTATTTTGTAGAAAAAAAATCTAATGTTGAAATTAAGTAAAAAATATTGAAAAACCAAACTTATATTCTAGACAAGATTTAAAAATTAAAATAAGTTTTTAATTGATTAAATTTTGTAAATTGATTGAAAATCTATTTTAGTGGAAATAAGATTTAATTCAATGCTAAGATTAACGAGAAAAGTTTATAAAATGAAATATAAAGATTTCAGGGTTTTAAAAATTCAAGTGTTTAAAAAAAATGAAAGAATTTTTAATTCTGGGAAAAACTAATTTTAATCAGTAATAGAATTAAAAAATCGTAATTAAGAGTTTTTTTTTGTTAGGATGATCAATAGAAAGATTAAAAGCGATAAAATTAAATTAAAGAAAAGTCTGAAAAAATTTTTAGAAAAATTAAAAAAAAACACAAAAATTAACGTAGACAGAAACAAAGGAAACAAAAGAAATAAAAATTACTCAAATTGATGGTTTCACCAAATTTGAGTGCCCCCAACTCTGATACCAATTGTAGGATCGAAATGAGTGCTAGAGGGGGGGGGGGTGAATAGCGCAAAATGGTTTTTCTTTTCTTTTGTTGTAAAAACGATAAGTGAGAGATAAACACAGTGAAAAAGAGATGGACACAAGGAGTTTTACTTGGTTCACAGCCAACTGGCTGCTAATCCAAGGCCCTAATGGTCCTAGACCACGTACGGAGGGCAATCACTAAAACACTCCTCCTCGTTGGAGGTAGGAGTTACGATTACAAAACTTTCGACAAAAACACAAGGATGAGAGACAAGCCCCTCTCTCCTTTTTGATATAAAAGCTCGAAAAACACAACTTAAATTAATCGATTAAAACAATTACCAACACTTTAACGGTGAAGCTTCGTGTTGGCAGCACATCGTTGTAGTGGCGTCGTCGTAGAAGAGCGGCGTTGTGGAGGCATTTGAGAGCTTTGTAATAATTGTTGTATCTAAGATGTGAAGCACCCCCCTCTATTTGAAGCCTTGTCCACCCACTTGAGATCTGGCCACCTCACAACCAATTGAGGGATAAGTTTTCACCTTGCTTTTGACCGGCCACCTCACCAAGATTTGGGGGATAAGTTGTCACCTTGCTTTTAGTTCCTTTTGCCCATTTTCAGGATACTTTAGTTATTTAATTTTATTTCAATTCGAGTTCTAATTTTAATTCGAATTCGAATAAATTCGAATTTTAATTTTAATTCGAATTAGATTAACTTCGAATTCAAACAAGGGTTAGCTCAAAGCAATATGTAGAAATATTAAATGTGATGGATTTAGATGGTTTCTAACCATCCGATCTCGACTTAGACTTTCATGGAAAGTTTTGGGTCGGATTGTCGCCTAAGATCAACTCCTAAACGGAGGATCCGACCTCACTTACGCTCGTCGGACATGAGTCTTACCTTGCACTTACTGTGTCGCAGATCTCCAACTCAAGCTTAACCTGTTTCTGCACACTCAAGTAGACTCATGAGATAACAAAATAGACTTAACCTTGTGTCTTTGTTATAATCAAAACACAGGTTCGATTTCGGTGCCTCACTGCACCAACAATCTATATAAGGATGGCTCCACCCAAACCCTAGAAGAGAGGCACGACGGCTACGATGCCACACTGAAGTCCTATAAAGCTTCGGTAACTCACAGCGGGGAAGAGGAACACCATCGGAGGTCCACAACTTGCAATACAACACCAGAGAGAAGATCACGAAGAATCGTATATCTCTATTTCTGCACTTTATTTTTATTGTATTCAAACTTAAATATTTTTTGTGATTCTTCCTTCGTATTTATGGAGTAGTACTTTTGATTCTAGGATTAGGGAGTAGCTTGTGTACATAAACAATGTTGGTTCATATTAAATTCTAGCCAAAAGTTTGATTTGACAATTGGTAGTTGCTATCTATTATATCTATGCGAGTTTGGCTTTCTTTCCGTTGTGCTTAGGCAATACGAGGTGGTGACAACCCTCGCAATCTAAATTTAGGAGGTTTGATCCAAGGAACCTAGGGGTAGAACTGACCTCCCGTAACTGCGGGGAGAAAGGAGCGGTGGAATCGAAAACGGTCCACGACAAGGATTGATTTGACATCCTTGTACCCTCTATCCCGTCCTTTTGAGTAGAGGTAGCTCCCGGTGAATGCGGCGGCTCTGCGGGAGAGTGTATGATGTCCCTTCCCCAAAACCTTAGGTAGATATTTAGACGATGCCAATTAACAACATTGTTCTATGGTACACAAGCGAAACCGAAGTCCTAGAATCGCCTTTTAAGACCTCGGCACACTCTTTTCCTCCTCCGTGTGACACCGTATATGTTGGGAGTATGGGGAATACAATCAAAGTCCCACATTGGTAAGACATGGAAAAGATCATGTGCTTATAAGAAAAAAGATATCTCCATTGGTATGAGGCCTTTTGGGTAAAGCCCAAAAATAAAACCATGAGGGCTTAGACCCAAAGTGGACAATATCATGCCATTGTGGAGATATGTGGATCTTATATGCACTAACAATTGGTATCAGAGCCATGGTCCATGTCAAGCCATGAACCTCGAACGAAGGAAGTTGAGCTCCCACGTCCGGATCAAGAGAACCAGACATCAGGAAGGAAGTCTAGTTGGGTCGGGGGGACCGAACAACTGGCAGGAAGTCCTGGTGGGTTGAAGATCAGACATCAAGCAGAGAAAATCCTTCGAGGAGGGATAGGCTTGAGGGGGGGGCCCAATGTGGTCCTTCGTTTGAGGGGGGGATTGTTGGGAGTATGGGGAATACAATCAAAGTCCCACATTGGTAAGACATGATATCTCCATTGGTTTGAGGCCTTTTGGGTAAAGCCCAAAAATAAAACCATGAGGGCTTAGACCCAAAGTGGACAATATCATGCCATTGTGGAGATATGTGGATCTTATATGCACTAACAGTATAGAGTAGGGTCCACCGATAGTCCTCACCAACCGACTCTCTCAGAGATTTCGTTCGTACAATTGCAACCACTTAGTGTATTGGTATTCGAATCCCAGTCCATGTGGGATCGATAAATCTTTATTACTTGACGACATCCGTGCACTTGCGGGCGTTGAGCGCGAGCGTGCACTTTGAGTCCACGACGATATCCGTCGCGAGATTTGAGGTCGTGCCCGTGCGCATCAATAACGAATTAAGTATTGACTTAATTCTGTAAAGTTTGTCCAACAGTTACTCATAATCTATGATGGACTATTGGATGAATAATCTTGAATCAACCATTCTTGAATTGATCAATATGCTCAAAACTATGGATCCTTCTATTAAGAAAGAAGATAAGGCGGTGTTGTTGGTTGATTCCTTGAAGAAAAGTTCTAAGAGGAAATCAAAGTGTCAACCAAAAGGGAAGAAAAAGGCTTAAAAGGAAGAATCGACTCCAAAGGGACCATGCAACCATTGTGGCAAGATGAGACACTTGCAAAGAAAATGCAAGATATATCTTGAGTTTGTAAAGAAGAAGCCGACATTCGATGCCCCATCCTCTTTAGGTATCTTCGTTATTGGCTGTCATACTATTTTCTCAAACACTTGGGTATTTGATACTGGGTGTAACTAACATATATATAATAACATAAAGGGTCAAAGGAATATAAGAAGACTCGTCAAGGGAGAATCAAATTTGTGAGTTGGCAATTGTTACTGTGGCCATTGGAAAATATTTATTGAAACTCCCTACTGGACTTGTCTTAGGACTGGATAATTGTTATTTCATTCCTGCATTAATAAAGAACATTATTTATATTTCTTGTTTAAATAGAAATGATTTTCATTTGACTTTTAGTAACAATTGTTGTTACAAAACTTTGAATGGCGTTCATTATGGTATGAAACTTTATGCAATGGGATCTACACGTTAGATATATCCAGTGACATACTCAATATCGTAGCAAACAACAACATGCTCGGTTAGATGATCAACTATCCTCCTACACATGACATTGTCACATTGGCCATATAACTAAGAAATGCATGTCCAATTTACACAAGTGTGGAATTTTGGAATCATTTGAAATAGATTCATTTGATACATGTGATTCATGCTTAAAAGGCAAGGTAATAAATTACCTTTTACTGAAAAGGGTGAACTAGTGGGAGAGTTACTAGGCCTTATACATATCGATGTATGTGGACCATGTCAACTCATGCACTAGGAGGTTATAGCTACTTCATTACCTTTATGATGATTACTCACGATTTGGGTATGTGTTTCTACTAAAACACAAATCTAAAACCTTTGAAAGGTTCAAAGAGTTTAGAAATGAAGTAGAGAAACAGCTTGGAAAACATATTAAAATACTTCGATCTGATTAAGGTGGTGAATACTTAAGTCAAGAGTTTCAAGATTATTTAAGGGACAATGACATATTGCCTCAATGGACTCCACCTTATATGCCACAACATAATGGTGTATCAGAAAGGTGAAATCACACCTTATTGGAAATGGATAGGTTGATGATATCTCATGCGAGTCTTCCCAAATCCTTTTAGAGTTATGCACTTGAGACAACTGTTTACTTGCTAAATAGAGTCCTGACTAAGGCAATCTTTACTACTCCATTTGAAAATGGACTGATAAGAAACCTCACCTATCTTACTTGAAGATATGGGATTGACATACTTATGTGAAGAGGACAATATCATACAAGCTGAATGCTAAGTCTAATAGGTGTCTATTTATTGGTTACTCTAAGGAAACATGGGGTTACCAATTCTATCATCCCTTAGAGCAAAAGGTGTTTGTCTCAGGGCATGCTATATTCCTAGAAAAAGAGTTTCTCTTGTAGAAAAATGGTGGAAGTAAAGTTAAACTTAGGGAAGTTCAAGAGACTCCAATAGACACTAAAGAGATGTCTAATCAAGAACCACAACTGATTACCCATACTGATGATCCATCGGCCGAACCTATCAATACACCACCTCTTTGTAGATTTGGTAGGACACGTCGAATTCCAAAGAGATATGGATTTCTTATAAGTGAATACAAAGACGTGTTACACATTGAGGATGAGGAGCCTACTGAAAGACCAAAAAATGCTAGAGAGGGGTGGAATAGCATATTTAAAAAAAACTTCTTTTCTTTCCAAAAACCTTCATAGTGGAAAATGAAAGCAAAACAAAGAACACACAAGAACACACTTTATTTTACTTTTTTTTTTATTAACTTGAGGTATTAGGGTACGATTTCTCTTCCCCTACTTGTCCTCATGGTCGACCGCCTCAGCCCCACGGAAGTTTCCCGATGGTCGACATGGGTAAATCAGGATGACGTGTGGCTAGCGCACATTGAAAACCCATGCATCACTAGGAAAGACCACCACACTGAGACAGGGGGGCATCGAGCACTGCCACCCGCATAGCGGGCACTGCTGAAGGGAGGAATCGACCCCTAGAAGTGCAGAAGGGATTCTTGTGATTAACCAATGTGCCATTGCCCTGGGGGAACACACTTTATTTTACTTGTTTCACAACCAAATGGTTGCTAGTCCAAGGCACACGATCCTTGATCGCTTTCTGTGGGTAATCAACTAATTGATCTATTCCTCGTTGGAGGTAAGAAACATGAACTTACAAAAGATAAAGGAAGCAGTAACAACCTTACTGCTCCTTTTAACAATTAAGTACACAAATGAAAAATCAAAGAATAATAATACTGACAAATAAATAGAAGAGGAAGCAGGGTTGGAGTAGTGTTGTAGCACGAGGAATCATGGCCAGAGTGCACTTACAAGAATTTTATAACTAGGGTTTGTGACAATCCCTCCTTTTATAGAACTTCCTAGCCTTTTGAATCCATCATTTTCATCCAGATCTAGATCTAGATCTATATCTGGATAAACCTTATCAAATAATCTTATCTTTTAGGTGGCAACATGGCTCTTCACATGCACAACTGTCGACTTCTCCTATTGCCAGTCGACTAGCCCCAGTCGACTACTGATCCTCCCAGTCGACTCTATACTTGAGTTTCCAATTCAATCACCTACATCATAAAGTTAGCACAAGATATATAATAATAGTGATCATGATAGTCTTTGACCGTCTGATCTCGACTTCGGTATTCCTTCGGAACCCTTAGTCGGATTGATGCCTAAGGTTGTCCCCATACCAAGGATGCGACCTTACTATCGCTCCTCACTCGGGGTTTACCTTGCCAAACCCCTGGTCCTCGACCTATTGGACTTCTCTACTTAGCTTTTGATTCTTCCAACTTACTAAGGTATGCAAGCTTGACACATAATATAAGACCATAATATGACTTAACTTTGAACCTTTGCCATTATCAAAACCTAGGTTCGATTATCTAGTGCCCCTGCACCAACAATCTCCTCCTTTTTAATTTATGGCAACATAATTCAAAGTTAAGGAAATAAATGCATTAATAAAATGAAAGACCATGCATGAATCATGAAAGACTCCTCCTTAGTAATACTTCCCCTTAATATTTGGTGAATTTATTAACTTAACTTAACATCTCTCCCCCTTTGACATCTATCAAAAATAATTTAAAATGTATAATAGGTCTTATGTCAAACTAAAGGTAGTTAGAGATATTAAATTTGTCTAACAAACCAATGTACTAAAACATCTAATCAGTCTTATGCCTAACTAGAGATAGTTAAGTTTGTCTAACTTAAGTCTTTTTTCTCCCTTTGGGATATTATTAAAAAGAATGTGATTTTAAATTCTCTAAGTCCTGCACCTACAATAGTAAAATTTTATCTTTTGAAAAGAATATATACTTAACGTGTAGTAAAGTTTTCAAAATACTTTTAATAGTTATACTATGAATGAATAATTTGAAAATAAATAATTTAAGAATTTAACAAGAATATTTTCAATGAATGGTCAAAGAAAAAGATAGATAGATTTAAAAATATATACAATTTTCAAATCATGATTTTTTAAAAAAAATATATTTTTAAAACCTTATAAATACTAATTTTTCAATTTGAACCTCCCCCTTAACCTGACATCCTTGTTAACCACAAGGAAGGATTATCTAAATGTATAGAGGGTCTCAGTCAATCAAAACCTCCCCTTTAACCTGACATACTCTTAGGACATCCTTATTAACTACACGGAAGATTTTCCTAAATGTCTAGAGGGTCTTGTTATCTGAAATTGACTTAAGGATTTGATCAATAAATTAGAATTTTGAGAAAATATAGGTTTTCAAACACAAACATGACAATCAATAAATATAGGCAAATAATTTTAAGAAAAAAATATATATTTATATATTTCGAAATCATTTTTATTAAAAAAATCAATTTGATTGTCCTTAACATCTTACCCATTCTAAATGATCAATCAGGTTAACCTTATATATATGGTGAGATGAGGGTTCATTATTATTATTATTATATATTTTTTAAATTTTAATGAAAACTAAAAGTATTTAAATTTGTGTTAGATTCAAGTTTAGCTTGGGCTAGTCGAGTAGATTTTCCAAAATAAACTTCCAAATAGTGCGAGATATATGACCTTCTTGGATATCAGATGGATCACTTCCTTAGACAAAGTTAATTAAGGAATTAAGTACTAGACTTGCTTTAAACTAAACTTTGGTATAACTAGTTAAAGACTAAGTGAGTTAGCTTCGGTTAGCTCCACTCTACTTAGTGCACTAGGTAGGACACATCCATCCTAGACATGCACTTTAAAGAGATTCTCTAACTTACTATCAGTTCACTTTGTCTTAGTACTAGGTTGTTCAAGTTTAAATTAACCTTTGGTCCTATCTAACCATTCTATTAATTTAAGGCTAGTATATATGACATGACATAATTAAGCATGATAAATAATTAAACATGACATGAATGTATGAATGAGGATGTCATATTCAACTCAACCAATTTAAATTATTGGATTTCTTGGGTAGATTTTTATTTGTTTCGTAGTTATAGGGTACTCTATGATAATTAGGTTTACAACTTTTAGGGTCTTGATTTTTGGTTAACTTAGACTTATAACCCAAGTCTATATATTTATTAGTTGAATTTTTAAAAGTTGAAGGTTTAATTACTAAATTATTAATTTGTGTATAATCAAATATTACTCTATTATAATTAATTTTATTAGTTTGATTATCTAATTTATAATTTTTAATTAAGTTAGATTTTGAATTTTTTTAAATTAGCCTCTTTCAATGTCGGACAAGAATTTTTAAAAATAGAATTTGAATTTTTCAAATTAGGATTTATATTAGATTTAGAATGTTTTAAATTTGATTTAGAAGTTTTTAAATTTAAATTTACATTTTTTATTTCGGAATTATCTTGATTAATCAGATTTAGGTTTTGATGATTCTGTCTTAGGTTTTGATTATTCTAATCAAAACTTAGGTTGGTTTTAGTCTTGATTTCTTCTAGATCTATGTTGATTAGATAAAAAATTTGATTAAGTTCTTGATTAATTTTATCAAAGGTCAAATTAATTTGATCATTTTCTTCAATAATATTTTTATTATTTAAACTAATTAAATCTAAATTATTTAATTTTTTATTAGTTGAATTATTAATTGTGTTAATTAATTAGCCCTTATTGTTTGAACAAAAATCAATTATTTTGCTAGATTTATTATGACTAGTATTACTAGATTTAACACAATTTATCTAAATCATCATGCATTTTAAAACTTAAATTATCAAAATCCTTACTAACCTTGGTTGCATCCCCTAATTTCGTGAACCTTTTCTTTCTCTCCGGACACCGATTTGTTAAATGGTCAAACTTTCTGCACATGAAGCACATGATGTATTCCTTGTTCCTTCGGACTGCTGGCATTGGTGCCTCCTTTGTCGCCGGTTGCGTCGTTCGAGTTTTACGAGTAGGAAACTTATTTTTGTAGAGTCCTCTCACCCTGCACTTGAAACGTATAACATGATATTTAAAATTTAAATTTAATTTTTTACCTTCCTTAATTTCAGGCCTCGTGGGTTGCTCCTCCATGGTTAGTTAAATTGAGGATCTTCCAATACTTGCACGAACAAAATAAAAAAAAATGTCCCAAGACTTTGTCTTGGATTATTAGTGTGGGAGAAGAAGAGAAAAATTAAAGTACACAAAAAAAAGACACTAAAAGAAAAGATGCTCAAAACAGTAGTTGAATCGATTTTGAGCACCCCCGGCTCTGAAACTAATTGAAGGATCGAAAAATGCTAGAGGGGGGGGGGTGAATAGCGTATTTTAAAAAAACTTCTTTTCTTTCCAAAAACCTTCGCAATGGAAAATCAAAGAAAAACAAAGAACACACTTTATTTTACTTGATTCACAACCAAATGGTTGCTAGTCTAAGGCTTATGATCCTTGATTGCTTTCGATGGGCAATCAACTAATTGGTCTCTCCCTCGTTGGAGGTAAGAGACATGAACTTACAAAACATAAAGGAAGCGGTAACAACCTTACCGCTCCTTTTAGCAATTAAGTACACAAATGAAAAACCAAACAATAATAATACTAACAAATAAATAGAAGAAGAAGCATGGTCGGAGTAGCGTTGCAACATGAAGAATCATGGTCGGAGAGAAAGAGCACTTTGGAGCATTTTATAACTAGGGTTTATGACCTTCCTGTTGGTGCAGGGGAACTAGATAATCGAACATGTGTTTTGATTATGGCAAAGACACAAAGTTAAGTTTACATCGTTGTCTCATGAGCTAAATCAAGTGTGCATAAAGGCTAAGCTAAGCCGAAGGTCAGCGACACCCAGAGGGAGGCTATGGTGGTCGGGCAACACCGAGGGAACTTCGTGGGAGTCGAAGAACCTAGGTGGAAAACCGGAAGCAAAGCGACAGATCTTAAAGGACCAGAGGTAAGCTCGTGTGAGTGAGAGATGGTAAGGTTATTTCCTCTGTACGGGGACGACCGTAGGCAGTGATCCGACTAAGACTTCCTGTGAAAGGTCTAGGTCGTGATCGGACGGTCAGAAATCGTTGCATTTTTCATTTTCCATGCTAACCTCTTATTGCAGGGAAGTGGCTATTAGTAATATATGAGAGATGTCCTAAGGCAATCGCCTTATGTTTGAACCATTTATATGATAAATGAAGATTCACTATTTGAGTATACATGCTTTCATGTATTTGATTGGATCTTAAACTCATTTACTGAATGTCCGCGATACGATTCACAGCATGAGAGAATTTATGATTGGATCACAACTAGTGAGTATCTCTACATGTGTAATTGTGATGTATCGAAATTATCCCTAGTCGATGAATTGATGGATTTGGACACCATCAATTCTGTCGAGACTAGCACGAGGCATACTCCTTGGTGTATCCAAGCAGCTGATTCTCATTGGCTGGAGACATTGTAATGTCCAGAGTTGATCGTGGATGCTAGTTATGGTAAATAGTTCATTGGAGTGACCAGTCGTAAGACTTCATATGGTTCTCTGCATATATAGATATGTCAATGAAGTTCTTACTGCGGCTTAAGTGTGATGTTCCTTTGACTTGCGGTATTCAAGTCATCTTGATCATAAAGACTTATGCTTTGACATCTTAAGCAAGCATCTCTGAGGAGATGTGGACCCGGGATGATTGGGTATAAGTCGAAGTGATCGAAGGTGTTTGAATAGCCTATAAAAGATTCACCACTCCTTGTGAGGAGATGTATACCCATGGCCTCTCGTCGGATTGTTACTAAAGTCTTTGGCCAAAGCATCACATGTTTAGAGTAAGGTACTCTTGGACACATGTGCAGAAACTAGAATCCGGAGGATGAGGAAGTAATACTTGGGCTAGGTGTGACACAGTCAACCTAGTGGGTGAAGGGTTTTGCTTCGGAAGATCTCATGCCAATTCAATGGTTTTAGCTTATCGAGTCCGTGAGGGTAAACTTCGCTTCCCACTTCACCTCGGTAGCTTGTCCATGGCGATCCCTTCGATGTCCCTGGATTAAAAAAATTTAATCCTAGACAAAAAGGATTGCCCAAACCACCAAGGCATCGTCGTGCTATTCGTTTAGAGAGGTCACTTGAACAAACTAGTTGTTCAAGCGACCATCCTCTATTCTACGAGTAGCCGCGGAATAGACGATGTCCGGATCGCCGGTTTTTATGTTTATGCTCGGGATCCAAGTATTATTTAGCCATTTATAGATTTATAACATGCTTATAATTGAAAAACAAAAACAAGCAACAAACAAAAGAAGAAAGTAGAATAGGTATACCTCTTGATCTTCTAATGTATGACCTTCCTCCTTTTGGACGTCGTGTGGGTGACGATCTACCAAAAGTCGAAGCTTCTAGATCGCAAATCTTCCTTCCTTGCTCTTCCAAAGCAAGAGGAAGAATAGAAACAAGGTTTTTCTCCTCTCTAGAAACAACCAACAATGAACTAAAGCTATCCTTGCCGCCGGCCAACTAGGTGAAGGAGAAGATGGTGGAAAACAACCAAGACACCAAGGGAAGCCCTATATCTTGTTTCCACCACCTAAGGAGAAGGAGAAGGGAGCTTTTGGGCATTGGCCAAGGCTGGAAAAGAGGCTGGAGAGGTGCTGGACGTTGGCCAAAAGAGGAAGAAGAAGAGAAGAATACCTTCCTTATTTGGTGCCACCCTTGCCTCCAAACCCTAATCCTAATCCTATCTCAACTAGGATTCCTCTTCCTTGCCGCCCAAAAACCCTAGCTCTCATCAATTAATTCACACCAACTCCCTTGACATCCTTTTATAGAGTTAGGGATAAGTTATGAATTAATCTCCCCCATTGGTTCTAGGGATTTAATCTCAACCGTCGGGTCTAGAGATTTAATTAGTAATTTAATCTCTACCTATGGATCTTAGAGTTTTGTTTCTATCCATTGGATCTAAGCTTCATGAGGTGTTAATAGGATACATTAGGGACCATGAGGAGGAGTTGGGTCTTGGTCACCCATGGATCAAGCCCACATAAAGTCCGATCTACTAATGATGATCCAATCCACTAAAGGTTCATCATTGATCTACCTCACCAACCCCCATATGATAATATGGGCTCCATATATTATTTGTAAATTTTCTCCCCGTGTTTAAGATCTCGAATGTCTATCGATTAATTAATTTACTGACCATTAATTAATCAACATCTAACTCCTTGAGTAGTACCACTCAACCTTTTCATCATGCCGGACCAAGTCCACTTGCAGGGTTTACATGATGAACCTTATAAGCTCCTCAAGGGGACATCATCATTCTAATATATAGGACACGGTTTCCTCCTATAATCAACGATGCACCATATAAATAATATCATCTCCCAATTTACCGAGCCTATCGATTTAATCTATAAATCTCGCCCATTGGTAAATCAAAGAGATGAGTACTAAGTATATGTGCACGTTATTATATCGGGATTAAGACCATGTACTAAATAATATCTGAGGTCTGATTCGATTATGTAGTCAGCAATAAATCGAATCATCTCTAAGTTGGTCCTGCTCAATACACTCAAAGTGCACTAGTGTGATTCTATGGTCAAGACAAACCAATACCAAATCACACTACAACCATTCCGATGGTTTGTCCAAAGTCATCTCAGTTGTGAGCCTTTACTTATACTTTACAAGGAGCCGATAACATGATCTCCTGTGTGACACCACACACTATATTATCTACAATGTAACATATTAGACAATATGCATAAAAATATGCAAACAATGATCATGTGATTCTTATTTCAAAAATAAAGATGTTCATAGAAAAGATAGACTTTTCAGTATACATCCCTACAATCTCCCACTTATATTAAAAGACTATGCTGTCCTCATACTGTCATACATCTGATTCCCCTTCTCTCCACATGCCTATCAAAGCTCTCGCTAGAAGGCCCTTAGTGAAAGGGTCTACCAGGTCATCCTCTGATGAAAACTAGGCGACAGCAACTTCTACCTCCTTTATGATTTCTCATATCAGGTGGTACTTGCGCTCTATGTGTTTACTTGTCTTATGGGCTCGTGTTTCCTTCGAGTTTGCAACTGCACCATTATTATCAAAATAAATTGTGATAGTACTAGGCAAACCAAGAATCACATCCAAGTCCATCAGGAAGTTCCTGAGTCACACAACTACTTTGGCTGCCTCATAGGCTGCCACATACTCAGCTTCCATGGTAGAGTCCTCCACGCATTTCTGCTTGACACTCCTCCATACAATGGCTCCACCTCCCAAAGTAAACACAAAACCTGAGGTAAACTTACTGTTATTCCTATCTGATTGGAAGTCACAATCCATGTAACCCACAGGGAGTAATTGGTCTGGCCGGTAAACTAGCATATAATCCCTAGTCCTTCTCAGTCACTTCAATATATGCTTTACCGGAGTCCAATGTCCCTGTCCTGGATTACTCTGATATTTGCTAACTATGCCCACGGCATAGCAGATATCTGGTCTCGTACATAGCATCGCATACATGAGGCTTCCTACTGCCGAAGCATAAGGAACTGCCTTCATCTCCTCTATCTCCTCAGATGATCTAGGACACATCTCCTTAGATAAAGAAACTCCATGCTTGAAAGGTAGAAAACCCTTCTTGGAGTTGTGCATGCTAAGACGATCCATAATCTTGTCTATGTATGAAGCTTGGGATAAGCATAACATCCTTTTCCTGCGATCCCTTATAACCTTGATCCCAAGGATATGTCCCACCTCTCCCAAGTCCTTCATATCAAACTGTTTGGACAACCATACCCTTACGTCCGATAACACTTTAATATTGTTGCCAATCACCAAAATGTTATCTATGTATAGTGCAAGAAATACCACTACGTTTCCGTCACATCTCTTGTATACACAAGACTCATCCGAACTTTGAATAAATCCATAAGACTAGATCACCTCATCAAAGCGGATGTTCCAAGACCTCGAAGCTTGCTTCAATCCATAAATGGACCGATTAAGCTTACACACAAGATGCTCTTTGCCTTTAGCAATGAATCCCTCAGGTTGCTTCATATAGATGTTTTCCTCAAGACTTCCATTAAGGAAAGCTGTCTTGACATCCATATGTCACACCTCATAATCCATATGAGCTGCTATGCATAAGAGAATCCAGATAGACTTAAGCATGGCTACTGGTGAAAAGGTCTCCTCATAATCGATACCCTCTTTCTGAGTATACCCCTTCGCAACAAGCCTTGGTTTGAAGGTCTCAACCTTCCCATCTATTCCCCTCTTTCTCTTGTAGATCCACTTGCATCCAATGGTTTTTACACCATCGGATGGTTCTACTAGCTCCCAGACCTGATTTGAATCCATAGATTCAATCTCAGCATTCATTGCACTTTGCCAAGATACTGCATCTTTATCTTGGATTGCCTCTGTTGGGTTTTTTTCCGAGCCGCAAAAACCGTTTTTTGAGTTGCGGAAACCCCGGCCACGGATCCGTGCAAAGATATATTATAATAAAACATGTATGTGCTTACTAAAAACCCTAGATCTACATTAGATCTAAGAGGTGAGATCATTACCCTCGATGTGATGCCCTTCGCAAATCCCGCTCGTCCAAAATGTTCGCCGGAACTCGAGAGTGTCAAGTGCACACTCCTCTATTGGTATCCACACAAGCAATAGGTGGAGAAAAAGACAATCTTGAGTGTGCTAGCACTCCTAGAAGGTCTCGGCAAGATGAGGAAGAAGGAGAGCTTGAAGGAAAAAATCCCAAGGAATAAGATGATGGAATGAGTAACTCACCAAAAATGAATTCCTCCCTAATGGTGTTGGCCGGCCACATTATGGCTTGGGAGGTTACATGCATGCATGTAACTCCAATGCCTCTTGGTCTCCCTCATGATGTGGCACCAATTGACAAAGTCAATGATGATATGGAGAATCATCATTGGCCGGCCATGCCAAGTCATCATCATGACATGGCATTTGGTCAAGTCAAACTTGACCTTTCATCTTCCCTCTCAAGTCAAGTCAAACTTGACCTCTAATCTCCCATGGTTGATCAAATCTAACCACTTGACTCAAGTCAATTTAATTTAATGAATCTCTATTCATTAATTTAAATTGATTTGATGAATCAAATCTAAATTAGACTCATTCAACACTTGAATCAACTTGAGTCTAACTCAATTAGTCTAATTTGGATTACTCTTAATCCAATTTGATTCATCCCATGAACCTAATCCTCATGGTTCATCATATGAACCTAATCTCCATCTAATTGCTCTTATGTGTGTGACCCTATAGGTTATTGTAACGTTGACAATGTCCC
This sequence comes from Wurfbainia villosa, assembly GCA_025175895.1. Taxonomy (NCBI): domain Eukaryota; kingdom Viridiplantae; phylum Streptophyta; class Magnoliopsida; order Zingiberales; family Zingiberaceae; genus Wurfbainia; species Wurfbainia villosa. The sequence continues at coordinate 108,929,375 of CM045987.1, read as the reverse complement.
TAAACCGATTTAGGAACATAAGCAATGAGCGGTATCTAGAAACACATCATTGCTACCCAAGTTATAAGAATGTTGAGCTCCAACATCACCTTTGTGACTACTAATCGTGACTCTCACAATATGTGACAATGTCCCTCTATCCTTGACATCTAGATTGACCAATCGAGGCATAGACCGTGTCATCCTCGGTACAATCTAAATCTTGAACTCCAGGTATACTCACTCTAATCAAATGAGCTCAATATCTCATATTGACTCATTTGGGCATGGCAATGCACTTCGTGGTCTCACTCTATCAAGAATATCGATGTCACTCCTGTCATATAGGAGGGATAGATCCCATCTACATCACTCACATCCCTCCGCATAATTTGTTACATACCCAGTAATCGCCTTTATAGTCCACCCATTTACGGGTGACGTTTGACGAAGCCAAAGTATGCAACTCCTTATGTAGGGAACCATGGTGACTTCAGGTCTAAGGACTAATAGTCATACTAATAGCCACATGAGAAAGTATGACACTTATATAAGGATCCACGATACTTTCTCATGGCGGGTCATTCAGTATACATTCTCTAATGTATACCCATGTGTCAACTCGATATCTCATATCCATGACTTGTGAGATCAAGTCATCATGTTGACCTATATGCTAGTCTCTACGCATTAACATTGTCCCTGAATATTAATACTCGACTAGGAATGATTAAGAGTAGTGTTCTCTATATCATCTCATTATCGATTCAACCAATCGATTGATATAGATAAGAACCTACTACTCAAGGACATTATTATATTTAGTTATTTGGCACCAATACAAGTAAATATAATAACCATGCCTTTATAAATAGGAATATGATAAAATAAAGTCCATACAACAATCATCACATGATTGACTCTAGGGCTTTCACTAACAATCTCCCACTAGCACTAGTGCCAATCACCGTAGTATCTAATACCCAATGACCTAGTGCGACCATCATGCTTTTTCTGTGCCAAAGCCTTGGTCAAGGGATCTGCGATGTTAGCCTCTGTGGGTACTCTGCAAATCTTAACATCTCCTCTATCGATAATCTCTCGAATGAGATGGAAGCGCCGTAGTATGTGTTTTGTCCGCTGGTGTGAGCGAGGTTCCTTAGCCTGTGCAATCGCTCCATTGTTGTCACAATATAGCTTTATAGGATCTGCAATGCTAAGAACCACCCCAAGCTCAGTAATGAACTTGTGGATCCAAACTGCCTCCTTTGCTGCCTCAGATGCAACGATATACTCGGCTTCTGTTGTAGAATCAACAACTGTGTCCTGCTTCGAACTCTTCCAGCTCACAGCGCCACCATTCAAGCAAAACACAAACCACCCGATCGCGATCTATAATCATCCCGGTCGTTTGAAGCCGCATCACGTAACCCTTCTGACTAGCTCCTCATCGCCTCCAAATATCAAGAAATATTCTTTAGTCCTTCTCAAGTACTTAAGAATATTCTTGACTGCTATCCAGTGACGCTCACCTGGATCTGACTGGTATCTACTCGTCATGCTCAAAGCATACGAGATATCAGGACGAGTACACAGCATGGCATACATGATAGATCCTATAGTAGATGCGTAAGGGATCTTATCCATACGGTCTCTCTCCTCTCTAGAAGAGGGACTTTGAGTCTTCGAAAGACTCACACCATGTGACATCGACAGAAGTCCCTTCTTGGAATTCTGCATGGCAAACCATAGTAATATCGTGTCAATGTATGTACTCTGACTTAGGCCAAGCAATCTCTTAGATCTATCTCTATAGATCTTGATGCCTAAAATACAAGCTGCTTCACCTAAGTCCTTCATTGAGAAGCACATCCCCAGCCAAGTCTTCACAGACTGTAGCGAAGGGATGTCATTCCCAATGAGTAGTATGTCATCCACATACAATACAAGGAAGACAACTGTGTTCCCATTAACCCTCTTGTAGACACAAGGTTCATCTTCATTCTTGATGAAACCAAACTATTTGATCGCATCATCGAATCGAAGATTCCAGCTCCGAGAATCTTGCTTTAGCCCATAAATGGACCTTTGCAGCTTGCATACTTTCCCAGTATGCTGTGGATCTTCAAAACCCTCAGGTTGTGTCATGTACACATCCTCGAGTAAGTTTCCATTCAGAAACACAGTTTTGACATCCATCTGCCAGATCTCATAATCGAGGTATGCTGCAATAGCAAGCAAGATCCGAATGGACTTAAACATCGCCACTGGAGAAAAGGTTTCATCATAGTCAATACCATGAATTTGCTTGAAACCTTTAGCCACCAATGTCAGTCTTTCTCCTAAAGACCCACTTACACCCAATGGGTTTGACCCCTTCAGGTGGATCAACGAAAGTCCATACTTGGTTGGTGTACATGGATTCCATCTCGGATCTCATGGCCTCTAGCCATTTCTCAGAATCTAGGCTCATCACAGCTTCCTGATAGAAGGTTGGCTCATTCTCAATGAGCATAACGTCATCATGGTCAGACAAGAGAAATGAGTATCTCTCAGGCTGAAGACGTACCCTATCAAACCTGCGAAGAGGTAGGTCTACCTGAACAAGTGGTTGTTCCACAACTCTTTGTGCAACAACCTCATCACCCACAACACTTTGTGGTTCCTGTTCAACCTCCATCAAGGCCTCAGTGTTATGGTCCTTATCTTGAATTTCTTCAAGATCAAAGGTACTCCCACTAGTTTTTCTAGAAACAAAATCCCTTTCTAGAAAAACTCCAGTCTTTGCCACAAACACTTTGTGCTGACTGGGAATATAGAAGTAATATCCCTTTGTATCCTTGGGATATCCAACAAAATAGCACCTATCGGATTTGGGTCCCAGTTTGTCTGAGACTTGACGTCGAATGTAAGCCTCACAACCCCAAATCCTCATGAAAGACATCTTGGGATTTCTCCATGTCCATATCGTATATGGTGTCTTTATGACAGCCTTGGATGGTACACGGTTAAGGGTAAAGTTTACTGTGTCTAGAGCATATCCCCAAAAGGATATAGGAAGATCTGTGTGACTCATCATAGATATTACCATATCTAATAGGGTACGATTCCTCCTTTCGGATACACCATTCTACTGTGGTGTTCCAGGAGGAGTGAGTTGGGATAGAATTCCACACTCAGCTAGATAGTCACGAAACTCATGGCTAAGGTATTCACCACCTAAATCTTATTAAAGTATCTTAATACTCTTGCCAAGCTGGTTTTGTACTTCATTCTTGAATTCTTTGAACTTTTCAAAGGATTCTGATTTATGTGTCATAAGATACACATAACTGTTGAAATGTATACTGAAAGCCTAGCTCTCTTTGTATGAACATTTTATTTTGAAATAAGAATCACATGATCATTGTTTGCACTTTATTATATGTGTGCATATTGTCTAATATTTTATATTGTAGATAACATGGTGCTTGGTGTGGCACAGAAGATCATGTTATCAGTCTCTTGTAGAATATAAGTAGAGGCTCACAACCAAGATGGTTTTGGACAAACCATTGGCATGGTTGTAGTGTAGCTTGGTATTGTTTTGTCTTGAACATAGAGTTACACTAGTACACTTAGGTGTATTGAGCAGGACCGACATAGAGGTGATTCAATTTATTTTTGACTACATAATTGAATCGGACCTCGGATATTATGTTGTACATGCTCTTAATCCCGATATAATAACGGGCACATGTACTTAGTATTTATTTCTTTGATTTACCATAGGGTGAGATTTAGATGGATTAAATCAATATGCCCAGTAAGTTGGGAAATAATATTATTTACATGATGTGCCGTTGATTATAAGAGGAAACCGTGTCCTATATATTAGGTTGATGATGTCCCCTTGAGGAGCTCATAAGGTTCATCATGTAAACCCAGCTGGTTGACTTAGTAAATATGATGATAAGGTTGAGTGGTACTACTCGAGGAGTAAGATGTTAATTAATTGATGGTCAGTAAATCAATTAATTGACGGACATTCGATATCTTAAACATGGGGAGATGGATGTAAAAATAATATATGGAGCCCATATTAATTTATGGGGGTTGGTGAGGTAGTTCAATGATGATCCTCTAGTGGAATGGAATATCATTGATGGATCAATTTTGTGGGGTTCCGATCCATCGGGTGGCCAAGATCCAACTCCTCCTCATGGTCCCTATCGTAGCCTAACATAATCCTCATGAAGCCTAGATCCAAGGATGTAAAACAAAACTCTAAAACCAACGGTTGGGATTAAATCCCTAGAACCGACGGTTGAGATTAAATCTCTAGATCCAACGATTGGGATGAAACCCTAGAACCGACGGTTGGGATTAAATCCCTAGATCCGACGGTTGGGATGAAACCATAGATACGACAGTTGGGATGAAACCCTAGATCCGACGGTTGGGATGAAACCCTAGATCCGACGGTTGGGATGAAACCCTAGATCCGACGGTTGGGATAAAACCCTAGATCAGACGGTGGAGATTAGATCCCTAGATCCGACGGTGGAGATTAAAGGAGGCTTAAGCCCAATTATATAAATAGAGGGCTTAGGCTTGGGCGGCATATATAGTGCTTGGAAATTAGGGTTTGCCTATCTAGAAGTGGGCGGCAACAAACCCTAAAAGAGTTAGGGTTTTCGGTGGCTAGAAGTGGGCGGCAAGATCTTTTTTCTCCCAAGGGTTTTGGTCGGCGCCCCTCTTCCTCTTCTCATCCTTGGCCGGTTCTCTTCTTCCTCCCTTTCTCCTTGGTGGCCGGCAGCAACATTGATACAAGGTTGGCCTGCATTCATCCATATCCCATCTTGGTGGTCGGCGACAACATTGCTTCAAGGTTAGCCGGTGCTCAAGAAGCCACTCCTTGGCCGGCGGTTGTATCAAGCCCTTTGGCTTGGTGGCCGGTTCTAGAAAGGAGAAGGAGTTTTGTTTAGTTCTTCTCTTTGTTCGGAGTGAACAAGGAAGAGAAGAACGTGACCTAGGAGGCTTCTACTCGTGGAGGATCTTCGCCCACACGACGTCCACGAAGAGGATAGGACATACGGTAGAAGATCGTGAGGTATAAAAGTTTTATAACTTTATTTTTTGATCTTAGCATGTTCTTTATGTGTTGATTATACTAGTTTACATTTTTATGTATTTTGTATAATCATGGACCCCGAAGACAAATGCAAAAACCGGTGATCCGTCCGTCGTCTCTTCCGCGGCTAACCAACTAGAAGAGTTGTGTTGCTTGAACAACTAGTTTGTTCAAGCGATCACTCAAGTTGTTAGCACGATGACGAATTTGTTGTGCTAAGGAAACTCATCCCATCCGGATTAATTCTTTCATTAGTGAAAATTTTAATCCGGGGAAATGGGAGCCAATGAGCCTCCGAAGCAACTACCAACAAGTGGTATCAGAGCCACGGTTTCCGGTTTTGTGTGTTTTGGATTCGGTTACTTTCATGCACATATCATATATTGAGTATGCCGGATAATAGTAGGATGTGCGTAGGCTAAATTTTTGGTTGCAGGCATAAGATCCGACTATTATGGCTATTTGTGTGTATGTGATTGTTTTGTGTGTGATTGTATGTATATTATTTGAATCCTCGGGGTTGACGAGGCTAGATTAGTATTTAATTTTTGTAATTAAATACACCATTGTTTAGCCACTCATTTTAGTTTACTTTCGATCTAGATTATTTGTACACTTCTTCGTGGAGTATAGGATCGATGGATGTAAATTAAAATAGTTTATCTCGGCTCGGATTTCTTTGGTGACTTGCGCATGGGAAAAGATGGAGCGGATGAGGTGGCGACACGACGGGATGCGTATTGGAGAACAATGCCATAATAGTTGGAAAAATTGTGTTTTTTCCATATTTATTGCTGATTTCTTTTTATATGCATGTTGTGTATGCTTGAAAATTCCTCATTGTCAATTTACTAAGTGGGAGAGGGACATTTCAATTAATTCCTGCGGCCTCCATTACAATTTGACGTGTGATGCAACAAACTTACGCGTTGGCTCTGAGTGCCTTCCTCCCCATCGGATGGGTTTGTTTGTGGATCACTAGGTCAAATAATGGTTATAGGAAATTATTTAGGAGCGTGTGTACTTCCCCATCGGTAAGGCACATAATCCGAAATAATTCCCTTAGTATCGTGTAATGGTGCACACTTAGATGCAAATAAAAAGTATTCTCCCCATCGGAGTCACTTCTTTTATTTGTAGGGCCAAAGAGGAACCAACTATTAATTTTATTTGTCAAAAAGTAAGGTTGACAAGATAATAAAATTAATGGGTAAAACCTTCTCTTACAAATATAGAATTCATATACGTCCACACTATTGTGGCATGCGATATTCTCGGTGTTTTGAGGTGTTGGTTGATTTTGGAATTTTATTGTTTTGAGGAATCAATAATATTTGAAATCTAATATTTTGATCATTGTGATTCTTAGGTTTTTCAAATGGCTTTCAACCCACTTGCTGTGATATTAAAGGAAAATAAACTTACTAGAACAAACTATATTGATTGGAAAAAAAACTTGGATATTGTCTTAACTGCAGAGGAGTACAAATTTGTTCTCTTCGAGGTCTGTCCTCCTAAGCCCACCGATGACTCTGATGAAAAGGAGAAAGAAAGTTATAAGAAATGGATCAAGGAAGATGAGATGGCGCGGTGTTACATTTTGACATCTATGTCAAATATGCTGCAACATCAGCATCAGGCCATGGCCACAGCTTATGACATGATGTTCAATCTCAAGGAACTTTTTGGACATCAGAGTAGGGCGCTAGACAGGAGGCTATGAGAAACTTGATGACGACCACCATGGTCGAGGGAACACCCATTAGGGATCATGTTCTCAAGATGATGGCTCATCTTAATGAGATGGAAGTCCTCGGAGCTGAGATCGATGGGGAAACCCAGATCGATATCATTCTCCAGTCTCTGCCTAGGAGTTTTGAGTAGTTCCGCCTCAACTACAACATGAACAAGAGGTTATATTCGTTGGCGGAGCTTCAGACAGAACTCCAGGCGGCAGAAGGGCTTTTTCGTCAAAGCGCTCAAGCCATGGTTGCTCAGAAGGTTTCTTCTTCTAAACCGAAAGGTAAGAAGAAGAAGAAGCAAGGTGGAGCAAAGAAAGTGGCAGTGGGACCTTAGGCAGGAGTAAAGAAGCCGAAAGGCAAGTGCTTCACTTGCAAGAAGACTGGACATTGGAAGGCGGACTGTCCTCGCTGAAAGAACAAAGGTATATCTTCTTGTTTAGTTGTTGAAACATGTTTAGCGGTGTTATCTACGATTGCGGTGTGTAGATCTGAGCCACCGATCATGTCTGCAATACTGCGAGGGTTCGAAACCCGACGACTAGCTGAGGGAGAGATTACCGTCTTCATGGGCAATGCTTCAAAGGTGGCGGCTATTGCAGTGGGAGACGTTTATTTATCTTTTGATAGGAATAAAGTTTTGGTTTTGAGAAATTGTCTTTATGTACCTATTTTTAGAAAGAATTTAATTTCAATTTCTAAATTGTTTATGGATGGATATTCTGTTTCTTTTAATGACAAAGTGGTTATAAAAAGGAATAGAGAGATTATCTGTTCTGGTACATTGGTTGGCAATTTGTATACTCTTGAACCGAAAACTCCCACGATGCATATAGAAGTAAATAACTCATCTTCTAAGTCTAATAAGAGAAAAGAACCTTCGAAAATGAACCAGACGTATCTTTGGCATCTAAGGCTTGGTCATATTTGTTGGTGCAACAATGCTCCAAGCATTTATATGTTTTGATGTTTGGATAATCATCTAAGTTAGGCAATATCTTGTGATCAAATTGCGAATATGTTTTTAAGTAACAGGGAAATCCAAGGATGAAGACTTGGTAAAAGAGAAGTCCAAGTATGATCTTGGCAAGGAAAGTCCAAGGGATGGACTTGGCAGCGTAAGACCAAGCTTGTAGTCTTGGCAGCGTAAAGTCCAAGTGAACCTTGGCAAAGGAAGTCCAAAGTAAGGTCTTGGTAGCATAAGTCCAAGTTTATAGTCTTGGCGGCATAAAGTCCAAGCATTTGGCAAACCCAAGACATGACGAAACCAAAGGAAGCTCCTGGAAGCAAAGCGCAAAGGATGAACAAGTCGCGGACGGAGGGATCACGAAGGCGCAAGGCAATGAGGAGCTAGAAGGTTGAGTCTAGGTCAGGGTATAAAATCAAGTGTGAATTACTCATACTTGATGAGTATCGATCGGCCACGAGTCGGCGTTTGACTAAGTCAGTGAAACCACAGTCATCGATCGGTTGCCTTGGTCATGGCGATTGGTGATGTTGCGATCGATCGTTGCCGCAACGATGATCGGTGATTAAAAATATCGCCAGAATGCGGTCTCACTCATTGCGCCTTGATCACTCGGTGATCACTCCATCGATCGATCACGGCCTTTGGAGATTGCGGCTACGAATCTCCACGGAGATCGCGTTTCAGAAGTCGTTGGCTTCGACGGTAGTCGACTGATGGTAAGCATCAGTCGACTGATCGAAGCCCAATGGGAAAAACATCCCCTCTTCTATAAAAAGGGGCCATGGGGAGCTTGGTGAAGCTAGTGCTCTTGCTTCTAACTACACCCTCGTGCTCACCAAGCTTTCCAAGTGTTTTTAGTGATTCAAAACCTCCTCTTCTCTTGTTCTTGATCATCCATCATTGTAAAGAAGAGGAGAGCATTGTAAGAAAGGTTTCTCCACCTTGGTTCATCCAAAGAAGAAGATAGTGAAGCTTGGCTAGGACTAATCCACCTTACGGATTGCCATGGAGTAGGAGCGTCATCTCCGAACCATGTACATCGGGTGTTAGCGTTTGGTTTCTTATTTCTTATTTGTATTCATTTTCGTATTTGTATTGCTTCTGCTAACTTACTTGTAGAAACGAAGAAAGGCTAATCACCCCCCCTCTATCCATTCCAATATTCCTAACAATATTAACCTGAGTAGAATTCAAAGGTTGATAGCTGATGGACCTTTGGGTTCATTAGTAGCGGAGGATCTCCCAACCTGCGAATCTTGCTTAGAAGGTAAAATGACCAAAAGGCCTTTCAAGGCCAAGGGGTATAGAGCCAAAGATGTGTTAGAATTGGTTCATTCTGATCTGTGCGGTCCTATGTGTTAGTAATATATGAGAGATGTCCTAAGGCAATCGCCTTATGTATGAACCATTTATATGATAAATGAAGATTCACTATTTGAGTATACATGTTTAATGTATTTGATTGGATCTTAAACTCATTTCTTGAATGTCCACGATGCGATTCACGGCATGAGAGAATTTGTGATTGGATCACAACTAGTGAGTATCTCTACATGTGTAATTGTGATGTATCGGAATTATCCCTAGTCGATGAATTGATGGATTTGGACACCATCAATTCTGTCGAGACTAGCACGAGGTATACTCCTTGGTATATCCAAGCAGCTGATTCTCACTGGCTGGAGACATAGTGATGTCCGGAGTTGATCGTGGATGCTAGTTATGGTAACTAGTTCATTGGAGTGACCAGCCGTAAGACTTCATATGGTTCTCTGCATATATAGATATGTCAATGAAGTTCTTACTGTAGCTTAAGTGCGATGTTCCTTTGACTTGCGGTATTCAAGTCATCTTGATCATGGAGACTTATGCTTTGACATCTTAAGCAAGCATCTCTAAGGAGATGTGGACCCGAGATGATTGGGTATAAGTCGAAGTGATCGAAGGTGTTTGAATAGCCTATAAAAGATTCACCACTCCTTGCGAGGAGATGTATACCCATGGCCTCTCGTCGGATTGTTACTAAAGTCTTTGGCCAAAGCAATACATGTTTAGAGTAAGGTACTCTTCGATACATGTGGAGTAACTAGAATCCGTAGGGACGAGGAAATGATACTTGGGCTAGGTGTGGCGTAGTCGACCTAGTGGGGTGACACAATAGACCATGTCCTGAACCAAGTGGGTATAAGATGAGTGAAGGGAATGGGGCCGCGAATCATTCAAGCTCTTGAAGGGTTTGAGAAATAGTTCGGGATCAAGTTGATCTTTTCGGTTAATTGGGGATCATGATGTACTACTAGGTGCCACTCATGATCGTTCTATAATTAATGGTTAATTATAGACGGCCAACATAAACCGAGAACCTATTTGGTCACACGCACAACGAGTGTAATCCAAAGGATTTAAAACGAGCTTGAGAATGGGATTCTCAGACCGAGAGAAACTATGTTTGGTTGGACCAAACATAAAGCGAGCATGAAATTGTTTCAGTCGCACTGGAAGCGTGGATGGGCCGTGTCTTATGAAGACATAATGGATGGACCAAAATGGTTTGGTTCTAATCCAATGGATGAGAATAAACCAAAGGGTTTGGTTTATATTAAACGAATGACCCAATGGTTGGTTCGGTTCAGTTTAACTTAAAATAAACCATCATGGTTTGGTTTATTTTAACTTATCTTAATGGAGCGGGTTAACGGGCTTTATGGATATGATCCATTAACCATTAAGAGAATTAGTTCTCTATAAAATAGGGATTAAACCCTAACCCTAAACCTAATCCAATTAGTGGCCGCCCAACATCAAGAGCTGCCGCCCAGCTTGTGTTGCCGCCCAGCCCACAGCTCATCCAACCGGCGTCCAGAAGGCGGCTTCCTTCCTCCTCGCCGGCGTCGAGCTGCTGCCGGAAGAGTTCCGGCGATCCTCCTTAGGTTTGGCATCAAGGTGAGCTTTAGTCTCCTTGTTTTGGCCGGCGCCTACTCCTCCACCAAGCTGTCCAGTTTTCTGGACAGCTTCTTCTCCTCTCGTCGGAGCGTCGTTTGGACGACGGTTAGTGCTCCGACAGTGGCTAACATACCGGGGATTTGATCTCCGGTAATCCTCTGAGGTGGAGGACGAAGGATTCGTCAATCGGTTGACGAATACCTCTCCGGAGAAGCAAGTCTTGAGGACTTGTTTTTAGGTCCGAATTTGGATTCGGACCGTGATCATCTCTCGATCACGTCGTCTTCAACACGAGGCTAGTAACCCGTACGAAGACGAAGCTCGTGGCTTGGCGAAGTCATCCCGAGGAGCTCGGCGTGGATACGGATAGAGACGATTCTTACGAGAATCGTTCCGGTTGATGCCGTTCCCGCTACACGTCATACGAAAGGTATAACGTAGTTTAATTTCCTTTTATTACAATTTTAATTTACGGTTATGTCTACACTTGTTGTAATAGCATGCGTGTGTTGTGTGTGTTGTAATAAATAGGAGTATTTATTATTTTTATTGCTTCCGCTGTGCTCATGTTTACGAAACATGATCGAACACACACACGCCGCGGTGTCGGAAACCCAACAGTGGTATCAGAGCCCAGGTTGTGTTTCGACATAATCGTAAAATGGTTTTGCGATAGTCATAATGTATTTCTGGAAGTTTTCTAAATTTTGGAAATTTAGAAGTATTTATGGAAATTTTTCAATTTTGGAAAGTCTAGAAGTATTTATGGAAATCTTCCACTTTTGGAAAGTTGGAAGTATTTATGGAAATTGATATTTTCCATAAATAAAATATTTGATTAGATTAAAATTTGTTTCCTAATTTAATCATGATTTGATTTGGGAAATCAAATCTTAAAATATTCTATTTCCATAAGTAGTTTTAATGATTTAGGAAATTGGTTTCCTAAATAGATTTTCCTTAATCAAATAATTCCATGAATAAAATATGTGATTAGATTTGGAAATTTGTTTCCTAATTTAATTATGATTTGATTTGGAGAATCAAATCTTAAACATATTTTATTTCCATAAATAGTTATGACATATAAGGAAATATTGTACATGACATAATTGTATGACATGTAATTGCATTAGATGCATAACATAATGCCATGCGTGTCGTGACATGTAGATGTATGCCATGTATGCCATGCCATGTAGATAATAGTTATTTGCATGCAAAGAGGATGAGACATAAAAACCCTTAATCAATATTAAAGCCTACACCTTCCATTAATATGGTTAGAACGAGTTACATTTCTTGTTTGGGTTGTTGGACTCTCTCCAAGCCCTCGAACCTCAATATGTTCAAACCATGGAATAGTTTAATACTAATATGGTAAGAGTCAGAGGTCAATCGTTAGCTTTGGTTGTTGGACTCTCTCCAAGCTGGGCTAATTGGTTGAATGCGCTCTAACCATATTAAAACTATGTCCTGATTAATGGGTTGGTTTTAACCTGGAGCATCGGTTTGTTGGACTCTCTCCAAGGTCGATGTAAAGGGAGGTGAAGTTGGGTGCTATGCATATGATGCATACTTGTTAATGTGTTAACAACCCGATGTATGTGTGAATATTCAATTAGTTGATAGCACATTGTGATAGTTGCATATACGTGATATGCAATCGGTATAGATGATACCTACCGTCGTAGTTATGAATGGCTTGTTGGACTCTCTCCAAGGTTGTTCATAACTATGATGGATATCAGCCCATTCGGAGATGGACCTACGATCTCCCGAAGTGATTTTGGGGTTTTTGAATTCGAAAAATGAATGGGATTTATAAATGTATATTGATGCATTTTAAAATCATTTTCTCATATATGCTCGTTTTGTATTTCTAGGTCAATAAATTGATCATGACGTCTTTGAATTTGCGCACTATTTTGGATTCGAACAAACTGACTGGGCCTAACTTCCTGGACTGGCTTAGAAACCTGAGAATTGTTCTCAAGGCGGAAAAGCTTGCATATGTCCTTGAAGTGCCTCTTCCTGACCGTCCTAAGGACGATGCAACTCCAGACCAAATGTTGGTCTATCAGAAGCATGTGGCGGTGATCTCCGGCGAAAGTTGCATCAGCATCATGCTAGCGTATGGTACTTGCTAACACTATGGTCTTCCATCTTCATGAGTTGTTCGATGAGCAAGCGAGATCCGAAGGTTCGAGGTCTCTAGGCTCCTCTTCACCACGAAGATGCAAGAAGGTTAAATCGTGTAAATGCGATTTGTGCTAAAGATGAATGGGTACATCAGCGGCTAGCTACCCTCGGTTTGTGATGGATCATGAGTTAAGTATTGACTTAGTGCATTGTTTGCCCAAGAGTTTCTCAATTTGTGATGAACTATCGGATGAACAAATTGGAATCCACCATTCGAGCTCCTCAATATCTTTGGTATGGAGCCTTACATGAAGCATGAGGAGAAGGCGGTTCTGTTAGTTGATTCCTCAAAGAAAGGTTCTAAGAGGAAGGCAAAAGAAACGAGAAGAAAGGAAAGAAAAGAGGCAAAGAAAGGCGGAACGCAAAGGGCACTTGCCATCACTGTGGCAAGGAAGGCCCTTTGGCGAAAAGCTGCAAGATTTATCTTGAGTCCATGAAGAAGAAGAAGGCATCAGATGCCCCATCCTCTTGATATCTTCGTTATTGATTGTCATTCTATTTCCTTAGACACTTGGGTATTGGATCTTTGGGTGTAGCTCACATATATGTAATGACATACAGGGCTAAGGAATAGAAGAAGACTTGTCGAGGAGTCAAATTTGCGAGTTGGCAATGGAGCAAAGGTTCTTTGCGATCGCCATCGGAACTTATTTCTTTGAAGCTCCTAGTGGACTAGTCTTGGGCTGGACAATTGCTATTATGTTCCTTCTCTAATAAAGAACATTGTTTCTATTTCTTAAATAGAAATGGTTTCCATTTAACGTTTAGTAACAATTGTTGTTATATAACTTTGAATGGCGTACTTTATGGGCTGGAACTTTGAGTAATGGCATTTATCGTTGGGCGTATCGGTGACATCTTCAATATCGAAGCGAGCAACAGCGTGCTCGAAAGGATAATCACATAGACTCTATATGTGGCATTGTCGTCTTGGCCATATAAGCAAGAAAGCATGTCGAATTACACGATGTGGAATTGCGGAATCGTTGAATTGGATTCATACGATACATGCGAATCATGCTTAAAAGGCAAGATGACTAAGTTACCTTTGGAAAAGGTGAGCAGTGGGAGAGTTACTAGGTCTAGTACATCTTGATGTATGTGGACCTATGTCAACTCAAGCATTAGGAGGCTATAGCTACTTCATTACCTTCAGATGATCACTCACGGTTTGGGTATGTGTTCTTGATGAAACACAAGTCGAAGCCTTTGAAAGGTTCAAAGAATTCAGAAATGAAGTAGAGAAACAACATGACAAAAGTATTAAAATACTTGATCGGATCGAGGTGGTGAATACTTAAGTCAAGAGTTTCTTGATTATCTAAGAGACAATGGCATATTGTCTCAATGGACTCCGCCCTATACACCCTGACATAATGGTGTATCGAGGCGTAAGCTTAGGACCTTGTTGGACATGGTCAGTCAATGATGAATCATGCGACTCTTCCCAAGTCCTTTTGGGGTTATGCACTTGCAGACGGTTTGTTTACTTGTTAAGCAGAATGCCTACAAGGTAGTCTCAACTACTCCATATGAGATATGGAATGGTAAGAAACCTCATGTATCTTACTTGAAGATATGGGGTTGTCTGCTTATGTGAAGCGGTATGTCGGACAAATTGGATGCTAAGTCGATAAATGTCTATTTATTGGATACCCTAAGAAACAAGGGGTTACCAATTCTATCATCTGTGGAACAAAAGGTGTTTGTTTCAAGGCATCTTTGTGTTTCTAGAAAGAGTTTCTCTTGCAAGAAAGCGATAGTGGGAGTGTCGTCGAGCTTGAGGAGGCTCGAGAGACTCAAATAGACATTGATGAGATACAGTGAAGCCTGACGGTAACTCATAGTGATGAGCAATCAATTTGGACCTAATGTAACACCACATCTTCGTAGATCTGGTAGAACACGCATAATATTCACGAGAGATATGGATTTCTCGTAAGTGAATCGAGCAGCGTGTTACTCATTGATGATGAGAGCCTACGATTATGAAGAAGTCTTGACAAGTTCGAGAAAGGGATAAGTGGCTTGGTGCCATGAAGTGAAATGGATTCCATGTATGAAAACCAAGTTTGGAACTTGGTTGACCCACTGAAGGCATAAAGCCTATAGGGTGCAAGTGGGTTTTCAAGAAGAAAACCGACATGGATGGTAATGTGATTACCTATAAGGCTAGATTGGTGGCGAAAAGGATATGCGTCAAAAGCAAGGTGTTGATTATGGGAAACCTATTACTTTGTAGCTATCTTAAATCCATTAGGATGCTCACGGCCATAGCGGCTCATTATGATTATGAGATATGGCGGATGGATGTAACCGGCTTTCCTTAATGGAAACTTGCTCGAGGGCGTGTATATGATCTGACTGAGGTTTCACATCGGTTGATAAAACCAAGGTATGCAAGTTGCGACGATCCATTTATGGATTGAAGCAAGCATCCGAGGCTGGAATATCCGTTTGATGAGCGATCAAAAGTTTGATTTCTCACAAAATCGAGCAGAACCTTGTGTGTACAAGAAGGTTAGTGGGAGTGCGATCGTGTTCCTAGTATTGTATGTCGATGACATATTACTTATAGGAAGCGATGTGTCCAATCTTCTGATCGATTAAGGTTTGGTTATCAAGACATTCTCCATGAAAGACACAGGAGAAGCAACCTACATCCTTGGGATTAAGATCTATAGAGATAGATCGAAGCAGTTGTGGTCTTTGTGATCTACATATATAGGCCAGAGTGCTAAAGAGGTTTAGCATGTCGGAATCCAAGAAAGGTTATCCTACCCATCGGGCATAGGGTACACCTTTCGAAGTCTATGTGTCAGCGAGAAGGCGAGAGGATTTGCATGAGTAAGATTCCCTATGCATCCATGATAGGATCTATCATGTATGCTATATGTATATGTACGAGGCCCGATGTATCGTATGCTCACGAGTGTCACGGCGGATACGCATCCGATCGAGGAATGGATCATTGGCGGTGTTAAGGCGATCCTTAAGTACTTGAGAAGAACTAAGGATGTGTTCCTAATATATGGAGAAGGGACATGGTGATCTGCGGGTATCTACGGATGCGGCTTCGAGCAGACAAGGATGATTCGGTCTCGATGCGGACGTGTTCACCTTGAATGGGCGCGATGAGTTGGAAAAGTTCCAAACAAGATATCAGAGCGGATTCTACTCGAGGCGAGAATATATTGCGGCAAGCGGCAAAGGAAGCGGTTTGGATCAAGAAGTTCGCTCATGAACTTGGTGTGATTCCGCCATTGTTGAAGCAATACCGGTCACTGCGACAACAATGGAGCAATCACAGCAAAAGAGCCAAGGTCTCATCAACGATCCAAACATGTAGCCGCTATCATCTTATCGTAGAGATCATCGATGAGGAACGAAATACAAATCGAGAAAATTCCCACTGAAAGGAACTTAGCGGATCCTTTGACTAAAGCATTACCTCAAAGTAAGTTTGAGGGTCATGTTGGTGCTTATGGTATTGGATACCGTAGCGATTGGCATTAGGCCAAGTGGGAGTCTGTTAGTAATATATGAGAGATGTCCTAAGGCAATCGCCTTATATATGAACCATTTATATGATAAATGAAGATTCACTATTTGAGTATACATGTTTTATGTATTTGATTGGATCTTAAACTCATTTACTGAATGTCCACGATACGATTCACAGCATGAGAGAATTTGTGATTGGATCACAACTAGTGATTATCTCTACATGTGTAATTGTGATGTATCGGAATTATCCCTAGTCGATGAATTGATGGATTTGGACACCATCAATTCTGTCGAGACTAGCACGAGGTATACTCCTTGGTGTATCCAAGCAGCTGATTCTCACTGGCTGTAGACATAGTGATGTCCGGAGTTGATCGTGGATGCTAGTTATGGTAACTAGTTCATTGGAGTGACCAGCCGTAAGACTTCATATGGTTCTCTGCATATATAGATATGTCAATGAAGTTCTTACTGTGGCTTAAGTGCGATGTTCCTTTGACTTGCGGTATTCAAGTCATCTTGATCATGGAGACTTATGCTTTGACATCTTAAGCAAACATCTCTAAGGAGATGTGGACCCGGGATGATTGGGTATAAGTCGAAGTGATCGAAGGTGTTTGAATAGCCTATAAAGGATTCACCACTCCTTGCGAGGAGATGTATACCCATGGCCTCTCGTCGGATTGTTACTAAAGTCTTTGGCCAAAGCAATACATGTTTAGAGTAAGGTACTCTTCGATACATGTGGAGTAACTAGAATCCGTAGGACGAGGAAATGATACTTGGGCTAGGTGTGACGTAGTACCTAGTGGGGATCGACACAATAGACCATGTCCTGAACCAAGTGGGTATAAGATGAGTGAAGGGAATGGGCACGTAATCATTCAAGCACCAAGGGTTTCGTAAATAGTTCGATCAACCGTTGATCTTTTCGATTAATTGGGGATCATGATGTACTACTAGGTGCCACTCATGATCGCTCTATAATTAATGGTTAATTATAGACGGCCAACATAAACCGAGAACCTATTTGGTCACACGCACAACGAGTGTAATCCAAAGGATTTAAAACGAGCTTGAGAATGGGATTCTCAGACCGAGAGAAACTATGTTTGGTTGGACCAAACATAAAGCGAGCATGAAATTGTTTCAGTCGCAATGGAAGCGTGGATGGGCAGTGTCTTATGAAGACATAATGGATGGACCAAAATGGTTTGGTTCTAATCCAATGGATAAGAATAAACCAAAGGGTTTGGTTTATTTTAAACGAAAGAACCAAAAGTTGGTTCGGTTCGTTTTAACTTAAAATAAACCATCATGGTTTGGTTTATTTTAACTTATCTTAATGGAGCGGGTTAACGGGCTTTATGGATATGATCCATTAACCATTAAGAGAATTAGTTCTCTATAAAATAGGGATTAAACCCTAACCCTAAAACCTTATCCAACCGCTGGCCCAGAAGGCGGCTTCCTTCCTCCTCGCCGGCGTCGAGCTGCTGCCGGAAGAGTTCCGGCGATCCTCCTTAGGTTTGGCATCAAGGTGAGCTTTAGTCTCCTTGTTTTGGCCGGCGCCTACTCCTCCACCAAGCTGTCCAGTTTTCTGGACAGCTTCTTCTCCTCTCGTCGGAGCGTCGTTTGGACGACGGTTAGTGCTCCGACAGCGGCTAACATATACCGGGATTTGATCTCCGGTAATCCTCTGAGGTGGAGGATGAAGGATTCGCCAATCGGTTGACGAATACCTCTCCGGAGAAGCAAGTCTTGAGGACTTGTTTTAGGTCCGAATTTGGATTCGATCGTGATCATCTCTCGATCACGCCGCCTTCAACACGAGGCTAGTAACCCGCACGAAGACGGCTCGTGGCTTAGCGAAGTCATCCCGAGGAGCTCGGCGTGGATACGGATAGAGACGATTCTTACGAGGATCGCTCCGCTGATGCCGTTCCCGCTACACGTCATACGGAAGGTATAACGTAGTTTAATTTCCTTTTATTGCAATTTTAATTTACGGTTATGTCTACACTTGTTGTAATAGCATGCGTGTGTTGTGTGTGTTGTAATAAATAGGAGTATTTATTATTTTATTGCTTCCGCTGTGCTCATGTTTACGAAACATGATCGAACACACACACGCCGCGGTGCCGGAAACCCAACACTATGACTATCTAGGCTAGAGGTGGCTTTGAATACTTCATCTCTTTTATAGACGATTATTCAAGGTATGGATACATTTACTTGATGCAGAAGTCCAATGCTTTGACAGTTCAAAGAATTCAAGGTCATGTGGAGAACCGCCAAGGTAAAAGTATCAAGACACTACGATCCGATCGTGGTGGCGAGTACCTCTTGGGAGAGTTTAGGAGTTACTTATCGAGGTGGATTCAATCCCAATTGTTCCGCACTGCACACCCCAAACAGAATGGTGTGGCGGAGGAGCGAAGGAATAGGACTCTTATGGAGATGGTCGATCTATGATGAGTTATTCGAGTTACCCGATTCGCCTAGGGGTTTGCTCTGAAACGCAAAGACACATTCGAACTTGGTTCCATCTAAGTCGACTTCTACTCCCACAGTTGTGGATCAGGCGAAAGCCTAGTCTAAGACATATTCGATTTGGGGTAGTCCAAAGACATGTGCCAAGGGAGATGCCGGTAAGTTGGAATCTCGCATGTACGCTTGTTTGTTGGCTACCCTAAGGAACGAAGGGTGGTTTATTCTATAGTCCTAGAGATCGAAGGTGATCGTGAGTACGAATGCCGATTTCTAGAGGAGGACTATGTGATGAACCACAAGCCCACGAGTAGGATTGTCGAGGAGTTGACAGGAAGTCTCGACTTCAGCATCACCAGACAAGAGGAGATACCACAAGTCATCGCACCGCTGTCACAGAGCATACATGGAGGCACCGTCAGAGTGGGAGGGTTGTTAGACAACCCGAAAGATTCATGTTTTGGGAGAGTCTTCGGACTTAGTCCCTGGTGAACATGAACCTGATCCCTGGACATATGACGAGGCACTCCAAGATAGAGATGTGGTATCTTGGCAAAGAGCGATGAATTCAGAGATAGAATCTATGGATTCTAATCAGGTCTGGGAGCTAGTAGAACCACCCGATGGTGTAAAAGCCATTGGATGCAAGTGGATCTACAAGACAAAGAGAGGAGTAGATGGGAAGGTTGAGACCTTCAAAGCTAGGCTTGTTGCGAAAGGGTATACTCAGAAAGAGGGTATCGATTATGAGGAGACCTTTTCGCCGGTAGCTATGCTTAAGTCTATCCGGATTCTCTTATCTATAGCTGCTCATATGGATTATGAGATTTGGCAGATGGATGTCAAGACATCTTTCCTTAACGGAAGTCTTGAGGAGAACATCCATATGTGGCAGTGATAACTGTCATTTTGTTGTATTATTTTGGTCCTTAATATCACTATTTTTATCCTCTCTAATGATTTATTATTGATTATTTGCATGTTTTATGAGTTTGGATTCATTTTGGACCTTTTTGTAAATTCTCCTATATTTTGACTTATTTGCAAATTTTATCTTTATTTGTAGGAGATCGAGATGAGCCACTGGACTAGACTCAAGTTAGATCAAATATGGCTTCATCTGGGGTCATAATGGACATTTCAAAATGATTTAATCTGAGCCCTTCATTCAGATCGACAAATTAAATCAAGGGTTCGGATCTTATATAGACCGTCAGGAAAGTGATTAATTCTGAGCCATCCATACGGATCAGGTGATGATCCGTACATTATTAAGATCTACACGTCTTGGCCGTTCATCCAGGCCGTTGGATCGTGATTATACCTTCGATGGATCATCCATCCGTCCATTGTAAATCTAATTTATTAGTTGGATGGAGCGAGCCTAATTAAGCGATTAATATATCATCAAGCCCTAGCTTCAAATGGACGGGTGAGATCGTGGGAGAAGTGATCGGACGGTTCTCAAATTTCATTTAATAAAGCCTTACCTCATCGAAGCGAATGAAGAAAGGCTCGAGAACTCTCGTTGCCCGCGGCGGTCTTCTTCTCTCGCGGCGGCGGATGGCGCTTTCCATGGCCGTGCGGCCGGCGGCGATTGCCATGGCGACGGCGAGCGGCCGCGAAGGGTCCTTCCATTTCGCGGCGGCAACGGCGAGCCAGGCATTTTTTCCCCATTTCCGCGCGAGTCTTCTTCCCCACGTCCGGCGGTGCGATCCGCATCCATTCGGCGACCTCCTTAGATCCGGTAATCCCATCCGACTCGGCGGCGAATCTGATGCGGGTTGCGGCATGATGATCCGAGGTAGGATTCCGTGATTCCCTTTGAATCCACTCCATTCGTGGGAATAGGCCATTTCCAGCATCCATTTATGTGGTCTGCGGGTTCCATCACCATCGCCGGTGAAGATTCCCTTCATTGTCCGGTGAATCTAGATTTATCGGCGTTGATCGATTCGATCGTATGTCCGTCCTTCTGCTGTATTGGTTAGGCGGCTCGCATTCACCAGAGAGGGTTGTTAGGTTATTATGCGCCATCATTAGTTACTGATTATATTTGATTGATCCATTTAATTGGATATTTGTTTGCTATGTTTGTTTGTTTACTTACTGCAATGTTATTTCTATTTGATTGTTGTTTAGTTGGTTAATTTTGTTAAATGATTTGTAGTAGTTTAATTTCTTAATTTCTTACCGATATAATATCAATTAAAATTGTCCAATCAGGCATTGTATATGCGGCCACGGTGAGTGCTTTCATTATTAGGTTAGATTTCCTTTACATTATCATGATAGTATGTACAAAGGTCACGTGTCGTGAATTGCTTTTCGTTTGCATTTCATTTATTTAATTTTAGTATTGTTGTTTACATCTTATATCAGTACATGAATTACATGGTTATGTTCATATTTGTTCGTGATCATTATCTTCTGCCATTGCGTGTGCGTGCGTGATTAATTACATTTGCGCATTAGTTAGATTTACTTTCTACAGATTTAATTTCCATGTTGGTTTGTTTACCAGAATTGTTTGACCATTGCATCGTATAGTGACAGTGCGGTGCAAGGTTGAATCGTTCTTGCATTAGGTTAGCTT
This sequence comes from Wurfbainia villosa, assembly GCA_025175895.1. Taxonomy (NCBI): domain Eukaryota; kingdom Viridiplantae; phylum Streptophyta; class Magnoliopsida; order Zingiberales; family Zingiberaceae; genus Wurfbainia; species Wurfbainia villosa. The sequence continues at coordinate 108,907,836 of CM045987.1, read as the reverse complement.
TGAATAATTGTTTTGAAAATTGTAAAACCCGATGTTTATACTTTTAAAAACAAGCGTCCGAAATAGGTTCGTTGGGAGATGACCGAGTCCTATCTTGCATTAGTGTAGTTAGGGGTTGTAAATAATTTGCGGTATTGCGACACTAATTAACGTCAGAAGCGAGGGATTCATTGCTAAAGGCAAAGAGCATCTTGTATGTAAGCTTAATCGGTCCATTTATGGATTGAAGCAAGCTTCTAGATTTTGGAACATCCGCTTTGATGAGGTAATCCAGTCATATGGATTTATTCAAAGTCCGGATGAGCCTTGTGTATACAAGAGATGTGATGGAAACGTAGTGGTATTTCTTGTACTATACGTAGATGACATTTTGTTAGTTGGCAACAATATCAGAGTGTTATCAGACGTAAGGGTATGGTTGTCCAAACAGTTTGACATGAAGGACTTGGGAGAAGTGGGACACATCCTTGGGATCAAAGTTATAAGGGATCGCAAGAAAGGATATCACATTGACACATTCCTTGCTAGCAAACTCCAAGAAAGGTTTTCTACCTTAGGCATGGAGTTCCTTTATCTAAAGAGATGTGTCCCAAAACATCAAAGGAGATAGAGAGATGAAGCGGTTCCTTATGCTTGAAGCCTCATGTATGTTATGCTATATAGACCCGATATCGCTTTCTTTGGCATGGTTAGTAGATATCTAATCCCGGATAGGGACATTGGGTGCATATATTGAAGTACGAGAAGGACTAGGGATTATCATCAATTAGTCCTGGGTTACACTGATTCGGATTTCAATGAGATAGAGACAAGTAAGTCTACCTCGGGGTTGTGTGTTTACTTTTGGAGGTGGAGCCATAGTATGGAGGAGTGTCAAGCAGAAATGCGTGGCGGACTCTACCATGGAAGCTGAGTATGTGGCAGCCAAGGAAGCTGTATGGCTCAAGAACTTCTTGATGGACTTGGATGTGATTCCTGGTTTGCTATCACAATTTATTGTGATATGCGATTGCAAACTCAGGAACCACGAGCCCATAAGGCAAGATAAACACATAAAGCGCAAGTACCACGGAGAGATAGCGAGAAGTAAGATTGCATCGAGGATAACGGCGGATCCATTCACTAAGGCCCTTCCAAATAGCGTTTGATAGGCATGTGGAGGACATGGGGATCATATGTATGGCGATGTGATGGGCATAGTCTTTTAGTATAAGTGGAGATTGTTGGAATGTATCAAGCCTAGCTCTTTTTTACATTTTATTTTGAAATAAGAATCACATGATCATTGTTTGCACTTTATTATATGTGTGCATATTGTCTAATATTTTACATTGTAGATAACATGGTGCTTGGTGTGGCAGGAAGATCATGTTATCAGTCTCTTTATAAAATATAAGTAGAGGCTCACAACCAAGATGGTTTGGACAAACCATTGGCATGGTTGTTGTGTAGCTTGGTATTGTTTTGTCTTGAACATAGAGTTACACTAGTACACTTAGGTGTATTGAGCAGGACCGACATAGAGGTGATTCAATTTATTTTTGACTATATAATTGAATCGGACCTCGGATATTATGTTGTACATGCTCTTAATCCCGATATAATAACGGGCACATGTACTTAGTATTTATTTCTTTGATTTACCATAGGGTGAGATTTAGATGGATTAAATCAATATGCACGGTAAGTTGGGAAATAATATTATTTACATGGTGTGCCGTTGATTATAGGAGGAAACCGTGTCCTTTAAATTAGGTTGATGATGTCCCCTTGAGGAGCTCATAAGGTTCATCATGTAAACCCAGCTGGTTGACTTAGTCAACATGATGATAAGGTTGAGTGGTACTACTCGAGGAGTAAGATGTTAATTAATTGATGGTCAGTAAATCAATTAATTGACGGACATTCGATATCTTAAACATGGGGAGATGGATGTACAAATAATATATGGAGCCTATATTAATTTATGGGGGTTGGTGAGGTAGTTCAATGATGATCCTCTAGTGGAATGGAGCATCATTGATGGATCAAGTTTGTGTAGTTCCGATCCATCGGGTGGCCAAGATCCAACTCCTCCTCATGGTCCCTATCATAGCCTAACATAATCCTCATGAAGCCTAGATCCAAGGATGTAAAACAAAACTCTAAAACCAACGGTTGAGATTAAATCCCTAGAACTGACGGTTGAGATTAAATCTCTAGATCCAACGGTTGGGATGAAACCCTAGAACCGACGGTTGGGATTAAATCCCTAGATCCGACGGTTGGGATGAAACCATAGATCCGACGGTTGGGATGAAACCCTAGATCCGACGGTTGGGATGAAACCCTAGATCCGACGGTTGGGATAAAACCCTAGATCCGACGGTGGAGATTAGATCCCTAGATCCGACGGTGGAGATTAAAGGAGGCTTAAGCCCAATTCTATAAATAGAGTGCTTAGGCTTGGGTGGCATATATAGTGCTTGGAAATTTGTGTTTGCCTATCTAGAAGTGGGCGGCAACAAACCCTAAAAGAGTTAGGGTTTTGGGTGGCTAGAAGTGGGCGGCAAGATCTTTGTTCTCCCTAGGGTTTTGGCCGGCGCCCCTCTTCCTCTTCTCATCCTTGGCCGGTTCTCTTCTTCCACCCTTTCTCCTTGGTGGCCGACGGCAACATTGACACAAGGTTGGCCGGCATTCAACCATATCCCATCTTGGTGGCCGGCGACAACATTGCTTCAAGGTTGGCCGGTGCTCAAGAAGCCACTCCTTGGCCGGCAGTTGTATCAAGCCCTTTGGCTTGGTGGCCGGTTCTAGAAAGGAGAAGGAGTTTTGTTTAGTTCTTCTCTTTGTTCGGAGCTAACAAGGAAGAGAAGAACGTGATCTAGGAGGCTTCTACTCATGGAGGATCTTCGCCCACACGACATCCACGAAGAGGATAGGACATACGGTAGAAGATCGTTGTTAGGGCAATCTCTTGCCGTGATATGGTTTTGATGGTGTGGCAAAGGGTTTAAGTTAGTGTGTTATGTTTATTTGATATGTGCGTTGAAGTCGTGCAGGACTTAGTAATTCGCACATGGAGCCATGGCGAGTTTCACATCTCATGACTCGTGCCTTGAGTCGGTGAAGGATAGCTTTGCGGAAGCCGTGCGCTTGGAGCATCCGAGGGACCGCCGGACGAGAAGCTTGGAGTGAAGCCGGAGGAAGTAGACTTCGAGGCAAGAGGCGAAGAGAGCATTGCGAGCCCGTCGCTGATCTTTGCCAGGGGCGTGGCGAGCGAAGAGAACTTGAAAGCGAGGACTCAGATGAGAGTGGCGATTGTAACCCGGGGAGGGGTAGCTCTTAGGTGAAACTTGGCCATTTGGCCAAGTGTCGGATAAGTTTTCGACACCCGGATCATTGCCATGGAATGGCGATCGGTCTGTCAATCAGTAGCTCGGCTGGTATCTATTGGCCCGGTTTGTAGGCGTGATCGGCGCCCATCGTTAGCGATCGGCGCCAAGACTAACGATCGGCTGCGACGATCGGCCCGATAGTCAATAGGGTTTAGCCGCAGAACCGCTCGTAGCCGGAGGCGTCGACTACGGTCGTGATCGTGGTGAGGTCCATCGATCGCGCCAAGAGTTCCGTTGGACAACAGCGGTCGGCATCCGGCGTGTTCGGAGGCCGTTGTAGTAACAGCGATCATTGCCATGGCGGCGATCGTGATGGCAGGAAGAAGTTAGCCCTCTCTATAAAGAGAGGGTGTGAGCCTTTGAGAGGCTAATGCTTAAGTTCCAAACAATCTTCCTAGTGCCCACAAGCTCTAAACTCTTCTTACTCGCTTTTACTCCATTCTATTTGTAAGAAGAGTGATCTTGATTGTAAAGGTTACCTCCACCTAGCTTGGTGCAAAGGAGAGACCATTTAGTGGATTGGTTGAGCGGAGTGATTCACCGAGGACGAATCGGGGACCGTGGATTAGCGGCGTAGCCGTGAACCACGTTACATCTTGTGTTAGCATTGTCTATTTCCTTGGCTTTGTTTTTATTTGTTTAATTTGCTTGTATTGTTTCGCTTGCGCTAATCTAATTGTAGGCGAGCAAATTCCGATAACAAGCGAAGGGCTATTCACCCCCTCTGGCCGGCCATCCGATCTCTTACAAGTGGTATCGAGGCCGAGGTTGCTTGTCACCGGACTAACCGCCGCAACAGGCCCTACATCAAAAATGGCCGGCTCCAACATCCATCCTCCGAAGTTTGAAGGAGAATTCGCTTGGTGGAAGAAGCGAATGGAGGTATTTTTCGAAACGGATTTTGATATAATGATTACAATGGAATCCGGTTTCGTTTTGCCTAGGGATGAAGAGGGAAGCCAATAGAAATCTAGGTGGACCAAGAGGCAAAGAGAGGAGCACCTTGCAAACTCAAAGCCAAGCACCATCTCTACAATGTGCTCCCTCAACAAGAGATCAACGGATCGGAGAATGTGCTAGCGCCAAGAGATGTGGGAGAAGCTTATAGAACTCCATGAAGGCACATCCAGAGGCCAAGCTAGCAAGGAGAGACCTCCTCCGCTCCCAACTATCAATATAAAACTAGAAAGGGAGAAAAGGTAACCTCACTACACTCTAGGTTTAAAGAAATTTTAATTGGGCTAACAAGTGTAGGTGAGAAGCTATCAAACTCATGAAGGCTATAGATGCCTTTCCCGGTCCTCAAAGTGGAGTTCCATAGTGGACTCCTTCTATATGTCCAAGAACTTGGAAGTAAGTACCTTGGAGGAGTTCTTCTCAACAATGGAGCTCCACAAACTAGGCTTGAAGGAATACAAGAAGAGAGCCAAGAATTCAACCCTCAAGAGGAGTAGCATTGTTGGCAAACAAGGGAAGAAGAAGATGGAAGTCCTCCTCCTCCGATGATGAAGCCTCCTCCTCCTCCATGGATAGCACCAAGAAGCCTACATGGTAAGGAAGGGTAAGACGTATTTAAGAATTTTAGATTTGATAAATCTAATGATAGGAATAGAAGACCAAGGGGGAAGGTCATATGCTACAATTGCCAAGGAGAGGGACACATAAGGGACAATTGTCCTCTCTAAACAAAAAGCAAGGAAGAGAGGAAAAGAAAGAAGAAAAGAAGAAGAAAAGGGAGCAAGAAAAAGAAGGAAGAGGAGAAGAAGGCAAAAGAAAAGGGAAGGCCAAAGCATTCAAGGCAAGACATGGGATGATCCTTCCTCATCCTCCTCCTCATCATCGGATGAGGAGAATGCCTTTGTCACCAATTTGGCCTTGATGGCCTTTGATGATTTGGATTGCTCCTCCAAAATGAAGGATCAAGCACAAGAGAGAGCTCAAGTGAAGGGGAGCTTCCACATCATCATCCTCCTCATCATCCAAGAAGAAGAAGAGGACATGGAAACTATGGTAACAAAGCCTCCCTAGTAAAATAGTTTCTATGATTTCTAGTTTAACTAAGGATTTATTTAGAGCAAAGAAGAAAAATAAATGCATGCTAGATCAAATTAAGGCATTAGAAAATAAGCTAGAAAATGCATGCTTAAATAATAATGATTTCTTCTAGCTTATGATGATGCATGCTCACATGATAATTATGTGCCTTTAGATGTTAGTGATGCATGCATAGAAGAAAATAGGGCATTAAGGGAAAAGGTAGATTATTTAACCAAAGCCCTAGAAAATTCACAATTGGCTCCAACACCTTGAATATGATCATAGGGAGCCAAAGAGCTAGTTTTAACAAGAAAGGCCTAGGATATAAAGAGAAGAAAATGAAGGCCTATAGATGCCTAATAGCTAGGGGACAAGACAAAAACAAAGTAATAGCTAAGAAATGGATCCCCAAGGAATTTCTAGTGAACCCAATAGGAAAGAATTTATTTTGGGTTCCAAAATCCATCCTTAAGGGTTAGAATAACCCTAGGGTAGTCAACCATATGAACTTGACCTATATCATATTTTGGTTGACTTAGGATGACGGGACAACATTTTTTAGATAGTGTTGGGTGATGATAACGCCCATAAAAAGGTAATAATGCTTAAATCATGATGATTAATGTAATTTCTATGCATATGTGTAATCATGGTTTATGATTTTGATATTGGGCACATCATCATGAGAAATAGGTTTAAATCATGCTTTAGGTGATACTTTATTTATTATCATCATATAATGCCTAATGCATGGTTATAATTTGATGAAAACATGTATTTCATGATCATAATGTGAAATTAATTGATATATGTCATTATGATCATGTAGGTTGTTAGGTTGATACTTAACCATGATAGAATTGCATGAATATATGGGTTAAGTATATACAAATACCCCATATGATACATATAACACTCACTATAGGCTAACTTGATTGCAAACTTAGCATGGGTGAGATATTAGGATGATACAAATGTCCACTAATGCCTATGGCATTTAGATGGTCATTTAAAGTATCAAAATAGCAATAATAGACCAATCATGGGGAAGGCTTATGTTTAATTCATAGACATATTGCCCAAAGATCATGGTTGGATATTTCTAATGTTTTCAAAACAATTTCTTACCTTAAAATACATGTATTCATGTTTTGAAACAATTGGATGCAAAACTAGGTAGCTAACTTGACACTAGAATGATCAAAAACCTAGTGGTTTTTAGAACTTTTGGATTTTTGGCAAAAACAAGAAAATATAATGAGTTTTCATGAAAAACTATTTTTCATTGATAGATATACTTAAGAGAAATATGTTCCTCGAAGTTCATGATTTTTAGAATTTTATGGAAGTTTTAAAGCATTTCTGAATTTCATCAAAATCAAATTGGCCTCCTTATATGCGATCATTGCCATCTTGATAGCGATCGGTAGCTATAAATCAGAATATTGAAGGCCGAATTCAGTTTGTAAACCTCCTACAAGTGGTAGAAATATACTTGATGCCATCAACAAGTGGTACCCAATTTTAAATCAACTTGACATATTTTTTCCTCCATTATACTTGATGCCATGAGCTTATAACTTAGTGTTAATCTTTTTGATGGTGTCAAAGGGGGAGAAATAAGTATGTTTAAGTTAATCACATTAGGGAGAAATATATGTAGGGAGAAATATATGTAGGGAGAAATATATGATAGGGAAAATTTGCATAGAGAATTTCATGGATTAAGGGAATTGCATGTTGTTATATCATGTTTATCTTTACATGCTTTCTTACCCTTAGAATTTATATCAAATGTTTTACCTAACTTAAGCGGATTGCCACACATCAAAGGGGAGATTGTTAGGGCAATCTCTAGCCATGATAAGGTTTTGATTTGTGTGGCAAACGGTTTAAGTTAGTGTGTTATGTTTATTTGATATGAGCGTTGAAGTCGTGAAGGAATTAGTAATTCGAACATTGAGCCGTGGCGAGTTTCACATCTCATGACTCGTGCCTTGAGTCGGTGAAGGATAGCTTTGCGAGCCGTGCGCTTGGAGCATCAGAGGGACCGCCGGACGAAGCTTGGAGTGAAGCCGGAGGAAGTAGACTTGAGGCAAGAGAGGCGAAGGAGCATTGCGAGCCGTCGCTGATCTTTGCCAGGGGCGTGGCGAGCGAAGAGAACGAGGCGAGGACTCAGAAATGAGTGGCGATTGTAACCCGGGAGGGGTAGCTCTTAGGTGAAACTTGGCCATTTGGCCAAGTGTCGGATAGGTTTCGACACGGTCATTGCCATGGAATGGCGGTCGGCCCCTGCTCTAATCGAGTGTAGCTCATTGGTATCTATTGGCCCGGTTTGTAGCGTGATCGGCGCCATCGTTAGCGATCATTGCCAAGACTATCGATCGGCTGCGGCGTGATCGGTGTAGTCAATAGGGTTTTAGCCCGCAGGAACCGCTCGTAGCCGTGCCAGGCGTCGACTACGGGTCGTGATCGGCCCGGTGAGTCCCGATCATTGCCAAGAGTTCCGTTGGACAACAGCGGTCGGCATCGCGTGTTCGGAGGCCGTTGTAAGTAAGTGTGATCATTGCCATGGCGTGATCGGTGATGGCTAGCAGGAAGAAGTTAGCCCTCTCTATAAAAAGAGAGGGTGTGAGCCTTTGAAAGGCTAATGCTTAAGTTCCAAACAATCTTCCTAGTGCCCCACAAGCTCTAAACTCTTCTTACTCGCTTTTACTCCATTCTATTTGTAAGAAGAGTGATCTTGATTGTAAAGGTTACCTCCACCTAGCTTGGTGCAAAGGAGAGACCATTTAGTGGATTGGTTGAGCGGAGTGATTCACCGAGGACGAATCGGGGACCGTGGATTAGCGGCGTAGCCGTGAACCACGTTACATCTTGTGTTAGCATTGTCTATTTCCTTGGCTTTGTTTTTATTTGTTTAATTTGCTTGTATTGTTGTTTCCACTTGCGCTAATCTAATTGTAGACGAGCAAATTCCGATAACCAACGAACGAGGGCTATTCACCCCCCTCTAGCCGGCCATCCGATCTCTTACAATCGTGAGGTATAAAAGTTTTATAACTTTATTTTTTGATCTTAGCATGTTCTTTATGTGTTGATTATACTAGTTTACATTTTTATGTATTTTGTATAATCATGGACCCCGAAGACAAACACAAAAACCGGCGATCCGTCCATCATCTCTTCCTCGGCTAACCAACTAGAAGAGTTGTGTTGCTTGAACAACTAGTTTGTTCAAGCGATCACTCAAGTTGTTAGCATGACGACGAATTGGTTGTGCTAAGGAAACTCATCCCATCCGGATTAATTCTTTCATTATTGGAAATTTTAATCCGGGGACATGGGAGCCAATGAGTCTCCGAAGCAACTACCAACAATAACCATATCTACTGAAGTCATCAGTAAATGTAATGAAGTACCTGTAACCACCTCTAGCTGCAACATTGAAAGGGCCACATACATCACTATGTATAAGTCCTAACAAATCTGTTGCTCTTTCGCTGTGTCCACTAAAGGGAGTCTTGTTCATCTTGCCTAAAAGGCAAGACTCGCATGTCTCATATGATTCAAAATCAAATGAGTCTAGCAGCCCATCCTTATGGAGCTAAGATAAGCGACTCTCATTTATGTGACCTAAGCGACAGTGCCAGAGATAGGTTTGGTTCAATTCATTTGACTTGAACCTTTTGGTACTTATGTTATAGATAGGGCTCTCTAAGTCTAGAAAATAGAGTATGTTCATTAGAGGGCCACTACAATAGAACATATCATTTAAATAAACTGAACAACATTTGTTCTTTATTATAAATGAAAATCCTTTCTTGTCCAAACAAGAAACTGAAATGATGTTCTTAGTTAAGGCAGGCACATAACAACATTCAGTTAATTTTAGTACAAACCCAGAGGGCAGAGATAGATCATAAGTTCCTACAGCAACAGCAGCAACCCTTGCTCCATTGCCTACTCGTAGGTCTACCTCGCCCTTTGTCAATGCCCTGCTATTTCTCAGCGTCTGCACATTGGTACAAATGTGAGATGCACATCCGGTATCTAATACCCATGATGAAGAAATAGATAGATTGACTTCTATAACATTTATACCTGAAGTAGAAGTCTCACTTCTCTTCTTCTTAAGATCTTCGGTATGCCTTGCGATTCGCTTCGATGTCATGCTTCCTTGCAGTAGAAGCAAGCCCCTTCCTTGGCTACCCCTCCTTTGGGTTTAAGTTCTTTGCCTTTGCCCTTGGCTTGGGACTTTCCCTTGCCCTTGCCTTTCTTCTTGTGCACCATCAAAATGGTGTCAGATTTTCCCTTCTTAAGGTTAAGCTCGTGATTCTCAACATCTTTGAGCATCTCATCTGATGGCTTATCAATTTCATTCATGTTATAATTCATGACAAATTGATTGAAGGCTTGTGGCAAAGATTGCAAGATCAGGTCAGTGGCCAGATCTTGGCCAAGTGGGAATCCCAGTCTTTGTAGGTTTTCTACGTACCCAATCATCTTGAGTACATATTGACCTACGGGAGTCCCTTCTTGCATTTTAGACCCAAACAATGCCTTAGAGACTTCATATCTCTCATGCCTTGCTTGTCCTTGATATAGTTGACGAAGATGTCCGACCATATCATAAGCATTCATGAACTCATGTTGCTTCTGAAGCTCAGAGTTCATGGTCGCGAGCATTAGACATGACACATCTAATGCATCATCTTGATGCTTCTTGTAAGCATCTTTGTCAGCTCGCGAGGCAGTGGAAGGAGGTGCCTCCGGAATGGGCTACTCTAGGACTTACAGCTTTCTTTCTTGGGTGAGAACAATTCTCAGGTTCCTGTACCAGTCTAGGAAATTCGCTCCATTGAGCTTGTCCTTCTCAAGGACAGAACGCAGAGAGAGAGTGTTCGTGTTTGTCGACATAGTTACATACAATGCAGAGAATTAATATCATATTCCTTTTATCATTTAATTAGGCCTTTAATCAAATGATGCTCCCACTAAATTATAGGAATTTTTGTAGAATCAAGTTATGGATGTGGCCAAACCACATTTACTAGATTCATACAAACTAGCTATAATTCTTGTGGGACAAGATCCACATCATACTAAGCTTTGAGTTAGCTTTGGCTAAATCGTCCAAAACTTAGTACGATCGGTGGGTAACACATTACCGATTACATCTCTATGCAACTCTTGTTTATAGGATGACCCACATTTACAAAAGACCTTGAGTTAGCTTTGGCTAAATCGCCCAAGATTTAGTGTAAATGCGATCTTACCCTATCTTTCCAACGATTGGAATATACCTATAGTTCTACTCGATCCAATTGAGTTAACTAGTTTTGCTCAATCTAATTGAGCTTACTCTAACCCAAGCGTGATAGGCGGGACTAAGATTGTCCCTCCGCACCCTGCCAAGATAATATGCGTTGCTCTGCTTTGGCAGATTCAACAACAACAAATGATCAAGGTAGTGATGGGTATCAAGGCTCGGTAGGCATTTTCAAGTTGATTCGATTATGATCTAATCTAATCGTAATGTGTATCTTATACGCATTTAGGCCTTTATTATCCTATATTATCATGCATCACATACATACAATCATTATTCTAGCATGCATCATATACATACAAGAAAATTATCCTAGCATGCATCATATACATACAAGCATTATTCTACTAGCATGCATCACATACATACAAGAAAAATCAAATAATTATATATATATATATCAACATATATATATATATATAATTAAATGTGATGTAGTCATGGCCCTACTACGATCTTCTCAAGCCAATGAGAAGATCGTACGGTCAACCTAAGGCTAGCGGCTTCTCCAAGCGCTTCCTTTGACCGCCATGTGTCGTCGTCACCCTTCTCGTAATCTCGTCTTCAAGTGGACTTTCCACCTCTCCATTTTGTACAATACAAATATGAAACTTGAGTTACATTCGAGTCTAAAACTATTTACAACTAGAATATCAAAAGAAGAGTCGACGCGGTCATACATACACTATACGCCTGACCACAAAGCTACAACACATCACATCAAATCATATTGGGTTATTGGGCCATGACAATCACAGAATTATACATAATTATAAATTATGTATTTTTACAGAAAATTTCTATAATTTTTCCTATTTTTTTTTTCAATTTTATGAGTCATCTCTCCGTAACGGTCCCGCTAAGCGGTTTCCGGGCGCGATCACGGGATAAGGCCCCTTTCGGGGATAGGGGAAGCGCCCCTACTCGCAAAATAAACTTTGCGAGTGTCCCTACAATGATCTTACAGCAACTTAAGTCGCTGTTCCAAAAACCTAAAGCGAGAACTCGCTATTTCGGAGAGTTTTTCTCGACGGTTGAAGCCTACAAGTGTCCCAACACTCATTGCTTCGATTCTTCGAGAAAAATACCCAAAAATTCTATAAAAATAGGAAATTTACAGAAACATATAAATCTGTAATTTTTATATCTAATACAAAAATTACAAAAATGAAATACATACATGCTTCGCACATGGCTCTGATACCACTATTGGGTTTTTTTCCGAGCAGCAAAAACCGCTTTTTGCGTTGCGGAAACCTCGGAAACCCCGGCCACGGATCTGTGCAAAGATATATTAAATGAAACATGTATGTGCTTACTAAAAACCCTAGATCAACATTATATCTAAGAGGTGAGATCATTGCCCTCGATGCGATGCGCTTCGCAAATTCCGCTCGTCCAAAATGTTCGCCGGAACTCGAGAGTGTCAAGTGCACACTACTCTATTGGTATCCACACAAGCAATAGGTGGAGAAAAAGACAATCTTGAGTGTGCTAGCACTCCTAGAAGGTCTCGGAAAGATGAGGAAGAAGAAGGAGAGCTTGAAGGAAAAAATCCCAAGGAAGAAGATGATGGAATGAGTAACTCACCAAAAATGAATTCCTCCCTAATGGTGTTGGCCGGCCACATTATGTCTTGGGAGGTTACATGCATGCATGTAACTCCAATGCCTCTTGGTCTCCCTCATGATGTGGCACCAATTGACAAAGTCAATGATGATGTGGAGCATCATCATTGGCCGGCCATGCCAAGTCATCATCATGACATGGCATTTGGTCAAGTCAAACTTGACCTTTCATCTTCCCTCTCAAGTCAAGTCAAACTTGACCTCTAATCTCCATGGTTGATCAAATCTAACCACTTGACTCAAGTCAATTTAATTTAATGAATCTCTATTCATTAATTTAAATTGATTTGATGAATCAAATCTAAATTAGACTCATTCAACACTTGAATCAACTTGAGTCTAACTCAATTAGTCTAATTTGGATTACTCTTAATCCAATTTGGTTCATCCCATGAACCTAATCCTCATGGTTCATCATATGAACCTAATCTCCATCTAATTGCTCTTATGTGTGTGACCCTATAGGTTCTTGTAACGTTGGCAATGTCCCTAAACCGATTTAGGAACATAAGCAATGAGCGGTATCTAGCAACACATCATTGCTACCCAAGTTACAAGAATGTTGAGCTCCAACATCACCTTTGTGACTACTAATTGTGACTCTCATAATATGTGACAATGTCCCTCTATCCTTGACATCTAGATTGACCAATCGAGGCATAGACCGTGTCATCCTCGGTACAATCTAAATCTTGAACTCCAAGTAGACTCACTCTAATCAAATGAGCTCAATATCTCATATTGACTCATTTGGGCATGACCATGCACTTCGTGGTCTCACTCTATCAAGAATATCGATGTCACTCCCGTCATATAGGAGGGATAGATCCCATCTACATCACTCACATCCCTCTGCATAATTTGTTACATACCCAGTAATCGCCTTTATAGTCCACCCATTTACGGGTGACGTTTGACGAAGCCAAAGTATGCAACTCCTTATGTAGGGAACCATGGTGACTTCAGGTCTAAGGACTAATAGTCATACTAATAGCCACATGAGAAAGTATATGACACTCATATAACGATCCACGATACTTTCTCATGGCGGGTCATTTAGTATACATTCTCTAATGTATACCCATGTGTCAACTCGATATCTCATATCCATGACTTGTGAGATCAAGTTATCATGTTGTCCTACATGCTAGTCTCTACGCATTAACATTGTCCCTGAATGTTAATACTTGACTAGGAATGATTAAGAGTAGTGTTCTCTATATCATCTCATTATCGATTCAACCAATCGATTGATATAGATAAGAACCTACTACTCAAGGACATTATTATATTTAGTTATTTGACACCAATACAAGTAAATATAATAACCATGCCTTTATAAATAGGAATATGATACAATAAAGTCCATACAACAATCATCACATGATTGGCTCTAGGGCTTTCACTAACAGCCTCGTCATATGTCCAGGATCAGTTAATGTTACGCCAGACCAAATCAAGATTCTCCCAAGAACATGAATCTATCAGCCATCTCAAACTATTCAAAGTAATTATATGGGTTTTAATGCCATAAAAGGTTTAAAATAAAATAAAATAAAAGATGGTTATAGGTAGGATTTGAACCATGAACCTCCTTATAGGGAGGTAGCCTTGACACCACTAGACCCTAGGATGATTTATGGATAAGATATATAAAGAATGTACAAGACCATAGGATGATTCATGGAAAAGATATATAAAGAATATACAAAGAATATAGATGGGAAGATGAGGAGTTGGTTCATCCCCCCATGAAAGGATGAAGTGTGTTCATTCCCTAGGTATTAAAGAGGAGAATTATGAGAAGAGAGGAAGTAAAATCCCACTTTCCTTCTTCATTCTCCTTCTTCCTCATCCTTGGCCGAATTTCTCATTCCCCTTCCTCCCTTTTTCATCCCAAGCTCTAGGGTTTCTTGTGTAGGGATTCTCAAGAAGGGTTTTCCAAGAGGAGTTCCCACAAGTCTTAGTATTGCTAGAAGGTCCAACTCCACCGAAATGTTCCCTCCTCCTTCCTCCTTCACCGAGACCCTAATGTCGTTGTTTGGTGTTAGAAGAAGATAACATGTTCATGTCATGCTATAGATAAGTTCATGCTATGTTTTGATGGTAAAAGAAGATAACATGATGTTTGGTTAACCTAGATTTAAGTGGATGAACTTCTAAGCCTTGGACCATTCGGCCAAGCCACTTTAGACCCCTATGTGTGTTCTTTTATGCCATGTTTAGATGAGCTTAGGCTAAGTTTTGATGCTAGATGAAGATAACATGTTCTATGCTAGGTTTTAAATGAGTTCATGACATGTTTGATGTTAGAAGAAGATAATATGTTCTATGATATGTTATAGATAAGTCCATCTTTGTGTTTTGATGGTAAATGAAGATAACATGTTGTTTGTTTAACCTAGGTTTAAGTGGATGAACCTTTAGGCCCTTTGAACCATTCGGCCAAGTCCATCTAGACCCCTAAGGTGTCTTCTATGCTATGTTTTGCATGAGTTCATAATGACTTTTGGTGTTAGATGAAGATAACATGCTCTATGCTAGGTTTTAAATGAGTTTATGCCATGTTTGATGTTAAAAGAAGATAACATGTTCTATGCCATGCTATAGATAAGTTCATGCTATGTTTTGATGGTAAATGAAGATAACATGTTGTTTGGTTAACCTAGATTTAAGTGGATGAACCTTAAGCCTTTGAACCATTCATGACCCTAATATGTTTCTATGCCATGTTTGATTGAGTTCATGATGACTTTTGATGTTAGATGAAGGTAACAAGTTGTTGGTTAACCTAGAGTTAAGTGGTTGAGCCTCATGTCCTTTAAATCCATTCGGCCAAGGTTTAATTAAAACCCTAAGTGCCCTCCCATGCAATGCTTTATGTGTTAAAGAACTAACATGTGGTTAGTTAGACCATATATAAGTTGTTTGGTGTTTAAAACTTTGATAGAACTCCATGAAGTTTAGGTCATTCCATGTATACTTGTTCATGATGTTTATACCTTATGCCATGCTTATATGTGTGTGATGTTGTGATCATGTTATGCTTATTACCCTAATTGTATGAATGTATGATGTTTTATAAAGAAGGAACATGAAATGCATGAAAAGAATATGATATGTGTTGGGTTTCCGGCACAAGGCGTGTGTGTGTTCGATCATGTTTCAGAAACATGAGCACAGCGGAAGCAATTAAAAATAATAAATCTATATTTATTACAACACACACAACACACGCATGCTATTACAACAAGTGTAGACATAACCGTAAATTAAAATTTGCAATAAAAGGAAATTAAACTACGTTATACCTTCCGTATGATGTGTAGCGGGAACGGCATCAACCGGAACGATCCTCGTAAGAATCGTCTCTATCCGTATCCACGCCGAGCTCCTCGGGATGACTTCGCTAAGTCACGAGCTTCGTCTTAGTACGGGTTACTAGCCTCGTGTTGAAGACGACGTGATCGAGAGATGATCACGATCCGAATCCAAATTCGGATCCAAAACGAGTACTCAAAACTCGCTTCTCCGGAGAGGTATTCGTCAACCGTTTGACGAATCCTTCGTCCTCCACCTCAGAGGATTACCGGAGATCAAATCCCCGGTAAGTTAGCCGCTGTCGGAGCACTAACCGTCGTCCAAACGACGCTCCGACGAGAGGAGGAGAAGCTGTCCAGAAAACTGGACAGCTTGGTGGAGGATATAGGCGCCGGCCAACCAAGGAAAGAAAAGCCTCACCTTGATGCCAAACCTATAGGGGATCACCGGAGGGTCGCCGGAGGTTCACCGGCGGAAGCATGGTCGCCGGCAAGGAGGGACAAGCGGCACCACACGCTGGGCGGCAACAATGTGTTGGGCGGCTACAACTTGTTGGGCGGCAACCACATGTTGGGCGGCTAGGGTTTGGATTATTCTTAGGGTTAGGGTTTAAGCCCTATTTTATAGAGAACTAATTCTCTTAATGGTTAATGGATCATATCCATAAAGCCCGTTAACCTGCTCCATTAAGATAAGTTAAAATAAACCAAACCATGATGGTTTATTTTAAGTTAAAACGAACCGAACCAACTTTTGGTTCATTCGTTTAAAATAAACCAAACCCTTTGGTTTATTCTCATCCATTGGATTAGAACCAAACCATTTTGGTCCATCCATTACGCCTTCATAAGAGCAGCCCATCCACGCTTCCATCGCGTGAACGATTTCATGCTCGCTTTATGTTTGGTCCAACCAAACCTAGTTTCTCTCGATGCGAGAATCCCATTCTCAAGCTCGTTTAAATCCTTTGGATTACACTCGTTGTCGTGTGACCAAATAGGTTCTCGGTTTATGTTGGCCGTCTATAATTAACCATTAATTATAGAACGATCATGAGTGGCACCTAGTAGTACATCATGATCCCCAATTAACCGAAAAGATCAACGGTTGATCCAGAACTATTTCTGAAACCCTTCAGTAGCTCAAATGAATCGTGCCCCATTCCCTTCACTCATCTTATACCCACTTGGTTCAGGACATGGTCTATTGTGTCAGTCCCCACTAGGCTGACTATGTCACACCTAGCCCAAGTATCATTTCCTCGTCCTACGCATTCTAGTTACTCCACATGTATCGAAGAGTACTTTACTCTAAACATGTAATGCTTTGGACAAAGACTTTAGTAACAATCCGACGAGAGGCCATGGGTATACATCTCCTCGCAAGGAGTGGTGAATCCTTTATAGGCTATTCAAACACCTTCGATCACTTCGACTTATACCCAATCATCCCGGGTCCACATCTCCTTAGAGATGTTTGCTTAAGATGTCAAAGCATAAGTCTCCATGATCAAGATGACTTGAATACCGCAAGTCAAAGGAACATCGCACTTAAGCCACGGTAAGAACTTCATTGACATATCTATATATGCAGAGAACCATATGAAGTCTTACGGCTGGTCACTCCAATGAACTAGTTACCATAACTAGCATCCACGATTAACTCCGGACATCACTATGTCTCCAGCCAGTGAGAATCAGCTGCTTGGATACACCAAGGAGTATACCTCGTGCTAGTCTCGACAGAATTGATGGTGTCCAAATCCATCAATTCATCAACTAGGGATAATTCCAATACATCACAATTACACATGTAGAGATACTCACTAGTTGTGATCCAATCACAAATTCTCTCATGCTGTGAATCGTATCGTGGACATTCAGTAAATGAGTTTAAGATCCAATCAAATACATTAAACATGTATACTCAAATAGTGAATCTTCATTTATCATATAAATGGTTCATACATAAGGCGATTGCCTTAGGACATATCTCATATATTATTAACAATATGTTATGAAGAAGAAATATGTTATGGTGAATGATATGTTATGAAGAAGAAATATGTTATGAAAGCCATATGATATGTTATGAAGAAGATGTTATGATATGAAGAAGAAAAACATGATATGCCATGATAAGGAATATGATATGTTTATGAAATGAAATACGATATGTTATGATAAAAATCATGTATGTATTTTAATTTCTGCATGACTTGTACCAAGACCCTAACAAGGTCCAAAGGGATGGGCTCCTAAGTTGCCCTAGGCCGACGGACTAAGATCGGGCCTAGGATTGGCTTCTATGTTATGATGATGGCCCCTAGGTCGACAGACTAAGATCAGGCCTAGTACGGGATGGGCTCCCAGATGCACTAGGCCGACGGACTAAGATCGGGCCTAGGATGGGCTTCTATGTTATGATGATGGCCCCTAGGTCGACGGACTAAGATCGGGCCTAGTAACCTAGTAGGTTCGAGACTTGATACCTTGGGTCTATTTAGGGATGCGCGCTATGATGATGATGAGCTGGTACAATGTCACCCAATATGTTGAGATTTATGTTAAATACCTATGATATATGTTTTCAAAGAGCATCCGCACATATGTTTACATGTTATGATGGTTATATTATATATGTTTACATGCTATGTTTGTTATGTTATATATGTTTACATGTTATGATGGTTATGTTATATATGTTTACATGCTATGTTTGTTATGTTATATATGTTTACATGTTATGATGGTTATGTTATATATGTTTACATGTTATGATTGCTATGTTATATATGTGTTTACATGTTATATGCACCTTACGATGTTGTATGTCTACATGTTATTGCTGCTTATGTGTATCTTGATATATTTATGTTATCCTTATGTTATGATGTTAGATTTATGTTATGCCTGCTTATGATATTGTATGTTTACATGTTATACCTGCTTATGTTCTACGGTGTTATATTCATGTTATGCTTGCTTATGTCTATGATGTTATGTTCATGTTATGTTTATGCTATGCCTTCTATGTCTATGATGTTATGTTCAAGTTATGCCTGCTTATGTCTTTGTATGTTTACATGTTATGCTTATGTATGGTTTTTGTGAGTATGACAGGATCTTACTAAGCCTATGTTCTTATAGTTTATGTTCCCTTGTACTATAGATAAGGGTAATGGGTGGCTAAACTAAAAGGAGCAGCAGGAGGGGCAAAGTGTGTGTGGTAGTGGCATGGTGGAGGAGATCTGTTATGTTCTTTATGCATGTTTTCTCTAAGATGATTTAGTTTATGAATTTGAACTAAGTACTTATGAACTGATGATGCATGCCCTATGTTTAAGAAGAAGTATCTATGAAATAATGATGCATGTTCTATGTTAAGAAGAAGTATCTATGAAATGACGATGCATGTTTATGTTTAAAAGAAAAAAAAAGTAAGTCTAAAGTCTTCCGCTGTAAGAAGTACGAAATATGTATAAAGTCTTCTTTTGTAAGAAGTGTATGTATGTAGGATCGCGTCATGCACCGCCCCTCCAGACCCTTTGAAAAAAGGGTGGGCGTGACAGGTTGGTATCAGATCAGATCTGCCTTTCCACTACACAGACATCAAGCTCCAAATCCTGCCTCTCCAAGTAAGAATTTCTATGCCTACTTTATTTCTTTCATGTATGATAAGAAATGCTTTTAGTTTAAATATGCATGCATTTATGTATAATAATCTTATGCTAGCCTTTAGTTTAAATATGCAAGAATATATGTATGATAATCTTATGCTAGCCTTATTATAATATATGAAGATAAGTGTATGATAAAGAGTGTTTTTAGTTTAAATATGCATGAATATAGGTATGATAATCTTATGCTTATGTATGATAAGGAATGATTTTAGTTTAAATATGCATGAATATATGTATAAGATAAGTGTATGATAAGGAATGTTTTTAGTCTAAATATGCATGAATATATGTATGATAATCTTATGCTAGCCTTATTATAATATATGAAGATAAGTGTATGATAAGAAATGTTTTTAGTTTAAATATGCATGAATATATGTATGATAATCTTATGCTAGCCTTATTATAATATATGAAGATAAGCATGGCTGGAAGATTCAGTAATAGAGTCGATGAGACAGTACCCCCACCTGATCTTATGCATGTGGTTACGGAACTCCAGGGACAGCTACAGGAGTTCTGTAGCCTATTCAAATCCTAGAATGGAAGTGGGAAGATATAGCTATGGATTTCATAGTAGGACTACCCAAAACAACTAATGGTTATGAAGCTATTTAGGTGATTGTTGAAAGATTGACAAAATCTGCCCATTTTCTAGCAATCAAATATCGTACTCAATGGAACAACTAGCCCAGTTGTATGTTGAGGAGGTGATCAGATTGCATAGAGTTCCTAAGACCATGTGATTGAGCCACAAATGGTGTACAGTTCAAGAAGATTTAAGTTATGAAAGCTCGACACTTTATTGGGATAATAGATCGAGAAATCAAGAAATAGAGAACCAAAGAAGTACCCTTAGAGAAAGTCATATGGCAAAATCAAAAGTTTGAAGATGCAACTTAGGAACGTGAGGATGACATGAAACAAAAGTATCTGGAGTTGTTCTAAGTTTCGAGGACGAAACTTTTATAGGTATGAAGGATTGTAACGCCCGTAAAATTCCAAACTATTCAAAGTAATTATATGGGTTTTAATGCCATAAAAGGTTTAAAATAAAATAAAATAAAAGATTGTTATAGGTAGGATTTGAACCATGAACCTCCTAATAGGGAGGTAGCCTTGACACCACTAGACCCTAGAATGATTCATGGATAATATATATAAAGAATGTACAAGACCATAGGATGATTCATGGATAAGATATATAAAGAATATACAAAGAATATAGATGGGAAGATGAGGATTTGACTCATCCCCCCATGAAAGGATGAAGAGTGTTCATTCCCTAGGTATTAAAGAGGAGAATTAAGAGAAGAGAGGAAGTAAAATCCCACTTTCCTTCTTCATTCTCCTTCTTCCTCATCCTTGGACGAATTTCTCATTCCCCTTCCTCCCTTTTTCATCCCAAGCTCTAGGGTTTCTTGTGTAGGGATTCTCAAGAGGGGTTTTCCAAGAGGAGTTCCCACAAGTCTTAGTATTGCTAGAAGGTCCAACTCCACCGAAATGTTCCCTCCTCCTTCCTCCTTCACCGAGACCCTAATGCCCTTGTTTGGTGTTTTTGAGAGGGTTTCAAGGGGATACAAAGGCTTAGTATATGGTAGAGGATCACTCCTAAAGGGAAGGTCTTCATCTCCTAAAAAACCCTAGCGGTATACTAGTACGATAGCGAGAGGATGTAAGTATCTCTCACCTGCAGTACAAGTAGCTCTTCGATTGTTTTATATAGCTTATTTTTCTATGTTTTGAAGATTATATGTTTGGATAAGATGATATATATGTGTGATCAGATTTACAATTAAGGTATATGTCTTTTTAAGCAAGATCTAAGATCACAAAGATGCTATCTTTCACCTATAGCATAAGTAACTCTTTAATATGCCCATTTAACTTCTATCACCATATTTTATTCGAATTTATATGTTCTGTCCAGATTATGTTTGTTTATATTTTTAGGTATTTTAAGTATATTTCATGTTGAAGCAAGACATAAGATCGCAAAGATGCTTCCCCTATAAGTTTTGGGGACAAAGAGCATGATTGCATGTCTTGAAAGGCTTCCTATATGAGTTTTGGGAGTACAATCATGTTAAATGTTTGATAAATGATAAAGAATATATTTTGATCAGATTATATAGGTGTGTTTATATTTATAGGTAAGTATCCCCCTCACCTGCGTAGAAGTAGTTTTCGATTGATGTATTTGTGTTAATCCTCTTGAAACCATTCGGCCAAGTCCTTGTTTGAGTTTTTCCATGAAGATCCATGCCATATCATGTATGAACATGATGAAGATCGGATGCTAGATGGATTAGGTTAAGTGTTTGACCTTAACAACCCAAGGGACCATTCGGCCAAGACCTTGTTTGAGCTTTCCATGAATATCCATGCCATATCTTGTATGAACATGATGAAGATAGGATGCTAGATGAATTAGGTAAAGTGTTTGAACTTTTATGACCTTTTAAACCATTCTTCCAAGCCACTCTAAACCCCTAGATTTTCTTTTATTCCATGATATATCCAATTTCATTCTATGTTTTGACTGTAAAATAAGATAACATGATGTTTGGTTAACCTAGATTTAAGTGGATGAACTTCTAAGCCTTGGACCATTCGGCCAAGACACTTTAGACCCCTATGTGTGTTCTTTTATGCCATGTTTAGATGAGCTTAGGCTAAGTTTTGATGCTAGATGAAGATAACATGTTCTATGCTAGGTTTTAAATGAGTTCATGCCATGTTTGATGTTAGAAGAAGATAATATGTTCTATGCTATGTTATAGATAAGTCCATGCTGTGTTTTGATGGTAAATGAAGATAACATGTTGTTTGTTTAACCTAGGTTTAAGTGAATGAACCTTTAGGCCCTTTGAACCATTCGACCAAGTCCATCTAGACCCCTAAGGTGTCTTCTATGCTATGTTTTGCATGAGTTCATAATGACTTTTGGTTTTAGATGAAGATAACATTCTCTATGCTAGGTTTTAAATGAGTTTATGCCATGTTTGATGTTAAAAGAAGATAACATGTTCTATGCCATGCTATAGATAAGTTCATGCTATGTTTTGATGGTAAATGAAGATAACATGTTGTTTGGTTAACCTAGATTTAAGTGGATGAACCTTAAGCCTTTGAACCATTCATGACCCCTAATATGTTTCTATGCCATGTTTGATTGAGTTCATGATGACTTTTGATGTTAGATGAAGGTAACATGTTGTTGGTTAACTTAGAGTTAAGTGGTTGAGCCTCATGTCCTTTAAATCCATTCGGCCAAGGTTTAATTAAAACCCTAAGTGCCCTCCCATGCAATGCTTTATGTGTTAAAGAACTAACATGTGGTTAGTTAGACCATATATAAGTTGTTTGGTGTTTAAAACTTTGATAGAACTCCATGAAGTTTAGGTCATTCCATGTATACTTGTTCATGATGTTTATACCTTATGCCATGCTTATATGTGTGTGATGTTGTGATCATGTTATGCTTATTACCTCGTAATTGTATGAATGTATGATGTTTTAAAAAGAAGGAACATGATATGCATGAAAAGAATATGATATGTTATGAAGAAGAAATATGTTATGGTGAATGATATGTTATGAAGAAGAAATATGGTATGAAAGCCATATGATATGTTATGAAGAAGAAGTATGTTATGATATGAAGAAGAAAAACATGATATGCCATGATAAGGAATATGATATGTTTATGAAATGAAATATGATATGTTATGATAAAAAGCATGTATGTATTTTACTTTCTGCATGGCTTGTACCAGGACCCTAACAAGGTCCAAAGGGATGGGCTCCTAAGTTGCCCTAGGCCGACGGACTAAGATCGGGCCTAGGATGGGCTTCTATGTTATGATGATGGCTCCTAGGTCGACGGACTAAGATCGGGCCTAGTACGGGATGGGCTCCCAGATGCCCTAGGCCGACGGACTAAGATCGGGCCTAGGATGGGCTTCTATGTTATGATGATGGCCCCTAGGTCGACGGACTAAGATCGGGCCTAGTAACCTAGTAGGTTCGAGACTATGATGTGGTACAATGTCGGGCCCAATATGTTGAGATTTATGTTAAATACCTATGATATATGTTTTCAAAGAGCATCCTGCACATATGTTTACATGTTATGATGGTTTTGTTATATATGTTTACATGCTATGTTTGTTATGTTATATATGTTTACATGTTATGATGGTTATGTTATATATGTTTACATGTTATGATTGCTATGTTATATATGTGTTTACATGTTATATGCCTGCTTACGATGTTGTATGTCTACATGTTATTGCCTGCTTATGTGTATGCTGATATATTTATGTTATGTCTGCTTATGTTATGATGTTAGATTTATGTTACGCCTGCTTATGATATTGTATGTTTACATGTTATACCTGCTTATGTTCTACGGTGTTATATTCATATTATGCCTGCTTATGTCTATGATGTTATGTTCATGCTATGTTTATGCTATGCCTGCTATGTCTATGATGTTATGTTCAAGTTATGCCTGCTTATGTCTTTGTATGTTTACATGTTATGCTTATGTATGGTTTTTGTGAGTAGGACAGGATCTTACTAAGCCTATGTGCTTATAGTTATGTTCCCTTGTACTACAGATAAGGGTAAAGGGTGGCTAAACTAAATGGAGCAGCAGGAGGGGCAAAGTGTGTGTGGTAGTGGCATGGTGGAGGAGATCTGTTATGTTCTTTATGCATGATTTCCCTAAGATAATTTAGTTTATGAATTTGAACTAAGTACTTATGAATTGATGATGCATGCCCTATGTTTAAGAAGAAGTATCTATGAAATAATGATGCATGTTCTATGTTAAGAAGAGGTATCTATGAAATGACGATGCATGTTTATGTTTAAAAGAAAAAAAAAGTAAGTCTAAAGTCTTCCGCTGTAAGAAGTACAAAATATGTATAAAGTCTTCCGCTGTAAGAAGTGTATGTATGTAGGATCGTGTCATGCGCCGCCCCTCCGGACCCATGGAAAAAAGGGCGGGCGTGACACTCACAACCCTCCCACTACGACGAGGTATCATCTGTGTATCCTCTATGACACGCGGTGCAGTGACATATGGTATATCCTCTTGTACCGGTGGTACTAAAGAAGTGACTTCCCCTTTTAACTCTTCCTGAACAATTTTACTCTTGGGCTTGTGGCTCATCACATAGTCTTCCTCTAGAAATCTGGCGTTCATGCTAACGATCACCATCTGATCTCTAGGAATCTAAAACATTCTACCCTTCGTTCCCCTGGGATAGCCAACAAGCACGCGTACTTCTGTACAAGGTTCCAACTTACCAGCATCTGCCTTCAGCACATGTGCTAGACTCCCCCATATTCGAATATGTCTTAGACTAGGCTTTCGCCCACTCCACAACTCTATGGAAGTAGAAGGCACTGATTTAGATAGTACCAAGTTCAAAATATATACCGCCGTGTCTAGAGGATATCCCCAGAACGAATCTGGCATGTCAGAATAACTCATCATCGATCTAACCATCTCTATAAGAGTCCTATTCCTTCGTGTTAGGGCAATCTCTTGCCATGATTACGTTTTGATGTGTGTGGCAAAGGGTTTAAGTTAGTTTGTTATGTTGATTTGATATGTGCGTTGAAGTCGTGCAGGACTTAGTAATTCGCACATGGAGCCGTGGCGAGTTTTACAACTCATGACTCGGTCCTTGAGTCGGTGAAGGATGGCTTTACGAAAGCTGTGCCTTGGAGCATCCGAGGGACCGCCGGACGAGGAGCTTGGAGTGAAGCCGGAGGAAGTAGACTTCGAGGCAAGAGACGCGAAGGAGCATTACAGAGTAGTGCGCCTGATGCTACCGAGGGACGTGGCTGTGAACGAAGAGAACTTCGAAGGCGAGGGACTCCGAGAGAAAAGAGTGAGCGAATGTAACCCGGGAAGGGATAGCTCTTAGGTGAAACTTGGTCATTTGGCTAAGTGTCGGATGGGATTTCCCGACACCAGTCGACTGCCATGGAATGACAGTCGACTGCTCTGAGTCGAACGTGGTTCGACTGGTATTCGACTGAGTGTTTTGAGGCCAGCGATCCAACCGCCATATGTGGACGATCGCAGAGACCATCGATCGGCTAAGGCAAAGCGATGATCGGTAGTCGGGTTTAGCCACAGAACGCTCGTAGCCTCAAGCGGGCGACTATGGAGGAAGTAGTCGACTGATGAGGTCCATCAGTCGACTTCCAAGTGTTCCGTTGGACTACAACGGTCGGGATCCGACGTGTTCGGAGGCTGTTGGAGTGGCTGCAGTCGACGGAAGAAAAGCTTCCTCACTATAAAAAGAGAGGGTGTGGGCTTTTGGATGGCTAATGCTCTTACTCCAAATGACCATCCAAGTGCCCCACAAGCTCTAAACTCTTCTTACTTGCTTTTACTCCATTCTTATTGTAAGAAGAGTGATCTTGATTGTAAAGGTTACCTCCACCTAGCTTGGTGCAAAGGAGAGACCAATAGTGATTGGCTTTGGAGGAGTGATTCACCTCGGACGAATCGGGATCGTGGATTAGCGGCATAGCCGTGAACCACATTACGACATTGTGTTAGCATTGTCTTTTTCCTTTGCTTTGTCTTTATTTGTTTAATTTGCTTGTATTGTTGTTTCGCTTGCACTAATCTAATTGTAGGAGGCAAATTCGACATCTATCGTAAGAGGGCTATTCACCCCCCCTCTAGCCGACCGTTCGATCTCCAACAAGTTGTATCAGAGCCAAGTCACTTGTCGAGGACTAACCGCCGCAACAAGCACTTCATCAAAAGATGGTCAGCTCCAACATTCACCCACCAAAGTTTGAAGGGGAATTCACTTGGTGGAAGAAGCGAATGGAGGTATTTTTCGAAACGGATTTTGATATCATGCTTACAATGGAATCCGGTTTTGTTTTGCCTAGGGATGAAGAAGGGAAGCCAATAGAGAAATCTAGGTGGACCAAAAAGCGAAGGGAAGAGCACCTTCCAAACTCAAAAGCCAAGCATCATCTCTTTAATGTGCTCCCCCAACAAGAGATCAACCGAATAGGAGAATGCCTAAGTGCCAAGGAGATGTGGGAGAAGCTAATTGAGCTTCATGAAGGCACATTCGAGGCGAAGCTAGCAAGGAGAGATCTCCTCCGCTCCCAACTCAACAACATTAAACTAGAAAAGGGAGAAAAGGTAATTTCCTTACATTCTCGTTTCAAGGAAATTATAACTGGTTTATCAAGTGTAGGTGAGAAGCTATCAAACCGGGATATGGTTATGAAGGCTATAGATGCCTTTCCGCGATCCTCAAAATGGAGCTCTATGGTGGACTCATTTTATATCTCCAAGAACTTAGAAGTAAGAACCTTGGAGGAATTCTTCTCAACAATGGAGGTCCACGAAACAAGGCTTGAAGGAATACAAGAAGAGCCTTGAATCCAACCTTCAAGGGGAGTAGCATTGATGGCAAATAAGGGAAGAAGAAGATGGAGATCCCTCCTCCGATGATGATGAAGCATCCTCCTCCTCCTCCATGGATAGCGGAAGAAGCTTATATGGTAAGGAGGGTAAGGCGTGCTTTAAAGGTTTTAGATTTAATAAATCTAATGATAGGAATAGAAGACAAAGGGGGAAAATCATTTGCTACAATTGCCAAGGAGAGGGACACATAAGGGATAATTGTCCCCTCCTAAACAAGAGCAAGGAAGAAAAGAAAAAGAAAAAAAAAAGAAGAAGAAAAAGGGGAGTAAGAAGAAAAGGAAGAGGAGAAGAAAGCAAAGGAAAAGGGAAAGGCCAAGGCATTCAAAGCAAAGACTTGGGATGACCCTTCCTCCTCATCTTCATCATCATCCGAGGAAGAAAATGCATTTGTCACCAACCTAGCATTGATGGCATTTGACGACTTGGATTGCTCCTCCACCGAAAATGAAGAATCAAGCACAAGTGGAGAGTGCTCAAGTGAAGGGGGAGCCTCCTCTACCTCCACATCCGAAGAAGAAGAGGACATGGAAACTATGGTAACCAATCTTTCACCTAGTAAAATAGTTTCTATGATTTCTAGCTTAACTAAGGATTTATTTAGAGCAAGAAAAATAAGAGCATGTTAGATCAAATTAAGGATTTAGAAAATAAGCTAGAAAAAGCATGCTTAAATGATAATATTTCTTCTAGCTTAAATGATGCATGCTCACATGATAACTATATGCCTTTTGATGTTAATGATGCATGCATAGAGGAAAATAGGGTTTTAAGAGAGAAAGTAGATTATTTAACCAAAGCCCTAGAAAAGTTTACAATTGGCTCAAACACCTTGAACATGATTATAGGGAGCCAAAGAGCTAGCTTCAATAAGAAAGGCCTAGGATACAAAGAAAAGAAAAATGAAAAGGCCTATAAATGCCTATTGCTAGGGGACAAGATAAGAAGAAGGTAATAGCTAGAAAATGGATCCCCAAGGAGTATTTAGTGAACCCAATAGGAAAGAACTTATTTTGGGTTCCTAAATCCATTCTTAAGGGTTAGGAAAACCCTAAGATAGTCAACCATATGCATTTCACCTATATCATATGTTGGTTGACTTAGGATGGTGGGACCTCACTTTTAGAAGTAGTGTTGGGTGATGATAATGTGCCCATAAATAGATAATAATGCTTAAATCATGATAGTTGATGTAATTGTTACACATGTTTGCAATCATGATTTATGATTTTGATATTTGGCACATAATCATGAGAAATAGGATTTAAATCATGCCTTAGGTGATATTTGCTAATTATCATCATGTAATACCTAATGCATGATTATTACTTGATGAATACATGTATTTAATGATCATAATGTGTAATTCATTCATATATGTCATTATGATCATGTGGATTGTTAGGGTGATACTTAACCTTGATAGAATTGCATGAATATAATGGTTAAGTATATACAAATACCTCTAGGATACATCTCACACTCACTATAGGCTACCATGATTGAAAACTTAGCATGAGTGAGATGTTAGGATGATACAAATGTCCACTAATGCCTATGGCATTTAGATGGTCATTTAAAGTATCAAAATAGCAATAATAGACCAATCATGGGGAAGACTTATGTTTAATTCATAGACATATTGCCCAAAGATCATGGTTGGATATTTCATATGTTTTCAAAACAATTTCTTAATCTAAAATCTATGTATTCATGTTTTGAAACAATTGGAACCAAAACTAGGTGGTAAACTTGATACTAGAATGATCAAAAACCTAGTGGTTTTTAAAGCTTTTGGATTTTTGGCAAATCTCAGAAAATATAATGATTTTTCATAAAAAAAACTATTTTTCATTGATAGATATACTTAAAAGAAATGTGTTCCCCAAATTTCATGATTTTTCGAATTTTCTGGAATTTTTAATGCATTTCTGAATTTCGCCCCGAAAAATCAGAATTTCTGAAAACAGTGTGCCAGTCGACTGGTAGTCTGAACCAGTCGACTGGTGGCCTGATATTCCGAACAGTAAAGGCTGATTTCAGTTATTAAACCAATTTTTGGTATTTTCCTTCTATTAGACTTGATGCCATGTGTTTATAACTTAGTATTAATCTTTTTGATGGTGTCAAAGGGGGAGAAAATATTATGTTTAAGTTAATTATGATAGGGGGAGAAATATGTATGGGGAGTTTCATGGATTAAGGGGGAGTTGCATGTTGCTATATCATGTTTATGTTTACATGCTTTCTTACCTTAGAAATTTTTATCAAATGTTTTTACCTAACTTAAACGGATTGCCACACATCAAAAAGGGGGAGATTGTTAGGGCAATCTCTTGCCATGATTAGGTTTTGATGTGTGTGGCAAAGGGTTTAAGTTAGTTTGTTATGTTGATTTGATATGTGCGTTGAAGTCGTGCAGGACTTAGTAATTCGCACATGGAGTCGTGGCGAGTTTCACAACTCATGACTCGGTCCTTGAGTCGGTGAAGGATGGCTTTGCGGAAGCCGTGCGCTTGGAGCATCCGAGGGACCGCCGGACGAGGAGCTTGGAGTGAAGCCGGAGGAAGTAGACTTCGAGGCAAGAGACGCAAAGTAGCATTGCAGAGCCGTGCGCCTGATGCTGCCGAGGGACGTGGCCACGAACGAAGAGACCTTCGAAGGAGAGGGACTCCGAGAGATGAGAGTGAGCGAATGTAACCCAGGAAGGGGTAGCTCTTAGGTGAAACTTGGCCATTTGGCTAAGTGTCGGATGGGATTTTCCGACACCAGTCGACTGCCATGGAATGGCAGTCAACTGCTCTGAGTCGAACGTGGTTCGACTGGTATTCGACTGAGTGTTTTGAGGCCAGCAATCAACTGCCATATGTGGGCGATCGCTAAGACCATCGATGAAGCTTAGGAAGCAAAGCGATCGGGTCGAAAGGGTTTGGCCACGTAACCGCTCGTAGTCGATCGAAGTTGACTATGGAGGCACCCGGTCGTGATGAGGTCCATCGATCGCCAAGTATTCCGTTGGACTACAGCGGCCGGGATCCGACGTGTTCGAGGCCGTTGGAGTGCGGCGATCGCTAAGGGCGAATGATCGTAGTGGCGCTAACGGAAGAAAAGCTTCCTCTCTATAAAAAGAGAGGGTGTGGGCTTTTGAATGGATAATGCTCTTACTCCAAACGACCATCCAAGTGCCCCACAAGCTCTAAACTTTTCTTACTTGCTTTTACTCCATTCTTATTATAAGAAGAGTGATCTTGATTGTAAAGGTTACCTCCACCTAGTTTTGTGCAAAGGAGAGACCAATAGTGATTGGCTTTGGAGGAGTGATTCACCTCGGACGAATCGGGAACGTTGATTAGCAGCGTAGCCATGAACCACGTTACGACATTGTGTTAGCATTGTCTTTTTCCTTTGCTTTGTCATTATTTGTTTAATTTGCTTGTATTGTTGTTTCCACTTGCGCTAATCTAATTGTAGACGAGCAAATTACGACATCCATCGTAAGAGGGCTATTCACCCCCCCCTCTAGCCGGCCGTTCGATCTCCAACACTTCGCTCTGCTACACTGTTCTGTTGGGGTGTGCCAGGTGCAATCAATTGGGATTGAATCCCAGCCTCTGATAAGTAGTTCCTAAACTCTCCCAAGAGGTACTCACCACCACGATCAGATCGTAGTGTCTTGATACTTTTACCTTGACGTTTCTCCACATCAGCCTTGAATTCTTTGAACTTGTCAAAGCATTCAGACTTGTGGCACATCAGGTAAATGTATCCATATCTTGAGTAATCATCTATAAAAGAGACGAAATACTCAAAACCACCTCTAGCCCGTATAGACATAAGATCACACAAATCAGAATGAACCAATTCTAACACATCTTTGGCTCTATACCCCTTGGCCTTAAAAGGCCTCTTGGTCATCTTACCCTCCAAGCAAGATTCACATGTTGGGAGATCCTCCACCACTAATGAACCCAAAGGTCCATCAGCTATCAACCTTTGAATTCTTGCTTAGGTTAATGTGACCAAGCCTAAGATGCCAAAGATATGTTTAGTTCATCTTCGAAGGTTCTTTTCTCTTATTGGAATTAGAAGATGAGTTATTAACTTCAATTTGCATCGTGGGAGGTTGTGGTTCAATTGTATACAAATTTCCTATCAATGTACCTGAACAGATATTCTCCTTATTCATTTTTATACTTACTCTGTCATTAAAAGAAATAGAATATCCATCCATAAATAATTTAGAAACTAAGTTCTTTCTAAATAAAGGAACATAAAGGGAATTTTCCAGAACCTAAGTTTTATTTTTTTCAAGAGATAAATAAAATTTCTCCCACTGTAATAGCCACCACCTTCATGGCATTGCCCAAGTAAATGGTAATATCACCTTTAGCTAGTCGTCGGGTTTCTTGGAACCCCTGCAAAGTGTTGCAGACATGATTAGTGGCTCTCGTATCTACACACCAGGTGCCGGTAGATAACACCTCTAATCATGTTTCAACGACTAGTCCAAAGGATATATCTTTGTTCTGCTTTGGATTGGGGATCTTTTTTCAATGTCCATCCTGCTTGTAAGTGAAGTACTTGCCTTTCGGCTTCTTCACTCTTCCCTGAGATCCTCCCACCACCTTTGCTCCACCTTGTTTCTCCTTCTTCTTGCCTTTCGACTTAGAAGTAGAAACCTTTTTGAGCAACCATGGCTTGAGGACACTCTTCGAAGAGTGCATACTTGTACTCCTTAGCAGATAAGACAATATCTAGATTCTTTTCCAATCATCATAATCATGCATAGTAAGTTTATTTTCCTTTAGTATCAAAGCAAGTGGACTAAAAGTCAATTTTGAAAATCCTAAGAATCACATACATTATTATTACTGTAGATTTCAAAAATTATTGATTCCTCAAACAATAAAATTTAAAATCAACCAACACCTCAAACACCGAGAATATCGTATGTCACGATAGTGTGGACGTATACGAATTCTATATTTGTAAGAGGAGGTTTTACCCATTAATTTTACTATCTTGTCAACCTAACTTTATGACAAGTAAAATTAATAGTTGATTTCTCTTCGGCCCTACAAATAAAAGCAGTGACTCCGATGGGGAGGATACTTATATTTGTATCTAAGTGTTCACCATTACTTGGTACCAAGGTAATTATCTCGGGTTATGTGCCTTACGATGGGCAAGTACACACACTCCTTAATAATTTCCTATAACCATATTCAACCTTGTGATCCGCAAACAAACCCATCTGATGGGGAGGAAGGCACTCAGAGCCGATGCGCAAGTTTATTTGCATCACTTGTCAAATCGTAATGGAGGCCGTGGGAATTTATAAAAATATCCCTCTCCCACTTAGTAATTTGAAATTGAGGAATTTTCCTAGCCTACGACATGCATATCAAACAAAAAGCAATAAATATGAAAAATAAAATTATTTTCCAACTATTATGACTTTTGTCTTCAATATGTCTCCCGTCGCATCGCCATCTCGTCCGCTCCTCCTACGCCATGTACGAGCCATCCGAAGATCCGAGCCGAGACTAAAACCTATTTTAATTTACATCCATCGATCCTATACTCCACGAGGGAGTGTACATGAAATCTAGATCGAAAGTAAAATAAAATAAAGAGCAGCTAAACAATGCCGTATTTAATTTACAAAAACTAAATACTAGCCTCATCAACCCCGAGGATTCAACAAAATAAATATTTACACACATACAATCACATACACACATGGCCATAATAGTCGGATCTTATGCCTGCAACCAAAGAGTTAAACTACGCATATCCTACTATTATCCGACACATATAATATATGAAAAAGTGCATAAAAATTAACCGAATCATAAACACACAAAACCAGAAACCTTGGCTCTGATACCAATTGAAGGGTTTTGCTTTGGAAGCTCTCATGCCAATTCAATGGTTTTAGCTTATCGAGTCCGTGAGGGGAAACTTCGCTTCCCACTTCACCTTGGTAGCTTGTCCATGGTGATCCCTTCGATGTCCCCGGATTAAAAAAAATTAATCTTAGACAAAAGGGATTGCCCAAACCACCAAGCCATCGTCGTGCTATTCGTTTAGAGAGGTCACTTGAACAAACTAGTTGTTCAAGCGACCATCCTCTATTCTACGAGTAGCCGCGGAATAGACGATGTCCGGATCGCCAGTTTTTGTATTTATGCTCGGGATCCAAGTATTATTTATCCATTTACATATTTATAACATGCTTATAATTGAAAAACAAAAATAAGCAACAAACAAAAAAAGAAAGTAGAATAGGTATACCTCTCGATCTTCTAATGTATGACCTTCCTCCTTTTGGACGTCGTGTGGGCGACGATCTACCAAAAGTCGAAGCTCCTAGATCGCAAATCTTCCTTCCTTGCTCTTCCAAAGCAAGAGGAAGAATAGAAACAAGGTTTTTCTCTTCTCTAGAAACAACCAACAAGGAACTAAAGCTATCCTTGCCGCCGGCCAACTAGGTGAAGGAGAAGATGGTGGAAAACAACCAAGACACCAAGGGAAGCCCTATATCTTGTTTCCACCACCTAAGGAGAAGGAGAAGGGAGCTTTTGGGTGCTGGCCAAGGCTGGAAAAGAGGCTGGAGAGGTGCTGGACGTTGGCCAAAAGAGGAAGAAGAAGAGAAGAATACCTTCCTTATTTGGTGCCACCCTTGCCTCCAAACCCTAATCCTAATCCTATCTCAACTAGGATTCCTCTTCTTTGCCGCCCAAAAACCCTAGCTCTCATCAATTAATTCATGCCAACTCCCTTGACATCCTTTTATAGAGTTAGGGATAAGTTATGAATTAATCTCCCCCATTGGTTCTAGGGATTTAATCTCAACCGTCCGATCTAGAGATTTAATCTCAACCGTCGGATCTTAGAGATTTAATCTCTACCTATGGATCTTAGAGTTTTGTTTCTATCCATTGGATCTAAGCTTCATGAGGTGTTAATAGGCTACATTAGGGACCATGAGGAGGAGTTGGGTCTTGGCCACCCATGAATCAAGCCCACATAAAGTCCGATCCACTAATGATGATCCAATCCACTAAAGGTTCATCATTGATCTACCTCACCAACCCCCATATGATAATATGGGCTCCATATATTATTTGTACATTTTCTCTCCGTGTTTAAGATCTCGAATGTCCGTCGATTAATTAATTTACTGACCATTAATTAATCAACATCTAACTCTTTGAGTAGCACTACTCAACCTTTTCATCATATCGGACGAAGTCCACCTGCAGGGTTTACATGACGAACCTTATGAGCTCCTCAAGGGGACATCATCATCCTAATATATAGGACATGATTTCCTCCTATAATCAAGGGCACACCATATAAATAATATCATCTCTCAACTTACCGAGCCTATCGATTTAATCTATAAATCTCGCCCATTGGTAAATCAAAGAGATGAGTATTAAGTATATGTGGCCTTTATTATATCGGGATTAAGAGCATATACTAAATAATATCTGAGGTCTGATTCGATTATGTAGTCAACAATAAATCGAATCACCTCTAAGTCGGTCCTGCCCAATACACTCAAAGTGCACTAGTGTGATTCTATGGTCAAGACAAACCAATACCAAATCACACTACAACCATTCCTATGGTTTGTCCAAAGTCATCTTGGTTGTGAGCCTTTACTTATATTTTACAAGGAGCCGATAACATGATATCCCATGTGACACCACACACCATGTTATCTACAATGTAACATATTAGACAATATGCATAAAAATATGCAAACAATGATCATGTGATTCTTTTTTCAAAAATAAAGATGTTCATAGAAAAGATAGACTTTTCAGTATACATCACTACAGTGGGGACTGACACAATAGACCATGTCCTGAACCAAGTGGGTATAAGATGAGTGAAAGGAATGGGGCATGATTGATTGTAGCTGTTGAAGGGTTTCAGAAAAGGTTCTGGGATCAACCGTTGATTTTTCGATTAATTGGGGATCTTGATGTACTACTAGGGGCACTCATGATCATTCTATAATTAATGGTTAATTATTGACGGCCAACATAAACCATGAACCTATTTGGTCACACGCACAACGAGCGTAATCCGAAGGATTCAAAACGAGTTTGAGAATAGGATTCTCTGATCGAGAGAGACTATGTTTAGTTGGACCAAATAAAGAGTGAGTATGAAATAGTTTCAATCGCATCGGAAGCATGGATGGGTGTGTCTTTTGAAGACATGATGGATGAACCAAATTGGTTTGGTTCTAATCTAATGGTGGAAAATAAACCAAAGTGGTTTGGTTTGTTTTAAACGTATGAACCAAAGTTGGTTCGGTTCATTTTAACTTAAAATAGACCAATACGGTTTGGTTTATTTTAACTTAAGTTATTGGGGAGGGTTAATGGGTTTTGGTTATGAACCAATAACTGTTAGGAGAATGTGTTCTCTATAAAAACACGACTTAAGGGTTTTTCGTGGAGATTTAATTGGTTCAAGGGTTTTGGAAACCCTAGCCTCCTTTCCTCCTCCTCCTTCTTGCCGCCCAAGCCAAGATGGTTGTCGCCCATCTTTGTGCCGCCACCGCCCATTGGAGTTGTGCCTCTCCTCACTGCTGACCATCCACCAGCCATCGGTGTCCCTTGGTCCACCCTCAACTGCCGGCCAACCTCCCTTGGCCACCGGCGACCAAGGAGTTACTGGCCAAGCCTTTGGCCAGCCACTTCTTCCACCTATACAAGCTGTCCAGTTTTGGACAACTTGTTCTCGTTTGCAAGGAGAGGCCGTTTGATCGGTGTTTTGTGCTCCGACAGTGGTCTACTTGCCGGTGATTTGATCTCTTGCAATCGTCATAGGTGGAGGGGTAAGTTTTCGTCAAACGGTTGACGAAAACTGCTTTCGACAAGCGAGTTTGTGAAACTCATTTTTGGGATCCGAATTTATTTCGGATTGTGATCGTCTCTCGGATCACATCATCTTCGACTCGAGCCTAGTGACTTTTGTGAAGATGAGGCTCGTGGCTTTGTGAAGTTATCCCGACGATACTCGGCGTGGATACGGATAGAGGCGATTCTAGCGAGGGTCGCTATGGTTGATGTCATTCCTGCTACGCGTACTACGTCAGGTATACCTAGTATAAGTTTTCTTTTCTTGCAAAATTTTAAATAGCGATTATATCTACACATGTTGTATCTTGCATGCGTGTGATGTGTGTGTTGTAATAAATTAGATTTATTGCTTTTATTGCTTTCGCTGTGTGCATGTTTATAAAATATGTTCGAACACACACTCGCCACAGTGCCGGGGAAACCCAACAATGGTATCAAAGCCACGCTGTGTTCCGACATAATCGTAAAATTGTTTTGCAATAGTCATAATAGTATTTATGGAAATTTTCTACTTTTGAAAAGTTTAGAAGTATTTATGGAAATTTTCTACTTTTGGAAAATTTAGAAGTATTTATGGAAATTAACACTTTCCATAAATAAAATATGTAATTAGATTTGGAAAGTTGTTTTCTAATTTAATCATGATTAGATTTGAGAAATAAAATCTCAAACATATTTTATTTCGATAAATATTTATGACAAATAAGGAAATTCAAATTGAAATTTCAAAATATGATTAGGAAATTACAATTTAGGAAATTTATTTCCTAAATTAAATTTTACTTTCCTTAATTAACACT
This sequence comes from Wurfbainia villosa, assembly GCA_025175895.1. Lineage (NCBI taxonomy): Eukaryota > Viridiplantae > Streptophyta > Magnoliopsida > Zingiberales > Zingiberaceae > Wurfbainia > Wurfbainia villosa. The sequence goes on along the minus strand of CM045987.1, from coordinate 108,871,288 downwards.
TTCCATAAATAAAATATGTGATTAGATTTGGAAATTTGTTTCCTAATTTAATCATGATTTGATTTGGGAAATCAAATCTAAAACATATTTCATTTCCAAAATAATTATGACAAATAAGGAAACTATTTGTACATGCCATAATTGTTGAAATGTATACTGAAAAGTCTATCTTTTGTATGAACATCTTTATTTTTTAAATAAGAATCACATGATCATTGTTTGCATATTTATGGTTATGCATATTGTCTGATACATTACATTGTAGATAACATGGTGTGTGGTGTCACACGGAAGATCATGTTATCAGTTCCTTGTAGAGTATAAGTAGAGGCTCACAACCGAGATGGTTTTGGACAAACCATTGGTATGGTTGTAGTGTAATTTGGTATTGGTTTGTCTTGACCATAGAATTACACTAATACACTTTGTGTGTATTGAGGAGGACTGACTTAGAGGTGATTCAATTTAATGTTGACTACATAATTAAATCATACCTCGGATATTATGGTGTACCTACTCTTAATCCCGATATAATAACGGGTACATCTACTTAGTATTTATTTCTTTGATCTACCAATGGGCGAGATTTATAGATTAAATCGATAGGCTCGGTAAGTTGGGAAATGATATTATTTACATGGTGTGTCGTTGATTATAGGAGGAAACCGTGTCCTATGTATTAGGATGATGATTTCCCCTTGAGGAGCTCATAAGGATCATCATGTAAACCCTGCAGGTGGACTTGGTCTGACATGATGATAAGGTTGAGTGGTACTACTCAAGGAGTTAGATGTTGATTAATTAATCATCAGTAAATTAATTAATTGACGAACATTCAAGATCTTAAACACGGGGATATTTGTACAATTAATATATGGAACCCATATTTATTTATGAGGGTTGGTGAGGTAGATCAATGATAATCCTCTAGTGGAATGGATTATCATTAATGGATCGGGTTTGTGTGGTTCGGATCCATTAGGTGGCCAAGATCCAACTCCTCCTCATGGTCTTGAATGTAGCCTATTAAAACCCTCATGAAACCTAGATTCAACGGACACGATTAAAAGGAGGTTTGGGCAAAATCTATAAATATGAGGCAAAGGCTTTGGCGGCATGAAAGAATTGGAATCTAGGGTTTGCTCCTTGGCTTGGGCGGCAACTAATCATTTTGGAGATTAGGGTTTGCTTCAAGAGTTGGGCGGCTAGGGTTTGGAGAGGTCTTGGGCGGCAACAAGTGGTAGGTTTTCCTATCTTCCTAAGGTTTAGTCGGCGCCCATATCCCTCTCTTCTTCTCCTTTGGCCGGCAGCAACACGTGTTAGGGTTTCTTCCCTTAGAGCTCTTGGCCGGCATCCACACCATCTCCTTCTTCCTCTCCTTGGCCGGTGGCAACAACCAAGTTGGTGGCTTGGTGATCGACACTAGATAGGAGAAGAAGTGTTTGATTATATTCCTTTGTTCGGGCGAACAAGAAAAGGAAGATACGCGATCTAGGAGGTTTCAACTCTTGGAGGATCGTTGCCCACACTACGTTCAAGAGGAGGATAGGACATACAATAGAAGATCAAGAGGTATAATCTTGTTTATTTTGATTTAGTTCTTTTGTATAATGCATGTGGCTAATTTACTTGGACCCCGAAGATAAACACAAAAACCAGTGATCCGTACATCATCTATTCCGTGGCTAATCCAGGAAAAGAGTTAGGTTGCTTGAACAACAAGTTTGTTCAAGAGACCACTCGAATTGAATAGCACGATGATGGATCGATTCCTTGGATAATCCATCTTCATCAAGGATTAATTTTTTTAATCCGGGGACGTAGATAGGATTGCCATGCATGAGCGACCGAAGCAGGAAGCAATTCCCTACAAGTGGTATCAGAGCCACGATTTCCGGTTTTGTGTGTTTAGGATTCGGTTACTTTTATGCACTTATCATATATTGTATGTGTCGGATGATAGTCGGATGTGTATAGGCTAACTTTTTGGTTGCAGACTTAAGATCCAACTATTATGGCCATATGTGTGTGGATGTGATTGGATGTGTATAATTGTAATATTATTTGAATCCTCAGGGTTGACGAGGTTAGTATTTAATTTTTATAATTAAGTACAAAATTATTTAGCCACTCTTTTATTTTAGTTTACTTTCAATCTAGATTTCATGCACACTCCTTTGTGGAGTATAGGATCGATGTATGTAAATTAAAATAATTTTTCTCGGCTCGGATCTCCGGATGGCTTGTACATGGCGTAGGGTGGAGCGGACGAGATGGCGACACGATAGGAGGCATATTGGAAAATAAAAGCCATAATAGTTGGAAAATATTTTTTCATATTTATTGCTTCTTGTTTGATATGCATGTTGTGTGCTTGGAAAATTCCTCAATTTTAAATTACTAAGTGGGAGAGGGTTATTTTTAAAAAAATTCCCATGGCCTCCATTACGATTTGACATGTGATGCAAACAAACTTGCGCGTCAGCTCTTAGTGCCTTCCTCCCCATCAGATGAGTTTGTTTTGCAGATCATAGGATCAAATATGGTTATAGGAAATTATTCAGAAGCATGTGTACTTCCCCATCGGAAGGCACATAATTCGAGATAATTATCTTGGTATCGAGTAATGGTGAACACTTAGATGCAAATAAGAGTATCCTCCCCATCGGAGTCACTGCTTTTATTTGTAGGGACGAAGAGGAACCAACTATTAATTTTATTTGTCAAAAAGTACGGTTGACAAGATAATAAAATTAATGGGTAAAACCTCTTCTTACAAATGTAGAATTCGTATACGTCCATACTATCGTGGCATACGACATTCTCGGTGTTTTGAGGTGTTGGTTGATTTTAAAATTTTATTTTTTGAGGAATTAATAAATTTTTAAAATCTAATGTTTTGATCTATGTGATTCTTAGATTTTTCAAAAATGACTTTCAACCCACTTGCTGTGATACTAAAGGAAAATAAACTTACTAGACCCAATTATATTGATTGGAAAAGGAATCTAGATATTGTCTTAACTGCTGATGAGTACAAGTATGCACTCTTCGAAGAGTGTCCTCCTAAACTGCGGATGATTCTAGGAAAAGGAGAAAGAGAGTTATAAAAGTGGATTAAAGGTGATGAGATAGCGCGGTGTTACATTTTGGCTTCTATGTCAAATGTATTGCAACATCAGCATCAAGCTATGCCTACTGCTTATGACATGATGCTCAATCTCAAGGAACTTTTCGGACACTAAAATCGGGCTGCTAGGCAAGAAGCCATGAGGAACTTGATGACGACCACCATAGTCGAAGAACACCCATGAGGGATCATATTCTCAAGATGATGGCTCATTTGAATGAGCTGGAAGTCCTTGGAGTTGAGATCGATGGGAGAACCCAGGTTGATATCATTCTCCAATCTCTACCTAGGAGTTTTGAGCAGTTTCGCCTGAACTACAATATGAACAAAAGGTTGTATTCGTTGGCGGAGCTTCTGACAGAACTCCAGGCAGTAGAGGGACTTTTTTGTCAGAGTGCTCAAGCTCAGGCCATGGTTGCTCAAAAGGTTTCTACTTCTAAGCCGAAAGGCAAGAAGAAGAAGAAACAAGATAGAGCAAAGGTGGTGGGAGGATCTCAGGGAGGAGTAAAGAAGTCGAAAGGCAAGTGCTTCACTTGCAAGCAGACTGGACATTAGAAGAAGGACTGCCCCAACCGAAAGCAGAACAAAGGAATATCTTTTGGTTTAGTCGTTGAAACATGTTTAGCGTTGTTATCTACCGACACCTGGTGTGTAGATCGGGAGCCACTGATCATGTCTGCAATACTTTGCAGGGTTCCAGGAAACCAGACGACTAGTTGAGGCGAAGATTACCATTAACTTGTGCGATGCTACGAAGGTGGCAGCTATTGCAGTGGGAGATTTTATTTATCTTTTGATAAGAATAAAACTTTGGTTCTGAAAAATTGCCTTTATGTACCTTTATTTAGAAAGAATTTGATTTCAATTTCTAAATTGTTTTAGATGGATATTTTATTTCTTTTAATGACAGAGTTGTTATAAAAAGGAATAGGGAGATTATCTGTTCTGGTGCATTGATAGGAAATTTATATACCCTTGAACCAAAAGCTCCCACGATGCAAATATAAGTAAATAACTCATCTTCTAAATCTAATAAGAGAAAAGAAACTTCGAAAATGAATCAAACATATCTTTACCATCTAAGGTTAGGTCATATTAACCTGAGTAGAATTCAAAGGTTGATAGCTGATGGACTTCTGGGTTCATTAATGATGGAAGATTTCCAAACCTGAGAATCTTGCTTGGAAGGTAAAATGACTAAGAGGCCTTTTAAGGCCAAGGGGTATAGAGCCAAAGATGTGTTTAAATTGGTTCATTCTGATTTGTGTGGTCATATGTCTATCCAAGCTAGAGGTGGTTTTGAGTATTTAGTCTCTTTTATAGACGATTATTCGAGATATGGATACATTTACTTGATGCGCCGCAAGTCTGAATGCTTTGACAAGTTCAAAGAATTCAAGGCTGATGTGGAGAAACGTCATGGTAAAAGTATCAAGACACTACGATCTGATCATGGTGGTGAGTACCTCTTGGGAGAGTTTAGGAATTACTTATTAGAGGTTGGGATTCAATCCCAATTGTCTGCACCTGGCACACCCTAGTAGAATGGTGTAGCAGAGCTAAGGAATAGGACTCTTATAGAGATGGTTAGATCGATGATGAGTTATTCTGAGTTATCAGATTCGTTCTTGGGGTATGCTCTGGATATGGCAGTGTATATTCTAAACTTGGTACCATCTAAATCAGTGCCTTCTACTCCCCTGTGTGGGACTGGGCAAAGCCTTGTTTGAGACATATTCGGATTTGGGGAGTCTAGCACATGTGATGAAGGCGAGATCTTTGGTAAGTTGGAATCTTTGTAAGTGTGCTTGTTCATAGGCTATCCTAGAGAAACGAAGGTGGTTTATTCTATTGTCCTAGATATTAGAGGTCGATCGTTAGCACGAAGCGGTTTTTAGAGGAAGACTATGTGATGAACCAAAAGCCCATGAGTAAGATTGTTAGGAGGAATTGAGAAGGAAGTCACTACTTGATTACATCAGTATATACCACAAGTGATTTGCATTGCATGTCACAGAGGATACACAGTGATACCTCATCGTAGTGGGAGGGTTGTTAGACAACTTTGATAGATGGATGTTCTTGGGAGAATCTTGATTTGGTCCCTAGGAACATGAACTGATCCTGGACATACTGACGAGGCAATCCAAGATAAGGATCACGGTATCTTGGCATGGCAAAGAATCTATGGATTTAAATCAGTGCAGGAGCTAGTAGAACCACCCAATGGTGTAAAAACCATTGGATGCAAGTGGATCTACAAAAGAAAGAGAGGAATAGACGGGAAGGTTGAGACCTTCAAAGCAAAGCTTGTTGCAAAAGGGTATACTCAGAAAGAGGGTATCGATTATGAGGAGACCTTTTCATCGGTAGCCATGCTTAAGTCTATCCGAATTCTCTTATGTATTGCTGCTCATATGGATTATGAGGTGTGACAGATTGATATCAAGACAGCTTTCCTTAATGGAAGTCTTGAGGAAAACATCTATATGGAGCAACCAGAGGGATTCATTGCAAAGGGAAAAGAGCATCTTGTGTGCAAGCTTAATCTGTCCATTTATGGATTGAAGTAAGCTTTGAGATCTTGGAACATTCGCTTTGATGGGGTAATCCAGTCTTATGAATTTCTTCAAAGTCCGGATGAGTCTTGTGTATACAAGAGATGTGACGGAAATGTAGTGGTATTTCTTGTACTATATATAGATGATATTTTGTTAATTGGCAAGAATGTCAAGGTGTTATCAGACGTAAGGGTATGGTTATCCAAACAGTTTGATATGAGGACTTGGGAGAAGTGGGACACATCCTTGGGATCAAGGTTATAAGGGATCGCAGGAAAAGGATGTTGTGCTTATCTCAATCTTCATACATAGACACCATTTTGGCTCATTTTAGCATGCATAACTCCAAGAAAGGTTTTCTACCTTTTAGGCATGGAGTACCTTTATCTAAAGAGATGTGTCCTAGAACATCAAAGGAGATAGAGGAGATGAAGGCAATTCCTTATGCTTCGACAGTAGGAAGCCTCATGTATGCTATGCTATGTACGAGGCCGGATATTTGCATTGTCGTGGGCATGGTTAGCAGATATCAGAGTAATCTAGGATAGGGACATTGGACTGTGGTAAAGCAAATATTGAAGTACTTAAGAAGGACTAGGAATTATATGCTGGTATACGAGGCAGATCAATTACTCCCTATGGGTTAAACAGATTTTGACTTCCAATCAGATAGGGATAACAGTAAGTCTACCTCAGGTTTTTTATTTACTTTGAGAGGTGGAGCAATTATATTGAGGAGGGTCAAGAAGAAATGCGTGGCGCACTTCACCATGGAAGCTGAGTATGTGGCAGCCTCTGAGGCAACCAAAGAAGCTATATGGCTCAGGAACTTCTTGATGGACTTGGATGTGATTCCTGGTTTGCCCAGAACAATCACAATTTATTGTGATAATAGTGGTGCAGTTGCAAACTCGAAGAAACCACGAGCCCATAAGGCAAGTAAACACATAGAGCGCAAGTAACACCTGATACGAGAGATCGTAAAGCGAGGAGAAGTTGTTGTAGCCAAGATTACATCAGAGAATAACCTGGCAGATCCTTTCACTAAGGCCCTTCCAGCGAGAGCTTATGATAGGCATGTGGAGGGAATGAGAATCAGATGTATGGCAGTATGATGGCAGCATAGTCTTTTAGTATAAGTGGGAGATTGTTGAGATGTATACTGAAAAGTCTATCTTTTGTATGAACATCTTTATTTTTTAAATAAGAATCACATGATCATTGTTTGTATATTTATGGTTATGCATATTGTCTGATACATTACATTGTCGATAACATGGTGTGTGGTGTCACACGGAAGATCATGTTATCAGTTCCTTGTAGAGTATACGTAGAGGCTCACAACCAAGATGATTTTGGACAAACCATTGGTATTGTTGTAGTGTAATTTGGTATTGGTTTATCTTGACCATAGAATTACACTGGTACACTTTGTGTGTATTGAGCAGGACCGACTTAGAGGTGATTCAATTTATTGCTGACTACATAATTGAATCGGATCTCGAATATTATGGTGTACATGCTCTTAATCTCGATATAATTACGGGAACTTATACTTAGTATTTATTTCTTTGATTTACCAATGGGCGAGATTTATAGATTAAATTGATAGGCTCGGTAAGTTGGAAAATGATATTATTTACATGGCATGTCGTTGATTATAGGAGAAAACTGTATCCTATTTATTAGGATGATGATGTCCCTTTAAGGAGCTCATAAGGATCATCATGTAAACTCTACAGGTGGACTTGGTCCGGCATGATGATAAGGTTGAGTGGTACTACTCATGGAGTTAGATGTTGATTAATTAATCATCAGTAAATTAATTAATTGACGGACATTCGAGATCTTAAACCCGGGGAGATTTGTACAATTAATATATGGAGCCCATATTTATTTATGGGGGTTGTGAGGTAGATCAATTATAATCCTCTAGTGGAATGGATTATCATTAATGGATCGGGTTTGTGTGGTTCGGATCCATTGGGTGGCCAAGATCCAACTCCTCCTCATGATCCCTATTGTAGCCTATTAAAACCCTCATGAAACCTAGATTCAACGGACACGATTAAAGGGAGGTTTGGGAAAAATCTATAAATAGGAGGCAAAGCCTTGGGCGGAATGAAAGAATTAGAATTCTAAGGTTTGCTCCTTGGCTTGGGCGGCAACTAATCCTTTTGGAGATTAGGGTTTGCTTCAAGAGTTGGGCGGCTAGGGTTTGGAGAGGTCTTGGGCAGCAACAAGTGGAAGGTTATCCAATCTTCCTAAGGTTTAGGCGGCGACCCTCTTCTTTTTTCTCTTCTTGGCCGGCGCCCATATCCCTCTCTTCTTCTCCTTTGGCCAGCGGCAACAAGTGTTAGGGTTTCTTCCCTTGGAGCTCTTGGCCGGTGCCCACACCATCTCCTTCTTCCTCTCCTTGGTCGGCAATTGGTGGCTTGGTGATCGGCACTAGATAGGAGAATATGTGTTTGATTATCTTCCTTTATTGGGCGAACAAGAAAAGAAAGATACGTGATCTAGGAGGTTTAAACTCTTGGAGGATCGTTGCCCACACAACATTCAAGAGGAGGATAGGACATACAATAGAAGATCAAGAGGTGTACAAGAGGTATAATCTTATTTATTTTGATTTAGTTCTTTTGTATAATGCATGTGGCTAATTTACTTGGACCCTGAAGATAAACACAAAAACTGGCGATCCGTACATCATCTATTCCGCTACTAATCGAGGAAAAGAGTTAGGTTGCTTGAACAATAAGTTTGTTCAAGAGACCACTCGATTTGAATAATACGATGATTGATCAGTTGCTTGGGTAATCTATCTTTATCAAGGATTATTTTTTTTTAATATGGGGATGTAGATAGGATCGCCATGCGGCGACAAAGCGGAAGTAATTCCTTACAATAATTGTATGCCATGTAATTGCATTAGATGCATATCATTATGCTATGCCTGTCGTGACATGTAGATGTATGCCATGTGTGTCATGCCATGTAGATAATTGTTATTTTCATGCAAAGAGGATGAGACATTAAATCCCTTACACAACATTAAAGCATACACCTTCCATTAATATGGTTAGAACCAGAGTTTCGTTTCTTGTTTTGGTTGTAGGACTCTCTCCAAGCCCAGCTCAAACCTGAACATGTTCAAACCATTGGAATAGTTTTTTAATAATATGGTAAGAGTCAGAGGTCAATCATTAGTTTGGGTTGTTGGACTCTCTCCAAGCCAGGCTAATTGGTTGAATGTGCTCTAACCATATTAAAACTATTTCTCGATTAATGGGTTGGCTTTAACCTAGAGCATCGGTGAGTTGGACTCTCTCCAAGGTCGATGTGAAGGGAGGTGAAGTTGGGTGCTATGCATATGATGCATACTTGTTAATGAGTTAACAACCCGATGTATGTGTGAACATTCAATTAGTTGATATCACATTGTGATAGTTGCATATATGTGATATGTAATTGGTATACTTGATACCTACCATCGTAGCTAAGAATGACTTGTTGGACTCTCTCCAAGGTTGTTCTTATCTATATTGGATATTAACCTATTCGGAGATGGACCTACGATCTCGAATTAATTTTTAGGGTTTTTGAAATTTGAAAAATGAATGGGATTTTATAAATGTATGTAGATGCATTTTAAATCATCTTTCTCATATATGCTCGATTTGTATTTCTAGGATAATTGATTGATCATGATGTCTTTGAATTTGCATTTCATTTTGGATTGAATAAATTAGTGAACTTCTTGGGTGGCTTAGAAACTTAAGAATTGTTCTCAAGGTTGAAAACTTACGAATGTCCTCGAATTGCTTCTTCAGCCCATCTAGTATGATGCAACTCGGACCAATTGTTTGCCCATTAAAAACATATGAAGTGATTACAGACTAGGTGAGTTTGCATCATACTCATATTTGTGATGATACAGAGCTACAAAAGCAGCATGAGCATATGGATGCTCATACTATAGTCTTTCATCTCTATGAGTTATTTGATGAGCAAGTGAGATCCGAAAGGTTTGAAGTCTTCAAGCTCCTCTTCACCTCTGAGATGCAAGAAGGTTCATCTGTGATCTTGCTCAATATGTTGAAGACTGTGGAGCCTTCTGTAAGCATAAGCAGGGGACGATGTTGTTAGTTGATTCCTCGAAGAAAGGTTCTAAGAGAAAGTCAAAGGAACAGCAGAAAGGGAAAAAGAAAAAGGCTAAAAAGGCAAAACCAGCTCAAAAGGCACTTGCCATCATTGTGGTAAGGAAGGCCAATGGTGAAGAAATTGCAAAATTTATCTTGAGTCGGTGAAGAAGAATAAGGCATAGATGCCCCATCTTCTTCAGATATCTTCGTTATTGATTATCATTCTATTTGATTAAACACTTGGGTATTGGATACTTGGTGTGACTCACATATATGTAATGACATACATGGGCTAAGGAATAGAAGAAGACTCGTCAAGGGAGAGTCAAATTTACGTGTTGGGAATGGAGCAAAGGTTCTTTGCCGCCATCGAAACGTATTTGTTGAGACTCCCTACAGGACTTGTCTTAGAACTGGACAATTACTTTTATGTTTCTTCGTTGATAAAGAACATCATTTCTATTTCTTGTTTAAATAGAAATGTGCACTATTTGACTTTTAGTAACAATTGTTGTTACATAACTTTGAATGGCATGCATTATAGGACTGCAATATTGTGCAATGGTATATATACATTAGACGTATCCAGTGACATTCTCAATATCAAAGCGAGCAACAAGCATGCTCGAAAAGATAATCAAATAGACTCCTACATGTGGCATTGTCGTCTTGGCCATGTGAGCAAGAAATGTATGTTCGAATTACACCGATGTGGAATTCTGGAATTGTTTGAATTAGATTCATACGATACATGCGAATCATGCTTAAAAGGCAAGATGACTAAGTTACTTTTTATGGGAAAAGGTGAACAAGTTGGAGAGTTTCTTTGTCTAATACATACTGATATATACGGACCTATGTCAACTCAAGCTCTACGAGGCTATAAGCTACTTCATTAGCTTCAGGGATTTTCACTCACATTTTGGGTATTTGTTGTTGATGAAACTCAAGTCTGAAGCCTTTGATTGGTTCAAATAATTGTAAAATGAAGTAGTGAAACAACTTGGCAAGAGTATTAAAATACTTCGATCGGATCAAGGTGGTGAATACTTGAGTCAAGAGTTTCTGGATTATCTAAGGGACAATGGCATATTGTCTCAATGGACTCCGCCCTATACACCACAGCATAATGGTGTATCTGAGAGGCGTAACCGGACCTTGTTGGACATGGTTAGGTCAATGATGAATCATGCGACTCTTCCCAAGTCCTTTTGGGGTTATGCACTTCAGACTACTGTCAGAGTCCCGACCAAGGTAGTCTCAACTACTCCATATGAGATATGGAATAGTAAGAAACCTCATTTACCTTACTTGAAGATATGGGGTTGTCCTGCTTATGTGAAGCGGACTGTATCAGACAAATTGGATGCTAAGTCTGATAAATGTCTATTTATTGGATACCCTAAGGAAACAAGGGGTTACCAATTCTATCATCCTGTGGAACAAAAGGTGTTTGTTTCAAGGCATGCTGTGTTTCTAGAGAAAGAGTTTCTCTTGTAAGAAAACAGTAGGAGTGGTATTGAACTTGAGGAGGTTTAAGAGACTCTAGTAGACAATGAGGAGATACCTGGTCAAGCACCTCGACCGATGACTCGTAGTGATGAGACATCGGTTGAACCTATTATGACACCACATCTTCGTAGATCTGGTAGGACACGTAACATTCCTGAGAGATATGGATTTCTCGTAAGTATATCGAATGACATGTTACTCATTGACGATGAGGAGCCTACCAATTATGAAGAAGTTCTGAAAAGTTCAGAAAGGGACAAATGGCTTGAAGGCATGAAGTCGGAAATAGATTCCATGTATAAAAATCAAGTTTAAAACTTGGTGGACCCACCTGGAGGCATTAAGCCTATAGGGTGCAAGTGGGTTTTCAAGAAGAAAACTGACATGGATGGTAATGTGATTACCTATAAGGCTAGATTGGTGGCGAAAGGATATCGTCAAAAACAAGGTGTTGATTATGACGAAACCTATTCGCCTGTAGCTATGCTTAAATCCATTCGGATGCTCCTGGCCATAGCAGCTCATTATGATTATGAGATATGGAAGATGGATGTGAAAATGACTTTCCTTAATGGAAACCTACTCGAGGATGTGTATATGATACAATCTGAGGGTTTCACATCGATTGATAAAACTAAGGTATGCAAACTTTGACGGTCCATATATGGATTGAAGCAAGCATCCAGGAGCTAGAATATCCATTTTGATGAGACAATCAAAAGGTTTGATTTCTCATAAAATCCGGACGAACCTTGTGTGTACAAGAAGATTAGTGGGAGTGTAGTCATGTTCCTAGTGTTGTATGTCGATGACATATTACTTATAGGAAATGATATATCTATCTTACAGTCGGTTAAAATTTGGTTATCCAAAACATTCTCCATAAAATACCTGGGAGAAGCGACCTACATCCTCTGGATCAAGATCAATAGAGATAGATCGAAACAGTTGCTTGGTATTTCGCAGTCTATATATATAGATCGAGTGCTAAAGAGGTTTAGCATGTCGAAATCTAAGAAAGGTTTCCTTCCCATCAGGCATGGGATATACCTTTCGAAGTCTATGTGTCCGCGCACAGAAGATGAGAGGATTTGCATGAGTAAGATTCTCTATGCATCCACAATAGGATCTATCATGTATGTTATGTTATGTACGACGCCGAATGTATCGTATGCTCTGAGTGTCACAAGCAGATATCAGTCTGATCCAGGAATGGATCATTGGGTGGCTATTAAGACAATTCTTAAGTACTTAAGAAGAACTAAGGATGTGTTCCTAATATATGGAGAAGGTGATATGATAATACGTGAGTATATGGATGTCAGCTTCTAGATAGACAAGGATGATTCCAGGTCTCAGTCTGGGTACATATTTACCTTAAATGGAGGCACAATAAGTTGAAAAAGTTCCAAGCAAGACACTATAGCCGATTCTGCCATTGAGGTAGAATATATTGCAGCTTTGGAAGGGATCAAGAAGTTCATCTCGAACTTGATGTGGTCTCATCAATAATCCAAACATGTTCTTGCCACTATCATTTGATTAGAGAGATCATAAGTAGGAAGGAAATATAAATCGAGAAGATTCCCACTGAAAGGAACTTTGCAGACCATTTAACTAAGGCCTTCCCTCAAAGTAAGTTTGAGGCTCATGTTAGAGCTTATGGTATCGGATACTGTGGCGATTGACATTAGGCCAAATGAGAGTTTGTTAGTAATATATGAGAGGTGTCCTAAGGCAATCGCCTTATGGTTGTACCATTTATTTGATAAATGAAGATTTACTATTTGAGTATACATGTTTTCGTGTATTTCATTGGATCTTAACTCATTTACTGAATGTTACTTAAATCGATTCATAGCATGAGATAATTAGTGATTGGATCACAACAATTGAGTATCTCTACATGTGTAATTGTTATGAATTGGAATTATCCCTAGTCGATGAATTGATGGATTCGAACGTCATCGATTCTGTTTAGACTAGCACGAGGTATACTTTTTGGTTTATCCAAGTAGTTGTTTCTCACTGGCTGGAGACATTGGGATGTACGGAGTTGATCGTGGATGCTAGTTATGGTAACTAGTTCATTGGAGTGACTAGTTGTAAGACTTCATATGGTTCTCTGCATATATGGATATGTCAATGAAGTTCTTATTGCAGCTTAAGTGTGATGTTCCTTCGACTTGCGTTATTCAAGTCATCTTGGTCATGGAGACTTATGGTTCCACATCTTAAGCAAGCATCTCCGAGGAGATGTGGACCCAGGATGATTGGGTATAAGTCGAAGTGGATGAAGGTGTTTGAATAGTCTATAGAGGATTTACCACTCCTTGCGAGGAGATGTATACCCTATGGCCTCTTGTCGGATTGTTACTAAAGTCTTTGGCCAAAGCATTACATGTTTAGAGTATAGTACTCTTGGATACATGTGCAGTAACTCAAATATGAAGGACGAGGAAGTAATACTTGGGCTAGGTCTGACGTAGTCAACCTAATGGGGACTGACACAATAGACCATGTCCTGAACCAAGTGGGTATAAGATGAGTGAAAGAAATGTGGTACGATTCATTCGAGCTGCTGCAGGGTTTCAGAAAAGGTTCTGGATCAACCGTTGATTTTCCGATTAATTGGGGATCATGATGTACTACTTGGTGCCACTCATGATCGTTCTATAATTAATGGTTAATTATAGACGGCAAACATAAACTGGGAACCTATTTGGTCACACACATAATGAGCGTAATCCGAAGGATTTAAAATAAGTTTGAGAATAGGATTCTCAGATCGAGAGAGACTAGGTTTGGTTGGACCAAACAAAGAGCGAGTATGAAATGGTTTCAGTTGCATCAGAAGCATGGATGGGCAGTGTCTTTTGAAGAGCTGATGGATGAACCAAATCGGTTTGGTTCTAATCCAATGGTGGAAAATAAACCAAAGTGGTTTGGTTTGTTTTAAACGAATGAACCAAAATTGGTTCAGTTCGTTTTAATTTAAAATAGACCAACGCGGTTTGGTTTATTTTAACTTAAGTTATTGGAGCGGGTTAAAGAGTTTTAGTTATGAACCAATAACCGTTAGGAGAATGTGTTCTCTATAAAAATACGGCTTAAGGGTTTTTCGTGGAGATTTAATTGGTTCAAGGGTTTTGGAAACCCTAGCCTCCTTTCCTCCTTCTCCTCCTTCTTGCACCCAAGCCAAGGTGGTTGTCGCCCACCTTTGTGCCACCGCCGCCCATTGGATCTGCTGCCTCTCCTCGCCGCTAGCCATCCACCAGCCGCCGGCATCCCTTGGGCCACCCTCAACCATCGGCCAACCTCCCTTGGCTGCCGGCAACTAAGGAGTAACCCGCCAAGCCTTTGGCCGACCACTTCTTCCACCTATACAAGCTGTCTAGTTTTGGACAACTTTTCTCCTTTTTGTGGAGAGGCTATTTGAATGGTGTTTTGTTCTCCGCAGCGGTCTACTTACAGGATTGGATCTCACGGCAATCCTCATAGGTGGAGGTAAGTTTTAGTCAAGCGGTTGATGAAACCGCTTGAATAAGCGAGTTTGTAGAGCT